>CM057473.1:41420000-42670000 GCA_030035585.1 Dugong dugon
TACGTATGTCCCATTGTCCTGTCTCAAGTGTGAGCAGACTCAGAAGTGCTAAAATACATTCCAGATTTCCCCATAAGATTATTTCAACTTCACCTGAAAACGCAATCTTACATAGCTCCTTTGCCTTCCCTATCCTGCCTGCTTCTCTCATTTCCTTTACCTATTCTCTCGAGAGCATTCCCTCAATAACTCACAGGCGTCCAGTTTTCCACCTCATGTTTTGTTTCTAAAGAACCACCTAAGACAAATGCAAATTACCTTTTTTTTTCCTTGAATAAGACAATGCCTTTTCACAGATACTGTTTCCTTTATCCTTACAGCACTCAGAAAGCCAAGTAAGATATGACATTATCATGCTTTCAACACTTTAACTAAATTTCAACAAGACTAAATAATAGTCTTACAGGTTATTATTTTCTTTTCTTCATATATAATTAGGTAATTTCTTAGCCCATTATATTCTGATTTACATATTTATGGCAGTGTTTGTTCAATCACTGATTTGAATAACTACATATTGCACATTATTGACCTTGCAAGTGTGGCAGCATTTTACATCAATATTAAGAAAATTTGTGGATAAAATTTGTCAAACCCACCTAATAAAAGTGACAGTATTTATTTCTGTTTAACAGTGTGAATCCTGTTAAAACTACTTGGTAAATCTATTTATCCTCTACTGTCATCAAGATAGTTTTATAGAAAATAAAATTAGCCTACATTTCCAGACCTTATATTGAACTACTCGTCTTAGCATTAGTGAGCAAGAAAAACAAACAGTAGTTTTCAAAGCTGAGTGAACCCACTTCCAGAAAATTATAGGTCCCCAGTCCCAGTGGAATTACTAAAAGTATATGTAGTTTAAAATGTACTGACTAGTACTTTCATAAAGAAAAAGAATTTATCTTATTGAAGGAGAAATCGATTCAATAGAAAAACATTTTTGTTCACCAACTGTGAAGCATAAAAATTAAAGAGTGTTAGAACATAGTCAGTTTTCATTAGTAGTGTTGTCTGAAAAATAATACCTGTGTTGCTAGTTCTGACAGCAAGCAAAAGGAGCAGTAGAGTACATTTAATTACCTGTTCATTGAGCTAAGTAATTTTGTAGTAATAGTAGATGCAAACCATATTAAATATTTGAAATCAATTATAAAATATCCACTATAAAATAAATAGTCCGTTGGTGAACAAAGCAGAGATGGTTATTTTTTATAAAGTTTTAATCTAGAATTATTCATCTTATCACTCTTAACTTTTGAGGTGTGAAAAAATGCTTTTCTTTGAAATCAGGAAGTGTCAGCCAAAATAAAATAAATTATTATTAAGGGGAAACATTTGAATTCTTTGACAAAAAAGTAAGTTTTAGAGTTTGTGCATAATTTTAAAAGCAAAAATAGCATAGATAGTGTGTTTCCAACATAGTTTATAATTTAAAAAAAATTTTGTGAGTGGAATAAAAAAGGAAAAAATGTTTTTATTAGCTCCAAAGTAAAAAACAAATCTCAATAAAATAACGTATTAAGACACTTTCATTAAATGAGAATAAGCAGGAATTATGGAAAAGTTAACTCAATTTAGTTATGTTTTCTACATTCATGATGCAAACAACAAGGAATGTTGTTAGGGTAGGTTTATTTTTTTCATTAGTCCTTACTTTCTTTCTTTTTTATTTTTGCCTGAAAATCTCCTTTCTGCCTCTCTGTTTTGAAATGCTAACCAAAGAAAACAAACGTATCAAGGATAAAATGCTTTTGAGACTGCATATCATCTTTGAAAAAAATTCCATTAAAAACAACACTATAAGTTTTAAAATATATATAACAAACCAATGAACAAATTCCTGACCAACAGGTACATTTCAAAAGATACTGCCATATTGCCTAATAATAGGGAGCTGATAAAATTTAGGTGTAACACTGATAGTAAGCAACCTTATATTTTCTACCTATGTAATTAGATAAATGAGATAAAAGAAGCATGCTTGTGTAATCAGACCTTTATAATAAACTAATGATTTCTCTTTCAAGTAATTATTTTTGATAATGATTTTCTTTTCCTTGTTTCTCATTTTTTCTGCATACAGGCAGTCCCCAGGTTATGAATCTTCACCTTACATGCAACCCATAGTTACAAACCAGGCCTTATAAAGTTTATTATATTAGAAATTTGAGGTACATATAACGGTTCATAAGAACAAATGGGTGCTACTTTGTGACACACATCAAAATGTTATTATTATTACTGTATTGTTGGGTTAAAGATGTTTTAGTGTATCTGGAAGTGTTTCTTTAGTGATTTTATGTATAGAAAGGTACTCTATATACAAAAATTTGACTAACTGATGTTAGATACTGACCATACCTAACTGTTCCGACTTATCTACAAACTTGACTTAATGAGAGACTTAGGAATGGAACTTGTTTGTAATACAGAGACTGCCTGTACTTAAGTATATTTATATTTTTACCTTGCTGGGGAATCTATTTCGCTGGTAGCTTTATGCATTCTTTGTATTCTTAAGGCAGATGCAACTTTTTTTTTTTGATTGTATATGAAAATTACTATCTGAATATAATGTAAAGAGGCTGTCTTAAGGTCTTACTACTGATTATCTGCTCTGGGCAAGTGTTTTAATAAAGTATTTCTTAGGATGACTGTTAATATATTTTCTCTTTTTATACTACTGTATTTCTGTTTATATTAAAAGGTCATTTGTTTTACTTTTCTATGACCAATAATAAATTTACTCTTCAGATGTTATGTACTGAAAATGTGGTTTCAGTTCTGGCATGTAAAAAGCTTGGAAGTCATCCCTCTTATTCTCAAAACAAGAAGGAAGGTGAGAAATTTAAAAATCAACTGTTCTTCTTAGATCCATCAAAGAATTGAGCTCAAAGAGCAGTTGCCACCCTAATAACTGGAGAGTCAGACAGGAAGATTCAGAGAATGACCACTTACCAGTAGCAGAAACTGCCTCCAATGAACTCAGTATCAGGTAGTAGTAATTTAAGGATAATTGACTAAATGATAGAGACTGAGAGTGGACAAATTTGAGAGATAAAATCTCCTGGAGGTCTAGCCTTTAGGAAGATCCCCACACTTTCATGAATTTTACCTATAGGAGCCCCACCTGGTTCTCACAGTGAATCTCAGAGAAAAATCAGTACTCCATTCTTAACAACAACTTGACCTCAAGGAAAACTACTGTATCAGAGCCTAACTATCATTGGTTTTATCAGAGTCCAATGGACTTGGAGGAAGGGAAAAACCCAAGTACAGCCCCTTCTTGCCTTTCATGTGTTTGTGTAGGGGAAGAGAATTACTAACCTTCAGTCTCCTTTTAGCTTTCAAAGTAAGGGAAGGGAAATACTCAAATACAACCCCCTGTAGCAATGGACATGGGGGAAAAGAAATATGTTCACATCCCTCCTGCCTCCTGTTTCACTTAAGGGGTGAAAAACTAAAAAATTAAAGTCAAAACTCATGGCCATAGCTTCCTAAAGGGCTGAGAACTAACCATAAGATTATAGAACGTGTCTTCTCTCTCCATTCCTTATCACCACATTAACACCAGAGATTTGCAGGAGACTACAACTGAAAGGATCTCAGTTCCTCTCATCTGATACATAATGCCTGGTTTTCAACAAAAAATTACAAGGCATGCTAAAAAGCAAAAACAACAATCTGAAGACGCAGGGCAAGAATCAGAACTATACTTAGATATGGTAGAGATTTTGTAATTACCTGAGCAGTACTTTAAAATGAAATGAAGCTTGGTGGAGTAAGGATAAACACTTGGCTGCTAACCCAAAAGTCAGCAGTTCGAACCTACCCACTGGATCTTGGGGAGAAAGACCTGGAGATCTGCTCCCATAAAAAGGACTACCTAGAAAACTCTATAGGGTAGTTCTACTCTGTCATATATGGTTTCTATAAATCAGAATCAACTCAAAAGCACACAACAATCACAATGTAAAATAACTATGATCCATAGGCTAAGGGCTGTATTAGGAAAAATGGAAATGATGGGTAATGTAAGCAGAGACATTGAAACCTAAGAAATAATATAAAGAAAATGCTAGAAATCAAAAACACTGAAACAAAAATAAAGAATTACCTTTGATAGGCTCCTTAGTAGACTGGTTGTGTCCAACCAAAACATTCAGTGAGCTTGAAGATATGTCAATAGAAACTTCCCGACCTGAAAATCAAAGAGGAAAAAAAGAATGAAAAGAAAAACAGAACAGATGTTATATACTTCTGACAAAAATTTAAAAAAAAGAATAACTAATGTACAATGCCTACTAACTAATACTTAGCTGCTCTGGGCATCTAAATACAAAATATTGTGTAAAAATGGCAATAATTGTACACATAATGCACGACTCTCTTTAAAAATTGTCTAATGTGTCTATCTGTGGTGAGTAGGGGAGACAGGTAAAACGAACATTCACCCTAAGTAGGCTTTTTGAAAGTTGGTTTTAAACAGTAGAAGCATTGGGAAACTTCCAATATTGTAAAATCATAAAAGTTTTGAAAAGACTATTAAAAAAATAACTTTCAATTCTCATCTTTAGGTAGCTGACTAAATTACAAAAACAACGTAGTGATAAGTCCCTTTATTCATCACATACTTGTTGAGAATATACCATGATACAGGCACAGTTCTAGATGCTGTGATAATTAGTAATAGCAGTGACAGAAACAGTAAAATCTTCCCTAAAGAATTTTTCAGAGCACTGGTGGCACAGTGGTTAAGAATTGGGCTGCTAACCAAAAAAGCTGGGCATTTCAAATCCACCAGCTTCTCCTTGTAAACCCTATGGGGCAGTTCTACTCTGTCCTACAGGGTCCCTCTGTGTTGGATTTGACTTGACAGCAATAGGTTTAATGAATTTTTCATTTAACCGGGAAAACTAATAAAAAATATGAGAACTAAGTAAGGGCATAGTATATTAGTCAATGAAAATTGCTAAAAGGACAAAACAAGCCATACAAGGTGATATGAAATTTCAGAGATGGAGATGTGGTTAAAGTTTTAGAGTGGGTAACCTACGAGCTTCACTGAGAAGGTGACTTTTGAGTAAAGGATAGACAAAAGTGAGTTGTCTACCATGTTGATGCTTTAAGAAGAGTGTTCCTGGCAGATAGAATAGCCACTGCAAGTGTTTGAGGAAGAAGCTGGGCTTATGTGTTTGGAGGGACTACACGGAGTCTGCTGTGGCTATTGCAGGGTAAATGCCTAGGAGAAAGTCAAGGTCAGAAATGCAACTGGGAACAGATCAAGTAGGGCTTATAATTCAGGTAAGAATTTTGTTTTTACTTTGAGTGCTTTGGGAAGCTATTACATGATTGTGAACAGAAGTGATATGTACTCACTTAGTTTTAGTACAAGCATCCTGCCTATTTTGTAGACAAAAGAATGGCCAAAGGTAGGAAAGGATGCCAGTTATGAATCTATTTCAATATTCCAAGCCAGCAATAATGGTGGCTTGGACTAAGATTGTGGAATTGGAAGTGATGAGGAGAGGTTGAGTTCTAGACTTTTTCTGAAAGTAATACCAATAGGCTTTCTTGACAGACCATATATAGAATATGAAATAACGAGTCAATAATGGCTTAATATTTTTGCCTAAGGCTCTAAGTAAATGGAAATTGGAGTTGATGTCAACTAAAATGAGGAGTACTGCATCATGGGGAGCAGGTTTTGAGGAAAAATCATGAGATCATTGTTATACACAGTAAGGTTGAAAGGACTGTTATATATACACATGGAGATTTAGGCAGCTGGATATATGAGTGTACAGTTCAGAAGGGAGATTTTTCTAGAGATACAAGATTAGAAGTTATCAGCTAATGGTATTTAAAAATTCAAGTAACTATTCTGTGTTGGGAGTCCCTGCATGGCACAAATGGTTACTTTAAGCACTGAACTGCTCACCGAAAGACTGGTAGTTCAAACCTACCCAGAGTTGTCTTGGAAGATAGGTCTGACGAGCTGCTTCTGAAAGATCACAACCTTGCACACATGCGATCTCCATGAGTTGGAATCAACTTGAATGCAACCAACAACAATTCTGTGTTATTTTACAAAATGATTTATTAGCTTTATCATATACATAAATGTTTTGTATTACTAAAGAAAAAATTATAATAAATAATATAGAAAACATGTACCTACTACCTGGAATTGCCATTTTAAAGTGATTTTTTTAGTATTTGCTTCGAATATGTTTTTAATAAAATAAATAAAGCAATATAACTTTATTTATTATAGAAGTTCCTCTTGTCTCACATCCCAAATACTACAGCCTTTTCCTACTCCCATAACTGTAATTCTTCCAATAATATATTGCCTATTTTAATTGAATCAAAAAATATATTGTGAATTTACAAGAAATATTTTGTTTGTTAATTAAACTTTGTTATGTTATTACTTTACATATGAATTATGTTTTTGAATAAAGTGATTTTTAGCTTTATTTTCTGTTTCCTACATTAATTCTATATCTTTCATTATCGTTTTTGTAAAATCAATATTTTTCTTTCATATTGAAAAATTACTTCAAATATCTAGTAAGAATTGGTTGGCTATTCATATTTAAGATTAAAATACTAAAAGTTAATTAGAATGACTAAGATCATGGAAAGGATTTTTCAACTGGTGGGAATTTGCTTGTACTGATTAAGCATAAAGACAGCATGAGGAACAAAAAAGAATTAAGAAAGTCAGGAAACTTTTTTTTGAAGGTGACTGTTTGCTGGTATTCTGTGCATGTGGAATAGAATATGATGAGAGAGTTAACTCTTTCATATTTAAATTTTAAATGATATCCTAAAATCAGCTTCATATCTTATCCTTTCTGCTTTATCAGACATTCCAAAATCCTAAACGCTATACTAAGGGTGGAAGCTAAGGGAGCGATCAAGCATCTTTGACCTATTCATTCATTGTTATATCCTGCTATGATCATGGTGGGTGGAGGCTTTTCCTGTCCAACTTCATTGATTACTTGTTACTATTTCTGAAACCACTTTCTTTCAGGAACGTTTTTTAACATCTTTTTATCTAATTATAGCCACTCTGTAGTTTTCATTTATTGTGTGGGACATTGATTTATTTATTTATTTTATTCATATATTTTATTAGAATTGTCTAAAGAGGGATAGAAGATAAGCGTATATTTTATGCCATTTTTATTCATTATTTTTTAAGCCTTCTGCTTAATGCCCAGACCACAGTGCCACGTGTAAAGACTGTATAGAATATATGGCCTCTGAACTCTGGGCTCTTATAATCTAATGAGGTAAGAAAATATATAAGCCAAAACTAGAGTACCTATACTACAAACCAGATCATACAGAAAAACTGATGTCCCTTATTTTGATTTGTTGCTAGTATGAATCTTGTACATTCTTCTATCTAGTATTATAGACAGACCATGCAAAAGGCATTCGACTGTGTGCATCGTAACAAATTACGAATAACGTTGTGGAGAATGGGAATTCTAGAACACTTAATTGTGCTCATGAGGAACCTGTACACAGTCCAAGAGGCAGTTGTTCAAACAGAACAAAGGGATAGTGTGTGGTTCAAAGTCAGGAAAGGTGTGTGTCAGGTTGTATCCTTTCACCATACTTATTCAGTCTGTATGCTGAGCAAATACTCCGAGAACCTGACTATATGAAGAAGAACAAGGCATCAGGATTGGAGGAAGACTCATTAACAACCAGGGTTATGTAGATGACACAACCTTGCTTGCAGAAAGTGAAGAGGATGTAAAGCATTTACTGATGAAGATCAAAGACTACAGCCTTCAGTATGGATTACACTTCAACATAAAGAAAACAAAAATCCTCACAATAAGCAACATCATGATTAACGGAGAAAAGATTGAAGTTGTCAACAGTCCCATTTTACTTGGATCCACAATCAACGCCCATGGAAACAGCAGTCAAGAAAAGAAAAGACATATTGCATTGGGTAAATCTGCTACAAAAGACCTCTTTAAAGTGTTAAAATGCAAAGATGTCATTTTGAGGACTAAAGTGTGCCTGACCCAAGTCATGGTATTTTCAATTGCCTCGTATGCATGAGAAAGCTGGACAATCAATAAGGAAGACTGAAGAAGAATTGATGCTCTGAATTATGGTGTTGGCGAAGAATACTGTACTTCCAGAAGAACAAATAAATCTGTCTTGAAAGAAGTACAGACAGAATGCTCATTAGAAGCAAGGATGGAACGACTTTGTCTCACATACTTTGGACATGTCATCAGTAGGGGCCAGTCCCTGGAGAAGGACATTATGCTTGGTAAAGTAGAAGATCAGCGAAAAAGAGGAAGACCCTCAATGAGATGGATTGACACAGTGGCTGCAACAATGGGCTCAAGCATAACAATGATTGTGGGGATGGCAGAGGACTAGAGAGCGTTTCATTCTGTTGTACATAAGGTTGCAATAGTCAGAACTGACTCGACAACACTCAGCAACATCAGCAAGGAGCCTAATTACCTTAGGTTCTTGAAACATTCCTGGTTCTGTAGAGAGAATCAGCTTCCTTCTTTTCTAAATCTCTCTCTGAAAACATTTGTATTTCAAATTATTCCACACTTCTACATCAGCTTTTCCTGCTCATCTGTTTCCATCTTCCCAAATTGTATAGCTATCTCCCGCCCAATCATACTTTCTCCTCTCTCTCTAGGTTTATATTTTTTATTTCTCTTCTGTAAGTTTGGGGCTAGGGGAATTTTAGAGTGGAATGGAAATAAAGACAAGCTTAACTGAAAGTCTGTATTTTTTAATACTGTGGAAACCAAATAAAGCATGTCTGTCAGGGGGATTCAGATGGACAAATTTTGAGCTTTCTACCATGATGTGTTACTCTACTTGAAGATTTGTTTGTATGTTTTTTTTTTTAATAAATTCACAATATTTAAGAAGTTGTAAAAAATATGCACGTTCAAATTTCAATTAAAGATAAAACTATGTCTGCAATATACTTAGCCATCTTCTACAAACCTAGAAAACTTGATAATTTTATATTTCTATAAACAAAAAAACAAGATAGAATTACTTAGTTTAATATAATGCCTGCATCTTTGCATTTTTTGCCCACTTTTATCCAGGTAATTTATTTCTTAAACTAGTTCCAGTTTGAGATAATATTCTTTTTTCTCAAAATAACTACTACAGCAAAAGAAATAGTGAGCAGATTATACTACAGTCAAGAGCTATAATTGAAAACACAATGTAACCACACAGTGACTGTGTAGACTTCAGGCTATGTTTATAATTCCTGAATGATCTCTATGTTGAGAACCGTACTCCTCTCAGCAATCCTTGTTGCATAGTCTTTTTTTTTTTTATGGTCATTGTGGAAGATTTCAGGGGTTATTCTTGTTTATCTTTCTTGCCTTGATGGCTGCTGTTCCATTTGCTAACATTTGGAACTGTTCAAAATTCTTCTTAAAGAATTCAGCATCTACTCAGTAGTAGTATTTGCCTGGTCATTTGTTGATCATAGCTCACTTTTCAAAAGGGGGAAAGGTAAGCTATTTTTGTTATTGTTTTTCATAGCAGTCTCAGTTTAATTTTCTTCTTATACAACTTTACTTTGCTCATATAGAATACACTATATGTTTCTCTTGATACATTATGTTTTTACCCAGAAATTCGTTTTTGCTTATCCTCTAACTGCTAAGGCTTAGATGACTACCACATTTCAGTTCAATTGTCTAAGCAATATCAAAGTTAGTTTACTTGACTAAAATAAGTACATGATTGAAAATTCAAACAAAATATGAAAGTAATAGATTTTTCAAAATGCATCATATTACTTTAAAAAAAAAGTTGCCATTGAGTCGATTCCGACTCATAGTGACCCTATAGGACAGAGTAGAACTGTCCCCCAGGGTTTCCAAGGGGAGGCTGGTGAATTCAAATTGCTGACCTTTTGGTTAGCAGCCAAAAGCTTAACCACTGCACCACCAAGTCTCCTCATATTACTTACGGTTATCTAAATACTAATTTTAAAATGCCCCAATGATTTTTAAAATTTATAATAACACAATATAAATTTTACCCTTGATAAAAATATATTAAGAGATACTGTTTGTTATTATTAACTTAATGAATGTAAAAATGCTCTCAGTATTGTAAATGAACAAGATGCATATCGTTCTTAAATCTAAATCTAACTTTGTTAAGAGTATTCTTGCTACTTGTCCAAATCATTAATTATTTGGCAAAATTTATGTACTTAAAATATGTATGTTAGTTCTAGGTCTTAGATAATATTAAGTAAACAAAAGCCTTGCCCTCATGAAGCTCATATTCTGGTGTCAAATTATATTAATTTAGAACTTTAATTCGAAATAAATGTAAGTAGTAGGTTTCTGTTTTGTTTTCTTTTGCTTGGTTATGTCGAACAATTTTGTGTGTAGTTATGGAAGGTTACAGAGCACTAGGATCCCATTCAGTGATGATGCATTAAAGTCAAGTGACTTGAAAATTTAAGGGTGTATACTAGATTCAGATTTCATATTTAAAGAGACTCTGAAAGAAACCATTTCACTATAAAAATATACTGATCATCTAACAAAAGTAAAGCTTTGCTACTCTTCCATTGCTAAGGCTATTTTTGACAAAATAAAATTGAAGAAAATTTTTACATTATGAAGAGCTTATTATTGATATCCTTTGTCAGCCTTTTTAGTGCAGATTTTCCCCAAACCTCCTCAAAGCAATTATTGATATCAAAGGAGTTCCTTTTGATGCCAAAGTCAGCTATCAAGCATATGGCTTTGCCATGTAAATATGTAACTATTTTTCCCCTGGAGCATCATAGAAAAACATAACAGTGGCTCCTGTGTATTTTAAAGCATGTATAAAGTACAGAACATTTTAAGGAAATACAACTGACAGATTATGCATGTCTTTTAGTATTTCAGTTATTTGGAATAGGAAGAGAAATGCTTCATTGTAAGAGTGTGCATTGTCCTCAGACAGAAGTATATTGTAATAAAAAAGATAAGTCCATATGCCATGAATTAGCAACAGCTGTTCCTGTTTCTTCCTGTGGGATGAAGGAGGAAGAGAAACAGGAACACCTTGATGAATATTAAGATGCTAAGAAATAGGATACCGGTGTGATAATTTACAAGTATCAGATTCTTTGTAGTAATATCATTAAACCTAATGGCAGAGTGACAAGTCATGTCCACACATTACAATTATCTGAAAATTGGAAAACTTCAGTCTAACAGTAGTGTGTATGTATGTATATTAACGCAGACTCAATTTCTTTAAGCTGTTTTACTAAATGAGGCAGGTGTCCCCAAACATTATAGATACACTCTTAGCAAGGACATATGTTTAAAACCTAAAGTTAGCCAATAAAGTAAAAAGCCAAAATAAATTCTAGTTAGAGAGTCTTTATCGTGTAACGTAATTGGTAAAATTGCATACCTAATGAAAGAAGGTGCTTCAGGAAGTGTAGAAAATTATGTATTATGCCTTTTTTTTATAAAGCAGTTTTGTTCTATAGTCTCAGCACAATTTGCATCTATCTTATTCCACCTGTAAAGCTGCATTAGTGGGTAAGCATACAGGATTTCAAGTCAGATGCAAGGAATCAAATTCAGATTGTACTGTAGAATAGTTGTGTGACTTTGGGCTAATAACTGAAACTTTCTATGCCAAAGTTTAATAATCAACTCTAAATACGAATAGACATCATGTTAAGCGTCCATAGCCACATCTGGTACACTATGAATACTCAATACATATTAGCTGTAATACTTCCAGCTGTAGGGTTGAGTAAAAACTAAAGTAATGATGTCTTAGCTAGCTATTATGACAGCTGATTAGAAACAGTTTCACTAATAGTTATAGATTTTTTGTTTTTTTGTTGTTAGACATGTAGTAACCATAGAGTATTTCAGACTGGGCAAATGTTATTATTTGACCTGATGTTATAGAGGAAATTCTAGTAAGTGAAAAATAAAACAGATTAAAATTAAAAGAGACTGAAAACTAGAAATAAGGAATTTGATTGCTTGACGAACAAAATAATTTAAGCCAGTGATGATAATGGCTTACTTTGCATAGATAAGAGAGAGAGTGGAAAGGTAGGCTAGTCATTTGTTATGCACCACAATGAACAGAATATGATGACTGATTGGATGTGAATGGAAGAGCCAAACATAAGGACTTCAAAACTCAGTAAGTAGAAAAACAGCAGCAACATTAACAGAATGAAAAAGACTATGAAAACAACAAACCAGGGGCTAAATGGAAAGGAGACAAGTTTAATATAAAGTAAAATGCTGGCTCTTCTGGGTTCCTTGGTCATATACCATCTAAGAGCTCTCCAAAACACATGTTAAAAATGAGAAAGAGAAATAGAGAGAGAAAAGAAAAAGGTGATAATTTAGAGTACAAATTTAAATACTTTAAACTGGAGGAACACTAAGAAAATATAATTGTATTTGTTACCTATAACTCGATTATTGGAGACCTTAGGAAAGTAGTTTCAGTTGAATGATAATGCAAAAACAACATCACAGTCCTAAGATGTGTTCAAGATGAAGAGTGTACATATTTCCAAAGGATTAATTTTTGGTATAGTGTTTTGAAAAATTGGATTAAATATGTAAGGAAAATAAGCATTGTAAGTAGAGGAGAAGAAATAGGAATATAGAAAGAGACTTGTGTAGAGGAGAGAATATAGTAGCCAAAAAAAACCCATTGCCATTGAGTCAATTTCCATCTCATAGCAACCCTATAGGACAGACTAGAACTGCCCCACAGGGTTTCCAAGGAGCAGCTGGTAGATTCAAACTGTCAATCTTTTTGGTAAGCAGCCAAGTTTTAACCACTGCGCCACCAGGGCTCCA
The DNA here is from genome assembly GCA_030035585.1 of Dugong dugon. NCBI lineage: Eukaryota > Metazoa > Chordata > Mammalia > Sirenia > Dugongidae > Dugong > Dugong dugon. The sequence continues at coordinate 41,432,903 of CM057473.1, forward strand.
GAGTAGCAAAGGTAGGCCCAATTTACATCATCTGATAATACATAAAGGCCAGATGAGACAGAAGTAAATGCACAACTGTCTAATAAAAGTGAATGCCAATAGGTCAAGTGAAATATTTGTTTATTTCTTGCATTAACATCTCAGAGTAATTCATTACATTAATTGTCCCATAAGGGATGTTGAACAAGATAGTGTCAATAAAATTCAGTGGCATCATAGTGAATAACAGCCATGTTAGTGTATTCTTATGAAAAATAAAGTGGTCTTTTCCAGACCTAAATATTGCACTGAGTCCATACTGAGAAATAAATAAGTCTAGTCATACCTGACCAACTAACAGCTAGAGTATTGGAACATTGATTCTCAAGATTTTATTTTCATGAGGTCTTATTTGTGACAAACAACAAAAAAGAAGAAGTTTATGTGAGTATGTCTTATAAAAACAGAGGAAATTGACCAGGAGGCACAATGTAACCTCAGCTCGGCCCCATGAGCTAGTGTCTAAGCTCCATGGGCAAAGCAGTTGCAGCAGATTTTCAAGTGCAGTTTTCACAAACTTCACAGTGAATTATGGGTGCGTAAAGCATGCTGATTATGTCACCAGTTGCACTAGTATGACACAAAGAAAAATAAAATAGGCATTCTCCTTACTGGTTCATGAACTCTACAATTCTATTCCAATGTATTGGCAGAGGCACTTATCAAAACAGCTGCAAGGCAGTGACAAAGAACACGATAGTGTGATGTAGTTAATGTCTGAAAGCCATGGCAGAATCCAGAGGATACCCAGTAGAGGAATTATAGTACTCAGAGGGAAGTGAATTGTTTTGAGAAAATAGGTGACACATTCTAAAAGAATATTTTATGAACAAAATATATGCCAAGGTATATTTGATTAAGTCAGCACAGCAAAATCATGGATGAATTCCCCAACCAAATGTTGAACTAAAGAAGCTAGATTCATAACAGTATATACTGTATGGTTTCATTTACATAGAGTACAAGAACACGCAAAACTATTTTTTAGAGATAGAAGTGAGAATAGTGTTCAGGCTTGTATCAGAAGGGTTTGATTGGAAAGGCACATGAGGAAAACCTCTTGAGTGATCGACTATTTTCTGTTTCTTGATCTGCTTTTACACAAGTATGCTGACCCTGTAAAAATTCTTTTAGCTAGACCCTTATTTGGGCAATTTTAGAAAAACAGGCTATATTTTAATAAAAATAGTTATTAAAATTAAGCTGAAGTCTTCAGAAAGATTTTATAAAGGTGAATTGCTAAAAATTTGCTATCAAAAATCCATACATGCTGATGGCAAATGTGGGCTTAGAACTATGTGAGAAACCAAGTATATTTCCCATTCATTCTTCAACTACCCTTAGAAATATTTTACACTTCTCAAATTTCTAGCTTATATAGCTCCCCATCTTCACTGTGATGGTTAAGCTGTGTGTCAACTTGGCTGGGCCATAATTCTCAGTGGTTTGGCAATTGTGTAATGATGTAGTTTGGTAGTTATGTAATAATGTATTTATCCTCCATTTTCTGATGTGATGTAATAATGTCCATGATGTGATCTGATGTGATCAGTCAATCAGTTGTAACGGGAGTTTCCTCGGGGGTGTGGCCTACATCTAATATATATGGACATTCTAGTAAAGCTCACTGGCTTTTGCTGGCTCTGGATCCTGCATTTGGCTCATCAGCATCTGACCTCTGGTTCTTGGGACTTGAGCCAGCAGCCTGCCATCTTGCCTGCAGATCTTGGGATTAGTCAGCCTCAGAGGCCTGTGAGACATCAGCCTGCTGTCTGACCTGCTGATCTTGGGTTCATCATCCCGTGCAGCTATGTGAATCAGGAGAAGCCTCCAGCCTGATGCCTGACCCATGAACTTGGGATTTGCCAGCCTCTACAACTGCATAAGCCATTTCCTTGAGATAACTATCTCTCTCTCTGTCTCTGTCTCTTTCTCCATATATATATATGTATACATATATATATGTATACTTCCACTGGTTTTGTGTCTCTGGAGAACCCAGCCTAAGACACTCACTCTTGGCCATTGATCTTGCTTTCTATTTTACTTAGGGAAAATAAAAGAAGCCATCTGGAGATTATTTCCACATGTATCTTCTACCATATCTACCAACATAAATGCATTTGTACTCATGTTTTGTAGTTAATCAGTCATTCAAGCATTCATTCATTCATTAAACAAACATTCATTGGGTGCCTTTGGATGGGCATCTTTTGGATGCTGACTAATAGAAAAAAGATCAAAATATATGGGCATTTGGACTTGTGGAAATTATATTCTAGCTGGGGAGAAACAGAAAATAAGCAATCCAAGTATTATATATACTATGTTTAATTCCAATGAACACTGTTGAAAAAATAAAGTAAGGAAGGTAATAATGAAGTGGGAGAGAAAGGTGTTGCAATTTTCAATAGGGTAGTCAAAGGAAGATTAACTGAAAAGGTGACATTAAATCAAATACTTGAAGGAGGTGAATGAATGGACTATCTGAATGTCTTTGTTAAAAAAATTCCTGAAAGAAGGAACAAAATATATGAATTAGCTTAGGTTGAGCTTGCTTGCATATTTTAAGAAGGCAATAAATGTAGTTGGAATAGAGTGATGGAGAGAGTACAAAGTAATGCTGTAAGAACCACTGACTGCTCTGACTGGGATCACAACAGAGGGTTCTGGACAGAGCTGAAGAAGGATGTAGAACAAAATTCTAACAAGTGAAAAAAAGACCAGATTTACTGGCCTGAAAGAGACTGGAGAAACCCTGAGAATATGGCCCCCAGATACCCTTTTAGCTCAGGGGTGAAGTCACTTCTGAGGTTCACCGTTCAGCCGGGGATTGGACATCTCCATAAAACAAAACAAGACTAATGAGGCACAGCAGTCCAGGGACAAAGACTAGAAGGCAGAAGGGGACTCGAAAGCTGGTGATGGGGAACCCAAGGTTGAGTAAGGACAGTGTTGACTAGTAGTGGGGTTGTCAACCATTATCAAAGGGCTACATGTGTACTGTTTAATGAGAAACTATTTTGTTCTGTAAACCTTCATCTAAAGTGAGAATAGCAGCACAACTGGAAGAGCATAGTCGATGTCACTGAAATGTGCATGTAGAAATTTTTGAAATGGTTTATCTTTGGCTATGTATATTTTCACCAAAAAAAAGGTTGAGAAGGGAGAGGGTTGACATGTTGTGGGGTTGTTAACCATTGTCATAAAACAATATGTGCACTACTGTTTAATGAGAAAATATTTGTTCTGTAAACCTTCACCTGAAGTACAATTAAAAAGAAAATAAGATCAATAAAAAAATACAGATAACAAAAAAAAAAAAAGAAATGCCATAAGAGAGTTAATTAAAAAAAAATTATGAAGGGACTGACCTGTTGTTATTTAAGTGAATTATTTATGCTTCCATACACAGCCAATCCTTCCTCCTGTACACTAGGTAATATTCTTTATCAGGTACTCAAGGAAATTATACTGGCCTGTCTTCCCTACGTTCTACATTTTTTTTATATCTACCAGGTCATTCTCGTCAACATACATGTGATATGCTTGAAATAAAAACCTAGCTATTATAGCCATAAAATCTATATTATAAATAGCATTGTTTAGGTTTTCTATATTCTCACTTATTTCATATCTACATGATCAATTTTGTAATAACAGTGGTTTGTTTGAGCCAAGAATTTTTAAGATATCTCTAAATTTGCTCCTTGTATTTGCAGTAAATTTGACTTCATTGAAGCTGTTCCTGTGTTATTTGGTACATATACATTCATAATTGTTATATCTTTATTATGAATTGTGGCTTTTACGATGAAAAAGAAAGGGACAGAAAAAGGTAAAAGAAGAATAGTGAGAGACATAAAAAGAGAAAAACGGAGGACAAGCAGTAGTAGGAAACTTGTTTTATTATATGTAAAAATAGTATAAAGCTAAAAAAATTAAGAGCATAGTTATTGATGCAAGTTTTTAAAAATTGGCCAATTTCCATAACAAAAATTGTAAGATAGTAATATTAAAATTTATCCACAAATATATGGAATTTTGATTTTGAGATAGGTACAACTAGATGAAGTATTATGTTTTCAGCATTAGACAAAGTATTCATTTTTCAGCAAATGCATCTGGAAGAATAGGTAACTCAATTAGGAAAAAAAAATGAAATTGAATCTTTAATTCAAATCATGTAAAAATCAAACTCCAGTGAATTAAATCTTAAATTCTGAAAACAGAATTATAAAACTTTTAAAAATATAAGAGAGTATCTTTATGACTTCAGAATAGAAAATGACTCTTAAATAAGATTAAAAATATTTAAACCATAAAAGTAGCAGTTGATAGATTCAACTACATTAAAATAAGAACTTGTATTTACCAAAAGACCATAAAAAAAAAACATGTCACACACCATGATAAGTTATGACTTCAAATATCAATCACAGTTTGATTGCAAAAACACTTTGAATATTGAAGAATAAGAAATTTAGTTTACAAAATAGATCCACCCAATTATGGGAGAAGTGATCAGCATGACAATGGGAAATTAGAGGATTAGGAAATAAGTAGCCAGCCCTCTAAAGCACTGTTGGAGCGCACAAGTCCTAGCTGCGGTGATATATGGCAAGCCAGGAACATTAAGGATCCAGAACGGAAGTATGAAAGGGAGCTGAAGTCTATGGAAGTTTATTGCTTTTGTGCCTTGCGGTATGATTTACTGGTGCTAGGATTACTTTTAGTCTGCAGGGCTAGCAATCAGGAAGAAGAGCAAGATGTGAAGCTGGGGAGAATGAAGAAAAGCTGGAACCTGTCAGAACCTCTTCATCTGCCTCTCATCATAGGTCTGAATGAAAATAAACTGGAACTCACTGACGCCACTATGTCTGTCTCTCACCACCTCTCAGCATAATGACCTACAAAAAGTAATGCTGCCGCTTTAATTTAGCCTTCCTAATCTCATGTAGATTACTCTTTTGACCAACTCTTAATTTACAACCATTCAAGGCAAATGTAGTTTCAGTTTAGGCAAGTTGAAAAGTGCAAAATCACCAAACTTAACGTTGTTATTATAAAGAATATAAAAATAGCATCTACAAATCAGTATTTAAAAGTATGCTGATATACCCTTCAGCACCAAAAAGGTGTTTAAAAATTAAATGCTGAAAATATCAAGTAATTTCAAGGATGTAGATCAACCAGAATGTTTTGTACACTACTGTTAAGAATATAAGTTGAAAAAACCATGCTGGAAAGTGTCTGGTAATGTGGAAGCTTCACACACAGCCTGACTTAAAAATTCCACTTGTAGGAATATTCACTGAAGAAATATTTGTGTCTATCACGTGTTACCATAGTGCTTTACAAGAATGTTCATAGCAGTACTGTTTGTAATAGTTCATAGAGGGAAAACACTCAAAATTTGCTTCCTGATATATTAGTTTTCTAAGGCTGCCATAACCAAGTAACACAACTAAAATTTATTTTCTCACAATTCTGGAAGGTACTACTGAATTCAGGATGTCAGCAAGCCCATATTCTCTCCAAAGGCTCTAGGGGAAGATCCTTTCTCATCTCTCTCATCTTTTGGTAGCCTCAGACATTTCCTTGGCACATAGATGCATGTTCATATGGTCATCTTTCCCCTGTCTGTTTCTCTGTGTCTCTTTTTCCTCTTTTTTTCACAAGAGCTCCTCAGTTTGGGTAAGAACCCACCCTACTACATATTAACTTTCCAGCTAACATCTTCAAAGACCCTATTTTCAAATAAGGTCACTTTCACAAATACCAAGGGTTAGGACTTCAAGATATCTTTTTGGCGGATGCAACTAAACCCATAACAAGTAATAAAATGGATAAATAAACTCAGGTGGGTTAATACAATGTAGCAAACACTATGCTCAAATGAAGAAAAATGAATTACAAACATACACAAAAATATAGAAGAATCTTGGAAACAGAATATAGAAGAATTTAGATATAAAAGAATGCATACAGTGTGGTATAATTTGCATCAAGTTTAAAACATGTAAAACTAAATAGTAGATTGTGTGAAAATACAAATCCATGGAAAGATTAAATGCAAAAATCCATAGAGGTGATTATTTCTTAAGAGAGAGGGAAGCAGATGGCATAAAGGAGAGGCTCACAGGAAAATTCAAAAGTGATATAAAATTCTCTTTCATAAACTGGATGCTTAGTACATAAATGGTCATTTTAACTTAGTATATACTTAAAATACATAATTTTATATCTAAATAATGCTAAATAAAAGTTAAAATATGAGCTGTCCTTCCTTTTGTTCCCAAGCTCTTTTGAATCCATTCCATTGAAGTTATTACACCTACCACCCACTAAAGGAATTTTTGTTAAGTTTTGATATGACATTCATGATGACAAATCCAATGGTAAATTCTCATTACACATCTTAATTAAACTCATAGCAGCCTTCGGCATAGTCTATCCTCTCTTTCCTTGAAGTAGACTATTTCTATAGTCAAGGAGAGAAGTGATGGTGACTTTGAGAAAGGAATAATAATAGAGACAGTGAGATGTAGTTAAATTTTGGCATAATTTGAAGAAACTGTCAATAAAATGTTAAAAGCATTTGTTTTTAGCTGCAAGTTATATAAAGCATTTTTCTTAAATTTGGCATTTATGTTATTTCTTCATGCCTACTTTTATGTTTCAGTTAGATACTTTTGAAAAAGTTACAGATTTTTTAAGTATTAAGATTGATGCTTAATAATTCAAGACAAAACGTAAAATAGAAAAAAATGCACAAAATTTGAAAATGCATTCATTTAAATAATCTACATTTGTTGAATAAATTGGATTGCTAAATGCTGGCTTTTAAAAACATGAGCAAATTTTTAAAAGCATTGACTGTAAAGCATATTATATGATTATGTGAAAATCATTATTTAAAAATGTTTGAATATGCCTAATGAAAATCATTTAATTCATTACTTTTTCTTATGAATACTGCCAAACCACCTCAGGCCATTTGTTACACATCCAAGAATGTCTATCTTCTTAGAACACGACTTTGAAAAACACCACACTTCCAGTATAATTTTGTAGCACAATGTTCAAATAGTGAGAGGAAATTTATAAAATTCTTAAAGGAATAAAATTTTGTCTTCATGTAGAAGAAATACTTGCAGTTTTTTTCTTTTTATAACAAATGTTTGAAATTACTACCTGAAACAGTGATATATATAGTCGATTCACTTTCCTTTCTAACAACACAGCAATTGCTTTGTAGCAGCTGGATGACAAAAAACATTGTTTTCTGATTTATTTTTCACTATAAGAATCAGTTTATAAAAGAGAAAGTGCAACATTTATGCTACTTTTCACATTCTGTGTACTTCCTTAAAATCAAATTCAAAAATTAGTGATTCAGAATCACTTAATCTTAAAAAGCATTCATTTGTTATTCAAATTAGGTAGGGAAATAGAGGTATGGGAATAGAGTTTCACACTCTAAATCACCTCCTTCAGGCCATTAAACTATTTTAGGTTTTACCGAAGATTTCATCAATTGCCTACTAACCCTAATAATAAGGTACCTAACGACCATTAGAATGTAATTTCTTAGTGAATTTTCTCTGAGTTTTATTTCTCCCTATTGCACTCTTTATAAATGTAAATTCATCAGGTTGATTTTTATAATGCAATCATATTAATAATCTTTAAGTAAATGAAACCTTGTGAGCAGCGTGAAGCTTTGAGAGTTATTTTTCTCCCTTTTACAGAATGGGCATTTATACTAAAAACAAACAAACAAAAAAAGCCAACTCAGTTGAAGATTCCACTGCCTGTCTACACTTGCATATATGTATCTGCATATATGTCCAATATCAAATTTTAGCATAAATGACTAATTTAAGTGTTACCTTGATCATTAATGGCTAAGATATACATCAAGTGACTGATATTTATATATATATATATAAAATATATATATATGTATCAAGTGACATATATTTTAAGAGCTAAGCACTCCAACAAGCACCTAAGGAGATAATGAGTTTATCCTTTATCTGGATTTATGAAGGGCCTTACATTCATGTCATAAAATGGAATGAAATAAGAAAGAAAAAAGATACAGCTTATTTGGATGATTCCTTTGCAACTTGGTAAATACTATTTGCATAATTCTTGCTTTAGTAGAATAATTTTTTTTTAAACTGTGTGTGTCATCTGAGTCTACATTTTGTATTAGTTTCTGACTACAGACAAAATATAGGAAATTTAAGGTAAAAAAAACACACCCACAAAGTAAAACAAACAAACAAAAATAGATATGTTACGGTTGTTAGTTGACAGTTCACATTCAGTCAGTTACAATTCATGGTGACCTCCTGTGTGTGCAGAGTAGAACTTCTCCATAGCGTTTTCAAGGCTGTGACCTCTGGATGCAAATCACCAGGCCTGTCTTCCAAGGCGCCTCTGGGTGGCTTCCAACAGCCAACCTTTCAGCTAGTAGTCTAGTGCTTATTTGTTTGTGACACCAAGGGACTCTGTAATATAGATATAGATATAAACATATATATCATATCCTTACAACTATAAGGAAGACCAGTTAATATGACTATTATTCAAATTTACATGCTAACTACTAAGGCCAAAGATGAAGAAATTAAAGACTTTCACCAACTTCTGCAGTCTGAAATCGATCAAACATGCAATCAGGTTGCATTGACAATTACTGGTGATTGGAATATGAAAGGTGGAAACAAAGACCAAGTATCGGTAGTTGGAAAATATGGCCTTGGTGATAGAAAAGATGCCAGAGATCTCAGGATAGAATTTTGCAAGACCAACAACTGCTTCATTGCAAACACTTTTTTTCAAAAAGATAAAGGACGACTATACAAGGGACCTCACCAGACTGAATACACAGGAATTAAATCCACTACATCTGTGGAAAGAGAACGATGGAAGAGCTCAATATCATTGGTCAGAACAAGGCCAGGGACTGACTATGGAATAGATTATCAATTGCTCACATGCAAGTTCAAGGTGAAGCTGAAGAAAATTAGAACAAGTCCAAGAGAGCCAAAGTATGCGCTTGAGTGTCTTGCACCTAAATTTAGAGACCATATCAAGAATAGATTTGACACATTGAACACTAAAGACCAAAGACCACAGAGTTATGGAATGGCATCAAGGATATCATACATGAAGAAAGCAAAATGTCATTAAAAAGACAGGAAAGAAAGAAAAGGCCAAAATGGATAATACAAGAGACACTGAAACTTGTCTTAAGCATCAAGTAACTAAAGAAAATGGAAGAAATGATGAAGTAAAAAAGCAGAACAGAACATTTCAAAGGGAAGCTCAAGAAGGATTCTATGGGCAAAATATTGAACATTAAAGGAAGCATGAAAAGAAGATGGAAGAAATACACAGAGTCGCTGTACCAAAAAGAATTAGTCAACATTCAATCATTTCAGGCAGTACTGAAGGAAGAAGTCTAAGCTGCACTAACCAAAAAAAAACAAACCCATTGCCATCAAGTCGATTCTGACTCACAGCTGCACTAAAGACATTGGCAAAATACAAGGATCCAGGAATTGACAGAACATCAACTGAGATGTTTCAACAAATGGATGCAAACCTGGAAGTGCTCACTTGTTTATGCGAGGAAAACTGAAGACAGCTATCTGGCCAACTGACTGGAAGAGATCCATATTTATGTCTATTCCAAAGAAAGGTGATCCAACCGAATGCGGAAATTATCGAACAATATCATTAATATCACAGGAAAGTAAAATCTTGCTGAAGATCATTCAAAAGCAGTTGCAGCAGTACATGGACAGGGAACTGCTAGAAATTCAAGCTGGATTCGGAAGAGGATGTGGAACGAGGGATATCATTGCTGATGTCAGATGGATCATGGCTGAAAGCAGAGAATACCAGACAGATGTTTACCTGTGTTTTATTGACTATGCAAAGGCATTCAACTGTGTGGATCATAACAAATTATGGATAACATTGAGAAGAATAGGAATTCCAGAACACTTAATCGTGCCCATGAGGAACCTGTACATAGAGAAAGAGGTAGTCATTCAAACGGAACAAGGGGATACAGCATGGTTTAAAGTCGGGAAAATTGTGCATCAGGGTTGTATCCTTTTACTATACTTATTCAATCTGTATACTCAGCAAATAATCTGAGAAGCTGGGCTATATAATGAAGAATGGGGCATCAGGATTGGAGATAGACTCATTAACAACCTGCACTATGCAGATGACACAACTTGCTTGCTGAAATTGAAGAGGAATTGAAGCACTTACGGATAAGGATCAAGGACTACACAGCCCTCAATATGGATTACACCACAACATAAAGAAAACAAGAATCTTCACAACTGAACCAATAAGCAACAACATGATAAATGGAGAAAAGATTAAAGTTGTCAAAGACTTCATTTATTTATCTGGATCCATAATCCACACCCATGGAAGCAGCAGTCAAGAAATCACAAAACACATTGCACTGGGCAAATCTGCTGCAAAAAGACCTCTTCAAAGTGTTAAAAAGCAAAGATGTCTCTTTAAAGACTAAGGTGCATCTGACCCAAGCCATGGTATTTTCAATTGCCTAATATGCATGCTAAAGCTGGGCAATGAATAAGGAAGACTGAAGAAGAATTAATGCCTTTGAATTATGGTGTTGGCAAAGAATATTGAATATACCATGGGCTGCCAAAAGAATGAATAGATCCGTCTTGGAAGAAGTACAGCCAGAATGCTCTTTAGAAGCAAGCATGGTGAGACTCTCTGGACATATCAGGAGGGATCACTCCCTGGAGAAGGACATCATGCTTGGTAAAGTAGAGGGTCAGTGAAAACGAAGACAACCCTCAATGAGATGGATTGAAACAGTGGCTGCAACAGTGGGCTCAAGCATAACAATTGTCATAAGGATAGCGCAGGAACTGGCACTGTTTTGTTCTGTTGTATGCAGGGTTGCTATGAGTTGGACAGAAGCAACTCAATGGCACCACAACAACATCATATTCTTACAAATATTTTATGGCAAAATCAAAATAAGCTGATTATAAGATATTGATGGAGATTCTAACATTTGACATTTCCTAATAACTGAAATTATTGTCTTAGTTTTTTAAAACAAAATTTGTTATCTTTTGGATGAGAAAAAATATTTTTTCAGTTAATTTATGGTTTTCTTGAATGAAGAAAACGTAAATTAATCATCTCTGAATGACAGAAACTTATTAAATTTTTACTATGTTGAAGTATAATATGCCTTCTGTATTTGCCTTTATTGTCAAAAATTCCAGCATTTTCTACTGAAGAATTCCCCATTCCCCACAAAAATTTTATGCTTTTTAACTATGTTGACTCAAAGGAAAAACCACAATCTGAACTTATTAGCATTTTCTGTTAAATGACCCTGTAATTGAATATTGCCATCAGTGATTTTTCTGAAAAGGTTCATTCCCAATTCAGTAACATATATTCTAACCCATTACAGAAATTTAGTTTTGGTGGTAGGAGATGGCAGGGAGATCTGGGTAATGAGGGGCAGACTCTTGTTTCTCACCTACTGTGGTTAAATCTCTAGATAAGTAAAAATCCACAGCTTTTTAAGCTTTAAGGGATTTCTGATTTCCTACACACACAGACACACATACACACAAATCACTATGCATTTACTCCTTTCAATGCTTTTCCTTGATTCTCCCTAACTTTTCAGCAAGCGTTCTCTATATCCTGTATTTAAAGTGACTTTGCAATCACTTTGTACTGATAATGAAGTAGAATCCCAATTTTTGATATATTATACTCAAATTTTCAAAGTAAACGTAACTTGTTTACTTTCTATAACTGATTTATACTAATTTTCCATTTTAGACTAGTTTATTCTCTTCCTGTGAAGACATTTTTTTGAGTTAATTACATTTAGGCAAAGTCTTGGTCCCATAATGCCTCTCTCTTGTGTTGTTGCTGTTCTAAATGTATGCTGGATACAGAGGGTGGAAGGGTGGATTAATAATGATTTAATGATCTATGGTGTTAGGAAGATGTCGGTTTCATATGATTTGAATTATTGCTTGTTTTTCCTGGGCCTTTTCAAAACTGTCAAGGGAGGAGGTGTGCCTGTATGTGTGTGTGTGCACACATCTCTGTGTGTGTATGTTGTTTGACGTTCTCTTTGGCCAGTGCCAAATGTGACTCTAACTGCCTTTCCTGGCTAAACTGGATTAGTCATACTTGGTGCTATAGATTGTTCTGAGCCTCACTTACACTCTTCACCTGGCTTCTCTCTACCCTTTCAGATTTGTGGCAGCATCATTTTGCCTCCTTCCATAGAAACCTCCATGGCAGGATTCTTAGCTCTTCACTCACTCCTCCCATATAGCTTCTTAAAAGAACACAAAGAAGAGGAAAGAAAAAAAAATTGCCATGCTTATAGTCCATTCCAACTCATGGCAACCCCATTTGTGTCAGAGTAGAACTGCATTCCATAGGATTTTTGGTGGTTGTGATCTTTCAGAAGTAGATCACCTGGCCTTTCTTCCAAGATGCCTCTGGATGAATTCAAACCACGAATCTTTCAATTAGTAGCTGAGCACTCAACTGTTTCCACCAGCAAGGGACTATATGACCTATAGAATCACTTAAATCCTTTCCATATTACTTGGGAATGAAGGAGGCTTTGAAGTGCTGATTCAGTCCCTCCCTTACTCTCAGAAATTCTGCCTTTGACCTTGCATGGGGCTTACATGGTGCCATCTTGGACACTGGTCTCAGCTCAGTATTCAAACAAGGAATACAGATGGGAGCTGAGTTCACGTGTCTGACTTAATGTGTGTTCTACATCCATATCTCTTGCCCCCTAACCTACCCATCTATCCCTACTCTGAGCAAAGAAGGATTTAGTGAAATAAACTCCATGGTGAAGGAGGTATCATTGACTGAAAAATATGTGCCTCATAAACCACAGAGACACTCTGTTATGTGAGCCCCCCAGGCTTTTATCTAGATATGGTAAAGACTAAAAACTAAGAACTAGTTATTATGAAGTCATAAATACATTAATTTAATATCACAAAAATATCAGCTGAGATACATCTAGATTTACTCTTTATTCATCAGCTCCAGGTGAATTTCAAAAGAAAAAAAATAGGCAAAAACATCGAAATTTGTAAAGGTCAGAAGTAGTAGTAAAAAGGAATATATTTAAACAGAAATTTGCTATATACTTATGCAAATGAAATATATCTTATCCTTGCTCAAAGTTGTATAAAACTATCTCCTGAAACCTTACATCTGCTAAAATTTTATGGCTCAATATATACCTAAACTACACCTCAGGAAGCAACATCTTATATTACTGTGATATGCAAGCTAATTTAAAAAAAAAAAAAGTTTTTAATAAAAAGCATGTAATTTAAATAAGTATAATTTAAACTTAGATTTTTCCTATGTGTTGCCCTAATTGTTAGATTTTAAATGTGTGGTTTCTAAAATTCCCTTTTTTGTAAACAAACGTTCCCAGCTTTCTAAGATTATAAAGCTGAAAGATTGTGTAAGTTTAAATTTTGCACTGGTTTTTAAAAAATATAGAGCCAATGTGATATTATCCATATCTAGTTTGTGGTCATTTATTCAATAAATCCCTTTGAAATAATACATTTCACAATAGTCTTTGACTAGTATTGTTATGGATCGAAATGTGCCCCACAAAAATACATGTTAAAATATGTGTTAAACTCCCGTACCTGTATATTTGACCTTGTTTGCAAATAGGGGTTTTCTTTTGTTAGATTAATGAAGTTATATCAGAATAGGATAGGTCCTAAACCTAATTACTTCCAAGTTGTAAAAAAAGCAGAATGAAGACAGAGAAACTCACATGGAAAAAGAGATGCTACATGAGGATTGTCTACAAGCCAAGGAATGCAAGGAACCAAGGAATATCTGAGGTTACTGGCAGAGAAGGAATCTACACAGCTGAGACCCTGATTTGAACTATTAGCCTCCAGAACTGTGAGAAAATAAATTTCTGTTCTCTAATGCCATCCATTTGTGGTATTTGTGTTATAGCAACACTAGGTAACTAAGGCAAGTACTTTACTCATAAGTAGGGAAAATTGTGTCAAACAGTTATTTATTTATTGTATTTATTTAAGTTTGTATATTGCCTACTTTCAAAAACAACTTAATGGTAGCTAGTTTTCATCAGTATGCATATGGTCTGTGTCCACATTTGTTTCTATTCACAGAGAAATTCCCTCAAGGATTAGTCTCACTCCCTCTTGGTCTGGAAGCAATGTAATGCTTCATGCACCTATATTCACACAAGGTGCCCAAGAATCCTAACCTTGTATCAGGAATACTTACAATTATCCAGGATTCTTAACCAACTGATTACTGAAAAATGATGACTTGGTGGGACAACAGGCAGGCAAAATTGAGAAACAAACCATCTTCTGAGGTCTTTGCATTCATTTTCTTGATTCCCCTGAAACTGATGTCCTTGCCCCTGCCATTCCTGGTGACCATGTTAGCCATTCTCACCCCCTTGCTAAAGACTATGTTATTTCACATCCCTGAAGGGGAAAATTATTCTCCTGAATAGTCTCTTTTTTTTCCCCCATACAAAAATTTATACATACATTGTTACATGACTCTAATTGCTCTTCCCCATACTATGACAGCACTCTCCTCCTTTCCACCCGATTCTCCATGTCCATTCAACCAGCTCTTAACCCTCTCTGCCTTCCCATCTCACCTACAGACAGAAGCTGCCCATTTAGTCTCTTGTATCTACTTGAGCTAAGAGGCACACTCCTCACGAGTATCACTTTATATCCCACAGTCCAGTCCAATCCCTGTCTGAAGAATTGGCCTTGGAAATTGTTTTAGTTCTAGCTGATAGAGAATCCAGAGGCCATGCTTTCTGGGGTTCCTCCAGTCTCAGTCAGACCATTAAGTCTGGTCTTCTTACTAGAATTTGAGTTCTACACCCCACCTTTCTCCTGCCCCATCAGGGACTCTCTGTTTTGTTCCCTGTCAGGGCAGTCATTGGTGGTAGCCAGACACAATCTAGTTCTTTTGGTCTCAGGCTGATGAAGTCTCTCGTTTATGTGGCCCTTTCTGTCTCTTGGGCTAATACATTCCTTGTGTCTTTAGTGTTCTTCACTTTCCTTTACTCCAGGTGGTTGGGACCAATTGATGCATCTTAGATGGCTACTTGCAAGCTTTTAAGACCCCAGATGCCACTCACCAAAGTAGGATGCAGAACACTTTCCTAATAAGCTTTGTTATGCCAATTGACCTAGATGTTTCCTGAAAGCATGGTCCCTAGACTCCTACTCCAGCTAACCTGCCCCTCAAAGTGTTTGATTGTATTCAGGAAACTTTTTAGCTTTGGTTTAGTCCAGTTGTGCTGACTTCCCCTGTAGTGTGTGCAGTCCTTCCCTTCACCTAAGAAAATTCTTATCTACTATCTAGTTCGTAAATGACTCTCACCCTCGCTCCCCACCCTCATAACCATCAAAGAATGTTTTCTTCTGTGTTTTAATCTTTTCTTGAGTTCTTATAATAGTGCTCTTATACAATATTTGTCCTGTGATTGACTAAATTCACTCAGCATAATGACCTCCAGGTTCCACCATGTTATAAGATGTTTCACGACTTCATCATTGTTCTTTATCATTGTGTAGTATTCCATTGTGTGGACATACCATATTTTGTTTATCCATTCGTCCATTGGTGGGCACCTAGGTTGTTTCCAGCTTTTTGCTATTGTGAACAGTGCTGCAATGAACATGAGTGTGCATATATCTATTCTTGTGACAGCTCTTATTTCTCTAGGATATATTCCAAGGAGCGGGATAGCTGGATTGTATGGTACTTCTATTTCTAGCTTTTTAAGGAAGCGCCAAATAGATTTCCAAAGTGGTTGTACCATTTTACATTCCCACCAACAGTGTATAAGTGTTCCAGTCTCTCCACAACCTCTCCAGCATTTACTATTTTGTGTTTTTTGGATTAAAGCTAGCCTTGTTGGGGTGGGATGATATCGCATTGCAGTTTTGAACCGCATTTCTCCAATGGCTAATGATTGTGAACATTTCTTCATGTGTCGGTTAGCCACCTGAATATCTTCTTTGGCGAAGTGCCTGTTCATATCCTTTGCCCATTTTTTAATTGGGTTATTTGGTTTTTTTCGTTGTTGAGGTTTTGCAGTATCTCGTAGATTTTAGAAACTAGATGCTGATCGGATTTGTTGTAGCCAAAAATTTTTTCCCAGTCTGTAGGTTGTCTTTTTACTCTTGGTGAAGTCTTTTGATGAGCATAAGTGTTTGATTTTTAGGAGCTCCCAGTCATCTAGTCTCTCTTCTTGTGCTTGTGCATTGTTACTTACAGTTCGAATTGTGTTTTTGTCATGTATTAGGACTTCTAGCATTGTCTCTATTTTTTCTTCCATGATCTTTATCATTTTTGATTTTGTATTTAAGTCTTTGATCCATTTTGAGTTAGTTTTTGTGCATGGTGTGAGGTATGGGTCTTGTTTCAGTTTTTTGCAGATGGATATCCAGTTATGCCAGCACCATTTGTTAAAGAGACTGTCTTTTCCCCAGTTAACGGACTTTGAGCCTTTGTCAAATATCAGCTGCTCATTGGTGGATGAATTTATGTCTGGATTCTCAATTCTGTTCCACTGGTCTATGTATCTGTTGTTGTACCAGTACCAGGCTGTTTTGACTGCCGTGGCAGTATAATAGGTTCTAAAAATCCAGTAGTGTGAGGCCTTCCACTTTTTTCTTCTTCTTGAATAATGCTTTACTTATTCAGGGCCTCTTCCCTTTCCATATGAGTTTGGTTATTTGTTCCTCCATGTCATTAAAAAATGCCGGTGGAATTTGGACCAGGATTGCATTGTGTCTATAGATCACATTGGGTAAAACTGATATTTTCACAATGTTGAGTCTACCTCTCTATGAGCAAGGTATGTTTTTCCACTTATGCAAGTCTCTTTTGGTTCCTTGCAGTAGTGTCATGTAGTTTTCTTGTATAGATCTTTTACATCTCTGGTTAGATTTATTCCTAAGTATTTTATCTTCTTGGAGGCTATTGTAAATGATATTGATTTGGTGATTTCCTCTTTGAGGTTCTCTTTGTTGGTGTAAAGGAATCCAACTGATTTTTGTATGTTTGTCTTGTATCCTGAAACTGCTGAAAGTTTCTATTAGTTCCAGTAGTTTTCTTGTGGATTCTTTGGGGTTTTCTGTGTATAAGATCTTATCATCTGCAAATAGAGATGCTTTGACTTCTTCCCTACCAGTTAGGATGCGCTTTATTTCTTTTTCTAGCCTAATTGCTTAGGCTAGTACCTCCAGCACAATGTTGAATAAAAGTGGTGATAAACGGCATCCTTGTCTGGTTCCCATTCTCAAGGGGAATGCTTTCAAAGTCTCTCCATTTAGGATGGTGTTGGCTGTTGGCTTTGTATAAATGCCCTCAATTATACTGAGGAATTTCCCTGCTATTCCTACTTTGTTGAGAGTTTTTATCATGAATGGGTGCTGGACTATGTCAAATGCCTTTTCTGCATCGACTGACAAGATCATGTGGTTCTTGACTTTTGTTTTATTTATGTGATGGATTACATTGATTGTTTTTCTGATGTTGAGCCATCCCTGCATACCTGGTGTAAATCCCACTTGATCATGGTGAATTATTTTTTTAATGTTAGTAAATTCTATTGGCTAGAATTTGGTTGAGGATTTTTGGGTCAATGTTCATGAGGGATATTGCTCAGTAATTTTCTTTTTGTGTGGTGTCTTTACCTGGTTTCGGGATCAGGGTTATGCTGGCTTCATAGAATGAGTTTGGGAGTATTCCATCCTTTTCTATTCTCTGAAATACCTTTAACAGAAGTGGTGTCATATCTTCTCTGAAAGTTTGGTAGAATTTCCAGTGAAGCCATCTGGGCCAGGGCTTTTTTTTTTTGTTGGCAGTTTTTTTATAACCTTTTCAATCTCTTCTTTTGTTATGGGTTTATTTAGTTGTTCTCCCTGTTAAGTTTAGGTAGGTAGTGAGTTTCTAGAAATTTGCCCATTTCCTCTAGGTTTTCAAATTTTTTACAGTACAATTTTTCATAGTATTCTGTTATGATTCTTTTCATTTCAGTTGGGTCTCTTGTGATATCACCCATCTCATTTCTTATATGGGTTATCTGCATCCTCTCCAGTTTTTCTTTTGTCAGTTTGGCCAGTGGTTTATCAATTTTGTTGATCTTTTCAACCAGCTATTTGTCTTGTTAACTCTTTCAATTGTTTTTCTATTCTCTATTTTATTTAATTCTGCTCTAATTCTTATTATTTCCTTTCTTCTGGTGCCTGAGGGCTTCTTTTGCTAACCTCTTTCTACCTGTTACTGTTGTAGGGTTAATGTTTTGATCATGGCCCTTTCTTCTTATTGGATGTGCATTTATTGCTATAAACTTACTTCTGACTACAGCTTTTGCTGTGTCCCGAAGATTCTGGTAGGATGTGTTTTCATTCTTGTTTGATTCTATGAATTTCTTTATTCCATCCTTAATTTCTTCTATAACCCAGTAGTTTTTCAGCAAGGTGTTGGTCAGTTTCCATGTGTTTTTTTTTTTTTTTTTTCTTTTTTTCCCTTGATTTTTTTGTTATTGATTTCTACTTTTATGACTTTATGGTCAGAAAAGATGCTTTTAATATTTCAGTGCTTTGTGTTTTGTTAAGTTTTTCTTTATGCCTAATATGTGGTCTATTCTGGAGAATGTTCCATGTGCACTGGAAAAGAAAGTATACTTGGCTATTGTTGGATGGAGTGTTCGGTATATATCTATGAGATCAAGTTGGTTGATTGTAGCATTTAGCTCTTCTGTGTCTTCGTTGAGCTTTTTTCTGGATGTTCTGTCCTTCACCAAAAGTGGTGTGTTGAAGTCTCCTACTACTATTGTGGAGCTGTCTCTCTCTCTTTTCAGTGCTGTTAGAGTCTGTTTTATGTATTTTGGAGCCCTGTCATTGGGTGCATAAAGATTTATTATAGTTATGTCCTCCTGGTGTATTAACTCTTTAATCATTTTATAGTGTCCTTCCTTATCCTTTGTGGTGGATTTTACTTTAAAGCCTCTTTTGTCAGAGATTAATATTGCCACTCCTGCTCTTTTTTGAGTGTTGTTTGCTTGATATATTTTTTTCCTTCCTTTGAGTTTTAGTTTGTTTGTGTCTTTAAGTCTAAGGTGTGTCTCTTGTAGGCAGCATATAGACGGATCCTGTTTTTTTAAATCCAATCTGCCACTCTCTGTCTCTTTATTGGTGAATTTAGTCTATTTACATTCAGCATAATTATTGATAGGTATGAGTTTGGCCGTGTCATTTTGATATCTTTTTTTGTGTGTTGTTCACAGTTTCTTTGTTCCACTTAATATTCTGTGCTGAGTCATTTTTCCTTATGGATTTTCTTTTCATTTTTTTTATTGTTGTTGATTTTGTGTTTGCTGAGTCTTTATATTTTTCTACATTTTTTTTTTATTTGGCTTGTAGGATTGTTAGTTTCCTTTGTGGTTACCTTAATATTTACCCCTATTTTTCTAAGTTTATACCAGTATTTTATTTCTTTATATCGCCTTGGCTTCTACTGTATATGAAAAATCTATGTCTACATTTTTTAAGTCCCTCATTTTTGTTTTAATGTTGTCATCTTTTACATACTGACATCTGTTACCCTATTTTCAGTGTTTTAGCTTTGATTTACTTTTGTGACTTCCCTATCTGGGTTGATATCTGGTTGCTCTGTCCTGTGTTCTAGTCTTGGGTTGTTATCTCATGTTACTGATTTTCTAACTGGAGGACTCACTTTAGTATTTCTTGTCATTTTGGTTTGGTTTTTGCAAATTCCCTAAACTTCTGTTTATATGGAAATGCCCTAATTTTGCCATCATATTTGAGAGACAGTTTTGCTGGATATATAATTCTGGCTGGCAGCTTTTTTCCTTCAAGGCTTTACATATGTCATCCCATTGCCTTCTTGCCTGCATGGTTTCTGCTGAGTAGTCTGAGCTTATTCTTATTGACTGTCCTTTGTCCCTAGCCACTCTTAAAATTCTCTCTTTATCTTTGGTTTTGGCAAGTTTGATTATAATATGTCTTGATGACTTTCTTTTGGGATCTACCTTATGTGTGGTTCAGTGAGCATCTTGGATCGATATCTTGTCATCTTTCATGATGTCAGGGAAGTTTTCTGCCAACAAATCTTCAACAATTCTCTCTGTATTTTCTGTTACTTCCCTCTCTTCTGGTACTCCAATAACCCATAGGTTATTCTTCTTGATAGAGTCTCACATAATTCTTAGAGTTTCTTCATTTTTTTAAATCCTTTTATCTGATTTTTCCTCAAATAAGTTGATGTTAAGTGCTTTATCTTCAGTCTCGCTAATTCTGACCTCCATTGCCTCAATTTTGCTCTTATGACTTTCTATTGAGTTGTCTAATTCTGAAATTTTATTGTTAATCTTCTGGATTTTTTGATTGCCGTCTCTCTTTGGATTCTTGTAGCCTATTAAATTTGTCATTATGCTGTTCTCTAATCTTTTTAATATCCTCTATTGCTTGTCTTACATTTTGTTTAATTTACTTCCTAATCTCTTGAAGAGTTCTGTATATTAATCTTTTGTATTTTGCCTCTGGTAATTCCAAGACATTTTCCTCCCCTGGAAAATTACTAGATTCTTTATTTTGGGAGTTTACTGAAGCCAGCATGGATTGCCTCTTTATGTGATTTGAAATCGACTGTTGTCTCCAAGTCATCAGTAAGTTAACATATTTATTTTATGTTTGCTTACTGTGTCCTAGCTTCTTGTTTTGTTTTGATATGCCCAAATAGGCTGCTTGTATGAGTTAGTTTGATTACTGGCAACTTTGAAGCTCTAATGTCCTGTCACCAGCTGGTTAGATCTGTTATTAGGTATGTGAGCTCAGGAGTCCACCCCCTCCTCCTGCATAGATTCAGCTCAGGTGACCAGGTAGATAGCCACCAAGTGTGTAGTGTAGGCTCTCACAGTCCTAGATAGGCATGGGTGATAGGTGTAGGCACAGGCTTCTAGCTGCAGCAGGGGGACACACTCTGAGCAAGGCAGTGGGCTGACAGCCACCCCCAAGTGTCCAGGAGGAAGGCATGTCCTTGTTCCCTAGAGCACGTTGGTGGGTGGGTTTTGCAGCTGGACTATGAGCACCTAACACTGTTGGCCGTAAGGACTGGGGGGCACCTCTTATTCATGGGCCCCTATCACTGGTGGCTAGGTGGCGTGAGTGGAGCCACCAGCCCTCAAGCCCCTGATGTGGGTAGGTGAAGACCCTGCTTAGGGGAAGAGCAGTGTCAAATGTCAAGAACCTGCCACTTCACAACTGAAACAGTTAAAGTTAGGGTTCCAGTATATACCCTGTTGTAATGCAGTAATGAGGGCCTACACTGTTGCAATGTGCCCACACTAGTCTATGCAGGGGGAAAGGCACTCAAAGTGTGTGGATCCTTTATGCCTGTGCCTAGGCAAAGGAGGTGTGCCTACCCTAGTTTCCTGGCTTAGGGGAGCCAGAAGTTTATTTTTTCCCCTACTTGTTAATTTGCTCACTCTCCACAGCAGGGAGAATGGCTCTGGGCATGTGAGGGATCCTACTTCTGGCCCAGGGGACTTTTCAGTGCTGAAGCTGGTCCAGGACTGAGCACAGAGCAGGGACCAGGTCAGTAAATTGGAGAGACTTTTTTCCCTAAGGGGGGTGTTTTCGATACATGCAGTAGGCTGTACGCAATTACTTATCTTTCGCTGGATTGAGGGCTGCTTCTCACTGGTTCTGGGTGGCCGTGTAGACTCTAAACCCCTGGGTCTCTCCTGGTGTGGAAAAAGTGTATCCCGAGCATGGATGCTGGCCTGCCTCACTGCTCACCCACAAGCTGATCAGGCCTGATGGGCTCAGGCTCTTGCTGGGTAACGTCTGGCAACTCCTCACTGCTTCCAAACGGTCTCTCCATCCCCCCACCACTCAGTCCGGTCCCTCAACTCTGCCTTTGATGTTCAGGGCTCCCAGATTGCTATATATAATCGAATCACTTGTTTTTTCAGGTCTTTCTTGTAAGAGGGTCCACTTGTACCTTCTGACTACTCTGCCATCTTGGCCCTGCCTCTCTCCTGAATAGTCTCTTTTTCTTGCCTTTAGATTGGTAGTTTCTTATTTCTTAAGAAAGAGAAAATTCCTTTTAGCATATACGTGAAAGAGGATAGGGAAAGGAAAATAAACATCGAATGACCCAATGAATATAGCAAAATATAACCTTGTCACAGGATGACAAAAAGGAATTAAGGAATGGCTCTTTGTGGTAGGCTATATAGTGTTCTCCCTCCAAAAATACCCATGCCCTAATCCTCGGAATCTGGGAATATGTTACTTTACATGGCAAAAAGGACTTTGCAGATATGATTATATTAAGAATATCGATATGGAAAGATTATTCTGGATTGTTCAGGTGAGTCCAACATAATTGTATGGATCATTATAAGAGGACACTTGAAGGTCAGAGTTAGAGAAAAGGTGATGGGACAATGGAAGCAGAGTGAGATATTTTAGAAGGTGTTATGTGGCTGGTTTTGAAATTAGAGGCTAAGCTCACAAACCAAGTAATGCAATCACCCTTTATAAACTAATAAGGCAAGGGAACGGATTCTCTACAAGAGCCTCCAGAAAGAATATATCCTGCTGATCCACTTTAAACTTCCGACCTCCAGAACTGTAAGATAATGAATTTGTGCTGTATTAAGGCCATACACGCGTGGCAATTTGTTATAGCAACAATAGGAAAATAATATAAGCTTCAAAGGTTTTAACACTATGAAAATGATGTTCAAGGAAGATTATTGATGGTAGTTTATTGGGTGACCCTGTGTCAGAGTAGAACTGTTCTCTATAGGGGTTTCAATTGCTGATTTTTCAAAAGTAGATCAACTGGGACTTTCTTGCGAAGTGCCTCTGTGTGAACTTGAACATCCATCCTTTCAGTTAGCAGCCAAGTACAGAAACCATCTGCACAACTCAGGGAGTACAATCAAGAAAAAGCCCACTATAAGATCACATATAGAATTAACTACAATAAATGTATTTTTGTAAAAAGGAAATATAAATCAAAATAATTTCTTGTGCAGCTAACCTCTCATTTCAGTAACTCAATGTATTTGTAAATGCATGAAAGACAAAATGGTTTATATTACTTTCAAATGGAATTGTGTTTAATGTACAATCTAGCCAAATATTTAAATGTATATTACTCAGATTAAACATCAAAATCAAATTTACATTTGTCATGTTAATCCAAACATTGACATTTGTTACATCTCAGGGATCCTATCATTATTCCTTTTTCAATTACTCATCACAGAATAACATTATAGATTATTTTCTGTCAGGAAATTTAGCATCCATCCACATAATAAACGTTTATTTTTAAACTTAATTTATTTTGAAAAATTATTTTGAAAAGAGAAATAAAATGGATGTTAAACATAATTCAGGTAGAAATCTTTGCAAGTTAAATATAGATTAAATAAGTTTACATAGCATACATTATCAAAATGTGCTTGATTTTATGTAATTTTGGTTTTACGAAACTGTTTAGCAATCCTCAGGGTAGCTAATCCCAGTATTCCATTAAGATTAACTAAATATAGGGAGAAAATAAATCACCAACAGTAATACTTAAAACTTCCATTAAAATACTATCTACATTTAATGAGAGATTTCAGAAAAATCTTGTTCAAAAGCTCATAGCAGCATTATTAATTTCATATATAAATACATATATATGTATAATATGTATACCTTTATATTTACAGATACACACGTACAATAGAAACAACTCAGAAAGCCATCAACTGGTAAATGAATAAAGATAGTAAAAACATCATGCAAAGTTAAATATGATTTGGTTTTTATGAATTTCTGAAAAGTAAATGCTATAGTGGCAGTTGGAAAAGATGTGTGGCAGGGTTGTATCCTTTCACCTTATTCAACCTGTATGCTGAACAAATAATCCATAAAAAACTGCACTATATGAAGAAGTATGTGGCATCAGGACTGCAGGAGGACTCATTAACAACCTGTGATATGCAAATGACACAACTTTGCTTGCTGAAAATGAAAAGGACTTGAAGCACTTACCGACAAAGGTCAAATACTATAGTCTTCAGTATGGATCATGCCTGAGTGTAAAGAAAACAATAATCCTCATAGGATGGTATGTTTATAATGTATTAATCCCAAACCACTTATATGTGAAACACGTAATGTGTGACTTCAACATTTAAGGCTAAGCTGTGGAAGACTTGAAACTGACAACTTCTAATGTTGTAAACAACTTCTTTGCTGTGATATGATTTGATGTAATCTTCAGTTTATCTGTGGTAGACATTCTAAGTAAACCTCTGATTATCAGCTTATGACATAGGTTACTCAGATCCAGTATGAACTGGACATCCCTGATAATACTCTTATTGTGCAAGACCGGAGAGACTAAGCCACATAAAACTCCTAGACTTTTGCTCTTCCAGTGAGAGTAAAGGCAAAATGACTCTCTGTCAATCAATTTTGTGACTCTACTCAAAGACTGAGACTCTGCCAGGGGCTCTGTTGGAGCTACCTGGGACTTCTGCTGAGGACAAGTCACTGGTCATGCCTTTCTTTCCAGAGCATTCATTAAAGGCAAATGCCTGAAGATGGAAGATTTGGACTTTAATAATTGGGCTAACTTTACCCTACCCTAATTCTCCAGATCTAATGAATGTCTTGTGGCTTTACCTCTGTCCTGTACCATGACTGCCTTGCAATAAGCTAAATGAATTTATGCATAACAAACCTGAGCATTTCTCTACTTATTAAAAAAAAAAAAAAAAAACTTCCCTAGATACCTCACAACTGTAACGATAAACAACATTGTGACAAATGGAGAAGAAATTGAAGTTGTCAACAATTTCATTCTACTTGGATCAATAATCAATGTTCATGCAAGCCACAGTCAAGAAATCAAATGACTTCTTTATTGGACAAATCTGCTACAAAATACCTTCTAAAGTTTTAAAAAGTTAAGATGTTATTTTGATGACTAAGGTGGGCCTGACCCAAGCCATGGTCTTATCAATTGTCTCATATGAATAAGAAAGCTGGACAATGAAAAAGGAAGACATAAGAAAAATTGGTACATTCAAACTGTTGTGTTGGTGAAGAATAAGAATACTGTGGCCTGCCAGAAGAATGAACAAACCAGTCTTAGAAAAATACAATCAGAATGCTCCTAAGAAGTGAGGATGGTGAGACTTCAACACTCTTTGGACATACCATCAGGAAAGACCAATCACTAGAGAAGAACAAATGGGCTTAAATATATCAAAGGTACGGAGTTGTACAGGACTAGGCAAACTTTAGTTCGGATATACATAAGGTCTCCACGAGTCAGCTAACAACAAAGTGGCAGAAAGCAGATGAGTGGTTATATTTGGCCAGAGGACTTGAGGGATTGACCTTGAAGAAAGCAGAAGAGAAGTTCTGGGGTGATAGAAATATTCAAAACTTGAACTTGGTAGTGTTTAGAAGACCTATTTACAAGGCATACTGAATTATACACAAAAAAATTGGTGAATATTATTATATGTAAAATACAACTGAATAAAAGCTATAAAAAACATGTCTAACTGGAAAATTAATGCAGTACATTCAAATCCTAGATTATACCAACAAAGTCAAGAATGGGTAAGTTTATTTGCTCTTGTTGTTGATGGAGGAATTAATAAACCCTGTTTAATTTTGTTTTGTTATTCATTGTAGAGATGTTAGCGTGAATTTATTTTTCAACCGTGGACAAAATTATGATACAATTCAAAACAGGGCATATAATACTTAAAACCCCGAGGGTAGAACAAAAAGAAAGGCACAAAGAAAATAATATTTTTGCATCTATTTGCAATGGATATTATTAAAACCACATTGTTTAACTATCCTTTAATTTCAATTTATAGAGCTTTTAATCCAGATATTGTTCAATTTTATAAAATGAACTCAATATTCAGGAATTCTGCTTATCTTTCTATTTTTATCTCAGTTTTATTTTTAATCAATAATAAAAGATTCTTAGGGCCATAAACCACATTTATTCATAATATACTATTATTTTAATTTAATGAACAGTTGTATTTTCTAAATTTCATATCAATAACAAAGAAATGTGATCTACATTTTTTTCTCTGTAATTTTTTTTTTCCAATTTTGCTACTAGGACATGTTAGTGTCCTAAAATGAACAGGAAATCTCTCATGCTTTTTTTCCCTCTAGGATCTGAAACAGTTTAAATAGAAACAGTCTTTTCTTCAAAGAATAAAAAATAATGATAATAACAATTAATTTATAAGCCACCTTTACACAGTATTTTTATGTGTATGCGGAGATACATTAATTCCCTTTCAATTTCTTATGTTCTTCTCTCTTATTAATTTATTTAGGTTTCTATAATCTATATCAATTTTTTTAGCAAACTTTCCTTGAATATGATGCCTTTGATTCATCATTAAGTGTAATAAATTGTTTTGTTTTGTTTTAATTTATGTGTCATAATATAAACATTTATACCGATTATTTCTCTTTTCTTTAAATTTTCCTTTATTCAAATTACTAGCACTTGTATACTATTTTTGACATGTTAAGAACTAGACTTTGTATTCATTTATCAATTGTACTGTTTTAGTAGTGCCTAATTAAATAATTTCTGCTTATTTCTTCTCACCAACATAGTATCTTGGTAGTTTTTATCATCTAATTTAGAGTTTGGTGCTCAGATAATTTATTGTATTCTTTTAATTTAAATAATAACATTTCCGAAATACGAACTTTTTTTTAGCATAACCTTATCTTCAGCTGAAGTTTTGGCATATGGTCTTGCCCAATTTGGATTTTAAAATGGTCTTCTATGTAACTTTTTTTAGACATTTAAACAAAACCAGTGCTTTAAAATTTCAAATGAATTTTGGTTTAATAGACTGATTAAAATCTGTATTTGTTAACTTCAAGGTAATTTTTAGTTTTGTGGTCTGGCATGTATATATTTTGTAAATTTACTTTGAATATTTGTGAATAAAATGTATCTCCTACTTAGTGGTGAAATATTTGATATTTTTATTAAATCGTAGTAACTTAGTATTAAATTCAATTCCTATTGATCAATATTTACTGTAATTTAGATAATCTTTTAATTTTAAGAGTTTTACCTTTATTTCTGTTCCTATATTGTGCTTTTGTCTACTCCTCCTAGTATTTCCTTCAGATTTTGCTGGGAAATTCCGTATCTTGGTATTTAGATCCCTGTATTGCACAAAATAATTTTAAGTGCACTTTTATCAATATAAACTTCTGCCTCACACAATGTTTGGCTTTTAATTTTAATTTGTATGAGATTAGCAGAGTCCTTTCAGCTTTTAAAAAATTATTTGGTACTTATTCATTTCTATATATTTTTACTTTTGGGAAAATTTTATATTTTATAATTCTGATAAATATCACTTGATACTTGATTTTGTTTTAAGAACCATTTAGATACTTTGTTTTTATTACAAAAGATAACAATCATAATCTTTGTAATATATTTATTAATTCTGTATATATATATAATCTATATATACACATTCTTATGGAAGCCTGCTCCCTATCTGTTTATTTGAAAATTATACAGGTAATTTGAATTCAGTAAGGCATGGTCTTTACATGTATTTACATTTGTCCACTAATAAAAAATATAATGGTCACCTCTAGTATATGTTTGGAATGCATTCAGTTACAAGTAATAGAAAAATCAAATCACCGTGGTTTCAAAAGCAATGTTTCTATTTCTCACAAATAAGAAATCCAGAAGAAAGTATTCCAGAGCTCCATAACTGCAGGTTGCAGGCTGCACCTGGCAGTACCATGGCTATGTTGCAGACACACAGAAGAAGAAAGGATAAAGTAGCAAAATCAGAAAGCATTATGCGAGGTCCATTTTTATCAGAAAGGTAAAAGCTTTAATATAAATCTCACCAAGAAGATTTCTGCCTCTTTCTCCAGGTCATTTCCAAATGCAAAGTGTTTAGGTAGAAAGGGTTGTTTATAGGAGTTGAGTCAGCCAGCCAAAAGTATTTACCAATCTCTTTTCTTACACTGATTAAGTGATTTAAAAAGAGAGAGAGAGAGAGAAATCATAACATGCTTGGGCAAAGTAAAGATACAGAATTCTTCTAATTCACTGTACTTAACTGAACACATTCCATTAGAATCTCCCAATATATGTGGATTAATCTGCACTTTTAGGTCCTGTTGCAGAGACTGTTGGATTCCTCCTCCAAGAACTCTTCACTTCTTTCTCTATAGTAAAATACCCCTAGTATTAGCTGAGCTTATGTACACCAGTACACAAGACAGCATTTCCTAGCATAGGTATAGCCTATGAGACTTAACCAAGAGTGTTTCTGGAACTTGTGAAATGTCTTCTTACAAAGAACACAACACTTATTCCCATCCTAAACGCTCTTAGAAGAACAGATATGATGGCTAAAGTCCCAAAAAGGCATCTTGGATGGATAAGACATGGATCACATTCTTTAAATAGAAGAGTAGACAACTGTATGTAACCTAGATCCTTTACAAATGTGTGTGTTATGTATTGAATTGTCTCCCCCCAAAATGTGTGTCAACTTGGCTAGGCCATGATTCCCAGTATCATGTGATTGTACACAATTTTGTACTCTGATGTAATTTTCCTATGTGTTGTAAATCCTACCTCTATGATGTTAATGAGGCAGGATTAGAGGCAGTTATGTTAATAAGGCGGGACTCATCTACCATACTACGTATAACTTTAGTAAATCTCTTTTGGGATATAAAAGACAGAAGTGAGCAGAGAAACGGGGAGGAGGACCTCATGCCACCAAGAATGAAGAAACAGGAGGGGAGTTTGTCCTTTGGACCCAGGGTCCCTGCACTGAGAAGCTCCTAGACCAGAGGAAGATTAAAGACAGGGACCTTTCCCCAGAACAGACGGAGAGAGTAAGTCTTCCCCTACAGCTGGCACCCTGAATTTGGACTTCAAGCCTACTAGATTGTGAGTGAATAAATTTCGGTTTGTTAAAGCCATCCACTTACAGTATTTCTGTTACAGCAGCACTAGATGACTAAAACAGTGTAAAAACCATGCCTTTATGTCTACTTCTGTACTTTTATATAGCAGAGAAATTAAATTTTATCTCTTTAGAACTACCGCTACTTGGAGTTGTTTCAGGTATACTCATTACTTGTTATCCACTGCCGTGGAGTCAATTCTGACTCATTGCAATTATAGGACAGAGTAGAACTGCCCCATGGGTTTCCATGGAGAGGACGGTGAATTTCAACTGCTAATCTTTTGGTTAGCAGCCAAGCTCTTAACTACTGTGCCACCAGGGTATATACAAACAAAGTTAATATTAGTTAATACAGTTAGAGGTACACCATTTTCAATTTGAATTTGTGTATCACAAAATTTCTAATAATTGTATTTACACTATTTCATAACCATAGTAATAAAAGTATTTTAAGAAATAAAAACGTATTGCAAGTTAGTGGCCAAATATAACTGTCTTAGTGGAAATTAGGAGCCCTGGTTGCACAGTGGTTAAGAGCTATGGCTGCTAACCAAAAGGTCGGCAGTTCAAATCCGCAAGCCACTCCTTGGAAACCCTATGGAGCAGTTCTACTCTGTCCTATAGGGACGCTATGAGTTGGAATTGACTCAATGGCAATGAGTTTTTCTTTTTCTTTTTTTTTTTTTTAAGCGCAAAGGTGATATGGATAGATGGTTCTAAAAAGAAGGGATTGCAATGGACATAAAAATGTGAAAAGATAATTTTAATATAATACTAAACAAATTAAATGAAGTATTATATTGCCATGGTTTTGGAAATGACACTCATTCACTGGTGATTGGAATATGGATCTGCACAATATTTTTCAAGAATAATTTGCAATATGTATTAAAAACCATTCAAATATGTATAGTATTTCAAGTTTCATAATTTATATTTTTTTAAATAATCAAAGAATTTCTCTTTGTTTTTGGTGTTTCAGGTTGTCCAGCCATATGTCTTACAAGTATAGCTTATGAGTCCATTTTCCCCACATCCATAACACAATGATTTATAAAAAAAAAAATTTTATTTTGCATAAACTCAGCTGTTTTTCCATCATTAATGGTAATAGTTGCTTTTATCACTCTATTAGATATGTTTCTGTTGTTTAGTGTGTTTGTTCAAATGTGTATAGATTCTTTATCCAAAAATTAAGTAAATAAATACAACCCCTTTATCTTTCCTTTCATCTTTGTCTTTCATAGTAACAACCCTCATCAATCAAACTTATGTTAGAGTTTGAAGAATCAAGTTAATTAGAGGTTATAGAAACAAGGAAATCCCAAACAATATAATTTTCTCTTCTTCACTGAATCCCTCATCATTGTTGCTCTAACATACTTCAAAAATAGTCAGTACAAGTTATTGTTTATAGGGAAAAGGGCAACTTGATTACATACACCATATTTTTACTGGAAGCCAACTCATTATACATTTCTTCAGCTGGACATACCCAGAAAACGAGATGGACGTAAGCCCGGGATTCATCTGGAGGCTGAATCCCATCTTTTCCTCCTCTACACATGACTCAAACATCACTATTCTTGGAGGTTCCAGGAGCCTGGGGAAAACAGTAACACACAGCTCTCTTCCTGTTCTCTTCTTAGGTACTCCTCCAGTCTGTGAATCCTTTAAGAACTTTTCATTTCTCAATATTGAAATAAAATTTCAAAATCTCTGTAATCTTTGTTAGTAAAATTTACTGAAGTCTAAAACACATGTTATATTTATAAAGATAGCCCCTTTGCCTTGAAGGCCTTCCTGCCATAAATTTAAAACCAATAAAATTATTCAAATAGAAAGAGAGATTGGGAAAAAAAAAAAAAACTAAGCTTCTGGATATTACAGATGTTAAATATTATCTGTTTTACAATAATAATATTTAAAACAGGAAAGGCATTTCTCTACTTAAAGTGGATAGAATTATAATTTAATATGCTGTATGATAAGGAAACCATCCTGTTAACATAAATAAATATTTCCTCCATTTTACAAACATATTGAATACATGTTTTAAATTGTAGGCTCTCTGAGGTGAAAGACATACACAATATATCATTGCATCTTGTACATTGTCCTACTGCTAAGTGACGATTTGAGAGTAGTTTGTTTTTCAAAAACTATGAGTAGCCTGGTGTTCTGTTTATCCTTGCCAACTTCTCTAATAATAATAAAAGAAGTCCATCCTTATTTCAATGATAATAAGTAAAAAAGCTGTATGTTTCAGAAATGATAGAATTAAAAAAAAGATAAAAAATTGTTTCTATATTACTATTGTATCTGATGCCTTAAAAAGCAACATATTACTATGTTAAAAGTATACAGCCTTGTGCATCTTAGGCTTTCAGAAAAGCTGTGGATATAAATCTCTCACTCTTTTTGACAGCACTGACAACATGCCTATCCCAAAGAATGATGAAAACCTAATGCAGTCAGAATTTCTAATCTCCCAGCAATCACATATTCCTTCCTTGAAGCTCTGATAGGAAGTGTTTCCTCTGAGAACAATGTTCAAACTTTTCATTACAGAATTCAAAACCACTTAACTCACAGAGTTTTAGATATCCATATTTACACTAAACTAGAAAGACTTCAGGTTGAATTCTGAGTCTCACAACAAAATTATAAACATTCTTTGACTATCAAGTTTGATTTAGCATTTTCATTTCCTCTGGGATATTGTGCTTTTGTGAGATGTCATGACTCACTAAATAAGGGGTAAGAATACTGGGGCTCACTTGCCTGTGGTATCGTTGATAGAAAAACATGTGCATGAATATATATGTGAAGGTCTCTGTGTGTCCGTGTGTGTATGTCTGCTTTTCTGTATATTTGTCATTCTGTAAAAATTGACTTCTCCACTATAATATTAGGTGATGAAATATGGGATTTACTGCCCTCTTTGAGATCACTTAAGCAAATTCAGGGACAATGTTGGACTATATTTAAAGCCGTTTAAAACAAATTCTATTTAACTAGTGCTTAATATGTTTCTGCCTTCCATGAAAATCCTATTTGAAAGTGGTTTTTAAGAAGTTACCTTAAAAATATGCTTCTTTTATAGTTATCTAAAATTACAAATGAAAAACTAAAAAACTCTTTCCATTTTTTCAAGGAATCACCCAGAGTCAGTTTTTTCCTTAGGTTTCAAAGCAAAATTTTAAAGCAACAGTCAGCATACTTTTTCTGTGAAAGGCCAGCTAGTAAATATTTCAGGCTTTGTGGGTCAGATGGACTTAGTCACATCTACTCGGCTCTGTCACTGTAATGTGAAAGCAGCCATAAACAATTTGTAAAATGAAAGCATTATGGTGTTCCAATAAAACTTTATAAAATAGGCAGTGAGTTGGATTTGGCCTATGGACTGTAGTTTGTCAATCCCAGTCAGAAAGTATGAAGATATGCAAGTATGGTAAAGTTTAAAGTTCAAATTTGTTCTCCAATGTGAATATACATAATTCACATTGACACATACTAGAATAGAAATGACTTAAGTTATAGAAAGCATCATTATTTTTAACTTTCATTGGAAATCACTATAGCAATATTTGTAATTCATTTTTCAGAAAACGAATAATAACAGAAGAAATTATGAGGTTAATACAATGGCAAATTTTTATTGTCGCATTTTTTAGACATGATAGTTTTTCTAGTTCAGTCTTAGAAATTTTCCCCAAAGTACTAAAAATTCTTCAGTGAGTTATATACTTCCTTTACATATCTATTATGTTTCTATCTAAAAAATCAAACGGGATACATAGATATATGTTAATAGGACACCTACCTCAATATGACACGATTTTATCTTTAACTGTTTTAAATTATCTGTGTTTTTGACTACCAGATAGGAAGAGAGATGATAAAAGGGTATAGATTTGAACATACTAAATTGGATACGATTTATATATACTCACTCACTTTCTACCTTGCTGTCTTTACTAAGTGACTTCCAGGATTTTCAAAAATTTTTTAATTGTCTTAGTAGGCTAGTGCTGCTATAACAGAAATACCACAAGTGAGTGGCTTTAAGGAACAGAAATTTATTTTCTCACAGCTAGTAGTCCAAATTCAAGGCTATAAAGGAAGGCTCTCCTTCTCCATCAACTGTATGGGAAGATCCTTATGTCTTTCAGCTTTTATATCCTTGGGATTCCTGGGTTCCTTGACAATTTCCACATGGTGTTTATCTTCCCTTTGCCCCTTTCTGCTTGCTTCTGCATCTAATCTGCTGTTTTTATAACAGAGAAAACCAAAACCAAACCCGTTGCCGTCAAGTCGATTCCGACTCATAGCGACCCTATGGGACGGAGTAGAAGTGCCCCATAGAGTTTCCAAGGAGCCCCTGGTGGATTTGAATTGCTGACCTTTTGGTCAGCAGCCTTAGCAGTTAACCACTGCACCACCAGGGTTTCCTTATAACAGAGAAGTGATTAAAATTAGGACACACCCCCCACACTGATATGGCCTCATTAACATAACAAAGAAAACCCTGTTCCCAAATGGGATTATATCCACAGGTATAAGGATTAGGATGCCAACACATATTTTGGGGATCACAATTCAATTCGTAACAGTAAACACCTAATCCTTTTATTATATCACTTCTTTTTTTTTTAATATCAAGAGCGCTTTCTGTTTCCAGCACTGAACTATGACCTCTGTTGACCTTTGTAATGTAATGGCAAAACCTTTTCTAAACTCTAACTTGTGATAGATCTGTAACAATAGTTGAACTGTTCGGGTAAAGTGTAAATATTAATTTGGTTGGAAGCTGAATGCAGGCTTTAGCAAAGCTCTGCAAGGAGAGGTAAAAGTGGAGCAATTTTAAGAAATGACTCTGAAGAAGCATCCTGTGCAGGAGATAAGGATTCAAGCTTTTCTCAAACATCTCCCATTAAGACAATCTGGCCAGACACTGCAGTAAAGATCAGATTTGAGATGTTTCCATCTAAACCAAACTTGCTGTATCAGAGAACTTTTAAGAGAGCCACAATTAAGTTGGAGGAGAGGGTAATAAACCTATACTAGGATTAGTTAAAAAAAAAAAAAAAGTGAGAGAGAGAGATTTCTGATTTAAGTATTTTATCTAGCAAGACTCTTTGTTGTTACTTTCATGTGAAAATAACTGGATGCTAATAGACCAGAAAGCAAAAAAACGTTTCCAAAAACCCAAACAAACCTCACTGCAGGAGAATCAATTCCAACTCATAGCTACATTATAGGACACAGGAGAACTTCCCCATAGGGTTTCCAAGGTTGTAATCTTTAGGGAAGCAGACTGCCACATCTTTCTCCCACAAAGCAGCTGGTGGATTTGAAACTCTGACCTTTCAGTTAGAGGCCAAACTCTTAAACAAGGTTCTTATAACGTTTCCAAGGGGAGCTTGACACCCCAGTCTGGCCTGCAATGCCTATGACTTTTAATCCTTAAAGCAAAAGCCCAAAGATACCAGTATTATAGCCAAAACAGTGGACCCTAAAACTTGGAGAAAATCTTTTAGTAATTTATGTAGAACATTAGACGTTTTTCTGATTGTTTTGAAATAAGAGCTTTTTTACAAAAGCTTGCTGTATCTGACTGAATTTTGTTCAAAAAATTAATTTCAACTGATTCTAAGTTGTTGTTGTTAGATGCGTCAAGTGGGTTCCGACTCCTAGTGACACTATGTACAATAGAAAGAAACACTGCCCAGTCCCCAGCCATCCTCTTAATCCTTGTTATGCTTGAGCCCATTGTTGCAGTCACTGTGTCAATTCATCTCATTGACAATCTTCCTCTTTTTCGCTGACCTTCTATTTTACCAAGCATGATGTTCTTCTCCAGGGACTGACAGCTTCCGGTTAACCTGGCCAAAGTATGTGAGACAAAGTCTCACCATCCTTTCTTCTAAGAAGCTTTCTGGCTGTACATCTTCCAAGACAGATTTGTTTGTTCTTTTGGCAGTCCATGCTATATTCAAAATTCTTCGCCAACACCATAATTCAAAGGCATCAATACTTCTTTGGTCTTCCTTATTCATTGTCCATTTTTCATATGCATATAAGGTGATTACAAACACCATGGCTTGGATCAGGTGCACCTTAGTCTTCAAGGTGACATCTTTGCTTTTTAATGCTTTAAAGAAGACTTTTGCAGTAGATTTGCCCAATGCAATGTGTCATTTGATTTCTTGACTGCTGCTTCCATGGGTGTTGATTGAGAATCCAAATAAAATGAATCCTTGACAACTTCAATCTCTTCTCCATTTATCATAATATTGTTTATTGGTCCAGTTGTG
Source organism: Dugong dugon (assembly GCA_030035585.1). Classification (NCBI taxonomy): domain Eukaryota; kingdom Metazoa; phylum Chordata; class Mammalia; order Sirenia; family Dugongidae; genus Dugong; species Dugong dugon. The sequence goes on from CM057473.1 coordinate 41,468,462, forward strand.
ACGATTTTTGTTTTCTTATGTTGAGTTGTAATCCATAATGAAGGCTGTGGTCTTTGACCTTCATCAGTAAGTGCTTCAAGTCCTCTTCACTTTCAGCAAGCAAGGCTGTGTCATCTGCATAATGCAAGTTGTTAGTGAGTCTTCCTCCAATCCTGATGCCCCGTTCTTGTTCATATAGTGCAGCTTTTTGGCTTATTTCCTCAGCATACAGATTGAATAAATATGGTGAAAGGATACAACCCTGATGTACACTTTTCCTGACTTTAAACCATGCAATATGATTCTGAGTACCTCATACATATCAAACATATATTAAACAATCCGTTAGATATTGAAGTATATAAAAAGTGAGTGTGTGTTTTTGTGTATATGTGTGTGTGTTTCCTAAAACCTACAATTCAACATACCGAAAAATTAAAAATGATCCCTCTAGATCATTCTCCCAACTCACACACACACATATAAATACACATAAATACACACACGGAGAGGAAAAAAGGAACCTTGACTACTTGTCTCAGTTGTATTTCAGCAGAATCTTGGAGAATGAAAAGTCTTTTTTATTTTATCTTCTATATCCTTACACTCGCTGCATTATCTTTCATTTACATTATTAAAAGTTTATTCTCTCTGGCCATCATATTTCTATCTTCCAATGTGTTTCTATATAGTTTTTATTTTTTTTTATTTTGAGATGGACTTTATTCAAGTGTAATTTATACATAATAAAATTTACATACTTTGAGTATAGAGCTGGATGCATTTTGATAAAAGTGTACACCTTTGAAATGACAACAATCATGATATAGAACATTTTCACTACCCTGAAAAGTTCCTCAGAGTCCTTTTGTGACCAATCCTCTCCCCTATTCCTGAAGCCAGTAATTAATTTGCTTTCTATCACTATGATTTGGTTTTGTCTGCTCTGTAATTTTATATAAATGATTTATACCAAATATACTCATTAATGTCAAGCTTATTTCACTCACTATAGTGTTTTAGAGATTCATCTACATTGCTGTGTACATCAGCAGTGTGTTTATCACAGAGGAGCATTGAATTGCATGGTTATAATACAATTTGTTTTCATTTACGTCATGATGGAAATACGGGTTGTTTCCATTTTCTGGCTATTGTGAATAAAGTTTCCATAAACTTTCCATATTTGTAAATATTTACAATTTGCCTTCAAATCATTTTATTGAATATATATCTATATATATACATACCCAAAATCAAACCCATTGCCATGGAGTTGATTCCGATTCATAGCGACCCTGTAGGACAGAGTAGAACTGCCCCCATAGGGCTTCCAAGGCTGTAATTTTTACAAAAGCAAGTTGCCACATCTTTCTCCCACAGAGCAGCTGGTGTGTTTGAACTGCCAACCTATTGGTTAGCAGCCAAGCACTTAACCACTGAACCACCAGGGCTCCATATATATATATATATATATATATATATATATATATATATATATATATATGTATATAGTCTTGACTACTTAAGTGTTATAGTAGGTTTGAAATCAAGTAATATATGATATCTCTGTGGAATTGCTAGATCATATTATAAATATATGTTTAATTTTTAGTAAGCTGCCAAACTGGTTTTTATTTTATATGCTTCAGTCAGTAAAGTATAAAAGTTCCTGTTTGCTCTGTATGCTCACTTAAATTGGCATTGCCAGTCTTTTTAAATTTTGATATTCGAGTGTGTTTATATAGCCATTTCATTATGAAATTCTTCTTTTAAACCTTATTAGCTTATAATATGTTATGGATTCAATTGTGTCCCCCAACAACATACATTGAAGACTTAACCCTCTATATCTGTGAATGTGACTTAGTTTAGAAATAAAGTCTTTTGAAGATGTTATCAATTAACATGAGGTCATACCAGAGTAGAATGTGCCCTTATCCCGTCTAACAGGTGTCTTATAAAACAGGGTAACAGATATGGAGACATAGTTAGACAGAAGAAGGACTGCTGTGTGATTACAGAGGCAGAAACAAGCCAAGGAATGCCAAGGATTGCCGGGAACCTCCAGAAGCTAGGAAGCGGTATGGAACAGCTTTTGTCTCAAAGCCTTTGGAAGGAATCAACACAGCTGATACCCTGATTTGGACTTCTAGCCTCCAGAACTATGAGACAATAAATTTCTGTTCTTTAAAGCTACCCACTATGTAGTACTTTGTTATGGTAGCCCTAAGAAAATAAGACACAATCTATGTTAAAAAAAAAAAAAAAAAAAAAGCTGCACTTGTTCAAAGTATATAAAAATATGAGTTTTGAGAAACCAACTTCAATATGGCATATTTTACATATAATGACTTGCATCTATTTTAATTGTACTGTTGGATGAGTTTTGATAAATTATATGAACCCACAAAACCACCACTATTGAGATACTGGTGATTTCCATCATACCTGAAAAAACGTACTTATTCCCATTTGTTCACTCCCCTACCCACAATGCTCAGGCAACCACTGATTTGCTCTCTGTTATTACAGCTTAATTTGTATATTGTAATTTTAATTTGCTCATCTTTGACGGGAGCCCTGGTGGCATAATGGTTAAGAGCTCTGCTGCTAAGTGAAAGGTCAGCAGTTCGAATCTACCAGCCGTTCCTTGGGAACTCTGTGGGGCTAGTTCTACTCTGGCCTATAGAGTCACTATGAGTCAGAATCGACTTGACAGCAATGGGTTCGGTTTTGGTTTTCTCATCTCTGAAGACTAATAATGGTGAGTCCATTTTCATGTACTTACAGGACATTCTGTTTTCTATTTTTTTTTAAATATCTATTCAAAACATTTGTCCTATTTTAATGGGTTGACTGTCTTCTTATAATGCAGTTGCAATAGATCTTTATAAATCCTGAATACCAGTCCTATTTCAGTACTGTGTATTGAAAATATATTATCTCAGTCTATGACTATATCTTTCAAAGAACAATCATTTATAATTTTGATACAGTCGACTTTCTCATAATTTTTCTTTTATGGTTAGTACTTTGTATGTTTTTCCTTAGAAACCTTTCCCTAAGATGAGGTCATAGTCTTTCATGCTTCTCGTGGAAATTTTATAGTTTTAGCTCTTATGTTAAATCCACGCTCCTTTTCAAGTTTTGTGTTGTGTTCATTTTCCCCCCCAGGGGGTCTCTACTGTTCATGTATCATCTGCTGAAAAGACTTTACTTTTTTCTTTAAAACACTGTCAAAACTCACTTGTGTGGGTATGCTTCATAACTCTAATTCTCTCTCCTTGATCTATATGCATAGCGTTACACCAAAACTACAATGGTCTTGTCTACTTAAGTGTTACAGTAGATTTGAAATCAAGTAATGTAAATAAGATTCACATTAGTGTCAGAAGTGGTGGATTCCTTCTACCTCTAAAATTTTGATTTCACTAAATAATTCATTTATTCAAATAATAATTATGGAATGCTTACTTTATGTCAGCTACTCTATTCTGCACAGAAAATACAAAACAATAAACGTTTATTTCTCCAGAACTCATATGGACTGAATTGTGTCTACATATAATCTAATCTGGAAAAAATGTTAAAGTAGAAATGTATACCAAATATGATAAAAACAGAAAAGGTAAGACTAGAATTCATCCGTGGAGGGCAGAAAGGCTTCACAAGACTAGTGACTCCTATAATGGGATTTTCCCATGTTCTTCCTATCACAGGACAATTTAAAGTTCAAAAAAATAATCACACTTGTTAAGCTTGCTGACTAATGATAAATCGTGACACAGGGAGACCAAGGAGCAAACAGATTTGTTTTCATATAATAATTATGATGATAATAGGTCTAAATTAATTCAGTGGTGTTTCAATGAAGAATAAGGAATACATTTGAAATAAATTCAGGTTTTAAAAGTTTATAGGAGTTAATACCCTAGTGTTGCAGTGGTGAAGGAGAGTTAGGTGTGAAAGAAGAGTGTGTGGGGGATTACTAGATTAGCTGGATTGCCATAAATTTAGATAATAAATACGAGGAGGAGGTGGTGCGAGTTTTAAAAAGGAATTGATGGTTAAAAACATCATACAGTTAAGATTTTTATAGGTGTTTATGGACAGGCCATTAGGTCATTAGAAGTGTTTGGGAAAGACAAGCCACTGCTAAATGCTTGTGATGCATCCCTAATAACATATTCCAGAAATTATCTCATTAAACAAGTGAACTGTATCATGAATATATTGAATATACTATGAATATATATGAATATACTAAAATCACTGTCTTTGAAAGACTTATGAGAACATTTAGATAGATAATGTTTAGCAATTCTATCAATTATATAATATTATTTAATTTGAGTGCATATTTTGTAGTTAATATATTCATGGACACACTCTGAGATGCATCCACCTCAAAATAAATCCAATTACAAGAGTCATATAAAAGTGGAGAACAGTTTCATGGTTGTTCTCAATATCATCTACTCCAAGGTCAACTACTTCATCATTTGTGGGTTGTTATTGCAGGGATTCAGTTATGTAATTGAGCATATTCTTTAATCAAGAGTATCTTAAAAAAAATTTTTGCCTCTTTGAAGACATTCATGTGCACCATTTTCAGGAATAAATGGAGCAGACTTTTAGTATAACAAGTATATAATTCAGGGTTGTTGATTTTCATGCAAAAGCATTATTTATTTTTCTATGTGCTTATTACTCAGAGCATATAAACATCACTTCAGTGAACAACACTGAATAACTTTGGCTTTTATAACTGCTGGTAACATCAAGTATCATTTATCTGTCATGATCCTAGTCTATATACTTAGGATTTTTAAAAGGGAAGAGTGATTTAAAGATTAACTCTCCATGTTCCATTAAACTATGTAATAGAATCAATCCATATTATCAATACACTGCATTATGCTATTTCACTATTTTCACCTTCTCCACCATCCACATTCTAATCCACCATTTGATTGGTCTTATTTATAACAAAAATATAAAATCTTTATTAAAACATCATGATATGCCAGGAGTTATGCTCAATGGGATCATTCACCTCAGGAGGTGCAGAAAGATTTCCCAGGAAAAATGTTGTGTGGATAATTTCAAAAAATTTAATTTCCAGGGGCATAACTTCCAAATGTAATATTCCCTAAGACTGATATTTCTGAAAACACGTATATTCATGCTCATCCCTCATCCCTGATTGGATTTAATTGTGTCTCCCCAAAATATGTGTTGTGAATCCTAATCCCTATACTTGTGGATGTAATCCCATTTGGAAATAGGGGTTTTCTTTGTTATGTTGATAAGGCTGTATCAGTGTAGGGTGTGTTTTAAACCAACCACTTTTGAGATTAAAAAAATGAGCCAATTAGGCATAACAAGCAAGCACAGGTAGAAAAAGATGGATGCTATGTCACATGAAGATCACCAATGAACCAAGGAAAAGAAGCTGAAAGCGACAAGGATATTCCTCCAGAGCAGAGACAGTCTTTCCCTAGAGCTGGTGCCCTGAATTCATACTTCTTGCCTCCTTAACTGTGAAAAAAAATAAATTTCTGTTCAAAAACCAGCGACTTGTGGTATTTCTGTTCTAGCAACCTAAGAAACTAAGACAACCCCCTTTCTTCTTTCATAATAGTCTTTTCTCATATTATGAAATCAAAGCATAATTTTTCATTGATCATAAACCCTAAAATGGGTCACAAAAAGAATATTTCAAAATATTGTTATCTATATTAAGAAATCAGAATATGAACAACAAACAACTGATTAGCAAATCATTTTCTAAATTAGATTATTTACATTGATTGCTAGAAAACACTTTTGAAGGAGGACCTAGTAATACTGTCTGCTAATAGGTTATTAAAAATAATATTTGAGGGCTGGAAAGAGCATTTATCCGACCAAAAATCAACCACAGCAAAAATTACTGGATACTCAAAACAATCGTGACTTCTTTCTTACCCCATTAAAAAGCTGAGATCACAGGCACAATCTAGACTGGAATCTAAGGAAAGACAGAGGCTGCCAAGGAGAGATGAGATGCAAGAATTACGCACCTGGGGCGTATAATGAGAGGGCGTGACACAAGGAACCATACAACCTGGTAAAAAGAATGCTGTTAAAATTGTTAAGAAATTGCTGAAGGTTAAATGCAGGCTAGCATGAAAGTACAGAGACCCTGGGAACCACAGACAAAAGGTAAGTCGCCATTCACTCATGGACTCTTGTTCACAAACCTCACTGCATGTTCGTAAAAAGTCTTGTGGTCAGGCAAGAGAAAGCCTGCCTCTCGTTGCAGACCTGGGAGATGAGAATATCAGCCATGTCAGGAAAAGAACAAAGTTCTACCCATATTCTCTAACCTTCTGTTCACTATAGAAGTCTTAAACCAGAGAGCAGAAAACTCTCTCTCTCTCTCAAAGCACAGGGGAGGGTCCTTTGTGATTGAGGGTAGGGAAAAACAACAACATTAACAAAAAACTTCTACTCATTGGAAGGGGTAGGAAATTCTCTTCAAACTAGATCATTGGTGGTACACTACCCCTGGGCAGGAGTAAAATAAATTAGAAAGCGCCACTGACATAGGCCCAGAATAGTACTTAGGCTGAATGAAACAACAGAAAACACTCTCCTCCCCCTAATCTCAAAAAAGGCTAGCAAGCACCAGGAAAATATAATAGCAGTCTATCACTGGTGGCCAAACAAGAGAATGAAGAGAATCCCTCTTAAGAGCAGGCTCATTGGTAAATCCTAAAGCTAAGGGTGAAATGGAAACATGAAGTTAACCAGCCTCCAACCTAAACACAAGGTAAAGTTAAGGGATTTAAAGCTGCTTGTGCACTGAGAGTAGTTATAAAAACAACCAAATCGATATCCAGATAAATGCCTGACTCAATTGATTTAAACAAATTGTTTCACTCAAATTGATTCAATCAACCCACACTGAAAGCCTAGGAGAAAAAGAGGTAAGAGGTGTGTCCATTTCCAGGCATAAATATTTATTTCAGTTTCTTTGGTCTAATAAATGATGCCTACCTTTCAATCAAAAATCACCAGGCACACTAGAAGCAAGGATCTCTCTCTTTCACTTTCTCAATCTCTCTCTCCAAAACAATAAATAGAACCAGACAGATACTGAAATTCCCAGAAAAGAGTTTCATGAAAGTCATGATGATGAAGACAGTGAAATAGTAAAGTCATGTTAATGTAGAAAATACACTGTATAGATTATTTCAATTCTCAGAATTCCCCTTGTGGTCATTCTCCAGCCTGAGTTGTAAGACAGACCATTAATACCTCGGGCTTGATCAATCCAGAAGCCCTGGTGGTATAGTGGTTAAGAGCTTGGTTGCTAACCAAAAGGTCAGTAGTTCAAATCTACCAGGTGCTCCTTGGAAACCCTATGGGGAAGTTCTACTCTGTCCTATAGGATCTTTATGAGTCAGAATTGACTTAATGGCAAAGGAGTTTTGTTCAATCCAAATCTTCATTGCTATTTGAAATGTCCAAATTGTGTATCAAGTTTGTATCAAGTATGTTTCAAACTACTAAATGTCAGGTTCTTCTATTCTTTTGCTGAACAATCATTTGGTAGATCACTGTATGAGACTGGTACAGCCCAGAAGAATTTAAGCTTTTGGAGATAAAACAACTGAACATTGCAACACAGATAAATAATATGAGAAGGCTTATCCTCAGAGGTTTTTAGTGTGCTTCTCATCCAGGAGCATATACTGTCCAAAGTAAACCAAGAAATATATCTCATATCCAATCTGAAAAGCCCACAAAACCAGATAGGCAGTTATTGGCCAAATCACCTAATTTTTTGATAAATTTGTTTGCTTTCCAGATCTTACTATTAATATTAATGTTTCCAGAGAGAGATCTTTAGGGATGTAAGTATAACATTCTTCTCTTAAATCAGCACCTGTTTTCCCCACAAGATACCAATATTATATCTCAGTCATCTCTGTTCTGAACCACTGCCTATTCAATTTCATAAACTTCTTGTGAGAGGTGTCTATTAACCTTGGAGGCACTGTCTAACTTGTCTCCTATTTTCTGAATCATAACTTGTAGGATCCTCCCTACTTTCTGAGCATCTTATATAACAAGAAATAAAGAGACAAGATAATAAAAAAAGCAATTCAGAATCTTTTTGAATGGTTAGGGATTTGGTTTTTAAATCAAGGTCCAGTTTTTCTCTTTCTGGAAGTAAGTTATCTAATAATTCCTTTTTCTAGAACAGAAACTGATAGTCCAAATGGATCATGGGTGAAATTTGCAACAGTATGATGGCAAGCATCAAATTAAAAGGCTTTCTTCCAGTTTCCCAGAAGCAGCCAGTAATTACTATAATTAAAAAATATAAAAAATAATATTCATCGATAAACTAACATGTAATTTTGGCAAATATTTTGGAAGGAAGTCAAAGAATTATGTGACATCCCTTTCATTTCCATCTATTTATATATATCAACACAATTTTCTGGTATTTATATGATAAAAATGAATTATCAGAATACAATTTTAATTAAATCTCTCATTCTAGCATTGTGATAATCATGGATACTAGAATAAATTGTGAAATACAAAATATAAGTTTATTCATCTCATTAATAGATATATTTCCAAAGAAAATGTATCCATGTGTAATGTTTACCTATTAAACAAGAAATATATTAAAGTTTTTGTGACTAAATAAGTTAATATTGATGATGCAAAAAAAATTATATTTATGCTTGAGTAGTTTGCTTAAAACCATAAATTTATATATAAAATATAATATATAATTGATAATATATCCTGTAGACAGTATATAATACTATATAGCAATATATAATATGTAATATACAAATATTAAACATATTATTTATCACTATATCATATTTTTAAAATATATGATATATTAATACATAATATATATTAATACATAAATACTACTGAATAAGGAATAAGAAGATCAGAGAAGAACTGATGTCTTTGAATTACAATGTTGGAGAAGAATATTGGATATACCATGGACTGCCAGAAGAACAAACAAATCCATCTTGGAAGAAGTACAGCCAGAATATTCCTTAGAAACTAGAACGACAAGACTTCCTCTTACGTACTTTGGACATGTTATCAGGAGGGACCAGTACCTGGAGAAGGACATCATGTTTGGTAAAACAGAGGAAAACCCTCAATGAGATAGATTGACACAGTGGATATAACGGGCTCAAGCATAGCAACAATTGTGAGGATGGTGCAGGACTGGGCAGTTTTTCATTCTGTTGTACATAGGGTCACTATGAGTTGGAACTGAATTGATGGCACCTAACAACAACTAATAACTGATATTATTACTGTATCATTAGAAAGGTATGGATATAGAGAAAAATAAGGTTATTAATTATAAAATTGAGAGAATAAAATTTTATTGGAATGCAAGTATAAGTTCAATTATCCCCATGTCTTAGGCTGAGTTCTGTAGAGAAGCAAAACCAGCGAAGCACATATATGTATATATATACATAGAGAGAGAGGTTTGTATCAAGGAAATGGCTCACCCAGTTGTAGAGGTTGGGAATTTCCAAGTCCGTGGATCAGGCTGGAGGCTTCTCCATATTCACATAGCTGCAGATGCTGGGGAACCCAAGGATGGCAGGTCAGACAGCAGGCCCCTAGCTCACAGGCTGTGGAGGCCAGTGAATCCCAAGATCAGAAGGTAAGCTGCTAGCTCCAGTCCCAAGAATCGGAGGTCAGATGCAGGATCCAAAGAGAGCAAAAGCCAGCAAGCTTTGCCAGGAAGTCCACATGTATTCGAGGCAGTCTACATCCCCAAGGAAACTCCCTTTTAACTGATTGGCTTTTCATAGCAGATCTCATCATAGAAGTGATTACTTTATATCAGATCTCATTGTGGAGGTGATTACATGACTACACAGCTGCCAAACTGCATCATAATTGCCAAACCACTGAGAATCAAGGCCCAGCCAAGTTGATACCTGTTAATCATCACACCCTGTTTTGAAGTTAATACAACACAAAGCAAAAAACAAACCAAAAAAAAAGCAGAGTAATAGAAAAAATTAATTTGATCATTGTCATGTAGTTGGTAACTGGCAAAGCCAGGACTAATCCAGATCTAGCTAATATCAACACCGATACACTTTGATATACTGGCAGAGTTTTCACAAAGAATCTATACATAAAAGATAACATAAATGAAGAGGTTTTGGATTTTGGTAGTTAACAAGTATTTGTCAATTACATATGTTGCATTGTCTTTCAATGCACTTTATATAAGTAAGTGTTCCATTGCTAATTCTTTTTAGACTTATTAACCTAGACAAAATCTGCCTATGAAATCACTGTGTTGCTTCTACTTGGCTTCTTTCTCTCTCTACCTTCCTTCCTTCCTAAGCATACAACTGAATTACATAACCTTTCATTTTCATTTTTTGGTTGTTGTTGTTAGCTGCTGTCTAGTTGGCCATGGACTCTTGGCAACCCCATACACAAATGAACCACACCATTGTGATTCATAGGGTTTTCACTGACTGATTTTTTTAGAAGTAGGTCACCAGGCCTTTCATTCTAGTCTGTCTTAGTAAGAAAGCTCTGATGAAACCTGTTCAGCATCATAGCAACATGCAAGCCTCCACTGACAGATGGGTGGTGGCTTCAAGTTCAGAATGAAACATTGGGATAAATTGCTAAAGATTACTTCAGTGTGAGTTATAGATGTTTCTCGATGTTTCTCCCCGTATAAATGCTTAACACATGTGCATGTGCTTGTGTAAAAGATTTATAAGAAATATGCAAAGTGTCATATTTATATTTCTTATTTAATTGATTTTATTTAATTATAATAGTGATCCTATGAGGGAGGTATTCTTTTATCTTTTAAACAATAAGTAAATCTCAAAACTATTTTTCAATTTTCTTGTCCTTTATTAAATGGCCATTTAAGTTGTCCATACTAGTTAATCAGTCTTATGTTGAAGTTCAACTACAGATCACCTCAAATTATTTTGGTAGTAAGTAGAAAACAAACAGAGAGGATTTTGTAACTCTTAAATGTAATTGAAATTTGAAGCTTTGAAAGTGGTTAGAAGGAAAGAAAATACTCCATTTTTCAATACTGTTTTGTTGCAAATACAATATATAGATGATAGTATGTCGCTATAACCGGCCGAAATGAAACTTGGTTGTTCATATAAAATTTAAATTTCAGAACAGATTATTTACTGAATATTGAAAGTTAATAGAAACAAATGTAGAAAGCTCTCTCTAAATGCCATATTTATTCTTATCAAACTAAAATTAGATATTTTTAGTTAATTTAAACTGATGTTATTTTGTGCAGAAACAATTTAGGTTATTGAAGTGTTTGAAGAAGAATAAATATTCTATTTTTAAAAAGTGGATCATTAGTATTACATATAAATTACCTCTTAAATGTTAACTTAAAAAAACTCCACAGGTAATTAATTAATTGCCTTAAAGTTACATATCCATAGACATAAAAATTGATAGAAATGACTATTACTAAATGCAAAATTAATTTTTAGAGGAGTTTTTGATTTCTTTGATATTATTTTTGGAGAAATTCTAGAATTATCATTTTTCATGTACTCAAAAGCATTTTAAATTAATATGCTTTATTTCTTAACTGCTATTAAAACATAAGTAATTAAAAGTTGAGAACATTAGTTAAATGCAGCATAACCTGTATTTTTTTAATTGCACATTTCTATCAAGGAATACATATCACAGATGGCTTAATTAGAAAACTAAAAGATTTGACATAAACATTATGCAAAACATCCCTGGGTATATATATAATTTCCTTTCTTTAATTTAATTTTTATAAAATGTAACTGATGTTTTTGGACTTTTTTCCCTTTTGAGTTCATTATTTTTTAGGAGAAAACATATCATGTTATAAATTACAATTTTTAGGAAGACAGAATTTTTGTCTTCATTAGTCAATCTACAACTTTATTATTTAAAAGCAGATGATTTTTTCCAAGCAAATCTTTTATAGAAACATAGCTAACTTGCAGGATAAAACAGTGATAATAAAATCAGAAGGTAAGAAAACGACTTAAATGTTATCTAGAACATCTTAAAGGAGCTAACAACTTTACAGGATTTTTCCTCCCAACTGGAAATCAATCTCTAATTGATCCACGCATTTGTGTAGAGTTGATAGGAAACAATCATTCCTGTCTTTATTTTGTAAGTGGCAATCCTACATTTTTTGCTTTCATCATTCTTGGAAAAAAAAATTATCTACTATATTTTTAGACCATAACTTTCATTGTATTTCTTATTCCAAATACTTATATTCACAGTGAACAATGGTCATACTCTGAATATAAATTTGCTTATATTTAATTCCAGCTGAATTTTTTATTATTTTTATTGTCCTGTACGCAAACTATGGAGAGCTGATGGCTCAGTGGTTAAGAGCTCAGCTGCTAACCAAAAGGTCAGCAGTTCGAATCCACCAACAGCTCCTTGGAAACCCTATGGGACAGTTCTACTCTGCCCTGCAGGGTCACTATGAGTCAGAATGGACTCAACGGCAATGGGTCTTTTTTTGGTATACGCAAACTAAACACCTATTAAAGGTCATCTCCACTTAATAAATTTGGAAGTCCAAAACAGATATGGGTGCTTTCCAAACCTTCTGTCCTCTACAAGAAGTTATTGGTGAGTCTGCTATTTATCGTGGCAAAGGCACAGGGACTAAAACACATTAAGCTCAATGTTACTACCTACACAAGAACCTCTTGAGGTTGGGAAAGAAAAGTCATAGAGCAAGCCACATCTCCTGTTATGATTCCATTTCTTACTTCCCTGCACATATAAATTTATTCAAATGTTCACTTTTCACATGGAATACTTAGATGAAAGGAGAAAAAGAATTATTATTATGTGTGAAGTGTGAGGTATATATCCAAATCTTATAGTTTTAGATAAACACCTTCAAAAAGTAAAAGATATTTATGATATTTGAAACAGATATCGCCAAAAACTGTTGGGAGGGTGAGGAGAATCAAGGGGATTTTGGCACTGCCAGTTTTGCAGAAGGGTTTAGACAGGGCTCTATGGTCCAGAGTAAGTAAAATCACAAGATGAATTTCCCTTGGGCTCTTTAGGCTGATCGTAGATACATTTCTTTATTCTTCAATTGTTCACCAGAGTATCTTGGCACACACATCCATATACACACACACACACACTTGTGCAGATACTCAGAAGTCTATCAAACCATAATGTAAACAATAAATGTTTTTATAAATGAATTATAACTTACTATGCTCACAATGAAGTTCATATTATGTATAGCAATTAAAAGTATATGAATTAGTTTTATACTCATGTCTTCCAAAAATTGTCCAGACGCTTAGTCTTTTTCCCTATCCATTCAAGTCTTGCACCATAACTATAAGAAACCAAAAACCCTTTGCCATCGAGTCAATTCCAGCTCATAACAACCCTTAACTAAAGCCACTATTAAAAATATAGCTGTTCTGTTTATTATTAATCTTATAGGCTAATGTTTAAATACATTTTATTTTTTCCATTAGGAATACTAACCAATTATGGTAACGAAATAAATAAATTATAACTTTTTTTCTCAATTTACAAGTTAAATGGATACTTCACTTACAAAGAAAATTTTTCTTGCTACTAACAACAGGCTCTATAGTCAGATAGCATCAGTTTAACTCATTTTATTCCCATTTACTATTCTTGTTCAGGGCTTCCATGAAGCAGTGGATTGCATTGTGGGTGAAGGCTCATTTTGCTCCTGGAAATATATGGTGTCTTAGTTACCTAGTGCTGCTGTAACACAAACAACCACAAGTGGGTGATTTTAAAAAAGAAAAATTTACTTTCTCACAGTTCAGGAGGCTAGAACTTTCAATTCAGGGAAACAGCTCTAGGGGAAGCCCTCTTTCTGTTGGCTCTGGGGAGAGATCCTTTTCTCTTCCATCATTTCTTGTTTCTTTGGTGATCTCCATGTGACATCTGTTGTTGCTGTGTTTCATCAAGTTTATTCTGACTCATAGTGACCCTATATGACAGAATAGAACTGTCCCGTAAGGTTTCCTAGGCTACAATCTTTATGAGAGCAGATTGCCAGGTCTTTTCTCCCATGGAGCCACTAGTGAATTCAAACTGCTGATTTTTCAGTTAGCAGCCATCACTTAACCATTGCAATGTAAGGGCTAGTGATGTGAGATCTTTCTTCCCCTATTTGTGCTCTCTTGTCTCTGTGTCTGTGCTACTCTTTAAAACTCAAATGTGATTATGTTTAAGACACATCCTCCACTGCAATGACCTCATTAACATAACAAAGAAAACTCTATTTCCGATAAGGATTACATCCACAGGCATAGGGGTTAGGATTCCAGCATATATTTTTCAGGACACAATTCAATCTATAATACATGGATAACCAGATAATCTTATGTTCTTCATAGTGTATTAGACAGTATTTGATCACAGAAATAGAACCATGAGAAATTATATAAAATAGGTTGTTTACTATGGAGATTTGACCTTACCAAAATGTGGGAGCTAATTACATACAGTCATTGCTTATTTATCAGGCGCTGGGCTTGACTTCAGCAGAGCATATGGTTAGAAAGGAAAGATGAATGTAAAGTGGGGCAAGTAAGGACAAACCAGAACCCACAAGGAGGAGCTGGAACCTGCATCACTCTCCCACTGCCTCCAAACCTCCAGACTCAAGTTAACCTGCAGGAGAAGCTGGCTTCTTTCATCACAGTGCAAGCACACACCTAAACCAGGATCCAAAGAAGCTGAAAGAGGAGATCCAGCAGGTCATGCAGAAGGTGGAGGGCTGGCCACTGCTGCCCTTGAGTTGCATACACTGGCTTAGGACGTGGAAAAGCTGAAGGAGTAGATCCAGTGAGACATGGAGAATCTGTAAGACAAACTGCGGCCCCAACAACCAGGTGAGCCAGCAGATGAGTAGATCAGCAACAATGTGGGCAAGCTGCAACAGTGCACAGTGTCCTGCACCAACCTCCCAAGTATAAAAAGAATATGACTGTCCTTTACTTCCACATTTTAAATTACATGCAAAATTTCTTTTGTGATGCATACTAACTTGGAACTATGCAACAGAGATGTCTAGAAAGTGAAGTTATAGGTTACTTAATTTGACACAATTCAAATCTACCAGTCTACAGTATTTCAACATGGCACCCATATATACCAAAAACAACCAAACCTGTTGCCATTGAGTAGATTCCGACTCATCATAGCAGCCCTATAGGACAGAGTAGAACTGCCCCATAGGGTTTCCAAGGCTGTAATCTTTACAGAAGCAGACTGTCACATCTTTCTCCCACAGAAAACTGGTGGGTTTAAACCGCCGACCTTTCAGTTAGCAGGCAAGGACTTAACCACTGCACCACCAGGGCTCCTGGAATCCTTTAAAAAACATACTTAACCTCCAAATAAAGACAAAATTGAAAATCACACTTCCAAATAAAATGATGCAATTATCCACTGCATAACCCAAAAACCAGGTAACTCTCCTCAAAAGAATATTCAAAATTCCTTTATACATCTTTGGCTAATATAGATTAACTCAGCTCCTCAAGGGGTTACTACATAGCTGACACTGTAACTGAGTCTTTGAAAGACATCTCATGGCTGATTCTCGGGCTGGGTCATAGAAAACACAAGATGAAGATGAACCATCTTATAGAAACAGAAAGAAAGGAGGTGCTCAGAATATAAAAGGATGAGGACATGTCAAACAGACCAAGGATCCAACTTGAAAGAGCTCCCAATTATCAGAACTGGAATAATTTCAATAACAGAATGAAAAAGGCAGTACTGGATTATAACCTGAAGTATAAAATAAATGTATACGAGTTCACCGAATAAATAAATAAAGCCCTACAGATAAATTCAAAGTAATATATATATAGATACTCCCTCCCCCAAAAGGTGGAGCTTAACTCCTTCTCCTCCTTTAGGGTGGAGTGGACATAGGGTAGAATATGGGAAAAGGAAAATAGTAACTTTACAGTGGAGAACCTGTTCAACACTATCTTCCCAATGATCAAGATTAACATCAACAGTGATGGTATCTGAATATCATGTGCCCCTGATAAGATGTAAAGGCAAGGTCAATTCACCTCTGAGTCATTCTTTACAGAACCCCATCACTGTTGTCTAATCGAGACAAAAATGCCAGACAAGCCCAAACTGAGAGACATTCTACAAAATAATTGACCAATATGTCTTATTAGCGTCAAGGTCATGAAACACGAAGAAAACCAGAGAAACTCTCACAGAACAGAGGAGACTAAGGAGATACGACAACTAAATAAATGCAATGTGGTATCCTGCATTGGATATTGGAAAAGAAAAAACACATTAATGAAAAAACTGATGAAATCCAGTAAAGTATGGAGTTTAGTTAATAGTAATGTACCAGTGCTGGTTTCTAAGTTTTGACAAATGTGTCATCCTAATGTAACATGGCATCATTAACTGAATGTTATATTAACTGAAACTGAAACTTAGTGAGGTATATATGGGAACTTTCTTGCTTTCTTTGCAACTGTTTTATAAATCTAAAATATTTCCAGTATAAAACTTCACTTAAAAAAAAAAAAGTCATTTCATGATTTTATCAGACCAGCTACTTCGAAAGGTTAGCGAATATGGTAACATAAATAAAATCCTTATGCAGGAGTCTATTGCAATAGTTCATTTGCTATAAAACAAGTTCTATGTGAAATACAGTGATTGTGAGTAAGACATTCTAGAGGTCCACAGATGGTAGTTTCAGCAGAAGCACTGAGTGCAGGGAAGGGAAATCCATGTCAGTGTAAGAGTTTATTGCATGATGATGGAAGTGTTCATACATAATCAACCTGCCACTAGGTGACATCCAGGAACAGTGCCATGGGGGGTGGGTGGGAAGTCCTTGTTGGTCTCAGCTTTTGGCAGATTGGGCAATCAACAGAGGTTCTAACCAAATAGGCCTTAGTGATTAGAAGTCCATGGTGTTAATCCCTGTCACCATGGTGACTTTCTTCATAAGCTTACAGTATAGACATGGTTGGCTGGGGAAAGAGACTTACAAATATCTACAAAACAGGTCATCCTGTATACCTGATTATTAAGATCCTTGTCTGCTGAGGTTTATCTTGATGAGCATTCCCATAAGACATGAATATCTGCATAATTTGCACCCATTTGAAGAGTTCTATCCACACACCTCTTCCTCAGTTTTCTAATCTTGTTCTTTCCATATACCTAAACATCCCCCCAAACCACTAGCAATTGTGTATGAGTCAGTGTAAACCTATACCTCTATCTCTTCTTCCATGGAAAATAAACAACAGGGTGTACTACTTGACCTGTACCTACCGGGAGGATTTTGCTTCACCTTTATCCTTCATGACCACCTCAGTGCGAGTCTACATTGCTTTAGCTGTCAACTCCACTTAATGATACCATTTGAAGATGAAATGTTGCTGGGCATAGCCAACATTATGATATGGTGTGTTAGACAAAATCCAGTTTAAGATGGTGTCATGTGTTGAATTGTGTCCCCCCAAAATATCTATCAACTTGGCTAAGACATCATTCCCAGTATTGTGTGATTGTCCACCATTTTGTCATCTGATGTGATTTTCCTATTTGTTGTAAATCCTATTTTTATGATGTTAATGAGGTGCGATTAGCAGCAGTTATGTTAATGGGGCAGGACTCAATCTACAAGATTGGGTTGCATCTTAAGCCAATCTCTTTTGAGATATAAAAGACACAAGTGAGCAGATAGAAAGGGGGATCTCATACCACCAAGAAACAAGAGCCAAGAGAATAGCACGTCCTTTGGACTCAGGATCCCTGCACTGAGAAGCTCCTCAGGCAGGGAAGATTGATGAGAAGGACCTTCCTCCAGAGCAGACAGAGAGAGAAAGCCTTCTCCCTGGGGCTGACACCCTGAATTTGGACTTCTAGCCTACTAGACTGTGAGAGAATAAACTTCATTTGTTGACTCCATCCACTTATGGTATTTCTGTGTGGCAGCACTAGATAACTAAGACAGATGGATAACTCAGCTCAGGTAGTAACATGGAGGTCCATAATCAAGCATTCAGTCTCAACTAAACCCAAGGCAAGACAAAGCACTTTCTGAGCAGAATGCTTACCAGCAAAGGATAGTAAAGTTTTATTTTAAAATTCTAACAATCTGAGTTATAATTCACCTATAGATAATAAGAAATAAGGAAATGTCATAAAAGTTCTATGGAAGGCTTCATTTTTCAGATGATTTTATATAAATGGTACTGTTATTGCCTGTGACTGGTGGCTGCTGAGGTCTGCTTAATGTAGAGATGGAGGGATTGTTCCAAATGATATGCCATGCTGCTATGTCTTTGTCCCAGTTCTGCTACCTCCCCTTGCCAAAAGTTAAATTCCTCTTATTTTCAACTAAACCAAAAAACAAACTCATCTCCGTCAAGTCGATTCTGACTCATAGTGATCCTACAGGACAGAGCAGAACTGCCCCATAGAGTTTCCAAGTAGTGGCTGGTGGATTCAAACTGTGAACATTTGATTAGCAGCCAAGCTACTAACCACTGCACCACCAGGGCTCCTATTTTCAACTATCAGCTATTTAATATCAAATCTACCTAAGAGTGGGGGGAAAAAAAAAAAACCTATCTAGCTATCTATCTATATATTTCTATCTATCTTTATCTCTCTAGCCATCATCTCCTTTAGTCAATTTTCCATTATCTTTAGCCTTAGATATAAGCATTTACATTTGATCAGTGATGCACACTGTCCTTGATAAAACCAATTTTGGGCAACTTACACACTCATGGATGAGAAATAGTTTAAAAAATAATAACAGGTAAGTCCCAGTACTTTGTTATAGGACATGGGCAGTCACAATATAATCCCTTAAAGATTCTTTAAGATCCTAGCTTCACAGCAATTCAGGAGATATCTCTTGTAGTTTTTGGCATACAATAACAACAATGACAAGAAGAAGGAGAAGAAGAAAAAGGAAGAGGAGGAGGAGGGAGGAGGAGAAAAAGAAGAATGAGGAGATGAAGGACGAGGAGGAGGAGGAGATGGAGAAAACAAAGAATAGCTAACATGAATTAAGTACCTCCCATGTGACAGATACCAGGCTAAGAAGTTTGAATTTAGAATAATTATGCCTTTCCAAGATTATATTTCCCAAATATGTATTCTGATGTCATTGCTATGGGATTCTTAGAAGGGTAACTTATGCATATGTGTTTGCATTGGTATATTAACTAGAAACAGACAAATAAATACTCATAAAAATATGCCAGTAAGATAAACAGAAATGCACGTAATCATAGTATAATGATGGTAAATAATGATTATAAAGTATTGTTTGTTGCTGCTGTTAGGTGCCATCCAATTGGTTCCAACTCAGATCCACCCTACGAAAAACAGAACTAAAAGCTTCCCGGTCCTGCGCCATCCTCACAATCCTTGTTATGCTTCAGCCCATTGTTGCAGCCACTGTCAATCCGTCTCATTGAGGGTCTTCCTTTTTCTCGCAGACCCTCTACTTTACCAAGCATTATGTCCTTCTCCAGGGACTGGTCCCTCCTGATAACATGTTCAAAGTACTTGAGATGCAGTCTCACAATTCTTGCTTCTAGTGAGCACTCTGGCTGTACTTCTTCCAAAGCAGATTTTTTTTTTGTTTTTCTGATAGTCTGTGGTATATGCAATATTCTTTGCCAACACCATAATTCTAAGGTGTCAAGTCTTCTTCGGTCTTCCTTATTCATTGTCCAGCTTTCACATGCACATGTAGCAAATGAATATATCATGGATTAAGTCAGGCACAAATGTTCCTCATGAGTACAATTAAGTGTTCTGGAATTCCCATTCTTTGCAATATTATCCATAATTTGTCATGATACACACAGTAGAATGCCTTTGCATAGTCAATAAAACACAAGTAAACATCCTTCTGATATTCTCTGCTTTCAGCCAAGAACCATCTGACATCAACAATGATATCCCTAGTTCCATGTCCTCCTATGAAGCCAGCTTGAATTTCTAGCAGTTCCCTGTTGATGTACTGCTGCAACTGCTGTTGAATGATCTTCAGCAAAATTTTACTTTCATGTGATATGAATGATATTGTTCAATAATGTTCACATTCTATTGGATCATCTCTCTTTGGAATGGGCACAAATACAGATCTCTTCCAGATGGTTGGCCAGGTGGCTGTCTTCTAAATTTCTTGACATAGGTAAATGAGCACCTCCAGTGCCGCATCTATTTGTTGAAACATCTCAGTTGATATTCTGTCAATGTCTGGAACCTTCTTCTTTGCCTATTCCTTCAGTGCAGCTGGGAACTCTTCTTCAGTATCATAGGTTCTTGATCATATGCTACCTCATGAAATGGTTGAATGTCAACCACTTCTTTTTGGTACAGTGTTTCTGTGTATTCCTTCCATCTTCTTTTGATGCTTTGTTCAGTATTTTGCCCATAGAATCCTTCAGTATTGCAACTCAAGTTTCAAATTTCTTCTTCAGTTCTTTCAGTTTGAGGAATGCTGAGCGCGTTCTTCTCTTTTGGTTTTCTAACTCCAGGTCTTTGCACATTTCATTATAATACTTTACTTTGTCTTCTCGAGTTGCCCTTTGAAATCTTCTGTTCAGCTCTTTTACTTTATCATTTCCACCTTTTGCTTTAGCTACTCTACATTCAAGAGCAAGTTTCAGAGTCACCTCAGACATCCATTTTGGTTTTTTCTTTCTTTCCTGTCTTTTTAATGATCTCTTCCTTTCTTCATGTATGATGTCCTTGATGTCATTCCACAACTCGTCTGTTCTTTCATCATTACTATTCTACATGTCAAATCTATTCCGGAGATGGTCTCTTAATTCAGGTGGAATATACTTGGGAATGTATTTTGGCTTTGTTGGACTTGTTCTAATTTTCTTCAGCTTCAAACTGAACTTGCATATGAGCAATTGACGGTCTGTTCCACAGTTGGCCTCTCGCTTTGTTCTGACTGAAGATATTGAGCTTTTCCATTGTCTCTTTCCACAGACATAGTGGATTTGACTCCTGTGTATTCCATCTGGTGAGGTCCATGTGTATAGTCACTATTTATGTTGTTAGAAAAAAGTATTTGCAATGAAGAAGTCAGTCTTGCAAAACTCTATCATGTGATCCCTGGTGTCTTTTCTATCAACAATGTCATATTTTCCATCTACTAATCCTTCTTCATTTCCAACTTTCATGTTCCAATCACCAGTTACTATCAAGGCATCTTGGTTGCATGTTTGAGCAACTTCAGACTGCAGAAGTAATAAAAATATTCAATTTCCTCATCTTTGGCATCAGCGGTTGGTGTGTAAATTTGAATATTATTTGTATTAACTGGTCTGTCTTGTAGGTGTATGGATATTATCCTCTTACTGATAACATTGTACTTCAGGATAGATTTTGAAATGTTCTTTTTGAAAGATGACTGGATGCCATTCCCCTTCAATTTGTCAATCGGACATTCAATTGGACTATATGATTGTCCAATTCAAAATGACCAAAACCAGTCCATTTCAGCTCACTAATGCCTAGGATATCGATCTCTATGCATTCCATTTCATTTTTGATGACTTCCAATTTTCCTAGATTCATACTTCATATATTCCATGTTCTGATTATTGATGGATGTTTGCAGCTGTTTCTTCTGTACAAGGGATCAGTCACAGGAATTATTCTTCTAAGCCAGAATCGTATTTTTTAAAATAACTCTGTGTAATGTCTAGAATATTATGATATATTATGCATATTGACTGAGGTATGTGTTGATAGCAGCTAAACAATCATCAACATTTTACCAATTCATCATTTGATGCAGGAATATAATTGAAATCATATTTCATATGGTTAAACTATAAAAAACAAATATAGCCAGATTTTATTAGCAGAAATACTACTATTCAAATTAAATTTGTAGGGGTACATTTGTAGGGGGATTATCGATGATCAAGTGCTACTATACACAGGAAGGCAAACTACACTTGAAAATTAAAAGAAAATAAAATCTATGGAAGAAAACATGACATAAAAATGAATATATAAACTCTCAGGTTGTTGTATACTTTTAAATGATTAGAGACACTGGGGAGCTATGCCCAGGGTATAGATGATTTGCCACTCTGTATTAGAATTGTTTTTTGGAATAAAAACCCAGTTTGGGAAACAGCAGTCTGTGGATTTCCTGCTTAAAGTCAGTAAGTCTGACAAAGCCCTCCCGAGGGGCCAAAAATCATCATTAGGAATTCTGTCTTTGGTGTGCATCTCAGGCCAGGAAATAACTTCAAGTGTGGCTGGCGGAATTCCAGGTGATTCTTATTGCACTGAGCAGTCAGTAAGGAACCCTATTCTCTCTTTTGACTCACAATAACTGCGGAGATTTTACTTCAAAATTATGCAGTATTTAAGGAGCCCTGGTGGAGCAGTAAGCGTTTTGCTGCTAACCGAAAGGTCGGCGGTTCCAACTCACCAGCAGCTCTGCTGGGGAAAGCTATGGCAATCTGCTTCTGTAAGGATTACAGCCTTGCAAAACACTATGGGGCAGTTCTTCTCTGTCCTATAGGGTCGCTACAAGTCAGAAACGACTGGACAGTAATGTGTTATATTTTGTTATGCAGTATTTTGTTAACAGAACAATTATTACACCTGTTTGGATCTTAACGTAATGTATAGAACAAAACATGGATTTGAAATATTTTATCACAATGATTGACAATTTTCAGTGTTTACTTTGTCATGTTTCATCCATTCTGAGACCCAGGGACACTGAGAACAGAGTGAAGGATTTTTCTGCTGTAGTATTTTATCTGAGGGTATACCTTTTATTTGTATTGTTCTGAATACTTTTATAAAGGCATAAACTGTTACCATTCACATTTCACAGAGACTTATCTCTCTTTTGCAGTTCTGCTCTGTCCTATAGGGTCACTATGAGTCTGAATCGACTCCACCAGAACTTTTTTTTTTAATCTGTCCTCTAGGGTCACTGTAGGTCCTAATTGATTCAAAGGCACACAGCAACAACATACCTAAGAAAACATTGCCATATATTTTACAGATATCCTTCAGTTTGAATATGTTCTTTTAAGATGCTTTATATGCAAATATTTTAATTACATATGACAACATAACATTATGTATTTCATTGTTTTTCTTACTTTTTTAAAAAAAAATTTAGTTAGGTATTTTAAGATCCATGAACTCCTAAGTGTGCAAAGAGTCCATTGCTTGTAGTTGCTATACAGCACCCCACCGTGTTTATCTACCTCATTTTGCCTATCTAACTCCCACTGTTGGATAACTAGTTTATGAATACTTAATTTATTTTCAAATCCTTATTATCAAAAACTTGAAAAAGACAAAAATAAAAATAAAATACGTGTTTATTTCTAGACTTGTGTAGGATTAGCTACAAGCAGAGTGAAATTGCTCCATCATAGATAAGGTGATCAAATAATTCATCACATAATTGTGATACTTTTGACAGTGAAAGGGGCTCCTATTAATAACCTCAGGAAAACAGGGATAAAATTTACACTATTCAAGTACACGGGGATACTGGATATGTATGTATATTTAATTTGATGAGTACTTCTAGATTTAACTCCAAAATGGCTTCATAAATCACATGTCCACCAACACTCATCAATATTTAGCTTTCTAAATTAGCCAATACAAAAGTTATAAGGTCATATATCATTATTTTACTTCACATTTTTATATTAATAAGTTAATATATCTGTTCATATTACTTCACTTTTTTTTAATATCAATAAGTTAATACATCTGTTCATATAATTGTTAAGCTTTTGGCTTGCCACTGTTGTAAATAGCTTGTTCATTTCCTTTACCCATTTATCCACTGGAGTTACTGTCTTTTTCATGTTGATTTACAGAAATTTCTCTATATTCTTTATATGATTCTTTTATTTTTGTGATGTAAATATCTTCTCCTAATCTGTCATCTCTCTGCTGACTTTGACCATGGTCTATGTCAATGAGCTCTTATTAGGTAAGAAAGTTAAATGTATACATTATTCTTAAATAGCTTAATTGAGAAGAATATACAAAAAAGAAATTCTTTTAACTGTAAATACACAATTTGATGAATTTTGACAAATCTACGCAATTGTGTTCCAAACCACAATCAAGGCATAGAACATTTTTACCACCCATTGAAATTCCTTCCTGCACTTTTATGGTCAGTTCTCTGCCCTATCCCATGAGTTCTGGAAAAAATGGTGGATCTTCTTTCAAACACTCTTGCCTTTTCTATAATTGCCTTTTCTATAATTTTATATAAATGGAATCATAGAGTATGTAGTCTTTTGTGTTTAGCTTTTTTTAACTTAACATAATGCTTTTCAGATTTATCCATGTCACTCTTAATTATAATTTACAGATCATTATTAATTAACAGTAGCTCATGATTTTCTTTTTTACTGCTAAGTAGTATCCCATTGTATACTACCAATTGTTCATCCATTCACATTTGAAGGCTATTTGCAGATTTTTTTTCCTGCTGTTTTGTTTTAAAAAAATATGAATAAAGTTGCTATGAAAATTGAAGTTGAAGTCTTTGTGTTAATATACATTCATTTTCCTTGGAAAAATGCCTAGGACTGGAATTTCTGGTTTAATTTTGATGAAGTCCAATGTACCAAAATTTTCTTTTACAGTTTGTGTTTTTGTTTCCTATTTTAAAAACATTTTGCCTAACCTAGTTTCACTTAGAGTTTCTCCTTGTTTTTGTCTAGAACTTCTATACTTTTAGATCTTATATTTAATTTTAATTTCAGATAGGTGTTGCTAGCTATAGAGATACAATGTCTCTTTCACAATTTCTTTGGATCTGTGACACCACTAAATTTATGTAGTATTTGTATTAGCTATTTTGTAAATTCCATAGATCTTTACTTCCTCCTTTGTAATCTGTATGGGTTTTATTAAATTTACTTGCTTTGTTGCTCTGGCTAAAAATTATTACTTTCTTCCTGGATTTGTTGTTGTTGTTAGGTACCATCGAGTTGGTTCCAACTCATTCCAACCCTATGTACAACAATCCTTACGTACAACAGAAGGAAACACTGCCCGGACCTGTGTAATCCTCACAATCCTTGTTATGCTTGAGCCCATTGTGGCAGCCACTGTGTCAATCCATGGCAAAAGGATACAATCCTGATGCACACATTTCCTGATTATAAACCATGTTGCATCCTCTTGTTCTGTGCGAACAACTGCCTCTTGGTCTAAGTACAAGTTCCTCATAAGCACAATTAAGTGTTCTGGAATTCCCATTCTTCACAATGGTATCCATAATCTGTTATGATCCACACAGCTGAAGTCCTTTGCATAGTCAATAAAACATGGGTAAATATCTTTCTGTATTCTCTGCTTTCAGACATGATCCAAATGACATCAGTAATGATATCCCTTATTCCACGTCCTCTTCTGTATCCAGCTTGAATTTCTGTCAGTTCCCTGTTGACATACTGCTTCAACAATTTTTGAATGATCTTCAGCAAAATTTTACTTGTGTGTAATATTAATGATATTGTTCAATAATTTCCACATTCTGTTGGATCACCTTTCTTTGGAATGGGTACAAATATGGATCTCTTCCAATCGGTTGGCCAGGTAGCTGTCTTCCAAATTTCTTGGCATAGATGAATGAGCACTTCCAGCACTGCATCCTTTTGTTGAAACATCTCAATTAGTATTCTGTCAATGACTGGAGCCTTGTTTTTTGCCAATACTTTCAGTGCAGCTTGGACCTCTTTCTTCAGTACCATTGATTCTTGATCATATGCTGCCTCCTGAAATGGCTGACTGTTGACCAATTCTTTTTGGTACAGCAACTCTGTGTACTCCTTCTGTCTTCTTTTGATGTTTCCTGCATCGTTTAGTATTTTCCTCATAGTATTCTTCAATAATGCAACTCAAGGTTTGAATTTTTTCTTCAGTCCTTTCAGCTTGAGAAATACCAAGCATGCTCTTCAGGTTTGGTTTTCTATCTCCAGGTCTTTGCACATTTCATTACAATACTTTACTTTGTCTTCTCAAGGCACCCTTTGAAATTTTCTTTCAGCTCTTTTGCTTCATATTATTTTCCTTTTGATTTAGCTACTGTATGTTCAGAAGCAACTTTCAGAGTCTCTTCTGACATCTATTTTGGTCTTTTCTTTCTTTCCTGTCTTTTCAATGACCTCTTGCTTTCTTCAAGTATAATGTCCTTGATGCCATTCCACAACTTATCTGGTCTCCAGTCATTAGCGTTTGATATATAAAATCTATTCTCAAGATGGTCTCTAAACTCAGGTGGGATGTACTCAACACCATACTTTGGCTCTTGTGGACTTGTTCTAATTTTCTTCAGCTTCAACTTGAACATGCATATGAGCAATTGATGCTCTGTTCTGCAGTTGGCCCTAGGCCTTGTTCTGAGTGATGAGATCGAACTTTTCTATCGTCTCTTTCGACATATGTAGTCAATTTGATTCCTGTTTATGTCATCCGGTGAGATCCACATGTATAGTCACCGTTTATGTAGTTGTAAAAAGGTATTTGCAATGAAGAAGTGAAAAGCATTTTCTATGATGTCAGCAGCAAAATTTTTGAGAATATCATTTTGCAGATGGTATTTGTCAGGTCAAGGAAGTTTCCTTCTATTACTAGTTTTCTGAGAGTTTTTTTTTTTTTTAATCATAAGTGAATGCTTAATTTTGCCAAGTGTTTTTTCTCCATCTGTTGATATCATATGTTCTGTTTGTATTTTTCTATTTGCTAATACAGTAAGCTACATGAATTGATTTTCAAAAACTAAACCAACCTTGCAGTCCTGAGAGGCTCATGATTTATTATTTTTATCTCTTGCTGGATATAATTAATAAAATATTAAGAATGTAGCCATTTTTATTAATGAACATAATTGGTCTGCAGTTGCTTTAATTTGCATTGTTTTTGACAGGTTTTGGTGTCCAGGTAATCTTGGCCTTAAAATAAAAAATAATAATAATCAAATCCCTTAATATTTAACATAACTTGTATATACAACTGTCTGATCCTGATGTTTCTTTATTGTGTAGATTTCTTTCTTTTTTTATCCATTTTTCCATTTTTTTTAATTGTACTTTAGATGAAGTTTTACAAAACAAATAGTTTCCCATTAAACAGTGCACGTATTGTTTTATGACATTGGTTAACAAACCCACGACATGTCAACACTGTCCCTTCTCCATCTTGGATTCCCTAATACCAGCTTTCCTGTCCCCTCCTGCCTTCTAGTTCTTCTCCCTGGACTGTTGTGCCCCATTAGTTTTTCTTTGTTTTATGGGGCTGTGTAATCTTTGGCTAAACAGTGAACCTCGGGAGTGACTTCATTACTGAGATAAAAGGGTGTCCAGGGGCCATACTCTTGGAGTTTCTCCAGTCTCTGTCAAGCCAGTAAGTCTGGCCATTTTTTGTGAGTTAGAATTTTGCTCCACATTTTTCTCCAGCTCTGTCCAGGACCCTCTGTTGTGATCCTAGTCAGAGCAGTTAGTGGTGGTGGGTGGGCACCATCTAATTATACTGGACTCAGTCTGCTGGAGGCCGTGGTAGTTATGGTCCATTAGTCCTTTGGATTAATCTTTTCCTTGTATCCTGTTCTCTTCATTCACCCTTGCTCCCGAACGGGTAGGACCAGTAGAGTATCTTAGATGGCTGCTCACAGGCTTTTAAGACCCCAGACGCTACTCACCAAGGCAGAATGTAGAACATTGTCTTTATAAATTGTGTTATGCCAATTGAACTAGATGTTCCCCGAGACCAAGGTCCCCACGGCCCTCTGCCCAGCAATTCAGTCCCTCAGAGAGTTAAGATGTGTCTATGGAGCTTCCATTACCTTTCCTTGTACAAGTTCTGCTGGCTTCCACTGTACTGTGTACTGTCTTACCCTTTACCAAAGTTACCACTTACTTATTGTTAATTTAGTATTTCCCTAAAACCCCTCCTATCCCTTGTAACCAACAAAGATTGTTTCTTTTTGTGTGTAAACGTTTTCATTAGTTTTTACAGTAGACGTCTCATACTATATTTGTCCTTTTGTGATTGACTTATTTCACTCAGCATAATGACCTCCAGTTTCATCCATGTTATGAGATACTTCACAGATTCATCACTGTTCTTTATCATTGCATAATATTCCATTGTGTGTATGTACCATAGTTTGTTTATACGTTCATCTGTTGATGGGCTTCTAGGTTGTTCCCATCTTTTTACTACCGTGAACAATGCTGCAATGAACATGGGTGTCCATATGTTTATTTGTGTGATGGCTCTTATTTCTCTAGGATATATTCCTAGGAGTGGGATTGCTGGATCATATGGTATTTCTATTTCTAGCTTTCTAAGGAAGAGCCATATCATTTTCCAAAATGGTTGTATCATTTTGCATTCCCACCAGCAGTGCATAAAAGTTCCAATCTCCTCGCAGCCTCTCCAACATTTGTTATTTCTTGTTTTTTTGATTTGTGTCAGTAATGCCAGAGTGAGATGGTATCTCACTGTGGTTTTTAATTTACATTTCTCTAATGACTAGTGCTTGCAAGCATTTCCTCATGTGACTGTTAGCCGCTTGAATATCTTCTTTGGTGAAGTGTCTGTTCATTTCCTCTGCCCATTTTTAAATTGGATTATTTGTCTTTATCTTGTAGAGGTGTTGGATTTTCTTGCAGATTTTAGAGATTAGAACTTGTCTGACTTCTAATGTCCAAAATTTTTTTCCCAATCTGTAGGTTCTCTTTTTACTCTTTTGGTGAAGTCTTTTCATGAGTGTGAGTGTTTAAGTTTTAGAAGATCCCAGTTATCTAGCTTATCTTCCGGAGTTTCTATGTTGTTGTTTATGGTTTGTATCCTGTTAATGCCGTGTATTAGGACCTCTAGCGTTGATCCTATTTTTTCTTCTATGAACTTTATAGTTTTTGGCTTTATATTTAGGTCTTTGATCCATTTTGAATTAGTTTTTGTATATGGTGTGAGGTATGGGTCCTATTTCATTTTTTTGCAGAAGGATACTAGTTTTCTCAGCACCATTTGTTAAAAAGACAGTCTTTTCCCCATTTGATGGTTTGGGCCCTTGTAGAAGATCAGGTGACCATAGGTGGATGGATTTACGTCTGCATTCTCAATTCTGTTCCATTAGTTAATGTATCTGTCGTTGTACCAGTACCAGGCTGTTTTGACAACCATAGCTGTATAGCAGGTTCTGAGGTTAGGCCGTACGAGTCCTCCTACTTTATTCTTCTTTTTTCAATTATGCTTTACTTATATGGGTCTTCTTCCCTTTCCATATAACATTAATGATTACTTTTTCCATCTATTTAAAGAAAGTTGTTGGTAACTGGATCGGGATTACATTGTATTTGTGAATTGCTTTGGGTAGAAATGTCATTTTCGCAATGTTGAGTCTACCTATCCATGAGCAAGGTATGTTTCTGCATTTATTTAGATCCCTTTGGGTTTCTTGCAGTAGTGTTTTGTAGTTTTTTTGTATAGGTTTTTTACATCCCTGGTTAGATTTATTCCTAAGTATTTTATTTTTTTAGGGGTTATTATAAACGATATAGTTTTCCTGATTTCCTTTTCATCATTCTCTTTATTGGTGTATAGGAATACAACTGATTTTTGTACGGTTCTCTTATATCCTGCTACTCTGCTGAATTTTTCTATCAGTTCCAGTAGTTTTCTCGTGGAGTCTTTAGGGTTTTTTAGATACAGTATCATATCCTCCAGAAATAGGGACAGTTTGAATTTTTCTTTACCAATTTGGATACCCTTTCTTTTTCTTGCTTTATTGCTCTAGCTAGACCTTCTAGCACAATGTTAAATAGGAGTGGAGATAAAGGGCATCCTTGTATTTTTCCCGTTCTCAGGGGGAATGTTTTCAGCCTCCCTCCATTAAGAATGATGTTGGCTCTTTGTTTTGCATAGATGCCCTTTATTATGTTGAGAAATTTCCCTTCTATACCTATTTTATTGAGAGTTTATCAGGAACGGGTGTTGGACTCTGTCGAATGTCTTTTCTGGGTCAATTGAGATGATCATGTGATTCTTTTCTTTCCTTTTATTTATGTGGTGGATTATGTTGATTGATTTTCTAATGTTGAACCATCCTTGCATAGCTGGTACGAATCCTACTTGGTCGTGGTGTATTATTTTTTTGATATGATGCCAAATTCTATTGCCTAGAATTTTGTTGAGAATTTTTGCATCTGTATTCGTGAGAAATATTGGTCTGTAATTTTCTTTTTTTGTGCGTCCTTGCCCGGTTTTGTATCAGGGTTATGCTTGCTTCATAAAATGAATTCAGAAGTATCCCTTCATTTTCTATGTTCTGAAATAGTTTGAGTAGTACTGGTATAAGCTCTTCTGTGAATGTTTTGTAGAATTCTCCACTGAAGCCATCTGGGTGAGGGCTTTTTTTGTTGGAATTTTTTTTATTACCTTTTCAATCTCTTCTCTTGTTATGGGTCTGATCAGATTTTCAACATCACTTTGTTGCAGTTTGGGTAGGTAGTGTGTTTCTAGAAATTTAACCATTTCCTCTAGGTTTTCAAATTTGTTGCAGTATAGTTTTTCAGAATACTCTGTTATAATCCTTTTTATTTCAGTTGGGTCTGTTGTAATGTCACCCATTTCACTTCTTATTTGGGTTATTTGCATCATCTCCTGTTTTTCTTTTGTCAGTCTGGCCAGTGGTTTGTCGATTTTGTTGATTCTTTCAAAGAACCAACTTTTGGTTTTGTTGATTCATTCTATTGTTTTTCTATTCTCTATTTCATTTTTTTTTTGCTCTGATCTTTATTATTTCCTTCTTCTAGTGGCTGTGGGCTTTTTTTTGCTGTACACATTCTATTTGTTCAAGTTCTGTAGTTAATGTTTTGATTTTGTCCCTTTCTTCATTTTTGATGTGTGTGACTATTGCTATAAATTGTCCTTTGAGGACTGTCTTTGCTGTGTCCCAAGGTTTTGTTATGATGTGTTTTCATTCTCGTTTGATTCTAGGAAATTTTTTATTCCATATCTGATTTTTTCTATTACCCAGTGATGTGTAAGCAGGGTGTTATTCAGTTTCCATGTAATTGTTTTTTTTCCTTGTTCTTCCTGTTGTTAATTTCCAGCTTGATGGTGTTGTGGTCAGAGAAGAAACTTTGTATTATCTCAATGTTTTGGATCTTGTCAAGAATTGTTCTGCAGCCTAAGATGTGGTCTATTCTGGAGAACGTACCATGTGCGTTGGAAAAGAATGTGTACCTTGCAGCTGTTGGGTGGAGTGTTCTATATATGTCTATGAGGTCAAGTTGGCCGATTGTGCCCTTTAGATCTTCCGCATCTTGTAGAGTTTCTTTCTAGATATTCCTTTACCGAAAGTGGTGTTTTGAAGTCTCCTACTATTACTGTAGAGCTGTAAGTTTCTCTTTTCAGTGTTGATAGAATTTGTTTTATGTTTTGGAGCCCTGTCATTGGCTGCATAGATGTTTATTATGGTTATGTCTTCATGATGGATCATCCCTTTAATCACTATATAGTGTCCTTCTTTGTATTTTATGGTGGAATTTGCTTTATAGTCTATTTAATCTGAGATTAATATTGCCACTCCTGCTCTTTTTTGGTAGCTGTTTGCTTGATATATTTTTTCCATCCTTCGAATTTTAATAAATTTATGTCTTTGTTTCTAAGGTGTGTCTCTTGTAGTCAGCATGCTGATGGATCCTGTCTCTT
Source organism: Dugong dugon (assembly GCA_030035585.1). Classification (NCBI taxonomy): domain Eukaryota; kingdom Metazoa; phylum Chordata; class Mammalia; order Sirenia; family Dugongidae; genus Dugong; species Dugong dugon. The sequence continues at coordinate 41,500,328 of CM057473.1, forward strand.
AATCCATTCTGTCACTCTCCATCTCTTTATGGGTGCATTGAGACCCATAAATTCCGTGTAATTATTGATAGGTGTGAGTTTATTGCTGTCATTTTTAGTGCTTTTTTTGTGGTGCTGACGTTGTCTTTGTTCCTCTTACTCTGCTGGGCTGAATTCCTTTTTGTGTGGATTTTTTTTCATTTCTTTTGTTTTTGCAGGTTTTTTTTTTACTGAGACTTTATGTTTTTCTTATTTTGATGAGTAGATTTGTTAACTTTCTTTGTGGTTACCTTGAAATTTACCCCTATCTTCCTAGGCTTGAATCAGTTTATTCTTAGTTGGTATCACCTTGCCTTCCTCTCCATTAGAAAGTTCTATACCTACACCATTTATTCCCTCTTTTATTGTTCTGATATTGGTGTCATTTACAGATTAACCTCACCGGATTTCCCTGTTGTAATTCTTTTGGTTGAATAGTCCTTGAAATTTCATCCTAGGTTTCTATCTGGCTGGTACAATTCTGAGTCCTCATTTCAGCCTGTGGTTTGATGTTGTTTGTTTGCAGATCGAAAGACTCCCTTTAATAATTCTTGTAAGTTGATTTTTACATAGCCCCTTAATTTCTGTTTATCTGGAAATATCCTGATTTCCTCACCATATATGAATGAGAGTTTTGCAGGATTTATTATTCTTGGCTGGCAATTTTTTTCTTTTAAGGTTTTATATATGTCATCCCATTTCCTACTTGCCTGCATCGTTTCTGCCAAATAATCCAAGCTTAGTCTTATTGTTTCTCCTCTGTATGTGACCTCTTGTTTTTCTCAAGCTGCTCTTGGGATTCTTTCTTTGTCTTTGATGCTAGCGAGTGTGGTTATGATATGCCTTTTTGATTTTCTTTTGGGGTCTGTCCTATATGGGGTTCGTTGAGCTTCTTGGATTGTCAGCTTTTCATCTTTCATGATACTGGGAGAGTTTTCTGTCAGCAGTTCTTCAATGATCCTCTCTCTGTTTTCTGTTTTCTACCCCTGTTCTGGAACTCTGATCACTCACAAATTTTTGCCTTTGATTGTATCCCACATAATTCTTAGTGTTTCATCGTTTTTCTTCATTCTTTTTTCTTATTTATCTCCAAACAGAACTGTATCCAAGTGTTTGTCTTCAATTTCCCTGTTCCTATCTTCCACCATTTCAAACCTGCTCCTCAGCCCTTCTATGACACTGTCCATTTCTGAAATCTTGTTATTTGTCTTTTGGATTTCTAACTGTTGTTTCTGTATGATTTCTAGTTGTGAATTTATTTTAGAATTTTGTTCCTGTATTATTTTCTTGAATTCTTCCAGTTTTTTGTCTGTATTTTCTATGAATTTGTCTGCCTTTTCCATGAATCTGTCTATTTTTCCCCATTTTTGTCTGCTTTTTGCTTCAACTCTTCAATAATTCTGAATATTAGAGATTTGAATTCCCTATCAGGTAGTTCTAGTGCCTTTTCTTCTACTGGAAAGTCATGTAGTGTTTTATTTCAGATGCTGACTGGAACCATCCTGTCCTGCTTTTGTATATATTTTGATATTGTCTGCTGTCTTCAGGACATTCAGTAGTTATTTTCCTTGTTTATTAATTGCAGATTTGTTTGTTTCATCCTGCTTTCTTGTTTTATTTTGTTATGTCTGAGTAGGTTGGCTGGGTGTTCTTTTTGTTTGCTCATCTTTAGGCATCATATTTTTCCCCTCCTTCTCCAATGCGCAGGGTCAGTTGCTCAGGTACGGTACAGCAGGACAGGTACAGCTGAAGGGGAGTTACTGGGATGGGTTGTTTGTGGTATGTAGTAGGGCTGACAGGGTCAGCCAGGAATCAGTGTAGGGCAGGTCCCAGTAGTCCGTGCCTGTGCTGCTTGGGGGTGTGATGTTCAGCACAAGGTGCAGGTAGGCAGGAAGGAGGGGGGATATTGTGATGTGTGGAGCTAAGTTGGGTATGGGAAAGAGGGGGAAGAGGTTCCAAAAACACACCAAAAAAATGAACAAAAAAGGGTGCTAAGGGAGTTTGCTGTTGGAGTGGAGAGATGAGAGACTGAGAAATGGAGAAAAACAGAAAGAAAAAGGGTAAAAGAAAAAAATGAATAAAAATTAGAAAAAAAAAGAAAAGCCCCCAAGGATTGCACCAGTGGGGCTGCGAGGAGTGGGGAAGTTGCTCTCAGGCTGTGAAGTGCAGCCTGGCTGGAAGGGGTAGAGGTGTCACACAGCTTCAGCTATTCAGGAGACAGGAAGAGAAAGTAAGTATAGAGAGACAAGAAATTAAGAAATGATGAAAAACAAAAAGGGAAGAAGAGAAAGAAGAAAACAAAACAAACAAACAAAAAAAACAAGAATAAAGAAATGTCCCCACAGATCCCACTGTGCGTTTGCCCAGATTAAGGGAGTAGTTCATGAGTCATGCAGTACTGCCAAGCTGGAAGAGGCTCCGAAGCCAAGAAAAGAAAAAGAAAACAAACAAACAAACAAAAAAAATCCCCGGGGATTCCACCAGCTTGGCAGCACGGGCCAGGAAGCAGTTTTACAGTTGAGCAGTGTTTCACAGTCTTTCAGGAAGAAGGAAAGATGGCCCACAGAGCCAGGGATTTGAGAAAAAGGAGGAGGAGGTGGTGAGAAGTAAAGAAGAAATCAAAACAAGTGGAAAAAAGCAACACCAGCAGCCAACAAATGGCACTCAGGGAGCCAGCCAGCGTCGGCAAGTGGAATCCAAGCAGCTCTGGGTTGAAGCCGGGGCTTCCCGGTCAAGCGACTGTGCCACAGGAAGCAGAGGAGGCCAAGTGAGGGTGAAGAAGAAGGGTGGGGGTGGGAAAGCATATATTGCTGGTTACTGGTTGTTCTGTCTTCTGCTGGAAGCTCCATGAAGTTGCTTTCTCGTACCCCTTCTTTGCTGATCTCTGAAAGGAGTCCAAGATGGCAGATCTGTGCTGAGTTAGCTTATAGAGGACATCTGCATGTATCTGTCGTTGCTCTCTGTTTTCTGCCAGTTTCTTATTCCATTCTGTGCTTGGCTGAGTTCTTTATATCTTTATTTGATGCTTAGGGTTTCAGGATTGTTTGTCTCTGTTTGACTTAGTTTTTCTGACTTTTGCTGTGGAGAGACTGCGTGGTTCTTCTGTCTACAGCGTTATGTTGCCTGGCAATCTATTGTGTAGATTTGTAACTAGTGATTCAAAATGCTGAAAGGCCATGGAGTCATTTTTGGATTGCTTTTCTAAGTTTTATTTTTGTGTTAAATGTCAATTCCATCTAAATTTTCCAGAGTATTAAAAAAAAGTAATTTCTTCTAGTTTTTAAAAATCTTTGTTTATTCTGTAAGCATGACCTTATTTTATTCCTAACAGTGTTTTTTATAATTTTTTTAAATTTTCTTATTGACAGTATACACAGTAAAACATACACCAATTCAACAGTTTCTATATGTACACTTCACTAACACTGATTACATTCTTCAAGTTGTGCAACCATTCTCCACTCTCCTTTTCTGAGTTATTCTTTCTCCGTTAACATAAACTAACTGTCCCCTAAGATTCCTATCTAATCTTTAGTGTTGCTGTTGTTGTCAATTTTATCCCATATGGATAGTTCTTAAAAGAGTATAATGCTCAAGGCAGATATTTTTTACTAGTTAAGCTAAATTATTGTTTGGTTTTAAGAAGACTTCAGGGGATATTTTTGGTTTAAGGTTTAAAGATTATCTCAGAGAAATAGTTTCAGGGGTTCATCCAGCCTCCATGGCTCCAGAAAGTCTGGAGTCCATGAGAAATTGAAATTCTGTTCTGCATTTTCCTACTTTAGATCAGCATTCTTCTATAGAACCTTTGTTCAAAACAGTTAACTTAGCACAATCCAGATCTCATAGCAAAGGAGGCAGTAATGTTTATATAAAATCTCTCTCTTTATCTCTTTATTTTTCTTAATCAGTTTTGCCAGGCAAATCAATTTATTAGGTGTACTAAAGAAAAAAGTTTTGGGTGTTGTTTATCCTATTGTTAAATTAATTCAGCTAATTTTGGTATCCAAATCTGTTAGAATCTTTTGGGGAGATATTAGTAGCTGCCAATGGTTAGAATTAGGTGAACGGTATTTTCCTCCTCTATCACAGCTTTACTACTAGATTGCAATTAAAGCAAGGTGTTGAACTAAATATACAATGTAAGAAAGTGTTCACTGTTCCCCATTTTGAGTAATACATGATGTTTGATTATCCATTGTGTATTCACTGATTTCAGTAGTTTCTGGTGGCCTGATCTGTTGATAACTAAATATTGTCTTTGTAATATTGGCATCCTTTCCATGTGTGAATCTTCTATAAAAAATGTTCTCAGAGCAGCTGAAATAATGCAGCGCTGAGACTTTATGATTGGTTTTGTGTTTGTGGCTAATGAAATGTCTCTGCACTAAATTTTAGTCCAAAACCTTCTATTGATAGCAATCTGACATTAAAGCTGAAATTGAGGAGGACAATATCAAACCTTCAGAACTCTTACAAGTGAAATCCTAAATAAAATATTAGAAAATCAAATAGTGGTATTTAATAAAAATTATATATCATAACTTAAATAGATTCATTTGAGGAGTACAAAGTAATTTAGTATTAGAAATCATACAAATTCATTAACAAATTAAAGGAAAAAATAAGATTATTCAAAATTATAGAGAAAAAAATCAATAAATTATTTTGATTACAAACTTTACTGAACTAGAAACAGAACGACACTTTCTTAATTTGAACAATTGGCATCCACTGAAAATGTATACTAGACTTCAAAGTGATTAAAGTTTAAAACTACTGTATTTGAAATAAGATGCCCAAAAGAGTGCTTATTATACTATTTCTATTCAGCTTGTAGCTTCAGGCCACAGTGGTGTGTTAAAACAAGAAAAATAAACAAAGGAATAAATATGGCAAAAGAAGAAACACAACCCTCTTCTTTATTTTCAAATATGGTTGTCTATATAGTATGCTGTATTAGTCCACAAAGAAATTACTAGAATAAATTATAACTCAATAGCCTTGTTTTGATACATCATCAGTATGAAAGCCATTCAATTCCTGTGCACTAACAGAATATGTACTTTGGGAAGTGGAGTGAAAAATATGGTTATTTCTATTTGTTAAACATTTTTGTAGATTCACATCCAGTTTTCAGAATAATACGATGAAATCCCGATAGCATTTTGCAAAACTATAGCACATCATAACAAGTAAATTAATATTGATACAATAACTGATCTTATTGAGATTTCCTCAGTTTTACTTGTACTCTAGTGTGTGTGTGTGTGTGTGTGTGTGTGTGTTTAGTTCTATGCAATTTTTATCACATGCGTAGATCGATGTTTCCACCACTACAGTCAAGATACGAACATCAACAAAAGTACTTCTCATGTTTCCTGTCTTTGTTATCTAGTGCTGCTATAACAGAAATACTACAAGTGGATACTTCAATAAACAGAAATTTAATTTCTCACAGTTTAGGAGGCTAGAAGCCCAAATTCAGGGCACTGACTCTGGGTGGAGGCTGTCTGTCAGCTCTGGAGGAAGGTCCTTGTTTCTATTCAGCTTTTATTTCTAGGTTCATTCGCGAGCATGTGGCTTGTATGTTACCTTCCATTTGTGCTTGCTTGCTTAATCTGCTGTATTATATCTCAACAGAGATTGATTTAAGACATACTGTAAACTAATACTGCCTCATTAACATGCTGCAGAAAATCCATTTCCAAATAGGATTATAATCACAGGTATACAGGTTAGGATTTACAACACATATTTCTGGAGGACACAATTGAATCTTTCCCTTTGAATATGTACTTTGAGGAAGATACCATTTCCAGTATCAGTTTAAGTTATTCTGATAAAATATGGCATATATTTATGGAGAATAATAAAATATAACACTTTTTTAAGCAATATCAACAAAGACCTAAATAAAAGAGACACTATGCCTTGAATGTGGATATGAAGACTCACAGTTTTAAAGATGACGGTTATCCTCACGTCAATCCAAAAATTTCATGCAAATCCAACATAAAGTCCTACAGAGTTTTGAATGTTTTATTTGTATGTGGAATTTGAGAAAACTGATTCTATAATTTATATGGGAAAATAAATAACCAGTAGAAAATAGTATAATTTTAAAGAAATAGAACAAGTTTGTAGGGCTTGCCTTACTAGATATAAACCTATAGCAATTAAGATAATGTGAGATGAAAAGAACACATAAAGACCTGTGGAACAGAGGTGAGATTCCAGAACTACAACTGAGTACACACAGTTCAATAATATCTAACTTTACCTTGCAGATGTGGGGATGTCTTTTTAAATTAATGGTTTTTCATTGATTATTTATATGATAAAAATTAAATTGGAGCCCTACTGGGAACGAAGCAGTAAAATAACTTCCAAGTACATTAAACACCAAATGTGAAAAGCGAAACTCTAAAATGTTGAAAACATATACACACTAGTTGCAATGCATTTGTTAAAATTTTTTTATTTTGTAGAGAATATACCCAGTAAAACATACACCAATTCAAGTTTCTACATGTACAGTTCAGTAGCATTGATTACATTCTTCAAGTTGTGCAGCCATTCTCACCCTCCTTTCTGAGTTGTTCCTCCCCCATTAACATAAACTCTCTGCCCCCTAAGATCCCTACCTAATCTTAGAAATGCATTTTTAAACAGTAGATAAAGGGGAAAAGTTTAAGGAAAAGATTAATACGTCGTCAGTAACTGAAAACCCTTGTTCATCATGACTATACTGCACCGAAAAGACACTGAATGGCAGAATATATTTGCCAGGTATAAACCCCGTTGCCTAACATGTATTGAGTATCCAAAAATATTTGAGTTGTTAATATTTTATTTCTTGATCAGAGGGTTGGGTGATACACACAGAGTTTATTATGCTGTTATGTTTGCACGTTTGTGTATTTTAAATATGTCATAAATATATTTAAACTTTTAAAGCATTATTTTGGCTCTTAGTTTCTGACAGAATTTGCATTCCAATTTTTCTAAGTGTTTTATCATAAATGGTGCTATTTGGGGATATATGCCATTTAAACATGGCTGCACTGTTGACAACTGCAGCCCCCACAGGCCTCTATGCTGTATATGACATATTGGAGACTTGTCAGCGATGAGAAAGAGATTAGGCACGACTTGTTTTCCCAAACCTATTGTCCTGTTACTGATTGGCTTGTTTACCTGAATTCCTTCTCCCTTGCCCGAAACTTACTGTTACTCACCCAAAGCCCATTGTTCTGTTATTTGCTTCACTGCTTGCTGTATTGACTATAAAATAAACTCCTGGGACTGAAGCCAGGGTTCGACTCCTCAGAGTGACCCTCCTGGCCCCACTTCTCTGTAAGAGTTGTGGCATTGGTTATTGTCTCTGCCGCCCTGACAACCGTTGCCGCTGCGACAGATGGTGCCCTGTGTGAGGAGGTACTACATTATACCAAGCTCCTTTTTGGCATCTATTGAAAGGTTCATAGGACCAACCAACTGGATTTAAGAATGTGAAATATTAAACATCAATGTATTTTCTAATACTATATCTGCTTTAAAATCCTGAGATAAACAGTATTTAATTGCTGTGGTAAATAATTTTTTCATGCACTGTTACTACAGTTTTCTATTTTATTTAAGGTTTTTATATAATAAGCAAAATTGAGCTAAATATTTTCTACATCTGATATATTCTAGTATCAGAGAAATGCTACTTTTATAAACAATATTCAGGATTTTTCTTTTTTTTATGTGACTTAGAAAATAATATAGTATGAAATATCTACGATCCTTGAAATTTGAAATAGTATTCTTTCACTATTGTTACAGTCAACTATTTTCCTTTTTAAATTCAATTTTAGAAATAAATCTTTTCCTCCCAGACATCCATTTCATCTTACACAATTTCTGCCAGGTATATATGATCAAGTTTTTAAACTGTCTATGATGCTTGAAAGAGATTGCAGTCTTCAATTGTACATTAATAAATTTAATAAATAGTTACTTAGTCAACTACATTAATAATAACACACACGTCCTCTGGATAATAAGATATTTGTTCTCTTTAATATGTGAAAGAAAACTAAACTAACGGCATGTTAAAATTTCCGGTACTGTCATTTTAGCTTTTCTTTGTTTTTTATTATTTTATTTTATTATTTTTTATTTATTTTCTTATTTCTTAGAGGACACCTAAATAAAATAAATAATATTTACATAATAGACTTTGTCTTAAATTGACCATCTATTTCTATTTAATTATTATTACTCTGTTTGCTGGTATTAATTACTATAACCATAATTTCTTTGTTTGTTCATTTGCCTGATAAATCTTGTCCATATTATTACATTTGACCTTTCTTTTTATGATGTGTTCTCTTGTAAAGTACACATAGATAAATTTTTAACCCAAGCTGACAGTCATTGAATTAATAGAGTTATTAATTACATTGATTACAAGTATCATCTTGGCTTATGTGTACAAAAATTTATCATCGTACTTCATGTATTCTCTTTTTTTTATTTGTTGTTTTGTTATATGTTTAACATTACTAATAAAAAATAATTTTGGCTCGTATTGATTCTAATCACTTGATTGTGGTTTCATACAATGCTATGTTGAGAAGGTTCTGGAACAATAAATGAATGAAGACCTGAGTTACTATACCAGGCAAGTAACGGGGACAATTTGACCTTCAAGCTGCGGGAGGGAAAATTTTAAATGGGTAGAGAAGGAAAAATATGAATATCAATTAAGGCCAAAGGACTAGTTGTACCAGCAGAGAAGATAACTTGATTTGATTATCTTCTTTAAATAACTTAAAAATTTCAACAGGTCACACTCCCTTTAAGGATCAGAATTGCACCTCCACTCTTGATGAGAAAATGATAGTATTGTGTTCTCATACAAGATTCAGATAAAGTAATAGGGTGCTAAGAGATTTGAGCACTGCAAGAGATAGTCTATAAAAAATAAACAAACAGACAATCTCCACACCTCCAAGATTTTATCAGCTCTTCTTGCCCCTGGGCCTGGCCACTTGCATTCCTTGGCTAAGTTCTGTTCCATAGTTGAAATCCTGATCATCATTGTCATTGTCTCATTCACCTAACACCACTGCTTCTCTCAGTTTCTTTCAATGGCATGAGTCAGACATTAGCAAGACTCCCATTATGGTAATTAAGTTGGAAGTTACTGAAGCTACAGAAACTTGAGCATCTGGGTCTGACACAGCCCAACTCACAGAGACTTGATTTTCACAGGCAGACTGAATAACATAATCCTGAATCAGGGAAGGTCGCCCGAAAAGAGAGGTTGGATGGTGTAAGTATGATGAAGTTAATGTGTCATGGTGTGAACACTTAACACTGAGAGACAAGAGATAGGAAGGAGCTAGCAGATAGTTCTGAGGTCTCACCAGGGATGACCAATATGACTGAGAAATGCACTAGGTTCCTTATGAGGCTGGGAAATGTTAGTAACACATCAATTTGTATATACTCTCCCTCTTAAATTAATGCACCTCCTTTTTTTCACTCACTATTGTTTCACTGGATTATAGTCAGTAAAGAAGAAACATGTAACCTTTGCCTCAAGCTGTATTTTTAGGAAACCCATGATGTTGTTGTTGTTAGGTGCCCTGAAGTCTGTTCCCACTCTTAGCTGCCATCCTTACAATCATTGCTATGTTTGAGACCATTGTTGCAGCCAGTGTGTCAGTCCATCTTGTTGAGGGTCTTCCTCTTTTTCCCTGACCCTCTACTTTACTAAGTATGATGTCCTTCTCCAGGGACTGGTCCCTCCTGATGACATGTCCAAAGTAAACAGACGAAGTCTCACTACCCTCACTTTTAAGCAGCATTCTGACTGTACGTCTTCCAAGTACCCATGATAAGATGTTCTTCATTACATTATAAATCATAATAATAACCACATTTTTGACTATCAAATCCAAGAAACATACCATAACTTTGGTTTATTCCTTTTTAAAGATAAGAAATTTTTGCAAAGTTACTTTTTCTTCACCTTTATTTTTTTAAATTTGTTTTCTCAAATCTTATGTTGTTTTATTGAATAGCATTCTTTTCCATCATTGAATTTTATGTTAAATAGCTTTCCTTGCTTGAAAAATTATAATCTATGCTCTGCACTATTTATTTTATAATCCAAGGTGAAATTCTAAGTCTTTTTTTCTTTTATTTATGTATTCCTTATACTTGATATGTTTTTGGAAACTAATTTTTTAATGTAAAATTTTAAAAGAATCTAAAAAAATATTTCAAGAATGTATTTTTCTGAGCCATTTAATATCCTGGATTATCCTGGAATTTGTTTTCAAGAAGTGATATTTTGGGCAGATTTCTATTCTTAAATTCAAATATGCTTCTCTCAAATCTGAAAAAGACAATTTTTGCTTATTTTCTGATGTGCTTCTGTTAAATTTTGCTTGCTATATTTGATTAAATGTCACCATATTTTACACATTTCCCAATTTTGTTCAAAGGATCCATTTTATCTTTAACTAATTTTGCCTCTGTTGTGTTTATTCTCTTATTTCTAATTCGGTTAATTTTTCCAAATGTTGCTCGAAGGTAGTGAAACTTAGAAAAATGCAAGCTTATTGAGACTATATGAAGTTAATCATTGCTAATAATAAACTCAATGAATATTTAAATATTATTATTACTTTTTTTTTTTAACTATTGCCATTTTTAGTAAGCTAAAAATGTTCCCCCAAATTATCAGGAGCTAATACCTAGAACCAGTAATTACTTTCTATGACAAAATATTTCATTGAATTAAAGATCTTGAGATTGGGAGATGACTCTGGATTATCCAGTGGGCCCAAAATGCAGTCACAGATATGTCCTTATAAGACAGGGGAAGGGGAAGATTTCACACAGACACAAGAGAAGACACAACAGAACAGAAGGCAATGTGGCCATGGAGGTGGAAATTGAAGTAATGCAGCTAGAAGTCTAGGAACGATGGCAACCACTAGAAGCTGGAAGAGGTAAGGGACACACATTCCCAGGAACTGATTTTCTTGGATAGCCTTCAAAGGGAGTACAGCCCTACAGACACCTTGATTTTGACCCAGTGATACTGATTTTGGATTTCTGGTCTCCAGAACTGTTAGAGAACAAGCTTTTGTTGTTTTAAACCACCAACTTTGCGGTAATTTGTTACAGAATCCATAGAAAACTAATACATTACAATTATTACTACTTCAGGTGATAAGAAATATTGAGTTTAATACGTATATAAAGAAACACTGAAGTATAATAATTGATGCACAGCCTATATTTCAATATGATAATATGAGTTTTAAAAACAGGAGATTTTCTGTTTTACTAAAGAATAGCAGTTGCTCTTCAGTTTTCTGTGGATTGCTGCTGCTGCTGTTGTATACTATCAAGTCGATTACAACTAATATTATCCTTCCAGTTTTTCATGAATGATACATTGGCTGGATATGCATTTCTAGGAAAATGATATGCTTACTCTGAAATTAAAATATTATTATTTCTGATGTTCACAATTACAGAATCTCCAAGTTATCTCCAAATTGATTTATATTCATAAGTATGTGTATGTATATGTATGTATGTATGTGTGTGTATATATATGTGTGTGTGTGTGTGTGTGTGTGTGTGTGTGTGTGTGTGTGTATATATATATATATATATATATATATATATATATAATTTCCCCTTTTAGGGATGGTTGTAGTATATATAGGCAATCCTGGAAGGCACAGTTAAGTGCTCAATTACTGGCTGAAAAGTTAGCAATTCAAACCCACCCAGAGGCGCCCTGGAAGACAGGCCTGGTGATCTGTTTTCAAAAGGTTATAGCCTTAAAAACCCTAAGGAGAAGTTCTACTCTGCATACATAGGGTCGCCATGAATCAGAATTCACTGGATACCAACTAACAACAACATAGTATATACTGCCTTTATTGTTTGAGGTATTAAAACAAACTAATCAACTATTATGCTTATGACTTGGATTTTTAAATATTATGAGTCCTAAAATTACAGTAGTTCTATAAAACTGAATATTAACAACATTAGGGAAAAATTTAGGTAAAATCTAATATATTTTGTCAATAGTCATTGAGCCACAAAATAGTACAGTGATTAAGAGTGTTGATTCTGAAGCTAGATTCTACTAATTATGTCTTAAATTTATCAGTAGTTATTGTGATATGTAATACATTTGAAGCACATATTCATTGCCTGAACAAATTAGAAGCACTCGATAACTTTTATTTATGTATTTTTTTTTTAGTATTATACTAAGCTTGAATTTCTGGGATAAGCCGTGCTTAGTCATGGTGTATTATCATTTTTCTATCTTGTCTGATTTTCTAATATTTTATTTAGCACTTTTACACTGATATTACTGAGGGTTATTGGTCTTTAATTTTATTTTTGTGATGACATTATCAAATTTTTAGTAGGATTTTGCTGGCTTTATAAATTGGAAATTTATAAATTTGGAAACATAAATAGTCCCTCCTCTATTCTCAGAAAAAAAAATGTATGTAAGATTAACACCATTTCTTACTTGAATGTCTGATGGAATTTACCAGTGAAAGCATCTGGGACTAAAGTTTTAAGTTGGAGAGTTTTGTAATAACAAATTTAATGTATTCAGTAGATACATTTCTTTTCTGATTTTTTTCTTACATAATTTTAATGTCATATTTTTAACAAATTTAAACATTTCATCTAAAATGTCAACTTTTTGGCATAAAGTTATTTGTAGTATTTTCTTATCATTTCAATGTCTGTGAAACCTTTGGTGACAGTCCCTTTTTAATTTCTGAAACAGTATATTTGTGTTTTTTTTTCTTGACCAGTCTGTTTGGTCAGTTTGTCAATTTTGTTGAACATTTCAAAGAACAAAGTTTTTATTTATTTATTTTTTTTTTTTTCAGTTTTTTATACAAATAGTGATTTCTACTCTAATCATCCTATTTTCTTCCACTTACTTGCTTTTGGATTAATTTTATCTTTCTTTTATTGTATCATAAAGGACAACCTTAGGTTATTGATTTTAGAACATTTTTATTCTCTAATATAACCACTCACAGCTGTAACTTTTCCTTTAAGCCCTGCTTTAGCTGCAGCCTGCAAATTTTCATATGATATATTTCCGTTCTCATACAGATGTTTCTATGATTTCACAAAGAAATTATGTATACATAATTTTGTACTTTCTGAAATCTGCCATTTATACTTCCCTTCCTTCCTTTTATCAGGAACGCATCTCTCTGTTGTCCCTATTTGACCCTGTCCTGCTCAATTTGGATTCTACTCCCTAGAGTTTCTCCATAATGTGGAGTTTTATCTTTGCAGGGTGTTAAACGTTGTGTTAGGTTAGAGGATTTATAGGCTCCAGACTGCCCAGCACTGTAAGTCCTTGCATTAATCATGAAATGGAGCCTGAATAACTTTGTCCTAGTTTTAACTGATCTTTCTGATTTGCCCATCATGTTAACAATTAACACTGAAAACTTCGGCAGAAGCAAAATTTTTTCCTTATGCTTCTTCCCACAAAGATGCTGTTACAGGCTAAGTCTTAGAGCTATCTGTGGCTTGTCCCATCCCCTTGTAATTATGGGTCTGGGAGGAAATTCTGCCACCAAGTTTTGCTACAGATGTTATCTAAGGGTCTTAAATTTTACCATCTGAGCAGCTTTGTCTGTTTTTATTGGCTCATTTGAAGAGATTGAGAAGAGGAATACATATTATCATGTCACCACCATCTTCCCCAAGCCCTCTCTTCTTGTCACATTTTTATGCCTGTAACTGTTGCATTTATGCATCTATGAATTTTAATAAATTACATTCTGTTGATATATAATAGATTTCAAGAATCACAGGGTAAAAAAAAGTATAATACTTCCAATGTGTAGGTTTTTGGTAACATATATCATTTTCTAATCTTCCCTAATGATAGGAGGTACATACTTAGTAAACTTACTGCCATTTCAGCTTCTTTTGAAATTAAAATCTAGATGTCAGTTGTATAAAATGTCTATGTTAAGAGCTTTGTTTTGCTTTGTCCAAGCAGTATGACAAGGTTTTATAGAGAATTTTCTAGGTAAACCATACCATTGATCAGGTAGTGAATATACATCACAGAAAAATTCCTGAATCTGATATACACTCATTTCAATTCAGCAGAAAATCAGCTGGGTCAGAAACAACGCGAAATGAATATACTGTGAAAACAAAATGGTTTTCATGTATTGGGTCTTAACTGCCTTTAGGGTTTTACATGTTTTGCTAAACTGAAATTTCATACACTAAGAATAACTCCGATAGCTCTGTAACTTCCTAATTCCATGCTTTATCTGAAAACGTCCTTTCTAGAATAGAAAAAAATGAGAAGTTAATTGCTTAAACTCTGAAAAATGCTTTTCTTTGAACTCAGTGAAGCACAAAAATAAATAGTGTACTACTAAAGGGAATTTAGCTCTATTTACGACTGCTTGTAGTGTGAAATTGGTTGGTTGTTATATCTGAAGATGTGCTTTCTTTTCAAAACAGTGTATGCCACCTGTAACTACAGAGAAAGATGAGAATGTAAAAAGAATTTAGATTGAGGGACTTCACTTAAAAAAAATTTAAATAGTTCAGTTTCATTTTTTTTGGCATTGTGAATTTTATGAAAACCTTCACAGATGATTTATTAAATAATGATGTATAGTAATGTACTTTATTATCTGTTGACATTCATTTAATTTAATAAATTTTTTGTTTTGTTTTATTTTTCCATATATAGTTCTAAATTTTTAAACTAGGAGTATGAATCTCTTTGAAATCAGCATTTGGGGTTTATCACAGCCCTCTGTCATTTAAGCATAGCTATTGACATAGTTTATAACATAAATCATGTTATCATATAATTTTTATTGTTCAGGAAAACACAAACTGTGTTTTTAAAATAAAATGAATTACATACACAATGAAAATATGTTTTGAAATATTCATTTTACTATAAAACAAAAATGATCATACACACATTAGAGTACTTACGCACTTTTTCTCTGAACTCCAGACTGGTGACATATATTATTAATATGCCATGAAGACAAAAAGTCAATAGATTATACCTTCTTGGTATTTGTATATTGGTATTTCATCAAGTACAAGATAAAATGTAACTTCCACTTGGCCATGTTGTGTAATGTTGCAGTTGTTTTTTGTTCATATCAAAACAGATATTTAACCAGTCATACTTCCTTGAGAAGAAGAATTAGTCATTCTCTTTTGTTCTCCAACCTTTTTATGGAAAACATATCATTCATATACACACACACATACATAATGGGTATCAGGTTTAGGTTTGTATATAGATATGCTGAATCATTTAAAAGTAAGCTTCACTTATCACACCACTTCAGCTGTAAAGTTAGCATGCCCAACAAAATTAAGGACAATATATAACCATGAGAATATCAACACAACTAAGAAAATTATTGCCAATTTCTTAATATAATTTAGTATTTTTATTTCAATTATACTTCTCAATTCTACCTAAAATGACTTTCATAAAATTACTGTGGGGTTGAGGATCCAAACAATGTTTACATATTGCATTTGTTTTGTGTATCACTTTAAAACTTTTAAAGTGTAAACAATCTGTTACCCACATTTTTCTTGACTTTGACAATTAGGTATTGTATCACACATGCCAATTGTCTTATAGAATGTTTCACATTCTCAAACTGCTGAATTGTTTCCTAATGATATTGTCTAACTTATTTCGCTATTTCCAGTAAATTGGAAGTAAATTCTGTACTTTTGATTAGATACAGATTGAAATTTTTGACAAGAATATTACATAAGTTATGCTGTATTCTTCACATTTAAGTGGTACAAAGTTTAAGCTTTCTCTTTCTTAAAGAGTAAAAGTTTGAGCACATATTTAACACAGTAACACCAGATTATTCAATTGTAAAGATAAACTTTCCCTTACATAATTAGCAAGGGAAATATTTTGGAAATGTGAAAACAATCTGTTTAAATATAATTATCACGCCAACTAATGTATCTTTTTAGAATTAAATAATTCATTGGAGAATTGAAGAAGGGGGTTTTTCTTATTTTTTCTTTTATATTTATTAGCTGATTTTCTATAAAGAATACCTGTCCCTTATCAAATGAAAACCAACTACAGTTCCTGCTAAAAAGGGAAGGCAAATGTTTATTTCTTTATCTTTACCAAGTTTCCAAACAGAAGTTAAAAATCACCTAGCATATTGACAATCTTCCTCTCTCTCTCTCTCTCTCCCTTCCTCCTCCCTCTTCCACTTTTTCTGAGTATATTTATAGACACTATACATAGTTATAATTTTTTGTATTTGCATTGCGCCAAATTTGGGCAGTGGGAATCTAAGCTAACTGCTATGTGTTTTAGATGGGACTTTATTATCTTTTAGTGTTTCTTTACTTATTTCATGAAGAGATATTCTTATTTCTCCGTCCCAATCTAAGATTGGAATATTTATCCAAAGAGTCATAGA
Source organism: Dugong dugon (assembly GCA_030035585.1). Lineage (NCBI taxonomy): Eukaryota > Metazoa > Chordata > Mammalia > Sirenia > Dugongidae > Dugong > Dugong dugon. Next base: position 41,516,893 of record CM057473.1, read on the forward strand.
TGTTTTCACCGGGTCATGGTATTTTGTATTCAAGATCTGGGTACTATGCTGACTTGATTTCACTGGAGTTTTACTGTTTCTAGGCCCCTTCCATGGACAGAGCTAGAAAATATATATAAAATGAATTGGTTTCTTGTCATGATTGGATAACTTGCATCTCCTATAAACAGTGTTGTATGTTAGGCACAATATAGTAAAACTACTGAAAGTCAGTGAAAAAGAGAACATCTACTGGGTGAAAAGACACATTACATACAGGGAAAAAAATGACACAATGGATGACCTCTTACAGAAGTAATATTGACATGAAAGCAAGTGAAACATTCTCTGTAGGGGACTATGAGGAAAAAAATAAATCTAAAATTCCATATCCATCAAAAATATCCTTCAAAATAAAAATGTAGCAGCTATTTTCAGATAAACAGAAATTAATAGAATACATTACTAAGAAACCTGCTGAGTCTTACCTAAGAAATTCTTGTCTACCTCTACATCGAAAAGTTTTTTTTTTGTTTGTTTATTTTTTTGTAAAAGTTTTTCAGTTTCAACTTTTATTTTTGGGTCTATAATCCATCTGAAATAATTTTTTAAAATAGTATGAGAAAGGTGTCATTCTTTGTTTTTGTTTTTTCAGTATTGATATTTAATAGGTCCAACACCAATTTTTGAAAAGTCTTTCTTGGTCAATGAATTCCTTGGGCAACTTTTAAAAATTTCAATTAACTTTCAAGTCTACGGCTATCCATTTTAATTTTTGTTATGATCATAGAACATACTGCAGGCATATAAAAATTTTTCTTTTTTTTAATAATCACCAAACATATTATGTCTTCATGAAGGTTGTGGTGTTTTGTAATTTTCCATAAATTTCTGTTAGGTCAAGGTTTATATTGTTATTTATATTGTTTATATTGTTTATATTGTTTATTTTACCCCCTATAATCTTGCTGATTTTTTTTACTTTTATTTTCTTGTCTAATTGCTCTTTCAATAGCTAAGAGAGAAGCTCAACCATGACTGCAATCACTATCTCATCCTTTACTTTTGTCAGTTTTGGCTTCATAAAAGTTGAACTCAACTCCCAACAAAAAAAAAGCCCAGCCCCAGATGCCTTCACTGGAGAATTCTACCAAACATTCAGAGAAGAGCTTGTATCAGTACTACTGAATCTATTTCAGAACATAGAAAAGTAAGTGACACTTCTGAATTCATTCTATGAAGACAGAATAACCCTGATACCAAAACCAGGCAAAGACACCACAAAAAAAGAAAATTACAGACCAATATCTCTCATGAATATAGATGTAAAAATTCTCAACAAAATTCTAGCCAATAGAATTCAACATCATATCAAAAAAATAATACACCATGACCAAGTAGGTTCCATACCAGGTATGCAAGAATGGTTCAACATTAGAAAATCAATCAACATAATCCACCACATAAATAAAAGGAAAGAAAAGAATCACATGATCATCTCAAATGACTCAGAAAAAGCATTAGACAGAGTCCAACACACATTCCTGATAAAAACTCTCAATAAAATAGGTGTAGAAGGGAAATTTCTCAACATAATAAAGGTCATCTATGCAAAACAAAGAGTCAACATCATTTTTAAAGGAGGGAGGCTGAAAACATTCTCCCTGAGAATGGGAACAAGACAAGGATGCCCTTTATCTCCACTCTTATTTAACATTGTGCTAGAAGGTCTAGCTAGAGCAATAAGGCAAGGAAAAGAAATAAAGGGCATCCAAATTGGTAACAAAGAAGTGAAACTGTCCCTGTTTGTGGATGATATGATACTATACATAGAAAACCCTAAAGAATCTGAGAGAAAACTACTGGAACTAACAGAAAGATTCAGCAGAGTAGCAGGATACAAGATAAACATACAAAAATCAGTTGGATTCCTATACACTAAGAGAACAATGAAAAGGAAATCAAGAAAACAATACCATTTATAGTAGCCCCTAAAAAAAAAAAAAATACTTTGGAATAAATCTAACCAGAGATATAAAAGACCTGTACAAAGAAATCTATAAAACACTACTGCAAGAAACCTAAAGAGCTCTAAATAATGGAAAAATATACCATGCTCATGGATAGGTAGACTCAACACTGTGAAAATGACAATTCTACCCAAAGCAATTTACAAATGCAATGCAATCCCGATCCAAATACCAACAACATTCTTCAAAGAGATGGAAAAACTAATCATTAACTTTATATGGAAATGGAAGAAGTCCCGAATAAGTAAAGCACTACTGAAGAAGAAGAAGAAAGTTGGAGGACTCACACTACCTGACCTCAGAACCTACTATACAGCTACAGTTGTCAGAACAGCCTGGTACTGTTACAATGACAGATACATTGACCAATGGAACAGAATTGAGAAACCAAATGTAAATCCATCCACTTATCGTCATCTGATCTTCAGCAAGGTCCCAGGAAGTCCATCAAATGGGGAAAAGACAGTCTTTTTAACAAATGGTGCTGGCAAAACTGGATACCCATATGCAAAAAAATGAAACAGGACCCATACCTCACGCTGTATACAAAAACTACTTCAAAATGGATCAAAGATCTGAATATAAAGCCTAAAACTATAAAGTTCATAGAAGAAAAAATAGGACCAACACTACAGGCCTTAATACACGGCATTAACAGACCATAACCATCAACACACAAACCCCAAAAGATAAGCTAGATAACTGGGATCTTCTAAAAATCAAACACCTATGCTCTTCAAAAGACTTCACCAAGAGTAAAAAGAGAACCTACAGACTGAGAAAAAATTTTTGGACAGTACAAGTCAGACAAAGGTCTAATCTCCGTAATCTACAAGAAAATCCAACACCTCTACAACAAAAAGACAAATAATCCTATTAAAAAATGGGCAAAGGAAATGAACAGACACTTCACCAAAGAAGACATTCAAATGGCGAACAGACACATGAGGAAGCGCTCGCAATCACTAGCCATTAGAGAAATGCAAATCAAAACCACAATGAGATACCATCTCACCCCGGCATTGCTAGCACAAATCAAAAACACTGGAAACAACAAATGTTGGAGGGGCTGCGGGAAGATGGGAACTCTTATGCACTGCTGGTGGGAATGCAAAATGATACAACCATTTTGGAAAATGATATGGCGCTTCCTCAGAAAGCTAGACATAGACATACCATTCGATCCAGCAATCCCACTCCTAGGAATATATCCTAGAGAAATAAGAGTCGTCACTCGAATAGACATATGCACACTTATGTTCATGGCAGCATTGTTCACAATAGCAAAACGATGGAAACAACCTAGATGCCCATCAACAGACGAATGGATAAACAAACCATGGTGCATACACACTATGGAGTACTATGCAATGAGAAAGAACAATGATGAATCTGTGAAGCTTCCCATAACATGGATGAAACTGGACATTATGCTGAGTGAAATAAGTCAATCACAAAAGGACAAATATTGTATGAGACCTCTATTGTAAAAACCCATGAAAAAGTTCACACACAAAATGTAACAATCTTTGTTGGTTCCCAGGGATGGAAGGGGTGGGGGGGAAATACTAAATAGGCAATAGATAAGTGGTATCTTGGGTGAAGGGTGAGACAGTACACAATCCAGGGGAAACCAGCACAACTTGTACAAGGAAAGGTCATGGAAGCTCCATAGACACATCCAAACTCCCTGAGGGACTGAATTGCTGGGTGGAGGGCTCTGGGGATCATGGTCTCGGGGAACATCTAGCTCAACTGGCAGAGCACAGTTTATGAAGACAATGTTCTACATTCTGCGTTCGTGAGTAGCGTCTGGGGCCTTAGAAGCCTGTGAGCAGGCATCTGGGATACTCCACTGGTCTCATCCCTTCGGGAGCAGGGGAGAGTAGGGAGAACAGGATGCAGGGAAAAGATTAGTCCCAAGGACTGGTGGACCACAGCTGCCACGTCCTCCTCTGGACTGGGTCCAGTGCAACTGGATGGTGCCCAGCTACCACCACTGACTGCTCTGACTGGGATCACAGCAGAGGATTCTGGATGGGACTGGAGAAGGATGTAGAACAAAATTCTAACTCACCAAAAAAAAAAGATCAGATTTACTAGCCTAAAGGAGACTGGGGAAACCCTGAGAATGTGGCCCCCAGGCACACTTTTGGCTCAGTGGTGAAGCCATTTCCGAGGTTCCCCATTCAGCCAGGGAGTGGACAGCCCCTAAAAATAAATGGGACTAGTGAGGCACAGCAGTCCAGGGACAAGGGCCAAAAGGCAGGGGGGGACAGGAAACTGGTCATGGGGAACCCAAAGTTGAGTAAGGATAGTGTTGATGTGTTGTGAGGTTGTTGGCCATTGTCATATGGCAACGTGTGTACTAACTGTTAAATGAGAAACTATTTTGTTCTGTGGGCCTTCGTGTAGAGTGAGAATAGCAGCACAATTGGAGTGGCATGGTCAATGTCACTGAACTGTGCATGTAGAAATTTTTGAAATGGTATGTCTTTGGCTATGTATATTTTCACCAAAAAAAAAAAAAAAAAACCGTCGGGAAGGGAGAGGGTTGACATGTTGTGGGGTTGTTGATCAATGTCATAGAACAGTGTGTGTACTACTGTTTCATGGGAAACTATTTGTTCTGTAAGTCTTCATCTGAAGTACAATAAAAATAAATAAATAAACAAATAAAAGAGCAAGAAAGCAAAAGACATGAGCATATCTGATGGAAGTTCAGGAAATATGTGCTATGAGAGAGTTGAGTTTAACAATTTAGGTAATCAAATAAATGCATTAATATATGCTACCATTCTATGATACTGAAGAATACAATTTTACTGGGAATTGAAATTAAGATGAAAAAAATAGAATCAAGCTGAATTCTTAATCTGAACTATTGACTTTTTATACCTCAACATAAAGAAAACAAAATCCTCACATCTAGACCATAAGCAACATCACGATAAAAGGAGAAAATGTAGAAGTTGTAAAAGATTTCATTTTACTTGGATCCACAATCAATGCCCATGGAAGCAGCAGCCAAGAAATCAATGTATTGCATTGGACAAATCTGTTGCAAAAGACGTTGTTAAAGTGTTAAAAAGCAAAGATGTCACTTTAAAGGCTAAGGTGCACCTGACCCAAGCCATGGTGTTTTCTATGGCCTCATAAGCATGCAAAAGCTGGACAGTGAATAAGGAGGACCGAAGAATTGATGTCTTTGAATTATGGCGCTGGTGAAGAGTATTGAACATATCATGGACTACCGGAAGAACAAACAAATCTTGTCTCGGAAGAGGTATAGCCAGAATGCTCCTTAGAAGCAAGGACGGCACAAATTCATCTCACATACTTTGGACATGCTATCAGGAGGGACCAGTCCCTGGAGAAGGACATCATGCTAGGTAAAGTAGAGATGTCAGCAAAAAAAAAGGAAGACCCTCGACAAGATGGACTGACATAGTGGGTGCAACAATGGGATCATGCGTAACAATGAACTTGAGGATGGCACAGGACCGGGCAGTATTTTGTTCTCTTGTACCTGGGGTCGCCCTAAGCCAGAATACACTTGATGGCCCCTAACAACAATATATTGCCTTTTTTTTCTTTTTAAAAGAGGAAACTTAGAAGGTCATTGTAAGTTAAATAGAAAGTTAAACTTAATGAAAACTCAACCCTGAGAAAAGCAAATTTTCCTCAACAGAGGGCTGTGCTTTGCCCACTCTTGATGACAGTAGCAGAGATCTGGAGTGTGTGTGTGTGCGTGCGTGTGTGTGTGAAACTCCTAGGCCTGCACACTGTAAATGTACAGTTAGGAGGCTACAGGGTTTGGAGAAGGATATAGCTACAACTAGTGCAGAAAAAGAACGACTGACAAACAGGATGAAAAGAATGACATTAAAAAGGAAACTAAATATGCAGTAAAAAATGAGACATGGATTTGACTTAGGGTTCCAGCATATAGACATTTCTGGGATTTTCCATTGTTTTCTACTGGGATTCTTGGACTTGCAAGATCCTTTGAGATTCAACCACCCATCCAGAATATACATTGTTTTTCTCACATTTCTCCTGCATATGCAAAAACTCTAGTGATAACAACATGTCACTCCTTCTTTTCCATTAGGACAGAGAAGGACTGTCTTCATGGATTGTCAAGAATTGATTTTTTTTAAATCAGAAATTCAAAACCAGCCTATCAGCAAAAGGGGAGTAGGGGGAAACCTGAATCTTGGAGAGGACAGCTGTTTCAAAGTACGCATGCAAAAGCTTGCAGTTCCCTCATATTCATATGTACCTTCTTTCCACTCTTACTGTTACTCTTCTTATTCCACTTAGCTCTGAATCACAGCCAGTTAAATGTATATGAGAGCATGTTCTGTTACTTAGCAGATTTTGGGCAGGATATAATTGAGAATTACTCTTCAAGATGGAGCCCTAATGACATAAAGTTAAGCGCTAGGCTGTGAACCAAAAGGTTGGCAGTTCGAACCCACCCAGTAGCTCTGCAGGAGAAAGGCCTGGCAATCTATTCCCCTAAAGATTACAGCCTAGAAAACCCTGTGGGGCAGTTCTACTCTGTCACATGGGGTCCCTATGAATTGAAAATTGACTTGATGACACACAACAAAACATTAACTCTTTTAGGATAATGTATTTTACCTTTGTCCCAAGTTATACATGTAACTCTTGAATTATACAGTATTTATAGAAGATCCCCAGAAGCTTTCGAAATTTCTTCTTCCTTTAGGTTCATAGATTTTAATGCCAATATGAATCTTATGTAACTGTATTTTGTTTTCTGTTTTGATAAGTATGCAGTTCATCTGCCTTTGCTTTCAAACCTATTCACCATCCCTCTTTGTGTGTTACGTGGTGCTAGGAAATCATTCCCTTGACTCCTTTGCAAGCTACCTTGCAGCTCTGTTCAGCCATTGGAAGGCACTGGTAGATTATTGGAGGAAACAGGAAGAGTGAAACCAGGATATTCTTCTTCTCACTCACTGCATTGGGTAGCATGTTTGGCAGAGACTGTATTTTTTCCATGCAGTTCCAATCATGGTGACCTCATGTGTTACAGAGTAGAACTGCTCCATAGGGCTTTCTTGGTTGTGATCTTTACAAGAGCAATTCACAGGCCTTTCTTCTGCAGAGCTACTGGATGGGTTGGAACTGCCAAACTTCAGGTTAGTAGCCAATCATAAACCACTTGCACATTCCATGACTCCAATTTTTGATATTCAGCGCCTCTACCATAGTCCGAATTTCTGCCGAATTTCTAACTTGAGCTACATGGACCCAGCTCCTGATCTCTGTAACACTACTTCCTCACTTTGTCCTTCTACCCATAGGGATGAAGATAGCTTCCTTTCCTTCATATGAAAAAATTATTACCTGATTTAATTCTTTCTTTGGTAAATACACAGAGTACTTGCGGTTTTCCCGAATGGATCCTGAGTGATGTGTTTCTTTTTCGAATGGGTCATTTTTTCCATCCTTATATTCTAATTACCCTCAATGTCTGTATTTACCACAATTTATTCTCCTCTTCCAAAATGACCTATAATTTGTAAATAGGTTTGTAAACATTATTTTCACTACTCTTCAAATTATTTTCTTTGGTAAATCAGGGCATAAATTTAAAAATTCAGTGTCTTTTAATTCAAAAACAGCACATTGTGTATTTCACTGTAAGACTTAAGAAAACTTATTAAATACTGTCTCCCCTTTTTTCTGAAAAGTTTATTCCTCAGTTTACAAATATTTATTTCAAGACTATTGTTTTATTAAATTGAGTGAATGCTGAGAGAAATAGCATGTATACTTTTAATAAACTGTTTGTTAAAAGTTTGTACATTGTCTTAGTTTCTTTATGCTGCTGTAACAGAAATACAACAAGTGGGTAGCAGTAACAAGTAGAAAATTATTTTCTCAGAGTTTAGGCGGATAGAAGTTCAAATTCAGTAGTGCCAGCTCTAGGGGAAGGTTCTGCCTGTCTGCTCTGGGGTAATCTTTCTCTCACCTAATCTAATTTTCTCTGAGTTCCTTAGCGATCTCCACATTGTATGTACCTTCCACTCCATTTGTACTTATTCTCTCTGCCTAATCTTATTATTTTTTTAATATCTAAAAAGTGAATAAGTGCAAGACATACCTTACACTGATATGACCTCATTAAAATAACAAAAAGAACTTCAGCACCACAAAAACAAAGCACTACGAAATGACAGCAACAAACGCACATCCATCAATAATTACACTGAATGTAAATGGACTCAATGCACCCATAAAGAGACGGAAAGTGACAGAATGGATAAGAAAACAGGATCCATCAATATGCTGTCTACAGGAGACACAGCTTAGAAACAAAGATGTGAATTTATTAAAAGTCAAAGGTTGGAAAACAATATATCAAGCTAACAACTACCAAAAAAGAGCAGGAGTGGCAATTCTAATCTCAGATAAAATAGACTTTAAAACAAAATCTACCATAAAAGACAAAGAAGGACACTATATAATGATTAAGGGGATGATCTATCATGAAGACATAACCATAATAAACTTCTACGCACCCAATGACAGGGCTCCAAAATACATAAAACAAACTCTAACAACACTGAAAAGAGAAATTGACAGTTCCACAATAATAGTAGGAGACTTCAACACACCACTCTCAGTAAAGGACAGAACAACTAAGAAGAAACTAGGAAAGATACAGAAGACCTAAAGGGCACAATCAGCCAACTTGACCTCATAGACATATATAGAACACTCCATCCAACCACTGCAAAGTACACATTCTTTTCCAATGCACATGGAACGTTCTCCAGAACAGACCACATCTTAGGCCACAGAGCAATCCTCAAGAAGATCCAAAACGTTGAGATAATTCAATGTAACTTCTCTGACCACAATGCCATAAAGGTAGAAATTAACAGTAGAAAGAGCAAGGGAAAAAAATCAACTACATGGAAACTGAATAATACCCTGCTTATACATCACTGGGTAATAGAAGAAATCAGAGATGGAATAAAAAAATTCCAAGAATCAAATGAGAATGAAAACACATCATACAAAACCTCTGGGACACAGCAAAGGCAGTCCTCAGAGGACAATTTATAACAATAGATGCACATATCAAAAAAGAAGAAAGAGACAAAATCAAAACATTAACTAAACAACTCAAACAAATAAAAAGAGACAGCAAAAAAAGCCCACAACCACCAGAAGAAAGGAAATAGTAAAGATCAGAGCAGAAATAAATGAAATAGAGAACAGAAAAACAATAGAAAGAATCAACAAAACGAAAAGTTCATTCTTTGAAAGAATCAACAAAATCGACAAACCACTGGCCAGACTGACAAAAGAAAAACAGGAGAGGACACAAATAACCCAAATAAGAAAAGAAATGGGGGACATTACAACAGACCCAACTGAAATAAAAAGGATTATAACACAATATTATGAAAAACTATACTGCAACAAATTTGAAAACCTAGAGGAAATGGATAAATTTCTAGAAACACATGGCCTATCCAAACTACAACAAAGTGATGCTGAAGATCTGAACAGACCCATAACAAGAGAAGAGATTGAAAAGGTAATAAAAAACACTCCCACCCAAAAAAAGCCCTGGCCCAGATGGCTTCACTGGAGAATTCTACAAAACATTTACACAAGAGCTTGTACCAGTAGTATTCAAGCTATTTCAGAGCATAGAAGAGGAAGCAACACTTAGAAATTCATTCTATGAAGCCAGCATAATGCTGATACCAAAACCAGGCAAAGACATCACAAAAAAAGAAAATTACAGACCAATATCTCTCATGAATATAGATGCAAAAATTCTCAACAAAATTCTAGCCAATAGAATTCAGCATCATATCAAAAAAATAATACACCACGACCAAGTAGGATTCATACCAGGTATGCAAGGATGGTTCAACATTAGAAAATCAATCAATGTAACCCACCACACAAATAAAAGCAAAGAAAAGAATCACATGATCATCTCAATTGACGCAGAAAAGGCATTTGACAAAGTCCAACACCCATTCCTGATAAAGACTCTCAATAAAATAGGTATAGAAGGGAAATCTCTCAACATAATAAAGGGCATCTATGCAAAACCAATGGCCAACATCATTCTTAATGGAGAGAGGCTGAAAACATTCCCCTTGAAAACAGGAACAAGACAAGGATGCCCTTTATCACCACTCCTATTTAACATTGTGCTGGAAGTTCTAGTTAGAGCAATAAGGCAAGAAAAAGAAATAAAGGGCATCCAAATTGGTAATGAAGAAGTTAAACTGTCCCTGTTTACAAATGATATGATACTATACATAGAAAACCCTAAAGACTCCACGAGAAATCTACTGGAACTAATAGACAGATTCAGCAGAGTAGCAGGATACAAGATAAGCATTCAAAAATCAGTTGGATTCCTATACACCAGTAAGGAGAACGATGAAAAGGAAATCAGAAAAACAATACCACTTTCAATAGTCCCTAAAAAGATAAAATACTTAGGAATAAATCTGACCAGGGATGTAAAAGACCTATAAAAAGAAAACTACAAAATACTACTGCATGAAACCCAAAGGGATCTACAGAAACGGAAAAACATTCCATGCTCATGGATAGGCAGACTCAACATTGTGAAAATGTCAATTCTACCCAAAGCAATTTACAAATACAATGCAATCCCAATCCAAATACCAACAACATTCTTCAAAGAGATGTAAAAACTAATCATTAACTTTATATGGAAAGGGAAGAAGTCCCGAATAAGTAAAACACTACTGAAGAAGAATAAAGTTGGAGGACTCACACTACCTGACTTCAGAACCTACTATACAGCTACAGTAGTCAAAACAGCCTGGTACTGGTACAATGACAGATACATTGACCAATGGAACAGAATTGAGAACCCAGATGTAAATCCATCCACCTACGGTCACCTGATCTTTGACAAGGGCCCAAAGTCCATCAGATGGGGAAAAGACAGTCTTTTTAACAAATGGTGCTGGCAAAACTGTATATCCATCTGCAAAAAAATGAAACAGGACCCATACCTCACACCGTATACAAAAACTACTTCAAAATGGATCAAAGACCTGAATATAAAGCCTAAAGCTATAAAGCTCATAGAAGAAAAACTAAGACCAACACTTCAGGCCTTAATACATGGCATTAACAGGATACAAACCATAACCCTCACGCACAAACCCCAACAGATAAGCTAGATAACTGGGATCTTCTAAAAATCAAACACCTACGCTCTTCAAAAGACTTCACCAAAAGAGTCAAAAGAGAACCTACAGACTGGGAAAGAATTTTTGGACAGTACAAGTCAGACAAAGGTCTAATCTCCATAATCTACAAGAAAATCCAACACCTCTACAACAAAAAGACAAATAATCCTATTAAAAAATGGGCAAAGGAAATGAAAAGACACTTCACCAAAGAAGACATTCAAATTGTCAACAGACACATGAGGAAATGCTCACGATTACTAGCCATTAGAGAGATGCAAATTAAAACCACAATGAGATACCATCTCACCCCGGCATTACTGGCACGAATCAAAAACGCTGGAAATAACAAATGTTGGATGGGCTACGGGAAGATGGGAACTCTTACACACTGCTGGTGGGAATGCAAAATGATACAACCATTTTGGAAAATGATATGGCGCTTCCTCAGAAAGCTAGACATAGACATACCATTCAATCCAGCAATCCCACTCCTAGGAATATATCCTAGAGAAATAAGAGTCGTCACTCGAATAGACATATGCACACCTATGTTCATGGCAGCATTGTTCACAATAGCAAAACGATGGAAACAACCTAGATGCCCATCAACAGATGAATGGATAAACAAGCTATGGTACATACACACAGTGGAGTACTATGCAACGAGAAAGAACAATGAATCTGTCAACCATCTCATAACATGGATGAAACTGGAGGACATTATACTGAGTGAAATAAGTCAATCACAAAAGGACAAATATTGTATGAGACCTCTATTGTAAAAACCCATAAAAAAGTTCACACACAAAATTTAACAATCTTTGTTGGTTCTCAGGGATGGGAGGGGTGGGGGGGAAATACTAGATAGGCAATAGATAAGTGGTATCTTGGCTGAAGGGTGAGACAGTACACAATACAGGGGAAACTAGCACAACCTGTACAAGGAAAGGTCATGGAAGCCCCATAGACACATCCAAACTCCCTGAGGGACTGAATTGCTGGGCGGAGGGCTCTGGGGACCATGGTCTCGGGGAACATCTAGCTCAATTGGCAGGACACAGCTTATAAAGACAATGTGCTACATTCTACCTTGGTGAGTAGTGTCTGGGGTCTTAAAAGCCTGTGAGCAGCCATCTAAGATACTCCACTGGTCTCATCCCTTCGGGAACAATCGAGAATGAAGAGAACAGGATACAACGAAAAGATTAGTCTGAAGGACTAATGGTCCACAGCTACCAAGGCCTCCAGCGGACTGAGTCCAGTACAGCTAGATGGTGCCCGGCTACCACTGACTGCTCTGACCAGGATCACAACTGAGGGTTCTGGACAGAGCTGGAGAAGGATGTAGAGCATAATTCTAACTCACAAAAAAAAGACCAGATTTACTGACCTAAAGGAGACGGGAGAAACCTCTAGAGTATGGCCCCCAGACACCCTTTTAGCTCAGTGGTGAAGTTATCTCCAAGGTTCACTGTTCAGCCTGGGAGTGGACAGCCCCGTAAAACCAAATGAGACTAACGAGGTACAGGAGTCCAGTGACAAGGGCCAGAAGGCAGAAGGGGACAAGGAAGCTGGTGATAGGGAACACAAGATTGACTAAGGATATTGTTGATGTGTTGTGAGATTGTTAACCATTGTCATAGGGCAACATTTGTAGTAACTGTTAAATGAGAAACTATTTTGTTCTGTAAGCCTTCAACTTAAGTGAGAATAACAGCACAATTGGAAGAGCATAGTCAATGTCACTGAACTGTTTATGTAGAAATTTTTGAAACAGTGTATCTTTGGCTATGTGTATTTTCACCAAAACAAAGGTTGAGAAGTTAGAGGGTTAATATATTGTGGGGTTGTTAACCAATGTCATAAAACAACATGTATACTACTGTTTCATGAGAAACTATTTGTTCTTAAGCCTTCACCTGAAGTACAATAAAATGTAAAGAAAAAGAAAAAAAATAACAAAAAGAAACGGTATTACCAAATGAGATTACATCCAAAGATAAAAGGGTTAGGACTCCAACATATATTTGGGGGAGGGGGGAGAGAAGGGGCACAACTGAAAGCATAGCATAAGTCATACAAAGATTCTTTTAAAGTGTTGTTTTGTGATATTATTACTTTATTTAATAAAGTGTGTATAAGTAAAATTGAAACATTATAAAAGATAAATCTCATTGCCATCGAGTCGATTCCAACTCATAGCAACCCTATAGGACAGAGCAGAACTGCTCCATAGAGGTTCCAAGGCTGTAAATCTTCATGGGAGCGGTGGGCCACATAGCTCTCCAGTGAATTCGAACCTCTGACCTTTAGGTTAGCAGCCGGCCACTTAAACTTTAAAATGATTCGGATATACTTAACATAGAAAAAAATACTGCTTTAGTAATATACTTTATTAAAATAACATTGCAAACAATAAATCACTACTACTCACTGAACACATTTAGAGTGTGAGTTAGAAAACACAATGAAGAAATGTGATAGAGTTTGACTTGCTTGAGAGCTTTTAATTGTCAGTGATCAAAATCTTATCTTTCTTCTATTCAACTTGTTTCAGCAAGAAGTCATTCAGGCTTGAAGTTCAAAAAAGGAATTTTGCAAACAAACCTGAACAGCATGGGATGCAGAATTTATCTGGCCGTTATATGAAAACAGTGAATACACAGAATTCTTCTAAGAGAGGCATAGGGAGGGAGAGGACAGAGGGGGCACTTGCCCCCAGGGTGCAAGTCCAAGGACTCTTCAGAAGAGGTGCGGAATGACATTCCAACTTGCTACAAACATGAAAGGCGCCTGACTAAGGCAGCGGGACAGGAGCGGGGATGGCATTTCTGCAGATGCCTCGCTGCTATAAACGTCTATTCATCTTAAAATCGGGCTGGGGGAGTGCTGATGGGAGCAGCACATCTTAGAGATTGCCCCTGAGAGCTCTTTATCCTCACTACACCTCTGCTTTCTAACGGTTATCAGAGAACCCACCCAGAATTACGATAGGAATGCTCTTTTTAAATAAGATTCCATAATAAATCTGGTGATTCATAGCTATCACACAAAATAAAATCATTTGCAATTGCAATATCATCTGTCAGGCTTAACTTCACTTTCCAAATCAAATTGGTCATCAGAGAAATCTAAGTCCAGAGGGGCAGCATAATAGTTATTGTTCCATAAATACTTTATTCTTATATAAATGGCATTAAATTACCTCAAAGTGAAAGAGATATGACTGAAATCAAGAACTAAATTCAAGATAAAATCTATTAATATTTGAACAGAAATAATTTGTTCCTTAAATTGCAAGGGCCAAAAATGTGTGATAATTTGCAAAATAATTTTATTTGAATGAAGTAAATTTAATACAAGAAAGAAACCTAATTTCAAAGTTATTCAGTCATCTTAATGCAATAAATTGACATGTTCTCAAAAGAATCTACAACTCCACTGATAAATTACCAATTTCTATAATATTAGGAAAACTCTTATTTCTATAACCTGCTGATACAAGTAGTATATATTTGAAATTGTCACACCCTTGGTTAAAGATGACAGTGACCACCAATTGCTTTTAGGATTATGTATATATATAAGATATATACATTAACTTTCGATATATTTATATATAAATAAATATACACACTTGGTTAGGGGTTCAAGTCCACCCAGAGGCACCTTGGAAGAAACGCTTGGTGATCTGCTTCCAAAAAATCAGCCTTTGAAAATCCTACGGAATACAATTCTACCCTGACATACATGAGGTTGCCTTGTGTTTGAGTTGACTTGATGGCAACTGGTTTTTATATCTATTATATGTATATATGTGTATAAGTATATATCTTCTGATTTTAAACGTTGTTTACAAGGGTATAATTTCAATGTCTCCATCCACAAATTCTTCTTCCTTCTTCTCACTGAAGTTGAGCTACTTTAGCTTTACTATTTTAGTTTGTTTCCCAACATGTTATTTGACTATTTCTGCATAAACACCTCAAAATATCTATTTTTCATTTGTCACTCACAAATGTGTGGGTTGGCTGGGGTGGCACTGCTTCACACTTTAGATCACATGAGATGGCTCCTGCATGTTTCTCCTTCTCACGGCAACTGCAGAAGTACATGAGGGCAAGCCCCACAGTGCATGCACCAATTTAAGACTCTACTTCAATCACATCTCCTAATATTCCATTGGCCAAAGCAAGTCACATGGCCATGTTCAACATCAGTGAGATTAAAAAATGTACTCACTGTATGATAGCATTTTTCAATGAATGATTTTTTTAAGGATTCCTTAATTTATTAAAAAGTGTATAAGTAGGTGTTCATTTTTTCACTTTTTTTATTTATTTGTCATAAGACATGAATATTGTGCTGACTAAATCCAGTGATGATTCTTATTACCTAAGATCTACTTCTTAAGTTTTTCATACAAAAATACTGCCTTTTAAGTACAATTAATGCTATTTGATATTGTATTTTATTAATAAGTACTACAAAGGAAATAACTTCCAATATTTTTAAGTAATTTAGACCTTATTAGTCTCTCTTAAAATCTTTTTTAAAATATATTTTATGAGAGACTAACAAATTATTTGAACATCTATTTTCTGATAATTGAATGAAATTATTTGATAAAAGTAAATGTGATTATTAATTAAATATATTAATATTAATCGGATTTTCCTTTTCTTGACTAATGAGCACTTTCTAATTAGGCTTTTATTTATTTATTTATTTTTCTTATTGTCTTGAAGACCATTTTCCAAATCACATTCCTTGATGTTTATTTAAATATTTGCCATCATGGATGTCTCTCTGGATTCATTTTATCTTCTTAAAATCAGGTCCTAGTGGGAAGCATTCATTGCTCCATAATTCCCATACAAATAAGTACTAATTTTTGGTGATCTCTATTTGGGGAAAACGTTTTTTCCATTTTATATGCCCTGTTGTCTCCTCAGCTTTTGGTCATCATGGATATCCTTAACCAGTCTTGGGGAGGGAGTACTGGTGAGAAACACAGTAACCAGGCTTCTCACCAGCCTTTCCTTATCTACATAGTACCTTATATCTGCTGGCTGTACCTTCCTCAGGTTTTATATCTTATCCCAGATCTGGCTGCAATAAAATGGGAAAATTAGTAAAAGGTAGTCTTCTTGCACTGTCCTGGAGACATTTGAATTGAAGGTAAGTAAATACTCATATACCTGAGGCAATATGAAAGCAATTTTAAAACAATAGAAAAGTAAGTGAAAGTATAGTGTAACCTATTTATCCTCAAGACATTCAAACAGGTTGAAAGAAGGGACGCAACAGTGAGCTCCTTCCTCCTCGAGAGAAAATTAAGTCAAATTGTCCGAAGGAAGGAGTTCATTTTTAAATAAGGAAGGAGTTGGTGAGGTTCGAGTCCACTCAGGGATAACAGGTACATCCAAATACACAAAGATGGGAATGTTTAAACAAAACTGAAAAAAATGAGGAGAACTGATAAGCCTTATATAAGAAGTGATTCTGATACTGTGTGGGTCAAATACAGCCCTTTTTGTTTATTTGTTCTGTGACCACCTAAAAATGTTGATGATTCTGAGAGGAAATTTTAAGAAAGTGCTTCTTAAAACATCTTAAAAGATCCTTAAGTCTAGATAAACAAAGATTACCAAGGAATGTGATTTAATTTGATCTCAATTAAGACAATTTTTATTAAGTGCCCTTAGACACTGTGAATGCAAATGATATAATATCAGTTTATGGATCTTGCCTTCAATGAACTCAGTTTCCAGTGTGTGTGTATGGGGGTGGGTTGGGGGAAGGAAGACAGGAGTACCAACACACATAGGCAAATGATTAATATTATGGGCAGCACATGCTATAGTAGCTGTTTGCATAGTATGAGGGGAACACATGACATAACAGTTAATACGACATGATGATAAGAGAGGGATGTTAAGGAAAGAAAGAAAATTGGAGGAGCAACTTTAGAAAAAAGCACTGAAGGATGTATAGAAATGTCAAGGCATAATTATGGGGAAAAAAAACAAAAAAAAAAAACATTGCTCTTGAGTCGATTCCGACTCACAGACCCTATAGGACAGAGTAGAACTGCCCCATAGAGTTTCCAAGGAGCGCCTGGTGGATTCGAACTGCAGACCTTTTGGTTAGCAGCCGTAGCACTTACGCACTGCGCCACCAGGGTTTCTAATTAAGGGAAAGGAGGATGTAAATTGAGACAGATGAAGGATCGTGTGCAAAGACACAGAAGTCTGAAAGGAGTATATGTGTGAGAGCATAATATAAAAGAGGAAGTGGGAAGTGACTCAGGAGACAAATTGAAGAAAAGGCTAGCATGATTTATTCATACATTCTCTTCTTATTCATTGAAAGATATTTATTGGATGCCTAACAGTGTTATTTCCTGCTTGACTTGTTAAGAATGCTACACAGAATAAAACAGAAAAAAAAAATCCTCTTCTGGTGCAGATTACATTGTATGCAGATTTTAAAGACAGATAAGAAAAAGTGAAAAAGTAGCAGGATGCTGGATGGTGGTAATTGCTTTGGAGGAAAATAAAGTTAGGAAAGGGGATAAGAGGTGTTATGTGTGTATGTCAGTGTGTACATGTGTCTGTTTCAGGAAGACGTGTGTCACAATTGTTGCTAGATTGGCTAGACAAGTCATCACTTAGAGACATTTGAAGAATGAGCTGAAGAAGGTGAGGGACCTAGTCATGTGCATACTGGAAGAAAGGCATTTCTGACAGAGTCAACAGCAAATGCAAATGCTCTGAGTCCCTGAGATGAAAAATTCTCTGGAGTGTTTAAGGAAATGAAAGGATAGTAACTAGATCAGAGGGAGGGAGGTGAAGTACAGAAGAAGATTATTTTTGAGAGTTACATTGAGGGTGTTGGGCTTCTTGTACATTGTGCTAGGTGTGCCAAGATTTAGGGTCTGACCACTCTTTTACCAGGGCCATTTATCACAGTAGTTTATGGAGCTGATAACCTTGAGAGATGAGGTAACATCACTCTCCAGATAAAGAACGGGTTTTTTCCTGCTTACTATGAAATTGGTGGATTCACCAAACTCAGTATCCTCGGTTGTGATGAAAACCTGCATAGCACCCATCTAAGTTCATTTCATCACTCCCATGGGGCATTGCAGGAGGCAGCCCTGGTGACACAGTGGTTAAAAGCTCAGCTGATAACTAAGTAGTCAGCAGTTTGAATCCACCATTCACTCCTTGGAAACCCTATGAGGCAGTTCTACTCTATCCTATAGGGTCGCTAGGAGTCAGAATCAACTTGACCGAAATGTGTTTATGGGGCATTGCAGCAAACAGAACCCTTGTAATATGCTCATGCTAATTCTACTTTATATGCCATGAACAATAAACTTCTATATCCCTGACCCAGGAGTCCTGTGTCTTTTTTCTGCATCCATGAAACAGGCTAATTTATTAGCTTGTAAGTAGAGTAAAATCAAATTCCATATAGGACAGTATGGGTGACAAAAATGGGATGCTGACAGAGACATGGCTTTCTGAAAGAAGGACAAAAGATACGAGGAGTCTCCCTGGGCAGCAGCAGTAATGACAGTACTGGAAGACCAACTGTGCTAAAGGGCAGAGGTACAATGGGCTGAACTGAATGTCATCACCGTTAACTTAGACTAGGCATTTTATACTATCATTAGTCTTAGATAATTGCCAAAGGCTTGTCATCTGCTATGCTACTTGGAAGACTATAGACAGACAGAGATTAAAGACACCTCTCTTTGGGTTTGCAATTTGTAAAAACAAATCAGAGATGCTGATCAAACTGTTTCGGTCATTTTTGTAAATGTCCATGTCAAGGGCCTGTTATGGATTGAACTGTGTTCCCCCAAAATATGTACTGGATTCCTAATCTGTATACCTGTGGGTGTAATACTGTTTTGGAATCAAGTTTTCTTTGTTATGTTAATAAGGCATACCAGCGCAGGGTATGTCCTAAACCTAGTCACATCTGCATGATAAAAAGAGGAGACTGGACACAGAGAACACACTCAAGGCAAAAGACAGATGCTATGTGAGGATCACCAAGTAACCAAGGAATGTCCCAGCTACCGACAAGAAGGAATCAACAAAGCTGAGATCTTGATTTGGAATTTTAGTTTCTCCAGAACTGTGAGAAAATATATTTCTGTTCTTTAAAGCCACCCACTTGTTGTCGGTTTTTTACAGCAGCACTAGGAAACTAAGACAGGGTCTTTCCTCTGACAAGATCAACTAGAATAAAGCAGCTGAGAAGGCTTGCACTGCCCAGATTGGCACTGTAGCTACACAGATCGATCACTGTATCAGACGTAGCAAAACATCCATCGTCATGGACTGGGAACAGTGACAGGACTGTATGTCTCCAAAACTACTAACGAAAGTCAGACTTGTGACTTCTGCCTACATTATTCAGCTGTGAATAGTGTATACACATTGTGTAAGAAAAAAAAATTGTTCCAATCATGTTTGGAACAGAACATTTTTGTAATGAAATTTACAATCTTATTTGGGACTAACTCAGCATTGTCAATAAAATGTTTAAGAATTTTACATTAAAATGTAACAGGTAACCACTTACATGCCCAAAGAAATGTCATTTAACCAAAGGGTCCTTTATTTTTTATCTAGTCTAAAAAATTATTATATAAACATTCACTTTCTATAAAACATCCCTACTATGAGTTAAAGTTTGTTTGAGCTTCTGGCAGTCAATTAAAAGATTTACTGTTGATATATATGAACAATTTACATTTCAAATATGTTAAAAAAAAAAAAAAAAACTAGTCAGTGAAATACTATCTCCACACACCTAACTCCCCGATGTGATTTTTTTTTTTTAACGGACTCTTAAAAAGAAAGTTCACAGTCACTGGAGTATGGAATATATGATTCCTACCCAACTAGGGTCAGCGAAAAAGAGGAAGACCCTCAACAAGATGGATTGACACAGTGGCAGCAACAGTGGACTCACACATAACAACGATTGTGAGCATGGTGCAGGACCGGGCAGTGCTGCTTCCTGTATGTACGTAGGGTCGCTACGAGTTGGAACCGACCCAACGACACCTAACAACAACAACAACTCAACAAAATGATAACTAATGTGTATGGATACACTATAAGTGCATTTTACAGATACAAAGTCCCCAATAACTATTCTCTATGAAGATAAAATAATAATAGCCATGAATCACACAGTTAAATTTTGAAGTAGAGAGGTACAGAACAAATCAGCTATTGTTTAGTTCTATATTCATGGATTTATGATTTTTCTTCCTTTATGAAGTTTTTTTTTCCAAGTGTGTGTTTATATTTCATCTATTGTAATAAATTTATCCCTAGGATAAGGTGAATATTTTGTTACCCATATACTTCTATTGTATCTGTATTTATTCTTATTAGTCCATTTAGTCAATAGAATGTAAATCTTATTTTGGCTCTCTTTTTACTATGACTGCTTACTATCATTTCATCCTCTCTCACCATTTTCATCATTTGTCTTTTTCTCTATAATCTGAAAGAACATATTCAAGTTGTTCTCTACATCTCTCTTCCTTCCTAGCTTCTTTCCTTCCTTCTCTTCACTCTTCCTTCCTTTTTTCTTTCCTTCCTTCCATCCTTCCTCCTTCCTCTCTCCCTCTCTCTCTCTTTTTCTTTCTTTCTCTTTTCTTTATTCTTTAGTGTAAGTTCCATATTTCAGTATTCCAGGTACTTCTTTGTCATCTGACCAAACAATAAGAAAATATCTATGAATCATGATAGTTAGAAGTCTCCCAGTGAAATGAATGAGTCCCTACCCAATTGTGCCATGTTTAGTCAAATCAGTTAACAAGCACTGTGCACTCTACTGAACTTCCAATTAGCTTCTCATCAAAACATAAATAAAAATGGACAGTGAATAATAATCAGCTCTCTGAGTAATATCTCTAACATAAAACAACAAAACAAAGCTAGCAAGCAGAAACAATGGAAATCTTAGTAAGCAGATTCCATGTGCAGAGGAAAATAAAATTACATCAAAATATATAACTAATATCATTATACTGATAAGAGAATGCATTGACCCCTTAAACAAGATTGGTGCTGTTCTAATAAAGCAACATACAGAGACTCAAAAAGAATTCTTAGAAATTAAGAACAGAGGAGCAAAAGTTAAAAATTAATAGAGTTAGGACTTCCCCTTCCAAGAAGGAGTAGATGTACTTTTCCCTATTCAATCCTCTAAATACAAAGAAAAACACTGGATACCATATATAAAACAAACATAAGAAGACACTGACTGGGGAAAGAAAGCTGAAGACCACCTAGCAATATTGGGTCCCAAAGTATGAAATGGTAGTGAGTTCCCTGGGTTTTCTTTTTTTGTCTCCTATACCCCAGATTTGATGTTAAAGAAACTGGAAACTTAGGAACGTCAGTGGGTACAGATTAAAAACAAAACAAAAAAGCCTCAACAAAAGCCAAATAAGCACAGAAGGGGCAACATACCAAGACAGAAAACTTTTACATAATAACTTCTCTATCTAGCTAAACACCACAGAAAAAATAATACAAACAAAACCGTGTCTCTATTTACAGCCATGCCTGTAAAGGCTGAGGAGATAGCCTAGACTTCCACACATGCCAGGCCATAACAGGAGCCCATTCCCCTACCTCCCCAGGTGATGTCAAAAAAGTAGAGTAAGGAGATGGGACTTTCATCCCCCACTGGGATGTAACAATCCCCAAATTCTTAGTGGAGATCATGTGGGGAACCTGATTTCCACCTCTATCCTCAGTATTGAGGCACACTTCCCTCTCTTTCTGGGATGGTGTCAGAGGGGGCCTAGTGGAGAGTTGGGACTTTCACCACCACCTACTAGTAAGAAGACGAACTACCTCCACCTCTACTCCTGATGTCAATGGACACCGCATGAAGAGTTATGAGGTACTCCACCCATCCCAGTCAGGAGTTACCAGAAAAGGTGATAAGTCAGAACTTCCCTCCCAGGGAGCACTAATGAAGAAGCCTCCTCCAAAAGTGTCAGTGGAGGTCAATTAGGTAACCTGGATTTCTATCCCAACTTGGCAGCCCTGGTGGCACAGTGGTTAAGAGCTACAGCTGCTAACCAAAGTTCAGCAGTTTGAATCTACCCGCTGCTCCTTGGAAAACCTATAGGGCAGTTCTACTCTGTCCTGTAGGGTCTCTACGAGTCAGAATCGACTCGAGGGCGACAGGTTGGGTTTGGTTTGATTTGGCAGTAATGAGGAGGCACTCCTTGCCAGAGCAATGTCAAAGGAACCAGCTAAAACAGAAAGTTTATCTAAGATCCAGAATCTCAAAACATAATATCCAAATGTCTAAATTTCAGTTGAAAAATATTCATCATACCAAGAACAGTAAGGTCTCAATAAAAAAGACAGTCAATAGATATAAATATTCAGATGACAAAGATGTTTGAATTATCTAACAAAGATTTTACAGTAGCTATCATAAAAATGTTTTATGATACATACACATACAAATACTCAGAAAAGAAATATAAAAAAGAACCAAATGAAAATATAAATAAATGAGATAAAAAAGTAAAGGATGGTCTCAACAACATAATGGAGGGGATAGAAGAAACAGTAAACTGAAAAATAGAGCAATAGAAAATACCTAAACTGAACAACAGAGATAAAAAGAAAATAAGACGACACAGGGACCTGCCAAATTACAAGAAAAAAATGTAACATTTGTGTAACTGGAATTCCAGAAAGAGGTGAGAAAGAGGACTGAAAAAGTACTGAAGACATGATGGCTGAAAACTTCTCAAATTTGCAAGATACTCTAACCTACAGCTTTAAGAAACTGAGTAAACCCTAGATAGGATAAACCTAAAGAAACCCATGCAAAGGCACAACATAGTCAAACTTCTAAATATTAAAGACCAAGAAAAAAATCTGGACAACAGCGAGATGAAACTGATATCTCATCTTTAAAGGATTCCACAACTGAAATTAGAGCAGATTTTTCAGCAGAAACCATGGAGAAACCTTTCGCAGAAAGAGAGAAGAAAGTGCCAAACATTTTTCAAGTGCTGAAGGAAAAGAACTAACTAAAGGGTCTTCCAGAAAGGAAGAAGAGAGGCTAGGGAGGAGATGATTCCTCAAATTAATAATCAAGAAGAGTTCATAGTACAAAGGAAATGTCTGCCGTTTAAAAGGGCCTATGAGTACCTATGAAAGTGAATGTAAAAATATCAGCACCAGGCATAGAATGGTGAAAACGTAAAACAAAATAAAGAGAAATCCTAAAGTCTTCCACCAAAAGAGGAAAAGAGTCCTATGCAAATGATCAGATATCAACAGGGCATGGCATTTTTCAACACCTGTGCCAAAAATTAAGAAGTTGTATTTTAATAATGCAAAAAGAAATTCAGCCACATAGAAATAAGAAACTCATTTGGAAATTAGTCTTTTTATAGAGTATAACATATTTCAAAATTTCTTTATAAATATGGAAATTAGTATTGCAAATAAGCAATAAGCAATCTTGCATTTTGTAAACAATTAGGTGTTGGCTTGTTTGTCGGAAATTATATAAATTTGAATATCACAAAGGAAACGGATATGGTAAAATATTGCTATGATATTTACCTTTGGCAAATCCAAGGTAAAGAATTTAATGCTATTAAAATGGGCTGGAGAATCAATTGTTACGCAATGACCAGAAAAACAAAAGTCTCTTACAGATAAATGTCATGCCCTAAGGAAACAAGAAACATGATGGTTGATGTTAGTTTATTTTGACTTTTTAATTCTTCTAAAACAAGCAAACAAACAAACCCATTGCTGCCAAGTAGATTTTGGTTCCTAGTGACCCTACAGGACAGAGTAGAACTGCCCCATAGGGTTTCCAAAGAGTGGACAGTGGATTCGAACCGCTGACCTTTTGGTTAGCAGCCAAGCTCTTAACCACTGCACCACCAGGGTTCCTTTAATTCATCTAGGGAGCTAAAATTAATGAGAAAACTTGTGATAGCATTGAAGAATCCAAAAATGCAATGCTTAGTCTAAGAGGGAGTGAATATAGCTCACAATTAACAGAGTAAATCTAGGTCAAAAAAATAAATATGTGTAAATGACATAGCAGTGCCTTAACATGGTTTTCTTATTTTACACTGTGGTTGCAATAATAATATTATTGGCTACAGCTCATTTATTTTGTGACAGAAAAAAAAGGTATGCATTTGACAAAGGAATCACATTGAACATAATTCTTATTTGTTGTTGTTGTCGTTAGGTGCTGTTGAGTCGGTTCTGACTCATAGCGACCCTATGCACCACAGAATGAACAAAGCACTACCCGGTCCCTGTGCCATACTCACAATCGTTGTTATGCTTAAGCCCATTGTTGCAGCCACTATGTCAATCCATCTCGTTGAGGGTCTTCCTCTTTTTCACTGACCCTGTACTTTACCAAGTATGATGTCCGCCAGGGATTGATTCCTCCTGACAACATGTCTAAAGTATGTAAGAAGTAGTTCCACTAACCTTGCTTCTAAGGAGCTTTCTGGTTGTACTTCCAAGACAGGTTTGTTCGCTCTTTTGGCAATCCATGGTATATTCAATAGTCTTCGCCAACACCACGATTCAAAGGCAACAATTCTTCTTCGGTCTTCCTTATTCTTTGTCTAGCTTTCACATGCATATGATGAGATTGAAAATACCATGGCTTGGGTCAGGCACACCTTAGTCTTCAAGGTGACATCTTTGCTTTTCAACACTTTAAAGAGGTCTTTTGCAGCAGATTTGCCTGATGCAATGCGTCTTTTGATTTCTTGACTGCTGCTTCCATGGGTGTTGATTGTGGTTCCAAATAAAATGAAATCCTTGACAAGTTCAATGTTTTCTCCATTTATCGTGATGTTGCTTATTGGTCCAGTTGTGAGGATTTTTGTTTTCTTTATGTTGAGGTGTAATACATGCTGAAGGCTATAGTCTTTGATCTTCATCAGTAAGTGCTTCAAGTTCTCTTCACTTTCAGCAAGCAAGGTTGTGTCATCTGTGTAACGCAGGTTGTTAATGAGTCTTCCTCCAATTCTGATGCCCTGTTCTTCTTCATACAGTCCACCTTCTTGGATAATTTGTGCAGCATACAAATTGAATAGGTATGGTAAAAGGATGCAATCCAGACGCACACCCTTCCTGACTTTAAACCAAGCAGTATCCCCTTGTTCTGTCCGAACAACTGCCTCTTTATCTATGTACAGGTTCCTCATAAATACAATTAAATGCTCTGGAATTCCAATTCTTAGCAATGTTATCCATAATTTATTAAGATTCACACAGTCAAACACCTTAGCATAGTCAATAAGACACAGGTAAACATCTTTCTGGTATTCCCTGCTTTCAGTCAGGATCCATCTGACATCAGCAATGATATCCCTGGTTCTACGTCCTCTTCTGAATCCAGCCTGAATTGCTGGCAGTTTCCTGTCGACATACTGCTGCAGATGCTTTTGAATAATCTTCAGCAAAATTTTACTTTCCTGTGATATTAATGATATTGTTTGATAATTTCTGCATTCTGTGGGATCACCTTTCTCAGGAAAAGGTATAAATATGGATCTCTTCCAATCGATTGGCCAGGTAGCTGTCTTCCAAATTTCTTGGCACAGGTGAGCAAGCACTTCCAGTGCTGCATCCATTTGCTGAAACATCTCAATTGATATTCCGTCAATTCCTGGAGCCTTGTTTTTCGTCAATGCCTTCAGTGCAGCTTGGACTTCTTCCTTCAGTACCATCAGTTCCTGATCATATGCTACCCCTTGAAATGGCTGAATGTCAACCAATTCTTTTTGGCATGATGACTCTGTGTATTCCTTCCATCTTCTTTTGATGCTTCCTGTGTTGTTTAATATTCTCCCCATAGAATCCTTCACTATTGCAATTCGAGGCTTGAATTTTTTCTTCAGTTCTTTCAGCTTGAGAAATGCCAAGCGTGTTCTTCTTTTTTGGTTTTCTATCTCCAGCTCTTTGCACATGACATTGTAATACTTTACTTTGACTTCTCAAGCTACCCTTTGAAATCTTGTTCAGTTCCTTTACTTCATCATTTCTTTCTTTTGCTTTAGCTACTCGATGTTCAAGAGGAAGTTTCAGAGTCTCTTTTGACATGCATTTAGGTCTTTTCGTTCTTTCCTGTCTTTTTAATGACCTCTTGCTTTCTTCATGTATAATGTCCTTGATATCATTCTGTTACCGCAAAATGCAAATCTGAGCTGCCTGCCACAAAAGCCACGACTGAGACAGAGGTGAGGTGAGCAGCAAAAGTGTTTTATTGTACATCTACATACAGGAGACAGAGGCGAATAAGCTCTCCAAAATCTGCCTCCCCCTGGGGCTGATCAGAGGATTTTATAGGGACATAGTCAGGGTCTGAAGGATCTGTGGAATGTTAGTTCCCTTTGAGTTGGGCACAATAACCACCCTCCAGACAGGCTGACCTTCTGAGGGTGTTCTTGAAGATCCTCTGACACCATCCTGGTTTCGGTCACAAGGTGGGCCCCTTTGTTCAGTTGTCTCGGTTCCAGATTTTATCACTTGTTGTTCTACCTCTCAAAGAGGAACTTAGGTTAATTTTAAACTGTTATAAAATCATGGGAAAACAGGAGAAAAGAGAGAAGGAAAACAAATCAGAATCATAGGAGCATGCAGAAGTGGACTTCACAAGCTATGCAATAACAATACCACCATACCCGGGACACTAGGCCCCTTTCTCACGTGGCCCCTTTCAATTCCACAGCTCGTCTGGTCTTTGGTCATTAATGTTCAATGCATCAAATCTATTCTTGAGATGGTCTCTAAATTCAGATGGGATATACAGAAGGTCGTTCTTTGGCTCTCGTGGACTTGTTCTAATTTTCTTCAGTTTCAACTTGAACTTCTATATGAGCAATTGATGGTCTTTTCTACGATCGGCACCTGACCTTGTTTTGACGGATGATATTGAGCTTTTCTATTGTCTCTTTCCACAGATGTAGTCGATTTGATTCCTGTGTATTCCATCTGGTGAGGTCCATGTGTACAGCCACCGTTTATGTTGGTGAAAAAAGGTATTTGCAATGAAGAAGTCATTGGTCTTGCTAAATTTTATCACGCAATGTCTGGCATGGTTTCTATCACCAAGGCTGTATTTTCCAACTACCAATCCTTTGTTTCAGCTTTCACATTGCAATTACTAGTAATCATCAGTGCATTCTGATTGAATGTTCAATCAATCTCAGACCACAGAAACTGGTAAAAATCTTCAATTTCTTCATCTTTGGCCTTAGTGGTTGGTACATAAATTTGAATAATAGTCGTATTAACTGGCCTCCCTTGTAGGCGTATGGATATTATTCTATTACTGACATTGTTGTACTTCAGGATAGATTCTGAAATGCTCTTTTTGACAATGAATGCAATGTCATTCCTCTCCAAGTTGTCATTCCCAGCAGACTATACAATTGTCTGACTCAAAATGGTCAATACCAGTCCATTTCAGCTCACTAAAGCCTAGGATATTTATCTTTGTGATTTCCATTTCATTTTTGATGATTTCCAATTTTGTTAGATCCATACTTCATACATTCCACGTTCTGATTATTAATGGATGTTTGCAGCTGTTTTTTCTCTTTTGAGTCATACCACATCAGCAAATGAAGGTCCTGAAAGCTTGACTCCATCCATGTCATTAAGGTCGACTCTACTTTGAGGAGACAGCTCTTCCCCAGTTGTCTTCTGAGTGCCTTCCAACCTGGGGGGCTCATCTTCCCGCACTATCAATGTTTTACTGCTATTCATAAGGTTTTCACTGACTAATTCTTTTCAAAAGTAGGCTGCCAGGTTCTTCTTCCTAGTCTGTCTTAATCTGGAAGCTCAGCTGAAAACTCTCCACCATGGTGACCCTAGTGGTATCTGAATACCGGTGGCACAGCTTCCAGCATGACAGCAACACACAAGCCCCCACATGACAAACTGACAGACACATAGGGGAACTTTTATTTAACATTGCTAAAATAGTATAGCAAAATGAATGAAAAATTTCCTCACTATGATATTATTTATTTGCCTATTATTCTATTTGTGGGACTTCCATTCCGGAATGCTTGGTGTTGCTTTATACACACACACACACACACACACACACACTAAGAGATTAATTTACTGAACAATATAATTGTTACAATATTTTCTTCCCTTTCTCTTTCTTTTTCTTAGTGGAGCAAAAAGCACAAAAAAGAAACTGGTATTTGATTCTTAGGAAATAAATAGTAGTGTATCTTTAAAGTACAGTAGTAACCTGATAATACTGATTCTGGTTATAAAACGAAAACTGTACGGTAACACTTTTGTCCCAATAATTCAACATTCAAGAACTTATACCCCATACTTTCTTGAAAGTGTTTTTATTTTTGTTGTTGTTTGTTTTTTTTTTAAGTCTTTCCCATTGTCATGGCTAAGGGAATTAACTGGCACAGCTCAGGGAAGCTGGGATTCAAGTTTGAAACCACATTGTGCACAGCCTAGAAAATCAAGCTTGCCTGGGCAAGGGGATATGAGGATCCTTCTGTGAAGGAACTAACCCTAGGGGAAAAAACAGAGCCTCACGAATGTGAGTCATGGTCATTGTTTTGGAGTTGGGCAGAACGGTGATTCTAAATAGTAAGAATTGTTTACTATCTCCAAGATTGTCCTCCAGGTAAGTTCTCATACTTTATGTCAAACTTTAGTCACAGTGTTAAAGAACAATAAAAACTGAAGTAAAAAGAGGAGGAAAATGAAAAGATTTGGCACACTGAATGTTAAAGTATGAACATTATTGGTATTAATATATCCACTACCTGTGAAAGACAATCTACATCTTCAACAACAAGAAGAACAGCTGCACTGACACCTTAGTTGGATATCTGTGGTCATGCTACCATTTTTCACATCAACATTAATAGCATAAAATAAAATTATGCTCAATGGCCTCAAATAGAATAGATAAAAATAACAGGTATAACATGGCAAGCAAAAAAAGAAAAAAGTAGATCAAAAAGCACTGCGTCATAGCCAAAAGTTTCTTGGAACTACCTGTATTATCACCTCCTCACTGATGAGTCCTGGGAACAAAGGTTTCACTGTAATAAGAGAAGAGCATGGTAGTGAAAAGTTTCAGAGATCCTGGACACAACATCATGACATAATTATCACTCCCTGACAGTGGAGATATATCAAGATTTTTACTTAGTTAATTTTATAAGAAAAACAATTAACAACTCTATTTAGAAGAAAATTTTCATTTTTTTTCCCTGAACAACCAAGAAAAGCGTATTATACCTATATTACTTACCTGTGCTGTCCATAATGTTCTCAAATATCAGAAAAGAATTGAAACATATAAATCATAAAATAGCCAAGCTAACCACAGCAGGACCTTAGATAAAATAAAATCATATGTAAATGAGCAGAATCATAACAATGTCATGCTTGATGTTGTTATTAACCAGTATAGAAGTGCTCTTAATGTTTTCCTTATTTTTTTTCCCTGAGAACAGACAAACTGTGAGAGACCAGCCAAATTTTATAATTCTACGGAATACCACATAATAAAATGCTTGTAACAGAGCATGTATGTAGACATTTTCAATAACGTCCTCATTTTAACCATGTGGTGGTGAGGAATTTCAAATTCTGTTTACAAGTCCACACGTGTAGCTCTGAAATGATTTATTTGTCTTCAAAAATTTTGAATTATGATTATCAACTCTGTTTTGATTATGTAAGAAACAACCATATGTTGCGACCATTATTCCAAATGTCAATTTATGTCACTTCATGCTTATTTTATTCATATTATATTGGTTATGTAACAAAATTACTGAGGAAATTAAGCCATTTATTCATTTTCTTCTAAAGTAGATTTATAGATATATTGGGTTATATGAAACATAATTTTTCTTCTTTATTTACCTGCACATGTAAAATATATATGACAAATATACGTTCATTAGTCTTACTGGCATAAATATGCTCTTTGGAAAAAGTTAAATGAGCAAATATATCTGGATACACTTTATAATTTTTAGACTGTGCTTCAGTTGTAAAGTACTTGGTGTTCTTACTTCTATAACTATTTGGAAGTAAAGTCAAGATAATTTTCTCTCTAGCCCATACTCAATTCTAAGACCAAATGCAGAAAAATTACTAAGGAACTTGTTTAGGATTGGTAAAACTCTTACCATTTTAGAAAAAAAAATCTGAAAAAATTCATCAGATATTTGAATTATATTGTGACAGTACTTTTATCTTTTTAAGAAATTTTCTGACAGGAAAGTCATTACCACTTTCTGTTCCTGATCATATTACTCCCCATATTTTAAATGCCAGACCATGTTTCAAAATGAACTGTATCAAACTAAAATGGCATTAGTTTAAATTATGACCTCAGGGAAATACCCTATAAATATTATTTTAGGAGCATCACTCATTAGTTTAATGAAAGCTATAGCACTTTGTCTCAGTTGACTCTTTTCATAAACAGCTCTTGCCCAGCTTAGTCCCCTTTCTTGAACTACCCTTCAATAATTTGTAGGCAGTTGGTCTTAACTCCTTTTTCTGCCACTGACGATTGATGTGTACTGCTGAGCCTAGGCAATTAAGCAATGACATATTTTCATGAATCACTGCTTTCAATCACAGCATATTCTAGAGGTTTACATATATACATACATATATATGTAGGTGTGTGTATGTATATATATTTATATATATACATATGTACGTAGGGATGTGTATGTATATATATTTATATACATACACACACATATATACATATATATCTCACTAGGTCACAATTTATATTTAAGTTTGGGGATCTTATACTAAATATAATTGTACGTATACTAAAAATATAGCTTTATGTTTATTCTTTTATATCTCAAGGGAATATAGAAATGACAATTTCAAAAAGATTAAGAAAAAATTCTACTCTGGCTGAGGCAGGGCCAAGATGGCCAAACTGTCAGACACTTCTGGTGGACCCTCTTACAAGAAAGACCCAAAAAAACAAGTGATTCAATTATATATGGCAATCTGGGAGCCCTGAACATCAAAGGTAGAGTTGAGGAACTGGACTGAGTGGCAGGGGAGAGACAGATGGTTCAGAAGCAGCGAGGAGTGCCAGACCTGACCCAGCGAAAGCCTGAGCCTTTCAGGCCTTATCAGCTCTGGGGGTGAGCAGTGAGGCAGGTAAGCAGCCATGCTCGGGAGGCACGTTCCCGCACGAGGACAGACCCAGCCACTGAGAGTCTACATGGACACCCAGAACCAGTGAGAAGCATCCCTCGATCCGTTGAAAGATAAGTAATTGCATATGGACTACTGCATGGATCAAACCTCCCCCCACTTAGGGAAAAACCTCTCTCTCATTTACCTCCCCACTCCCTGCTCTGCACTGGGTCCCGGACTGGCTTCAGCAATTGCCGAGTCCCCTGGGCTGGAAGTAGGATCCATCACATGCCTGGAGCCATTCTCCCTGCCTTGGAGAGTGAACAAATTAACAAACAGGGGAAAAAATAAACTGCCGGCTCCCCTAAGCCTGGAACCCAAGATAGGAACAGCTCCTTTGCCTAGACACAGGCATAAGGGATCCATGGACTTTGAGTGCCTTTGCCCCTCCATAGACTTGTGTGGGCTCATCTCAACAGTGTAGGCCTTCATTAGTACAGTACAACAGGGTATATACTGGAACCTTAACTTCAACTGTTTCAGCTGTGAAGTGGCAGGTTCTTGACATTTGACACCACTCTGCCCATTAAGCAGGGTCTTCACCTACCCACATCAGCGGCCTGAGGACTGGCGGCTCCACCCACACCACATAGCCACCTGCAATAGGGGCCCATGAATAAGAGGTGCCCACCAGTCCTCACAGCCAACAGCATTAGGTGCTCATAGTCCAAATGCAAAACTTACCCACCTATGCGCTCTAGGGAACAGGGACAAGCTTTCATCCTGGACACTCGGGGGTGGCCGTCAGCCCCCTGCCTTGCTCAGAGTGTGTCCACCTGCTGCAGCCAGATGCCTGTGCCTACACCAATTCCCATGCCCATCTAGGACTATAAGTGAGAGCCTACACCAAACACTTGGTGGCTATCTACCTAGGCACCTGAGCTGAATCCATACAGGAGGAGTGGGCAGACTCCTGAGCTCACATACCTAGTAACAGATCTAACAACCTGGTAACAGAATCTTAGAGCTTCAAAGGTGCCAATAATCAAACTAGCTTATCTGGGCATATGAAAACAAAACAAGAAGCTAGGACACGGTAAGCAAACATAAAATAAATAAATATAATAATTACTGATGGCTCAGAGACAACAGTCAATATCAAATCACATAAAGAGGCAATCCATGATGGCTTCAGAAAGCTCCCAAAATAATGAATTTGGGAATCTTCCAGAGGAGGAAAATTTCTTGGAATTACCAGAGGCAGAATGCAAAAGATTAATATACAGATCTCTTCAAAAAATTAGGAAGGAAATTAAGCAAAACTTAGAACATGCAATAGAGGAAATTAAAAAGATTAGAGAAGAGCATAATGACAAATTTAACAGGATGCAAGAATCCATAGAGAGACCAGTCAGAAATCCAGAAGATAAACAATAAAACTTCAGAATTACACAGCTGAATAGAAAGTCATAGGAGCAGAATTGAGGCAATGGAAGTCAGAATTAGTGAGACAGAAGGTAAGGAACATGACACCAACTTATTTGAGGAAAAATCAGATAAAAGGATTAAAAAAAATGAAGAAACCCTAAGAATTATGTGGGACTCTAACAAGAGGAATAACCTACGAGTGATTGGAGTACCAGAACGGGGGTGGGGGGGGATGATAACAGAAAATACAGAGAGAATTGTTGAAGATTTGTTGGCAGAAAACGTCCCTGATATCATGAAAGATGAGAAGATATTGATCCAAGATACTCATCGAACCCCACATAAGGTAGATCCCAAAAGAAAGTCACCAAGATATATTATAATCAAATATGCCAAAACCAAAGATGAAGAGAGAATTTTAAGAGTGGCTGAGGATAAATGAAAAGTCATCTACAAAGGAGGGTCAATAAGAATAAGCTCGGACTACTCAGCAGAAACCATGCAGGCAAGAAGCAATGGGATGACATATATAAAGCCTTGAAGGAAAAAAGCTGCCAGCCAAGAATTATATATTCAGCAAAACTGTCTCTCAAATATGAGGGTGAAATTAGGGCATTTCCAGATAAACAGGAGTTTAGGGAATTTGCAAAAAGCAAACCAAAATTAGAAGAAATACTAAAGGGAGTCCTCCGGTTAGAAAATCAGTAACATCAGATAACAACCCAAGACTAGAACACAGGACAGAACAACCAGATATCAACCCAGATAGGAAAGACAAAAAAGTAAATCAAAATTAAAACACTGAAAATAAGGAAACAGATGTCAATATGTAAAAGATTACAACATTAAAACAAAAATGAGGGACTTAAAAAATGTAGACATAGATTTTTCATATCGAGGGGAAGTCAAGGCAATATAAATAAATTAATGACTGGTATAAACTTAAAAAAATAGGGGTAAATATTAAGGTAACCACAAAGGAAACTAACAATTCTACACATCAAAATAAAAAACAAGAAAAACAGAAAGACTCAGCAAACACAAAATCAACAACATTTAAGAAGATGAAAAGAAAATACATAAAGAAAAATGACTCAGCACAGAAAATTAAGTGGAACAAAGAAACTGTGAACACCACAAAAAAAAGACATCAAAATGACAGCACTAAAATCATACCTATCAATAATTACACTGAATGTAAATGGACTAAATTCACCAATAAAGAGACACAGAGTGGCAGATTGGATAAAAAACATGATCCATCTATATGCTGCTTACAAAAGACACATCTTAGACTTAAAGACACAAACAAACTAAAACTCAAAGGATGGAAAAAAAATATATATCAAGCAAACAACACTCAAAAAAGAGCAGGAGTGGCAATATTAATGTCTGACAAAATATACTTGAAAGTAAAATTCCCCACAAAGTATAAGGAAGGACACTATATAATGATTAAAGTGTCAATACACCAGGAGAACACAACTATAATAAATACTTATGCACCCAATGACAGGGCTCCAAAATATATAAAACAAACTCTAACAGCACTGAAAAGAGAGATGGACAGCTCCACAATAACAGTAGGAGACTTCAACACACCACTTTCAGTGAAGGACAGAACATCCAGAAAGAAGCTCAACAAAGATACGGAAGAGCTAAATGCTACAATCAACCAACTTGATCTCATAGACATATACGGAACACTCCACCCAACAGCAGCCAAGTATAATTTCTTTTCCAGTGCACATGGAACATTCTCAGAATAGATCACATATTAGGCCATAAAGCAAGCCTTAACAAAATCTAAAGCACTGAAATATTGCAAAGCATCTTTTCTGACCATAAAGCCATAAAAGTAGAAATCAACAACAGAAAAGCATGGGAAAAAAAATAAGACACATGGAAACTGAACAACACCTTGCTCAAAAACTACTGGGTTATAGAAGACATTAAGGATGGAATAAAGAAATTCACATTATCAAACAAGAATGAAAACACATCCTACCAGTACCTTTGGAACACAGCAAAAGTAGTGCTCAGAGGTCACTGTACAGCAATAAATGCACACATCCAAAAAGAAGAAAAAGCCGTAATGAAAACATTAACCCTACAACAGGAACAAGTAGAAAGGTAGCAGCAAAAGAAGCCCTCAGCTGCCAGAAGAAAGGAAATAATAAGAATTAGAGCAGAATTAAATGAAATAGAAAATAGAAAAACAATTGAAAGAGTTAACAAGTCCAAAAGCCGGTTCTTTGAAAAGATCAATAAAATTGATAAACCACTGGCCAAACTGGCAAAACAAAAACAGGAGAGGAAGCAGATAACTCTTATAAGAAATGATATGGGTGATATCACAACACACCCAACTGAAATTAAAAGAATCATAACAGAATACTATGAAAATTGAACTCTAACAAATTTGAAAACCTAGAGGAAATGGGCAAATTTCTAGAAACTCACTACCTACCTAAACTAACACAAACTGAGGTAGAACAACTAAATAAATCCATAACAAAAGAAGAGATTGAAAAGGTAATTAAAAATCTCCCAGCAGAAAAAACGCCCTGGTCCAGATGGCTTCACTGGAGAATTCTACAAAACTTTCAGAGAAGACTTAACACCATTACTACTAAAGGTATTTCAGAGCATAGAAAAAGATGGAATACTGCCAAACTCATTCTATGAAGCCAACATAAGCCTGATACCAAAACTAGATAAAGACACCACAACAAAAGAAAATTACAGATCAATATCCCTCATGAACATTGACGCAAAAATCCTCAACAAAATTATAGCCAATAGAATTTAGCAACATATCAAAAAAATAATTCATCATGATCACGGGGGATTTATACCAGGTATGCAAAGATGTTTCAACATTAGAAAAACAATCAATGTAATCCATCACATAAATAAAACAAAAGACAAGAACCACATGATCTTATCAATCGATGCAGAAAAGGCATTTGACAAAGTCCAACACCTATTCATTGATGAAAAATCTCAATAAAATAAGAATAGAAGGGAAATTCCTTAATATAATTATGGGCATTTATACAAAGCCAACAGTCAACATCATCCAAAATGGAGAGACTTTCAAAGCGTTCCCCTTGAGAACAGGAAACAGACAAGGATGCCCTTTATCACCACTCTTACTCAAAACTGTGCTGGCAGTCCTAGCCAGAGCAATTAGACTAGAAAAAGTAATAAAGGGCATGAAAATTCTTAGGGAAGAAGTCAAAGTATCTCCATCTGCAGATGATATGATCTTATACACAGAAAACCCCAAAGAATCCACAAGAAAACTACTGGAACTAATAGAAGATTTCAGCAAAGTTTCAGGATACAAGATAAACATACAAAAACAAGTTGAATTCCTTTACATCAACAAAGAGAACCTCGAAGAGGAAATTACCATTTACAATAGCCCCCAAAAAGATAAAATACTTAGGAATGAATCTAACCAGAGACATAAAAGACCTATACAATGAAAACTACAAGACACTACTGCAAGATACAAAAAGGGACCTGCATATGTGGAAAAATATACCTTGCTCATGGATAGGAAAACTCAACATTGTGAAAATGTCAATTCTACCCAAAGCGATCTACAGATACAATGCAATCCTGATAGAAATTCCACCGGCATTTTTTCATGAGATGGAGAAACAAATCACCAACTTCAAATGGAAAGAGAAGAGGCGCTAAATAAGTAAAGCATTACTCAGGAAGAAGAACAAAGTGGGAGGCCTCACACTACCTGATTTTAGAAACTATTATACCACTGCAGTAGTCAAAACAGCCTGGTACTGGTACAAGAACAGATACATAGACCAACGGAACAGAATTGAGAATCCAGACACAAATTCATCCATCTAGGATCAGCTGATATTTGACAAAGGCCCAAAGTCCTTTAATTGGGGAAAGGACAGTCTCTTTAACAAATGGTGCTGGCATAACTGGATATCCATCTGCAAAAAACTGAGACAAGACCCACACCACACACCATACACAAAAACTAACTCAAAATGGATCAAAGACATAAAAATAAAATAAAAAATGATAAAGATCATGGAAGAAAAAATAGGGACGATGCTAGGAGCCCTAATCCATGGCATAAACACAATACAAACCATAAGTAACAATGCACAAGCACCAGAAGACAGACTAGATAAATGGGAACTCCTAAAAATGAAACACACTCATCAAAAGACTTCACCAAAGGAGTAAAAAGACAACCTACAGACTTGGAAAAAAAATTTGGCTATGAAAAATCAGATCAGTGTCTAATCTCTAAAATCTACAAGATATTGCAAATCATCAACATCAAAAAGACAAATAACCCAATTAAAAATGGGCAAAGGATATGAACAGGCACTTTGCCAAAGAAGATATTCAGGCAGCTAACAGACACATGTAGAAATGCTCACGATCATTACTCATTAGAGAAGTGCAGATGAAAACTACAATGAGATATCATCTCACCCCAACAAGGCTAGCATTAATCCAAAAAACACAAAATAATAAATGCTGGAGAAGTTGTGGAGAAACTGGAACACTTATACACTGTTGGTGGGAATGTAAAATGGTACAACCACTTTTGAAATCGACTTGGCGCTTCCTTAAAAAGCTAGAAATAGAAGTACCATACGATCCAGCTATCCTGCTCCTTGGAATATATCCTAGAGAAACAAGAGCCGTCACACGAATAGATATATGCACGCCCATGTTCACTGCAGCACTGTTCACAATAGCAAAAAGATGGAAACAACCTAGGTGCCCATCAACAGAAGAATGGATAAACAAATTATGGTATATCTACACAATGGAATACTACGCAATGATAAAGAACATCGATGAAGCCGTGAAACATAACATGGAGGAAGCTGGAGGTCATTATGCTGAGTGAATTTAGTCAGTCACAGAAGAAGAAATATTGTATAAGACCACTATTATAAGAACTCAGGAAAAGGTTTAAACATAGAAGAAAACATTCTTTGATGGTTATAGGGGTGGTGAGGGAGGGTGAGGATTATTTACTAAGCAGATAGTAGATAAGAATTATCTTAGGTAAAGGGAAGGACAGCACACACTACAGAGGAAGTCAGCACAACTGGACTAAACCAAAGCTAAGAAGTTGCCTGAATACAATCAAACACTTTGGGAAACAAAGTAGCAGGGATAGGGATCTTGGGATCATGCTTTCAGGGGATATCTAGGTCAACTGGCATAACAAAGCTTATTAAGAAAATGTTCTGCATCCTACTTTGGTGAGTGGCGTCTGGGGTCTTAAAAGCTTGCAAGCAGCGATCAAAGATGCATCAATTGATCCCAACCACCAGGAATAAAGGAGAATGAAGAACACGAAAGACATAAGGAAAGTATTAGCCCAAGAGACAGAAAGGGCCACATAAACCAGAGACTCCATCAGCCTGAGACCAGAAGAACTAGATGGTGCCTGGCTATACCAGTTATCTCCCTGACAGGGAACACAACAGAGTCCCGGATGGAGCAGGAGAAAGGTAGGGTGCAGAACTCAAATTCTAGTAAGAAGGCCAGACTTAATGGTCTGACTGAGACTATAGGAACCCCAGAAAGCCTAGCCCCTGGATTCTGAGCCCAGAACTAAAACAATTTCCGAGGCCAACTCTTCAGACAGGGATTGGACTGGACTGTGGGACATAAAGTGATATTTGTGAGGTGTGTGCCTCTTAGCTCAAGTAGATACAGGAGACTAAATGGACAGCTTCTGTCCAGAGGTGAGACAGGAAGGCAAGGAGGGTTAGGAGCTGGTAGAATGGACATGGGAAATCAGGGGTGGAAAGGAGGAGTGTGCTGTCACAGTATGGGGAGAGAAATTAGAGTCACATAACAATGTATGCATAAATTTTTGTATGGGAAAAAATTTTTTAAAATTCTACTATCTACCATTTCCATTCTCTTATCAAGAAAATATATTGTATTTTTATTATGTCCAAGCTTGATATATAGAACAAAGTGTTAGAAAAAGTCAAAATTCCCATATTATGCAAATATCATAAATAATTGGAAGGTCCTTAGAATAAAGCTTTTAACAGATAGCCTTTAATGTAGTAAACTTTTTTTCTTTTGATGCTACTAATTTGATCAAGGACAAAATTGGTACCAGCTCTCTGTGCACCTTTATTTTCTGGGTACTCAGTATGCAATAATAAATAATGTTGACTGGCAGAATATTTAAGGTGACATGTGAGACAGAAATAGGAAACATCAAGTTCAAAGACCCTGAGGAGAGAGTATGGGTAGTGAAGAAAAAGAAAATATATTAGTGCAGCTGGAGCCTGGTAAGCAGGGACACATGGTAAATACTTGAGAGATAAATCAGCTGAATCTTAAGGAATCTTGTTGGTGATGTAAGTAGCTTAGTTTTTATTTTAATTCAGTAAGAATCCATTGAACAGGATAGTGACTTGAATTGACTTACATTTTACAAAGAATGTGGGTGATTATTTATATGTAATTGTTTTCACATGTAATTAAAATATTTATTTTAGAAACAATTATTCTAGAAAGTGGTCCACAGGCTTCACCAGATTGCATTAGACATGTTAGGACCACATAGATGGTTAGGAGGATTTGAGGTGACAGCAAGTATGGAAACAGAAAAAGAGCAACCACATAACTACAGTACACCAGAAAAGAAACAATGATAGCTTTTACTATGAATATGCAACTAAAAATAAATATAAATGAACAGATTTAAAATATTTTTTGGAGGTAAACCCAAAAGTCATGCTAGTGGGTTGAATGTGGAGATGAGAAAAAGAATTACGAATGACTCATAGCCTTCTCTTGCGAGCAATTGGGTGGTGATGCTTACAAGATTTTTGTTCCACACATTATGAGTTCTGCTTAAAATTAACTCTTACTGTTAGAAAAAAGAAGAACATTTACCTGACGTCTCTTCAAAGAAAAATATAACTGAAGAAATATCAGCATTTTGGGGAAGAGTTGGTTTATTTTATATCTTTATTTTATTTTATTTATTATTTTTATATCTTTATTTTAAAATTATCAGAACTATAAAATGATCCGATACAGTGATACTCAGATACAGGTTATCAGCATATCGTCATTCAGGTTTTCAGGTATCATCAGATTCTTCAGGATTTTATATTATCACCGTCAGGTTATCATCAGATTCAGGTTACCATCCAGGTTCCTGCTCACAGAATTTTCATATGTGGATTAGAATATTTGATTTAACTAGCATATAAATAAACGTAACTTTATACAAAAGATGTAAATCTGGCTACTTACCTCACTCTGACCCCATGATGTCTATGCTTTTCCTTGGCTGATGTCCACATAAGTCAGCAGCTCCTGGTCAGAACTCCATCACTGATACAGACCAGTAAATTCTACCTAGCATGGATGGTCAGGTCCTGACCCCTTATGACCAACTAATTCAAGGAAGTACACTCATTATTGCTAAAGGCTGCTTAGCAATCTAAATGTCACATTTGTATCTCACATCACATATTCAGCCTTAAAGAATGATGGTTAGGGCAGGAAATAGGGACAGAATGTCATTCTAGCAGGGAAGATGACATGGAGAAGGTTGCCTTTCAGGAATGTGGGAATTATATCTGGTAGGTGTTTACTGAGTTGACATGCACATAAGATTGACCAGCAAAATATCATCATGCTCCTTTGTGTGTCTGTCCAGTTAAGGACAATAAGAGAAAATATGTGATTTATAAGCTCTACTTTTATAAAAAGTAGTTGAGCAGTGAGGTAAATTACATGAGAAAGATAGAAAGAGAAAAACCAGTAGAAATTTTCTGAGAGAAATAATTTAAATATGCACAGAAATTTTTATAAAACTTTCATTCATATTAATTCAATGTTATTTTTAGTTAAAAATTTGTTTTACACTGAAACTGTTAATTTAATTACATGTATTTATCAATCATATAATTTCAAGAGTTTATTTTTTTCCAAACTATTATAACATAATGAACCTTTTCTGAGGCACATGAAAAGAACTGACATATAATTGAAAGAATAAAATAAAACTGGATGTTGATGCTTTATAGAACAGTACATTGTGTTATGCTAAGAAATACTGTAAAAACTATTACTATGTAAATCAAAACATAATTTAGTTACATTTTAAAGAATTCATTTTATATGTAATTCAATATAATATAAAAAAGAAAATATGATTGAAATAACTAAATAAAAATTTTATTAGCTATAAAAAAAAATAAGGAAACCCTGGTGGCATAGTGGTTAAGAGATACAGCTGCTAACAAAAAGGTCGGCAGTTTGAATCCACCAGGCATTCCTTGGAAACTCTATGGGGCAATTCTATTCTGTCCTATAGAGTCGCTATGAGTCAGAATCAACTCGATGGCAATAGGTTTTTTTAATAGCAAAATGGAATAAATATACAAAAAATGTGATAAACTATAATGAAAAAACAGCATAATCGTTATATAAAATTGCCCTGCATTTATCAATAGAAGTCTTGTTCTTAAATTCTAATAATTTAGATTTGAAATTGAACTGTCCAAATAATTAACTTGAATTCTTTATTATTTCAGTTTTCACAAAATATAAAGCTATAGTATATACTTGTCCCCACTGTTTCTTAAACTGTTCCTCATAAAATTTGACTTATCTTCTCATTCAGAAAAGCATTTACATATGGTTTACTGATCTGCTTATAGCAAATGGCAAAATCTCTAGATGTTTGCCTAAAATGTGTATATAAAATGTTCTACTGTTTTGTGTCAGGCAGCAGTGAACAGGCAAATGTTGAAGATTTTAATGGCATCAAGCAAGTGTAAACCAACAAAAACCTCAAAAAACAATCACAAAAAAATTTTAAAAGGACAATTCTTTAGCAGTAAACCACAGAGTACCCCATATAAATAATACCCTAACACAATAATTAACATTTACATTCAACCAGTGAAGACACTATCTTTGTGTTAAATAAGTAAGTGTGAAAGTGCTATATGATTTCATTTATTTTTGTAGGAAGAAAATTATTATTGCTTCTGACATTCTGGAACCTCAGCTGAGTGCCCAAGAGGTTCATTCCCCTTGTCAATAACATTTGACTCTTGAAAAGTTCACTGCAAAATTATCTTGAAATATTTGCCTTCACAATCGATTACAATAACAATACCACAATTGCAAAAGTGCTTTCTGGACTTTGAATGATTTAGTCACAGAACTTTAATGGTAATTTTTTAAAAAATGGGGTTGGACTTTGGTTCAAGTCCATATTTAATATATAGAGTAACTCTTATAGTAAAAATTAGTGTAATGATTAACAAAATATCATCTTGACCATGTCCTGTCAAATATTTTAAAATACACAGTTAATCCAACCATCATAGCTGGTAGTTTCAGAGCCACAGTGTTGTAGCCAGTCTCTCAAATGACCTCCAAAATTAACCTTGTCACACCAAATACCGCTGATTTGTGAGACTGATAGGATATTGTGGAAATGATGGTGTGTGACTTCTGAGTTATCAGATACAGGAGAAAGTACCAACTTGTATACTGACAGAGAGTGCCTGCTATAATTCAGAAAGTTGAAAAACAAATTAATGAATTATATGATCTAGATAATATTTCCACGCAGAGTGTTGAAGGTGTCACTTGGTTTCTTCTTGATGCTTATTGGTGGCACAAATGATTAAGCACTCAACTACTAGCCAAAAGGTTGGCAGTTCAAACCCACCAAGAGTCACCTCAGAAGACAGGTGTGGTGACCTGCTTCAGAATGGTCACAGCCTTGAAAACCCTATGGAGCAGTTCTACTTTGCACAGAGGGGGTTGCCATGAGTTTGAATCAACTCAATGGCAACTAACGACAGCAACAGTAAAATACAAAATAATGATAAAATAAAGAAAAAAATGTTGGACATAAAGAAGCAAGGACCTTCTGGGTTTCAAAATTCCCAGACTCCCCAGATGGAAAAAAAAAATGTTAAAATTAAGTAATGTTGAGACAGAGCCCCCACAGTGCTGTATTCTTTACCTGGCTTCCTCCCTTACTGTGTTGCATTGAAAAATCGTTTTCTTTGCTGCCCACCCCCCCAGCTTTGCATTTCAATCCTGCTTTTGCTTGGAGGTTATATGTAAACCCCATTGTGCCTATTTAGTATGATTAAGAATGTTGCTGATGTAACTTGTATGAAATTCCTACTTGTAAACCCCTTTAAAAGTAACCTACCTGTCCGCCCTTGGCTAGCAGTCTTCACAGCAGCAGCTCCGACTGACTCCACTTCCTTGTACAAGTAAATAAAGGTGACTTTCCTGTTCTCCCACTTCAGTCTCTCATTTATTGGCCAATACCGAGTCATGCCAAATGAGAACCTGGGGCTTCCACCAGGTAACAATGACATCTGGGAAAACATCAAATCCAAGGCATGTTCAGAAGGATATGGTTGTATTAGTTTCCTATTGCTGCTGTAACAAATTACTACAAACATAGTGGCTCTAAACAAACAAACAAAATTATCATCTTACAGTCTGGAGGTCAGAAATCTGAAATGGGCCTTATGGGGCTAAAATCAAGGTGTCAACAGAGCTTACATTCCTTCAAGAGGTTCTAGGGAGGAATCTGTTCCTTCCCATGTTCACTTGCTAGAGCCTGCTCACATTGCTTGGTTCGTGGCCACATCACACAAATCTCTGATTCCTTCATCACATCCATTTTTTTTTTTTTAAACTCTGATGCTCCTTCCTCACTCTTAAAAGAATTCTTGTGATTACATTGTGCCCACCCAGTTAATCCATGATAATCTCCCCATCTCAAAATCCACAAATTAATCATATTTGCGAAGTTCTTTGCGCGGTGTAACACATTCACAGATTTCAGTAATTAGGACAAAAACATCTTTTAGAGACCATTTTTCTGCTACCACATGGTATAATAATGAAAACCAGAGTGTGATTATAAACTCCTTTGATAAAATTTTAGAAATATCTAAGGCAGTGCCTCAGAGAACTAACATGGAAAAACAATCACTTACAAAAATATAAAGCATTGGTTCTCAGCAGCCTCCACAGAAGCACAAGTAGTGAAATACATATCTCACTTTCTAATTTGTGGGTATGGTCTAATAGTGTAAATGCCAATAAGATTAATTGGAGACAAAAAAATGTTTTAACAGAATTGTACTATATGACAGCTTGAACTGAAAGAGACAAAGATAGAACAAGATGAAAAATATCCATCAGGTATTACTCACAGGAGTGCTCAAGAACCTTAGTGTATCATTCCTAGACCTTGAGATCTACTCAAGGAACAACAGGTCATGCTGTATTTCAGAAATGCTATGGAACAGTGGGTGACTACTGTATGTCTCCTATATTTTCCCCTTTTTGAATAGAAAGATCTCTGCCAGTTATTCTATGCATGCTCCACAACTGTATGGTGAGTTTATGGAAAGTGAGGAAGATAGTTTTTCTCTTTAGTTCATAAGTCTTCAGATTGAGAGGACCTGCACTCAATGCAC
Organism: Dugong dugon; assembly: GCA_030035585.1. Lineage (NCBI taxonomy): Eukaryota > Metazoa > Chordata > Mammalia > Sirenia > Dugongidae > Dugong > Dugong dugon. Next base: position 41,561,349 of record CM057473.1, read on the forward strand.
CACACCTGACATGTCTCATCCACACCTAAACCTGATTTCTAAGACAAGATCCTGTATCTTGAGTTGATGTTAGAAATGAATGAGAATTTGTAGAGGCTTTGGAGGGAAGTGTATCTTTTGCATGTGGGGGAGATCATGAGTCACTGAAGGCCAAAAGAAAGACTAGGTTAACCTGTTTTAAGATAAGCCCTGATGAATCTCATCTCCTTGTATTTATGTACTTATGTAGTTCTCTTCCACACTGAATTAAGCTTTTAGACCAATTAGATATTGTAGACATGATGGTGCATGAATTCTGAGGTTATGTCATAAAACACATTGAAGTTTCTGACTTGTTCTCTTCTATCACTTACTTCTGGGAAGCCACTTAACATGCCATAAGGACAAAGAAGTAGCTTCATTTTCAAAAAACATGTGTTCTACTCGGCATCCCACTTCAGTTCCATTTTCTTCCATCCAGATAAATTATAACAATTCTAACAACCACATCCTCCGACTTGTGTGACTCAGGGTATTTTAACAATATGCACCTCAAGACAAAGGATAACTTATTGGTGGTGTTGTGTGCCATCGAGTCAATTCCTAGCACCAACCACTAACACCAGTTAGAATTGATCAAACAGGCAATCAACATGCATTGATAATTACTGGTGATTGGAGTGCAAAAGTTGGAAATGAAGATGGATCTGTAGTTGTAAAATACAGCCTCAGTGATAGAAATGATGCCAGAGATTGAATGACAGAATTTTGCAAGACCAACAACCTATTTATTGCAAATACCTTTTTTCAACAACATAAACAGCAACTTTACACGTGGACATCACTGGATGGAAAACATAGGAATCAAATCAAATCAAATCAATATCTTCAGTCAGAGCTAACCAGGGACCAACTGCAGGACAGATAATCAGTTGTTCATATGCAAGTTCAAATTGACGCTGAAGAAAAACTAAGTCACGAGAATCAAAATATGACCTTGAGTATATACCACCTGAATTTGGAGACCATCTCAAGAAAAGATTTGACGCACTGAACACTAATGACCTAAGACTGGATGAGTTGTGCAATGACACCAAGGACCTTGTCTATCTAGTGCTGCTATAACAGAAATACCACAAGTGCATGGCTTTAACAAAGAGAAATTTATTCTCTTATAGTCTAGTATATTACAAGTTCAAATTCAGGGCATCAGCTCCTGGGGAAGGCTTTCTCTCTCTGTTAGTTCTCGAGGAAGGTCCTTGTCATCAGTCTTCCCTTGGTCTGGGAGCATCTCAACCCAGGAACCTCAGGTCCAAAGGATGCACTCTGCTCCTGGCACTGCTTTCTTGGTTGTGTGAAGTTCCCACGTCCCTCTGCTCGCTTCTCTATTTTATATCTCAGAAGAGATTGGCTTAAGAAACTATCTAATCTTGTAGACCTCACCAATATAACTGCCACTAATCCATCTTATTACATCATAGTGATAGAATATACAACACATAGGGAAATCACATCAGATTACAAAATGATAGACAATCATATAATACTGGGAATTATGATATAGCCAAGTTGACAGATATTTTTGGGAGACACAATTCAATCCATGACAGACATCATACATGAAAAACACAAAAGGTCATTAAAAATACAGGAAATAAAAAAAAGACCAAAATGGGTGTCAGAAGGGACTCTGAAACTTGGTCTTGAACTTAGAGTAGCTAAAGCAAATGGAAGAAATGATGAAGTAAAAGAGCTGAACAAAAGATTTCAAAGGGTGGCTCAGGAAGACAAGTAAAGCATTATAATGAAATGTGCAAAGACCTGGATATAGAAAACCAAAAGAAAAGAACATGCTTGGCATTCCTCTAGCTGAAAGAACTGAAGAAAAATTCAGGCCTTAAGTTGAAAAATTGAAGGATTCTAAGGGCAAAATACTGAATGACGCATGAAGCATCAAAAGAAGATGGAAAGAATGCATAGTCACTGTACCAGAAAGAACTGGTCGATGTTCAATCACTTCAGGAGATAGTATATGATCAAGAACTGATGGTGCTGAAGGAAGAAGTCCAAGCTGCATTGAAGCCACTGACAAAAAACAAGGCTCCAGAAATTTACAGGATATCAACTGAGATGTTTCAACAAATGGATACAGCACTGGAGGTGCTCACTTGTCTCTGCCAACAAATTTGGAAGAGAGCTACCTGGCCAACCCACTAGAAGAAATCCATATTTGTGCCCATTCCAAAGGAAAGTGATCCAAAAGAAGTCAGAAATTATCTAACAATATCATTAATATCAGAGACAAGTAAAATTTTGCTGAGGATAATTCAAAAATGGTTCCAGCAGTACATCAACAGGTAACTGCAAAAATTCAAGCCAAATTCAGAAGAGGACATGGAATGACGGATATTATTCTTGATTTGAGATGGATCTTGGCTGAAAGCAAAAAATACCAGAAAGGTGTTTACCTTTGTTTTATTGACTATGCAAAGGCATTTGATTGTGTGGATCATAACAAATTATGGATAACATTGTTAAGAATAGGAACTCCATAACACTTAATTGTGCTTATGAGGAACCTGTCCTTAGCTCAAGAAGCAGTAGTTCAAATAGAACAAGGAGCTACTGCATGGCTTAAAGTTAGGAAAGCTGTGCGTCAGGGTTGTATCCTTCCACCACACTTATTTAATATACTGAGCAAATAATCCAAGAAGCTGGACTATATGAAGAAGAACAGGGCATCAGGATTAGAGGAAGACTCATTAACAACCTGTGATATGCAGATGACACAGTCTTGCTTGCTGAAAGCAAAGAGGAATAGAAGCACTTACTGAGACAGCCTTCCATAGGGATTACACCTCAACATAAAGAGAACAAAACTCCTCACAACTGGCCCAATAAGCAACATCATGATAAAAGGAGAAAAGATTGAAGTTGTCAATGATTTCATTTTACTTGGATCCACAGTCAATGCCCATGGAAACAGCAGTCGAGAAATCAAAGGACGCATTGCACTGGGCGTATCTTCTGCAAAAGACCTCTTTAAAGTGTTGAAAAGCAAAGATGTCTCTTTGAGGACTGAGGTCTGCCTGACCCAAGCTATGATATTTTCAGTTGCCTTCTATGCATGAGAAAGCTGGAAAATGAATCAAGAAGACCAAAGAAGAATCGATGCCTTGGAATTATGGTGTTGGTGAAAAATATTGAATATACCATGGACTGTCAGAAGAACAAACAAGTCTGTCCTGGAAGAAGTACAGCCAGAGTGTTCCTTGGAAGCAAAGATGGCGAGATTTTGTCTCAGGTACTTTGGACATGTTATTAGGAGGGACCAGTCTCTGGAGAAAGACATCATGGTTGGTGAGGTAGAGGGTCAGTAAAAAAAAGAAAGACCTTAGATGAGATGGATTGATACAGTGGCTGCAACAATGGGCTCCAACATAGCAACAATTGTGAGGATGGTACAGGATCGGGCAAAGTTTCATTCTGCTATACATAGTCATCACTATGAGTCAGAATCAACTAGACAGCACCTAACAACTAAGTTTGTAGTTAGATTTGCACAAAATCACCAGGTATCTATGAAAGAAAAACAAATAATTTCAAAATGCAGTTTTTAGAAAGGCTTTCCCATCTTATCCTTTTCATTGATGAGGGATGTCTAAAATTCAATGTACTCTCTCACTTAAAAAAAAACCAACTGAGTTTAAAGATAAAATGTTTTTGAATATATGATAGATGCTACACTGATGGTACTAGAAAGAAAAGTATAATTCTATTATTTTCGATTTTATCCACTGAGTATATTTCTAGGAGAAGTGTTGCTTGGATAATCTGGCATTTATGGACATTTCCTTGCACATTGGGTTTCAGAAACCCTCATATTATTTGCTTCAAGATATATATATTTTACATTTATAACATGTTTATATTATTTGCTTTGTAGATGAATGCCAGTAATTAGAAATTATTGAGTATAAAGATTTCAATTTCCCCAAACAGGATTTTAAACTGTAGTGGTAGATTTTATATGGAAATGAATTTCTACTGTTTGAATATTTCATAAATGTTTACATAATATGTGAATTAAGGAGGTTCTGAAGACAATAAACTGGATACAAGTCAATTTTCTTATGTATTTGGAGGTTCAATTTTCTCACACAAAACACAAAGAAAAAGCAGAATTTTCTCCCACAGTTACTATGCTATCAAGGAATTGATGTGTGTAATGTAATGTCTAATTCTAAGAAAGAAAGGTAAAATCCACTTGGTTGAGTCCTCAGAGAGCTTACATCTGTCAGTAAATATTTCAAGTTCAAAGTCTTAACCCAAGTTGTTTAGACACTTTTTACCCACAAATTAAGAATATTGTTCCTTAGAGAGCACTCACTTTTTTAACACATCCTACATTTATGTTTAAACCATATACCAAATTATCCATGTTCAGTAAGTGAAAAGAAAATATGGATGCAATACACTCAGCTAGATAATTTTCTTCTTGTAATTATCTTACATTGCCAGTCAATTTGCAACCAAAATTTTGTTTGGGGAGAGTAGAATCAGAATAAATGGAGGCAGTGAAATAATTTGTAATTTTAATATCATCAAGCTCATAGGAAGTGTTTGGCATGGCAAGCAAGGAGCCAGAATGTATTTTTAATAAGTCTTGTATTGGCAAATTTGATTGTCTTTCTTCTGTGATTACTGAGTATAAAGCTGAGGCAATTCCACATAATTAATGTTGTATCTGGAATCAGAATTCTTGGGTTACAAACTGTTAACAGGGCATGTTTAGAAACTTTCTAAATATTAATTAAAATTTTCTTGGCATTTAATCTTTCAGAGAAGTCTGAGAATAATCTGATATGTATTTTTTGTTTGCTTGGTTTTTGTAAGAAACCAGGTAGTTTGTGCATGGATGGATGCCGGTTACTTTTTTATCATTGTAACTCAAAATACATGGTTCTCTTTTCACCAATTTTGACTAGATTCAGTAAGAACTTTCAGGCTACCTACTTAGGTAATTGTCAAATCAGGTAAGTGTCTTTTTTTCTACTATAAGACGATTATTATTTTTTTTCTTTATGCTACTATAAGATGATTATTATTTCTTTTCTTTATGCTATTAACCTAACATTATACGTTTCTGTGTGTGTGTGTGTGTGTGTGTGTGTGTGTGTGTGTGTGTGTGTGTGTGTGTGTTTCCTTTATCCTCAACATCAATTGTTCACATTATTAGGATATTTGCATTACTGGTTTTATAGTCGCTGTTCTGGAATAATGTCCCAAAATGTCCCGAGAATGCTGCAGTTCTCCTCAGTGTGTTTTGAATATTTTTCTTTAGTTGAGTATTTATAGACAGCTTTTCCTATAAGTCCACAATATAACACTCCTTCCCATTCTCTTAGTTTTTAAAATCTTTTTCAAAGTCCACAGTTTAAAAAAATCTTTAAAAATTTTAAAATCTTTTTTTCTGTTTACTTATCTTTGATAAAATAAGTGTCCAAACAGGCTCAATGTTTGCCAAGGAAGAAAATACTGGATTATTTCTTTGCTATTGCCACTACTCACCTGGGTGCTTGTTGCATCCAGCTTTCCAATCTGCAGCATGAGATGGATGAATACATCTCTTAACATGAAGTCTAACTTCTTTAATACTTTTATATAGGGCCATTTCCTAGACTTGGATGCAATTGCTTCACTGTGGCTTACCTTTTAGGTATTTTAATTTGAAACATTATTGCACTATGGCTTCGATGCTTTTGCTTTATCTGTAAATCTTATGTAATAGAGCTATAACTCCCAGGATCCAAATCATGGCCACCACTTCCTACTCAGCATTCTTACAGATTAAATATGAGAGAGGCAGTTAAGAAAGGTTTGAAAAGAGATAAACTGAGAAGGATATAAAGAGTATTTCATTTCTAGTTACCCAGGTTTTATAGTTGGCAAATTAAGCATCCTAAACTAGCAAGCAGTAATCTGTGAGCCTTCTTAGCCATGCTTCTATAATTAAGAGCACGTAACATCTTTGAAAGGAGCCCTGGTGGCGCGGTGGTTAAGCACTCTGCCGCTAACCGAAAGGTCAGCATTTCAACCGACCAGCTGCTCCACTGGAGAAATATATGGCAGTCTGCTTCCGTAAAGATTTGCAGTCTTGGAAACTCACTATGGGGCAGTTCTACAATGTCCTATAGGGTTGCTATGAGTCAGAATCAACTCAACAGCAAAGCGTTAGGTTGGTTTAACATCTCTGAGTCATCAATAGTTTTTTGATATGCCTCCAACTGTTTATACCTCATATTGTGCTCTTATTTCCCTGCCAATTTTAATGGGAATTGGAGAGAGAAAAAACTACTGACTCATAAGAATACATTTTAATCCACTGATTTAACTTCATTTTCTGGAAACTTTACTAAGACTACATACTTTATTTGATTATGCCATTTTATTTAATATTTTATATTAGCTGACAAAATGTAATTGATACTAGCTCTCCAAAAAATGGGCAGCACCATAATATATATTGATTATTATATATTTCTAAAGAGATAATTTAGTGAATAATGTTCAGAGTGTGATAAAAGTTGAAAACTATGAAAACAAAGCCTATACTAAAGATATTTATTCAACTAGAAAAAAAGCATAAGTAATGGGCCAACTACCAAGTTTCTTTAAAAAGTCACACCTTACATTGAAGTGACCACATAAATTAATTTATTGGGAATAACATACTATTTCGAATTCAGCTTGTATGAAATATTTTCACATACAGTAACTATTTACATCAAAGCCCTTTGGTTTCAGAAAGAGAACAGTCATAATGTACTTTAAAAGACAGTCATGTGTTTGACTCACTGTTTTGTTCATTGACATATCCCCACAGAATGCAAAAGAATAGCTCAATAAATCTTAGGGTAAAGAATGATTCTATAGACTATATGTCTAAACTGTTCTCAGTTATGTTATTGGTACATAAAATGGGACAACTGGGCAACTCTGAGTTTCCTTCGGGGGGGACCCAAAGTGAAAACTATCTTCACAATAATACTTAGGCATTATCTGCCTTTTGCCCCACTATTTTAACATTTGCACTGATGTTCCAAAAGCAAAAGTTAGTAACTCTTTCATCAGTGGCACTAAGCTGCATTAGTAGTCATTGTATTCTTCACAGCCACGCACTCATAGAAAAAAAAGACTGCCAGTTTCACTTTTAACACGACCTTAATAAAACAGTAACTATCACTGATTTTATTGTGTCTAGATATCTATGAGTATACATGTCTTTTCTTGATATCCTATATGACAAAATTGGTAGACTGCATAAAGCACATAAACCCTTCTCATGTAATGCTATTTTTCAAAAAAAAAAAATTTTTTTTATTGTACTTTAGATGAAGGTTTACAGAACATTTTTTCATTAAACAGTCAGCACACATATTGTTTTATCACATTGGTTAGCAACCCCATGACATGTCAACACTCTCCCTTCTCGGCCTTGGAGGAACTTTCTTTAGATGAAAATATACGTAGCCAAAGTTTCACAATTTCAAAAGTTTCTACATGTACAATTCAGTGACATCAATTACATTCTTCCAATTGTACTGCTATTCTCACTATCCTTTTCCAAATTATTCCATCACCATTATCTTCAACTCACTGCTCCCTATGACAATGGTTAACAAATCCAGGACATGTCAACACTGTCCATTCTCAACCTTGGGTTCCCTACCACCAGCTTTGCTGTCCCCTCCTGCCTTCTAGTCCCTGTCCCTGGACTGCTGTGCTTCATTAGTCCCGTCTTGTTTTAGGAGGCTGTCCAATTCCCGACTGAACAGCAAACTTCAGGAGTGAATTCACCACTAAGCTAAAAGGGTGTCTGGGGGCCATACTCTTTGGGTTTCTCCAATCTGTCAGGACTGTAAATCTGGTCTCTTTTTTGTGAGCTAGAATGCTATTCTACATCCTTTTCCAGCTCTGTTCAGGACTCTCTATTGTGATCCTGGTCAGAGAAGTCAGTGGGTCAGTGGTGGTAGCTGGGCACCATCTAGCTGTACTGGATGCAGTCTGGTGGAGGCGGTGGTAGCCGTGGTTCATTAGTCCTTTGAACTAATTTTTTCCTTGTATGGTTTTCTCTTTATTCTCCCTTGCTCCCAAACGGGTAAGACCAGTGGAGTATCTTAGATGGCAGCTCACAGGCTTTTAAGACCCCAGATGCTACTCACCAAGGTAGAATGTAGAACAGTGTCTTTATAAACTGTATTATGACAATTAGGCTAGATGTTCCCCAACATCATGATCCCCACAGCCCTCCGCCCAGCAATTCAATCCCTCAGGGAGTTAGGAAGTGTATATGGAGCTACCATGACCTTTCCTTGTGCAAGTTGTGCTGGCTTTCCCAGTATTGTGTACTGTTTTACCCTTCACCAAAGTTACCAATTATCTATTGTCTGTTTAGTTCCCCGACCCCTCCCATCCCTCGTAACCAACAAAGATTGTTTCTTTTTGTGTGTAAACTTTTACATGAGTTTTTACAGTAGAGGACTCATACAATATTTGTCCTTTTGTGATTGACTTATTTCACTCAGCATAATGTCCTCCAGTTTCATCCATGTTATGAGATGCTTTGCAGATTCATCATTGTTCTTTATCTTTGCATAATACTCCATTGTCAGTATGTACCATAGTTTGTTTATCCATTCATCTGTTGATGGGCATCTAGGTTGTTTCCATCTTTCTGCTATTGTAAACAGTGCTGCAATGAATATGGGTGTCAATGTCTATTCATGTAATGGCTCTTATTTCTCTAGGATATATTCCTACGAGTGGGATTGCATTTTGTAGTGCTTTTCGTTGTGGTGCTGACATTTTCTTTGTTCCACTTACTCTCCTGTGCTGAGTTCCTTTTGTTTGTGGATTTTTTTTTTCTTTTGTTTTTGTAGGTTTTGTTTTTACTGAGACTTTATGTTTTTTTTCTTTACTTTGATGAGTAGGTTTGTTAACTTTCTTTGTGGTTACCTTGAAATTTACCCTTATTTTCCTAGATTTCAACCAGTCTATTATTACTTGGTATCGCCTTACCTTCTTCTCCATTAGAAGGTTCTATACCTACACCTTTTAGTCCCTCCTTTATTATTCTGATGCTGTTGTCATTTTCAGGTTAACCTCTCTGGTATCCTGTTGTAATTCTTTTGGTTTTGCATAGTCCTTAAGAGCTCATTTCCTAGGTTGGTATCTGGCTAGTACAATCCTGTGTCTTATATTCAGCCTGTGGGCTGAAGTTGTTTGTTCTCAGATCGAAGGACCCCCTTTAATGAGTCTTGTAACTTTGGTTTGGTTTTTACATAGTCCCTTAATTTCTATTTATCTGGAAATGACCTAATTTCACCAGCATATTTGAATGAGAGTTTGCAGGATATGTTATTTTTGGCTGGCAATATTTTTTCTTTCAAGGTTTTATACATGTTATCCCATTGCCTTCTTGCCTGCATGGTTTCTGCTGAATAATCCAAGCTTAGTCTTATTGTTTCTACTCTGTATGTGACTTTTTGTTTTTCTCAAGCTGCTCTCAGGATTCTTTGTCTTTAGTTTTAGCGAGTGTGATTATCATATGCCTTGGTGATTTTCTTTTAGGGTTTATCCTATATGGGTTTCGTTGACCATCTTGGATGGTCAGCTTTTCATCTTTCATGATACTGGGGAAGTTTTCTGTCAGCAATTCTTCAGTGATCCTCTCTCTGTTTTCTCCTTCTGTTCTGGAACTCTGATCACCCACAGATTTTTGCCTTTGATAATATACCACATAATTCTCAGGGTTTCTTCATTTCCCTTTGTTCTTTTTCCTGAGTTTTCCTCAAACAGAGTAGTATCCAAGTGTTTGTCTTCAATTCTGCTGATCCTATCTTCCATCTTTTCAAACCTGCTCCTCAGCCCTTCTATGACACTGTCCATTTTTGAAATCTTGTTGTTTATCTTTGGGTTTCTAATTGTTGTTTTTGTAAAATTTCTAGTTGTGAATTTATTTTAGCATTTTGTTCCTATATTATTTTCTTGAATTCTTCCATTTTTTGTCTGTATTTTCCATGAATTTGTCTGCCTTTTCCATGAATTTGTCTATTTTTTAATTTTTCTCTGCTTTATGGTTCAACTCTTGGCTAATTCTGAATATTAGAGATTTGAATTCCCTATCAGTTAGGTCTAGTGCCTTTTCTTCTACTGGAAGTTCATCCGGTGCTTTGTTTTGGAAGCCTACTAGAACCATCCTGTCCTGTTTTTGTAAATGTTGTGATATTGTCTGCTGTCTTTGGGGAATTCAGTGGTTATTTTCCTTGTTTATTGATTGTAGATTTTTTTGTCTCATCCTGCTTTTTTGTTTTATTTGGTTATATCTGAGCAGGTGGGCTGTGCATTCTTTGTTGTTTGCTCATCTGTGGGCATGATACTTTTCACCTCTTTCTCCAATGGGCAGGGTCAGTCACTCAGGTACGGTACAGCAGGGCAGGTCCAGCCAAAGGGCAGTTGCTGGCACATACCAGGGTGTTTGTGGCACATACCAGGGCTGACAGTGCAGACTGGGAATCAGTGCAGGGCAGGTTCCAGTAGGCCATGCCTGTGCTGTGTGGGAGTGTGATGTTCAGCACACAGTGTAGGCAGTAAGGAAGGAGGGGGTAGATTGTGATGTGTGGAGCTAAGATGGGTATGGGAAAGATGAGAGGAGAGAGGAACAGGAGCCAAAAACATACACACAAACCAAAAAGAGTGCTATGGGAGCTTGCTATTGGAGTGGAGACGTGAGAGACTGAGAAATGGGGAAAAACAAAATGAAAAAAAATAAAATATAAAGGGTAAAAGAAAAAAACGAATAAATCAATAACTAGAAATAAAGAAAGACAAAAAGGGAATAAGAGAGAAAATAAAACAAAAGAAAGAAACAAACAACAACAAAAAACAAATAAGAAAAAAGAAATGCCCCCAGGGGTGTCCCTGTGCATCTGTGCAGAGTAAGAGAGTAGCTTCCAAGCTGCGTGGTACTACCCAACTAGAATGGGCTCCCAAGCCGAGAAAAGAAAAACAAACAAACAAATCAAAACAGAACAAATCAGAACAAACAAACAAAAAAACCCCAGGGGTCCCATCAGCGTGGAGGCACAGGCAGGGAAGTAGTTTCACAGTCAACCAGTGTTTCACAGCCTTTCAGGAAGAAGCAAAGATGGTTCACAGAGCCAGGTATTTGAAACAAAGGAGTGGGAGGTGGTGAGAGGTAAGGAAGAAATCTAAAGAAGTGGAAAAAGCAATACCAGCAGCCAACAAAAGGCACTCAGGGAGCCGGCCATTGTGGCCGGATGGAATCCAAGCAACACTGGGGTGAAGCTCGTGTTTCCTGGCCAAGAGACTGTGGCTGTAGGAATCAGAGGAGGCTAAGTGCGGGTGAAGAAGGGTGGGGGGTGGGAAGGTCTATATCACTGGTTACTGGTTGTTCTGTCTGCTGCTGGAAGCTCTGTGAAGCTGCTTTCTTGTACCCCCTGTTTGTTGATCTCCAATAGGGGTCCAAGATGGTGGATCTGTGCTGCGCTAGCTGATAGGGGACCTCTGCATGTGTCTTAGGCTGGGTTCTCTAGAGTAGCAAAACCAGTAAAGTGTTTAAATATATATATAGAGAGAGATTATATCAAGGAAACAGCTCACATGATTGTAGAGGCTAGAACATCCCAAGTCCGTGGATCAGGGTAGAGGCCCTTCTCAAGTCACACAGCTGCAGATACTGGCAAGCCCAAGATTGGCACGTCTCCCACTCACATGCTGTGCAGATCGATGAATCCCAGGTTTGGCAGATAAGCTGCCAGCTCAAGTCCCAAGAACGGGAGATGAGACGACAGGAAGCAGCTGCAGGATCCAGAGAGAGAAAAAAGCCAGAACGTCTGCTTATATACAGAAGCGGGCCACACCCCTAAGGAGACTCCCTTTCATCTGATTGGCTACTCACAGTATATTCGGTCATGGGAGTGATTACATTAAAACACGGAGAATCATGGCCCAGCCAATTTGACACACAATCTTAACCATCACAGCATGTATCTCTCCTTGTTCTTTGTTCTTGGTCAGTTTCTTATTCCATTCAGTGCTTCACTGAGTTCTTTATCTCTTCATTTGATGCTTAGGGTTTCAGGATTGATGTGTGACTCTGTTTGACTTAGAGGGATGGCGTGGTGCTTCCGACTATAGCGCCATGTTGCCTGGAAGTCTAACTCTGTTGTTTTTAAAATGACTGACAAATACACTGGATTTTCAGACTTGGATATTTTGGCAGACATTCTATTAAAATGTGGCAATAATACCAAAATGTATCAAAAGTAATAAAAATATCCCTGGACTCTCTATCAGCCCAGAACTGAAACAATTTCTGAGACCAACTCTTCAGACAAGGATTGGACTGACTGCAGGACATAAAGTGATACTTGTGAAGAGTGTGCCTCTGAGTCAAGTAGATACAAGAGACCAAAGGGGCAGCTTCTGTCCAGAGGTGAGATGGGAAGGCAGAGAGAGTTAGAAGTGGGTTGAATGATCATGGGGAATCAGGGACGGAAAGGAGGAGTGTGCTGTTGCAGAATGGGGTGAGCAATTAGGGTCTCATAACAATGTATGCAAAAAAAAATTTTTTTTTGTATGGGAGACTACCTTGAAATGTAAACTTCATTTAATTATAACAATAAAAAAGTTAATTAATAAAAATAAAAGAAAATCCAGGGAAATAGCCAAGAACAAAAGGTAATATGGTATATGCTAACGGTGAAATTTCACATCAATTATGTTGAATATCTGTTAACCATCTAAGCGAAATATATGTAGCACAGACTATTTTGTATATAAAATATTAGAGTGAGTACAGAATGAGATGCACAATAGAAAATGAGAAAATTGCATATTCTTTATTATGCTCTTATTATAGAGGCATCATTGACACAACTTTTATTCAAAGTAATATAAAAATAAATAACTAAATCTTGGAATTTCATTTTTCAAATTCATCCTTAGGAGACAATCAATGAAGTGTGGAAATATGCATGTATAAGAAGGCTATTTGTAAATATAGGGTCACTATGAGTAGGAATCAACTTGATGGCAATGAGTTATGGATTTGTAAATATATCTTGCAGTGCATAAACCTGGAAACAATATAAGGTCCACATTCAGACAATAAAAATACATACAGCCCAGGAAAATGAAAATGTTTTTATATGTTTCTTGATAGAGAGTGACAAAAAATATTCCATAACAAATGCAGATTAGAAAAGAGTGTTCTATGATGACAGCAGTGTATCTATATAAATTCAGGAGAAAAGTCTGGAAAGATTTACACAAAATGATGAGGACTTTATTTTGTGTGGTTGGATTTAGGGTAATTTTTTTTTTCTTTTTTTTAAATCTGTATTTGGTCAGTTTTTCCTCCTTTTTTTAAATCTGCAATTACTTTTTTTTTTAATATAATGGATGAATATGTTTTGGGTAATAAAAAGTTTTAAAGAAAAATTGTAATAAATTTGTAAGTATGTAAGCTGAACAGAGGAGCCCTCATGCTACAGTGGTTAAGAGCTCGGCTGCTAACTGAAAAGTTAGCAGTTCGAATCCACCTGCTGCTCTGTGGTAGAAAGATGTGTCAGTTTGCTTCCTTAAAAGATTACAGCCTTGGAAACCCTATGGGCAGTTCTACTCTGTCCTATAGGGTCGCTATGAGCTGGAATCAACTCGATGGCAATCGGTTTGATTTGGTTTTGGAAGGTGAACAGAAGGGTAAATGTTAAAACTATCTCGGTGTATTGTCTTTTCAGTTGTGTGAGTCTCACCCAGCTGAATAAGGGATGAAGTAAAATTTTTGTGACAGTAAAAATTTTGGAGATTTTTTGGTGGTTTTTTTTTTTTTTTTTTTCTTTTTTTTGGTTTTAATGAAGAGAAGTTTATTTCCTCATGGTCAAAGTAGGCTAAAACTCCAAATTCAGGGCATCAGCTCCAGGGGAAGGCTTTTTCTCTCTGTCGGCTTCTCCTCTTCAGTGTTCCCCCAGACTAGTAGCTTCTCTGTGCAGGGACCCTGGTCCAAAGGATGCGCTCTGCTCCGGGCACTGCTTTCTTGATGGTATGAGGTCCGCCTGGTGGATTTTTTGAAATTCTTAATTGGACTCTGCTCTTTTTGTTCTTCATTTCAGTCACATGATTAGTTAATATCTTAAATGTCAGAATAATTTTCCTTTATTTTCTAGGAGAGCAGTCATCAAATATACTAATGAAGAATGAACTCATAAACACAAATCAGCTAATCAAAGGTAAGATTTTTCTAAGTGCTTCTTAGGTGTTCAGTACTTTGCAGTAAAAACATTGCTTTCTTGAAATCCAAGAGGACATATGCCCTAAGGTTGCTGATAATACTTGCGTTGCTAAGTGTTTGGCAGAGTACAATATGAAAAGATGTCAAACTACTTTTTTTTTTCCTGTTGAGCATTCTCTCCCAAAGGTATTGTGACCTGCAATGATTATTTTTCCCTAGTTGCACATTGGTTTGCATTATATAACATAATTTCTATTAATTGCTAAGAGAATCTCTATAACATTAAGTGTTGCTTAGGAAAATGCATTATTCTTCAGGAGAAACATGTTGTTTAAGAAACATTTACTCAGATATATTGTCTTCTTATTAGATGATTCAAACTATGTTCTGAAGAGAGAGACAAGGTACCCACTCAGCTACGCATATGAGTAACAACAAGGAAGAAAAACTAGGTATTCATAAAAGTATATTATTTTCTATTTAACATAATTTACATTTTCAGTGCCACTACCCCCATTCAGGTGACATATCTTTTACAGACACATAGCTGAAAGTTCAATTAGTTGACTTCTGGTTATGATTTTGCACAGTCAGACAGGGCACTGGGAACCATGCTGTTGCTGAGGGATGTAATGCCTAAAGTAGTACAAAATATTGATAATATTTTCAGATAATGGGCAGCATGATTGAAATTGAGGTGGTCCCATCACTATGCTTATGGTCAGAACAGCAAAATTTTCCACCCTCTTGATAAGTACTTTTCCAACAGGACTAGAATCACGAAACATGGAAGTAGGAAAGGAGGATGTCCCAGTACTTCCCCTTTATCCTTTGTTCTTTAAAAAAAAAAAAACAAAGTTAGTATGGAGTGGTTACAATCTCAATATCTGTTACTTCAACATAGAAACTGTGCACGCTGTGACTATGATCTAGTTCATAGGATTATCAGCTGGCTTGGGTCAGAAAGGTTAAGACAGATAAACATCATACTTTTCAGTGAGTACTACTTCCTGTAGTAAGAGGTAAGGAAAAGGTTGGGTGACAGAAAAAAAAAAAAAGGTCCAGGGATTATGTGCACTATTACCCTTGACATTCACAAAATACAATGACAAGGTTTCATATTCCAGGGGCTTGTCTGACTCAAGAAGAACTTAGTGAGCAGACAGATCAAAATTAGAGTTTAGCTAATCAGGTGACAACCATTTGACTAATTTGACAGCATATCTCCAGGGCAATGGATATAGAAATGGTAACAACGGTAAAGGTGATTTTCCTATTTAAAGGTAAATTTATCATTTAAGAAAAATACATTCTCAAGAGAAATAAACCTCTAAAATTGCAATGTAGATGCAAGAAAAATATATATGCTATTGATAGTATTTTTAAATAGCACTAATGACTACTGGAATGTCTTCAAATACTAAGATATATATGGTATAAGTGGACAGGATATGAAACAAGACAATTAAAACAATCATTTTCTAACACAGTGAGTCATGAAAGGAGCATAATGTAGTAGAAAGTGCTCAAGTCGGAGAGTCAAGAAACCAGTATGTTTTTTTCTAAGATGTGCTACTAGTTCATTCTGGGACCTTAGCCAGCAAATTTCATCTTTCTGAGAACATGAGGTGGTGGGGGTAGATAACATCTTTAATCTCTGTAGTTATTTTTGTTATAGATGCCTGTTAATATTGCTAAAAGAAGAACATCTTTTTTTTCCTGATCAAACTGGTATTAAGTATAAACACTCTTAAATTCTTTAGATGGAAAGTTTTTGTTTTTTTAAATTGAGTGATTATAAGACACACTGAGCACTTAATAAAATATAATCATTTATATAGCATAGAACTACAGTGTGAGGATGTATTAAGGATCACGGTAGCTCTGAAAACAAGCAAACTTGCACAAGGTCTCTGTAATATCCTCTTAAACTTTTCTATTTAGTTTTGATCCTCCCTCTTACAAGCAATACTGATAAGACATGAACTTTGTGTTTAAATTTTTAATAACAAAAAAATGGAAGATTATGCCTACAAATATGCAATAAACATCATTTACTTGGTACATCACACCTTTAATATATGTCAAATGAAAGGTATTCTTTATAATTTTTTAATTGTTGAACAATTGTATTAGGAGATAAACATAAACAATGGCTTTCTTCTAAATTCCAGGTTGTTGTTGTTATTGTTGTTAGGTGCTGTTGAGTCAGGACCGACTCATAGTGACCCTATGAAACACTGCCCGGTCCTGCGCCATCCTCACAATCATTATGCTTGAGCCCATTGTTGCAACTACTGTGTCAGTCCATCTCATGGAGGGTCTTCCTCTTTTTCGCTAACCCTCTGCTTTACCAAGCATGATGTCCTTCTCCAGGAGCTGATAACATGTCCAAAGTATGTGAGACCAAGTCTTGCCATCCTTGCTTCTCAGGAGCATTCTGGCTATACTTCTTCCAAGATAGATTTTTCGTTCTTCTGGCAGTCCATGGTACATTCAATATTCTTTGCCATAACCATAATTCAAAGGCATCAATTCTTCTTCGGTCATCCTTATTCATTGCTCAGCTTTCGCATGCATACGAGGTGACTGAAAATACCATGGCTTGGGTCAGGCACACCTTAGTCCTCAAAATGACATTTTTGCTTTTGAACACTTTAAAGAGGTCTTTTGCAGCAGATTTGTCCAATGCAATCTGTCCTTTGATTTTTTTGACTGTTGTTTCCATGGGCATTGATTGTGGATTCAAGTAAATTGAAATCCTTGACAACTTCAATGTTATCTCCATTTATCATCATATTGGCTATTAGTCTAATCGTGAAGATTTTTGCTTTCTTTACGTTGAAGCGCAATCCTTACTGAAGGCTGTAGTCTTTGATCTTCATCAGTAAGTTCTGCAAGTTCTTTTCATTTTCAGCAAGCTAGGTTGTCATCTGCATATCACAGGTTGTTAATGAGTCTTTCTGCAATCCTGATGCTGCATTCTTCTTCATATGGTCCAGCTTCTCAGATTATTTGCTCAGTGTACAGACTGAATAAGTATGGTGAAAGGATACAACCCCGACACTTACCTTTCCTGACTTTAAACCATGCAATATTAGTTTGTTCTTTTCAAATGACTGCCTCTTGGTCTAAATATGGGTTCCTCATGAGCACAATTAAGTGTTCTGGAATTCCCATTTTTTGCAATGTTATCAATAATTTGTTATGATCCACACAGTCGAATGCCTTTGCATAGTCAATAAAACACAGGTAAACATTTTTCTGGTGTTCTCTGCTTTCAGCCAAGATCCATCTAACATCAGCAATAATATCCCTCCTGAATCATTCCCTCTTTGGAACCCAGCTTGAATTTCTGGCAGTTCCTGTCAATGTACTGCTGCAACCACTTTTGAACGCTCCTCAGCAAAATTTTACTTGCATGTGATATTAATGATAATGTTTGTTGATTTCTGCATTCTGTTGGATCGTCTTTCTTTGGAATGAGCACAAATATGGATCTCTCCTAGTTGGTTGGCCAAGTAGCCATATTCCAAATTTCTTGGCATTGACAAGTGAGTGCTTCCAGCGCTGCATTCTTTTGTTGCAACATCTCAACTGGCATTCCATCAATTCCTGAAGCCTTGCTTTTCACCAGTGCCTTCAGTGCAGCTTGGAGTGCTAACTTCATTACCATAGGTTCTTGACCATATGCTACCTCTTAAAATGGGTGAATGTTCACCAATTCTTTCTGGTATAGTGCCTGTGTATTCTTTCCATCTTCTTTTGATATTTTCTACACCATCTAATATTTTCCTCATAGAATACTTGAATATTGCAAACTCAAGGATTCAATTTTTTCTTCAGTTCTTTCAGCTTGAGAAATGCCGCACGTATTCTTCCCTTTTGGTTTTCTATCTCCAGGCCTTTGCACATTTCATATAATACTTCACTCTGTCTTCTTTGAACCACCTTTGAAATCTTGTAGTCCGTTCTTTTACTTCATCACTTCTTCCATTCACTTTAGCTACTCTACATTCAAGGGCAAGTTTGAGTCTGTTCTGATATCCATTTTGGACTTTTCTTTCTTTCCTGTCTTTGTAATGACCTCTTGCTTTCTTCATGTATGATGTACTTGATGTCATTACACAACTCGTCCAGGCTTCAATGATTAGTTTTCAATCTATCAAATCTATCCTTGAGATGGTCTCTAGATTGAGGTGGGATATACTCAAGGTCATATTTTGACTCTTGTGGGTTTGTTCTAATTTTCTTCATCTTCAACTTGAATTTGCATATGAGCAATTGATGGTGTGTTCTGCAGTCAACCTCTGGTCTTGTTCTGACTGAGGATATTGAGCTTTTCCATCGTGTCTTTCCACAGATGTAGTCAATTTGATTCCTGGGTATTCCATCTGGTGAGGTCCACATGCATAGTCACCATTTATGTTGGTGAAAAAGGTATTTGCAACGAAGAAGGCTTTGGTCTTGCAAAATTCTATCATGTGATCTCCAGCATTGTTTCTATCACCAAAGTCATATTTTCCAACTACTGGTCCTTCTTCTTTGTTTCCAACTTTCACATTCCAATCACCAGTAATTATCAATGCATCCTGATTGCATGTTTGATCAATTTCAGACTGCAGAAGTTGGTAAAATCTTCAATTTCTTCATCTTTCCCTTAGTGGTTGGTGTGTAAACTTGAATAATAGTCACATTAACTGGTCTTCCTTGTAGGTGTATGGATATTATCCTATCACTGACAGTGTTGTACTTCAGGACAGATCCTGAAATGTTCTTTTTGATGATGAATGTAATGCCATTTCTCTTCAAGTTGTCATTCCCAGCATAGTAGACCATATGATTGTACAATTCAAATGGCCAATACCAGTCCATTTCAGTTCACTAACATCAATCTTTATGCATTCCATTTTTGACAATTCCCAATTTTTCTAGATTCATACTTTGTACATTCCACATTCTGATTATTAATGGATGTTCACAGCTGTTTATTCTCATTTTGAGTCATGCCACATCAGCAAATGAAGGTCCCAAAAGCTTAACTCCAACCACATCATTAAGGTAGACTCTACTTTGAGGAGGCAGCTCTTCCCCAGTCGTATTTTAAGTGACTTTCAACCTGAGAAGCTCATCTTCTGGCACCATACCAGACTGTTCTGCTGCTATTCATAAGGTTTTCACTGGCCAGTTTTTTCAGAAGTAGACCACTAGGTTCTTCTTCCTAGTCTGTCTTAGTTTGAAAGCTCTGTTGAAACCTGTCCACCATGGGTGATCCTGCTGGTATTTGAAATACCAGTGGCAGAGCTTCCAGGATCACAGCAACATCCAAGCCACCACAGTATGACAAACTGACAGTTTGTCAAAATCTTTAAAAACAGATTGATTGGAAACTAACCAGCTTCTCAAGTTAAAAAAAGTACGTAGCATTTATTTAATGAATGAATAGTCTACCCTGAAATATTTTCTAAACAAAATTTAGCTATTGTATGCTTTTTCATAAAATGTAAAAATCATAAGTGTAATGATTATTACAAATTTCAACTAATGAATTTTTACTATTATATTAAAAGATAAATTCATCAATTCAAATACAAGTTTCTTATAAATATTTCCACAGTCATGTTGTTGCTATTGTTGGTTGCCTTCAAGTCAACTCCTGACTCATGGAACCCTATGTGTACAGAGTAAAACTGCTCCATAGGATTTTTTTTTTTTTAATATTTTATTGTACTTCAGGTGAAGGCTTACAGAACAAACAGTTTCTCATGTAACAGTAGTACACATGCTGTTTTATGACTTTGGTTAACAACCCCACAACATTTTAACCCTCTGAATTCTCAGCTTTTTTTTTTTTTTTTTTTTTTTGGTGAAAATACACATAGCCAAAGATACACCATTTCAAAACTTTTTACGTACACATTTAAGTGACATTGACTATGCTCTTCCAATTGTGCTGCCATTCTCACCCAAGATGAAGGCTTACAGGACAAAATAGCGTCCCATTTAACAGTTACTACAAATGTTGCCCTATAACAATGGTTAACAATCTCACAACACATCAACAGTATCCTTACTCAACTTGTGTTCCTTATCATCAGCTTCCTACTCCCCCTCTGCCTTCTGGCCCTTGTCACTGGACTCCTGTACCTCGTTAGTCTCATTTAGTTTTACTGGGCTGTCCACTCCCAGGCTGAACAGTGAACCTCGAAGGTAACTTCACCTCTGAGCTGAAAGGGTGTCTGGGGGCCATACTCTTGAGGTTTCTCCAGTCTCCTTTAGGCCAGTAAATCTGGTCTTTTTTTTTTTTTTCTTTGTGAGTTAGAATTATGCTCTACATCCTTCTCCAGCTCTGTCCAGAACCCTCTGTTGTGATCCTGGTCAGAGCAGTCAGCGGTGGTAGCCGGGCACCATCTAGCTGTACTGGACTCAGTCCGGTGGAGGTCTTGGTAGCTGTGGACAATTAGTCCTTTGGACTAACCTTTTCGTTGTATCCTGTTCTCTTCATTCTCCCTTGCTCCCGAAGGAATGAGACTAGTGTAATATCTTAGATGGCCGCTCACAGGCTTTTAAGACCCCAGACACTACTCACCAAGCTAGAATGTAGCACATTGTCTTTATAAACTGTGTCCTGCCAATTGAGCTAGATGTTCCCCGAGACCATGGTCCCCAGAGCCCTCCGCCCAGCAATTCAGTCCCTCAGGGAGTTTGGATGTGTCTATGGGGCTTCCATGACCTTTCCTTGTACAGGTTGTGCTAGTTTCCCCTGTATTGTGTACTCTCTCACCCTTCACCCAAGATACCACTTATCTATTGCCTATTTAGTATTTCCCCCCCACCCCTCCCATCCCTGGGAACCAACAAAGATTGTTACATTTTGTGTGTGAACTTTTTGATGGGTTTTTACAATAGAGGTCTCATACAATATTTGTCCTTTTGTGATTGACTTATTTCACTCAGCATAATGTCCTCCAGTTTCATCCATGTTATGAGGTGGTTCACAGATTCATTGTTCTTTCTCGTTGCATAGTACTCCATTGTGTGTATGTACCATAGTTTGTTTATCCATTCATCTGTTGATGGGCACCTACGTTGCTTCCATCGTTTTGCTATTGTGAACAATGCTGCCATGAACATAGGTGTGCATATTCCATAGGATTTTTAAGGCTGTGACCTTTTGGAAGCACGCTGTCAGGCTTGTCTTCCCAGGCAGCCTATGTGTGGGTTTGAATCACCAATCTTTTGGCTAGTAGTTGAGTGCTTATCCATTTGCACCACACAGGGACACTGCCACTGTGATAATCAGTCTTGATTTCTATGCATTACATAAAAAATAGAGGGAGAAAATACTTCATTATATTTGAGGGATATGCTTATATCACATATAAGGCAGTTTTGCATCACTGTTAATAGTTCAATCCCTGGAATCAGATTGTTGGGATATAATCTTAGCTGTAATATTTACTATTGTGTGACCTTAGATAAATAACAGAAGTTCTCTGGCTCAAGATGGTAGTAATATCATATAACTCATAGGGATGTAATATATATGTTATGTGTTTTATATAGGTATCCAAGCAATGAAATATAAATCTAATTCAACATACTCTTAGAATTATTCAACTATGACTGCTTACTTTCTTTGATATAGAGGAGATGATAAAGCTAGTAGTTGTATATCTTACAATTTTCAATAGTTTTATAAATATGAAATAAGTAGCTTTAATTTGATACAGTCTAAAATGATATGTAATATATGATTGGAAAAAAATTATTTCTTCATTTAAAGAATATATGGATAAGCATAAAATATCAGACGATTATATGATTAATTAAACATCAAAATCAGATGTTATTATATTAAGCACCGAGTTGTTTGCCTATTTATCCATCCGTCTTTCCATCTTTCCATCCATCTTTCCATACATCTATCTTTCTATCTATTTCTTCTTCCCTAAGCTATGGAACTAATATCCAAACTTTATTTCATATGCAAAATTATAATGTAACAACTCAAAATGCCACAGACTTATACAAAGATTTATTTATAGAAGGATTTCAACAGCACTATAGTTTTAGATAATGAAATATTGGGAAAAAAATCGTCATAATATTTAAGTAAAGAAAACATAAACTATAACTGATCCATATAGTATAAAATATTATAGAATTTAAAACAGTACTTTAGGAAAAAGATAAACAGAAGGAAATCATATTGATTCATTTTAAAGAAAGGCAGTAGAGTAGTCTTTGTGATTCTAGTGGAAAAATACAGACATTAGAGGAAATAAGGCACATGTCAGCAAGCATGCATACGCTACTGTGTGTATGGGGATATGAATTTCATCAAATACTTATTAAGTTTATTGGTTGATAGTGAAATTACCAAGTGATTTTATTTTCCATTTTGTGCATTTTATGTAACTAAAGAACTAAATCCCACCTAGTCCACCCACCTCACTTTTGGGATTTGCAGGAGCATCATATAGTCTTTTATTGCTTCTCTTCATATTTTCGTTCATAACAATATGATTTGTGTTAGGTACAGAATAACAGTAATTACAAAGAGCAATGCATATTTATTGCAATGCATAGCTAATTTAGTAATATGGGCCTCCAGCAATTTCAGTCTTCCAGAATTTTGCATTCAGCCCAAAAGTTTATATCAAGGGTGGAAATCTCAGGAAATATTCGGGAAGCTTGTATCAGTGAAACAAGCAGACCTGTGTAAAACTCTAGGTGTGAGGTCTGGAACATATAAGTACCTGCCTAAAATTATTTTTTAAATCACCTTAAAGACCAAAGGAAATCACATTCCCCACACCCAATCTACCAGCTAGAACCCTTGAATATACCTCATAATTCACTTCTAATCCCTTAATTTCTCTTAAACCCCATGAAAATCATCCTATTTTGTATCATTACCTTTTACCTACAGTATAATTTCCTCTGTCTCCCTACGTTTATTCTTTTTCCTATCCAAAAAGCAATGAGAGTAATATTTTTAAAACCTAAGTCAAATCATAACCATCCCTCAACTTAAACCCATGCAATGCCTTCTTATTAACACTAAAAACAAAACCCAGATTTTCAACATCATTCTTAGAGGCATACAGGCTAGCAATTATTATATAATTAATAAAACAATAATCATAATAATTGATAACCTGCATGGAGTGCTGATTATGATTCTAATAGCTCTATGTGCTCTATTTTAATTAAATCTCTGCACAACACTGTAAATTAGATTCTGTTATTGTTGTCATTTTACTGATGATGAAACTGAAGCTTCATTAGGTTAATAACTTGACCACGTTCAGTGGTATACCCTGCACTCAAACCCAGGGCTGTCTGAAGGTAAGCCTGTGTTTTATTAACGCCTGTGTGATAGTTTCAGTTACAAGAAAGGAGTTAATCTGGCATTTTCTCATTGAAGAAGACGCCAGAAATACTTAAAAACTGAACTTGAAAATCATAGAAATTTAAGGCCTTTAAGTGTAGGAGTAGACAATTTTATGCACAACAGTAATTGAGAATGCCTTTCACTACACATAATACAACAAAATTCATGATGGTGACCCTTGAACATCAAGAAAAGGTTAATTATATTAGGAAAGTATTTCCTTGAAGGCATAAAATAAGTACAATTGATTTTAGAGGTACATCTATGTTAAAACAAATGCTAAAGCATGTGCTTAAAGGTAAGTTTTTCAGGTACTTGATGGCCATTTCATTCCCTGATGGAAAAAGAAATGACTGAAATGTTTGCCAGCTCTCTACCAAATTTGTTTTCTTAAATGTATTTTTTCCTCAAACAAATCTTTCACAGGACATAGCTCAGATGATGTCAGCTCAGGAGAAATATCAGTGTTTAGGAGAGGGAGTTCAGACTCAGATTCAACATTTGTAACTGAGGGTTTCCAAGGAGTGGCTGGTGGATTAGAACTGCCAACCTTTTGGTTAGCAGCCATAGCTCTTAACTACTACACCACCAGGGCTCCAACTGAAAATAAAGCAATTTAAAAATAAATAAATAAGAAAAAGGCATCAAAAGGAATTAACATGTGACTCTATTGTTTATAACAACATATATCACTATGGCAATCTATTCTGTAATATATCTTAAAATTAGTTAATGATAGTTGATATATAAATATAATTTTAAAGTACTGATTAACACAAATGTAGGGAATGTAATGAAGGACATATTCTCTGTTAGTAGGAAATAAATTTAAACAAGCCTTACTTTTTAAAGATACTTTGTTTGAATTCTGTCATAGTGACCTAGTGCTGCTGTAACAGAAATACTACAGTTGGGCAGCTCAAAAGATCAGAAATTTATTTTCTCACAGTTCTGGAGGCTAAAAGTCCAAAATTAGGGTCTCAGCCATGTCATCTCCTTCCTTGTCGGTAGCCCCAGGCGTCCTTGGTTACTTAGTGATCCTCACATGGCATCTGTCTTCCCAATGTGTGCATGTGTCTGTGTCTAATCTGCTCTTTATAATTACTCAGAAGTGATTGGTTTTAGGACACACCCTACAGTGGTATGGCCTCATTAACATAATAAAACTCTATTCCCAAACCGGATTATATTCACAGGTATAGGAGTAAGGCTTCCAATACATATTTTGGGGGGACACAATTCAATCCATAATAAATTCCAAAAGATAGAACTGAGAACACATGCAATCTTAGCTACACCAAGGGTTTTAAAATTTGTATCCAGGATCACACTGAAAAACTGATTAAACTTCTAAAAACTTAGCTCTACAATTTAATAATAATCTAGAGTAAATAAGGCACATTAGAATTTGTTTTCCTTCTAAGAAAAATTATATTAATTTTGTTTCAAAATTTATTTGTTGACATCAAGATTATACTTTATTTTGCAGTATTTATAAAGGAATATAAAAATACTGCTCTTTCTTAGAAATATAATCATTACAAGGGTTGTTGGGACCTATTGAAATTTCCTGGTAACTTTCCTACTAGACTTGGTTTTTAAAATATATATATATTTATTTTATTATAGTTGCTGCAATTTGGTATTTTTTTGGAAAAGTTACAAAGCTCATGTTTTACCAAACAGGAACTGAAAATGTAAAGACAGATCTAAACCAATTCAGATTTCTATTGTTAGTGTCACAGCTGAATAGTAATATCCTGGGTTTTCAACTGAATGAATGTTTTATGAATATATTTATAACCAAAGATTCTACTGCCAATTTTGTTTTCTCTCTGTCCTTCTCAGCAACCTCACTATAATACTGTAGCAATGACCTTTATTTAGATTAAAGGTGTCAGAGAGTTGAAGCTTGTGACAATTTTACAATTTTTTAAATCAGAATTCTTTCTTTTTATTGAAAAACCCCATGGGAAAAACATACGAAACAAATGCTATTTTGAAAACTATTTCATTGATGGATTTTTAATGACAACGTTTGACGTCTATTTGAAGGGAGTGAATCAACATACTTACTCAGCCTGTGAAAGTCAGAGTGGAAGGGCAGCACAAGAGACAGCCCAGAGATTGTGTGTCCAGCCCCAGAGAAGAGCATAAGGGGCTAAAAAGAATTAACTTTTGAGTATGGCACTGTAAAAAATGGAAAATAAAATATCTTTCCAGTAATGACATACTATACCACCAGATAGAAGGACTACACAGAGTCACTGTACAAAAAAGAATTAGTCGACGTTCAGTCATTACGGGAGGTAGGATACGATCAGGAACTGATGGTACTGAAGGAAGAATTTGAAGGCCCACTGAAGGCACTGGCAAAAAAACAAGGCTTCAGGAATTGACGGAACACTAATTGAGATGTTTCAACAAATGGATACAACACTGAAGGTGCTCACTCATCTGTGCCAAGAAATTGAGAAGACATCTACCTGGCCAACTGACTTGAAGAGATCAATATTTGTGCTCATTACAAAGAAAGGTGATCCAACGGAATGAGGAAATTATCTAACAATATCATTAATATCATGCAAGTAAAATTTTGCTGAAGATCATTTAAAAGAAGTTGCAGCAGTACATCAACAGGGAACTGCCAGAAGTTAAAGCCAGATTCAAAAGAGGACGTGGAACTAAGGATATCATTGCTGATGTCAGATGGAGATCTTGGCTGAAAGCAGAGAATACCAGGAAGATGTTTACCTGTGTATTACTGACTATGCAAAGGCATTCAACTATGTGGATCATAACTAATTATGTATAACACTGCAAAGAATAGGAATTCCAGAACAATTACTTGTGCTCATGCAGAACCTGCACATAGACCAAAAGGCAATCATTTGAACAGAGCAAGGGGATACTGCATGTTTTAAAATCAAGAAAAGTGAGCATCAGGGTTGTATCCTTTCAGCATACTTATTGAATGTGCATGATGAGGAAATAATCCAAAAAGCTGTACTATATGAAGAAGACTTGGCATCAGGATTGGAGGAAGACTCACTAACAACCTGTGATATGCAGATGACACAACCTTGCTTGCCGACAGCAAAGAGAACTGGAAGCATTTACTAATAAAGTTCAAAGACTACAGCTTTCAGGATGGATTGCACCTAAACATAAAGAAAACAAAAATCCTCACAGCTGGACCAGGAAGTAAGAACATGACAAATGGAGAAAAAATTAAAGTCATCAAGGATTTCATTTTACTTAGATCCAAAATCAATGCCAACGGAAGCAGCAGTGAGAAAATGAAATGACATTGCATTGGACAAATCTACTGCAGAAGACCTCTTCAAAGTGTTAAAAAGCAAAGAAGTCACTTTGAGGACTAAGATGTGCCTGACCCAAGCCATGATATTTTCTCAATTGCCTCATATGCATGTGAAAGCTGGACAGTGGATAAAGAAGACCGAAGAATTGATGCCTTTGAATTATGGTTATGGTGAAGAATATTGAATATACCATGGACTGCTAGAAGAACAAACAAGTCTGTCTTGGAAGAAATACAGCCAGAGTGCTCCTTGGAAGTGAGGGTGGCAAAGCTTGGTCTCAAGTACTTTGGACATGTCATCAGGAGGGACCAGTCTCTGGAGAAGGACATCATGCTTGGTAAGGTAGACGGTCAACGAAAAAGAGGAAGACCCTCGATGAGATGAATTGACACAGTGGCTGCAACAATGGGCTCAAACATAGCAACAACTGTGAGGATGGCACAGGACTGGGCAGTGTTTTGATCTGTTGTACACAGGGTTGCTATGAGTCGGAAACATCTAGACGGAGCCTAACAATAACAACACACCACCACCTATCGATCTGTTTGTCATCCTGTGCTGGCTTGGGTGTTGCTGTGATGCTGTAAGCTATGCCATTAGTATTTCAAATGCTAGCAAGGTCATCCATGGTGGACAGGTTTGGGCAGAGCATCCAGACCAAGACAGAACAGAAAGAAAGGCCTGGTGATCTACTCCTGAAAATTAGCCAATGAAAACACTATGGATCACAACAGAATATTGTCTAGTACAGTGCTGGAAGATGATGAATTTAAAATACACAGCGGCCACAGCAATGGACTTAAACGTATCAATGATGGTGAAGATGATGCAGCACTGAGCAACATTTCTTTCTATTGTACATGGTGTCACTATGAGTTGAAGCTAACTTGATAGCAACTAACAATAATACAGCATCCTACCGATTTGATCAGACAAGAAGTGGGTTGTAAGACAAACTAAATTCTGAGATGTCCTATCTCTTCCTCAGTGCTGGAAACTTTATAAGAATTTCTATAGAAAATATTGGTGAACAGTCATAACTACATCTAACAAAACAAAGTATAATCATTGCTATTTTGCCTTGTTCAGTGAGGATTGGGGGATAACTGAATAAAACTGAAGAATAATATGAGAACCTTCGTAGATAAATGGCATAAATATTTTCTGATCTTGACCCTGCTACTTATAAAAAAGGAATATTTAGGGCCTATAAAATTATCCAAACTAAAACTTTTGCTTAAAATAGCTATGGCTTAATCACATTTAAACATCTGAGATAGACAACAAAATACAACTGTCTCACAGACATTTCAAAGAAAATTATGAAATGATAATCCACTGCTCAGATTAAGAATGTAACTTCCATCAACATCCAGCTCCTCCTATGCCTGGAATTCGAACAGGAAAATTTAGCTTTCTAATTATATTTAGTTTGTTCTATAATTAAAATGAATCAGTTCCCCTTCTAATAAAGTAATTGATGGCAAGATTATCTCAATCAGAGTACAACGGTTATCAGTAAAAAAATTCACCATGGATAATCCATAATGTGGTTATTACAGGGGTAGATACAAATTGTATTAAATATCATAGTGTGATGGTGGCTACCTTTTTAAAAGAACAACTTCAATATTAGTGAAAAATCATTAATAGTTTTCTGCCAATGACTTTGTTATCAATGTCTAGATCAGAAAAAAGCAAAGGCCTAATTTGTCAAGAGCAGCTTTATTTTCTGAGCAAATCACTTAACCTCTTTAAACTCAAATGTCTTTATTTATATAATGCACAGGTTGTCTTGTTGAATTTTACAGCTGTGCCAGTTACTAAGGACTCAAAGATAAATAACTCCTAGATGGTGGGAATGATTTGCACTTGCAGAAAAGAGATAATTTGTAATCTAAAAGGGAATCAGAAAGAAAGACTGGTAACAGTGTTATTAAACGTAGAAAAGCATAGATATTACAGTGGGTCAGTGGATATAAAAATTGTGAGTCTTTGAAACCTAGACATAGTGTCCTTGTCTTAATCATCTGCTGCTGCTATAACAGAAATACCACAAGTGGATGGCTTTAACAAAGAGAAGTTTATTTCCTCACAGTAAAATAGGTTAAAAGTCCAAGTTCAGGGTGTCAGCTCCAGGGGAAGGCTTTCTCTCTCTGTTGGCTTTCTCCCAGACTAGGAGCTTCTCCACGCAAGGACTCTGGGTCCTAAGGATGCGCTCTGCTCCCAGCACTGCTTTCTTGGTGGTATGAGGTACCCACTCTCTGCTTTCTTCGCTTTCCTTTTATCTCTTTTAAGATAAAAGGTGGTGTAGGCCACACCCCAGGGAAACTCCCTTGACACTGGATCAGGGATGTCACCTTAGTAAGGGTGTTACAATCCCACCCTAATCCTCTTTAACATAAAATTACAATTACAAAATGGAGAACAACCACACAATACTGGGAATCATAACCCAGCCAAATTGATACACACATTTTTGGGGGGACATAATTCAATCCATGACAGTCCTCATACAAATAATTTAATAAATTATAATTAAGTCAGAGAATGTATTGTAGCTGTAGCTTAAATTTAAAATTATACACAAAAACACGATACACAAACATGTATCAATTATAGTATTCCAAGACCCCGATGACTCCATCAGCTTCTAATAAAAGGTTTATATACGTTCTTCCTAGCATCTCTAGCAATAAAAACAAATTTAAATGCAAATAACTGATATTACAGAAGTTTTATTTGATGTTGCTGAGCATGGTAGAACAGGTAAAATTGGGTACTGATGTTAGCAGTAGTGATTAAAAAAAAAACTTTAATTTTTACCTGTTTAAATTACTTTTAGACCATCATCCTAACTATTATCTCATTGATCAAATGTTTATCTTAGAAGCACCTAACTTTTTTCCAAAAGGAAAAATGTTGTGTTAAGCCTGAAAAACCAAGGACACTGATCACAAATACATTCCCAAGACTCAGAGGGCAGAAATTCTGACTCCAATCCATTATTTTATCTCTTCATCCTCATTTAGTGCATCTCATATCAAACGTACTTTGAAATACACCCACTCCTCACTTATGGACATGGGCACAGTCCAAAGATAAGGTCGTTATGTGAAAATTGGTGTTATGTGAAAATGAAGGATGACCACATCAGATCACAAAATGGAGGATAACTATATCATTACATTATTGCCAAATTACCTCATTACATAACTTCCAAATTACATCATTGCATAACTTCCAAATTACATCATTGCATAACTGCCAAATTACATCATTACCTAACTGTCAAATTACATCATTTCATAACTGTCAAACCACTAAGAATCACAGCCCAGCCAAGTTGACACATAACCTTAATCATCACAGCCAGCACTACTCTCACCAAACACTTCGACATTTGCTGCTGCCAGAAGTATGTTCGTTAATGTGCAAAACAGTCAGATAGTAGATTTTTTTACAATTGTCTCACGGTCCTGGAGGGTAAAAGTCTGAAATCAAGGTGAAAGCAAGGCCATGCTTGTGGGAATATATGCCATTTAAACATGGCTGCACTACTGACAACTGCAGCCCCCACAGGCCTCTATGCTGCACAGCATGTTGAGACTTATCTCCAACATGTTGAGACTTGCCACGATTTGTTTTCCCAAACCTATTGTTCCTTTACTGATTGGCTTGTTTACCTGAATTCCTTCTCCCTTGCCCACACCAAAGCCCATTGTTTTGTTAATTGCTTTATTGCTTGCTGTACTGACTATAAAATAAACTCCTGGGACTGAAGCTGGGTCGACTCCTCAGAGTGACCCTCCTGGCCCCACTTCTCTGTAAGAGTTGTGCAGTTGGTTACTGTCTTCGCCGTCCCAATTACCGTCTCCGCTGCGACAGATGATGCCCCGTGTGAGGGGCTGCAACACATGCTCACTCTTAAGGCTCTAGGGAAGAATGCGTCCTTGCCTCCTCCAGGTTCTGGTGACCACAGGTGTTCCTTGGCTTGAGGCAGCCTAACTCTAATATGAGTCTCTGTCTTCACATGGCTTTCTTCTCTGTGTGTCTGTATCCTTTCCTCTTCTTAGAAATACAATAGTCATTGGTCTTAGGACTCAGCCTAAATTCTGCATGATTTCATCTCTTGATATTTTAACTAATTACATCTGCAAGGACACTATTTCCAAGTAAGTTTACATTCCCAGGTTCCAGGTGGACATGAATTTTGTGGGGATACTATTCTACCCCACTATACCTGAAAAGGGAGTCTCTGAGTGGTGCAAACAGTTAAGCTTTCAATTACTTGGTGAAAAGTTGGTGGTTTGAATTCACCCAGAGGTGCCTCTGAAGAATGGCCAGGTGATCTGCTTCCAAAGGACCCAGTCTTAAAAACCTTATGGAGTGTAGTTCTACTCTGCACAGGCAGGGTGGTCATGAGTCTGACTCGACAGTAACTGGTTTAGGTGGTTTTTTGTTTGCTTGTTTTTATACATAAAAAACAGATATTCCTATAAGACAATAACTGTATCATTTACTCATTTAATAAACATTTATTGAACACCTAGTATAAATTTGGTAAAGGAAAACCACCAGCAAACTAACCAGGCAAATTGCCTGATCCCATGGTTTTCACTTTCTACTGGGCATGAGGGAGAATAGCATAGAGGTAATAGATAGCTAAATGTTAGATAACTAGATAGCTGGATATACAAATACAAATAGAAAGATGATATAGATGTAGATATAGATAGATATGATGAGTGCAGTGAAAGAAATAGAACAAGATAAAGAGAGTGAAAGTTACATCATTCAAGTTCTACTCTGATGTGTGTTAAATATCTCCTAACAATGAATACTCCTTATTCTCAGAGGACTTTATTGTGCAATGAATAATGGTAGATATTTTGCAGGGTTTTAGTTTTTAATACTTCTCTTGAAAAAAAGAAAAGTTGTAAAAGATACAAAATAAATACAAAATTCTAAAGAAATTTAACTCAAAAAGAAAAGAATCACTAAGTGTGGTAGAAAAAAAATTGATTTGTCTTTTAAAAACTGTGTGTTGTTGAGATTCAATTTCCTCACTTAAAAATGGAGACAGACCTTACAGCCAACAGCATTGGGTTCCCATAGTATGGCTACAAAACTCACCCACCTAGATGCTCTAGGGAACAGGGACATACTTTCCTCCCAGACAATCAGGCGCAGCCGCTAGCCTCCTGCCTTGCTCAGTGCATGACCCCCTATTGCAGCCAGATACTGTGCCTACACCAATCACCCCTGCCTGTCTAGGACTGTGAGATCCTGCACCACACACCTGGTGACTCATCACTGGAAACTTGAGTTGAATCCATACAAGAAAAGTAAACAGACTACTGGGCTCACATACCTAATAACAGATCTAACCACCTGGTGACAGGACGCTAGGGCTTCAAAGGTACCGATAATCAAAGTAGCCACACAAGCAGCCTACTTGGGCATATCAAAACAAAACAAAACAAGAAACTAGGACACAGTAAGCAAACATAAAATAAATACAATAACTTATTGATGGCTTGGAGACAACAGTCAATATCAAATCACATAAACAGGCAGAACATGATGGCTTCAGCAAGCTCCCAAAACAAAGAATTAAAGACATTTTCTGGAAGAAGAGAATGCCTTGGAATTACTGGAGGTAGAATACAAAAGATCAATATACAGAACTCTTCAAGATATCAGGAAGGAGATTGGACAAAATGCAGAACAAGCCCAGGAACATACAGACAAAGCATTAGAGGAACTTAAGAAGATTTGAGAGGAGCGTGATGACAAATTTAACAGGCTGCAAGAATCCACAGACAGACAGCAATCAGAAATCCAGAAGATTAACAATTAAATTCCAGAATTAGACAACTCAATGGAAAGTCACAGAAGCAGAATTGAAGCAATGGAAGTCAGAATTAGTGAGATTGAAGATAAAGTACTTGATACCAATTTATTTAAGGAAAAATCAGATAAAATAATTTAAAAAAATGAAGAAACCCCAAGAATTATGTGGGACTCTATCAAGAGGAATAACCTACAAGTGACTGGAGTACCATGACAGGGCGGGGGGGACGGGTAACAGAAAATACAGAGAGAATTGTTGAAGATTTGTTGGCAGAAATCTTCCCTGATATCGTGAAAGATGACAAGATATCTGTCCAAGATGCTCATCAAAACTCACATAAGGTAGATCCCAAAAGAAAGTCATCAAGACATATTATAATCAAACTTGCCAAATAAAAAGATAAAAAGAGTATTTTAAGAGCAGTTAGGGATAAATGAAAAGTCATCTACAAAGGAGAGCCAATAAGACTAAACTCAGACTACTCACCAGAAACCATGCAGGCAAGAAGGCAATAGGATGACATGTATAAAGACTTGAAGGAAAAAAACTGCAGCTAAGAATTATACATCCAGCAAAACTGTCTCTCAAATATGATGGTGAAATTAAGGCATTTCCAGATAAACAGAAGATTAGGGAATTTTCAAAAACCAAACCAAAATTATAAGAATTAGTAAAGGGAGTCCTCTGGTTAGAAAATCAATAACATCAGATAACAACCCAAAACTAGAACACACGACAGAGTAACCAGATATCAACCCAGATAGTGAGGCCACAATAATAAATCAAAGCAAAAATATAGGGAAACAGAGACATCAATATGTAAAAGATGGCAACATTAAAAAAAAAAGAGGGACTAAAAAATGTAGTCATAGATCTTTCATATGGACAGGAAGTCAAGGTGATATAAACAAAGGGTTGGTTTAAACTTAGAAAAACAGGGGTAAATATTAAGGTAATCACAAAGGAAACTAACAATCCTACACATCAAAATAAAAAAAAAGAAAAACATAGACTCAGCAAATACAAAATCAACAGCAATGAAAATGAAGAAAAGAAAATACAAAAAGAAAAACAACTCTGCACAGAAATGTATGCTGCCTACAACAGACACACCTTAGACTTACAGAGAAAAACCAACTAAAACTTAAAGGATGGAAAAAATATATCAAGCAAAAAACAATAAAAAAGAAGCAGGAGTGGCAATATTAATCTCTGACAAAACAGGCTTTAAAGTAAAATCCACCACAAAGGATAAGGAAGGACACTATATAATGATTAAATGGTCAAAACACCAAAAGGACATAACCCTAATAAATATTTATGCACCACCAATGACAGAGCCCCAAATGATGTAAAGCAAACTCCAACAGCACTGAAAAGAAAGAAAGACAGCTCCACAATAATAGTGGGAGACTTCAACACACCACTTTCGGAGAAGGGCAGAACATCCAGAAAGAAGCTCAATAACAACATGGAAGATCTAAATGCCACAATCAACCAACTTGATCTCATAGACGTAGACAGAACACTCCCCTCAAGAGTAGCTAAGTATGCGTTCTTTTCCAATGCACATGAAACATTCTCCAGAATAGACCACATGTTAGGCCATAAACCAAGCCTTAACAGAATACAAATCATAGAAATACTACAAAGCATTTTTTCTGACCATAAAGCCATAAAAGTTGAAATCAATAATAGAAAAAGCAAGAAAAAAAATCAAATACATGGAAACTGAACAACACCTTGCTCAAAAACTACTGGGTTATACAAGAAATTAAGGATGGAATAAAGAAATTCACAAAATCAAATGAGAATGAAAACATACCCTACCAGAACCCTTGGGACACAGCAAAAGCAGTGCTCAGAGGTCAGTTTACAGCAATAAATGCAGACATCCAAAAAGAAGAAAGGGCCATAATCAAAACATTAAGACTACAACTTGAACAAGTAGAAAGAGAACAGCAAAAGAAGCCCACAGGTGCCAGAAGAAAGGAAATAATAAGAACTAGAGCAGAATTAAATGAAATAGAGAATAGAAAAACAATTGAAAAGGTTAACAAGACCAAAAGCTTGTTTTATAAAAAGATCAACAAAATTGATAAACCATTGGCCAAAGTGGAAAAAGAAAAGCAGGAGAGAAAGCAAATAGCCCAAATGAGAAATGAGATGGGCGATATCACATCAGACCCAACTGAAATTAAAAGAATCATAACAGAATACTATGAAAAATTGTACTCTAACAAATTTGAAACCTAGAGGCAATGGACAAATTTCTAGAAACTCACTACCTCCCTAAATTAACACAAACAGAGGTAGAACAACTAAATAAATCTATAACAAAAGAAGAGATTGAAAAGGAAATTTAAAACCTCCCAACAAAAGAAAGCCCTGCCTCAGAAGGTTTCACTGGAGAATTCTACCAAACTTTCAGAGAAGACTTAACACCACTACTACTAAAGGTATTTCAGAGCATAGAACAGGATGGAATACTCCTAAACTCTTTCTATGAAACCAGCATAATCCTGATACCAAAACCAGGTAAAGATACCACAAAAAAATTACAGACCAATTTCCCTCATGAAGATAGATGCAAAAATTCTCAACAAAATTCAAGTCAATAGAACTCAAACCACATATCAAAAAAATAATTCACCATGATCAAGTGGGATTCATACCAGGTATGCAGGAAGGGTTCAACGTTAGAAAAACAATCCATGTAATCCATCACATTAATAAAATAAAAGACAAGAATCACAAGATCTCATCAATCGATGCAGAAAAGGCAGCTGACAAAGTCCAACACCATTCATGATAAAAACTCTCATCAAAATAGGAATAGCAGGGAAATTCATCGACATAATTAAGGGCATTTATACAAAGCCAACAGCCAACATCATCCTAAATGGAGAGAGTCTGAAAGCATTTGACTTAAGAATGGGAAACAGACAAGGATGCCCTTTATCACCACTCTTATTCAACACCGTGCTGGAGGTCCTATCCAGAGAAATTAGGCTACAAAAAGAAATAAAGGACATCCAAATTGGTAAGGAAGAAGTAAAAGTATCTCTATCTGCAGATCATATGATCTTATACACAGAAAACTCCAAAGAATTCACAAGAAAACTACTGGAAATAGTAGATTTCAGTGAAGTATCAGGATACAAAATAAACATACAAAAATCAGTTGGCTTCCTCTACAGCAACAAAGAGAACTTTGAAGAGGAAATCACCAAATCAATACCATTTACAATAGCCCCAAAGAAGATAAAATACTTAGGAATAAATCTAACAGAGACATAAAAGACCTATACAATGAAAACTACAAGACACTACCGCAGAAAACCAAAAGAGACCTGCATAAGTGGAAAAACATACCTTGCTCATGGATAGGAAGGCTCAACGTTGTGAGAATGTCAATTCTACCCAAAGCAATCTACCGATACAATGCAATCCCGATCCAATTTCCACTGACATTTTTTAATGAGATGTAGAAACAAATCATCAACTTCATATGGAAAGGGAAGAGGCCCCAGATAAGTAAATCATTACTCAAGAAGAACAAACTGGGAGGCCTCACACTACCTGATTTTGGAACCTAATATACTGCCACAGTAGTCGAAACAGCCTGGTACTGATACAACAACAGATACATAGACCAACAGAACTTAACTGAGAATCCAGACATAAATTCATCCACCTATGAGCAGCTGATACTTCACAAAGGCGCAAAGTCCGTTAACTGGAGAAAAGACAGTCTCTTTAACAAATTATGCTGGCATAACTGGATATCCATTTGCAAAAAACTGAAACAAGGCCCATACTTCACACCACGCGCACAAACTAACTCAAAATGGATAAAAAACCTAAATATAAAATCAAAAATGATAAAGAACATGGAAGAAAAAATAGGGAGAACTCTAGGAGCCCTAATACATGGGATAAACACAATACAAACCTTGACTAACAATGCACATACCCTAGAAAAGAAACTACATAACTGGGAGCTCCTAAAACCAAACACCTATGCTCATCAAAAGACTCCACCAAAAAAGTAAAAAGACAACCTACAGACTGGGAAAAAAATTTTCGGCTATGACAAATCTGATCAGCATCTAATCTCTAAAATCTACAGGATAATGCAAAACCTCAACAACAAAAAGACAAATAACCCAATTTAAAAATAGGCAAAGGATATGAACAGACACTTCGCCAGAGAAGACATTCAGGTGGCTAACAGACACATGAGGAAATGCTCACAATCATTAGCTGTTAGAGAAATATAAATCCAAACTACAATGAGATATCATCTCACCCCAATAAGGCTAGCATTAATCCAAAAAACACAAAATAATAAATGTTGAAGAGGTTATGGAGAGACTGGAACACTTATACACTACTGGTGGTAATGTAAAATGGTACAACTTCTTTGGAAATCAATTTGGTGCTTCCTTAAAAAACTAAAAATAGAAGTATCATATGATACAGTAATCCCCCTCCTTGGAATATATCCTAGAGAAATAAGAGCCCTCATACGAATAGATATATGCATACCTATGCTCATTGCAGCACTGTTCACAACAGCAAAAAGATGGAAACAACCTAGGTACCCATCAAGAGTGGAATCGATAAACAAAGTGTGGTATATTCACACAACGGAATACTATGCAATGATAAAGAACTATGATGAATCCGTGAAACATCTCATAAGATGGAGGAAGCCGGAAGGCTTTATGCTGAGTGAAATTAGTCCCTCGCAAAAGAACAAATATTGTGTAAGATCACTATTATAAGACCTCAAGAAAATGTTTAAACACAGAAGAAAACATTCTTTGATGGCTACAAGTGTGGGCAGGGGGGAAAAGGGGTATTCAGTAACTAGGTAGTAGACAAGAATTGTCTTAGGTGAAGAGAAGGACAACACACACTACCAGGGAAGTCAGCACAATTGAACTAAACCAAAGCAAAGAAGTTTCCTGAATACAACTAAACACTTTGAGGGACAGAGTAGCAGGGGTGGAGATCTGGGGACTATGGTTTCAGGGGACATCTAGGTCAACTGGC
This sequence comes from Dugong dugon, assembly GCA_030035585.1. NCBI lineage: Eukaryota > Metazoa > Chordata > Mammalia > Sirenia > Dugongidae > Dugong > Dugong dugon. Next base: position 41,599,286 of record CM057473.1, read on the forward strand.
ATAACAAACTTTATTAAGAAAATGTTCTGCATCCCACTTTGGTAAGTGGCATCTGGGGTCATAAAAGCTAGCAAGTGGCCATCTAAGATGCATCAATTTTTCCCAACCCACCTGGAGCAAAGGAGAATGAAGAACACCAAAGACACGAGGTAAATATTAGCCCAAGAGACAGAAAGGGCCACATAAACCAGAGACTGCATTATCCTGAAACCAGAAGAACTAGATGGTTCCCAGCTACTACCAATGACGCCCTGACAGAGAACACAACAGACAGTCCCTGATGGTGCAGGAGAAAAGTGGGGTGAAGAACTCAAATTCTAGTAAAATGACCAGACTTAATGGTCTGACTTAGATTGGAGGGACACTGGAAGACATGGCCCCCAGACTCTCTGTTAGTCCAAAACTAAAACCATTCCTGAGGCCAACTCTTCAGACAAAGGTTAGACTGGACTATGAGACATAAAATGATACTCATGAAGAGTGTCCTTCTTAGCTCAAGTAGATACATGAGACTAAATGGGCACTTCCTGTCCAGATCGAGATGAGAAGGCAGAGCAAGTTAGGAGCTGTTTGAATGGCTACAGGAAATCCAAGGTGGAAAGAAGGAGTGCACTGTCACAGTATAGGGAGAGAAACTAGGGTCAGTTAACTTTTGTATGAGAAACTAACTTTAATTGTAAACTTTCACTTAAAGCACAATAAAATAAAATGGAGACAGAATGTGTTCTTAAGCGGAGATTGTGAGGATTAAATGAGATGTGTGAGGGAGGGAGTGAAAACCTGGCACAGTATCTGGAACACACTAGATTTTAAACAAATGGTAGTTCAATCTGAATACCTCTTTAATGTATTCCTCTTTCTCCTAATATACACCATAAATAAGTTGATGAAATTTTGTTACTGTCACCTGTCAGTTTGTGGTACTGCTGTGGTTTGCATGGGGGCTGTTGTGGTGTCACAAACGGTTTGTGCTTAACTACTAACCTAAAGATTGGAGGTTCAATCCACCCAGTGGCACCTCAAAAGAAAGACCTGATGATCTGTTTTCATAAAGATTACAGCCAAGAAAACATGAGGTTGCCATGAGTCAGAACTGACTTGAAGGCAACAGGTGGGGTTTTTTTTTTTTTGTTTGTTTCTTTGTTTTTTTGGTTTTAATGAAGAGAAGTTTATTTCCTTACAGTAAAGTAGGCTAAAAGTCCAAATTCAGGGTGTCAGCTCCAGGGGAAGGCTTTCACTCTCTCAGCCTTCTCATCAGTGTTCCCCCAGACTAGGAGCTTCTCGGCACAGAGACCCCTGTCCAAAGGACACGCTCTGCTTCCGGCACTGCTTTCTTGATGGTATGAGTTCCCTTTGTTTGTTTTTTTAATGAGTCTGGAAACTATGCTACCAGTGTTTAAAAAACCAGCACTCATGGTGGACAGGTTTTAGCAGAGCTTCCAGGCTAAGACAGATTAGGAAGAAAGGCCTGGTGATCTACTTTGGAAAATACACCAATAAATACCTTAAGGATCACAACAGAATATAGTGACATAGTGCTGGAAGACGAGCTCCCAAGGTTGGGAGGAACTCAAAATATACAGAGGCCACAACAATGGACCTCATCATACCAACCATTGTGAAGATGGTGCGGGGCTGGCAACATTTTGTTCTATTGTACATGAGGTTGTCATGAGTCAAAATCAACTCAATGACAACTAACAAAAACAATTCTTTAATATCATTTTATAGATTGTCATGGATTGAATTGTGTCTCCCCAAAATATGTGCCAACTTGGCTAGGCCATGATTCCAGTATTGTGCGGTTGTCCTCCATTTTGTGATTTGATGTAATTTTCCTATGTGTTATAAATCCTAATCTCTGCCTGTGGTTAATGAGGCAACATTAGGTTATGTTAAAAAGGATTAGGGTGGGATGTAACACACTTACTCATGTCACATCACTGATCCAAAGGGGAGTTTTCCTGGAGTCTGACCTTCATCACCTTTTATCTTAGATAAAAAGAGAAGGGAGCAGAGACATAGGAGACCTCATGCCACCAAGAAATAAGCACCGGGAGCTGAGCGTGTCCTTTGGACCTTGGGTCTATGTGCTGAGAAGCTCCTAGACCAGGGTAAGATTGATGACAAGGACTTTCCCCTAGAATTGACAGAGAGAGAAAGGCTTCCCCTGGAGCTGACACCCTTAATTTGGACTTCTAGCCCCCTAGACTGTGAGACAATAAATTTCTGTTCCTTAAAGCCATCGACTTGTGGTATTTCTGTTATAGCAGCTCTAGATAACTAAGACATAGATATTGACTATTTTATTGTAATTGAATTGAATTTATTGTCTTAGCTCAGCCCAGAATAAGAGTTTTTATTAAGAAAACCTAGAAAAGTTCAGAAAAATGGCATTCACTGTTAAAGAATACTTATTAATCACTCTTTGTAACTATTTTAACTTACTGGATTCAAATCTTTCTCTTAACTAATTATATTTCCCTTTAAGTGAAACATAAATTATTTTAACACAGTAGATATAATTTTATCATGCCTCTAAGAAATCAATTCACTACACAAGTGCCATGTTTTGCATTCTCCGATAGTTGCAAGTAAACGAACACTGAATACTATCCTCTGTGGCATCCCTATGCTATGATAAGCAGTTTGTTCATCACTAATATGGGTAACCAGAAAAGGCAATTGCATTAATTTGAGGATGAGGGAAGATGTCATTTTATCTTTAAAACTGTGTCAATCTTTTGGATTGAAAAAATGCTTTTGATCAGAAGTGCATACTTCTCTCCCATTTCATCTGCTTTTGCTCATAATCAAACTGATGCCAATCCTTTTATTTTTAATTCAAGTAAAGGTATTTCTCTACTTACTGTCAAGAGATTTAGATGAAGTATCTGTTCTTTTTGACAGAACAAACCTGTAAGAGTACTTTCCTTAGTTTGTCATTCAGTATTTAATAATTTTCTCCTTGAATTTAAAGTTTCTTGAAATGGGCCGAAATCTAAAAATATTTCTGGCAGAAACAGTTATACCAGACATCTTAATTATTATGTTTCCAAGGAAATGACAGGCTGTGTAAGGGAAGCTGACATGTCTCCCTGCAGCTATGTGCTTTTTATATTGGAGTTTTAGGCTATTATAAATTACCTAGGCCTGGGACTGGCATAAGCACAATGCCTCAGATTTAAACCAGCTGCCACATAATGAAGCTGGAGATTGACTCCTTTACACCCCCTCCTTTTTTTTTTTTTTTTTGTTTTTTGTTTTGTGGTACATTTCCCAAATATAAACTTCTAGCAGTGTACACCCTTCTAGATAGGCAGTAAAAATGTCTCTTTTTATTTTTTTCTGGAACCCTTGCTGTATATTCTCCACTGTCGGAATCATTCTTAAAGATTAAATTGAACAGGAAGATGGAGAAGCTGGAGGTGGAGAAGTTGGAATCTGAAGAGTGCAGGGGCCTGGCAGTTATTCTGCAGGGCTGATGCTCTTGACAACTATTGTTTGATGTGAGTCCCTACCTACTCTGCTGAATGCCATGTTTCCACATGAGGAAAGGAACTTAATCTCTGCACCTGCTGCCTCCTCATTAGAGGGGAGAGAATCACTTGGTGATCTTGGAGTTAAGCAGCTGACATAACAGTGCTGCACAGTAAATTGAACAGAGCAAAGGTGTTAAACTGTCTCCTGCTAGGAAGGTATTCTGAATTGTATTGCTACATGCTTTTAGCTTGCTTCCTGAATTTGGGCCACTTTAGGATTATTCCATTGCTAAAATCCTAAGGCAAGAATAAGTTCTGCTGCTAACAAATGAAAAGGCAATAATTAGTATAATTGTCATTCTCCAACTACAGGGACATATCAAATGAGGTCTACTTAACTTTGTAAGTCGTAATATACCTCTTGCATTATGTGACTGATATATTTTACTCATAAAGTGAAAATAATACCGTTTTTTTTTTTTTTTGCAAACATATATTTGTAAAGTGTTTTGTTATCTATTGAGAGAGAGTACTGCAACATTATAAAAGATAAAACACTCTTGGGATATTGGAAAATGGGCTACAGGCTAGGTTCAGATTTAAAACTTCCTTCTCATATTACCTTGGATATGTTTGGATGTCTTTTTTTTTTTTTTTTTTAATCCAAAAAATAAATAAAACAAGAACATAAAAACAAAGAGTGGAAATGGTATGCCCTGACAATTTCACAGTGCAGTGTGCAAGGAAAGGAAAAAATGATAGAGAGAAAAACAAGTAACAGTAGTTGAAAGACTGTACAGTGCTTTAAATATGTGAATTTTATCACTATTTAGTGGGCTTTCTTTTATGGTTAGAAATTGCTTATCCACTTCTGAAAACACAAATCAGAAAATAAGGCACAAATGAGATGAGTGACAGGACTTTAGTAATGAGTACTTACTTGATATATCTGGCAGAGAGAAGGACCTTCATTCACAATACAGCATCTTGTCAGGGTCCTCATTACAGATAAAATCCAGTGAAATCCATCAGGATACTGACAGAAGCTGTTAGGAGCTTCTGCCTATAGACAGCTGAGCATGACTGATGAATTTATAAAGGTCCAGCCTCCACACAACTTTTTTATTAGTTGCTAAAGAAGATTTTTCAAAGAATTTATACTTAACCTAATCTTCTTTAGAAGACTTAGCATAAACATCAAACATAAGAGGATAGTATTTTCCAATAAGATCACTAATAAAAACAATATAAATACGACATTATAATCAAGAATATTTTCCCCTTGTATCCAGGCTAAATTTTTTATCAATGTGTAGAATACTTGGTTTTGTACACAAGAGAAGATTCCAACTATTAATACCACATACTACAATTAATTAAAAATTCTCTTATTGTTGTTGTTAGGTGCCATCGAGTTGGTTCTGACTCATAGCGAACCTATGTACAACAGAACGAAACACTACCCGGTCCTGCGCCATGTTCACAGTCCTTGCTATAAGGCCACTGTTGCAGGGACTGTGTCAAACCATCTTATCAAGGGTCTTCCTCCTTTCTGATGACCTTCCACCTTACCAAGCATGATGTTATTCTCAAGGGACTAGTCCCTCCTGATAACACATCCAAAGTATGTGAGACAAAGTCTCACCATCTTCGCTTCCAAGGAACATCTGGCTGTACCTCCAAGACAGATTTGTTTGTTCTTCTGGAAGTCCATGGAATATTCAATATTCTTCACCAACACCATAATTCAAAGGCATCAATTTTTCTTTGGTCTTCTTTATTCATTGTCTAGTTTCCACATGCATATGAGGCGATTGAAAATATTATGGCTTGGGTCAGGTTCATCTTAGTCCTCAAAGTTACATCTTCACTTTTTAACACTTTAAAGTGGTCTTTTGTGTGTGTGTGTGCTTTAGATGAAGGTTTACAGAGCAAATTAGTTTCTCATTAAACATTTAATATACATATTGTTTTGTGACACTGGTTGCCAACCCCAGGACATGTCAACACTCTCCCCTTCTGGACCTTGGGTTTCCCATTACCAGCTTTCCTCTCTCCTTCTGCCTTCTTGCCCTTGTCCCTGGATGGTGTGTCCATTTAGTCTCATTTGGTTTTATCGGCCTGTCTAACCTCTGGCTGAAGGGTGAACCTAAGGAGTGACTTCAGTACTGAGTTAAAAGGGTGTCCAGCAGATTTGCCCAATGCAATATGCCATTTGATTTCTTGACTGCTGCTTCCATGGATCCAAGTAAAATGAAATCCTTGACAACTTCCATCTTTTCTCCATTTTCATGATGTTGCTTATTGGTCCACTTGTGAGGATTTTTGTTTTCTTTACACTGAGGTGTAATCCATACTGAAGGCTATAGTCTTTGATATTCATCAATAAGTGTTTCATGTCCTCTGTGCATTCAGAGATCTGTATTGCAGGTTGTTAATGAGTCTTCCACCAATCCTGATACAATGTTCTTCTGCATATAGTCCAACTTCTTGGATTACTTGCTCAGCATACAGATTGAATGAGTATGGTGAAAGGATGCCACCATGATACACATATTTTCTGATTTTAAATCATACAGTATCCTCTTGTTCTGTTTGAACGACTGCCTATTGGTCTAGGTACAGGTTCCACATGAGCACAATTAAACCTGGAATTCTTGTTCTTTGCAATGTTATCCATAATTTGTTATGATCTACATAGTCGAATGCCTTTGCATAATCAATAAAACACAGATAAACATTTTTTGGTATTCTATGCTTTCAGCCAAGATCCACCTGACATCAGCAATGATATCCCTAGTTCCATGTCTTCTTCTGAATCCAGTTTGAACTTCTGGCAATTCCCTGTTGATGTACTGCTGCAATCGTTTTTGAATTTCTTCAGCAAAACTTACTTGTGTGTGATATTAATGATAATTAATATCAATACTTTCCACAATCTGTTGGATCACCTTTCTTTGGAATGGGTGCAAATATGGATCTCTTCCAGTTGGTTGGCCAGGTAACTGTCTTCCAAATTTCTTGGCATAGACGAGTAAGTGCTTCTAGCACTTCATTCTTTTGTTGAAACATCTCTATTGGTATTCCGTCAATTCCTGGAGCCTTGTTTTTCACCAATGCCTTCAGTGCAGCTTGAAGTTCTTCCTTCAGTACCAAGATTCTTGATCATATGCTACCTCCTAAAATGGGTGAATGTTGACAAATTCTTTTTGGTACAGTGACTTTGTGTATTCCTTCCATCTTCTTTTGATGCTTACTGTATTGTTCAATACTTTGCCCATAGAATTCTTCAATATTGCCACTTAAGGGCTTGAATTTTTTCTTCAATTCTTTCAGCTTGAGAAATTCTGAGCATTTTCTTCCCTTTTGGTTTTCTAACTCCAGGTCTTTGCACATTTCATTATAATACTTAACTTTGTCTTCTCAAGCCACCCTTTGAAATCTTCTGTTCAGCTCTTTTACTTCATCATTTCTTCCATTCGCTTTAGCTACTCTACATTCAAGTGTAAGTTTCAGAATGTCTTCTGATATCCAGAAGATTTTTCAAATAATTTATACTTAACCTAGACTTAGCTTAAGCCTCAATTATAAGAGAATAGTATTTTCAAATAAGATCATTTGTAAAAACTATATAAATATTATAATTAATAATATGTTCTCTCTGCATCCAGGTTAAACTATTTTTAATGTACATAATATTTGGTTTTGTACCCAATACAGACAATTCCAAGTGTTAATTCCACATACTGAAATTAATTAAAAATTCTCTTATTACTAATTGCAAAATAGGAAATAAATAATTCTGAATTATATAAATGAGAAAATACCATTATGTAATAATAGCATTTGTCTTAGTCATCTGCTGTAACAGAAATACCACAAGTGGATGGCTTTAACAAAGAGAAATTTATTCTCTCACAGTCTAGTAGGCTACAAGTCCAAATTCAGGGCATCTGCTCCAGGGGAATGTTTTCTCTGTCGGCTTTGGAGGAAGATCCATGCCATCAATCTTCCCTAGGTCTGGGAGCTTCTCTGCACAGGAACCTCAGGTCCAAAGGACAAACTCTGCTCCTGGCACTGCTTTCTTGATGGTATGAGGTTCCCACGTGTCTCTGCTCACTTCTCTCTTTTATATCTCAACAGAGATTGGCTTAAGACACTATCCAATCTTGTATAGCTCATCAGTATATCTGTCGCTAATCCATCTTATTACATCATAGTGATTGAATTTACAACACATAAGGAAATCGCATCAGATTATAAAGTGGTACACAATCATACAATACTGAGACTCATGACCCAGCCAAGTTGACAGATTTTTTGAAGGGACACAATTCAATCCATGACAGCATTTTAAAAAATCTTTATTCCACTACTCAGTTCTTATTGAGAGATAGTATGACATAACTAGTATAAATAATTTGTATCACTTATTGATAAAATGAAATGTCAGGTACCAGATAGGTTGCAAGTAATGAAATTTATCTATCAATTTCAAATGTTTGCTGACTTAAGATCTGCCCCTACCTGCCCAAACTATGAAGTCGCATGGCCTGACTGGGGAAGAGCTGGGCCTGCTATTGAAGGAGAGGGATTATAAGCTATGAGAGCTGCAGGTTCTGGCTAGTATGCACCAAAAGGAACCCAGGAGAGGATACCAAGGAGTGATCTTGAAGCTGCTGAAGTAAGGATGGGAAAATATAATGCAGGATATGTGAGAGTTTGTCAATATGAGGACATTCTTCTGTGACAGGATTTAACACACAGAAGCCAGTTTCCTAGAACGTCTATGTTTCGATTTTTGAGAAAGTCACCCTGTACTTTATTACCTAGAGTTGGAATCCCCATAACCCTGTAACATTTCAGTTAGGCCTCTGCTTTGGTCCTCCTCAAGCTTAAAATGCCATCTCTCTGAAGGGTCAGTTTTGCCTTCTACACATGTCACATTCCTAGATCAGTGGTTTTCTGGTCAGTACACCTATCTTTAGGTAGCAAAAAAATGCTGACTTTAATGTGATAAGAAAGAATACATTGTTTATAATGAAGAGCCAGGCATCCAAATATCACTCCATAAGTGACTGCCAACAGTCTAATGTCCACAGTTTCTATAAGGTTCCTATGTCTGCTTTAAAACCTGCTTGAGATACAGTGGGGCCAGGAACCACAGCTGACATTATCACTCCCATGTGATCTCTTTATTACCCTCTGCTGGAAAATGAGTATCCTTTATGTTCTGCCTTCTCTGAACCATCTGATGTCTCTGGCTATTAATTACAAACAATTTTTCTAATAAAATTGTTTCTTTTTGGTCAACAATAGCTCTCTACACAAGAGCTCAGCTACTATCATGAGCTTGGAGAGTTCTTCCTGATCTAAAAACTAGTTAATAACCCATTTCATCCAATTGTATCTATTGGCCATTCCCCAAACCAGGTACGTGGAGAGGATGCATGTGGAACAATATAAGGAGTATGAGATGGAGACCTGTAGGTAGGTATGCCCTGGGTAAGCTAATAATTAGGTTTATTTTGAAGTAGCTATTCTTTGTATCTATTTTCCAATATTTATTTACTAAACATTGAGAGAATTTAGTATCTACAAATAAAGATTATGTTCAAAACTTACTTATGAACTTACTTCTCCTGACTGAATCATAATGTCTTGAGAAAAAACCTAGTAAAACATTTCATACTTTTTCTGTAACACTTGATTATTCTATATTTTGTGTAGGTGTGTATGTGTTTATTCCAGCTTAAACATTTTCAACTTTTTTTGGCTAGTTAAATAAAGAATTACTTCTAAAAACCTTAGTTAAATACTGTCTTTTAATTTATTCCCTTGATGTTTTAGAAATCATTATATATTGTCACCTTAGGCATATACCTGGCTAGTCTACTCAATCTATAAGCTCTGAATGAAATGGCTTAGAAAAGGTGTGAAAGGAAACAGAAATTCCTAGAGGCAGTAGTTCTTTATTTTACAAATATTCATGTGTCCAGCTCAATTCTCTTCTATCCACGTTCCTCATTGTTGAAATTCTTTTTGATCATAAAATGTGATTTATTTAAAAAACTGCGATCATCCAGAAATATATTACCAATCCAGCAAACACACCAACTTTTACTTACACTTGTGAGAACACATATTAAATAAGAACTTGCCTAAGAAATTCTAAGGTTGAACCCCTAACCCCTGTTTTAGAGTATTATTAAATTATTAAAGCAGTTGTTATATTAGAGTCATTTATCTTTTCCTCACTACAGTTTTACTCTTCATCAATAAGTGACTGAATATATTTTCCTTAAAATAATACTGAATTCTAATCCTTTGGTGTAGAAAAACTATACAGGAATTAGTGGGGACGTTTTTCTAAGCAAACTTTTGTATTTAAATATAACACACATAGAAGAGTACACATATCTTAAGTGTACACATATGAATGAATTATGACAAAATTAATTCACGTGGGTAATCCCCAGATGAGGAAATAGACCATTATCTGCATTTCAGAAAGATCCCGCTACCCTTCCAATTACTTCCTCCTTCCTCTTCAAAATTTAAGCACGTTCTGATTTGTAACACAAAAAATTCATTTTACCTGCTTTGAATTCTATATAAATAAAATTATACACTCTTGTCTGGCTCCTTTCATTCAACAATTTGTTTGGGAGTAGTACATATTACTGAGTGTAGTACTTCATTTATATTTATTGCTGTATTACATTCTACTGATTATAATACAACTGATTTATCCATTCTGTAAATGGGCATTTGTATGGTTTCATTTTGGACTATGTCTTAAAATGTGCTGCTATGAACAAATCTCTGTACTGAACAAAATGCTACAAAGGGAAATTAAAGACCTTAAAAAATAGAGAGCTATATATGTTCATAAATTGGCATCCTCAATATTGTTATCATTTTTATTCAAATTTACCTATACATTGTTGTAGGGGAAAAAACATCATAAAGTTTAGCAAAGCAACAAGAAAGTTTTATTCAGCATATATTCAAAAGGAGAAAAGTGGAAAGCGGACAAACATGCTGCCAGAGCTAGAATGTCTGTCAAATCCAAGGAAATATCAAAGAACAGACAAACGTGGGAAAACAGACAAGCATGTCACTAGAGCCATGTCTGTCCAAGTCCAAAGAATATTACAGAATAGGCAAGAGTGGGAAAACGGACAAGTATGCTTCCACAGCCACGTCTGCCCAAGTTCAAAGAACCATTACAGAGCCATCAGTATATATTAACATTACAAGTGGGCAAAACCATTGAAAGCTTAGCCTTTTCAGATTGGCTGCAAACTGTGATCCTACATTTTGAATTGTCTTTCTTAACAATCATTGGTACAGGTTTCAGTAACGACAGTCACGAGGGTCTTCATTGGTCCAACAAATTTCTATTCACTAAATGCTAATAGAAAAAGAGTTGAAAGTTTTCTGTGTTCTGTTTGATTGGCTTTATGTGAACGTTTCCCTAAAAGATACTTTCCAAGATTATTTTAGCTATTGTCTTTATACCTCAGGGCCCAGCTGATGTGTCCTTGTGAGCCCAGCTCCAGCTGGGTCACATTCTCTATGCTCAAGGACAGGGAATAATGACTCCAATATTATTTCCTAAATCAATATAAATATAGATGTAGCTATAGATATACATATATATTCAAACAAGTAGCATTTATATTTTTGGAAATTTGAGATTTTATTCTAAAATGTATATGAAATGTAAAGAACATAGACTATAAAGCATTCTTGAAAAAATGTGGAGGTCTTATACTATCTGCTACCACCCATCTGTCAGTTTGTCGTACTGTGGTGGCCTACATGTTGCTATGATGCTGGAAGTTATGCCACTGGTATGTCAAATACCAGCAGGGTCACCCACGATGGACAAGTTTCAGCAGAGCTTCCGATATAAGACAGACTAGGAAGAAAGGCCTGGTGATCCACTCCCGAAAATCATAAGGATTACAACAGAATATTGTTTGATACTCGTATTAGTGTCGAGTTGATTCCAATTCAAAGCAATCCTATAGGACAGAGTAGAACTGCCCCATAGGGTTTCCAATTAGCAGCTGGTGGATTTGAACTGCTGACCTTTTTGTTAGCAGCCAAGCTCTTAACCACTATGCCAGCATGGAAAATGAGCCCCCTAGGTTTGAAGGGGAGCTCTGGTGGTTAAGCGTGTGGCTGTTAACTGAACAGTTGGCAGTTCAAACCAACCAGCTGCTCCACAGAAGAAAGATGTGGCATTTGGCTCCTGTAAAGATTACAGCCTTGAAAACCCTATGGTGCAGTTCTACTCTGTCCTATAGGGTCTCTATGAATCAGAATCGACTGACAGCAATGGGATATTTGAAGGCAGTCAAAATACACAGTTGGCACAACAATGGACTCGAGCATACCAATGACAGTGAAGACGGTGCAGGATGTTTTATTCTGTTATACATGGGGTTGCCATGAGTGAGCCAACCTGATGACAATGACCAACAACATACTATCTAACTTTAAAATATAATATGAAGCTACCATACACACTTTCAGTGTGTTACTGACATAGGGATCAACAGAGAATACAGAAATGGACTTACACTTAGAGTTATTTGGATTTTGACAAAAGTGCCAAAATTATTCACAGGAAAAAGAATGTTTTTCTCAATAGAAGTGCCAGAATACCTGAATGTTTATTTGAAAAAGTTAACCTTGACACCTTCCTCACGACCTACATCAAATTTAATTCTAGACAGGTTATAGACTTGTACATGAAAGCTGAAATCATAATTCTATAAAAGAAAATATGGGAAACTATTTTTTAGACTTTAGGGAATAAAAAGTTTTTTTTAAAGACAGGTCACAGAAAGCAATAACTATAAAAGAAATGTGAAGAATTAGACATCATCGAAATTAAAAATTTCTGCTCATCAAAAGACATCATTAAGGAAATGCAGAGGCAAGTCACATACAAGAGAAAATATTTCTAAACCATATATGTGTCAAAGAAATGTTCAGACTATATTATCAATTCTTGCAAATCAGTAATAAAAAGACAAACAATTCAATAAAAATGAGAAAAATTTTGAACACATACTTCACAGAAAACATACATGTATATGGCCAAACACATAAATACGGTCAATATATACATGTGGTCAAAAACAAATGAATAATTGATCAACATCACTGCTCATCAGGGAAATTCAAATTAAAACCATAATGAGATATCACTACAAGACCTAACCTACTCATAAGTAAATAAAATTCGGAAGTTTGATTATATCAAATATAGGCAAGATGTGGAGCAACAAAAAAAGCTCATGTATTTTTTATGGTAATGTAAATTGCTACATAGATAATAAATACTGTTCAACAATTTTCTTATAAAATTGAAAATATAACCACTCCATGACCCAGTAATTCCATTTATAAAATAAAAATATATGTCTATAAAGTGACTTGTACAGGAATGTTCATATTAGCTCCAATCACAGTAGCCAAAGACTGAAAACCCAAACAACAATCAACAGTAGAATGAGTAAACAAACTATGGTATATTTATATAATGAAATAACATTAAGAAATTAAGTAATTTCTTAATGTCAACAAATTAAATAACTACTGATACATGAAGTACCATGTATATATCTCAAAAAAATCAGTATGCTAAGTAAAAGAAGGCTTACACACAAGAATGCATAATACATGTTTCCATTTACTTGAATTTCTAAACCACATTAAACTAATCTATGGTGGAAAAATCAAAACTGTAATGACATCTGGGAGGGTGGAGCTGGGAATTAACTGGGAAAAAACATTAATGAACTCTCTAAGCAATGGTAATATTCTGTATCACTAAGGAACTAATACACACATATACATACCTATCAAAACTCAATCAGAGTACATTTAAAATTTGTACATTTTATATATGTAGATTTATAGCAAACAAATCTGTAAACAAATATAGACTCTAATGATATGCATGCTGAAGTATGTAGCAGGAAGTGTACAGATGTCTGCAATTTATTTTGAAGTTATGTCAAAAATAAAATATATCAACGGATGGATACTAGGACGGATATATGGACAGATGTGAGATGAAATAGTCACAATATAATGTGAATGGCAAAATCTAGATGGCGGATGTGTGACTGTTAACTGTAAAATTCATTACAGTTTTCTGTAAGTCTGAAAATTTTAGTAATAAAATGGGGGGAAACTAATCAGGACTTCCAATGCTAGCCATGTTAGAATAACTGTTACCAGACCCGTCTGCTTGACGTAGTAATTAGAAATCATGGCAAATAAATGAAACAGAATTTTTTAGACAACTCTCAACAGAGAGCTAAGTACTGTGATCCTGTAGAAAAAGGGAACAAATGACATAATCAACCATACTTCCTACATAGAGGCATTTTTCAGAATGCAGCCCAGGGAGGGAGAAACTAAGCAGAACATAATGGTCCCTCTGAGTTGAAGAGATGGAAATCTAAGTTGTGATGACTAAGGCAGCTGGAATTTGTGGAACAGAATACCACAGAGAAAGAAATAAGAGATAGAGTTTTTGAAAACTAGTTGGGGTTCTCTTAATTCCACTGATAAAGCTAAAGTTTGCATGCATAGGATGAAAGTCCACATGGTCAATCTAAGAAATATCAGGGAACTCCAAGCTGAAATTATCTAGAGCTCATGCTTGAGAGACATTTGAGTTCCCCTTGACTAGAGTCAAAGAAAACTCATTGAAAAAATCAGATGAACCACATAGATACATTTAGAGTCAAATATAATAGTGAGGCTGGAATAAAGGCTACTCTAGACCTGTTCTGACAAAAGTCTTGAACACAACGAACAAAAGACTCAAGCTGATATGTGAGTAACTGACATACTTCCCAAAATGAACTTCAATACTCTTTAAAGCTCAATTTTAAAAAAGTCCAGACACCAAAAGAAAAATAATTCAAAATGTTAGAATACAATAAAAACTACAAGGTATACTAAAAGGCAAGGAAAAAAAACCACATAATTTTAAGAAACAAAACAAGAATCAGAACAAGACTCAAAAATGACACGTGTTGTAATTGTTAGAAAGGAAAGTTTTTTAAAAAAAATGTGACTAATGTGTTAGGGACTCTATTTGAAAAAGCAGACAACAGGAGAGAACAAATTTGTATTACAAGCAAAGAGAAAAAACTCTGAAAGAGTATCAAAACAAAATGCTAGAATTTAAAAAGCACCATAATGGAAATGAAGAATGTCCTTAAAGGATCATCCAAGGAAAGAATCAGTGAGCTTGAAGATAGGTTAATAGAAACTTTCCATCTAAAATGCAAACAAAAGGAATTAAAAAAAAAAAAAAAGGAAAGAAAAGAAACAGTACATCCAATATCTATCTACAAAAAAACTACCTTGTTTAGGTTAAAAGTAAAGGGGTGGAGGAAGATCTACCATGCTAACACCACTTGAAATAAAGCTGGCTTGATTTTATTATTTTCAGAAAAAGCAAATGTCAAAACAAGGAAAACTATCATAGATAAATAGGGGTATTACATAATGATAAAAGAGTCAGTACTGCAAGAAGACATAACAACCCTAAATGTGAATGCACCTACAAAAGTAGTCAACATATGTGAGAAAAAATTGAGAGAACTGAAATACAGTAATAGAGAAATACACTGTTTTAATTAGAGACTTCAATAATGCTCTTCTTTCAGAAACTGATACATCATACAGGGAAAAATCTGTAAGAATACAGCTGGCTTAGGGAGCATTGTCAATCATCTTGATCTAATTGAATTTAATACTTCATCGAACAATAGAACATACATTCTTCTCAAGCTTACGTGAAATATTTATAAAGATACACCATGTTCAGGACGCATGGAAGATGGTGGACTAGTCAGATGCTTCTGGTAGCCCCTCTTACAACAAAGACCCAAAAAAACAAGTGAATTGATTACATATGACAATCTAAGAGCCCTGAATATCAAAGGCAAAGTTGAGGAATCTGACTGAGTGGCAGGGAGAGGGAGAGATGGTGCAGAAGCAGAGAGGAGTTGCCAGACCTGACATGGTGGGAGCTGGTACCCTCTGGACCAGATTGGCTGGCATGTGCGGTGAGGCGAGCAGTATGTTTGGGACACGTTTTCCACGTTCGGAGAGACTGAGCAGCAGAGAGTCTGCTGAGGCCTTCAGAGCCTGTGAATAGTGGCGCTCAACTGGCAAAAGTATATGGGTTTAACCTAGCAAGCGGATCACAAAACATCCTGCTCCCTCTTCACTCTGCACCAGGTCCCAGGCTGGCTTCAGCCATTGCTGCATCGCTTGAGACAGAAGTAGGACCCATCACGCGCCACAGAGCCATTCTCTCGGGCTTGGAGAGGGGATAACTTAAGAAACAGGAAAAAATAATCTGCCAGCTCCCCTAAGCCAGAAACTCAGGGCAGGCACAGCTCCTTTGCCTCGGCACAGGCATACGGGGTCCACGGACTTTGAATGCCTTTCAACCCTGCATAGACCTGTGTGGGCCCATTTCAACAGCATAGGCCCTCATTAACACAGTACAAAAGGGTATATACCTGAAGCCTAACTTCACTGTATCAACTACATGGTAGAGAGGCAGGTTTATGACATTTGATACTGCTCTGCCCATAAAGCAGGGTCCTCACCTACCCACATCAGGGGCCTGAGGACTGGTGGCTCTATCCATGCCACCTAGCCACCTGTGACGGGGTCCAAGAAAAAGTAGTGCCTCTGCAGCCTTACAGACAACAGCACTGGGTGGCCATAGTCTGGCTGCAAAACCCACCTACTGACACACTCTAGGGAACAGGGATATGCTTTCCTCTGAGACACTCAGGGGCACCTGGCAGCCACCTGCCTTGTTTAGTGAGTGAGGCCCTACTGCAGCCAGACACCTGTGCCTACTTCAATCACCCTTGCCTGTCTAGGACTGTAGGTGAGACCTGCACCACACACCAGGTGACTGACTATCTGGACACCTGAGCTGAATCCATACAAGAAAATTTAATGGACTCCTGGGCTCAAATATCTACTAACACATCTAACCACCTGGTGACAGGACGTTAGACTTTCAAAAGTGCCAATAATCAAACTAGCTCACAAGAGCAGCCTATTCGGATATATCAAAACAAAACGAGAAGCTAGGACATGATAAGCAAACATAAAATAAATAAATACAGTAACTTATTGATGGCTTGGAGACAACAGTCAACATTAAATCACATGAAGAGGCAGACCATGATGGCTTCAGCAAGCACCCAAAACAAAGATTCAAGAAATATTCCAGAGGAAGAGAACTTCTTGGAATTACCCAAGGTAGAATATAAAAGATTAATATACAGAACTATTCAAGATATCAGGAAGGACATCAGGGAAAACACAGAACAAGCAAAGGAACACAGACAAAGCAACAGAGGAACATAAGAAGATTAGAGAAGAGCATAATGACAAATTTAACAGGCTGCAAGAATCCACAGAGAGACAGGAAACAGAAATTCAGAAGATTAACAATAAAATTTCAGAATTAGACAACTCAATAGAAAGTCATAGAAGCAGAATTGAGGCAATGGAAGTCAGAATTAGTGAGATGGAAGATAAAGCACTTGACACCAACTTATTTGAGGAAAAATCAGATAAAAGAATTTTAAAAAAAGAAGAAAACCTAAGAATTATGTGGGACTCTATCAACAGGAATAACCTACAAGTGACTGGAGTACCAGAACAGGAGGGGATAACAGAAAATACAGAGAGAATTGTTGAAGATTTGTTGGCAGAAAACTTCCCTGATATTGTCAAAGATGAGAAGATATCTATACCACGTGCTTATCGAAGCTAAACAAAGTAAATCCCAAAAGAAAGTCACTAAGACACATTATAATCAAACTTGCCAAAACCAAAGATGAAGAGAGAATTTTAAGAGTGGCTGGGGATAAATGAAAAGTCATCTACAAAGGAGAGTCAATAAGACTAAACTCAGACTACTCAGCAGAAACCATGCAGGCAAGAAGGCAATGGGATGACATACATAAAGCCTTGAAGGAAAAAACTGCCTGCCAAGAATTATATATCCAGCAAAACTGTCTCTCAAACATGATGGTGAAATTAGGGCATTTCCAGATAAATGGAAGTTTAGGGAATTTGTTAAAATCAAAGCAAAATTACAAAAAATACTAAAGGGAGTCCTCTGGTTAGAAAATCAATAATATCAAATAACATCCCAAGACTAGAACACAAGACAGAGCAATCAGGTATCAACCCAGACAGGGAAGTCACAAAAATAAATCAAAGGAAACAGAGACGTCAATATGTAAAAGATGACAACATTAAAACAAAAAAGAGGGACTAAAAGTGTAGTCATGGAAGAAGTCAGGTGATATAAGAAATACAAGAGTGGGTTAAACTTAGAAAACCTGGGATAAATATTAAGGTAACCACAAAGGAAACTAACACTCCTACACATCAAAATGAAAAACAAGAAAAACCTAAAGATTCAGCAAATAACAAAATCAACAACAAAAAATATGAAAAGAAAATACATTAAAAAAAAATGACTCAGCACTGAAAATTAAGTGGAACAAAGAAACTGTTAACAACACAAAAAAAGACATCAAAATGACAGGACTAAAGACATACCTATCAATAATTATGAATGTAAATGAACTAAGTGCACCAACAAAGAGACAGAGAGTGGCAGAATGGATAAAAAAACATGATCCATCTATATGATGCCCCCCTTAGACTTAAAGACACAAACAAACTAAAACTCAAAGGATGGAAAAAAGTTTATCAAGCAAACAACGATGAAAAAAGACTAGGGGTGGCAATATTAATCTCTGACAAAAAAGACATTAAAGTAAAATCCACCACAAAGGATAAGGAAAGACACTATAAAATGATTAAAGGGTAAATACACTCAGAGGACATAACCATAATAAATATTTATGTATCCAACCATAGGGCTCCAAAATACATAAAACAAACTCTAACAGCGTTGAAAAGAAAGATAGCTCCACAATAATAGTAGAAGATCTCAACACACCAATTTCGGTAAAGGACAGAACATCCAGAAAGTAACTCAACAAAGGCATGGAAGATTTAAATGCCACAGTCAACCAACTTGACCTCACAGACATATACAGAACACTCCACCTAACAACAGTCAAGTATACTTTCTTTTCCAACGCACATGGAACATTCTCCAGAATAGACTACTTAGTAGGCCATAAAGCAAGCCTTAACAGAATCCAAAGCACTGAAATATTACAAAGCATCTTTTCTGACCATAAAGTCATAAAAGTAGAAATCAATAACAGAAAAAGCAAGGAAAAAAAATCAAACCTATGGAAACTGAACAACACCTTGCTCAAAAACTACTAAGTTACAGAAGAAATTAAGGATGGAATAAAGAAATTCACAGAATTAAATAAGAATCCTACACATCCTACTAGAACCTTTGGGACACAGTAAAAGCAGTGCTCAGGGGTCAATTTATAACTATAAAGGTGCACACCCCAAAAGAAGAAAGGGCCAAAATCAAAACATCAACCCTACAACTTGGAAAGTACAAAGAGAGCAGCAAAAGAAAACCTCAGGCACCAGAAAAAAGCAAATAATAAGAATTCAAGCAGAATTAAATGAAAAAGAAAATGGAAAAACAATTGGAAGAGTTAACATGACCAAAAGCTGGTTCTTTGAAAATATCAACAAAATTGATAAACCATTGGCCAAACTAACAAAAGAAAAACAGGAGAGGAAGGAAATCACCCAAATAAGAAATGAGATGGGTAATATCACAACAGACACAACTGAAATTAAAAGAATCACAATAGAATACGATGAAAAATAGTACTCTAACAAATTTGAAAACCTAGAGGAAATGGACAAATTTCTAGAAACTCATTACCTACCTAAACTAACACAAACAGAGGTAGAACAACTGAATAAACCTGTAACAAAAGAAGAGAGTGAAAAGGTAATTTAAAATCTCCCAACAAAAGAAAGCCCTGCCCCAGACGGTTTCACTGGAGAATTCTACCAAACATTCAGATAAGAGTTAACACCACTACTACTAAAGGTATTTCAGAGCATAGAAAAGGGTGCAATACTCCCAAACTCATTCTATGAAGCCAGCATAACCCTGGTAAACACACCAGGTAAACACACCACAAAAAAAGAAAATTACAGGCTAATATCCCTCATGAACATTGACACAAACATCCTCAACAAAATTCTAGCCAATAGAATTCAACAATATATTAAGAAAATAATTCATCACGATCAAGTGGGATTCATACCAGTTATGCAGGGATGGTTCAACATTAGAAAAACAATGTAATCCATCACATAAATAAAACAAAAGACAAGAACCACATGATCTTACCAATTGATGCAGAAAAGGCATTTGACAAAGTCCAACACCCACTCATGATAGAAACTCTCAGCAAAATAAGAATAGAAGGGAAATTATTCAGCATCATAAACAGCATTTATACAAAGCCAACAGCCAACATCATTCTAAACGAAGAGAGTCTGAAAGCATTCACCTTGAGAATGGAAACCAGATAAGGATGCCCTTTATCACCACTCTTATTCAACATTGTGCTAGAGGTCCTAGCCAGAGCAATTAGGCTAGAAAAAGAAATTAAGGGCATCCAAATTGGTAAGCTGGAAGTAAAAGTATCTCTATTTTCAGATGATATGATCTTGTATACAGAAAACCCCAAAGAATCCGCAAGAAAACTACTGGAACTAACAGAAGATTTAAGTATCAGGATACAAGATAAACATACAAAAATCCATTGGCTTCCTCTAGAGCAACAAAGAGAACTTTGAAGAGGAAATCACCAAATCAATACCATTTACAATAGCCCCCAAGAAGATAAAATACTTAGGAATAAATCTAACCAGAGACATAAAAGACCTATAGAAAGAGAACTACAAGACCCTACTGCAAGAAACCAAAAGAGACCTGCGTAAGTGGAAAAACAGACCTTGCTCATGCATAGAACTTAACATTGTGAAAATATCTATTCTACCCAAAGCAATTTAGAGATACAACATAATCTCGATCCAAATTCTAATGGCATTTTTTTTAACAAGATGGAGAAACAAATCACGAATTTCATATGGAAAGGGAAAAGGCCCTGGATAAGTAAAGCATTACTGAAGAAGAAGAACAGAATAGGAGGCCTCACACTACCTGATTTAAAACCTATGATACTGCCATGGTAGTCAAAATGATAAAGAACAACGATGAATCTGCAAAACATCTCATAACATGGATGAATCTGGAAGGCATGATGCTGAGTGAATTTAGTCACTCACAAAAGAGCAAATATTGTATGATACCACTATTATAAGAACTCAAGAAATGGTTTAAACACAGAAGAAAACATTATTTGATGGTTACAAGGGTAGGGAGGGAGACAGATGGGTATTCACTAACTAGATAGTAGATAAGAATTATCTTAGGTGAAGGGAAGGACAACACACAATACAGGATAAGTCAGAACAACTGGACTAAACCAAAACGTAAGAAGTTTCCTGAACACAACCAATCTTTTTTGAGGGACAGAGTAGCAGGGGCGGGGGTTTGGGGACCATGGTTTTAGGGCATTTAGGTCAATTGGCATAACAAACTTTATTAAGAAAATGCTCTGCATCCCACTTTGGTGAGTGGCGTCTGGGGTCTTAAAAGCTAGTGAGCGGCCATCTAAGATACATCAATTAGTACCAACCCACCTGGAGCAAAGGAAAATGAAGAAAACCAAAGACATGAGGAAAATATTAGCCTAAGAGACAGCAAGGGTCACATAAACTAGGGACTCCATCAGCCTAAGACCAGAAGAACTAGATGGTGCCCAGCTACCACCAATGACCACCCTGACAGGGAGCACTACAGAGAGTCCCTGACGGAGCAGGAGAAGAGTGGGGTGCAGAACTCAAATTCTGGTAAAAAGACCAGACTTAACGGTCTGACTGAGAATGGAGGGACCCTAGAAGCCATGGCCCCCAGACTCTCTGTTAAACCAAAACTGAAACCATTCCTGAAGCCAACTCTTCAGAAAAAGTTAAGACTGGACTACGGGGCATAACATGATACTCGTGAAGACAGTCCTTCTTAGCTCTAGTAGATACCTGAGACTAAACGGGCAGATCCTGTCCAGAGGTGAGATAAAGAAGGCAAAAAGGACAGGAGCTGGTTGAATGGACATGGAAAATCCAGGGTGGAAAGGAGAAGTTTGCTGTTACATTATAGGGAGAGCAACTAGGGTCACGTAACAATGTGTGTATAAATTTTTGTATGAGAAACAGATTTGAACTGTAAACTTTCACTTAAAGCACAATTAAAAAAAAAAAAAAGATACACCATATTCTGGGCCTAAACAAATTAAAAAAAAAATAGAAATCACACAAAGTATGTTTTTATACCATCACGGTATTAAACTAAACATTCATCACAGAGACACAGTTGGAAAATCACATATTTGGAACACGTAACACACTTCTTAATAATACATGCATCAAAGTGGTCTCAAGAGAAACAAAGTATATGTATTTTATTTAAATGAAAATGAAAATGATGATATGTACTCTTAATAGGATACAGTGAAAATGGCACTTTACCTCCATGGTATTTCTTCCAAAAATACATAAATCCAGTTTAATCATAGAAAAACATTAGTCAAATCCCAATTGCAGGTCATTCTATAAAACACCAGATGAGTAGTTCTCGAAAATCTCAAGGTCACCAAAAACAAGGAAAATCTTAGAATCTTTCACAGCCAAGAGGAGCCTCAGGAGACAAGACATTCATATGTAAAGCAGTATCCTGGATGTAATCCTGGAACCGAAATGAGAACATTGTAGACTAAAAACTAAGAAAATCTGAATCAAATGTAGACTTTAGTTAATAATGTTGTTATTAGGTGCCATCAAGTCAATTCCAACTCATGGTGACCCTATGTACAACAGAACAAAACACTGCCTGGTCCTCTGTCATCCTCACAATCCTTACTATGTTTGAGCCCACTGTGACAGCCACTGTGTCAATCCATCTCATTGAGGGTCTTCCTCTTTTTCACTGATCCTCTACTTTACTTTTCACTGATCCTCTACTTTACTAAGCATGATGTCCTCTCCAGGGACTGGTCCCTTCTGATAACATGTCCAAAGTACATGAGACAAAGTTTCACTATCTTTACTTCCAAGGAACATTTTGACTCTACTTCTTCCAAGACAGATTTGTCGTTCTTCTGGCAGTCCACAGTATATTCAATATTCTTCGCTAACACCATAATTCAAAGGCATCAGTTCTTATTTAGTCTTCCTTATTCATTGTCCAGCTTTCCCATGCATATGAGGCAATTGAAAATACCATGGCTTGGGTCAGGCACAACTTAGTCCTCAAAGTGACATCCTTGCTTTTCAAAACTGTAAAAAGGTCTTTTGTATTTAATAGTTAATAATAACATAATAATATTGTTTCATTAATTGTAACAAATGTACCATACTAATGTAAGATGTTAATAATAGTGGCAACTGGATATGGAGTATATGAGAAATATTTGTACTATCTTCTCAATTTTATGTAAATCTAAAACCGTTGTAAAATTAAAACTTTATTTAAAATACCAGAATAAAACTTAGGTCTACACAACTTGATGAAAATTCCTAGAAATGGTGAACATATGGATAAATATGACAGACTTATGTCTAACTTAATTTGTTTTTTAAAAAAATTTATCTTCTGAAGCAAAACCAAAATAACAATGTTTGTGATATATATAGAATATGAAATGTTAAACATAGACAATAACAACACCAAGGATGGGAGAGAAACAATAAATGTATAGTTGTGTAAGGTTTTTATATTATGATAGTATGTATGAAGTGGTATGATTTCAAGCTACACTGTAATAATTCAGAGATGTGTGTTGTAAACATTTTGAAAACCAGAAAAAAATAAAAAGTGGCATAGCTAGTAATTCAGTATTACAGGTAAAGCAGTATTTGTTTAAATCTCAATTACTCCAAAAGAAGACAGGAAAGACCAAAAAAAAAGGAACAAAGAACACATGATAGAAACACAAATAACAATATTGTAGACTTAAACCTAACTTTATCAGTAATTCTATTAAATAGAAATGGTCTAAATACTTCAAATATAAGCAAGAGATCATAATACTGGATACAAAAGCAAGACCAAACTATGTTCTTTCTACAAGAAATGAACTTTAAATAAAAGCACAGAGTTTTAAAAAAAAATTATAGAAGACTTAGACCATACAAACACTGATCTTAAAAAAAAAAAAGTTAGAATACCTAAGTTATTATGAGAGGAAATAAAGAAAAAAGAATATCACAATGACTAAAGAGGGACATTTAAAATAACAACAGCTTAATTCATCAATGAAGAAGACCTAACACAGAAAAGTATGCATCTAATAAAAGAGCTTCAAAATACATGAAGAAAAAATCTGACAGAACAGAAAGAAGAGAAAGACAAATCCACAATCACAGTAGGAGATGTCAGCACGTCCCTCCCAGTAATTGACAGCAGATAGAAAATCAATAGGTACAAAAGACTTGAACATCAGAATCAACCAACTTGACATTCACTTGACAGCAACATAATCTATTGGAATATTCACCAAGATAGACCATATGCTAGCTGGAAAAAAACAATAACAGGCAAACAAAGAAAAAATGCATTTAAAATTATTCAAGTACATTTAAAATTATTGAAATTGAACAGAGTAGACCCTCTGACAACATTAGAATTAAAATAAAAATGAATATAGAAATATTTATAAAATCTCATAAATATTCATAAATTAAATAATAAACTCCTAACTAAATAGTTCATGTGTCAAAAAACAAATTACAAGAAAAATGAGCAAATAGTTTGAATTGAGTGATAATGAAAACACATAATCCTTAGTAGAACTACTGACATTTTGGAACCAGTGATTTTTATGAAGAGATGTTCTGGGCTTTGCAGGATGCTTAGCAGCACCCTTGGCTTCTTCCAACTAGATGCCAGTAGCACTCCCTCCCACCTTCACCCCCTCATCCAGTTATGACAATCAAAAAAGTCTCCAGTCACTGGCAAATATCTCTTGATGGGGCAGGAAAGGGAGCATAAAATATTCACCCCGGTTGAGATCCACTGAACTAAAGCAATGCTTAGGAGAAATATTTGATCTTTAAATGCTAATGATATAAAAGAAAAATGATATAAATGTCTACTTTAAGAAATTAGGAAACTGAAAGGAAAGTAAACAATCATCTTGGCTAACTCTGGCAACAAACGGTTTTGTTTCTTGAGTTATTTCATAACATTTTGAAAATTCTCTCTCTCTGCCAATTACAATCATCATATTCTTATCAGATGATCCTTATCTAACCAATGAAGACAAAACTAAGAGAACCTTTATGTTATGAGCTGAATTGTGTCCCTCAAAAATATGTGTTGGAATACTAACCACATGGAAAATAGGGTTTTTCTTTGTTATGTTAATGAGGCCATATTAGTGTAGGCTGTGTTTTAAGCCAATCACTTTTGAGATATAAAAGAGTCAATTAGGCACAGAAGCAAGCACGTGTATAGGGCTTAGTATTCCAACACATATTTTGGGGGGGAGACACAATTTAGTCCATAACATAAGGATTCTCTTAGATTGGCCTTAACTGATTCTGGAAGGATCATTTACTGATAAGAACCTAATGACTGTAACTGGCAGAGAGCGTTTTCAAAGCACAAATGTGGAAAGATTCATGTCATATGACGATCACCAAGGAACCCAGGAAGGGAAGATGAGACAGAGACAAGGATTTTCCGCCAGGGCCAACAGAGAGAGAAAGACTTCCCCTAGAACTGGTGCCATGAATTCCGACTTCTATCCTCCTAAAATATGAGAAAAAAAAATTCTGTTCATTAAAGCCACTCACTTGCAATATTTCTGTTATAGCAGCACTAAGAAACTAAGACACCTTAGAATTTTAACTACTCAGTAAATAAAGGGAAAACTTCCTATAGATCTTGAGTGCTGGAGTCCCTAGATAGTGCAAAAGGTTAGATTTTAGGATTTTAGAAAATCACTGACAATCGCCACAGGCATCCTCAATTTTTGAAACAACCACTTGGTTGATTGTCTGTTAATCGTATCTACCTACTTTCCAATTCTTTGATGATCTCATTTGACATTCTCTGACACAACCTTCACAAAATCTTTAGATTTAAGCCTTTAAATAACCTCAGATTTAACCACTCAGATTTTGTATCTTTTTCTAAGTACGTTATATCAGCCTAATGGTCTTTTATTGAAAATCAAATGAACATATCTAGAAAACTTTACACTTTGGAATCAGAGAAGTAAGTGTGACTCTTAATTTGACTTTGAGTTATTAGCCTGTAACCTTCTGCAAAATCTTTTATCTTTAACAGTGTCAATAATACTCATAAAACCAAAAAAAACCAAACTCACCGCCGTAGAGTCAATTCCGATTCATAGCGACCCTATAGGACAGAGTAGAACTGCCCCATAGAGTTTTCAAGGAGCACCGGTTGGATTTGAACTGCCAACCTTTTGGTTAGCAGACATAGCTCTTAACCACTACACCACCAGGGTTTTCATAATACTCATAGGACTGTATAAAATAGATCCTCAGTAAAAGTTATTTCTCTCACATTCACCTGTATAAATTTATATAATTTTCAGGAGCAATAATAAAAATATCTTATATCTTTGCTTTCCAAGTGTCTTGGGATTTTATAAAATATATTAAATGTTATTGCTTGGAAATTTCTACCAGTGTTATCTCAAATCTTTATTCATATTATTTGATTTACATTTTATTATTTTTTGGGTAAACTATTATTTATTTACCCATTCATTCACTTATTCATTTTTCTTCCTATAAAACACAGTCATATTTCATGGTGAATCTAAACTGCTGTAAAATACTACTGAAGCTGAAAATATTCATCCATCAGTTATGTATTTTGATATGTCATTCCAAGCGAAATTATGAATATAAAGACCATATATTCTACAATGCAAAGAAACTTAAGTGATGTTGTATCCTGTGTTTCTACTGAGATTGCTTTCAAATGCAAAATGAAGATTATGTTAGAGAGAACAGCTAGCTATTAAAGTAAATGTATTCTTTCCCTTGATTATGATCTGAAGGATTAACATTAGAAAACTTAATTCATATGTTCTAGCTCAGTAGAACATATCTAGATATACTCCTAATGACCAAATAGATAAGAGCACAAATTTTTAACATTTATTTATGATTAAACCCATATGAATTCATATTGTGCCCCATGAGCAAAGTCCCCTTAGATAATTACACACTTAAATCTCCATGTGTTTATTAAGGTTCAAGACAATTTTAAAATTACATTTAAAATTATCTACAGGTTAAATATTTTGTTTTACTATCCTCAGTGTGGAAAACTTTCGTAACGTGAGGCTACGTTTGGTTTAGGAAAACGGACAAAAGTCAATCATCAGGAACTATGATAAATATTATGAATGTTACGAAAGAGGTAATGTTACTTTACATCAAAGGGACAAAAACTTTTGTAGTCCAAAACCATTAGCTCATGCTTAAAGACTTTTTGTTTTAATTTCTACTGTTTTGAAAAATATTTCTATAGAATATATATAGAGATCCCTAAAACTACTGTGAAGGATAATGATCATTAAAATGTAAATATCACAGGATTTTGTGTTGTTAAGCCATCTCATTATTTTTGTTATACTTTTGGGAAAAAACTTTTATTGCCTATGAATCAGGTACTATCATTTCTTTCTATATTTGAAGTTCTGCAATAATTGATTTTATCTTACCTTTTCAATTATAATTCCTAATTATAACATTATAATTATTCAATAATTATATTATAATTATTTTCCTAATTAAGTAAATCTCCCTAATGTTATTCACGTATATCAAGGTCAATTTAGCTATGCTTCTAAACCAACACATTTCCATCAAGTGGACTCTGACTCATGGAGATCCTATGTGTGCCAGAGTAGAACTGTGCTCCATAGGGTCTTCTATGGTTGATTTTCAGAAGTAGATCACCAGGCCTTTCTTCCTAGGTACCTCTAGGTGGACTCGAACTTCCAACTTCTCAGTTAGCAGCTGAGCATTTTAAGTGTTTGCACCACTTAGGGATTCCTTTATGCACCTAAAGGCCCTCCTATTTATTCTCTTCCAATAAAAATCTATTACTTTTTTTCAAATTTTAAATCTATCACTTCTTAAAGATCCATTTCAATTTCCACTCTGTCAATGTAGCTTCATACTCTTCCGTCTTCAGATAAACTAATTTTTTTCTGAATCTGCAGAGTATTTATATTTTACTATACTCTGGAAACTGTTTATGTCCATGTTCTAATATTTATTAAACAGTTCCTTTACGGATACATATTTATAAAACTGAAGGCACTGGTGATTCATTGGCAGAATTTTCACCTTTCATGTGGGAGATTTGGCTTCTGTTCTCAGCCAATGTACCTCAAGCTCAACCACCAACAAACAGTCTGTTGCTATTATACTGAACAGGTTTCAATGGCGCTTCCAGACTAACACAGACTAGGAAGAAAGGCCTGGTCATCTACTTCTGAAAAATGAGCCAATAAAACCCTATGGATCACAACAGTTCAATCCCATTGTGCACGGAGTCTGTGGCTGACTCAATGGCAGCTAACGACAATATATATAAAACTAAATAAAAATTTCATCTAGAATTTCTAAATATGTTTTTCTTTTATATGCTTCACAGTGGACAGAGCAGATGGCATGTATCTGAAAAGGAGGATTTATGGCCAGAAAACATGTTTATAAAATTCAGCACAGTAGATATTCCTCAATTATCTACTCTTTCCTTCTGTGTAGGTAGATTATATAGTTCCATCCCATTGATTTCAATCATTAGTTCAGTTTCCTTTTGCACTATTATCTTACTCTGGCCAATGGAATATCAGTGGATGCACTGTATGTCATATCAAAGAAGCATTTGGAGTTGCCAGTAGTTTTTTTGTTCCCGTGCCCTCTGCTATGAGAACATGTCCCAGGAAGCTTTGTCAACTGTGGTAGCAAAATGTGAAGACATATTGTGCATACCTGAACCTGGACTGCATCCCAAAGCAGTCAGCAAACAAAGAAGTGAGAGAGAAATAACTATTTGTTGTTGCAATTTACCGAGAATTTTAGGTTGTTTATTTTGTAGCATATCTTAGCAATAGCTAATAAAACCAACTATCACATTTACTCTTAAAGTTCTGGAAGAAAACATTTTGATTTTTAAACCAAATTTTCTTCATCTATACAAGGGATAAAGCAATCTCCACCCTAACTATGACACAGATTTAGGAAATGTCACAGAAAGCATCAAATGACATTAAAAACAACAACTAATGAAGCTTTTGATTTAGTTTTTGGAAAGCCTAGGGGAAATTTTGATTTCATTTCTGAAATAAAAACTTAATTTTAAAATATATGAAATCACCTAGAATAGAGCTTGGAATGAACTAAATGCTTAATATACTTAAAATATACAACTAATAAATTACAGAACACAATACAGCTCTTATTTATTATTTAGATGATATTAAGAATTCAGTAAGCAATTCTAATTTGATTTAAATTTCAGTTTGAGAAGTCAAGGAAACTTCAGAGGATGAATTCAATCTCATTTCTCAGTTACTAACCTTATTCACTTAGGCCATTGACTCTTTTATAGTGAAAATTTGAAATCCTTATAGTAAATGGTTAGTGAGAGCCAGTCTTGGCCATTTATGACTGTACATGACACATCTCTGATCACTTTTCCCTCAATCTGCCTGCAGGTTTCTATAGAAATATGCCCCAAATAATAAAAATTAAAAAAATTAAGGGAATTAGATATTTAATTATGTGTTTTTAAATGTATTTAGCTTTTCATACATCTTTAACAGCATGTGGTTAATAGCACATTATGATGAAGAAAATTATGATTTATTAAACTGAATGACATCTATAAAAAAGTAGTAGTATAATAATAAGTGAGAACTCTATACAGTCAAAGGTTATATTTCTTAATGGCAGACATCTTTAAAGACATGATGGTGAACACAGTGATACTATTTATTACTAATTTTCATAGAAGCTTCCTTTTTAAGATTTAGATTTTCAATTATATATTAAATATGATTTGCAGTTAGCTAAGGTTACACCAGTGTCTTTCATGCTATTCATTCAAGAGATAATCTATTAAATATTATTTGTAAAAAACCAGTTTATTCTCATGATATATGTATGTGTATACAAATATATGTATACATATATATTTTCTATTTTCAGCAGCTTAAAAATATAAGGCTGAGAAGAAAGCATTATTAAAAAGTTTTCACCTAGGAAAATAAGGATATCCAATTTCTTAACAAAGCAGGGGCCCTGTCACATAATTTTAATCATGTAGTCAAGAGTCTAATAATTTATAAGCACTATAATTAAATCAACTTACAATTTTATTTAACATGTTAAAATTTGCCAGGAATGTCATCATATCTAATGTAGCCAACCCTATCCTTGTCAGAAAGGAATATATAACCCACTGAAGTTGCATACAATGTAGAAAGAGTAAGATATAAATATTTTCTCTATCTCTATAGATACAATTTAATTGACTTCCTAAATCAATTCTCCGTGCCTGAGTGGCATAGGTGTTAAGTGCTACAGCTGCTAATCAAAAGGTCGGCAGTTCAAATTCACCAGCCACTCCTTGGAAACCTTATGCGGCAGTTCTGCTCTGTCCTACAGGGTCGCTATGAGTCACAACTGACTAGACAGCAAAGGATTGGGTTTAAATCATTTCTTATTTTGAGTCTCTTAGAATAAAAGTTTCAGCAATCTTAATCATTCAGTAAGACTGGTATATAATCTTGAAGTTCACTTTACATGAGTCTTTTAATTTACATAACAAGCAGAGGAAACAAAACTTAATGTTTATACTTAGAATATGTTTGTTAATAAATGATTTATTATAAAATCTTTCCAAGTTAGGAATTAAAAATAACATCTTTTTGTTCATTCTGAAAGAAAATAAATCTAAGTGCTTAATCAATTCCATGACAATTATATGTCAATTTATCACTTTCTATATAGGAGGCTGCTGTAAGGATATTACCAAGTATATTAGTCAGGGTTCTCCAGAGAAACAGAACCAACAGGAGGGATAGGTAGATTAGACTGAGAGAGCGAGTGAGAAATAGATAGATAGACAGACAGATAGATAGATAGATGATAGATAGATGTTGTTGTTGTTAGATACCGTTCAGTCGGTTCCGACTTATAGTGACCCTATATACAACACAATGAAACACTTCCCGGTCCACCGCCATCCACACAATCATTGCTATGCTTCAGCCCAACCTTGCAGCCACTAAGTCAATCCATCTCTTTGAGGGTCTTCCTCTTTTTCGCTGACCTTCTACTTTACCAAGAATGATGTCCTTCTTTAGGAACTAGGCTCTCCTGATAACATGTCCAAAGTACATGAGACTAAGTCCAGCCATCCTTGCTTCTAATGAGCATTCTGGCCATCCTTCTTCCAAGACAGATTTATTTGTTCTTCTGGCAGTCCATGGAATATTCAATATTCTTCTCCAACACCACAATTCAATGGGATCAATCTTTCTTCGGTCTTCCTTATTGATTGTCCAGCTTTCACATGCACTTGAGGCAATTGAAAACACCATGGCTTCGGTCACCTTAGTCCTCGAAGTGACATTTTGCTTTTCAACACTTTAAAGAGATCTTTTGTAGCAGATTTGCCCAATGCAATGTGTCATTTGATTTTTTGACTACTGCTTCCATGGGTGTTGATTATGGATCCAAGTAAAACGAAATCCTTGACAACTTCAATCTTTTCTCTGTTTATCATGAAGTTGCTTAATGGTCCAGTTGTGAGGATTTTTGTTTTCTTTATGTTAAGGTGTAATCCATACTGAAGGCTATATAGTCTTTGATCTTCATCAGTAAGTGCTTCAAGTCCTCTTCACTTTCAGCAAGTAAGGTTGTGTTATCTGCATATCACAGGTTGTTAATGAGTTTTCCTCCAATTCTAGCGCCCCATTCTTCTTCATATAGTCCAGCTTCTCGAATTATTTACTCAGCATATAGACTAAGTATGGTGAAAGGATACAACCCTGACGCACACCCTTCTAGACTTTGAACCATGCAGTATTCCTTTATTCTGTTCAAAAGACTGCCTCTTGGTCTAAATACGGGTTCTTCATGATCACAATTAAAAATAAAATTAACATCTATGGTGAATCTACTGACATAAAACTGCCATGGATTATTAGAGATGATAATGATCATCCCACTTCAACCTCTTTACTTTAAAGATGAGGAGAATAAGATATAGAAACTCGAAATTATTCAAAGAATCATACTCTTGATCTTATATAATAAACTTAATTCAAAATACACTTAAAAAAATACCTTCAATTTGGAAATAACTTTTGCTTCCTCAATCTACTAGATTTTTTTCATTTATACTACATTTACTCCACACTTATTGACTATCTCCTTGGCTGGCATTTTGCATTTACAATAATAGTAAAGTATCTGACTATTAACCAGGCCGTGGGCATGGCAGCAATGCTGTGGAGCATCCCCTCCCTGGAGGAGGATCTGGGGCTGGCCTCCAGGAAACCGGGCTCATATGTTCTCACCTGGGACCAACTCTTGTATTTGATGTCAGTTACTAGGTTAGCTGGGAGCTGGCTCACTGCCCATCGAGGCACCTTTGTTCCTTTCCACAGGGCCTCCTGTCTTCCAGTATGCTAGCTTAGGCTCACTGACACATGTTTACAGGGTTTCCAAGAGCAGAAAAAAAGCAACTTCAATGCACATATGCTTTTCAAGGCTCTACTTGCATCATGTTTGCCAATGTCTCACTGCTCCAAAAAAGTCATGAGGCCAGATCTGAGGAGTTAGATAATAGACTTCATTTCTTGATGAAAGAATCTGCAACATCAGATTGTAAGGGTACAACTGCAAAGTGGCAGAGAATGTGTGGCCATTTTTACAATCTACTACAATTAGATTAACAAAGTTATTTCTATTGCTATGCGCATGTTAAGTATTTAATTTAAACTATTCCCATCAACTTGAATTCAGTAATAAGGGTGGTCAAAGTCCTTGAAGATTACTCATTTTTTTTTCCTCTTTCTGAAAATCTTAGTCTTTTTATTGAAATATTTAGGTCATTAACAT
This sequence comes from Dugong dugon, assembly GCA_030035585.1. Taxonomy (NCBI): domain Eukaryota; kingdom Metazoa; phylum Chordata; class Mammalia; order Sirenia; family Dugongidae; genus Dugong; species Dugong dugon. The sequence continues at coordinate 41,632,072 of CM057473.1, forward strand.
TTGTTTCAATTATTTGTATATTTATATCTACCATCCTACAATTTGTTTTCTATTTCAACAATCAGTTTTATGTTACCTTCTCTCTTCTTGCCTTATTTTAGTTTGAGTATTTTTATATTTTTCTCTCTATTCATTTAGAAATTTTATCATTCAGCACCTTATCAGAAAAAAGATATTTAATTTTTTTTAAAATCACTGAATGAATTTATTTTATTGTATGCTAGTTTAAGGGAACTAGGATGGAACAGCAGGGTGCATCTATAATCGGAAGCTTTTACCACACCTATGGCTGAAGCATGAAAGAGGAAATGGAGTTACTGGAGCCTGGAAACATGGAATGAGGACTACCCAACATATAACCTTAGCGGGCTGTAGTAACTGATAGGCAAGATTGGAACAGGGGAAATATACCCTATCTTATTCTCTTAATATCAGATTTCATGCCAGCATCTTCCTTTAGAGAAAGCTAACAAGAACTTAGAGGGCAAGGATGTCCCTCTAATGTCATCTTCCTGAGACAAACACAGAAAAAGATCAAAAAATGATCTGTTTGAAAAATGGAAAACAGAGATGAACACCATAGAGGTCATAAAGCCATTTGCTATTGTTTAATGGTTATCTGGAGATGAAAACGTTTTGACTTTCTTCATTAATGAGTATTTTTCTTCTTCCTGGACGATAAATTTAGGACACTTTAACTACCTTCACCCTTTCTCAATTTCTACACATTGTTCTCATGTATTTTAGTTCTATGTATTTAAACTCAACACATTATTCTTAATATTGTTTTGATACTTCAGGAAGGGCAAATATAAAGTTACAAGGTAAAATACAGAACTAATCACATCTGAATTTCTGATAAACAATACATATTCTTAGTACATGTATGCCCGTCCAATATTTGTATTTTTATTTGTTAAATCTGGCACCCCTAGTCCAATCCCCTTTAAAGGCTCACCTGACTAGGTTAGGCCCACATAGATAATCTTCCTTTTGAAAAACTCAAAGTCAGATGATTAGTATTAGTGATATACCATCATAGTCATGAGCAATTTCATGCATGCACTAAAAGGGAAGGGATTACACAAGGTGTGTACATCAGGGGTGAGAATCTTGGGGGGACATCTTAGAACAGAAAGAAACATCTACCACAGAAATATTCCTTATTGGTTTAGGAGTAATATTACCTCTATCCTGTGGTTTTAATAAATTATCATGCTGAATACTAGTATCTTAGATCTATATTCAGAGAACCAATTTTTTTTTGTTTATATAAGAAGAAGACATTCTTATAGGTAAAATCCACTTTAAAAGTGAAATATTGCTACTAAATTAAGGTCAAATAGCAGAAATGAATTCGCTTTCATGAGATATTAAGAATATCAGAAACTATTTTGAAGTACAAGAGGGACAACGCTTCAACTACGTGACAAAATGAATTTCAATTTCAGAACTAATTATATATTAAAAATATAAAACTATTATTTGATTTCCAATCCAAATCAATCCAATATGGGGATTACATTGATCATTGGCTTCTCTTGTTTTCCCTCCTGATTACATTTGGGTATATATTGTTTTCCTACCTAGTATACAAATAGTATATCAGAGACAAAGGAAGAGCAGAAAAGATATTGAAATATGGTGGCTCGATAGTAACTTGCATAAGAGTATTTTAAAGAGGAAAATGCAAATTACAGAAAGAAAACAAAGAATGCAAATATTTATTGATTGCATAATATTTGTCCTGGGTTTTTTGCTGCTTACCATTTTAACCCACACACCTGTGGTCATAAAATAGCTAAGAAATAACACACAGAGCTACCGTAACATTATTAAATATCATTCATTGTCCACCAACCATCACAGAATTTGTAACTCATATCTAATAGAATCTAGTTGTTGCCGTTTTTAACAAATAGTGCTATTTTTAACAATTTAACAAATTGTACTCATTAAAACTAAAAGATAATAATTATTCTACCTGACCTTGTAGATAAAAGCCAACACAATCCATTTATTAATGTATGCTCAACAACAAACGAATACCTCTGAAACTCAGGCACGATTTACAGCTGTCTTCCCTAACTGTCCTTAGCTTTTATTTTTGACCTACTTCTAATCCAACCCATTTGTACCTATCATCAACTAACCCTTGTTTATTGTTTTATTTCCCTGATTTTATCTTCCTTTTTTTGTTGGCCTTGCATACTAATTGTAGGTTCCCAGATTTGAACTTTGGCACCCCTAAGGGTTTTGGTTCATATTTACCACTTGTCTTTTTCCATCTCTGGCTGCCACATGTAGGCACTCTCACAAAAGATTTAGCCTTTTGGAATTTAAACACCGGCATAATCCAATTTATCCAGTCGTATAACCACAAGCACATGTCTACCCTCCACATCTTAGGAAGGGAAACATACACTGCAGGCAGAGATAAATCAAAGAGAGATAAAAAGCTGAGTAAATTTAAGTCAAGCTATTCACAAGCCATAAATAACTGGCAGCAAACATACTATTTACATTTTGGGGGCTAGGTGAGAACTAAATAAAAAAGAAAAAAAACAAGCAAATAATTTAGCACCGTGCCTATCACATAATAAGCACTCAATTAATATTAATTTTAACTTTCTGTGGAATGATGCATTGGGCTGGGGAAGAATTCCCACTTATATTGCTCTGTCTGTGCTCAGATGGTCCCCTGACTAGTACTGATATAATTTAGAAACTCTAGAAGTTGACTTAAGAGCAATAAACTTATTTAGGGAATCATCCTGTTAAATCTGTTTAATAACTTTTAACTAGTTGTGGTTATCAAGATAACCTCAAACGAAGAATTATCATTATTATCTGGCACAAATGGCAATCCATAAATATGTAAGTTACACATACACTTTCTCTTATTTTTCTTTACCTATGAGACAGTGCTTCGCACATTTTATTATGCTCATGTTACTCTTGCTTTCTAAGCTATTCAGAATTTCCTTGGTCACTGTCAGGTTGTATAATGATTGAACTTTTTCATAGCTATTTAACCTGGAGTTTTAATTATAAGCCTTAAGATATGTGAAATTTGATTTGTATGAAGACTTACAAGGTACAAAATAGGTATGCCATTCATACTTTATAATAACCCTTCCTGAGGAGAAGGAAATATAGAGTCCAAAAAAATTATTATTCAGTTTTTTCATCTTTAAGAGCTACTTTTATTTCCAAGTGTCTGAAGTAGCATTCTTTGTTATTCCTTCCACTCTATTAATGTGTAATAGAACACAGAACAAGGGTACTAGGGTTTGGTTCACTATGTACATATGAGTAGAATCTTCTATGGTAAAAACATTCAACATCCACCCCCATCTCAATTTTCTGTCTTTCAAATTAAACATCTCATTTCAAATCAGTTTACCCACTTTAGCTCATAAGGTTTTATTCATAACAACCAAACACTGTATTAAAATAAAAAGTTTATTTACAAAGTAAATATGAATTCATGCACGAATAGTATGTCATTTATTGAAAAGCAGTCCAAAATTCTTAGATTATCTATTTAACAAATTTACATCAGAATATACAACTCTACTTGGGTAAGTATATTAACATGTTTCTCAATTAGTACAGAATAGCAGTAAGAAGAGATGAATTATCTTTATTCTGTCACAAATCCTTTTAACTGACAGAAACTTCTTGACTATGCTTAGACAATTGGCTTTTTCACTGTCTTTATACAGGGGAAAAAAGTTCTTGCTAAAAATCATTCCTCTAAAATTTAAAAAAGATTGCAATGTACAGCACATTTTGGTGGAAATATTGAAATTTAGAGTAAAAAATGACTGGGTTCTTGCCCTGTATAACTCAGTGTTTTTGTGATTTGAGTCAAGTTACTTTATCAGCCTCAGTTTTTGTCATTTTTAAAATTATCTAATTAGTTTTGACTTTAGTAATTAGCCTCACACAACTTTTGTGAATTAAATGAAATAATGCATGTAAAATCACTTTGTATACAATAAATCTCTCTAATAAATTTTAACCATTACTGTTGTGTCAATATTGTAAAAATTATTGTACAACTACATTTTGAAATATGATAATGAGACCTAATTCAGTACAGTTACCAAAAGCATTATCATCAATAAACAAATTGGCTTCTGTCTATTGAAGAAATCTAAAATATGTCCAGCACCTATTATTTCTCTGGCCCTTTTAAATATTCTCTAAAACAATGTTTTCAAAACATCTGTTTGGTAAGTTGTATTATCATCCATTTTGAGATGAAAGAATTTGAGACAAGGGAGTCAACTATAAGATTTAATGCCTAGATTTGATTCCCATCTCTTGCAACACACACTTCTGTTTCACTAATTTATTAATCAGTATGAAATAAACATGTTTTATATTACCTACCAAAGACTAATGTTAAGGTTTTGAAATTCAGTCATAAATCAGATATCATTCCATGTTTTTGTGAAAGTCACTATATGTGCATTCAACGTATATATAAAGAATTATCAATACTTCATAAAATATTCCCTTTTAGACATGGAATCACCATTCTAATGGAATCATGCTGTTTGCCTGAAAATAAAAGCAAAATGCATAAATTCACTTAGGAAAGGGCTACATCACGTCAAGGAACACCAACAGCCTTGAGCTAGTAAGTATTCCACATTCCACTAAGTAGCACTGGCAGGCACTATGTGTTGGGTGCAAAAAAAGAGACAAAAAGAAGGCAGTAGGGAAGAAAGTGAGGTGTTATCAATACCTATTAGCCTCTGTGTCAATGATTTTCAGCTCAACTTCTAAAAGATGTGTTTATAATGGTAAAAAGTAATTCAAGATGTCTAATAAGCCCAATCAAATATAAGAATGCTGCTTTTTTGTTGTGTTTTGTTTTGCTTAAGAAGCCCTAGTGGCATAGTGGTTAAGAGCTCAGCTGCAACCAAAAGGTCAGTTATTCAAACACACCAACAGCTCCAAGGACAAAAGATGTGGCTTCCATAAAGACCGTGGCCTTGGAAACCCTATGGGGCAGTTCTGTTCCATCCTATAGGGTTGCTATGAGTCAGAATCAACCAGACTGCAATGGGGTTTTTTGTTTTGCTTATTTATTTTTTGTCAAGCCAAGAAACATACACAAAACACAAGTCTGAGATCTACCCATTATCCAAGCCTTAATCTATGCCTCACATAATTCAGAATCTCATTCTATCCTTGGATTAAACCCCCCTTCCTTCGTCTGTCTCAGCTTCAGCATATGTGGTAGGTGAATGACTGTAGACTGTTTCCTACTGTAGACTGTTTCCAGGTTTACAGATGAGTTAAGAAATGGTCAAAGGTAAGATGCGTCTTGAGGTAATAATGAAACAGGATCAGACAGAGTACAAGCATTATGAGAGGATTAGGCAAGGAATGTGGTAAACCTAATGATTTTGTAGAATTCTAAGATGAAATAAAGGTGTTGCTGAGCAATCTTCATGTAAATAAAAACTATTTTCTTTTAAGGAGCCCTGGTGGACCAGTGGTTAAGAGCTACGGCTGCTAACCAAAAGGTCAGCAGTTCAAATCCACCAGCTGCTCCTTGGAAACCCTATGGGGCAGTTCTACTCTGTCCTATAGGGTCACTATTAGTTGAAATTGACTCAACAGCAATGGGGTGTGCTATATTAAAGCAAGCATGTCAAGAATGACTCAAAAGTCCTTATCTATAAAGTTTTAATACTTTATTTTCATTTTTAGCTAACAGTTTCAAGTTCATTTACCACTTACTGAGTTCCTACTAGATACCAGGCATTTTCACACTTAATTACTTAAGTCTTCATAATGGCCCTGGTAAACCAGTATTAACATTCTCACTTTGCTGATGAGGAGGTAACATAATGTGCATGAAGTAATGCATTTTAAAAAGTGATCGAATCAAGACCGCTTAGTCAATACCCAATACAGGTAGTCCCAACCTACGATGTATTCACGTTACAAGGAACTACAGTTAGCACTGTCTGTTTTTGTTTTTGTACATCTTACTGTTAGTAATATGTACTACATACAATGCTGCAGCCCGTAATTTGCTGGTGTTATTACCCTCATGCCAATCCCACAAAGACAAATAAAGATCAGCTTTATAAAGATACTGATAATAAAAGGCAATAAGAATGAAAAAAAAATGAAGTATTTGACTTATGTCAGAACTGACTTAAGACAGCAATAGATGCTTGTTGTAAGAGGGACACTACCTGTATTCCTTTCAGTATACCACAGCTTTGAGGATACTCCCGATTATTATTGAAAATTGCCCACTAATTTTAATGAAAATTTGGATTTGACAGATTTAACATAGACTGCAGATTATTTCTTTGAAGTTCTTTTAGTCGATCTCACTAGCAGGATCTCCATGACATCGTCAGTTTTCTATTGTTCACACAGATGTTGCTGGGGTAAATCATATAGTCACATAAAAGCATTCACACAAACTAAATTCCATACATACTCTTTGTACTCAAATTCGAGAATTCAGGTTAGTAACCTTCTAATCACCCAGCTGTGGATTACTCACTTTACAGATTTTCTATTTCACAATTACATTTCTGGCTAGCTTCTTATCTTGGTGAGTGTGGATATGTGTTCAGTGTTGAGTGTTAAAAATTGAAATTTAATGTTAAACTCATTATTTGTCTACTGACCCTTCTCTTACAGAGGGTAACACAGAGTAGGTTCTACAGCATATACTAGGCAAATTGAAAATAAATTATGCCAAAGACATAAGTTACGGAAAGGAACTAAAATAACATTAAATCATAGAAACTTAGAGCAGCAAAGGATATTAAGAGCTATGCATTCTAAAACAAATCTTCTTTCCATGACCTCCCTTGACAATGGGCCAGGATTGTGTTTCCCTTTGAAGGATCTCTTTTTTTATACCACATTTGGATAAGATAATTTCAAAAAGTAACAATCCATTAACTGTGCCAGAAAGCTTGACTTCAAAAAGATACAACCCCAGCTCTCTAAAGAGGTCATCTAAAACCAACACACAGTCTATCACCACACCTGGTAGAAATGTGACAAGTATAGCTTTGTGGGTTTCTATGGACAGCTTGTATTGAAGAGATTAAGCCATTGTTCAACCATGACTCTTTTTAAGGTATCACAAAATGAACGCAAGCGTCTGAATTGCTCTTCAGCAAGTCATGTACCCCTAGTCTTTTCAACCTGAAATATATGACTTGTTCCCGTTATACAGCAGCATAGAGTGATGTATCTTTCAATTATCTTGTTATGAACTGTAAAAAAAAATGTGTTCAAAACAGACTTATAAATGCATGAAAACTAAATGTTACATACAGTTTATTCTGATAAAATATCCATTCATTTTAACTTTTAAAAAGTAATATGCATTTTCCATGCATTCACATATAGATCAGAAAGTAATATGAAAAAATGAGATATTAAATATTATACTTTAGATCTATTTTCTTACCATTTATCAATGAATAATAAAAACTACAAAGAGCATACATTTGCAGTAGACAATATATTTGAATTTTGGCTACTTTGCCTCCTGGAATGCACTTATGACCATGTATTACAAACTGGTGGTGGGATGATCAACCAGAGCCTATTGATAAGCATATGGATGAGAATGGCCAAGTTATAACATCCTAGGCATTAAAAAAGAAGAGTTGCTGAGTAGAGCATAGCTTTGTGTCTCACATTTGCCTCAGATTCAGCCTCTTGAGGAATTATATCTGTTTTTTAGAGAGACAAGAGGCCTGCAAATAAAAACTTGAAAAATGGTATTTCAGCTAAACATGCTATAGAATTCTCAGGCATAAGACAATGTTACTTTTTTTCCCAACAAAATAAAACAAAAAAATGTGTGTTTCCCACACATTGCCATATTTGATGAACATTTTTAAATCTCCAATTTATCAGCAGCAGCCATAGAGACTGTAGCATCCCATGGAAGCTGATAGATTGGTTTCATAGATTGGGACATTCATAAACAATGCACAGGAATATTGTAAGGTGTCATATTGCTAAGGTCGTAAAGTAACATGTGGGCTAAACAAACCAAATCACACCAGTTGCTTTCAAGTTAACTTTGATTCATGGCAATCCTGTGTGTCAGAGTAGAAATGTGCTTCACAGAGTTTTCAATGGTTGATTTTTCAGAAGTAGATCAACAGGACTTTCTTCTGTGATGCCTCTGGGTGGACTCAAACTGCTAACCTTTTGGTTAGCAGCCGAGCATTTAACTGTTTGCACTACCCAGGCACTCTCTAGGTGTGATTTAAATAAAAACAAAGCAAACAAAATTCGTTGCCATCGAGTCAATTCCTACTCATAGCAACCTATAAGACAGAGTAGAACATCACCATAGGGTTTCCAAGGAGTGGCTGGTGGATTCGAACTGCCAGTCTTTTGGTTAGCAACTGTAGTTCACCGTAGCTCTTAACCACTCTGCCACTGGGGCTCCTAGGTTGTATTAGACCCACAGAAATAAGAGTTACCTATGCTGCAGTGAATCATTTTTCACTGAAGTTTAGTGTGACCTAGTGAAACTCAGTTTACATGCAAATATTTCAAAAGTCAATATCATTTGCAACTTTCTCTTCTCTCAAAAGTAGATATTTTCTTCAGAGAACATTTTTTAATTCAGTTGGTAAGATTTAAAATAAAACCAAAAAACCATACCCGTTGCCACTGAGTCAATTCTGACTCATAGCGACCCTGTAGGCCAGAGTGAAACTACCCCACAGGGTTTCCAAGGAGAGGCTGGTGGATTTGAACTGTCGATCTTTTTTGGTTAGCAGCCAAACTCTTAGCCACTGCACTGCCAGGGCTCCAGATTTAGAATAAGTCCTACATAGAATACATTGAATTTGTCTTATGCAAATTATAGACTTAATAAATGGCAGCTATTAATGTAGAACATGGGAGCCTTGTATCTTATTTTAAGGATTTTAAGCATTGGGATCGTGATTTATTTGCACTTTCAGGAAGTTTACCATTGCAGCAATGAGGAAGTTGGATAGAAGAAAGCAAAAAAGTGATAGGAAAGCCAGTTAGGAAGGTATTGTAGTACTCAGGCAGAGATGGAAAGTAAATTCAAGAAGAAATTAGGAAATTGGACTTGGTTACAGATATTACACTCAACACCATGCACCAAGTACTATTATATACAAGTTTCTCTCTCAAATTTCTCAATCTAGCTTGAAATATATAAACACAGATAATAATAATTATGTAACATTATGCAAAGAAGTCATCAGGCAGTACCTTTTTCCTGCAAATAATGTGCCCACATAAATAATGCATCCACACATATAACATGCATAGTAACATGCTTAGGAAAATAACATGCTAGGAAGTTGTGCAGTTGGCCAAAAAAAAAAAACATATAACTTGTGTGTTATTTGAGTGAAAATACGGTATAGAGTAGACACTATCAGTACCTTGCCCGTATCAGCTCCGCCCACCTGAATTCACCTGCAGCTATGGTCCAAGGTTTTTAGCAGGCTGACTTCACACTTTGGGAGCTTCTTCCATCCATCACTTGAAGATGCAACCTGTAAACAGTAGAGGGAATTAACACAACCACATCAGCAGAAACCCTCAACCAGTAAGACTAGGTCAACGAGGCTTTTATATGCCATTTTAAGGTACCCTGGTGGTGCCGTGATTAAGAACTTGGTTGATAACCAAATGGTTGGTGGTTCAAACCCACCAGCGGCTCCACAGAAGACAGACCTGGCGATCTGCTCATGTAAAGATTACAGACCAGGAAATCCTATGGAGCAGTTCTATTCTGTCACATGGGGTTGCTATGAGTTGGAATCAACTCAATGCCTCCTAACTACAACAATACATGCCATTTTAAGAAGCTTAGACTGTATCCTATAGATAATATAAAGTGATTCTTGCAGGTGGTCTCAATTCCACCAAAGACAGAAAACGATTGGTACACAACTAGTGTCATTCTAGATGCACAGGAAAAAAAGTTATTACATTCAATGGCGATGAGTGGAGCTTACGGCTTATTTCTCCCACAGAAATTTATTGGAGAAAGATTAAAGGGTTTTATAATGAAGAGTACCACAGCCTAATATTGTTTTAAATATATCATTCTTTATTTATACTTAGATACTGTGAAATGAAAATCAAATTGATAGGACAATATACTTCTCCTTCCCTCATATTCACAAAGAGGACCAAACCAGATTACCCAAGACAAAATACTAGACTTCTTAACAAAAATATTTCAACATCCCATGAAAGATTACTGCACTGCCTGAAATAGTGACAACAGTGTTCAGCCCTACTATCTCTTTTTAACTTATGGAACTAGCCTTCAAAGCAACAACTCATACACAAAACATGGTTTCATAAATTATATTCAAATTCACTGCTTTAAAAATCACATTTTGACTCTACATTGAATGTTAGAGGTCCTCTCACTTATAACCTATGAAAAGTATAAGAAAATTTGGTTTTCTGCTTAGTTTATGCTTTTCTAAGTGTCTACACAAATTGCTTAACAGGAAACTTTTCATAATGAACAACAGGATGCTATTGCTATTGCTAGTGAAGTTTCAATTGTAGGCATGAAAGCTGAAAAGACCTGTGACTGAATTTGTAATCTAGTGTGGTGAGTCAACAGTGAATGCTTTCTGTCTGTCACTCTGATGCTATAATGACAGTCCTTTAAACATTATGCCAAAATAAAACACCAAATAAATTAGTACTTACATGTTGAATAATAAAATGTGTGCAAGCAACATATTTATTTACAATTCAACTTTTAATTACATTTTCATAAACTAATAATAAGGAAATTATCTGATCCAGATCAAATTTAGAGAAACAATTGGATATATTAAAAACTCCATTTTATCTATGGCTTTTGGAGGTTAAATAAAAATAAGAACTAAGATTTCAAGTTTCAATTATCCCAAGTATTTTAATGATGATATTTTAGTTTTATGCCAAAAAAAAAAGAAAAATCAGAATCTCAGTGTCATAAAAAAGTTTTTCCTCATTTACATTAACTGCTCAAAGTAAGGGAATTGGGCAGTGATGAGGAACAATCCTCCAAACAGCTACTCGTAATTCCAGGCTGATCGGGGTTCAGCAATATGATTGCCGTTCGCTGCATCTTGGAAAGAGAATATGATTATATCCCTCCATGTTCTATAATTCATCCTAGAAATGACACCTACTACTGTTCTCACAGCCTCTTGGCCAGAAATAGTCACATGTTCTCATCATGTTGTAAGAAAGCTTGGAATTTTAATAGTCCATGTGTTCAGGAAAAAAGAAAATCTGGGTAGTTATAAATAGTATTAACTTTATATATATATATATATATATATATATATATATATATATATATACAGTTGTTGTGAGGTGCCATCGAGTGGGTTTTGACTCATAGCAACCCCTTACACAACAGAACAAAACACTGCCCTATCATGCACCGTCCTCACAATCCTTGCTATCTCTGAACCCATTGTTGCAGCCACTGTGTCAATCCATCTTGCTGAGGGTCTTCTTCATTTTTGCTGACCCTCTAGTTTACCAGCACATATATATATATGTGTGTGTATATATATATAAAACCAAACCAGTTGCCATCAAGTCGATTTCAACTCGTAGCGGCTCTACAGGACAGCACAGAACTACCCTATAAGGTTTCCAAGGAGCAGCTGGTAGATTCCAACAGCCAACCTTTTGGTTAGCCAAGCTCTTAACCACTGTGCTACCAGGACTCCAGTGTTTAATTGAGGGTTGATATATTTTTTTAAAGTCTTGGTAAGTAGCATTATAACATTTCCCTTCAGTTTTCTCAAAGACTAAGAAATGCAAATAGTAAAAAAAAAAATTAGACCAAAATGCATATTGATTATATGTGCTCATAGTAAAAATTAGCAAAATATATTCAGATTTATTCTGGTACAATTACATAAAAATATATTGTATTAAATATTCAACAAAATTATAAAATCCATTATTTCTTCTTTAATTTTGATCACTCCTTCTCAATCTTCATACTTTTCGGGGTTGAGAGACCAATTTAAAGAGTACTTCAATTTTGAGTTGGATTCTATACAGTCGTGTTATCAGGGTTACCTCAACTTTCAAACCTGTTTACCTACCAACATATGAACTGCTTTCTACCAAAATGCTGAGGTTGTTGAAAATAAAGATAAACCTGGCACCATTTGATATTTTGAACTGCTCTGTTACAATGAAGAAAAGAAGAAAAAATGAAGTGAACGGGGATTGCAGTTCCATACTATTTGTGTGAAAGCATACTCAAAGTAGCAACAGGAAAAGAATGGTGAAATATTATACAAGTAAGGATCAAATGCATGACAAAGTATAGGTAAATAAGAATATTCCTTCAAATCAAATAGAATAAAATAAATGCTTAATAAGTATATTTTAATTTCAGGGACATGATCTATCCTCATTTTAAAATTATTTTAAAACAACATTTAAAGGCAGATTAAATAAAGGGAAGGAGGGGAAAAGTTTTATTTGTTGAATCTGATTCTGTGATATGAATGTATTATTCCTTTCATTCTTTGATAATAACATTACATATAAGGAAAACAGGGCCAAGATAAATAGCTTGCTCAAAATAATTCAGTAAGTAAGGTTTAACTGTAAAGTCAATGATCACAACCACAATTCTATGCTTTTTAAGTATATTGGTGCATTTGTACAACGCTTTGCAGTTTCCTTATAAAAACAATAGTCCTCTGAACTATAAAAAGAACACTAATATTACACTCAATTTTGGAAAAATGAAAACACCCCCAGAGGAGCTAAAGGACTCATTTGTGTTTACACGGGTAAATAGTCCAGTATTTTTTTAAAACCACTTAAACCACACTCATCTCTCCTCTAGCTGCAAGATTTTTCTCTGTGACATATAATTTATATGGAAAGGAAACAAAACTATTTGTTATATACATTATTTTAATCTGTTTTCAAATCAAAAGGATTTTAAATATGTTCTTGGTAGAGGCTATTATCTTCTACTAGCCTCCAATGTGAGAAAAGGTTTTTGCATATTTATAACAACATTTTTAATAAATGAAAACATGAATAATGTTCAAATGTTGCTTCTGATAAATTTGTCTTTTGCTCATTGTATTCAAAAAATAATAATATACTTCATTTCTTACAGATATTATTTTAAATATCTTAGAACCAAGAAAGTAACTTGTTATACAAGATAATTTTTACTATGCACCAATAAAAATTTTAAAGGCTAACCTGTGAAGCATAAATTCTTCAGAGTAGTTTTTGATTCTTATCCACATCTGTTTGAACTTTTTTATGTCAACATTCCCTATTTGCTTTATTTTAGATGTTGTCTCAAAAAGACTCTCAGTATTTGATGAAAACTTCATTCTCTGTTTAAACTGGAAAGAAAAATGCTTCTCTATGTAATAAACAAGATCCACTGCTAAGCTATGTTTGCTGTGACCGTGGTTATGGACAGTGCTCTACCAGCTGATTGATTGCCCAGCTTGACTGATATATCAGATCCTGACTGTTAGGGCACCAAATCAAATCAAACCTACTGCCATTGAGTTGATTTTGACTCACAGTAACCCTACAGGACACAGTAGAACAGTCCCATAGTGTTCCCAAGGTCGTAAATTTTTAGGGAAGCCGACTGCCACATCTTTCTCCGTGGAGCAGCTGGTGGGTTTGAACCATTGACCTCTCAGTTTGCAGCCGAGCACTTTATACTCTATACCACCAGAGCTCCTATTAGGACACAGAGGAGGGAGAAACTATAAAAATAGCCTATCTGCTTTCTTATATGGGTCTAGTTTATTTTAGCTTCTTAAAAAAAAAAAAAAATCTATTCTTCGCATTCCCTTTAACTGTAAAGTTTAAAAATTAATCATTAAAACTTGAGGCAGTTTATATAAGCAGCAACATAAAAGTAACTCTTTAGTATTACAAATTAATGATTGTGTGTCCCTTTTTATTGTTTGTTTTTAGAGCTCATTCTTTCTGCAGGTACTTTTTTTTTTGTTCTTCTACTGACTCATCTTTCTGGATAACCAAGAGCAAGCTCTCAAAATCACCCTCAATTCCTAGAGACTAGATTTACCTATTTCATTAATTTTTTTGGCAACAAAAACATATCAAATCAGCTCAACTAATACCAAAACTTTAAGAAAGAAAGTTAATGTAGTCTGATATGTCACCATGCTAAGGTATCCATAATTAACATTTTGTTGACAAATCTTTTTTTTTTTTTTTTTACATTTTTCATGTATGTGCATATCTGTGTGTGTTTATATATCTGAATCTGGAGTAATTCTACTAATCATCTTACAGAAGCATATACACACCTATTTAAATTTTTGTCACTTTTTACTTTTCAAAAACTGGGATCATTTTCACATCTTGGAATTATTAGTGGTTGCATGGTATTTCACTAAGTGGATGAGCCAGGATTTATTCAAGCATTTGCCTATGGATAAGCATTCACCGTGTTTCCAGGACTTGCCTCTATCAATATTGTTGCAATAATCATTGTTTTGTATGCATTCTGATGTGTTATTGCTTATACATCCATAAAATAGATTTCATGAGTGGGTTTGCTGGGTCAAATATATGGGTATTTTTAATTTCGTATAAACTGAAAAGCTGTTTTCCAAAATGACTCAAGCAATTTACATTTCCACTACTAATGTATGAGTTTATTTATTTTTGTCATTCTATCAAACATTAAATATTTTAACATTACTTATTTATTTATAATTTGGCCAATCTGATGAATAAAAAGTAATAGCTCATTGTTTCTTTAATTTTCAATTCCCTGATTGCTGGTGAATTTGAGCATTTATTCATATATTTACTGATAATTCGGATACTCTCTGTATTGAATTGCTTATTTACATACTTGCTCACTTTTCTATTTTTTCTTTTCATGAGCATAGGGATTATTTTTGTTTTCCTATAATTGAATCATTCACAAATTTTCAGACCAACAGTTCCTTGAGTATCCATTGCATGCATCTAGGGAAATTTTCTGACATATGATATTTGAAACCTAGTGATTCCCATTGACTAGACTAAGCTGACTCTTCGTCATGGAAGCTTTTAGGAGCTGTCCATATAAGGGCCACAAAATAGAATTTAGAAGTACAAATTCTAATAACTTCATTTACAATAGCATAGAATTTGCATTCTTTGAACTAAAGAAAGTCTATCAATATTCACAGATGGAGGAGCCCTTCTGCATGGGATTTCTAATTTGAGTTCCTAGTGAAATGCTATCTACTTACTAAAAAAACATCATCTAAGTAGAACCCTCTGAATGTTTCCAGTAAGTAGATACACATTTCACTAGTAACTCAATGAAAGTCCCTAGCTGATGGAAGCGGTTTGCTCTCCACTGCTAATCTAAAGGTTTGTGGCAAGAACCCACCCAGGGGGTGATACTAGGGAAAAAAGAGTTGGCAATCTGCTTCCGTTACAATTACAGGCAAGAAAACTCTGTGGAGCAATTCCACTCTGTAACACATGGAGTTGCCATCAGTCAGAATTGACTCAATGGCAGCTAACAACAGTAACTCAATTTTGAAATCCCATGAACAAGGGGTTCTTGTCTTAAATATTTTATGGGGATTATAATAAAGTTCTGAAGAAAAATCAAAAACAGTTGCAGCAATACATGGACAGGGAACTGTCAGAAATTCAACCCAGATTCAGAAGAGAACATGGAATGAAGGATGTCACTGCTGATATCAGAAGGATGTTGGCTGACAGAGATACTGGAAAGATGTTTACTTGTGTTTTATTGATTATGCAAAGGTATGCAACTGTGTGGATCCTGACAAATTATGGATAACATTGTGAAGAATGAGAATTCCAGGACACTTACTTGTGCTTATGCAGAGCATGTACATAGACCAAGAGGCAGTCACTCAAAAAGAACAAGGGAATACTACATGGTTTAAAATCAGGAACACTGTGTGTCAAGAGTTGTATCCTTTCACCATACTTACTTAGTATGTGTGCTGAGCAAATAATCCGAGAAACTGGACTATATGAAGCAGAACGCAGCATCAGGATTGGAGGAAGACTCATTATCAACCTGTATTATGCAGATGTCACCATCTTGCTTGCTGAAAGTGAAGAGGACATGAAGCACTTACTGATGAAGATCAAAGACTACAGCTTTCAGTATGGATTAGACTTCAACATAAAGAAAACAAAAATCCTCACAGCTGGACCAATAGGCAACATCTTGATAAACAGAGAAAAGACTGAAGTCGTCAAGGATTTCATTTTACTTGGATCCACAATCAACACCCATGGCAGCAGCAGTTAAGAAATCAAACTACGTATTGCACAGGGCAAATATGCTGCAAAAAAAAACTCTTGAAAGTGTTAAAAAGCAAAGATATCACTTTGAGGACTAAGGTGTGTCTGACCCAAGCCATGGTATTTTCAATCACCTCATATGCATGCAAAAGCTGGACAATCAGTAAAGACCAAAGAAGAATTGATGGCTTTGTGTGCTGGTGAAGGATACTGAATATACCATCGACTGTCAGAAGAATGAACAAGTCTATCTTGGAAGTACAGCAAGAATGCTCCTTAGAAGCAAAGATGCAAGACTTCATTTCATGTACCTTGGACGTGTTATCAGGAGGGACCAGTTCCCGGAGAAGGACATCTTTCTTGACAAAGTAAAGGATCAGGGAAAAAGAGGAAGACCCCCAACAAGACAGACTGACACAGTGGGTGCAACAAAGGGCTCAAACATAGCCAACGATTTTGAGGATGACGAAGGACTAGGCAGTGTTTCGTTCTGTTGTACACAGGGTTGCTATGAGTTGGAACCAACTCAGTGGCACCTAACTACAACATACTAAAGTTATTTTCATTGGGAGGCTAACAATTCAGTAAAGTGATCTCATCCATGATTTCTGCTGCATAATCCATACACTCAAATATTGGGTCACTGGAGCAAATTCTAATCAGAATTGATTCAAAAGAGTTTTTATTCCCATCAGCTCTCCTTATGGCTCTCCTGGGTAAGGACTTGGTATAGTCATTCATTAAGAATTTTTTACACTTTGATAATCTAATTTCACAGACAAATATCCACTTGACATTCTACTATCTAAAGTTATCTGCTAGGTTTTAATAAAAATTTCTATTTTCTCCTCACTAAGAAACTGGTGAAAATCTTAAAACGTAATAAGGATTGTGAAGAGTCTACTATAACCAAGTCTAGATTTTCCTTCACTTTTATAATACATATTTCAAGAATCATATTTCTTTGTATCCCAGAAAATATTAAATCAATTGCATTTAAATCAATATAGTCTGAAGTTCCTTTATATGAAAAAGGTAGATTTCTGGATTAGTGTATCTTTCATTTCATTATGGTTTAAGGTTATACCAATAAAGGAATTTGTGAAATGTAAAGTTTAAAGCCAAAATTGTTTAAGGAAAAAAAAAAGGTCCATTTCTGAGAGATTGGAATTATGGTGCTAGTCTGGGGTCCAGCTCCAGCTCCTCTGGTTAAAACTCATATGCTCTTGGGCGAATTAGTTCCACTTTGTGTCTTTAGTTTTCTTATACCAAACTCACAAGGTTGTTGTGAGGATTAAATAAACTAACAAATGTAAAAATTGTTTATAAGAGTGAAAAATATGAGGTAAGCGATGAAAAATATTTTTTCATGATTAGACAGTCTTGAATAGCTAATACGGGTTGCACTTGCAAACACTTAATACACACAATTATTTACATCTATCCACATCAAGAAACAGCCATGTTCTATTATAAAATTAATGTTTCTTTTCTTCTTATCCAATTCAGTCTCATTCACTGCTACACCCATGTTTTATTTGTGCATGTAACACATTTAAAATACATAAGAAAAAAAATTTTTTTCAAGTTCTTGGGAATGTAATCTTGAAGGAGTGGCTATAAGTCTGCAAACCTGGAGTGTTGTGTTTCGTTTTTTCTTTTTTCCAGTTTTTTTTTTTTTAATTACCTTTTCAATATCTTCTCTTGTTATGGGTCTGTTCAGATTTTCAGTATCACTTTGTTGTAGTTTGTGTAGATCGTGTGTTTCTAGAAATTTATGCATTTCCTCTAGGTTTTCAAATTTGTTGTAGTTTTTCATAATATTCTGTTATGATCCTTTTTATTTCAGTTGGGTCTGTTGTAATGTCACCCATTTCATTTCTTATTTGGGTTATTTGCATCCTCTCCTGTTTTCTTTTGTCATTCTGGCCTGTGGTTTGTCGATTTTGTTGACATTTCCTCATGTGTCTGTTGGCCACCTGAATATCTTCTTTGGTGAAGTGTCTGTTCATTTCCTTTGCCCATATTTTAATAGGATTATTTGTCTTTTTGTTGTAAAGGTGTTGGATTTTCTCACAGATTATGGAGATTAGACCTTTGTCTGACTTGTCCAAAAATTTTTTCCCAGTCTGTAGGCTCTCTTTTACTCTTTTGGTGAACTCTTTTGATGAGCGTAAGTGTTTAATTTTTAGAAGTCCCAGTTATGTAGCTTATCTCCTGGAGTTTGTGTATTGTTGGTTACGGTTTGTATCCCGTTAATGCCGTGCATTAGGGCCTTTAGCACTGATCCTACTTTTTCTGCTATGAACGTTATAGTTTTGGGCTTTATATTTAGGTCTTTGATCCATTTTGAGTTAGTTTTCTGTATAGTGTGAGATATGGGTGCTGTTTCATTTTTTTGCAGATGGATATCCAGTTCTGCAGTACCATTTGTTAAAAAGACTGTCTTTTCCCCATTTGATGGACTTTGTGCCCTTGATGAATATCAGGTGACCGTAGGTGGATGGGTTTGCATCTGGGTTCACAATTTTGTTTCATCGGCCAATTATCTGTCGTTGTACCAGTACCAGGCTGTTTTGACTACAGTAGCTGTATAGTATTTCCTGAGGTCAGGCAGAGAGAGTCCTCCTACTTTATTCTTCTTCTTCAATAGAATTTTGCTTCTCCAGGATGTCTTCCATTTCCATATAAAGTTAATGATTAGTTTTTCCATTTCTTTAAAGAATGTTGTTCGTATTTGGATCAGGATTGCATTATATTTGTAAATTGCTTTGGGTAGAACTGTCATTTTCACAATGTTGAGTCTACCTATCCATGACCAAGGTATCTTTTGCCATTTATGTAGATCCCTTTGGGTTTCTTGTAGTGGTGTTTTGTAGTTTTCTTTGTAGAAGCCTTTTACATTCTTTGTTATATTTATTCCTATTTTATTTTTTAGGGGCTATTATAAATGGTATTGTTTTCCTGATTTCTTTGCATCATTCTCTTTATTGGTGTATAAGAATCCAACTGATTTTTGTAAGTTTATCTTGTATCCTGCTACTTCAGTAGTTTTCTCGTTGAGTCTTTAGGGTTTTCTATGTATAGTATTGTATCATCTGCAAACGGGGACAGTTTAACTTCTTCATTACCAATCTGGATGCACTTTATTTCTTATCCTTGCCTGATTGCTCTAGCTAGGACTTTCAGCACAATGTTAAATAGGAGTGGAGATAAACGGCATCCTTGTCTTATTCCTGTTATCAAGGGGAATATTTCAGCTTCTCTCCAATAAGAATGATGTTGGCCATTGGTTTTGCATAGATGCCCTTCATCATGTGAGAAATTTCTCTTCTTTACCTATTTTATCGAGAGTTTTTATCAGGAATGGGTGTTGGACTTTGTCAAATGCCCTTTCTGCGTCAATTGAGATAATCATGTGATTCTTTTTTACCTTTGATTTATGTAGTGTATTTCATTGATTGATTTTCTAATGTTGAACCATCCTTGCATACCTGGTATGAATCCTACTTGGTTGTGGTGTATTATTTTTTGGATATGATGCTGAATTCTATTGGCTAGAATTTTGTTGAGAATTTTTGCATTTATATTCATGAGAGATATTGGTCCGTAATTTTCTTTTATTGTGGCAACTTCGCCTGGTTTTGGTGTCAGGGTTATGCTGTCTTCATAGAATGAATTCGGAAGTATCCCTCCCTTTTCTATGTTCTGAAATAGTTTGAATAGTACTGCAATAAGCTCTCCTCTGAATGTTTGGTAGAATACTCCAGTGAAGCCCTCAGGGCCAGGGCTTTTTTTTGTTAGGAGGTTTTTTTTATTACCTTTTCAGTCTCTTCTCTTATTATGAGTTTGTTCAGATTTTCAGCATCACTTTGTGGTAGTTTGGGTAGGTGGTGTGTTTTTAGAACTTTATCCATTTCCTCTAAGTTTTCAAATTTGTTGGAGTATAGTTTTTCATAATACTGTTATGATCCTTTTTATTTCAGTTGGATCTGTTGTAGTGGCTCCCATTTCATTTCTTATTTGGGTTATTTGCATCCTCTCCTGTTTTTCTTTCGTCAGTCTTGGGCCAGTGGTTTGTCAATTTTGTTGATCCTTTCAAAGAATCAACTTTTGGTTTTTTTGATTCTCTCTCTTGTTTTTCTATTCTCTATTTCATTTATTTCTGCTCTGATCTTCATTTCCTTTCTTCTACTAGCTTTTTTTGCTGTTGTCTTACTATATGTTCCAGTTGTGTAGTTAATTTTTTGATATTGTCCCTTTCTTCTTTATTGATGTGTGCATCTACTGCTATAAATTATCCTCTGAAGACTGCCTTTGCTGTATCCCAAAGGTTTACGTATACTGCCTTTTCATTCTCATTTGATTCTAGGAACTTTTTTTTTATTGTACTTCAGGTGAAGGCATACAGAACAAAGAGTTTCTCATGAAACAATAGTACACATTTTGTTTTATGACATTGGTTAACAACCCCAAAATGTGTCAACCCTCTAACTTCTCAAACTTTTTTTTTTCTTTTTTGGTAAAAATACACATAGCCAAAGATACAGCATTTCAAAAATTTCTGCATGCACACTTCGGTGACATTCACTACGCTCTTCCAATTGTGCTGCTATTCTCACTAAAGATGAAGGCTTACAGAACAAAATAGTTTCTCATTTAACAGTTACTATACATGTTGCCCTGTGACAATGGTTAACAATCTCACAATACATCAACAATATCCTTACTCAACCTTGGGTTCCCTATCACCAGCTTCCTTGTCCCCTTCTGCCTTCTGGCCCTTGTCACTGGACTACTGTACCTCATTAGTCTCATTTGGTTTCACGGGGCTGTCCACTCCCTGGCTGAATGGTGAACCTTGGAGATAACTTCACCACTGAGCTAAAAGGGTGTCTGGGGGCCATACTCAAAGGGTGTCTGGCGGCCATACTCTCAGGGTTTCTCCAGTCTCCTTTAGGCCAGTAAATCTGGTCTTTTTTTGTGAATTAGAATTATGTTCTACAACCTTCTCCAGCTCTGTCCAGAACCCTCTGTTGTGATCCTGGTCAAAGCAGTCAGTGGTGGTAGATGGGCACCATCTAGCTGTACTGGACTCAGTCCAATGGAGGCCTTGGTAGCTGTGGACAATTAGTCCTCTGGACTAATCTTTTCATTGTATCCTGTGATCTTCACTCTCCATTGCTCCCAAAGGGATGAGACCAGTGGAGTATCTTATATGTACGCTCACAGGATTTAAGATCCCAGACAGTACTCACCAAGGTAGAATGTAGAGCATTGTCTTTATAAGCTGTGTTATGCCAAATGAGCTAGATGTTCCACAAGACCATGGTCCCCACAACCCTCCACCAAGCAATTCAGTCCCTCAGGGAGTTTGAATGTGTCTATGGGGCTTCCATGACCTTTCCATGTACAAGTTGTGTTAGTTTCCCCTATATTGTGTACTCTCTCACCCTTCACCCAAGACACTACTTATCTATTGCCTATTTAGTATTCCCCCCCACCCCTCCCATCCCTGGTAACCAACAAAGATTGTTACATTTTGTGTGTGAACTTTTTCATAGGTTTTTACAATAGAGGTCTCACACAATATTTCTCCTTTTGTGATTGACTTATTTCACTCAGCATAATCTCCTCCAGTTTCATCCATGTTATGAGATGCTTCACAGATTCATTGTTGTTCTTTCTCGTTGCATAGTACTCCATTGTGTGTATGTACCATAGTTTGTTTATCCAGTCATCCGTTGATGGGCATCTAGGTTGCTTCCATCATTTTGCTATTGTGAACAATGCTGCCAGGAACATAGGTGTGCATATGTCTATTCAAGTGATGACTCTTATTTCCCTAGGATATATTCCTAGGAGTGGAATTCCTGGATCGAATGGTATGTTTATTTCTAGCTTTCTGAGGACGCACCTATCATTTTCAAAAATGGTTGTATCATTTTGCATTCCCACCAGCCGTGCATAAGAGTTCCGTTCTCCCTGCAGCCTCTCCAACATTTGTTATCCCCAGTGTTTTTGATTCATGCCAGTAATGCCGGGATGAGATGGTATCTCATTGTGGTTTTAATTTGCATTTCTCTAACAGTTAGTGATCGCAAGCATTTCTGCATGTGTCTGTTGGCCTTTTGAATGTCTTTTTGGTGAAGTGTCTGTTCATTTCCTTTGCCCATTTTTTAATAGGATTATTTGTCTTTTTGTTGTTGAGGTGTTGGATTTTCTTGTAGATTATGCAGACTAGACCTTGTCTGACTTGTACTGTCCAAAAATCTTTTCCCAGTCTGTAGGTTCTCTTTTTACTATTTTGGTGAAGTCTTTTGAAGAGCATAGGTGTTTTATTTTTAGAAGATCCCAGCTATCTAGCTTATCTATTGGGGTTTGTGAGTTGATGGTCATGGTTTGTATTCTGTTAATGCTGTGTATTAAGGCCTAAAGCGTTGGTCCTATTTTTTTTTTTTTTATTTCAACTTTATACTTTTAGGCTTTATATTCAGGTCTTTGATCCACTTTGAAGTAGTTTTTTTATACGGGGTGAAGTATGGGTCCTGTTTCATTTTTTTGCAGCTAGATACACAGTTTTACCAGCATCATTTGTTAAAAAGACTGCCTTTTCCCCATTTGATGGAATATGGGCCCTTGTCGAAGATCAGGTGACCGTAGGTGGATGGATTTACATCTGGGTTCTCAGTTCTGTTCCACTGGTCAATGTATCTGTCGTTGTACCAGTACCAGACTGTTTTGACTACTGTAGCTGTAGAGTAGGTTCTGAAGTCAGGTAGTGTGAGTCCTCCAACTTTACTCTTCTTCTTCCGTAGTGTTTTACTTATTTGGGGCTTCTTCCTTTTCCATATAATGATTATTTTTTCCATCTCTTTGAAGAATGTTGTTGGTATTTGGATCGGGATTGCGTTGTATTTGTAAATTGCTTTTGGTAGAATTGTCATTTTCACAATGTTGAGTCTGCCCATCCATGAGCATGGTATGTTTTTCCATTTCTGTAGATCCCTTTGGGTTTCATCAGTAGTGTTTTGTAGTTTTCTTTGTATAGGTCTTTTACATCCCTGGTCAGATTTATTCTTAAGTATTTTATCTTTTTAGGGGCTATTACAAATGGTATTGTTATCCTGATTTCGTTTTCATCATTCTCCTTACTGGTGTATAGGAATACAACTGATTTTTGAATGTTTATCTTGTATCCTGCTACCCTACTGAATCTTTCTTTAAGTTCCAGTAGATTTCTTGTGGCGTCTTTAGGGTTTTCTATGTATAGTATCATATCATCTGCCAACAGGGATAGTTTAAATAACTCATTACCAATTTGGATGCCCTTTATTTCTTTTTCTTGCCTTATCGCTCTAGCTAGAAATTCCAGCACAATGTTAAATAGGAGTGGTGATAAAGGGCATCCTTGTCTAGTTCTTGTTCTCAAGGGGAATGTTTTCAGCCTCTCTCCATTAAGAATGACGTTGGCCATTGGTTTTGCATAGATGTCCTTTATTATGTTGAGAAATTTCCCTTCTTCTATACCTATTTTATTGAGAGTTTTTATCAGGAACAGGTGTTGGACTTTGTCAAATGCCTTTTCTGTGTTAATTGAGATGATCATGTGATTCTTTTCTTTCCTTTTATTTATATGGTGGATTATGTTGATTGATTTTCTAATGTTGAACCATCCTTGCATACCTTGTATGAATCCTGCTTGGTTGTGGTGTATTATTTTTTTGATATGATGCTGAATTCTATAGGCTAGAATTTTGTTGAGAATTTTTGCATCTATATTCATGAGAGATATTGGTCTGTAATTTTCTTTTTTTGTGACATCTTTGCCTGGTTTTGTAATCAGCGTTATGCTGGCTTCATAGAATGAATTTGTAACTGTTGCTTCCTCTTCTATGCTCTGAAATAGCTTGAGTAGTACTGGTAGAAGCTCTTCTGTAAATGTTTTGTAGAATTCTGCAGTGAAGCCATCTGGGCCAGGGCTTTTTTTGGGTGGGAGTTTTTTTATTATCTTTTCAATCTCTCCTGTTGTTATGGGTCTGTTCAGATTTTCAACAACACTTTGCTATAGTTTGGGTAGGCCATGTGTTTCTAGAAATTTATCCATTTCTTCTAGGTTTTCAAATTTGTTGGAGTATAGTTGTTCACAGTACTCTGTTATGATCCTTTTTATTTCATTTGGATCTGTTGTAGTGTCTCCCATTTCATTTCTTATTTGGGTTATTTGTGTCCTCTCCTGTTTTTCTTTTGTCAGTCTAGCCAGTGGTTTGTCGATTTTGTTGATTCTTTCTAAGAACCAACTTTTGGTTTTGTTGATCCTTTCTATTGTTTTTCTGTTCTCTATTTCATTTATTTCTGATCTGATCTTTACTATTTCCTTTCTTCTGGTGGTTGTGGGCTTTTTTTGCTGTTCTCTTTCCATTTGTTTGAGTTCTGTAGTTAATGTTTTGATTTTGTCCCTTTCTTCCTTTTTGATATGTGCATCTATTGCTATAAATTGTCCTCTGAGGACTGCCTTTGCTGTGTCCCAAAGGTTTTGGTATGCTGTTTTCTCATTCTTATTTGATTATAGGAATTTTTTGATTCCATCTCTGAATTCTTCTATTATCCAGTGAAGTGTAAGCAGGGTATTATTCAGTTTCCATGTAGTTGATTTTTTTTCCTTGCTCTTTCTATTGTTAATTTCTACCTTGATGGCATTGTGGTCAGAGAAGATACTTTGAATTATCTCAGCATTTTGGATCTTGTTGAGGATTGTTCTGTGGCCTAAGATGTGGTCTATTCTGGAGAACGTTCCATTTGCATTGAAAAGAATGTGTATTTTGTAGCAGTTGGATGGAGTGTTCTATATATATCTATGAGGTCAAGTTGGCTGATTGTGCCCTTTAGCTCTTCTGTATCTTTGCTGAGTTTCTTCTTAGTTGTTCTGTCCTTTACTGAGAGTGGTTTGTTGAAGTCTCCTACTATTATTTTGGAACTGTCAACTTCTCTCTTCAGTGTTGTTAGAGTTTATGTATTTTGGAGCCCTGTCATTGTGTGCATAGATGTTTATTATGGTTATGTCTTCATGATGGATTATCCCCTTAATCATTAGTGTCCTTCTTTGTCTTTTATGGTAGATTTCGTTTTAAGTCTATTTTATCTGAGATTAGAATTGCCACTCCTGCTCTTTTTTGATAGTTGTTAGCTTGATATATTTTTTTTCTAACTTTGACTTTTAATAAATTCACATATTTCTTTCTAAGGTGTGTTTCTTGTAGACAGCATATTGATTGATCCTCTTTTCTTATCCATTCTGTCACTCCCCGTCTCTTTATGGGTGCATTGTGTCCATTTACAGTCAGTGTAATTATTGATAGCTGTGAGTTTCCTGCTGTCATTTTGTAGTGCTTTTTTTTCTGGTGCTGAAGTTTTCTTTGTTCTTATTCTCTTGTGCTGTGCTACTTTTGTTTGTGGATTTTTTTTTTTTCATTTCTTTTGTTTTTGTAGGTTTTGTTTTTGCTGAGACTATGTTTTTCCTCTTTATGTTTGTTAACTTTCTTTGTGGTTACCATTAATTTTACCCTTATCTTTCTAAGTTTGAAGCAGTCTACCATTACTTGGTATCGCCTTGCCTTCCACTCCATTAGAAGGTTCTATACCTATGACGTTTATTCCCTCTTTTATTGTTTTGATGTTGTTGTCATTTACTGATTAACTGCTCTGATGCCCTGTTGTATTTCTTTTGGTTTTGGATAGTCCTCGAGAGTTCATTTCCTAGATTTGTATCTGGCTGGTAGGATCCTGTGTCCTAGGTTCTGCCTGTGAGCTGAAGCTGCTTTTCCTCAGATCGAAAAAGTCCCTTTAATAATTCTTGTAAGTTTGGTTTGACTTTTACATATTCCCTTCATCTGTTTATCTGGAAATGATCTAATTTCACCATCAAATCTGAACAAAAGCTTTGCAGGATGTATTATTCTTGGCTGGCAATTTCTTTCTTTCAAGATTTTATATATGTCATCCCATTACCTTCTTGCCTGCATGGTTTCTGCTGAATAATCTGAGCTTTGTCTTATTGTTTCTCCTCTGTGACTTCTTGTTTTTCACAAGCTGCTCTCAGGATTCTCTGTTTGTTTTTGGTTTTGGTGAGTGTGATTATGATATGCCTTGGTGATTTTCTTTTGGGGTCTCTCCTATATGAGGTTCATTGATCTTCTTGGATGGCCAGCTTTTCATCTGTCATGATACTGGGGAAGTTTGCTGTCAGAAGTTCTTCAATGATCCTCTCTGTGTTTTCTGTTTTCTCCCCGTTCTGGAATTCCAATCACTCGAAACTTTTTGCTTTGATTGTATCCCACATAACTCTGAGGGTCTCTTCATTTTTCTTTGTTCTTTTTTCTGAGTTTTCCTCCAACAGAGTTTTATCCAAGTGTTTGTCTTTAATTCCACTGATCCTGTCTTCCACCGTTTCAAATCTGCTTCTCAGCCCTTCTATGACACCATTTCTGAAATCTTGTTGTTTGTCTTTTGGATTTCTAATTGTTGTCTTTGTATAATTTCTAGTTGTGAATTTATTTTGTCATTTTGTTCCTGCATTATTTTCCTGAATTCTTCCAATGTTTTGTCCGTATTTTCCATAAATTTGTCTATTTTTTCCTCATTTTTGTCAGTTTTTTGCCTCAGTTCTTGAAGAATTCTGAGTATTAGAGATTTGAATTCCCTATCAGGTAGTTCTAGTGCATTTTCTTCCACTGGAAAGTCATCTGGTGTTTTATTTTGGATGCCTACTGGAACCATCCTGTCCTGTTTTGGTAAATGTTTTGATTTTGTCTGCTGTCTTGTGGCATTCAGTAGTTATTTTTCTTGTTTATGGATTATAGTTTAGTTTTGTCCCCTTTTTTTTTTAAATGTGACTATGTCTGAGCAGGCAGACTGTGTGTTCTTTGTTGTTTGCTCCTATGTGGGCATAATACTTTTCATCTCCTTCTCCAACTGGCAGGGTCAGTCACTCAGATATGGTATGGCAGGGCAGGTCTAGCTGAAGAGGAGTTACTGCGACAGGTTGTTTGTGGCACTTACTACAGCCAGCATAATGGGTCGGTAATCAGTGCAGGGCAGTTTCCAGTGGCCGTGTCTGTGCTGCTTGGTGGTGTGATGTCAAGCGCATGGTGCAGGTAGGCAGGATGCAGAAGGGAGATTGTTATGTGTGGAGCTAAGATGGGTATGGGAGAGAGGAGAAAAGAATAGGAGCCAAAAACTTACAAACAAAAAAGAACGCTAGGGGAGCTTGCTGTTGGAGTGGAGAGATGAGAGACTATGAAATGGAGAAAAACAGAGGAAGAGGAAGAAAAGAAAAGAAGGAATAAATAAAAATCGGAACGGTTAAAGAACCGCAAAGTTCCCAGGGATCCCACTGGTGCAGCTATGAGGTCTGGGGAAGTCACTCTCAGGTGTTGCAGTACAGCCTGGCTAGAAGGCATAAAGGTATACAACCCCAGGTATTCAGGGAACAGAAAGAGAAGGAAGATATAGAGAGATGGGAAACTGAGCAATGAAGAAAGACAAAAAGGGACAAAGATGGAAAACAAAACAAAACAAATTAAACCAAAAAAAATAACAAGAAAAGCACCAAAAAAAACCAGAAAAAAAAAATCCAACGAACATAGAAATGCACTCAGGGATCCCTCTGCACATTTGTGTAAGCCGTGGGGGACGTTTCCTTGCCACTCAGCACCGCCTGGCCAGAAAGGGCTTCCAACTCAAGAAAAGGAAAAGAAAACAAACAATTCAAAACAAACAAATGAACAAAAGCCCCAGGATCCCACCAGCACAGCAGCCCAGACCGGGAAGCAGCTCCATATGCGAACGGAGCTCCACAGACCCTCAGGAAGAACAAAGATGGCGCACAGAGCCAGGTATTTGAGAAAAAGTAGGGGGAAGTGGTGTGAGGTAAGGAAGAAATCAAAAGAAGCACAAAAAAAGCCATACTAGCAGCCAACAAATGGCACTCAGAGAGCCAGCTAGTGCGGGCTGGTGTTTCTCGGACAAGAGACTGTGTCCGCGGGAAGCAGAGGAGGCCGAGTGTGAGTGAAGAAGGGTAGAGAGTGTGAAAGCGTGTATCACAAATTACCAGAGCTCTGCAGCCCCTCAGGAAGAAGAAAAGATGGCGCACGGAGCCAGGTATTTGAGTGGAAGGAGGCAGAGGTGGTGAAAGATAAGGAAGAAATCAAAAGAAGTGGAAAAAAGCAACATCAGCAGCCAACAAATGGCACTCAGAGAGCTGGCCCGTTCGGGTGTTTGGAATCCAAGCAGCCGGTCAAGAGATTGTGGCCACGGGAAGCAGAGGAGGGCGAGTGGGGGTGAAGAAGTGTGGCGGGGGAGCGCATATTGCAAATTACCGGTTGTTTCGTCTCCCGCTGGATGCTCCGTGAGGCTGCTTTCTCATACTGTTTGCTGGTCTGCGATAGGAGTCCAGGATGGCAGATCCGTGCTTCGTTAGCTGGTAGGGGACCTCTGCATGAATCTCTCCTCGCTCTCCATTCTCTGTCAGTTTTCTCACTCCATTTGGCGCTTGGCTGAGTTCTTTATCTCTTCATTTGATGCTTAAGGTTTCAGGAGTGACGTGTATCTCTGTTTGACTTAGTTTCGCGGATCTTTGCTGTGGAGGGATGGCATGGTGTTTTTGTCGATAGCGCCATGTTGCCCGGAAGTCCTTGAAACTGATCATTTTATACACTAAGATTGTTCTGCTCTAGATCTCCTGCCCTCCAGCTGTAAGGGTTAATAGAAGGCCCCCTCCCCATGCTAGAAATAAAATTCTCTTATAAAAGGTTCAAGATTGAGCCCTATACATTCAGATAAAACTTTGCCTGCCTATGTCTCTACATTTCATCTGTAGGCATCAAGATGGAGCACAAGTAACTTCTGCTTATTTCACCCAAAACTTAAAGCTTTACATCCCATATAGAGTTTAAATCCCTATTCACATCTGCACCCTCCCAGCTACTTTCTACTGTGATCGCTGGGATAATGGCCTATCATTACAAAATACTTTTTAACTTCAAACTCTTCTCAGAGGATCGCTCCTGAAAATGCTGCTTCCGCTGTATTAAGTGGTGGCTTCTTTCTCCCCAGTATCCTTCATAGTACTCAAGGTAGACTAAAACTCCAATTAATTCCTAATTGCCACTTTCAGACCATTCTCACACTCTGCACTCTAAAATAGTATCAAACTCATGTCATCAAATTATTAATCACACCACCCATCATTTTTTAATCATCTACCAAACCCAAGTCATACTTATGTATATAAGTACCTACCACATAGATAATTCTTCCAGGGTTTTTATCCTTTTAAATTTTCACTTTCATTTATCCTTGTTTATATCCCCCCCTTTGCCAGGTTATATTCCATGGAAAACTCTTATAAGCATTCTCTTGTATATACATTTAAGTCTGCCATTTCCTTGTATGTTAAAATTCTACCGCTGAACTGGCACTGCTGAAAATAGCTGGAAAAAACACCAGCATGTTGACATGTTAAATTTTAAAACCATGAACTAAATTTCTAACAAGCCTTCGATGATACTTGGCAATTGACTACAATTGCCTAATATATCTACACTCAATTTCAATTTGTTATTTCACTGAGAAAATCAAATCAATCAGAAAAAAAAATAAAAATACAAGGTCCTACCTCCATAACTCACCTTCTTTCCACATCTGATCTGTATCTATATTTTTTAATTTCTTCTGTTACTCAAATTGAACTGCTCACTGGTATCTAAAGCCAATAAAACCCTTTGAAAATTCAATCTGATCCTGTCTTTCACCAAACTAAATGATTCTGGGAATTCTGATTCTGGGATTTCTATCGTACTTCTACATCATCACATTTTTGCACAAGCATGTAAATATAGTGTTAATTCTCCCATCAAAAAAAAAATCCATCTCTAGAACTCATCTCCCACTTCAGTGATCTACCATTTATCTAGTTCTCTTCCACAAAACTCTTTAAATGTGTTTTCTGTATCCTTGCTACTCAAAGAGTGTCCTTGGACCACCAATGTCAATATAATCTGGGATATTTTTATAAATGCAGTATCTTGGGCTCAACCCTTGACTAACTGAATCAGAATCTACATCATAACGAGGTCCTCAGGTGATCTGTATACACACTGAAGTTTCAGAAGCACTGTTCAGAGCCAATGAACAGATTTCAATCCCTGCTGAGAATTTGCATTTCTGCCAAGTTCCCTGCTGAGACTTTGCATTTCTACCACAGTACACTGAATCAGAATCTACAATTAACAAGATCCCTAAATGATTCTTATGTACAACTTCCTAGGAACTTGCTAGAAACGCAAATTCTCAGCAGGGAACTTGTTAGAAATGCAAATTCTCAGCTGGAGTTCAAACTGGAACAAACTGGTTAGGAGCCATGGCTCTGCTTCATCCTGTATTTCCAATTACACTATACCCATTCTCTCATAAACCCTTTCCAATCAAGTTTTCACCTCCAGAATTCCCCTGAAACTGCCCTTATCAAGGTCACCAATGACCTCTTCATTTCTAAATCCAATGGTCAATTATCAGTCATTATCTTATTTGAACTATCGACATCATAGAAAAAAGTTGGTCATTCCCTCTTCCTTGAAATACTATCTTCATTTGGCTTTTCACACAATCTTTTTAATGGCAAGCTCTTTTTTTTAAATTATCTCTAATCTCTGAAAGTACTACATCTAATGAGGCTCCACTTCATTCACAGTAACAGTACCATCCTTACCGTGGTCTCCAGAGTACTACATAATCTGGCCCTTGGTGCATCTCTGACTTTTCATTTTACAACTTTGCTCACTTTGCTCTAGTCATACTGACTTTGTTTCTGCTCTTTGAACAAGTTAGTTATATTCCCACATACAGGCCTTTGATTTATTGTGTCATCTGCTTGGAATGTTCTTGACTCAGATATAAGTCTGACTCTCTCACTTCCATTAAGCCCTGTGTTACTTTTTCAGTAAGTAGAGCTAATCATCCCACTAAAGTTTTACCCCTCAGGTCTACCCTTCTCCTTTACCTAGCTTTAATTTTCTTCATAGAACCTATAAGGTATTAATATACCATACAATGAGTAAAAAATTTTTTTCAGTTATAATCTTTCTCTTACATATTGAATGTAATGTTTTTCACTCTCTTAAATTTTCACTCTGAAAAATAGTAAATATTCAAAATTATTTATAGGATGAATGAATAATCTTTATTATTAACAATGTACCTATTATGGATATTTTGTATTATATGAGGGAGGATAAAAAAGGTATAGATTTTATCATATTGACTTGAAAACATATTCAGTAGTAATAATTATGGTGCTTGAGTAAATGCTGTTGTATATCTTCAGCAAATGAGTAAATAACTACCTCAGTGATGAAAATCTCTCCACAGATGCCTTTTCTATGTGACCTGATCACAAATCATGGATTTGAAGTACACTTCTGTAGTTCAGATGTGTATTTATTTTGAAGGCAATATTTCTCAACTGGGTGATTAAGAAAGGCTTCCTCTTATAACCATTTACAATCAAGAAAAATAGATTTCTTAGTCCTTGTGAATTATTTTAACAATTAGACCTGTGGTGGTTGTTGATTTCAGACAGTATTTACCTCTGAAAAGAATTTTACATGTTTATATATGATGTTTGTAAACTGAACTTAGAAGGTTCTTCTGCCTATCTACAACCAAACCTTCAATATGTATTTAGGAGACCCACTTCACTCCTACTTCAGGTACTTTGTACCATAGGTTAACCTTTACTTCTAATGTCTATAGATTTTTCTTTCCATCAGCTCAAATATGTACATGTCTCACTTACCTTTAATGTGAAAAAAAAAAATTCCATTAACCCAAATTTCCTTAAAATGGAGAAAATTTCTACCCCTTAGAAAAAGTTTTTATGAGTTGAACTACTTATCAGTGTCTTTCTAGTTCCTGTCCACCCCTGAACCTGCTTAGCATGGTCTTAGTTGAAGTTTACTCATATTATTATATGAAAAGCTTCCAAATTTCACTAGGAAAAAAAATTTTTCTTTCCACTAAAGCTGATTTAAAATCTTGTCTCTTCCCCTTGCTATTTCAGTGACCTTGAACAAATTTTGACTGTATCTCTAAGTTTCAACTGTCTGCATTGTTAAAAGGGATATTGTTGTTTAGCTCATGGTTGTGAGGAGCCCTGGTGGCCGAGTAGTTAAGAGCTACTGCTGCTAACCAAAATGTTGGCAGTTTGAATCCACCAGCCACTCCTTGGAAACACTGTGGAGCAGTTCTTCCATAGAATCACTATGAGTTGGAATTGACTCGACAGCAACGGGTTTAGTTGTTTTTGGTTGATTGTGACTGAAGTGTCTGGCACATTGTAGATGCTTAATAAAATATACTGCCCCCCCTTGTTTCCTCTTTGGTGGTAGTATAGGAAACTTATTTACATCCTAGCTGTTTCCGTTTGGGAAAGATGGTTTTCTGCTACAGGGATGAAAACAATCTACCCTGTCCTCACTTTAAAGGGGGTTGTCTGAAATTCTCTAAGGTTAACTTTAGTCTAAGAAACCTTGTTGGCACCAAGCATTAAGCACTTGACTGTTAACCAAAAGTCTGGCAGTCTGAACCTACCCAGCGGCTCTGTGGGAGAAAGACCTGGCAATCTGCTTCTGTAAAGATTACAGCCAATAAAACCCTATGGGGGTCGTTCTACTCTGTCACATGGGGTTGATATCAGAATGGACTCGAGGGCACCTAAAAACCACAACTTTAGTCTGGTAGACCCTCTACCAAACATGATGTTCTTCTCTAGCAATTGGTCTTTCCTGGTGACATGTCCAATATAAGCAAGATGAAGTTTCGCCATTCTCACTTCTCAGGAGCACTCTGGCTGTATTTCTTTCAAAACTGATGTACCTGATAAATTCAATTGCATTAAATGATTCTGTTTTATCATTTTATACTAGCTCAGGAGATAAAACAGTAGAATCACACAAAAGCCAACTGATTAAACAAAATGCTAAATGTTATCCCAGAACTACAGAGAAGCATACATTGATGGGAAGCAAAATCCTAAACAGAAGTTTGATTGTTTAGCTTAAAACCAATGCAAAGATAAATTATGTATCTCTATGTATCCATTTCAACCATGGATTTGGAACTAATTTTCTAGGTGCTCCACCTTTTTGAGCTGAGTTTGGGGAAGCCTCTGTGTCTCTCTTTTTCTTAACTCTCTGCTGACTGCCTAACATAAGACGACTTATTTTATCTTTCAGATAGTTTTCCCTAGACTTGAAAGTCTGTCATTTTTAAGTTCATTGTAATACTGAGGGAATAACCAAACAACACATTTGAATCTAACTCGTTAAGATCAGTTATATGTACAAATTAGTAATTTCATTCTATGTGAGCTTTTTAAAATTATTTCAATATCAATCGTAACCTAATATCCAAGATTCAGAATCAAATCACAGGCATCATATGCATTCAATTATGCATATTACAATCATTAATTTAAGGACCCAGAGCTGTAAGACATGCTGGTGCCAATAATTCAGATAATGAACATTGGCTCTTCTTTACAGAAAGGTTTTGTTAGGACTCAAATCCATTATATATTAACTCATGCTGAACTTTGTTTCTGTATATATATTTCAAGTACTTTGTTTGGATATCTCGTTGTTAGTTGCCATAACATTGGCTTCAACTCATGGCAACCTTACATATAACAGAACAAAATGTTTCCTGGTCCTGCACCATCTCCACGATCTTTGATCTATTTGAGACCACTGTTACAACTATTGTGTTAATCCAACTCATTGAGGATTTTCCTTGATTTTGATGATCTTCTCTAGCAATTGGTTTTTCCTGATGGCATGTCCAAAGTAAGCAAGATGAAGTCTCGCCATGCTCACTTCTCAGGAGCATTCTGGTGTATTTCTTCCAAGCCTGATTTGTCCATTCATCTGGTAGTCCAGGGTATATTCAATATTCTTTGCCAGCACCATAATTCAGATGCATGAAATCTTTTTCTGTTTTCTTTTTCAAAATACAGCTTCTGCTTGCATATGAAGTGACTGAAAAGACCCTGACTTGGGGCAGGTGCACCTAAGTCATCAAAATGACTGGCTTTTTACAACTTTAAGAAGGCCTTTTGCATATCAACAGATCTTAAAAAGCGTAATGCTAAAGGTAGACATTCTTTACTAGTTAAGCTAAACTATTGTTTGGTTGGGTGTCAGGATGGCAGGATGGCCATCCAGTGGTCTAAGGTGCCAAACTCAAGGTGCAGACCTTGCCTTCAGGCATTTTGGTCTCTGAATGGGTGTGTGGGTTCAAATCCCACTTCTAACACAATGCTTAGGAGCCCTGGTGATGCAGTATTTAAGCTCTCAGCTGCTAACCAAAAGGTCAATGGTTCAAACCCACCAATCACTCATAGGAGAAAGATGGGAGTCTGCTTCCATAACAATATATAGCCTTGGAAACCATATGGGGCAGTTCTACTCTGTCTTAGAGGGGCACCATGAGTTGGAATTTGACTCAACAACAATGGATTTATTATTTGGTTTTAAGAAGACTTCAGGGGATGTTTAAGGTTTAAAGATTGTCTCAGGGCAATAGTCTCAGGGGTTCATCCAGCCTCCATGGCTCCATAAATTCTAGACTCCATAAGAATTTTTATGAGATTAAATTGACAACAGCAACTCGAAAGATTACTTAGGAACCTTAGGGGTTAATGAGTTTATGTCAATGGAGGAGGAACAACTCAGAAAAGGAGGGTGAGAATGGCTGCCCAACTCGAATGTAATCAATGTCACTGAACTGTTTATGTAGAAACTTGAATTGGTGTACTTTTCTGCTGTATTCTCAACAACAAAATTAATTTAAAAAACGTCTTTTGCAGATCTGCTTAATGCAATACGTTGTTTGATCCCTTGCCTTATATTTATTCTGCACTCCTTCTATGTTCTTACTCTCTGATTTCCTACAACCGGTAGCCTCATAATTATCTCTGTAGCCATCCACCTCTCCCCAGATCCACAGCTTCTGCCTTAAGTCAGCCTTACATTAATTCTTCATAAGGATGGTTTAAATATTATCCTCATTATTTTATTTCTCTCTCATATTTTTAGTAAACTTTTTACATACTATGAGATCTAAAATGTCCATCCCTTATTTAAAACTACCTCTTTGGTTGATTTGTGGAATCAGCCAGAATAAGTCATGCATTTTCACAACTGCGTAACATTTTTATTCCTACTGTCTTCTCAATTTATCATTAAATAGTTCAGTGTCCAATTCAAATGTCACTTCTAAATATGAGCCTCTTCTGATCCGAGGCAGGTTTTTTTTTCACTACTATACACTAGTGACTCGAGTGAACTTGTTCAAGTTGTTTAAACTCTGACTTGAGTCCCTCTCTCTGAAGAAATGGGACAATGTAACTATTTTACAATAGTGCCTGATACATAGTGAGAACTGTACAATACTATTATTATTATTGTACTTAGTCTAGTGTAATGTTGTTAGTATGTCTTTCTTTCCCACCAAACTATAATAGCAATGTCAAAGAAATGACTAAGTTATCTCTTTTATCTGCAAAACACATATCAAAATCCAACATTGAGTAGGTATCCATAAATATATGAAAATAATAGAAAAACAAATAATGGGCTAACACTTAAAAAGAAGGAGTTTCATCACTGCAGACAATCTACCACAAGCATCTTTTGAAAGTCGATGGTTACAACACTCATTGTTGTGACAGAGTAAGGTGAAAGTGGGCACAGGAGCATTTTGATTTTTTTTTAAGTTCTTTTTCTCCGAACACGATTTAAGAGCCTTTCCAGGTTGTGACTGCCAAGTAGACTTAGCATAGACAACTACTTTAAGCATACTGTTCAGGATATGGAAAGGAATTGAGATCATACTCTTTTTAAATTCTTTGATTTTTTTCATCCACAGCCTTCCTAGCTGTGGCTGTCGACATCTCATCCTGGATGTCTGACTTATATCCCTCTTTCTAGACCATGTGAATAAACTA
Organism: Dugong dugon; assembly: GCA_030035585.1. Classification (NCBI taxonomy): domain Eukaryota; kingdom Metazoa; phylum Chordata; class Mammalia; order Sirenia; family Dugongidae; genus Dugong; species Dugong dugon. Next base: position 41,668,490 of record CM057473.1, read on the forward strand.
CTACAATTTTCCAATATCAAAAGTACCCAACCCAATCCCTCTTCAGGTAATATAAGAATATTTCTTATTAAGAACAAATTTTATGTGTAGTGTATTAAGCTAACTAATCTTGAATTCAATCGGTTGATCAAATGCTTTAGACTCCAGTTTGACTCTCATTTGGATATAAACTGAGTACAACTGTTTGAATCCCCATTAGATACTGCACAGGTAAGCTATCATCAATAGAATGGCTGTCTTTCATTTGTCAGGATCAAGACCATGTTTCTGTTCAATGCTTGCCATAATTATACTGTTGTTCATAAGATATTGAAATTATAGTTGGCAAGCTCTCTCAAGTTTTCTTCCCACTGGTCAAGTTGAATACTCAAGGTCTAAGTAGAAAGAACATGGAAGAAGCATAGAATATTAGTAATTACATGCTCACTCAACGTAACAATCTATTCATAGCCTGTATTACAACAAAGTTAATGATTGTAGTGTAGAGGAAATCCATGTCACTAGCAAGTACTTAATCAACAATGAGTAAGAGGCATTTAGGCAAGGAATGCACATATGCAGTAGTAGTTGCAACAAAACAAGAAACATATTTTGAGGGCAAAAGAAAGAGAAGAAAAGTGAATTAACAATGTGGCTCTAATGTAGCTTGGAGCTGATCCTGGAAAAGTCCCCTACCAGATGAGGAACATGTTTCCTTACACATGACTAATTACCTTTAACTTTTGCAACTTAACCAATTAATGTTTTAGTATATTTAATTAACTTATAGCATGAATGAAAAACAATTATAAATATACATATATATTTTGATGAACTGCTGCAAAGTGAATAAATTCAGTGCTCAGATGTCTACTACCTGCTTCCCTGTACTTTTCTCTCTATTCTCCATTATCTACCTTGATTTTCTGTCCAATCATCTTGTCATCTCATATGACTTTTTTTTTTTTTAATAATTTATTTTTGTTGTTGTTGAGAACATACATCAATTCAACAATTTCTACTTGTACAATTCGGTGACATTGATTACATTCTTCAAGTTGTGTAATCATTCTCACTCTCCTTTAGACATTTTGTATACAAAATTATTTTCTTCCAAGTGAATTTATGTTTGCATCTGCCAAACAGTTAAACTGGGTGACCAGCAATTTTAAATCACCTTAATCCAATAAATAACTGAGATTATTTTAAGTACAACTTCCATCCCTTGGAAACTCAGTCTTTACCTGGTTCACTTATACTCCTAGACTGTGTTCCTTCAGCAACCTTAATGGAAAGTTAGTGGATCTGGAGCTCTGAATTCTCCTAGTCGCATGAGCTTTCTAAATCTCTGCTTAGCTTCTTAACCATTAGTAGTACCTTTAGAATTGACAAATACCTCAGGGAAAAAGCAGCTCCAAATGTCAAGACTACATCTCTGGGCTTCCCTCCATTTCCAGGTCTTGATTCATTGATTTCCCAGTTCCTAAGTACCTCTCTGAAACATTCAAATTGGTATTAAAACTTTTCAGATCATAGTCATTTTCAACTGAAGGGTTGTTCCAAACTATCTAGTCTATCACTACAAAAAGCAGTAATTAATTCATTCTTACTAGTCCTAGTACAGTAAAACCTGCAAAAGCTGGAATCTGTGTAAGATGAAAACTTGTCAGAGAAGGAAAACTCAGATTTTATTTTCCACTAATAGAGGGTGATAGAAAACTTGCAAGACCTGGAAAAACAAGGCAGTCCTGTCAAATTCTGGCTCTCACAGATTTCACTGTATTTTTATTAAGGAAAATTTCAAACCCATAAACATGTATAGAGAAAAGTATAAGAAACTTCTGTTTACTTACCAGCCAACTGGAACAATTATTAATTTATGACCAATACGTTAACCTACTAAATTTTAAATAAAACAATTAGAAGTGAAATATTGAAAACTTGTCAGGTAAAAGTGGCTATTAAGTCAATGAAAACGTGTAAAAAATGAGTTTCAAATTTCTGAATATTTATTGTGATTTATTTCATTTTTACTCTTAAAATATTCTTTGACTAGAAAGTGTTAATTTTATAGTACAAAGTCTATTTTTAATGAATATAAAAATATTGAACTCTTGTACAAAGTTTGTCAGACTTTCAGAGTTGAAGGAAATCATAAATATGTCTGCTCTAATCCTTATTTCGGAGATCTTTGAGATGCTGCTGCTTCTGCTACTGATGAAAATGATGATGACGACAGAGAACATTATGATGATAATGCAGAAGCAAAAATTGGAAAGAAACTTTCAGAATGCAAAATTTTAAGCTTCCTGAAGTAGAAAGAATCCAAATTTTTTAGGGCATGCAGGGACTTCATGAGTGGAAATGGAACAGGAATCACTGCTTCCTGAAATTTATAGTTACAGAAATCTTTCAGAAGAGCCTAAGGCAGTGAAGGGAAACAAGATCTGTGAAATAAAAACACCAGTGGAAAAATTCATTGCAGAAATTCAGCAGACGTCACAATTTCTCTTGACCATCCCTTTTCTGAATAGAAATGTGTTTTGGGGAAATAACTGAGTGAATAAAGACAGAGCATTAAAATTTTTAAGTCTAAGCAAATTTTGCTATGGACCAATCTTGTTTATGAAAAGCTATAATGGGGTCTGTATAGGAAACTGATAGCAGTGAAGGAAAATTATTCATTGTTCACAGCCATCATAGTGTAAAAAGGAAAAGCTCATCCAAATATTCCATTTTCAGCAATTTCTACATTTGGTGACAGCCCAAGCAGTATGGGGAATTTATTGGTATTTGCGGAGTCTAGTAACCTCAAAGGTGCATAGCTGAGTCCCTACTCAAATGTGGAGGCAGAAGTAATTCATGCTGGACACTGGGCAGAAGCAGTGACTGTGGCCTTTCCCCTACCAGAGTTGCAATAGTGGCAGCACTTGAGAGGTGTTTCTCTAGTCCACATTTTAGATGTCTCATGACCATACGAGGAATGCAACAGCTTAGTCTGAGCCACTTGCTTCTGATAATAGTTATGAATTTGCAAATTGTAAGGTGGTAGCTATTCTAAATCCTGCCTTAAACAATGAGACAGAAGCAAATGGCATTTGTCCTTTTGATAAACAGCTCAATGACTTTTGCCAAGTACAGAGGGAATACTCTAAAGAGAGAAGGGCCTGGGTTTTCTACAATTTGAGCACATGAATGACCTAATTATATCTTTGGATCACTGAGTAGGGTGGGGAATGGGTTATTTTTGTTCCTAAAACTATAAATCGGGATATTATAGCATAAGAATTAGCGTAAGAAATTAAATGCCAGTAAGTGGTTTCAAATCATGTTTCTTATTCCTAGGTCTGTGATGTTCTCACCATTTCATCTCATCTCTGAAATGAGAGAACAGAAAGAAACATGACCTGTTCAGATGAGATAACCTGAATTTTCAGAAAAGTTTAATACTTTATTAGATAGAGTACTAGAGAGGGATGTGAAAGCAAGATTGGAAGTCACTGGTGCTTTACAGATGATAATGATGACAAAATAGTAACAAAGGTTTTAACCTTTCAAAATGCTTTTAAAATCAAATGCAAGTCTAGCACCAAAGTCACTTAGGAAAATAAAATCTATTCAAGGTCTGTGCTGAGAGATCCATTTGAAATAGTTTTTGTATTGTAATTGTCTTCTTTTATGCATTGGTTATAGTCAATCTACATGTGTAATTTTGATTTCTTCAATCATGGTATATTACAGATCTAGTGTTCAATAATTATTATTTCACTATTCAATTTAGTTGTAAGTACTTGGTACAAAGTACTTTATTTTTGTGTCGGTTTGTTTTGGCATGCCCCCATGTGCCACAAAATTATATGTGTTTGATATTTTTAAATGATACTGCAAAATCCTGGGACCAAATAACTATGTTAAATTCTTACTTGTAAGGACTTATTCTTCATGGTTATAGTTCAACAGCTCCTAAGTTGAAATACCAGCAATGATATTATGCCAATAAAAAAGATTAAAAAGCCATCTTCTCCCATGTAGCAGGGAACAGAAGACTCTCTATTATGTTTTAAGATAAACAGCTTCTATTACTTGTAAAGTGCAGAAAGAATTTTTATAACCTCCCTCTAAATTTTAAAATCATTTTTAATAGTAATTCTTTGAATTTTTGTTTTTTTTAATCTTGTGCAATTTCTAGAACAAAATGGCTTCTCCCCAAATATGTCATTAGTAAATAATCATTTCAGATGATCTATTATAATAAACAATGCAGTTACTTAAAGCAGAAAGAATAAATGTTTGAGGTTTGTATTATTTATTTTAGCTTTACTCCAAATGGCTTTGGGAATTCAAATACATTAAAAGCAGACTAAAATAGCCTTTTAGAAATAATTCTTAGAGTAAGTCGTTCTTCCTCCTAACAATATAATGTGTATGCAAAAGTACTATCTGTTGTCCTTTTATGTTCCAAAACTATAGGGGATTTTAGATAAACCAGCTGTAAATGCTAATATGGCAAGAAATTAAGATAGTTTCCTTTCTAGAAATAGCTTAGTGCAGTTCTTTAATCTTACTATAAATACAGCTCATACATATCACAAAATTGGCTCGTTTATGAGTATGGCTTTTAAAAAAGATTCATCTTATTTTGTAGAAGAGATTTCCATTTTCAAGTGAGGACTTCCCTGTTAGAGATAACACATATGAATTTTGGAAAATGTTGGACACAATATATTGTGCCTGTATGCATATTTTAAAAAAATCAAAGGGGACACATTTTGTAACCAATTAATCAACATTGTACTCCAGCTGTGATGAAAATAAACATTCATGTGATATTTCTCTCCATGTATAATTTAATTTATTCTGAACAAGCTTCAGTGTTTTAGTCCCAAAAGCAGTGTCAGTTTAAGGGCCAAGTTGTATTTAAATAAGGAAAACATATTCTATTTTATTTTCAAAATGGTAGGTAAGGATCTGGCACTCCCTCTCATAGAGCTCAATCATACAAAATAATTAGACAAAAAAAGCAAGTTTCTTACTAAGGCAATTAAATTTTGAATTATGAAGTTTTTGTAGGTCACAGACACTTAGAGAATGTGATAAAAAAAATTATAAATTCTTCCCCAGAAAAAAAAAATACACTTAATTTTACACATGTAACATTTTACATACAATTTTATACACTGGATTAGAAGTTGTGTTTATTTCGAGAGAATATTTGTAACGTATTTTTTAAATATTTTATTGTGTTTTAGGTGAAAGTTTACACAGCAAATTAGGTTTCCATTTAACAATTTTTATACAAATTGCTCCGTGACATTGGTCACAATTTTTACAATGTGTTGGCATTCTCATTATTTCCATTCTATTTGTTCTGTTTCCATCGATTTAGCTTCTCTTCCCCTCCTTGCCTTCTCATATTTGTTTTTGGGTAGATGTTGACTATCTGGTCTCATACAGTTTATTATTTAAGGGACACATTACCCATGAGTGATATTGTTTATTTTATAAGCCAACCTACTATTTGGCTGAAAGATGACCTCCAGGAGTGGCTTACATCCCAAGTACAAACGTTATCTTAGGGCTACAGTCTCGGTGGTTCCTCTAGACTCTATCAGTCCAGTAGGTCTGGCCTTTTTTAGGAATTTGAATTTTGTTCCCTATTTTTTTCTCATTCTCTCTGGTATGTTCTATGGTGTCCCTGGTCAGAACAATAGTGGTAGCCAGGCACCACCTAGTTCTTCTGGTCTCAGGTTACAGGGGGCTGTGGTTCATGTGGGCTATCAGTCCCAAAGGGTAGTTTCTTCTTTAAGTCTTTGATTTCCTTCATTCTCTTTTGCTCCATACGAGTAGAGACCAATAGATATATCTTAGATGGCCACTGGCAAGCTTTTAAGACCCCAGATGCTACTCACCAAACTAGGGTGTAGAACATTAACTTTATGAACAGTTATGCCAACTGACTAAGTTATCCCAGGAAACTGTAGTCCTAAACCTTTTGACCCAGTAGATCAATCTCAAGAGTTGTTGGATATGTCTAGGAAGTCTCTGTAACTGCGCCCCTATGTGCTTTATTATATATATGGATATATATGCAACACACACAAACATATATATACGTATGCCTACAAATACGCCTATACTTGCACATGCATGCTTACTTATGCTTTCCTATACATATGAAGATCAAAGACCAAGCTTTCAGTGTGAATTACACCTCAACATAAAGAAAACAAAAATCCTCACAACTAGACCAATAGGCAACATTATGATAAATGGAGAAAAGATTGAAATAGTCAAGGATTTCATTTTACTTGGATCCACAATCAACACCCATGGAAGCAGCAGTCAAGAAATCAAAAGACGCACTGCGCTAGGCAAATCTGCTGCAAAAAGACCTCTTTAAAGTGTTAACAAGCAAAGATGTCACTTTGAAGACTAAGGTGCGCCTGACCCAAGCCATGGTGTTTTCAATTGCCTCATATGCATGTGAAAGCTGGACAATGATAAGGAAGACCAAAGAAGAACTGATGCCTTTGAATTATGGTGCTGGTGAAGAATACTCAATATACCACGGACTATCAAAATGAACAAATCTGTCTTGGAAGAAGTACAACCAGAATGCTCCTTACAAGCAAGGATGGCAAGACTTTGTCTCACATACTCTGGACATGTCATCAGGAAGGATCAGTCCCTGGAGAAGGACATCATGTTTGATGAAGTGGAGGGGAGCAAAAAAGAGTAAGATCCTTGACAAGATGGACTGACACAGTGGCTGCCAACAATGGGCTCAAATATAACAATGATTTTGGGGATGGCACAAGACTAGGCAGTGTTTCATTCTGTCGTACACAGGGTTGCAATGAGTCAGAATCAACTCAATGGCACCTAACAACAACAACAATGGCTAATGATCACAAACATCTTTTTCATTTTCAATTTGTTGGAGTACAATTTTTCATAATATTCTGTTATGATCATCTTTACCTCAGCTGTTATAATTTCATTTCTTTTTTGGTTACTTGCATCTTTTCATTTTTTTCTCCTTTGTCAATTTGGCCAGTGGTTTCTCAATTTTATTGATCCTCTGAAAGCACCAACTTCTAGTCTTGCTGACTCTTTCTATTGTTTTTTGGTTTTCTATTTCATTTATTTCTGCTCTGATTTATTATTTCCTTTTTCATGGTAACTCTGTTCTTCTTCTGCTGTTCTTTTTCTATCTGTTCAAGTTGCCAGGTTATGTTATTGATTTGGGGCCTTTTTTTCTTTTTTGATGTGTGCATTTATTACTATAAATATTCCTCTGAGCACTGCTTTTGCTGTGTCCCAAAGGTTTTGGCATGTTGTGTTTTCATTTGGTTAACAGCCAAGCTTTTAATCACTGAGCCACCAGAGCTCGAAGAATCTTATAATTGCACTTTTATTTTCTTTGGTTACCCAATATTTTTTAAGTAATGTGTTATTCAGTTTCCATGTATTTAATTCTCTCCCCCTGCCCCCAGTCTTTCTGTTACTGATTTCTTATTTTATAGTGTTAAGTCAGAGAAGACGCTTTGTATTATTTCAGTGTTTTTGAATTTATTGACGCTTACTCTGTGGCCTAAAATATGGTCTGTTCTAGAGACTGATCCTTGTGCACTGGAGAAGAATGAGTGCTGTTGTTCTGCTGGATGGTGTGTTCTGTATATGTCTATGAGATAGAGTTGGTTGATTATATTATTTACATCATCCGTATCTTTGGTAAGTTTCTTTCTAGTTGTTCTCTCCATCCTCAAAGATGGCACGCACAAGTCTGGCCCACCAACTTGGTCACCAGTGACCCATGCAACCTCGCCCCAACCACACAGCAACTAGCAGTGTGCAAGCACAGTGCCCAACCCAGAGACCAGACAAATCACTCCCTGCCCTCACACCCCAGTGACCAACCAGACAGACCCATCACCTTATCAGCAACGCCAGTCATATCCTGACAGGCACAGTCTGCACCTTTGTCAAACAACAAGCAGGAGATCCTAGGGCCCACGTCCAACGTTTGCCTGGCTGCAACATCACATGTCCCACACCCAAACAGTTCCTGCAGACACTTGCACAGAAACCTCCTGAACTCTATCACCTAATGAGATGCCAATTTGTGCATGCACAGCTGGCCTATCCTGTCCATTTGGGTAGCACTCCCTTGCAACAGATAGGGAAACGTCTTGTCCTGACCTCCAGAGGATGCATTAATTGCTAGCACCAACCCAGAAGGACTCCACAGTCCCACAAGGGCTGTGGAGGGACCCTGATCACCCAACACTTGTAACCCATCATCAGGGAAAGAACCTGCTTTCCCACCTCCGCTCAATCCAGTAAGGGAAGACATTCGAGCCTAACCACAGAGGACTCACACATGGCTGTAACCTGCCATACCCACTAGTGAGAAGAAATCAAGCCCAGGCAAAAGACAATACCAAAGTCACACATAGACAAGAACCACAAAACAACAACAATTAAAATAATACAAGGGAAAAAAGGCATTTTAAAGAGAAAGAGAAAAAACAAAGTTCAGGATATATCAAAACAAATTTTAAAAATCGACATAAAACAAACAAATACAATCAATGAAGAAATACATAAATAAATTAACACCTAGATGTCTTGGAGACAGCAGACAATAACAAATTATATGAACAAACAGCATAAGATGGTTCTGTACACAAGTGAGCAAAATAAAGGGGCAGAAAACCTTTCTGAAGAAGAAATGGTGATAGAAATACCTGATAAGGAATTCAAAAGACTTATATTTAGGCTCCTCAAACGGATCAAGGAAAATACAGACAAAACCCTAGAAAAACTTAGGAAAACAATACCAAAAAAAAAAAAAAAAGACATGATAAATAGACAATTAGAAACCACACAAAAGCAACAACTAGAAATCCAAAAGATCTCCTGCTTGTCCTTTGGCAGAAGTGTAGATGGCGCCTGTTGGGATGTGATGGGCATTGCTGATGAGGTGATATGCCTGTCCACTGGTTACCAGGCATGGGTGCAGGGAGCATTCTCACTGGTCACCAGGTCATGGGCACTGTGGGTGTATGTCGCTGGTTGCCAGGTTGTCAGGGTGGGGGTGCACGGGTCACCAGTCTCCGGACAGGAGGCACGAGAACTTGCACTGCCTGTTGCCTAGTGAGGGAGAGGGGAAGACGGGGGAGGAGCTTTTGCCACCTGTCGTCTGGTGGGTGACGCTGCCAAAGCATGCACCGCTGATTACCAGGGCGGCGGGAGGGTGGGAGGGGAGCGCGTGCTGCATGCATGCCACTGGTCATCATTCCAGGAGCACAGGAATGCATGCTGCTGATAGCCTGGTGGGTAGGGCAGGGGGAGGGGAGGAGTAGGCAGGTGGCAGGTGGGAGTGGGTATATGCACTACTGGCCATCGGTCTGGTGACGCAGGAGCACTTGCCATGGATCACCTGGTGGGGCGTGCAGAGTGGGGGAAAATGCCACCGGATGCCTGGATGGCAGGGCAGATGCACATCTAAGGTCATGAGGTGGGTGACAGAGGGGAGCTTGCACTGCTGGCTACCAGACAGGTGGGCTGGGGGGGGTTACACCCCTGGTCACCAGGAGGGTGGGGGAAGGGGGAATATGCCCATCTGATAACTGATGTGGGCACTGGGGGACCCCCTCCTGACTCAGCTGGCAATCAAGGCCCAGCCTCAACCAAATGCACTGGGCTGGGGGGAGGCTGTCTGGAGTCCAGTATCTCCAGTTGCCACTCCGTGGCTCTTCCCCTCCCTGGGCGCGTCCTGTCCAAACGACCAGGAACTGCTGATGGTGAGTAGTTCTATCCCTATTTTCTGACTCTGTCCCTGCTCTGTGGTTGCCTGGATCCCTGAAGCTCTCACCCATCTTCCTGCATTTTCCTTCCTTAGGTCTGGTTCATGTTCCGCCTACCTTGCTTCACTCCAAATTTGTGTACACAGTATCTCTGCCTCCTATTGGGAATTCCATGAATTTGTCTTCCTGTGCTCCTCACCCGGAAATGCTGCTCGCTTTGTCTCACAATGGCCACACTCTCCTGGGCCAGCTGGCAGGGTGTCTACAATCTGTAAATCTCCTTCTCTGTTTTTATCTGGTTTCTCCTTCTATTCGGTGTTCGATCTAATTCTTCATCCTTCTGTTCATTGTTCAGGGTTCCAAGACTGTCATCTGTATTTATTTCACTGGGTTTCTTGTGTCTTTGCTATAGGGGGGATGATGCATGGTGTGTCTGACTAGGTAGCCATCTTGGGCCATCTCTGCAATATTTTTTAAAGTGTATGTCTCTACATTAATTTTATTATGTAAAAATCAAGGTCAACTACCCATAAATCAATGGAAAAGAATACAAGTTTAGAGGAAAAAAAATCTATTTTTTCTCAAAAGTTAATTTCAACTTGAAGGCTATTTTTGTTTGGGCATCAATAAAAACAAATGTTAAGGGAAACTTTTGATATGTAAATATACATGCCACCATTCAAGAAAGATTGATTTTTAATGTTTGGTTTTTATGACAATATTATAAATCCACATTAAAAGTGTAAATTATATCAGAGTTCCCAAATCTCCAAATGCCAGTTGTCATAGGATTAGCCTGTAATAAGAAAAACACAATTTTCCAAAGCTGAGTTGAATACATGTCACTTCACTCCCTTTTTACTTCTGTGGGTGGAATCACCTTTTGAAAGATATGCATCACTGACCCTGGCTACGTAACTAAAGAAAATATTGTAATGATTTTTTAATAGGGTCATACAAGCCCTTATGGCACAGTCGTTAAGAGCTATGACAGCTAACTAAAACGTTGGCAGTCTGAATCCACCAGCCACTCCATAGAAACTCTATGGGGCAGTTCTACTCTGTCCTATAGGGTCGCTATGAGTTGGAATCAACTCAACGGCAACAAGTTTGGTTTTATATCAAGGAAATGGCTCATGCGTTATAGGGGCTGGAAAGTCCCAAGTCCATGGGTCAAGCATCAGGCTGGAGGCTTCTCTTGACTCATGCAGTCGAAGGGGCTGACAAACTCAAAATTGGCAGGTCAGATGGCAGGCTGCTGGCTCACGTGCTGTGAAGGCTGATGAATCCAAGACCAGCAGGTAAGATGGTAGGCTGTTAGCTCAAGTCTGAAAAACCTGAGGTCAGATGATGATGAGCCAGATGCAGGATCCAGAGCGAGCAAAAGCCAGTGAGCTTTGCAAGAAAGTCCATATATATTTTGGATGCAGGCCACACCCCCAAGGAAACTACCTTTCAACTAACTGGCTGCTCATAGCAGATCTCATCATGGAGGTGACTGCATTATATTAGATCTCATCATGGAGATGAGTACATCATTACATAACTGACAAACTACATCATAACTGCCAAACCACTGAGAACCCCTGCTCAGCCAAGTTGATGAACAAACTCAACCATCACGTATGGTAACTCTGTGCTTACTGGATTTAGGAACTGCAGATTGTTTCCCAAAGCAGTTGCAGCATTTTATATTCCCACTAGCAGAATGGGGTTCTGATTTCTCCACATCCTCCCCAACATTACTTATTATCTTACTTTTTAATTCTAGCTATCCTGCTAAGGGGCCCTGGTAGCACAGTGGTTAAGTGCTCAGCTGGTAACTGGAAGGTTATTGGTTCAAACCTACCAACTGCTCTGCAGAAGAAAGATGTGGGAACCATGGAAATTCTATGGATGCAGTTCAACTCTGACCTATAGTGTCACTAAGAGTTAGAATTGACTCAACAGCAGGGGGCATAGCCATCCTAGTGGATGTAAAGTGGTATCCAATTGTGATTTTGATTTGCATTTCCCTGATAGCTAATAAGGTCAAGTATCTTTTCATATGCTTACTGGACCTTTGTGTAACTTCTCTGGAGAAATGTCTACTCAGATCCTTTGCCCATTTTTAAACTGGTTTATTTGTTGTTTTATTATTGAGTTGTAAGAGTTCTTTATATATCCTGACTAAACAAATAAAAAAACCAAACCCATTGCTGCTGAGTTGATTCCAAGTCAATAGTGAACCTAAAGGATGGAACAGAACTGCCCCATACAGTTGCCAAGGAGCAGCTGGTGTTCGAACTGCGAACCTTTTGGTTAGCAGCCAAACACTTAACCAATGCACCACTAAGGCTCCATATCCTGATTACAAGTCCCTTATTAGATATAGTATTTGCAAATATTTTCTTCAAAAGCATGGGGTGTCTTTTCACTTGATAGTGTCCTATGAAATAGGAAAGTTTTTAATTTTGATGGAGTCTAATTTACATATTTTTGTTGTTGTTGCTCATGCTTTTGATGTCATATATGAGAATCTATTGACAAATTCAAGTCATGCAAATTTACCCCATATTTTCTTCTAAGAATATTAGCTCGTACATTTAGATGTTTGATCTATTCTGAGTTAATTTTTGCTTATGTAATGAGGTAAGGCTCCAACTTCATTCTTCCACATATGCTTATTCAGCTGTCTCAGCACAATCTTCTGAAAGAATATTCTTTCTCCATTGAATAGTCTTGGTATCCATGTTGAAAATCAGTTGATCATAGAAACATGGGTTTATTTCTGGACTCTCAATTCTAGACCTTTTATCTACATGTCTATTCTGGTGTTAGTACCAAACCGTCTTAGTTCCTGTTACTCTAGTAAGTTTTGAAATCAGGAAATGCGAGTCCTACTTTGTTCTTTTTCAATATTGTTTTAGCTATTTTGTGTCCCTTGAAATTCTATATGGATTTTAGACTCAGGTAGTTAATTTCCATGAGTTGAGAGTGTGACAGGGATTGCGTTTACTCTGTAGGTCAATTTGGCAATTATTGCCAATTTAATAATGTAAAGTCTCCCAACACATGAACATGGATATTTTTCAATTTATTTAGATCTCCTTTAATTTCTTTCAACAAATGTTTTATAGGTTTTGGAAAATATACACTCCGCATTTATTTGTTAAATGTATTCCTAAGTATTTTATCTTTTATTGATGCTATTTTAAAACGAGGTGTTTTCTTAATTTCATTTTCAGATTTTTCATTACAAGTGTATAGAAATACAATTGATTTTTGTATATTCATCTTCTTCCTGCTACCTTTTTGAACTTGTTTATTAGTTCTAGTACTTTTTTTTGGTGGGTTCCTTAGGTTTGTCTATATACAACATCATGTTATCTGCAAGTAGAGATAGTTTTACTTCTTCTTTTCAAATCTGAATGACTTGTATTTCTTTTTCTTGCCTAACTACCCTAGGTAGTAACTCCCCTACAATGTTTAATAGAAGGGATGAGAGCAGACATTCTTGTCTTGTTCCTGATCTTAGGGGAAAACACCCAGTCTTTTACCATTAAGCATGATATTAGCTGAAGGTGAAAGTAACATTTCTATGTAGTGTTTTGGTTTTTTTTTTCCCCCCCTAAGTGTCATTCTGGAAACAAACTATTTTTATGAAATATTAAGATACTCTTTCAAACCAAATAGTGTGGCATGATTTTTTCTGTATGATGTTTATGTCTATCACATTATACTGTTTGATATATTTTTAATTTATAATATTTTAAAAATAATATTAATCATAGTAATTATAATTATAATTATAGATTTCTCTTTGTTAAAATAGGTTAAAGTCTGACATAAGTTTAATGGTATCAAATAAAATAAAGAGAAAAAGATGCTTGTATTAAGAATCTGACATTTGTAATTGTATAAATTGGCAACACCAGCAATGACTAAAAAATGAGCGTATGGTCACGTACGTTATGTGTATAGGTTTATAGGTATATATTGTGAAAAATGTAACTAATGTCAATGAACAATTTGTATCGAAATCGTCAAATGCGAATCTAATTTACTCTGCAAACTTTCACCAAAAACACAATAAAATAAAAAGAAACTTCAAATATAATGGCATAAGTAGATTAACAATAAAAGAATGGGGTTTCGGTTTCAGTTCATAAATGTGAAGAGCTTGAAAGCCATCATTCCTGTCATGACAACAAGAAAAAAGTTGAACAAACTGAGTATCAATGACTCTTCTTGGACCTACAAGAGAACTTAGGTTGCAGGGCAAACCACCACCTAAAATTCTGGAGAGGCAGGAGAATACAGAGAACTCCAACAGAGATCTGCTTGCTTGGTGCAGAAGACACTGGAACCATAAACTGGTAGGAATATTTAAATGGTAATTTAGACAAACTGTTTGAGTCTGAATGTGGTCTGCTAGGAGAGTGAGAAACACCTGGGTGGGGGCATATTTACATGAGTTTTATGTCAAGAAAATCCATCAGGTTTTCAGGGTTAAGAATCAAGTAATATGCCTTCATGGCTCTCTCAGGGAGATATGAAAAATAAATATTTTGAAATATAGCTAGAGAAGTCTTCATTAAAAAAAAGGCTACTAGTCTGAAAATACTACATACCGTATGATTCCAAATACATGACCTGCTGGAAAAGGCAAAGCTACAGACACAGCAAAAAAAAGTTCAGTAGTTGCCAGGAGTTTGAGTTGGGTTGGATGAATAGATGGAGTACAGGGAAAATTTTAGGGCAGTTAAAACACTGTGTATGATACTGCAATGGTAGGTAAATGACATTACGTATTTGTCAAAACCCACAGAACTATACACACAAATAGTGTAACGTAACATAAGGTATCCAACCCAAAACCAATTTTGACTCATAGCAACCCTACAGAACAGAGGAGAACTGCCCCATATGGCTTCCGAACTGCTGGCCTTTTGGTTAGCAGCTGAGCTCTTAACCACTGCACCACCAGGGCTCTAATGTAAACTACAGACTTTACTTAATAAAAATGTATCAGTACTGGTTTACCTATTGTAACAAATATAACACACTAATGCAAGATGTTGTAGGAACGCTAAGCACATTCTCCCCAATTTTTCTGTAAATCTAAAACTTCCTAAAAAATTAAGCGTATTTTAAAAAAAGAAAAGCCTATTCACAAGGGGAAATGTCTCCACTAAAGCCTTAACTCTCCTCGGGGAAAATTACTCTGTGTATATAACACACTGATTCAAAGTTTATATGGAATGGTAAACGATCTAGAAGAGCCAACACAATTCTGAAGAAAAATAACAAAGTTAAAGTACTCATACTCCATGATTTCAAGACTTACTATGAACCTACAGTAATTAAGACAGCATAGTATTGGGGAAATTAAGGACACACGAATCAAAGAAACAGAATAGAGCGCCCAGAAAAAAACTACACCAATAACAGTCATTTGATCTTTGACAAATGAGCAAAAGCAATTCAATGGATAAAGAACAGTCTTTTCAACAAATGATGCTGGAACAACTGAACATCCATATACAAAAACAAATGATCCTAGACATAAATCTTATGCTTGCACAAAAATTAACATAATGTGATCCATAGATATAAATATAAAACACACAACTATAAAATTTCTAGAAGATACTATAAAAAAATCTAGGTGATCTTGGTAATAAGTTTTTATATATATCACTACAAGAACAATCCATGAAAGAAAAAATTGGTAAGCTGAACTTTATTAAAATTAAAAACTCCTATTTAAAAAATGCACTATTAAAAGACTGAGAATACAAGTCACAGACTGGGAGAAAATATTTGCTAAATTCATGTCCTATAAGGAACTTATACCCTAAGTATAAAAAGAACTCTCAAAAGTTAACAATAAGGAAGCAAATAATTAAATTTAGAAAGGGCAAAAGATCTGAACAGACACCTCACAAAATAAGAAATACTAATGTCAAATAAGCATATGAAGTACTCAACATTAATTATCATTAGGGAATTGCTAATTAAAACAATGTGATACAACTATACACTTACCAGAACGGCTATAAGTTCCAAAATAAATAAATAAATAAAAGGAGGTAGAGCCAACATTGTGCTATAGACAGAAGCACCATGCCATCCCTCTACAGCAAAGACCCAAAAACTAAGTAAAACAAATACAGACATCAATCCTGCAACCCTAAGCATCAAATGCAGGGATAAAGAAATAGATAAAACACCAACTGGGAGAAGAAACTGAAGGAAAACAGAGAACAAATAGAGAGATGGAGTGGAGGTCCTCTGACAACTAACAAACAAAAGTGTCGCCATATTGCAAATACAATGGCAAAATTAGAACACTTCCAGAAAAACAGAAATTAAGGGAATTTGTAAAAATCAAACCAAACTTATAAGAAATATTAATAGGAGTCCTTCAGTTAGACAACCAACAGCATCAGGTAACAACTGAAGTCTAGGATACAGGACAGCATCAGCCAGATACCAATCTAGTAAAAAGCTCAATAATAAAACAATGCAAAAAGACTTAAAATGGAAACAGAGACGTCCATTTGTAAACAATGACAATATCAAAACAATAAAAGGGGGAATAAATGGTGTAGGTATAGAACTTTCAAATGGAGAGGAAGATAAGGCAGTATCAAGTAATAAAAGACTGGTACAAACTAAGGAAGGTAAGGATAAATTTCAAGGTAATCACAAAGAAAGTTGACAAATCGACTCATCAGAATAAAAAAGAAAGAAAAACATAAAGTCTCAATAACACAAAATCTATAATAACAAAGGAAAAGAAAATTACAAACAAAAGGAACTCAGCATAGGAAAGTAATGAGAACAAAGAAAATGTCAGCACCACAAAAAAAAGCACAAGAATATGAACAATATGACAGCAATAAACTCATACCTATTGATGATCACACTAAATGTAAATGGCTTAAATGCACCTATAAAGAGACAGAGTGGCAAAATGGATTAAAAAGCTTGACCCATCAATATGCTGTATACAGAGACACACATTAGATACAAAGATATAAATACATTAAAAATCTAAGGATAGAAAAATAGATATCAAGCAAACAGTAACCAAAAAGAGAAGGAGTGGCAATACTAATCTCACATAAAATAGACTTTACGGCAAAATCAACCACAAAAGACAAGGAAGGATATTATACAATGATTAAAGGCACAATCCACCAAGAAAATATAACTTTAATATCTACGCACCCTATGACAGAGCTTCCAAATACATAAAACAAACACTAACAGCACTAAAAAAAGAAAAATAGATAGATCCACAATAATAGTAGGAGACTTCAACACACCACTCTCGTAATGGACAGAACATCGAGAAAGAAACTCAACAAAGACACAGAAAATCTAAGGCCAAAGTCAACCAACTTGATCTCATAGACATATACAGAACACTCCACCCAACCGCAGCAAAGGATACACTCTTTTTCAATACATATGAAACATTCCCCAAACAGAACACATTTTAGGCCACAAAGTAACACTCAATAAAATCCAAAACTTCGAAATAATACAAAGCATTCTCTGATCACAATGCCGTAAAAGTAGAAATCAATAACAGGAAGACCAAGGGAAAAAAATCAAGCACATGGAAACTGAATAACACCTTGCTGAAAACAACTCAATAATAGAAGAAGTCAAGGATAGAATAAAGAAATTCCTAGAATTAAATGAGAATGAAAACACAACATACCAAAAGCTTTGGGACACAACAAAGGCAGTGCTCAGAGGTCAGTTTATACAGATGAATACAAACATCGAAAAAGAAGAATGGGTCAAAATGAAAGCATTAGCCCTACAACTTAAACAAACAGAAAGAGAGCAGCAAAAGAAGCCCACCACCACCAGAAGAATGGAAATAAGATCAGAGCAGAAATAAATGAAATACAGAACAGAAGAATAATAGAAAAAATCAACAAGACCAAAAGTTGGTTCTTTGAAAAGATCAACAAAATCAAGAAACCACTGGCCAAACTGAAAAATGAAAAACAGGAAAGAAAGGAAATAACATAAACAAAAAATGAGATGGGGAACATTACAACAAACCCAACTGAAATAAAAAGGATTGTAACAGAATACTATGAAAAACAGTACTCCAACAAATTTGAGAAGCTAGAAGAAATGGACAAATTTCTAGAAACACAATACCTACCTAAACTAACACAAGCTGAGAGAAAATCTGAACAGATCCACAACCAGAGAAGAGATTGAAGAGGTAATAAAAAACACTCCCAACAAAAAAGCCCTGGCCTGGACTTCAGAGAAGAGCTCACATGATACCACTCAAACTATTTCAGATCATAGAAAAGGCAGGAATACTCCTGAATTCATTCTATGAAACCAAAGACATGCAAAGACACCACAAAAAAAGAAAATTACAGACCAATATCTCTCATAAATATATATACAAAAATTCTCAACAAAATGTTAGCCAATAGAATTCAACATCATATTGAAAAAATAATACACCACAATCAAGTGGGATTCATACCAGGTATGTAAGGATGGTTCAACATCAGAAAATCAATCAACATAATCGATCACATAAATAGAACGAAAGAAAAGAATCACATGATCATCTGAATTGATGCAGAAAAGGCATTTGGTAAAATCCAACATCCATTCCTGATAAAAACTCTCAATAAATAGGAATAGAAGGGAAATTACTCAACATAATAAACAGCATCTATACAAAAGCAACAGCCAACATCATTCTCATTGTAGAGAGGCTGAAAGTATTCCTCCTGAGAACGAGAATAAGACAAGGATGCCCTTTATCACCACTCCTATTTAACGCTGTGCTGGAAGTCCTAGCTAAAGAAATAAGGCAAGAAAAAGAAGTAAAAGGCATCCAAATTGCAAAGGAAGAAGTAAAATCATCTCTACTCGCAGATGATATGATCTTATACATAGAGAACCCCAAAGATTCCACAAGAAAATTACTGAAACTAATAGAAAGATTCACCAGAGTAACAGGATACCAGTTCAATATATAATAATCAGTTGGATTCCTATACACCAACAAATCTAACCAGGGATATAAAAAACCTTCACAAAGAAAACTACAAAACACCATTGTAAGAAACCAAAAAAGACCTACATAAATGGAAAAATATACCATGCTCATGGATGGATAGATTCAAAATTGTGAAAATGTTAATCCTACCCAACGTAATCTACAGATATACTGTAATCCCGATCCAATTACCAATAGAATTATTTAATGAGATGGAAAAACTAATCACCAACTTTACATAGAAAGGAAAGAGGCCCCAGATAAACAAAGCATTATTGAAGAAAAAGAACAAAGTAGGAGGCCTCACCCTACCTAATCTCAGAACCAACTATACAGCCATGGTAGTCAAAACAGCCTGGTACTGGTACAATGACACACATAGACCAATGGAACAGAACTGAGAACCTAGATGTAAATCCATCCACCTATGGTCAGCTGATCTTTCACAAAGGACCAAAGTCCATTTCCATGGGGAAAATACAATCTTTTTAATAAATGATACTGGCAAAGTTGAATGTCCATCTGTAAAAAAATGAAACAGGACTCATACCTCATACTATACCAAAAAACTAACTCAAAATAGATCAAAGACCTAAATACAAAATGAAAAACTATGAAGATCTTGGCAGAAAAAATAGGGACAACACTAGAGGCCCTAATACATGGCATAAATTCAATACAAACCATAACAATGCACAAACACCAGAAGATAAACTAGATAACTGAGAGCTTCTAAAAATTAAACGTTATGCTTATCAAAAGACTTCACCAAAAGAGTAGGAAAAAAACCTACAGACTGGGAAAAAAAAATTGGCTATGACATATTTAACAAGGGTCTAATCTCTAAAATCTACAGAATACTTGAACACTTCAACAGCAAAAAGGTAAATAACTCTATTAAAAAATGGGCAAGGATATGAACAGACACTTCACCAGAGAAGACACTGAGGCAACTGACACATAAGGAAATGCTTGTGTGCATTAGCCATTAAAGATACGCAAATCAAAACTACTATGAGGTATCATCTCACCCCAACATTACTGGCACTAATCAAAATAATAACAAATGTTGGAGAGGTTGTGGGGACACTGGAACTTTTATGCATTGCTGGTGGGAATGTAAAATGGTACAACCACTATGGAAAACAATATGGAACCTCCTTGAAAAGCTAGAAATAGAAATACCATTCAATCCAACAATTCCAGTCCTAGAAATATATCCTAGAGAAATAAGAGCCGTACACAAATAGACATATGCATACCCATGTTCATTGCAGCACTATTCACAATAGCAAAAAGATGGAAACCTAAGTGCCCATCAACAGATGAATGGATAAACAAATTATGGCACATACACACAATATTATGCACTGATAAATAGCAATGATGAATCTGAGAAACATCTTACAACATGGATGAATCTGGAGGGCTTTATGCTGAGTGAAATAAGTGAATCACAAAAGGACAAATATTGCATGAGGCCACTATTATGGAACTCAAGGAAAAAAAACAATTTTTGATGGCTATGAGGGAGGGGAGGGGGGAGGAGAAATCACTAACTAGACAGCAGAGAATTATTAATTTTGGTGAATGGAAAGACAACACACAATACAGGGGAAGTCAGTACAAATTGACCAAGGCAAAGTCACAGACACTTCCTAGACACATCCAAACACCTTGAGGGACTGAGTTACTGGGGCTGAGGGCTACGGACTGTCACCACAGGGGACATCGAGATCAACTGGCATAATATAGTTCATAAAGAAAATGTTCTACATCCTACATTGGTGAGTAGCATCTGGAATCCTAAAAGTTTACGAGCAGCCATCTAAGATACATCTATTGGTCCCAGGATGTTCGGAGCAAAAGAGAATGAAGAAAACCAACAACACAAGGAAAATACTAGTCCAAAGGACTAAATGGACTACATGAACCACAGCTTCCACCAGCCTGAGGCGAGAAGAACTAGATGGGGTCCAGCTACTACCACCGACCAAGGTGACAGGGATCACAATAGAGGGCCCTGGGCAGAGCGTGAGACAAATACAGAACAAAATTCAAATTCACAAAAGAGACCAGACTTATCGGTCTGACAGTGACTGCTATACATTTCCTTTACAAACAACTAGAAAAATATTTAAACATCATTTTATTCAATGATTAGTAGTTATTCAAAGGTTTTTATTCAATAATATACATATAAATAAAATAATTTGTCTATAACTTACTAGATTTAGTATTTTCATCAATAAAGTGAATGTTTTAAAAATCAGTATTGTCAAGCTCAATCAACACACTGTTTAGTCTCATGCATTTCATCTCAAATAGTACTGTTTTACAAATTATTCACATTTAATCAATGCAAATTTGAGTTTTCTTAAAGAATGAATATTCTTTTGCCATCATTTTAGTTGATTTGCTTTTCTTTAATACCTAATTTTGCCAACAAAGACATGGAATAAATGCAGCCAACATACAAGAGGATGAGAATTAAACTGACATTTGTAAAGTTTATGTTGATCATATTTTTAGAAATAAATCATATTTCACACTTGTATTTCCAGAATTTTTTTTATTTCTAGTTACCTATATATCTGTGAAAACACTGAGTAGTTACAAATGACATAGCTGAAATAGCTAAGAAGAAATCAATTTAAATTTTATAAGAAACTCCTAAGCCTCCTACCCTTACTATCTCTAAAATTTCCTTCTTTGCATATGATGGCAATAGAGAGCAGGAAGTGAAGTATGAAATAAAGAAAACCTAATTTATTTACAAAAACTAAAAACAAGTCATGAGAGGAACAGTTCTACTACCCTCAAATACTCAAACTCACAAATTTAGTATAATCTGGGTTATCTATAACTCATGTGCATTCCCTTTTGATATTAACCGTTTTCCAATGAAAAAGCAATGTACAAAACTCACCCATCCCATCACTGCCCAATGTAGTCAGCCACCACCAATTCCTGTTTTATTTGTTTGAATAATGAGTAGTTTAGCACATCATAGTATCATAATATGAGGGGAATAACGACAGAGTCTGATTTAGTTGAATTCTCCTCTCTACTTTGCAAACTGCAACTACATTCATAAGAACTTTCACCCATGAGCTCTCAACTATGTAAACACACTTCAGCCTCCCATCCACTTCCTTTCACCTGTTTTCCTATATCCTCCAAACAATCCCAGTTTTCCATATTCAATAATTTAATATATTTACAAGCATAGATTATTTATCACATAATTATGCCACTACCAACTCAATATCCAAGAACATTTTATCTATTTTTACTTAATCTTGTATGTTTCTCTTCTTTAGTAAAATCTAGTTCCTTTCTGAGCAATATTACCCAACAGGGTCACACAGAGTTTAGTAAGATTATTAATTACAATATCAATATATAAAACCAATATCTTTCGAAATAAAAATTAATGATCAGTTTGCAATACAATGGAAGATCTAATTTACAATAACACAATATGTAAAAGCAAAGAATAAAATAAACTAAAAATGTGAATACTTATGTGGAGAGATATCATAAAGACATGTTACGTTGTTATTAGGTGCTGCCAAGTCGGTCTTGACTCACAGCGACCATATGTACAACAGAAAGAAACACTGCCTGGTCTTCAGCCATCCTCACAATCGTTATGCTTGAGCCCACTGTTGCAGCCATTGTGCCAGTCCATCTCGTTGAGTATCTTCCTCTTTTTCTATAACCCTCCACTTTACCAAGCATGATGTCCTTCTCTAGGAACTGGTCCCGACTGATAACATGTCCAAAGTACTTGAGAAGACATCTCACCACCCTTGCTCCTAAGAAGCATTCTGGCTCTACTTCCTCCAAGACAGGTTTGTTTGTTCAGGTAGTCCATAGTATATCCAATATTCTTTGTCGACACCGTAATTCAAAGGCATCAATCCTTCTTCGATCTTCCTTATTCATTGTCCAGCTGTTGCATGCATATGAGGTGATTGAGAATACCATGGCTTGGGTCAGGTGCACCTTAGTCCTCAAAGTGACATCTTTGCTTTTTAACATTTTAGCACTTTTGCAGATCTGCCCAATGCAACACATTAGTTGATTTCTTGACTGCTGCTTCCATAGGCATTGATAGTGGAACCAAGTAAAATGAAAGCCTTGACAATATCAATATTTTCTCTGTTTATCAGTCTGTTGCTTATTAGTGCAGTTGTGAGGATGTCTGTTTTCCTTATATCGAGGTGTAATCTTCATCAGTCAGTGCTTCAAGTCCTCTTCACTTTCCATAAGCAAGGTTGTGTCATCTGCGTATCACAGGTTGTTAGTCTTCCTCCTATCTGATGCTGCATTCTTTTATTTATAGCCCAGCTTCTCAGATTATTTGCTCAGCATACAGACTGAATAAGTACGGTGAAAGGATACAACACTGACACACATCTTTTCTAATTTTAAACTACACAGTAACGCCTTGTTCTGTCTGAATGACTGCCTCTTGGTCTATGTACAGAAAGACATGAAGGGGTTGAGATAAGTGTTGAAATATTCTGTGTTCTCTATAAAATATCTCAAAAGTGGAAGCACATAAATGTCTAACAAATTAATAGGGGTATCTATTTGATCTTAATCAAAACTAATTTTCTTGTTTTGTTTACTTCACACCTTTTATTATTGTTGTTGTGAACTTAACAAATGAGTAAGAATTTTATCTAGCAAAATAAATACTGGCGGGTAATCAGAGAGTTGCTTTTAAAAATGTTGTAAAGTAGTTGCACTATGCCAGATATTAAAAAGTAACTATAAAATCACAGTAATTAAAAGTAATAATGGTTCATGATTAGACAGATTTAACTGAAATAATCAATATAAATAAGCATTAATTACATACTAAATACTGTATCAGTGAGTTCTGTTTCAGTTCCAAGTGGCAGAAAAATCATACCCAAATGACTTGAGCAAAAGGTTAAGGATGACTTAAGGCAGAGTTTAAAAGGTGTTCATTA
Organism: Dugong dugon; assembly: GCA_030035585.1. Taxonomy (NCBI): domain Eukaryota; kingdom Metazoa; phylum Chordata; class Mammalia; order Sirenia; family Dugongidae; genus Dugong; species Dugong dugon. Next base: position 41,692,309 of record CM057473.1, read on the forward strand.
ATATCTTACTACATCACAAAAACAATTATACCAAAAAGAATTGGTCGACATTCATCCATGACCAGGAACCAATGCTACTGCAGGAAGAAGTCCAAGCTGCACTGAAGGCACTGTTGAAAAACAAGGTTCCAGGAATTGACAGAATATCAACTGAGATGTTTCAACAAACAGAAACAGATGCAACACTGGAACTGCTGACTCATCTATGCCAAGAAATTTGGAAGACAGCAACCTGTCCAACCGACTGGAAGAGATCCATATTTATGCCTATTCCCAGGAAAGGTGATCCAAACGACTGCAGAAATTATTGAACAATATCATTAATACCACATGCAAGTACAATTTTGCTGGAGATCATTTGAAAGTGGCTGCAGCAGTATATTGACAGGGAACTGCCAGAAATTCAGGTCGTTTTCAGAAGAGGATGTGGTACCAGGGATATCATTGCTGATGTCAGATGGATCCTGGCTGAAAGCAGAGAATACCAGAAAAATGTTTACCTGTGTTTTATTGACTATGCAAAGGCATCCAACTGTGTAGATCATAACAAATTATGGATAACATTGTGACGAATGGGAATTCCAGAACACTCATTGTGCTATAAGGCACCTGTACATAGATCAAGAGGCAGTTGTTCTAACAGAACAAGGGGATACTGCATGGTTTAAAGTCAAGAAAGGTGTGCATCAGGATTGTATCCTTTCACCATACCTATTCAATCTGTATGCTGAGCAAATAATCCAAAAAGCTGGACTATATGAAGAAGAGGGCATCAAGATTGGAGGAAGATTCATCAACAACTTGCATTATGCAGATGACACAACTTGGCTTGCTGAAAGTGAAGAGGACTTGAAGCACTTCCTGATGAAGATCAAAGACTATACCCTTCAGTATGGATTACACTTCAACATAAAGAAAATAAAAATCCTCACAACTGGACCAATAAGCAACATCATGATAAACGGAGAAAAGATTGAAGTTGTCAAAGATTTCATTTCACTTGGATCCACGATCAACACCCATGGAAGGAGCAGTCAAGAAATCAAAAGACGCATTGCGCTAGGCAAATCTGCTGTGAAAGACCTCTTTAAAGTGTTGAAAAGCAAAGATGTCACCTTGAAGACTAAGGTACACCTGACACAAGCCAGGGTATTTTCAATTGCATCAAATGCATGCAAAAGCTGGACAATGAATAAGGAACACCAAAGAACAATTGATGCCTTTGAATTGTGGTGTTGGTGAAGAATATTGAATACACCATGGACTGCCTAAAGAATGAACAAATCTGCCTTGGAATAGGTACAACCAGAATGCTCCTTAGATGCAAGGATGGCGAGACTAAGTTTTACATACTTTGGACATGTTATCAGGAGGGATCAGTCCCTAGAGAAGGACATCATGCTTGGTAAAGTACAGGGTCAGCAAAAAAGAGGAAGACCCTCAACGAGATGGACTGACACAGTGGCTACAACAATGGGCTCAAGCATAAAAACGATTGTGAGGACGGCGCAGGACTGGGCAGTGCTTCATTCTGTAGTACACAGGATTGCTATGGGTCGGTACACACTGGACAGCACCAACACATCACAAATAGATTTTCTATTTCCTCTTTTCATCTCCTTTCTCTTTCAAAAAGTCTCCAATTTCACACAGCTTTCCCTCATGCTTTCAAGATAGTTGATGAAGGAATAGATCCTCTGTACACTCTCATTTAACTTCAGTGGGAAAATCACAGGAGTTTCTTTCCCAGAAGATGTAGCAAAAATCCCAGTATATCATTTTTTTCCATTCAAAAATTTATACACAGGGGGTTCCAGCAAAATGGCACTCTAGGCAGAAGCACCATGCCGTCCCTCCACAGCAAAGATCCAAAAAACTAAGCTGAACAGAGAATACAACAATCCTGAAACCCTAAAACATCAAATGAAGAGATAAAGAATTCAGCCAAGCACCAAATGGAGTGAGAAAACTGACAGAGAACAGAGAGCAAGGAGAGATTCATGCAGACTAGCCTACCAAATAACGCAGCATGGATCCGCCATCTTGCACTCCTATCAGAGACCAGCAAACAGGGGGTATGAGAAAGCAGTCTTACAGAGCTTCCAGCGGGATACAAAACAACTGGTAATTGGAGATATACACTTTCCCACCCCCCACCCTTCTTCACCCCGACTCGGCCTCCTCTGCTTCCCATGGCCACAGTCTCTTGACCGGGAAACAGCGGCTGCTTGGATTCCACACACCCGAACGGGTGGCTGTCTGAGTGCCATTTGTTGGCTGTTGGTGTTGCTTTTTTTCCGCTTCTGTTTATTTCTTCCTTGCCTCTCCCCAACTCCCCCTCCTTTAGCTCAAGTACCTTGCTCCGTGCGCCATCTTTGCTTCTTCCTGAGGGGCTGCAGAGCTCCGGTAATTTGTGATATATGCTTTCCCAACTATCTACACCCTTCTTCACCCACCCCTCTGCTTCCCATGGACACAGTCTCTTGACCAGAAACACCAGCCCGCGCTAGCTGGCTCTCTGAGTGCTATTTGTTGGCTGCTAGTGTTGCTTTTTTTTTTATGCTTCCTTTGACTTCTTACTTGCCTCTCGACACCTCCCCCTCCCTTTGCTCAAGTACCTGGCTCCGTGTGCCATCTTTGCTTACTCCTGAGGGGCTGTGGACCTCCGTTCGAGTGTGGAGCTACTTCCCGGTTTGGGCTAGACGCGCTGGTGGGATCCCAGGGCTTTTGTTCCTTTCTTTGTTTTGAAATGTTTGTTTCTTTTCTTTTCCTTTTCTTGAGTCAGGAGCCCTTTCTGGCCAGGCTGAGCTGCGTGGCAGGGAGACGCCCCTTCGGATTCCACAGACGTGCAGACGGATCCCTGAGGGAATTTCTTTTTACGTTTTTTTTTTTTTTTTTTTCTTTTCTGTTTCTTTGGGGGCCTTCCTTGGTTTTGTTTTGTTTTTTTTTTTTTTTTTATTTGTTTTGTTTTCTTTTTTCTTTTTTCCCCTTTTTGTCTTTCTTCATTGCTCAGTTTCTCATCGCTCTATATCTTCCTTCTCTTTCTGTTCCCTGAATACTTGGCATTGTATTCTGTTTTTCTCCATTTCACAGTCTCTCATCTCTCCACTCCAATGGCAAGCTCCCCTAGCATTCTTTTTTGTTTGTTTGTATGTTTTTGGATCCTGTTCCTCTCTTCTCGCTCCCATATCCATCTTAGCTCCATACATAACAATCTCCCTGCTGCATCATGCCTACCTGCACCGTGCGCTTGACATCACACCACCAAGCAGCACAGGCTCGGCCTACTGGAACCTGCCCTGCACTGATTACTGACCCGCTCTGCAGTAAGTGTCACAAACAACCCGTCCCAGTAACTCCTCTTCAGCTACACCTGCCCTGCTTTACCATATCTGAGTGACTAACCCTGTCAGTTGAAGAAGGAGGCGAAAAGTATTGTGCCCAAAGACGAGGAAATAACAAAGAACACACAGTCTGCCTGCTCATAGTCAAATTTTCTTTAAACAAAGGGATGAAACAAACAAATCTACAATCAATAAACTAGAAAAATAACTACTGAATGCCCCAAAGACAGCAGACAATAACAAAACAGTTACAAAAACAGGAAAGGATGGTTCCAGTAGGCGTCCAAAATAAAACACCAGATGACTCTCCTGTGGAGGAAAATGCACTAGAACTACCTGATAGGGAATTCAAATCTCTAATACTCAGAATTATCCAAGAACTGAGGCAAAAAGCTTACAAACATGAGGAAAAAATAGACAAATTCATGGAAAATAAAGACAAAAAATTGGAAGAATTCAGGAAAATAATGCAGGAACAAAATGCCAAAATAAATTCACAACTAGAAATTATACAAAGACAACAATTAGAAATCCAAAAGATAAACAACAAGATTTCAGAAATGGACGATGTCACAGAAGGGCTGAGAAGCAGATGTGAAACGGTGCAAGATAGGATCAGTGGAATTGAAGACAAACACTTGGATAAAACTCTGTTTCAGGAAAACTCAGAGAAAAGAACAAAGAAAAATGAAGAGACCCTGAGAGTTATGTGGGACAAAATCAAAAGCAAAAATCTGCAAGTGATTGGAATTCCAGAACAGGGGCAGAAAACAGAAAACACAGAGAGGATCATTGAGGAACTGCTGACAGAAAACCTCCCCATTATCATGAAAGATGAAAAGCTGGCCATCCAAGAAGCTCAACGAACCCCATATAGAAGAGACCACAAAAGAAATCACCAAGGCATATCATATTCACACTCGCCATAACCAAAGACAAACAAATACACCACAGAGCAGCTCGAAAAAAACAAGAAGTCACATACAGAGGAGAAACAATAAGACTAAGCTCAGATTATTCGGCAGAAACCATGCAGGCAAGAAGGCAATGGGATGACATATATAAAATCTTGAAAGAAAAAAACTGTCAGCCAAGAATAACATATCCTGCAAAACTCTCATTCAAATATGATGGTGAAATTAGGTCATTTCCAGACAAACAGAAATTAAGGGAATATGTAAAAGTAAAACCAAACTTACAAGAATTATTAAAGCGAGTTCTTTGATCTGAGGACAAACAGCTTTAGCTCACAGGCAGAACCTAGGACACAGGATCGGACCTGCCAGATACCAATCTAGGAAATGAACTCTCGAGGACTATCCAAAACCAAAAGAAATACAACAGGGCATCAGAGCAGTTAATCAGTAAATGACAACAACATCAAAATGATAAAAGAGGGATTAAACGGCATAGGTATAGAACCTTCTAATGGAGAGGAAGGCAAGGAGATACCAGGTAATGGTGGACTGCTTCAAACTTAGAAAGATAAGGGTAAAATTTATGGTAACCACAAAGAAAGTTGACAAACATACTCACAAAACAAAAGAGGAAAAACAAAGTCTTGGCAAAAACAAAACCTACAAAAACAAAAGAAATGAAAAAAAATTCACAAACAAAAGTAACTCAGCACAAGAGAGTAAGAAGAACAAAGAAAATGTCAGCACTACAAAATGACAACAACAAACCCACATCTGTCAATAATTACACTGAATGTAAATTGACTCAATGCACCCATAAAGAGATGGAGAGTGACAGAATGGATAAGAAAACAGGATCCATCAATATGCTCTCTACAGGAGACACAGCTTAGAAACAAAGATGTGAATTTATTAAAAGTCAAAGGTTGGAAAAAAATATATCAAGCTAACAACTACCAAAAAAGAACAGGAGTGCCAATTCTAATCTCAGATAAAATAGACTTTAAAACGAAATCTACCATAAAAGACAAAGAAGGACACAATATAACGATTAAGGGGATGATCCATCATGAAGACATAACCACAATAAACATCTACGCACCCAATGACAGGGCTCCAAAATACATAAAACAAACTCTAACAACACTAAAAAGAGAAATTGACAGTTCCACAATAATAGTAGGAGACTTCAACACACCACTCTCAGTAAAGGACAGAACAACTAAGAAGAAACTCAGCAAAGATACAGAAGACCTAAAGGGCACAATCAGCCAGCTTGACAGCATAGACATATATAGAACACTCCATCCAACCGCTGCAAAGTACACATTCTTTTCCAATGCACATGGAACGTTCTCCATAATAGACCACATATTAGGCCACAGAGCAATCTTCAACAAGATCCAAAACGTTGAGATAATTCAAAGTATCTTCTCTGACCACAATGTCATCAAGGTAGAAATTAACAATAGAAAGAGCAAGGAAAACAAATCAACTACATGGAAACTGAATAATACCCTGCTTACACATCAGTGGGTAATAGAAGAAATCAGAGATGGAATCAAAAAATTCCTAGAATCAAATAAGAATGAAAACACATCATACCAAAACCTTTGGGACACAGCAAAGGCAGTCCTCCGAGGACGATTTATAGCAATAGATGCACAGATCAAAAGAGAAGGGACAAAATCAAAACATTAACTACAGAACTCAAACAAATAGAAAGAGAACAGCAAAAAAAGCCCACAACCACTGGAAGAAAGGAAATAGTAAAGATCAGAGCAGAAATAAATGAAATAGAGAACAGAAAAACAACAGAAAGAATCAAAAAAACCAAAAGTTGGTTCTTTGAAAGAATCAGCAAAATTGACAAACCACTGGCCAGACTGACAAAAGAAAAACAGGAGAGGACACAAATAACCCAAATAAGAAATGAAATGGGGGACATTACAACAGACCCAACTGAAATAAAAAGGCTTATAACACAATATTATGAAAAACTTTACTCCAACAATTTTGAAAACCTAGAGAAAATGGATAAATTTCTAGAAACACGCGGCCTACCCAAACTACAACAAAGTGATGTTGAAAATCTGAACAGACCCATAACAAGAGAAGAGATTGAGAAGGCAATAAAAAAAACTCCCACCCAAAAAAAGCCCTCACCCAGATGGCTTCACTGGAGAATTCTGCGAAACATTTTCACAAGAGCTTGTACCAGTACTACTCAAGCTATTTCAGAGCATAGAAGAAGAAGCAACACTTAGAAATTCATTCTATGAAACCAGCATAACACTGATACCAAAACCAGGAAAAGACATCACAAAAAAAGAAAATTACAGACCAATATCTCTCATGAATATAGATGCAAAAATTCTGAACAAAATTCTAGCCAACAGAATTCAGCATCGTATCAAAAAATAATACACCACGACCAAGTAGGATTCATACCAGGTATGCAAGGATGATTCAACATTAGAAAATCAACCAAAATAATCCACCACATAAATAAAAGGAAAGAAAAGAATCACATGATTATCTCAACTGACGCAGAAAAGGCATTTGACAAAGTCCAACACCCATTCCTGATAACAGCTCTGAATAAAATACATATAGAAGGGAAATTTCTCAACGTAATAAAGGGCATCTATGCGAAACCAACGGCCAACATCATTCTTAATGGAGAGAGGCTGAAAACATTCCTCTTGACAACAGGAACAAGACAAGGATGCCGTTTATCACCACTCCTATTTAACATTATGGTGGAAGTTCTAGCTAGAGTGATAAGGCAAGAAAAGAAATAAAGGGCATCCAAACTGGTAATGAGTTATTTAAACTGTCCCTGTTTGCAGATGATACGATACTATACACAGAAAACCGTAAAGACTCCACGAGACTCTGCTGGAACTTATAGAAAGATTCAGCAGAGTAGCAGGATACAAGATAAACATTCAAAAATCAGTTGGATTCCTACACACCAATAAGGAGAACAATGAAAAGGAAATCAGGAAAACAAAATACTTAGGAATAAATCTGACTAGGGATGTAAAAGACCTATACAAAGAAAACTACAAAACACTACTGCATGAAACCCAAAGGGATCTACAGAAATGGAAAAACATACCATGCTCATGGATGGGCAGACTCAACATTGTGAAAATGACAATTCTACTCAAAGCAATTTACAAATACAACACAATCCCGATCCAAATACCAACAACATTCTTCAACGACATGGAAAAAATAATCATTATATGGAAAGGGAAGAAGCCCTGAATAAGGAAAGCACTACTGAAGAAGAAGAATAAAGTTGGAGGACTCACACTACCTGACTTCAGACCCTACTCTACAGCTACAGTAGTCAAAACAGCCTGGTACTGGTACAACGACAGATACATTGACCAATGGAACAGAACTGAGAACCCAGATGTAAATCCATCCACCTACGGTCACCTGATATTCAACAAGGGCCCAAAGTCCATCAGACGGGGAGAAGACAGTCTTTTTAACAAATGGTGCTGGCAAAACTGGATATCCATCTGCAAAAAATGAAGCAGGACCCATACCTCATGCCATATACAAAAACTTCTCCAAAATGGATCAAAGACCTGAATATAAAGCCTAAAACTATAAAGTTCATAGAAGAAAAAATAGGACCAACACTTCAGGCCTTAATACATGGCATTAACAGAATACAAACCATAACCATCAATGCACAAAACCCAATAGGACATTACGCTGAGTGAAATAAGTCAATCACAAAAGGAGAAATATTGCATGAGACCTCTATTGTAAAAACCCAGGAAAAAGTTCACACACAAAATATAACAATCTTTGTTGGTTACCAGGGATGGGAGGGGTGGGTGGGGAATACTAAATAGATAATAGATAAGTAGTATCTTGGGTGAAGGGTGAGACAGTACACAATACAGGAGAAACTAGCACAACTTGTACTAGGAAAGGTGATGGAAGCCCTACAGACACATCCAAACTCCCTGAGGGACTGAATTGCTGCGCAGAGGGCTCTGGGGACCATGGTCTCGGGGAAAATCTAGCTCAATTGGCATGACACAGCTTATAAAGACAATGCGCTACATTCTACCTTGGTGAGTAGTGTCTGGGGTCCTAAAAGCCTGTGAGCGGCCATCTAAGATCCTCCACTGGTCTCATCCCTTCGGGAGCAAGGGAGAATGAAGACAACAGGATACAAGGAAAAGATTAGTCCAAAGGACTAATGGTCCACAGCTACCAAGGCCTCCAGCGGACTGAGTCCAGTACAGCTAGATGGTGCCCGGCTACCACCACTGACTGCTCTGACCAGGATCACAACAGAGGGTTCTGGACAGAGCTGGAGAAGGATGTAGAGCATAATTCTAACTCACAAAAAAAAGGCCAGATTTACTGGCCTAAAGGAGACTGGAGAAACCCTGAGAGTAAGGCCCCCAGACACCCTTTTAGCTCAGTGGTGAAGTTACCTCCGAGGTTCACGGTTCAACCTGGGAGTGGACAGCCCCGTAAAACCAAATGAGACTAACACGGTACAGGAGTCCAGTGACAAGGGCAAGAAAGCAGAAGGGGACAAGGAAGCTGGTGATAGGGAACCCAAGGTTGAGTAAGGATATTGTTGATGTGTTGTGAGATTGTTAACCATTGTCGTAGGGCAACATTTGTAGTAACTGTAAAATGAGAACTATTTTGTTCTGTAAGCCTTCATCTTAAGTGAGAATAACGGCACAATTGGAAGAGCGTAGTCAATGTCACTGAACTGTGCATGTAGAAATTTTTGAAATGGTGTATCTTTGGCTATGTGTATTTTCACCAGAAAAAAAAAAAAAGAGGTTGAGAAGTTAGAAGGTTGATATGTTGTGGGGTTGTTAACCAATGTTATAAAACAACATGTGTACTTCTGTTTCATGAGAAACTATTTGTTCTGTAAGGCTTCACCTGAAGTACAATAATAATAAAATTAAATTAAATTAAAAAATAAAACAAAAATTTATACACAGATTGTTTTGTGACATTGGTTGCAATCATCACAATGTGTCAGCACCCCCATCTTTCCTTTTTACCCTGGGTTCTCCATATCCATTTATCCAGTTTTCCCTTCTGTCTTCTAGTGTTTGCTCTTGGGGAAACAGAACCAAAACCAATCAAATGCCATTGAGTTGATTCCAGCTCATGGGGACCCCAATGAGTCCCCAGGACTGTCAGAGTAGATATGCACTTCATAGGGTTTTCAATTTCTGTGATCTTTTAGAAGATGCATAGGCCTTTCTTCTGTGGTGCCTCTGGGTGGCCTCAAACTGCTAACCTTTGGGTTAACAGCTGAGCTGTTAACCATTTGCACCCCCAGGGACTCTTTTTGATCAAATAGCCATACTGAATCCAATCAATGTGCTAATTAGCTTAAGCCATTTACTCTACAGTTTACAGATAGGGCTTCATTGGTAAGCCACAGATATTGTATAATTATTCCCTACTTGGCTATTGTCTAAAATAATTATATCTCTAGAAATGATAACTGTCTTTCAGATTGATACTTAACTAATTTTCAAGTTTAGTTATGTTATTGCATGCTTAAATATTAAAAAAGACTAATTTTTTTCCATAAAGAGAACTTCTTAAAACCTTATGATGTGATGCAGGAAACATGGCATCCAAAATAAAGATGGATATATTTGTTTTGACTAACCTGTTGCCATTAAGTTGATTTTGACTCATAGCAACTCCACAGGACAGAGCAGAACTGCCCCATAGGGATTCCAAGGAGAGGCTGGTGGACTTGAACTGCCAACCTTTTTTTGGTTAGCAGCCGAAATCTTAACCACTGCGCCAACAGGGTAAGGGAATACTTCTTCTGTTGATAATAAAGCAATTGGTGATTATGTAGAAAAATTGGTGCTTGTTGGCAGAAGAGAATATCTGCCGAATGAACTAAACTTTCCAGTAACATCAGGAAGAGCGTTTACATAATGGAAATAAACAAAAGGTGGTAAGATTAAAAACTTCGAAGAAAGAGTGAAAGATACTAAGAAACTAGGGTAATAGAAGATGGAAGTCGACAGGCCCTCTCGAAATTGGAGAACAAAAATTCTATTTGCATCTAGGCACACAGTTGTATTATTTTATCCAAAAATAATTTTAAATTACTATCTTGGAATGGAGATGTATATTTGTGTGACTGTGATTTGCAGAATAGCTGCAACACAAGGATAGAAAGGACAATAGAATTGAGTATAACAGTAAGAGACCGAGTTAAGTCATAGATGATGAAGTCTGGGCTGGATCAGAAAAAAAATAACAACTTGAACTGAAATAACATAAAAAAGGAATTGGACACTTTGTTGAAACTGAAAAAATGGCTACTGATATTGAGAGAGTGATAGGGCAGCAAATATAGGAGACTATGTTCAAAGAGTATAATATTGATTTCAGAGCTGTCCAGGTTTCAGAAAATGAGATTTTGGCTGTGCCTATGGCAATGAGGCTACTGAAGGGACACGTGAATGAAGGTCATTCAAATTTAACTGGAATTCATGCAAGTTTTAATGTGTGTTATATAGGCTAGTCCAAATTTTAACACCATGTTGTAATAGAATGTTTCTGTTGGTGTTGGCTTAAACAACTTGTTCGAGCCCTAGATTCCCTATGCTCTATTTTTCAGTAATAGATTTAGGAATACAGATGTAATCATTGATGGCACATGGTTCCTTAACCAATGATTATAGTTTAATTCATTTATGCAACATCTCACCCACTAATTCTTTCCAGAGGAGCCCTGGTGGCACAGTGGTTAAGAGCTCAGCTGCTAACCAAAAGGTTGGCAGTTCAAATCCACTATCCGCCCTTTGGAAATCCTATGGGGCAGTTCTACCCTGTCCTATAGGGTTGCTATGAGTCAGAATCGACTTGACAGCAATGGGTTTTTTCTGGTATTTGTCAGGAGGGATACAAAATATAACATAACATGGTTGTTGTCTCAAAGAGCAAAATGTATCTGATGGGTATATTTTTAAAGAAGACACAGAACACAGTGGGAAGACAATGAGAAAGTGGAAACCAGGAAAGGAAGAACAAAGGAGACATATAAAGTAACTGGGGGGAAGGGGAGGATGTAAGGAAAACTGATGTTTTACTCCTGAGAAATCTTTTAAGAGTGAATTATAAAACTATCAATTAATATTAAACCCATAATTCTCTTAATCAAAGAGAAAAGAAAATGCTCTATCTAAAAACTATCCTAATCAGGAAAATTACCAGAACTATTCTGATCCAATATCATATTCAAATGATTATTAACAAGGGGCAATGTGGTACATTAACACAAGACTTTAAAATACTAAACTCAATGTATTCTCTGAACTTTCCACAAATGAAAAGGATAAATTATAAGATTTAAAACTGGGATCATAAAGTTTACTCAACCTTTAATGCTAACATATGCTGAAAATACTACTAGTAAAATAATCCAAATAATTCTAGGACATATATATCAGTCTTCATTTCCAGCATTTTCCATCTGCTATGCTATTCACAGAATGATGGAAAATATTTTTAAGTTATGCCAGTAAAGAAATCCTGAACACCTTAACATACAATTTCTAATTTCACATGTACTAAGAAGACCTTCAGAATCAAACTATTATGCAATTCATTCAAACATTTACTTCACCAGTGTTCATGACTAGAAATCAGCTTCCCTTTATGAAGCTAGGATAGTGATTTTTGCCTAGACACTGTCTGCTCATAAGGTCCATGCATTTTTAGACATGTCTGATGAACTTCTAGGACATTTATATAGATACTATACACACTCCTAGGATAGAAGACAGGCGCTACAAACTCAATCTAAAACTGAGCCTTAGCCTTCTGAGTTGAAGGGAAATTTTGTATACAGTATGACTTCTATCATAGAGATTTAACTCTTGGCTTAGCCCTCAATGGATTTATCTCTCAGTGCTATGGCAGGTAGTACAAAGGAATTAAAGACTAAAAAAGATATTTTACAGAACTGTTTATAAAGCTTTACAAACAATATAATAAAGGGAGGGAAAAGAATGCTTCCCCATATATCTGTCAGGATAAACTAGACTATGTTATGTAACAGAGCCCTGGTGGTGTAGTTGTTAAGAGCTCAGCTGCTAACCAAAAAGTCGGCAGTTCGAATCCACCAGCTACTCCTTGGAAATCCTATAGGGCAACTCTACTCTGTCCTCTAGGGTTGCTATGAGTCGGAACTGACTCGACAGCAATGGGTATGTTATAATCAGGTAAATCTAGAAATGTGTCTGAGGTGAGTTGGGGAGACTTTATCTAAATTACAGCTAGAATATTTGGATCACATGATCTCCAAGTTCACAATGTTAGGGAAAGAGAAAAAGCCTGATAAAGATACGCCAACTTGTAACTACCTTGGCCCAGAAGGGCCTCCTGTCACTTTCACTTATAATCAATTAACACAATTCAATAATAGTGTCTTATCGAAATGTAGGCAAAGTAGAAAAATCATGTGTTCTCATGAGCCCAGAAAAAAAATAATAAAACAGGATTTGGTGAAACTTAGGATTGTATCTGCCTCATACCTACCCATCACTTTGATGCAGTTTAATGTCTTTCAGCATTAGGCATTCAGAGTGTGAGCAGTGTTTCCAGAGAACAGTGGGTATTAGGTTAGTAGGTGATTCTGGGAGGCAGTAGGAGAGGTTAAAGTACAAAGTTGAGCCCTCTGGAGTAACAACTGTGCTTAACAGGAGCAGCCATATCTAAGGAGGAAGTACAGTCAGAAGAAAAGTTTGGTGCCTGGACAATGATCCACTGTAACCAGCCCAAAAGGGCTTATTAATGAAAGCGTGCCGATGAGGAAAAGAGAAACTAAGGTTACACATGTTTTTACTTTATGCTTTCCTTTATTTTTATTTGTTCAATTTTTTAAGTGCTCTTAGTTTTCTCAGTCTGGTGCAATCAAAATAATATTATGTGTATTCTGAAATGTTTATTGGTAAACTCAGGTGAACTGGATTTAAGTAGCTTATTTCTGAATTTCCTGCTTTGAATGCTCTTTGTTATTGTTATTTGCCTTTGAGTTGACTCCAACTCATGGTGACCTCATGTAAAAAAGAACAAAATGTTTCCAGGTCTGGTACTACCTTATCCTATTCTGTTTTTTAAATATCTGTTTGCTTCTTTTCTGTGTAAAGGATTACAAAAGTCACTTAAAGAAATGGAAATTTGAGTAAAAATTTCTTCTGCTAAAGAACATTCAAACAAGTAGAATGTGTGTTAAATTCACAAATAATTATGGGACCAAACAAATGATCACAAATGCAATAAATGTGGTACAAAGTAATATAGGAAATCAACAAATGAAAACACGACTGGTTTGGGAAAAAAAGGAAAACTGAGTATCAATCCTCTAAAAAAATGATCTTTTCTTTGATTTTCTATGTTAACCATTTTCATGATTTTAAATATAAACTTTGTAAGAATTCACAAATCAATTTTTCATTTCTCTCAAACCCCAGATTATCATCTCTAACTTCCGGTTGAACACATCTGATATAATCTTTGTCCCTCCTCCTGACTGTTACTAGCATCACTTTTCTTCAAGTCAAACTGTCTTATTACCCGTGTGTTATCATTAACTTTCTGTATAATTTTCTGTATCAGTTGACAATCACTTTTCCTCTGTTCACATTCTAACTTATGGATCACTTCTACATCTGCTTTACTGTAATATTGTTCCACCCTAAACTCCATAAGAGTGCCTGGGTGATGCAAAAGGTTAATGTACTTGGCTGCTAACCTAAAAGCTGGCTGTTCAAGTTCACCCAGAGGTGCCTAGGAAGAAAAGTCTGGCAATCTACTTTTGAAAAATAAGCCATTGAAAACCCGGAGGAGAATAGTTCGACTTTGACACACATGGGGTGGCCATGGGTCAGAATCAACTCAATGGCGACTGGTTTCGGTCTTTATACTTTATAGTTTCCTCTCTTAACCTCCCACTTTTGACATGTATCACATCACTGCATTTAGTCACCAATTCTGCCTTTCAAAGGCCTGCCCTAATTTAAATGCAACTCTGGGAAATACTCCCTAATTCTCTCAACCAAATGGAATGTTACATGATTCAGAATCCATTTGGTTTATAACTCTTCATTCTATCCAGTATTAAATTATTTTGCTTGCTTGTTTTATTATTAGCCCCATCAAATATTTATGTTTGAAGGCAGGCAACATGAATGGTTATGCCTTATTAGGTACTTAATACACATTTTAAACTGAAATGAGTTCTCTAAAGTACATCACTTGAAACAGAAGAGGTGTGAAGCCAGCAGCAAAAGACACTAAAATACTTTCAAAATTGTTTTTTTTTTTAAATGTTACATAGTATATTAAAAAATATATATATTGCCGTCATGTCAATTCCAACTCATAGTGACCCTATAGGACAGAGTAGAACTGCCCGATAGGGTTTCGAAGGAGAGACTGGTGGATTCATACTACCCACCTTTTGGTTAACAACCATAACTCTTAACCACTGTACCACCAGGGCTCTAGTATATAGTATATAATAGACAAGACAAGTAGAGAACTGATTGGATCAATGTCATATTTTAAATTTTGAATTATTTCTCCTTGATAATCTTTTGTAATACTATAATTTACTAAAATAATGACAACCTAGGTTCCTACAACAAAAAACGAATTTTCCTATTTAAATCCAATATTCACTTTTAGCTCCAACAAATACAGAAGTTTCAGAAATAGGAAAAAAAATCATATTTGCCACTCTTCAACAAACACAACAAAATGTTACAGCATTATTAACTCTAGGACAGCTTACCAAGTATCATCAGACCTTGCAATAAAGGGTCGAATTATTTATACATTAGTTTACGCTCCAATATTAGTAATAGGTTAAAGGGAAGCAACTATTAAAGAAGAAACAGAACTCTTAAAGATCTCGTGTGGAAGTGCTGCCAAGGAAAAATTTATGGGATCATAGAACTCTAGTAAAAATGTCAACTTGTCTGCTTCAGTGTTTATATATGTTGTTCAGTAATAGTGCCAGGTTATCTTTTCACAACTGAAAAGAATAAATTATGTCAGCATTATCTGAAACACAGTTGGCCCCTGTAGCCACGGGTTCTGCATCCCTGGATTCAACCAACCTGAGATCAAATACATCCAGGAAAAAAAAAAAAAGAGCTCAAGGGCCTGGGGGCAACGAGGCGGGCTGCACAAGGCAAGACAGGGTTCGGCCTGAGGAACAGTACGTGGCTGTGAAGGAAGAAGCCCCCAACGGGACAGAGGCTGCTGCATGGCAACACAATTTGGACAAGTAGGGACACTAGGAATGGGGTCAAAAACTTACACTCGGGTGCTTCTTGGTTTAACGAAGGATCTGGCGGAGCATGTTTGCAGCACAGGTTAAGGAGGGTGAGGGAGGGGGCGAGTGGAAAGAAAGAACAAAGCAGGCCGACACTCTCCGCACTATCCAAAGTCACCAGGACCTCCTCCTACCCGAGGACCCCTGGATCGCAGGGCAGCTGAGGCTGGAAGGCCTGGATGCAGCTGTCTTTAAAAGTGCCTGCTTTGATCCAATGCCTCACGTGTTCTGGCCCGACCATCATTATTCTGCTTCAACACGAAACACTGTTCATTCCTCTGCTATGTAAAATATACATATATATATGTATATGTATAAATGTATATACACACACACAAATATATATACTATGCCATTAAAGCCATTTTATATAAGGAACTTGAGTGTCCGCGTCTTTGGGTAGGGGGTGGGGATTGGAAGGGAGAACGGGCTGGAGCCAATCCCCTGCAGATAATGAGGGAGGACTGCATGTGGGCCCGCAAAGAGAATGTTTTCCTTTATAGATCCTAGTACACTATGGCCTTAGCCCATAAGGCACGGACCTGTCAAAACAATTATGGTTAGTAGAGAATTTGTTTCTAAGTCAGCCCCCGGCCTTGTTCTGACTGACGATATTAATCTTTTCCATCTCTCTTTCCATGCATGTAGTCGATTTGATCCCTGTGTGTTCCATCTGGTGAGGTCACCCTTTATGTTGTTGAAAACAGATATCTGCAATGAAGAAGACTTGGTCATGCAAAATTCTGTCATGCAATCTCCAGCGTCGTTACTATCACCAAGGCCACTTGATTACATGTTTGATCAATTTCAGACTGCAGAAGTTGATACAAATCTTCAATTTCTTCATCTTTGGCCTTAGTGGTTTGTGCTTAAATTTGAATAATAGTCATATTAACTGGCCTTCCTTGTAGGAGTATGGATATTATCCTATCACTGACAGCGTTGTACTTCAGGAGAGATCTTAAAATGTTCTTTTTGATGATGAATGTGACACCATTACTCTTCAATTTGTCATTCCCAGCACAGTATAAACCATATGATTGTTCAATTCAAAATGGCCAAGACTAGTCCGTTTCAGCTCACTAATGCCTAGGTTATCAATCTTTATGTGCTCCATTTCATTTTTGATGACTTCCAATTTTCCTAGATTCATACTTCGTATATTCCATATTTTATTATTAATGAATGTTTAATAACTCATTATTATGAGTCGTGCCACATCAGCAAATGAAAGGCCCGAAAGCTTGACTTCATCCACACTAGTTTGAGGAGGCAGCTCTTCCCCAGTCGTCTTTTGAGTGCCTTCCAACCTTTGGGGCTCATATTCTGGCACTGTATCAGACAATGTTCTGCTGCTATTCATAAGGTTTTCACTAGCCAATTTTTCAAAAGTAGACTGCCAGGTCCTTCTTCCTAGTCTATCTTATTCTGGAAGCTCCATTGAAACTTGTCCACCACGGGTGACCCTGCTAGTATTTGAAGTACTGGTGGCACAACTTCCAGCATCATGGCAACACTCAAGTAACCACAGTACAACAAACTGACACATGACTACGAAACAGACCATCAATAGTTCATATGCAAGTTCAAGCTGAAGCTAAAGAAAATTAGAGCAAGTCCAAGAGAGTCAAAATATGGCTTTGAATATACCCCACCTGAATTTACAGACGATCTCAAGAACAGATTTGAAGCGTTGACCACTAATGACCGAAGATGAGACAAGACGAACTGTGGAATGACATCATATATGAAGCAAGGAGTCACTAAAAAGAAAAGAAAGAAAAGACCAGAAGGGATGTTAGAAAAGAATCTGAAACTTGCTCTTGAATGTAGAGCAGCCAAAAGTGAAAAGAAGAAATGATGAAGTAAAAGAGCTGAACAGAAGATTTCAAAGGGCAGCTCAAGAAGACAAAGTAAAGTATTATAATGACATGTGCAAAGACCCAGAGGTAGGAAACCAAAAGAAAAGAATGCACTTGGCATTTCTCAAGTTGAAAGAACTGAAGAAAAAATTCAAGCCTCGAGTTGTAATATTAAAAGATTCTACAGGGAAAATATTGAATGATGCAGGAAACATCAAAAGAAGATGGAAGAAATACACAGAGTCACTGTACCAAAAGAATTGGTTGACGTTCATCCATTTCAAGAGGTTGCGTGTGATCAAGAACTGATGGTACTGAAGGAAGAAGTCCAAGCTACACTGAAGGCATTGGTGAAAAACAAGGCTCCAGGAATTGATGGCATACCAATTGAGATGTTTCAACAAATGGATGCAGCTCTCAAGGTGCTCACTCATCTATGTCAAGAAATTTGGAAGACAGCTACCTGGAAAACTGACTGGAAGAGATCCATATTTGTGCCCATTCCAAAAAAAGGTGATCTAACAGAATGCAGAAATTATTAGCAATATCATTAATATCACAGGCAAATAAAATTTTGCTGAAGATCATTCAAAAGCAGTTCCAGCAAGTGCCAGAAATTCATGCCAGTTTAGAAGAGGACATGAAATGAGGGGTATCATTGCTCATGTCACATGGATCTTGGCTGAAAGCAAAGAATAGCAGAAAGATGTTTACTTGTGTTTTATTGACTATGCAAAGGCATTCTACTGTGTGAATCATAACAAACTACGGACAACACGCAAAGAATAGGAATTTCAAAACACTTAATGGTGCTCATGCAGAACCTATACATAAACCTAGAGAGAATTGTTTGAACAGAACAAGGGGATACTTTGTGGTTTAAAGTCAGGAAATGTGCGCATCGGGGTTGTATCATTTCACCATACTTATTCAGTCTGTATACTGAACAAATAATGTAAGAAGCTGGACTATATGAAGAAGAACACTGCATCAGGATTAGAGGAAGATTCATCAATAACCTATGAGATGCAGATGACACAACCTTCCTTGCTGAAATTGAAGGAAACTTGAAGTACTTACTGATGAAGATCAAAGACTACAGCCTTCAGTATGGATTATACTTTAACATAAAGAAAACAAAAATCCTCACAACTGGACCAATAAGCAACAACATGATAAACAGAGAAAACACTGAAGTTGTCAGGGATTTCATGTTACTTAGATCTTCAGTAAACGTCCATGGGAGCAGCAGTCAAGAAATCAAATGAGCAAACCTGTTCCAAAGGACTTCTTAAAAAGTGTTAAAAAGCAAAAATGTCACTTTGAGGACTAAGGTGTGCCTGACCCAAGCCATGGTATTTTCAAACACTTCATATGCATGAGAAAGTTGGACAATAAATAAGGAAGACCGAAGGAGAATTCACACCTTTGAATTATGGTGTTGGCAAAGAATATCGCACAAATCTGTCTTGGAAGAGGTACAGCCAGGATGCTCCTTAGGAGCAAGAACAATGGGACTCGTCTCATATACTTCGGACATGTTATCAGGAGGGACCAGTCCCTGAAGAAGGATGTGATGCTTGGTAAAGCAGAGGGTCAGCGAAAAAGAAGAAGGCCCAAAATGAGATAGATTGACACAGCGGCTACAATAATGTGCTCCAGTAAAACAACAATTATGAGGATGGCACAGAACCAGGCAGTGATTATTTCTGTTGTACATAGGTTCTCTATGTGTCGGAACTGACTCAATGGCACCTGACACACACACACACTTTAAGTATCTCAGGAGGAGGATTGGTATATTATTCAGAGTAAAGATTATATTTGAAAGGAAAATGTCTAAAACTAGAAAAAATGAAATTATGATTGTATGATGTTACGCATTGTCTTTTTGGCAGAAAGTAGGTTCATTTATTAAAGGATTTCATTATCTTAAAATATATTTAAATTTTCATAAGATTAGTATAGCAATATAAAACTTAAAAGTCTAAATCACTGTCATGGATTGAATTATGTCCCCCCCAAAAATGTGTGTATCAGTTTGGCTGAGCCACGATTCCTGGTATTGTGTGATTTTCCTGTGTTGTAAATACTGCCTCTATGATGTTAATGAGGGAGGATGGGTGGCAGTTGTGTTAGTGAGGCAGGATTCATTCTACAAGACTGGATTGTGTCCTGAGGCAATCTCTTGATATATAAAAGAGAGAAGTGAGCAGAGAGACAGGGGGACCTCATACCACCAAGAAAGTAGCACTGGGAGCAGAGTGCGTCTTTTGGACCTGAGGTTCCTGCGCAGAGAAGCTCCTAGTTCCCGGGAAGACTGATGATGATGAGGACCTTTCCCCAGAGCTGACAAAGAGAGAAACCCTTCCCCTGGAGCTGACACCCTGAATTTGGACTTCTAGCTTACTAGACTGTGAGAAAATAAATTTCTCTTTGTGAAAGCCATCCACTTGTGGTATTTCTGTTGGAGCAGCACTAGATGACTAAGACAATCACCAAAGTTTTTGTTGATGAAAAAAATAATAAATTCTGGAAAAATTTTATTTATCTGGGTTCATGAATGTTATAACTGATAGCTCATATACCCATAAAAATGCATTGATCTTTCTTACACAGCCATTCTAGCTAAATGGATGAGATAGATATAACAGGAAATAACTATTACCTGAAGATCAGATGGGATCAGATAAGATAAATTTATCTTTTTTTTATGGCAACAATGGTGAAAGCCAGCAACAGGTAGAAGTCTACACAGGTAGTGACTCTGTCATAAGTAATGGATGGGGTCTCAGAATGAAGAATTGGCATCCAAGAGAGCTATTTTAAGACCCATTCATTCCTTAATTTAGAAATATTTATTGAATATCTACTAGAAGCATTTTACTTTTCAAAGTAGTAAGGAAACAATAGTGAATAAAACAAACAGAAAAATATTCTTACGGAGCAAACATGACGTTTAAGAGAAAGTAAACAAATTTGTAAATATATAATATAATGTCTGGCAATAATAAATACTATGAAGAAATAAATAGAATTGGTTAAGGTGATAGCTGGTGTTTTGTTAGGCTCTGTGAAATGAGAATGCTAGAGAGGCTAGAGGAGAAGTAAGTGTCCTTCCTGTTCCTAATTGTGTTACCCTAACAATGATTTTTCATCATGATAGTGACAACTGAAACCAGTAGCAGCAGTTGATCTCAGTTTGTTGTCTTTCCAACAACGCCAGAAATAGTCTTCTTGGGTCCCTCAGAGATAGCAATACCAATCAGCTAGCATCTCCTTCATGGTTCTATCCCTATATGGTCTCTTGACATCAGAACACTAAAGTCAGCCAACCAGTGCTGTCTCTTTAGAGACCTGATGGCCCCATGGGGTTCTATTCCAAGATTTTAAGTTTTAATAATTCCAATCTTTTCCTGAGTTCTACCATCCCTACAGGTAATAATGTCTTCCTGCAGTTGTTATTTCCGTGTTATCTCAGTGTTTCCTTTTTGTTCTTTAGCTCAGTTTTCCAATACTTGATTAACTATTTTTCGTATTAAATTCTCTGTGTTAAACTAACTAGTGTTATTTTTGTCTCCTAACCAAACCCTGGCTGATACACTCTTCAAAGACAAAAGTACAATTCTCTGCCCAGTCACTTCCTTCCTCTGTGTGTATTTGCACATCTCTGTGCATGCACACACATACACACACACATGCACTCACACAAAGCTGCCTCTTCCTGTGATCTTCACATCTCAGTTTATAGCGCCATCCAACTTTGCAAGTCAGAAACCAAGAAATTTTCTTGAAAATATTATCCCCATCTTCATATCAAACACTTCACTGAAATTCAAGTAATTTTACTTTTTAAATATCTCTTAAACTCATCCCTTTATCTTCTATTCCACTACCATCTCCCTGATATATGTCTCCCATTATGTATGCCCTCCATTATCTTTAACCTGTCCACATTAGTGATGACCTAAGCAGATATTTCAATTCACTCTACATCTATCTTGATTCCACCATGAAGCCAGAGTGGCTTTTTAAATACCTATATTGGACCATCTCACCCGACTCATCTTCATGCCCCTCCTCAGAGTACAAGTCAAAATCTTTAACATCACTTACAAAATCTTGCAGCATCTGGACCTTGTCTGTCACTGCTAGTTCATCTTTCAACGTGTCTCACCTGCATTTTGTATTTCATCACATTTGCCATTCTTTTAGATCCTTATTAACTGTTCCAGGTACCATTCAGGACCTTTGTATAGGCCGATCATTCTGCCTGGAACGCACTTACATTCTTGGAAGCCCAACTAATTATCCAGGACCCATCGTGCATATCTCAGTTCAAATTCCCCATCCACAGGGAAGCCTTTCCTGGATCCTCACATTTCATCTAGCCTTCTTCCCATTACAAACTTTTATGGCACAGTGGTTAAGAGTTCAGCTTTTAACAAAAAGGTCGGCAGTTTGAATCCACTATCCGCTTCCTGGAAACCCTATGGGGCAGTTCTACTCTGTCCAATACAGTCAATATGGGACAGCAATGGTTTTGGTCTTTTGTTTATAACATGGCATACATTTCTCCAGCTTCTTAGTTGTTGCTGTATGTTCTAATCACTCACATAATACATGCAAACAAGAATATTATAGATAGGATTTTGTCCCTCAAAATATATGCTGAAAATGTCCCTGTTTAGAAAAGAGAGTCTTTGAAGATGTTATCAGTTAGGTTAACATGAGGTCTTACTAGAGTCTAGAGTAGTTCATAATCCTATATGACTGGTGCCCTCAAAGAAGAAAAGAAGATACACAGACACAGTGAGACAGAGAAAGAATGCCACGTGGAGCTCAGGCTGAAAGCAAAGATTTACAAGAGCCACCAGAAGCTAAGAGAAAAACATGAAAAATTTTCTCTGTCAGAGCCCTCAGAAGGAATCAACACAACTGATACCCTGGTCTCAGATCTCCAGACTCTAGAACTATGAGACAATTTTTGTTCTTATAAATCACCTACCCACTGCCGTTGAGTCAGTTCCAGCTTATAGTGACACTATAGGACAGAGAAGAACTGCCCCATAGGGTTTCCGAAGCTGTAAATCTTTAGGAAAGCAGATTGCCATATCTTTCTCCCTTGGAACAGCTGGTGGATTCCAACAGCTGACCTTTCAGTTAACAGCCAAGCGCTTTAACCACTATGCCACCACAGCTCCCATAAGTCATCCAGTGTGTGATATTATATTATGGCAGTACTAGGAAACCAATACAAAGAGTAAGCTCCAGTCAGTGTCAATGAAGTGTGAGAGCGCAAAATACAAATTAAATTTTATAATGCAAGAGGCTTTATGACCAATACTCAATGCACGCCCTGATCTGCAGCTATGTCAAAGAAGCTTTCAAAGACATGTTCATGTTTTTTCAAATGACGTACTCACCGGATTAACGTTTTCTTAATGTTTTACTTAAATATTACTCTGAAAAAAATAATTTGTAGAAGGTTACATTGGGTTTGGAGCCTGGTGACACAGTGGTTAAGAGCTCGACTGCTAACCAAAATGTTGGCAGTTCGAATCCACCAGCTGCTCCTCAGAAACCCTATAGGGAAGTTCTACTCTGCCCTATAGGGTCGCTATGAATGAGGATCAACTTGATGGCAATGGGTTTGGTTTTTTTTTGGACATTGGATTAAACAAAGTTAAGTAATAGACTTACTGTTGGACTTCTCAAAATAACTTGATAATACTGATTATAAATATATATTTTATAAATTTAAAATAATATGCAATATGTTTCCATTTTTTTGTGGGATACTAGCATCCCTTGGTAAAGTTTAGGATATATTTCTTGAAAAACATACTATATCAGCCTTATAGGGCTGTTGGTGATTACTCTAAAAAAAAAAAAGATCTGCATATCTGCATATTCTAACATAAGAGATCTGGTGGTTCAATGGTTAACTGCTCGGCTGCTTAAAAAAAAGTCAATGGTTCAAACCCATTAGAAGCTCCACAGATGAAAAGACCTGACTACCTGCTCCCATAAAGATTACAGCCTACAAAATACTATGAGGCAGTTCTACTCTGTCCTATAGGGTCTCTATGAGTCAGAATCAACTGGATGGCACACAACAACCACATATTCTAAAGTAGTTTGAAAACCGTAAGTCATACAAAATAAAACAAATAAGTTTACATTTTCTAAGTTATATGAAAAATCTTGGGTGTAATTTCAACTTTTTGATAAATCAATATTGAAAAAATATATGCACATTAATTTAAATTTGTTGGACAAATGAGTGTGATTCAAGTTAGCTCTTGATATTTCTTAAATTTTTATTTGTTGTTGGTGTTGCCCAATTTATTTTTTCTTTTCTTTTCTTTTCAGTTATTTTTGTACTGTCCGTAATTTATTTAATTGACATCACAATAAGGTAATACTGAGTACTGATAGTGGGTAATAGAATAAACATTTATAAAATATTTAATAAAATGTTATGGGAAATCAGGGCTAATTTTGTTATTGATATTTTTGGAAAGTATATTGATATATGCATTGAAAATAATTTATTATATAACAATGTTTTATTTTATTATACAAGTATAATCAGAATTTAGTAGTACCTTCTATAAAAAATTTTTTAAATTTTATTTTAAAAAATATTTCTTTAAATTATTTGCTTAAATAATATGATGTGTCAAAGAGTAAGAACATGTACTCTGTTAAAATAAAAGCAAGAGATTTATTGAGGGAAATACAGTTTGGGAACTGGAGAAACACAAGGTACAAAGGAATTTACCAAGTAAGGAGGGAGGGGTGTGTTTTTATCGTAAAGATGAGGAAGGGGAGTATGTAATGGTCACGTGGTCACAAGGTAGGTATATCATCAACAATTCTACTCTCAGCCACCTTCTTCCTGGAACATTTACGGTCACATTCCTGACGCCCATCTTTACTAAGAGCTGCTAACCCACATTCCTGGATTCCTGACCCCATCCTTATTTACTTACGAGTGGATTGGGGCAAGAACAAGGCCAGTTAAACAAGATGATTGACAGGGGGCTAGGGTTTTCTAGTCCCACTCAGCCAGAGGCCCAAGGCCATATGCATATGAACGGGAAGAAGCCAAGGTTACATTCTCAGGACTGCAGAAGGAGGAGCTTGTAACAAAATGGAGTTCTGATTCAGAACTTACGTCAGCCATTTTATTACGTCAAGTGCCTCAGTTTTAGAGGTTCACTAGCACATATAGAAAAAATTTTAAATAAAATGTCTCTAAAAACTCTAATAATATCAATATTGCAAAAGAAAAATTGGTAATGTCTGGCCATCTCTTCTCCTAGTTACTCTTTCAATATTTTTAACACTTTAGATGTTTCTCTTAATACTTATGTCAATATTTCTAAATTATATACTTGAATTGATATATCAATTTTAGTTATTATCTGTTATAATGGATGAAAATTTTGTTCTTTCACACCATTATTTTATCTCTATTCTCCCAATATACATAAATGAATTGTAGTAATTAAATCAATACAATGTTTATATAAATATTGTTCACTGCTCAAGTAATCAATACTCTCTGATTGTTTATTTGTCATGTATAGTTTGGGGTCTCTTGCAGATAACTGTCTCACTTTTATGTGTATATTTTATGCATATTTTTATTTTTCCTTTTTTTAACCAAATCTCTCATTTGCTTATTCTTATTTTATTTGAAATTATTCAATATATGAAATATTCTCTGACATCTCCTTTCCCTTTTTATTTTGTAATATCTCCCTCATGGACTCTTCTATCCTCCTCCTCTATCATAAAATAAATAAGCTGTAAGCAAATGAAATACTGTCATACTTGAAATTCCCTTCTCAGGTCTCTTGGCTTAATATTCTATTTAATGATCTTATAGCTTTCTATTTCTTGGTTTTTACTCCCCTGTTCTACTGGAAAGTACCAATGAGTAGAATAGTTTAAATAAAATTAATTGGATAACTAAAAAAAAAATTCTAGTTATTTTGGCCTAACAAAATAATTCAATTGAAAATGTGGTGATAGAGAACATTCTTATATACGAAAGAGTCGATTTCAACTCATAGTGACCCTATAGGACAGGGTAGAACTGCTCCATAGGGTTTCCAAGGCCATAATATTTACGGAAGCAGACTGCCATATCTTTCTTCCATGGAGTGGCTGGTGGGTTCAAACTGCTGACCTTTCAGTTAGTAGCTGAGCTACTTAACCACTGTGCCAGCAAAGTTCCTCAAAAAGAGTGTAGGACTGAATATTTAATAAAGATAACTTTCAAAAATATTTAAACTTTATTTCTTATTAAGTATTCTTTAAAAATTTCTTTTTGAGGGTAGAAAGATTTAACTGAGAGATTATAATTTGCATGCCTATTTATTTAATAAATTTCTTCATTTCCAAGTTAATAATGAAAGACAATTAGGAAAAAGGATCCTTTTTTGTAAATCAGTTTGGCTTTATATGCATTTAATAACATGTACTTAAAGCATTTTTTAAAAAGCACTTTAACTTGATTTTAAATCCACTGCAGTGAATAAAACCTCTTTAGTAGATGAGCAGTCACTTGACAACTGAGATTACTTTTATGGACATTTCATTTTCAACTAAGACTTACACATCTGTTCTACCCACATATTACAATTTCAAAAAGATCATAATTCAGAATTTGACCGTAAAGAGTAAGATTAAGTGATTTAAATGCATCAGTCTGATCTTTGTTCAATGCAGCATATATTTATAAGGCTTTCTCACGTTTAAGACATAAATTATAAAATATATTCTCTTAATTTGTAAATTAGATTCACCATAATTGAGTTCCAAGATTATATAGAAATCAATGTCAGATTATATGTAAGATCAAATTTATTAAAAGTGAACTACTCAGGAATGCAGGAAAAGGAACCATTCCATAATCTTTCTCTTATCTGTACTATCTTAAGAAAAGGCTAATTCACATCATTAAAAGAGAAAAAATAATTGAGATGACAATGATGCTTTAGCCAAAAAGATGTCAATCTTAGGTAGCACTTACACAAACTGAACTGTACTAAAATTTAATTGGTAATGTAATGATTGCTGAGAGATGAGTGCTTCATTTAAGCCATGTCAATTGACTACAGAAATTTGCCCATAACCAACTGAATGAATGAGTGATGATGAGATTAGTATATTTTTTTTTTCATGTATAAAACTGCTTCTATAAACCTATAAAGGTATATATATTTCTATGTGTTTTTCTCTTTCTGGAAGAATTTTAATCAAATTTTGTAGCCTATTTCAAATAACCTGACTTTTTTTTCATATTTAGTCATCACCTATAACAGCCATCTGTTCAACTAAAATTTCACTCACATACACATTAGATATTTTCCTCACAAGTATAAAGTTAGGAACATGCCACTCCATATTTTCAGTTAGTATAACAAAGAGATTGCATAAAAAATCATAAAAATGTGTTTCACATCTAAGGATAATATGTGACCTGTGATATGATCAGAAGCTCCACTATATTTTAAGTATCAGGCTAATTGGCCCAAATAATTTGAGGATGACTATGAGTGTGTGTGTGTGTGTCAATGAGTACATTAAAAATGTTTTGAAAACCTAATTTCTCAGGATTATTTTATCAATGTGTGGACATTATAGATTTTACTCTGGAATTTAGCTCATCTTTGTAAAATGGAAAACAGTAATTTTATACACATGTGAGTTTAAGAACTATAGGAATAGAAGTGTAAATAAAATCGTCATATTTGAGAGATTGAAGGAACCTCAAAAAAATTCTAATATTATCCCCAAATCAAAGTTTCTGCCCTCTGTAGACTATCTCCACTAAGTGTTTTAAAAAGCTGTTTATGAGCCTACATAAATAGTGAAACCAAAAACCAAACCCATTGCCACTGAATTGATTCTGACTCATAGCAGCCCTCTAAGACAGAGCAGAACTGCCCTCATTGGATTTCCAGGGCTGTAATCTTTATGGAAGCTGACCGTCACATCTTTCTCCCCAAAAGCGCAGCTGATAGGTTTGAACTGTCCACCTTTCAGTTAGTAGCCCAGTGCTTTACTACTGCACCACCAGGATTCCTTCATTGACAGAGAACCTTACGTTTATACCCAATTAGAGCATGACTATGTAAAATTGAATGTTAAAGCAATAATATAGAATTGTGACTTATAAATCTTAGTTATACAATATATAGATATATGTTGAATTGACTGATTTTTTCTTTATCATAAAAGTGATGAATATATTTAATACTCTGGTTATTATTCAGAATTAAAATAAATATGACAGGTACATGTGCCTATAAAAAGGCATATAGTCCACTTACAGTTCCAAAAAAAAAAAAGTAATTAATTCTGATAATGGATATATAAGGTGTTATCTCTATTTTGGGGAAAAAAAAGGTTATTCTGTGGTAGAGATAGAGAGACTGACAGATAGATAAATACAGAAGTAGTAAGACAAGATAATAGCCACAATGCTGTTTTCTAATGAATTAGTATACTTCAAAAAATCCATATAAATCAGAGTAGGAAAGGAAGGAGTCCTGCTGGCACAATGATTAAGCTGCTAGCTGAAAGGTTGGTGGTTGGAACCAATACAGCAGCTCCACAAGAGAAAGACTTGACAATCCCTTATAAAGATTACAGTCTAGGAAATCCTATGGGGCAATTCCACTCTGTCACAAAGGGTCACTGTGAGTTGAAAATCGACTCAATAACACAGATCAACAACAACATATTTCAAAAAATCAAAATAAATCATACAGAGAAATACAATATTGCTTAAAAATAAATTCAGGATATCAGAGTGCTAAGGAGCTTTGGATAGGCAAAGTAACCATCTTCAATATAATTCGGAGAAGTGTCCCTAATGTATGTAGCACTTTTCATTTCCAAGGTCTCTAGTCAACTGAAGGGCTTAAATCAAGTGTCTAATTATTAGCAATAAGGAGCCCTGGTCGCACAGTGGTTAAAGTGCTTGACTCTGAAAGGTCAGGCTGTTTGAACCCACCAGCTGCTCTGCGGGAGAAAGATGTGGCAGTCTGCTTCTGTAAAGATTTACAGTCTTGGAAACTCTATGGGGCTGTTCACTTTGTCCTACAGGGTCGCTATGAATTGTAACAGACTCAACAACAATGGGAATTATCAGTAGTACTAAGATAAAATTTATGAAGTAGATAGAGATGAGCTAATTTGTCACAGATCAAATTTTGACAGGATACAAAAAAAATAAATATAGAGGAAATAATTACTTTGATTAAAACAATAATTTTTACAATCTACAAAAGTAAAGCTACGTGATTACGTGGCAACACACTGAGTTAAATTACAAGCACAAATGTTGGAAAACTCAGTTGGATAACAGAGTATTAAATAGTCCACCATATTGTGCTTTGCTTATTCTCATATCTTCTATAATTTATAAATTTTCATTCATCATTTGTCACATAATTGCCGAGGACATACTGCATATGGAGCATATTTCTAGGCCTTGGCGATATAGAAGTGAATAAAGCAGGAAAAGCTGATGTCCTCACAAAGCTTATATTATAGTGGGAGTCATGTTAATAAACAAACAAATTAATGTCAGGAAGCAATTAAATGAAATGAAGAAAAATGAAAAAGATAGGGGCATGGAGAATGACAAGGGTGCTATAATTTTAAAAAGTGGTTGGGGAAAACCTCCCTTGGGGCATGACATTTAAGCAGAGAACAGCAAAATTCAATGGCTCTGAGATAAAAAGTTACCTAAGTTGTATTGTCAACGGTTAGAAATCTTTGTAGCTGCAATGAATTAAGCAAGCAGAGGGAAATTAGATAAGATAGGTAGGCAGAGGGTGAATAACACCGGTGCCAGCAAGACAATTTGCTAGGGCCAACGATAAAGTAGAAGTGGTATTCATTACTCAAAATCTATCTGTCTTCTATTCATAGGACTAATCTGAAGCACAAAATTCAACTCCTGAAAACTTATCCTCCAGAGTTTCCAACCTCTGAAATCTCATAACAACCAGTGCTGGAGAAATTGAAGGAAAATTAACACTGAATATTGCTACTGAGAATTGGATCAGAAGTATCTAGTCAAATTTTAAAAACAGATACACATTGACACAGCAGTCCCACATTTAAGATTCTTCTTCAAAACTGAAGACACTGATGCTGAAGCATACAGGTACAATGATATCTATTATACCATTGGTTACAAAAGAAAAAGCTAGAACATTTTACTCAAAATAGAGAACTTTATAAAGTTTAGAGGAACACATATCAATAAAGTACATACTAGAAAAAACTCATATTGGCAAATTGTTTTTTCTTTCTCCTTGAGGTATAATGTATTAGCTCCTACTGTATATGATATATAATATACTGGAATATAGCCCTTTATAATTTTCAAACCAACTTTGTAGCATAATTTTATTTCTTTATGATAACAACACTGATAATTAGATATTATTTCCACTTTAAAAACAAACCCTATGAAATTGATAATGGTAAAATAAGTGATTCCCAAACCTGTTTCATATTAGAAACTCGTAGGGAGATTTTAAAAACACCAATTCTCAGGTTTCATACAAGACAAAGGTCAGCAGTAAGTTAGCAGTTCAAATCCACCAGCCGCTCCTTGGAAAATCTATGGGGCAATTCTACTGACCTATAGGGTTGCTATGAGTTGGAATCACTCAGTGGCAACCGATTTGGGTTCTTTTTGGTTTGGTTTGTTTTGTTTTTGTTTTCTACCAACTCCAAGGCACCTAACAACAACAACAAAGTTAGTTTTAGAATATTGGAGTAAATAACTTGATTAAGGAGTATATATATAGATGAAGTTAGATCAAGTAGATGAAAAGAAGTAAATGCTTACCACATTAAACAACAAAAAACTATTGTTTTATCTTTTAAACTCAAAGTAGAACTTGCAGAAATAAGTTGGATTGAGCTAATTCCAATTTTTCCAGATGTCAACACAGAAAATTTGGAGATGTGTATCACATACTTGATATTGAAAAGGAGAAAATGAATTCCTTTCATACCAGAAATGAAGTGGAAATTCAAGGAAAATGCAATAAACAAAATGCTACAAAGGCTCTGAAGAGGCTTAGTCTTGGGTATAACCAGGGGTGGCCAAGAACATCGGATCTGACTTCATTGTGGGGACAGAAGATATTCTTCTGTCCTAGTAAATGAGGAAGCAGAAATTCATAGCTACATATAGAGACTGAATTATGGATGGGTTATCCTTTCCAGGAAAGGTATTAAGAATCGCTCACCCACAAACCTATGTAAATGCTGAGAAAAAAAAAAAAAGTCATAAAGCCAAAGAAAAATGAGACATCAGAGAAATGAGAAATCTCTGACCTGCTAAGTGTAAGATTCATGACAGAAGAAATTAATATAAAAACAGAGCCTAAGCCAAGAAACCCTGAAAGCCCAAAAAGGAAGCAAAATCCAAATCCAATTGTAAGGTCACGTTTAAAATACAGGAACACTGAACTACTGCGAAAGAAAACAAACAAAATAAAAATAAAAATTCCTACAAAGCCCAGGTGGTACAGTAGTTAAGGGCTTGTCTGATAACCAAAAAGTCATCTGTATGAATCCACCAGCTGCTCCTTGGAAATCCTATGAGGCAGTTCTACTCTATAGGGTCACTATGAGTCGAAATCTCCTTAACCGCAATGAGTTTGGTTTGGTTTTTATGATATATGTCTAATAAGAAGGAAGTAAAGCCCAGGAGGAAGTAAAATCCTAGAAGAATGATTAGCAAAAAACAAAAAAGACCACTATGCTACTATGCTATTACATAAACTGAGAGGTAACTACATATTAAAAAAAGAAAGCTAAGGCATGTATTTTAAAACAAAATGGAAACCAAATACTAGAGGCAGTTACGCGTACGTGGGAGGAAAGTAATAGAAATTAATTAAGTTTTCTAAGGCCCCTTTATTTCCTAAAGACAGGATCACGAAATTTATTTGTTTTATACTCCAGGGAGAAGGTCTAGAAGGCAGGAGGGGACAGGAAAGCTGGTAATAGGGAACCCAAGGTTGAGAAGGGACAGTGTTGACATGTTGTGAGGTTGTTAACCATTGTTATAAAATAACATAGGTACTAACTAAATGTTTAATGAGAAACTATTTGTTCTGTAAACGTTCATCTAAAGTACAATTAAAATAAAAAAGAAAATCACATATATGCACTAACCCAGCTAGGCCACTTCAGGCAATCTATTCCATAAGAACAAATATACAAGTAAATAAAATTAGGTATACAGAGATGTTATTGCTACATGTTTAAAATGACAAAAAAAAAAAACAAAAAGCCAAAAGCATCCTGAATGTTGACCAACAAAGGAATAGTTGAACAAAGAGTGGTGTATTCATTCCATGAAATACTATGCAATTGACCAAAAAAAACCTCACTTAGATTTAAACATGTTATTCTAGAGGTATGTTTACAATGTACTGTTAAGTAAGAAAAGCAAGTTACAAAACAAAACCTCAAGATTTGAGTATGGGTTCACTCCTGTAAAATAAAAAATTGTCATTAAATATTATTTTGTACATAAGTTTTCATATTGCATGAGTATGGGTTTGAACAAGGGATGAGGTGGCAAGAGACATGGTAAACAAATAAACAAAATGATTGTAAAATAAAATAAACATAGAGTTCCTTAAAAAAAAAAGAAATCTATTTGTTTTAGAGTTTGTTTTTTTGTAAGTTAAGTAAGCATGTTAAAATTTAAGTATACACACTAAAATAATAAAAACAGTAAGCAAATCATACAAAATTCAAATTAAGAGGAGAAATAAAAATACAACCATTAAAATGGAAAGAAAAACAAAAAGTAACCAAAAAAGGCTTAGTATTTGAAAACCTTAAACAAGTACGTAATAAGATAGTAGGCAGTAGTCAAAATAAACATAAATCAAATTAAAAAAACAAAACATTAAGTTCTCTTTGAAGAGGAAATAGGCCCTCAAATTATATTAAAAGAGAAATCCAGCTGTTTTCTACTTTAAAAAAAAAACATGATAAAACTAAAATTTTGTGAGTGAAGAAATGGAAAAATAAAACACATAAAATATTAACCAAAAGAAAACTGTGTCTCATTATCAATACTGGACAAAAGAGATTTCAGCATAATAAAGTAGAGATAAAGAAGCTAATGAATTAAAGTTAAAAAGGGCATTTTGTCATAATGACAAAATAAAATTGAATGTGTTTGCTCTTAACAACATAACCTCAATACAAAGGAAAGTATATATTAAAAGAATACAGTGGAAAAAGTGATAAACCCATGTTTGTAGTGAGAGATTTTAAAACACTATTCTCAAAATGATCTATGGAATAGGAAAAAAAACACTACATAGCATAGGAAAAAAAACCCTAAATACATAGCAGATTCTGATAACACAATATACTGCATCTCATAGATGTATAAAGATCCCTGCACAACAATAAAACAGTATTATTTTCAAAAATCAAACTTATAGCATTTACAAAATTTGAACGTCATTAGGTTATAAAGCAATTCTTAAGTACCAAATTATTGAAACCATACATACCATGTTCTTTGGGGAAAAAAAAATACAATGAACCATAAACAGATGGAGACTTTCCCTTCTTTGGGCACACAACTAAACTGCATTTCCAGCCTCCCTGGCAGTGAGATGTGGCCATCTCTGAACTATCTGCAATGGAATGTGCGCATAACTGACAAATGTCTTTTCCAAGCCCAGCCTGCTTCCTTCTTCTGCTGGGTGAGTGCAGATTAGCATATAGTCCTAGAGGATGACCTACACAGAAGATGGAAGGAGAAGTTCTTGGATCACCATAAGGAAGAAAGTCATCCCACTGACCCTCCTGGTGAGCAAGAAATAGACTTCTGTTTGATGGAAACACTAAATTTTTGGTCTCTGCTTATCACAGTTCACAGTTCTCTAATATAAATAACAGAAAGAGAACTTCATGGTTTGCAATTTAAAAATACACTTTTAAATAATTCAATATTCACAGAGGAAATCATAATGTAAATCACTAAATATTCACATCTGAATGAAAATGAAAATCTACAAAATTTGACAAATGAAGTTAAAGACATGACTTAGAGTTTAACAGCTGTAATACTTGCACCAGAAGAAAATTAAAGACATAAAATTTATAATGTAAGCATTCAACTCAAGAACAACAGAGGATACTAATGAAAGAAGAGAGAAATATTCATGATAAAAGCAGAAACTGGTGAAATACAAAGAAACAATAGTACCAAAATATCAAATGCTAGTTCTTTGAGAAAAAAAATTTTTCCCTAGTCAAGAAAGAATACCTAAAGAGATTAAAAATATAGAAAATGAAATATTAGTAAAAAATCTATTCACAAAGATAACACCATGATTTATGATATATTTTAGATGTGATATTTATTTAAAGTTCAAGATATAGATAAGTCCTAATGTATGTAAAATATCAATCTAATATTTTAAATACATTAGGAATTATAAAAATGGTATGTCTCATTTTATGTAGCTAGTTTAATGTAATAGTAATACTTGAAAAAGTCAATTAAAAAAAGAAAAAATATAAGCCAATTTCTTTATCAATATAAACAGGAAAACCACAGCTGAAGTAACAAAAAAATCACTAATATTTATGTATATATACGTATTTACACACACACACACACACACACACACACACACACACACCATGATCAAATGGATTTATTCTTAGGAATGCAAGAACATCATTTAATTAATTTTACCACACAAGCAGATTAAAGAAGAAAATCATAAAATTGCAGCAATAGCTAGAAGGAGAAGTATTAGAAAATAATGAAAGCTAATCCATACTTTTAATAAAACATAATTAGAGGGAAAAAAATTTAACCTGATAGAAGATGTCTATCGAAAATCTGCAGTGAACATCAGTATGATAAAAGAATTGTAACAATATCTTAAAGTGAGAAACAAAGCAAACAAATCAGGAAACTCATTGTCATGGATTCTAGTCAACAGAATATTTACTGAAAGTCCTAAACAGGCCAATAAAAGTAGAAAAAGGAATAAGAGATACAGGAATTGGAAAAGAACAGTTATAGTTTTGCAATATGATTGTTAATATGGAAGATGATAAAGTTTATAGACAAGAGAACATGGATAAGTAAAACTACTACATATAAAATTACATGCTTAGAAAACCTAATTTCAAAATAATTTTTTTTTAATTCAATTCATAAAAACAGCAACCCAATTAGTATATAGGAATAAATCTAACTAACTACATGGAAGATCTTTATAGATAAAATTATTTATTTAAATGGTTGACAGGCATATAAGAAGACCTCAATAAATAAATAGAGCGATAAAACAGATTTACACATGGAAAGACTCAATATTATAAAGATAATTTATCTCTTAAACGAATCTTTAACTTTTGCTAATGCTGACATCTTTGTAAAATTTGAAAATTTGATCCTACATTTACTGGAAAAGAAGGAAAGAGAAACTAGGATTTTTTTTTAAATGTGTCAAACTAATTCTCAGCACCCCAGAGAGCTCTTCCATATTGCTCTGGTTTTTCAGTACTCCCATATTCCTCTGATACCCCAATATCCTTACAATGTATTCCTTATTTATGTTAAAATGGTCTGAGTTGTTAACATTTCTTGTAACCCAGAGAATTTTAATTAACACGTTTGTTTGAGTTCAAACTAGTCATTTAAGTCTGTATGACTCAATCTAAAATAAGCTTTCTTCATCTAAAATAAGGTTTTACTAATAATTTTTCTACATTTCCATCAAGCACTCAGAATCTGTGATTTTTTTTTAAATCTCTGTGCTATATATATGCAGAGGACAATGTATGTCCTTTCTCTTACACCAGAGCCCACCTCTCTTAGGAAAATAGAGGAATAAATCAGTTTGCATAACAAAATGCTTGCTGAAGAATATAGCAGCGCTCTGAGAGCAAAATCACCATAGCGACGTAGCCCCTGATCTGGCCCCAAAGACTCCTTAAGATTAGTAGCCAAAACTCTCAATTTTTATCAGGTAAAGAATTCTAGGTTTATTTACATTGGTATCTAAACAAGGAATTATTTATTCTGAAGCTATATATTTACTTACATTTAATGTAGTGAAAGCCGTGAAATGTAGGAGATAAATAAGCTGGTGTATCTTCAGTGATAAACAATAGCCAAACATATACATTTAGTAAAAAACCAAAAAAACAAAACCCATTGCCATCAAGTTGATTCCGACTCATAGCGACAGAGTAGAACTGCCCCTAGGGTTTCCAGGTTGCAGCTGGTGGATTTGAACTGCCGACCTCTTAGTTAGCAGCCAAGCTCTTAATCACTGTGCCACCAGGGCTCCGTTTAGTAGAGAGTAGTCTCTTTACTGGAGTTCCTGGGTGACACAAAAGGTTAAGCGCTCGATTAGTAGCTGAAAGACTGGTGGTTCAAACCCACCTAGAGGTGCCTCGGAAGATAAGCCTGGTGATGTGCTTCTGAAAGGTCACAGCCTTAAAAACCTTATGAAGCCGTTATACTCTGCACACATAGGGTTACCAAGAGTCGGAATTAACTGGACAGCTACTAACATCAACAACAGTCTCTTCATTATTTGCTTATTGGCCTATTAAATGTAAATTTCTTTTTATATTTAATTTAAAGGAGTCTAGGTTGATTCCAAGGACTCTACTTACAAGGATGTAAAATTTCTGCTTTCATGTATTATTAGCTATTCAGTTATTTTAGGCTTCTATTTTTCTTGCTGCTACCACCAATTAAGAGTTGTGAATGTAATTTATACATATCTATTAACATTCAAATATATGTTATTTATTGAATGCACTACCTGGAAATTAATGCAGCAAAAGTCTTTCTGCTGTCAAGGACATTTCTGAATCACTGGGTATACACTTTGATTGAGAATGTCTAAAAAGCACTATCAAAGTGGAAAATTGGCTGATGCTTCTGGTTTTATGCTCTGTTTCCAAAAGATTCAAAACATTAAATGCCATTGAGTTATAATTTAGTGTTCTTCTTCAAAAGTCATTACTGCTGAGTATTTGAAATCAGTTACGACGCAAAAGTTTTTGAATCATCTCTATCATTGTGAGCTAGAAGGAGCCTATTACAGCTAGATTATGGCACAGCAAATCCTCTTCGGGATCATCATTACTGAGGAATTCTTGGTAATTTACAGATGTATGTAGCTCAGAGTTTTATCAAAACACACACACACACAGAGCAATATTAAAAGTCATGCTTGTGTCTTACCTGAATCAAGGATTTTAGAATCAATTTGGTGGTGTTTACTCCTTCCAGAATGTTGGTTGATCTTCATGGCATACCTCAAATTGAAAATGGTCAATAAAATCTAAAAAGAAATATTTAAAATAAATTTCTTTCAAAGGTCTTAATAGCCAAATGGAATTAATGACAGATGCATGACTGCAAATAAGCTAAATGTAAAGAATAAGCATCTTACATGAAATACCGTAAACACACTGTTTTAAAATCATTCTCAACTTCATAACTAACATTCCAAAATCAATGGATGCAGCAAATGTCTTAAAAACTTTAGAACCTGCCTTTCTTTGCCTTATGCAAATGCCATTTCTTAGATGCCTTTGAAGGAAATACCTTATTATTAAATGATTGTAAATTATATTTTAAATAAGCAAAATGGAAGACTGTGAGACAGAATCACCTTTAATTCACTTGAGAATTCTAAGTATCCTTCTCTTCTCAGTGCAATTTTAACACTACTATTTGACTCAAAAATTTATCTGTTACAGTTTTTGTGAATGGACAGCACTGTGTTTTCACTTTTAGCAAAATCGTTCAAGTTCTATTATGAATATGATTTCTGTTCAGGGAGCATGTGTTTGAAATGGACGCTAACGAGCAGGAGGGAACCATTTAACAACTTATTCATTCAAAAATATGAATAGGATTGTACTGTGTGCTAGCCACTCTGGTACACACAGTGATTTTGTGGAAATATGAAAAAGAGAAACAAGAATTTCTCCCTTGAAGCAAACAACACAGTGGATATATCTAAATGAGTTTATTTCTTGGTATAACTCACATAAAGCTAGTCACATCATTCACAATCAAAATCTGAAAGTTTTGAGTAATGGAAATCTTTACTATAATTTTCATAAAAGCAACGAATATGGGTTTACATACCTCATTACATTTCAAGTGTTCTTTAAAAAAAAATTTTTTTTATTTTTAACTTCTCTTCTACCCAGTATTTTCAACTTACAGTAACTTCTAGAATTGCTACTTCTCTCTTGTACCAGTGAAGTTCACTCTGTCACACTGTGACAGATCCAAGCCCTCCTTCCTCTTGTCCCTGGATATATACATCTGAAACCTTGCAAATATTACCTGACATGTAGAGCTCTCTGGGAAATGTGAATTTCCTTCCACTGTACTGATTTTATCGTAAGGATTAGCCACCTCTACAATCATAATCTTCTCATTACACACAAAGTCTAGGAAATAAAATTATCAGTATAATAAGAATTCATTTAGCGACATTTGATGGGGCAGTTAACTTGTGGAACACTGATAAACTCTACGCAGCAAAGTGACTGACCATGGGTGCCTATGCATTTGCTTGCCCTCTACTTCTTTATTGACAATAATAAAGAGTCAACCCCAAAATTATGTGTGCTACTAGAATGAAGAAGAAACCACAGTTCTCAAACACAGCATATGTGCTCCAACACACTTTATGTGTGTAAGGAGGGATGGCAGGGTCCTAGGATTCCATTTGCTTTGAGTAAGTCTGCCATTGCTTGCCTTCATTCCACCAGCACAGAAGTGAAAGGGGGCATGAGAGGTTTCCTTTTATGTGGGAATCTCTTTTCTTTCTTTCCACCCACAACTACTGTTACAGCCTCACATCCAACACTTACCTGTGATTATGGGGATTTTTTTTCTCATTATGTCCATTAGCCTAGTTGTATCTTCAAAAGACCCTGATCCAAAAAGCTCTCAATCCTACTTTTCCCAGTCTTCCTCCTCTGTCACTCTGCCTTCTGAAATTCACATCTTTCATCACTAGAATCGCCTCCATTCTCAACTTATTCTTTTATACTATTCTCACAATCCCTCTTGCTTTTAGCTAAAACTGGGCTCAGTCTTGTGACCACTAATTACCCAGTGACATTTTAAATTGAAAGCTGTTTTCTCTCCCACACATTATCCCTCTCCTGAATTTGGAGGAAAGTTCATCCTTGTGCCTCACTGTGGTGTCCAAATCATTCTTCCTCCCTCCTCCCCAAATCTCAGATTTGAGTTTCATATCAAAACGCTTAATTTGGTCATACTATTTGGTGATAGGAAACCCTAGTGGCATAGTGGTTAAGTGCTACTGCTGCTAACCAAAGGGCTGGCAGTTAAAATCCACCAGGTGCTCCTTGGAAACCCTATGGGGCAGTTCTACTCTGTCCTATAGAGTCGCTATGAGTCAGAATCGACTTGAAAGTGATGTGTTTGGGTTTTTTTTTGTTTGTTTGTTTATTTGGTGATAACAATTTATGCAAAGTTTCCTGTTACTTTTCTTATTCTTCATTGATTTAATTGATAATTGTTCAAAATAATAAAAGCAACAAAGTATTGGTGATGATAGCTTATGGATAAGTCTAATGAATGACAGCAATGTAATAAAATTGTAAATATACTGTTACAAGTTTCTTGTATTACCTATGAAGTGATATAGTTATTTGAAAGTGGACTTAGATTACTTGTAAATGTATACTGCAAAGCCTAGAGTAATCACTAAAAATAATTTCAAAGAAGTATGATTGCTATGCTAAGAAAGGAGAGAAAATAGGATTATACAAAATGCTCAATTAAAACCAGAGAAGACAGAAAAAGTGTGGAATATAAAAAGAGAAAAAAAGAACAAGTATAACAAATAGAAAACAAATACAGCAGGTATTAATCCAACTATATCAACAATCACTTTAAATGTGAATAGATCTAAATACATCAGCTAAGACTGATACTATCAGAGTGGATAGAAAATAAAATAAAATGACATGAACTATATGTTTTCTACAAGAAATCCCCTTCAAATATAAAATCACAGATAGACTAAAAGTAAAGGGATAGAGAAAGATAGACCATGCTATCACAAATCAAAAGAAAACTATAGCTCTATTAATTTCAGACAAAGAAGACATCAGAAGAAGGAAAATTAGCAAGAATAAAGAGGGGCATTTCATAATGATAAAAGGGTGAGTTCTCCAAGAAGACACACCAAATCAAATCCATTGTGATCAAGTTGACGCTGACTCATAGCGACCCTATAGGGCAGAGGAGAGCTGCTCTGGAGGGTTTCCAAGGAGCGGCTGGTGGATTTGAATTGCGAACCTTCTGGTTAGCAACCAAGTTCTTAAACTTTGGCTCCACCAAGAAGACATAACAGTCCTTCATTTGTAAATACCTAACAACAGACAATCAAAATACGCAAGACAAAACTGGATAGAAGTGCAAGCATACACATACAAGACTACTATTAGAGACTTCAACACCCCTCTATCAGTAATTGGCTGATGCAGCAGACAGAAAATCTGTAAGAATATAATTGATCTAAACACGACCATCAATCAACTGGATCAAGTTGATATTTATAGTATACTTCTTTCAGCAGCAAAATGCACATACTTCTCAAGCTTACATGGAACATTCATCAAGATAGACAATATTTTAAGCATAAAACACATTAAAGAAATTTAAAAGACTAGAAATCACACAAAGTATGCTCTCAGACCACAATGGAATTAAACTAGAAATCAATAACAGAAAGATCACTGGAAATTATAAAAATATCTGGAGATTAAGCAACACACTTCTAAATAACTGTAGTGAATTCAAGGATCTGGAGACTGAACAAGGAAAAGAAGGGACCATGAGATTATATACATCATACAAAAAAACTTATTGGGCTACATTTGGACTGTGCTGCATTAGAGGGGAAGATACTCCCAGCAGGAGACCTTCCAGAAATAGTGGCCCTAGGCTAGCACCCCAAAGGGGAATAGGGCAAAAGAACTCCTGGGGGGAGAAGGAGAAAACAAAAAGGGAACTCACATGTCT
The DNA here is from genome assembly GCA_030035585.1 of Dugong dugon. NCBI lineage: Eukaryota > Metazoa > Chordata > Mammalia > Sirenia > Dugongidae > Dugong > Dugong dugon. The sequence goes on from CM057473.1 coordinate 41,732,973, forward strand.
AGGTGATGTTGCTAAGCAACAAAGTGGGGCATAGTAAACACAATACCATTTACATTAACACCTAAAAAATTAATTACTTAGGAATAAATCTAAAAACATATGTACAAGATCTTTATGAGGAAAGCTACAAAACCTTGATGAAAAATATTAAAGAAAATCTAAATGAAGAGATTTTCTGTGTTCATGGAGAGGAAGACTCAATATTATTAAGATGTTAGTTCTTCCCAAATTGATCTATAAATTCAGTGCAATCCTGAACAGAATTCTAGCAGGTCATTTTTTGGATATTGACACTCAGATTCTAAAGTATATATGGATAGGGTAAAGACTGAGACTAAAACCAGAGCAAACCAAACCCACTGTCATTGAGTCAACTGCAACTCACAGCAACCCTATAGGACAGAACAGAATTGCCCGATAGGGTTTCCAAGGCTGTAAATCTTTATGTAAGCAGACTGCTGTATCTTTCTCCCTCAAAGCAGCTGGTTGGTTTGAACCATTGACTTTTTTGGTTAGTAGCCAAGTGTTTTAACTACTGTGCCACCAGGGCTCTCAACACAATATTGAAGAAGAACAAAGCCAGAAGATTGACACCACCTGACTTCAAGACTTAACTCTAAAGCTACAGTAGTCAAGACATGTAGCACTGGCAAAAGAATAGACAGAGGACCCAGAATTAGACTTCACAAACAAAATCAAGTGATCTTCCACAATGGAGAAAAGGCAATTTAATAAAGAAAGGATAGTCTTTTCAACAAATGATGCCAGAACAAGTGAACAACCACATACCAAAAAAAAAGAAAGAATTTAGACTCAGACCTTTCACCTTTCATAGAAATTAACTCAAAATGGATTACAGCCCTAAATGTAAAATGCAAAGCAATAAAATTTCTAGAAGCTACCATAAGAAAAAATCTAGGTACCTTTGGGTTTGGAGATCACTTTTTAGATATGTCATTAAAAGCACAATCCACACACACAAAAAAAAGATAAGCTGAACTTTATTAAAATTAATAACTTCTGTTCTATGAAAAATGCTGTGAAGACAGTGAAAAGACAAGCCAGATATTGAGAGAAAATATTTGCAAAAAACATATATGATAAAGGACTAATATCCAAAATAAATAAAGAATAATTAAAACTCAACAGTAAGAAAATAAACAACCCAATTAAAACGTGGACCAAAGATCTGAACAGACACCTCATCAACAAAAACATACAGATGGCAAATTAGCACATGAAAAGATGCTCAACATAAGTTGTCATTAAGGAATTGCAAATAAAAATAACAATGAGATACCACTATACATCTATTAGAATGACTGAAATCCAATAGCTTGAAAATACCAAATGCTGGAGAGGATGTAGACAATAGGAATTCTTATTCATTATTGGTGGCAGTGCAAAATGGTACAGCTACTTTAGAAGATAGTTTGGCAGCTTCTAACAAAGATAAATACAGTCTTACTATACCATCCAGCAATCAAGCTTCTAGATATTTAACTATATAAGTAGATAACTTATGTACACACAAAAAAAACTAAAAAGAAACATTTATAGAAACTTTGTTCGTAATTGCCCAAAACTTGAAGCAACAAAGAAATCATTCGAAGGGAAAACGGATAAATAAACTATGGTACATCCATACGATGGAATATTATTCATTGATTAAAAAAAAAGTCCTCAAGTCATAAAAAGACATGGAAAAACCATAAAGGCATATTATATAGTGGAAGAAACCAGTGAAAAGGCTACATACTGCATTATTCCAATTATATGACATCCTCCAGTTGTGAGAATTTTTGTTTTCTTCATGTTGAGGTGTAATCCATACTGAGGGCTGTAGGCTTTGATCTTCATCAGTAAGTGTTTCAAGTCCTCTTCACTTTCAGCAAGCAAGATTGTACCATCTGCATATTGCAGGTTGTTAATGAGTCTTCCTCCAATCCTGATGCTGCAATCTTCTTCATTTGGTTCAGTTTCTCAGATTATTTTCTCAGCATACAGATTGAATAACTACGGTGAAAGGATACAACCCTAACACACACCTTTACTGACTTCAAGCTATGCAGTATCCCCTTGTTCTATTCAAACAACTGCTTCTTTTTCTATGTACAGGTTCCTCATGAGCACAAGTAAGTGTTCTGGAATTCCCATTCTTTGCAATGTTATCTTTAATTTGTTATGATCCACACAGTTGCATACCTTTGCATAGGCAATAAAACACATAAACATCTTTCTGGTATTCTCTGTTTTCAGCCATGATCCATCTGACATCAGCAACGATATCCCTTGTTCCATGTCCTCTCCAGAATCTGGCTTTAATTTCTAGCATTTCTCTGTCAATGTACTGCTGCAACCACTTTTGAATGATCTTAAGCAAAATTTTACTGTGTGTGATATTAATGATATTGTTCAATAATTTCCACATTCAATTGGATCACCTTTCTTTGGAATAGGCATAGCCTATAGATCACAGAATTCAGTATGGATTACACTTCAAAATAAAGCAAACAAAAATCTTCACAACTGGACCAATAAGCAACCTCATGACAAACAGAGAAAAAATTGAAGTCATCAAGGATTTCATTTTACTTGTATCCACAATCACCACCCATGGAAGCAGCAGTCAAGAAATCAAAGAACGCATTGCATTGGGCAAATCTGCTGCAAAAGACCTCTTTAAAGTGTTAACAAGCAAAGATGTCACTTCAAAGACTAAGGTGCGCCTGACCCAAGCCATGGTGTTTTCAATCTCCTCATATGCATGCAAAAGCTGGACAATGAATAAGGAAGACCAAAGAAGAACTGATGCCTTTGAGTTGTGGTGTTGGCAAAAAATATCGAATATACCATGAACTGCCAAAAGAATGAACAAATCTGTCTTGGAAGAAGTACAACCAGAATGCTCCTTAGAAGCAAAGATGGTCAGACTATGCCTCAGATACTTTGGACATGTTATCAAGAGGGATCAGTCCCTGGAGAAAGACATCATGCTTGGTAAAGTAAAGGGTCAGCGAGAAAGAGGAAGACCTTCAACGAGATGGAGTGACACAGTGGATGCAAAAATGAGCTCAAGCATAACAATGATCATGAGGAAGGCGCAGGACCAGGCAGTATTTTGTTCTGTTGTACATAGGGTGACTATGAGCTGGAACCAACTCTACAGCACCTAACAACAATAACGATATGACATCCTGGAAAAGGAAAAACTATAGAGACATTAAAAAAAAAAAAAATCAGTGCTTGCCAGAGATTTGAGCGGAGGTGAGGGGTGAGGGATGAAGAGGTGGAGCAAAGGGGATTTTTAGGGCAGTAACACTGTAGTGTATGATACTGAAATGGTGGATATAAAATGTTACCCATTTTCTAAAACCCATCGAATTGTACAACACAAAGACTAAGCCCTAATGTAAACTGTAAACTTTAGTTAATAATATTGTATCAATACGAGTGCACATTGCTACAAATGCACCACACTAATGCAAAATGTTAAAAACGGGGAAAATGTGAGGAAAGTAGGAGTCCCTGGTTATCACAAAGGATTAAATGCTTGACTACTAATGGAAAGGTTGGGTGGGGGTAGGTAGTATGGGAACTCTTTGCACCATCTGGTTAATTGTATGTACACCTAAAACTGCTCTTAAAAATTGTATTAATTAGGGACTTCTGGGCAACATGACACTCTAGGCAGAAGCACCACACTGTCCCTCCACAGCAAAGATCCAAAAAACTAAGCCAGAGAAAACAGCAATCCTGAAACCCTAAGCATCAGATGAAGAGATAAAGAACTCAGCCAACCACCAAATGGAATAAGAAACTGACAGAGAACAGAGAGCGAGGAGAGATACATGCAGAGGTCCCCCATCAGCTAACGCAGCATGGATCCACCATCTTGGACTCCTACTAAAGACCAATGAACAAGGGGAAAGAGAAAGCAGCCCCACGGAGCTTCCAGCAAGAGAAATAACTACCCATAACCAGCGATATACATCCACAGGCATTGTTCTTATTGTTAGTTGCCATCAAATAGATTCTGACTAATTGTGACCCCATGTGTGCAGAGTACAACTGCTCTATGGAATTTTTAAGGCTGTGACCTTTGGAAGCAGATTGCCAGGGCTGTCTTCCAAGGATCCTCTGGTTGAGTTCGAACTGCCAACCTATCAGCTAGTAGTTGAGCACTTAACTGTTTGTGCCACCTGAATAAGCAAACATTAAAACTGCGACTACTTGGTATGATTGAAACGGTTAATCCAAGACTAAAATTGAAATTCTATTTTAAATCAAGCTGAAACTAGGTTTGAAGACTGCCTCTGTCTTCTACAAAAGACAAGTTGACTTCCTGTGAAAGTTTTGTTTGTGACACAAAGAATGTAGAGAACCAGGCCTTAGCTTATGTACATAATCTTGCTATCTTAACTGCTCTCAGACAATTCAATCCAGGAATGTCTAGGCCCTAACTCACTCCCTCCTAGCCAGATGGGCAATGTTTACATTTCAAAGGGTTTCACGTTAGAGCTCGTTTAATCTCCTTCCTAAACCAATGGTTGACTTTCATATTTCAAGGACTCCAACTAAGGTTGAACTGGGCTACAATCACTCACTAAACCCCCACATCAGGAATGTTTATATGACTTGCTTTAGAAATACTGCTTTAGACAATTTGTATTGGGAAGTTATTGATTGATTTTAGACTAGAATGTTAAGAAAGTTTGTTGTTTGACAACCCCTTGTAAATTTTTCTTCCTTCCCTTGTACCCACCCCCCCCCAATGTGAAACCGTTTTACCTTTGTTTGCTCTGCCCAATAAATACCTCGCTGCTCTCCCTGCAAGGCAGAACACACACTGCCTCTTGTCTGAGTGTCCATGTGATTCTCCATTTTGCAGAATGATCTTGTTTTTTTCCTTTAGTAAAATTCTTCTGTCATAGTTTCTAGCAGAGTGTCAGTCTAGTGTTTTCACTAGGACATTTCTTGGCAACCATGAAGGGACCCCTAGGAGATTTTACCTCTGCAGCATCCAAGGCAGAGAGAAAATCAGAGTATCTGGCATGAGCAAAGGCCTCTTTGGCCTGTCCATTTTTTGTGGGATCCCAGGAATAAACACCTCTAGGGTCTGAGCCCTGCTTACTTTGTGTAGAGGCTCCCTGACTTTCACTGAAAAATTTGTCTTCCTCTTTTCTCCTTGTCTTTTCAAACAGAATGTAAGTTCCTTTGGTTTTAGGTTCCTTATGGTCATAGCTTAGGGACCTAAGAAGCATGGGAAACCGCACTTCCCAGATCTGTGGTATTCCATTTTTAGGTATACTAGCCAGCTCTGATAAATTGAAAGCTCTGATCTTTTGTCTGAAATGCTCCAGAAACTAACCTTACATCACCTCTGGAAATACGGGGAACGCTAAATCTAACAGCAATGTTGAGCCTCCTCTGAAAACCCCCGCTCATTATATGAATAAGCATTATGGTACTTCTGTTTGCTTATTTTTGTCTATTTCACAAGATTTAATGAAAGGCAGTTTGGATGAGTGCCCACTTTATGCGACATTTGAACCTTTTAAGTTAAGATTCCTGTGAAGTGAATTAGAATAAAAGGGGTCCCAGGCAAAAAGATTTCAATGAGGCATTTTTTTTCTGATTGGCAATTTGAGACCTCAAAATGACATCAACAAAGTAAAATAGCCTCTTTACAGAATTCTGTTTCTAAATTTGCTGAACAGAATAAGAATTGCTGAATACAATTTCTGAATTAACTAAGAAAAATAAAAAATTAGAAAGACAGAGCTCTGCTGTATTTATACCCCTTGCTGCAGCTTCCTCTGCCCCCCTTCTGGGAACCACTGCTCTGTATCCTCCTTTGCCTCTTTATCCATCTGGAAACTCTCTGTCTAAACTTCCTTTCTTCTCAGAAGGAGAATCTGCTGAAGATTCAAAGCCCCAAAGAGCCCAAAAGTAGAAATACCAAAATTAAGAGTCAAAAAAAAAAGAGTCCAGAGACAGAGAGTCCAAATCCAGAAAGAACAAAGTCAGAGAGTTCAGAGCCTATTCCTGAAATGCCTTCTAAAATTCTTTCTGCAGAACCTGGTGTAGTCACTAGAGAAAATCCAAAGAACACTGTTATTTCCTTCATCCTTTGGACTCGTACAGAACTACATAGCATTGCTAAAGATTTTCTAAATTTACATGAAGATTCTCATAGATTTGCTAAAGAATTCAAGGTCCTTATTAATTCTTATCAGTCCAGATTATCTGATATATATCAACTAGTCCATATGTTGGAAACCCTGGTGGTGTAATGGTTAAGTGCTACGGCTGCTAACCTAAAGGTCAGAAGTTTGAATCCACCAGCTGCTCCTCAGAAACTCTATGGGGCATTTCTACTCTGTTCTATAGTGTCACTATGAGTCAGAATCAACTCCATGGCAACAGGTTTGTTTTGTTTTGTTTTCAGTTACAACAGCTGCAGGGGCCCACTAAGAAAATACAAGCACATCAGCCTAAGGGAGTGCCCCAAACTAAGGTCTTAGGAAGAACATATATAGAACTATTCACATGAAACAACTAGTGCATTTGCACTCACCAAAGAGAAGCTTTTGAAACATCAGCAATTGGATCAATCTAATGAAATGGAAACATGGAAAAAGTCAGGCTGTTATCAAGACCCTGACACTAAGATGTGATTAGGACTTAATGCCAAAATTGTTCTTCCTAAATTTTACACTTCCTTATGATGAGGACAAGTTGTCAAGGATTTCATTTTATTTGGATCCACAATCAATGGCCACAGAAGAGCAGTCAAAAAATCAAAGACGCATTGCATTGGGCAACTCTGCTTCAAAAGACCTCTTTAAAGTGCTAAAAACAAAGATGTCACTTTGAGGTGCACCTGACCCAAGCCATGGTATTTTCAATCACTTCATATGCATATGAAAGCTGGACAATAAGGAAGAATGAAGAAGAATTGATGTCTTTAAATTATGGTGTTGGCGAAGAATATTGAATATACCACAGACTGCTAGAAGAATCAACAAATATGTCTTGGAAGACGTATAGCCAGAATGTTCCTTAGAAGTGAGGATGTACTTTGGACATGTTATCAGGAGGGACCAGTCCCTGGAAAAATACATCATGTTTGGTAGAGTAAAAGGTTATCAAAAAAGAGGAAGAGTCTAACAGATGGATTGACACAGTGGCTGCAACAACAGGCTCAAACATAGCAATGATTGAGAGGATGATGCAGGATCAGACAGTGTTTTGTTCTGTTGTACACAGAGTCTCTATGAGTCAGAACCGCCTCAACAGCACCTAACAACATAACAAAGGTGAGTGAGGACTTTACGTGAGAATAGTAGGGAGAGTATAAAATGATTGAAATTGTAAAGAAATACTAGTGGGGAAAAATTTTTTGAGGCAGTTGAGCATGGGCCACCCACTGCTCTATCTGCCCTCATTACAATCCTGGGAAGCATCTTAAGATTTCCAATGGACAATACCCTTTTCCTGCTGGGCCTATGTTCAAATGGCAGTCAGATTTTTTTCAGCTTCCAACTTCGAGTGGTTATAAATACGTCTTAGTGATGATTTGTAGATTTTCACAGTGGGTAGAGACTATCCCTGCCGACAGGCCACTGCTTCTTTTGTGGCAAAGAAGCTCCTTGAAAACATAATACCTACTTGGGAAACCCCAAAAATTCTTTGAAATGATCAAGGTACTCACTTTACTGGCAAATTATTTTAAAAAATTATGCCGAGTTTTCCCTACATACCAGAGATTATGTTGCTCTTATCACCCACAGTCCTCTGGCCTTATAGAAAGAACTATGGTATAATAAAAACTCAATTTGCTAAGCTTTCTGAGTCATTACGTTTGTCTTGGACTAAAGTTATCCCTTTTTTACTTTTAAATTTAAGAACCACTCCTTTTGGATTTCATAAACTTACTCCTTATGAAATACTTACTGGAAGGCCCATGATCCTTCCCTACATTGCCTCTACCAATCCTAATTATTGCAACCTGAATTATTAAAATATTATCAATCTTTAATGCAGTACTGTAAGAAATATTTTTTTCACAAATTAAAGAAGCATTTGAGGAGAGAAAACTATATTCTCCTCCCTTAGTTAATACTACCTCAGGAGGTTATGTTTATTGGAAAAGGCACCAACTAAAAGATTCTTTGGAACCCAGATGGAAGGGATTTTATCTTGTCATTTCAACTAAGATTTGCACAGCTAAACTAGAAGGAATTAACCTTGGATTCATTTGTCACAGTAGAAGAAAGCTAAAATTCCTACTTGGACTTGCCAGCCAGCCAGAGATTTGAAACTCAGACTGAAGCAGCACCCTATAGAGCAGAAGTTAGCAGTTTGAAAGCCAAGCTGCTGACTCCAAAATCACGAAACGAGATCACATGCAAGCTGCTGAAATCTATGAACTCTGGTTCTTAACTGTTGGTATCTTAGTAGTCTTAACTATTTTGCTCACTTGTGGAGTTATTTCTTAGTAGCTTTAGTAATCATTGAACACCTTTGATTTTAACCCAGAAGTTAAATGTTTTTATTCTTTATACTTGTAATTGAAATAGTAACACTTGTTTAATGTCTATAAGTTTTGAAATTGTTTTATCAACTTAAGTTCATTCTCCAGTGAATTGTTAGGAAAAAAAAAAGAATGTGTTTTGTACTCATCCATTTCTCTTTGCTTTACTATAAAGTTAACCTCTTCTCCATTATGAAGTTTATAATAAGTTTCCTTTATTTGTTATAACCACCGATGCCTGGAAAGAAAGTGCTTTTATCAAGTTAGCTCAGTTGGTAGCCAGCACCAGCAATTTAACAGAAAGTTGGGTATGTCACTCTGCCCCATGATCCACATAAGACCATATTGACCCTCTCACTGTACCAGTCCTAGACTAAGTTCACACCTAATTTTACTGTGGATTTTGAAAAACCATTTAAACAAGCCATCTGTGGCAAACTATGGCTACCCCTAGAATTGTCCACTGTGATGGTTAAGATTATATGTCAACCTGGCTAGACCATTATTCTGTGTTTTAGTAATTATATGTTGTGATCACCCCCATGATGGAATCTGCTGAGTGGTACTGGCAGAGGCAGGGCCTGTGGCAGCTCACTGCCCTCTCAGTTTCATCTCTCTGCCTTCCACTGGTTACCTTCTGCCTGCTAGCCTTGCCAAGGGTTTTGGCTTGTTGCAGACTCAGCAGCTGCCTCTTATTGTCTCAGCTCTGGTTCTTGGGGCTTGAGCTAGCAGCTTACCTGTTCATCTCAGAATTCATCGAACTTCTCAGCCTGCAAGCAAGAGTCCGGTTCCCCTACCTGCCGACCTTGGGTGTGCCAGCCCCTGCAGCTACATGAATCATGAGAAACCTGATTGTCTTGTCTGCTGATGTTGGACTTCATTGACCTTCACAGCCTGTGAGCAGGAGCCCCTCTCCGACCTGCTGACCTTGGGTTCACCAGCTTCTGTGGCTACGTGAACTGGGAGAGGCTTCCACCCTGATCTGTGGACTTGGGACATTTTAGCCTCTACTATGGCGTGAGCTATTTCCTTGATATAAATCTCTGTCTATATATATTTATACGCTTTACTGGTTTTGCTTCTCTAGAGAACCCAGTCTAAGACATTTGGTACTGAGAGTGGGGTCATCTAGTGCTGCTGTAACAGAAATACCACAAGTGGATGACTTTAACAAAAAGAAATTTATTTCTTCACAATCAAGTAGGCTAAAAGTCCAAATTCAGGGCATCAGCTCCAGGGGAAAGCTTTCTCTCTCATGACTGTTCCCCAGGACTAGGAGCTTCTCGGTGCAGGTACCCCAGTCCAAAGGATGCGCTCTGTTCCCAGCACTGCTTTCTTGATGGTATGAGGTCCCCCTGTCTCTCTGCTCACTTCTGTCTTTTATATTTCAAGACATTGCCTCAGAATACAATCCACTCTTGTAGACTGAGTCCAGCCTTACTAACACAACTGCCGCCCATCCTCCCTCACTAACATCATAGAGGCAGGATTTACAACATGAAGGAAAATCACACAGTACCAGGAATCACAGCCCAGCCAAACTGACACACACATTTTTGGGGGGACATAATTCAATCCATGACATCCGCTTAACCATCAACTCCCTGTTTCAATCTTACCCATGTGTGGATAGAATGTTCTACTCTGTTCACACTATGTGAGGTTTTTATAAATGATGCTTGATATTATCCCTTAATAAAAGATAACTGTATTAGAATTAATCCAAACTCGCCTATTTGTCTATTTGTGCCCAACTTTAAGATCGCCTAAATATTGGAGAATTATCCATTCGTGATGATTCACTAACTTCAAACTGACTTAAGAGAGCCAATCAGTCCATTCCATTTCCTGATATTCAAACTAGAAAAGAATGTTATATGCCCCATCTGGATATGTCTTTTTATGTGGAGGATCAGCTTATTTAAGAAATAAGTCTGATGACTCATCCTACACTTGGGCTTTACCATGTTTGGATTGTTGGAATATGATAAGCCAATGTACTTAGGGATCCTAGGAGTTCTCATGAGTATCCATTCATACAAAGACAGCTTACTATAGTACAGTGACTTGTAATTAATATCCATACAAAAGAGAGAACTCATTCTTTAGACAATTCCACAGCTGATTACTAGGAATGGGGATGGCCCTTCTCATGAGCTACTATACCATGGTTAAGGATTGGGCAATTAAAAATGTCCATTCACAATCTATCTGCCATTATGTCTCAAACTGCTGATAGTATTGCTGATGGAATGACTGTACAACAAAAATCTTTAGTATCCTTGGAAAAAGTTGTATTGGACTACAAAATAGTCTTAGACTTTAACTCAGAAAGGAGGAGTTTGTGATGTTATCAATGCTTCCTGCTGTTCATGAATAAATACCACAGGAGAAGTAGAACAAGACATCTCCAAAATATGCCAAAAAGTCTCCTGGTTAAATACCATTCCTTTCATGATCACTGCTTACTTCTTTGATATTTTTTGCTGGTTACCCCAAAGCATTGTGTCTGGGATATACTTCTTTCTGCTATCCTGTCTATGTCTTCTAATCATTATAGTTATTATTATAAAACTTGTTAAATACATAATGAATTGTGTTTCTCATTGCCACTGCCAACCCTCAAGGCACATGGCCATAAGATGAATTATGTATTTAGAAGAAACTGATTTTACTGAGGAAAATGAAGTTTAGCCTAGGACCAAACCCTTTTAAAAGTGCCAAACTATTCCCGTAAAGTGGCTTTGTTTGCAACACTTACTCTGACCGGTGACCAACACGCCCTGATGATGAGACCTGAAGCTATGGCAAGGTGAAGTCAAATGGCCTGGCTACTAGAAGATGGCATCCCACGATCTTAACAGCTGCCTAAAAAAAGTAGCCACCCAGAAATTGTAGCATCTGAGGGCCTAAAGGCTCATATAAGGCAGCCATCCCAGAGACTCCAGAGACTCCAAAACTCCAAGTCCTTGCAGAAGACAAGCGGCTCCATCGTAGGTATTATCTTGAGTGATTTCTGCCACCTAGTGGTGGCTTCATCAAAAAGGAGGAAAATGAATATGCAAACCTTAAACCTGGCACTTGCCATGATTCAAACAGTTAATTCCAGAATTAACTGAAATTCTATTTTAAATTAAGTTGAAGCTAAGTTTGAAGCCTGTCTCTGCCTTCTACAAAAGACAAGTTGGCTTCCTGTGAAAGTTTTAACTGTTTGTGACACAAACAGTGTAGAGATTCAGGCCTTAGCTTATGTAAATAATCTTGCTATCTTAACTGCTCTCAGACAATTCAATCCAGGAATGCCTAGGCCCTAACTCACTCCCTCCTAGCCAGATGGGCAATGTTTACATTTCAAAGGGTTTCATGTTAGAGCTCGTTTAATCTCCTTCCTAAACAAATGGTTCACTTTTATATTTCAAGGACTCCAACTAAGGTTGAACTGGCCTACAATCACTCACTAAACCTCCACGCTAGAAATATTTATATGGCTTGCTTTAGAAATATTGCTTTAGACAATTTGTATTAGGAAGTAAGAGATTGATGTTAGCCTATAAATTAATGTTAAGAAAGTTTGTTGTTTGACAACCCCTTGTAAATTTTTCTTCTTTCCCCTGTACCTACCCCCTTGATGTGTAACCATTTTGCCTTTGTTTGCTCTGCCCAATAAATACCTCACTGCTCTTCCTGCAAGGCAGAAAACAGGATGCCTCTTGTTTGAGTGCCCATGTGATTCTCCATTTCACAGAATGATCTTATTTTGTTTTTTCCTTCAATAAAATTCTTTGTTATAATTTCTAGTGGAGTGTCAGCAGTGTTTTCACCAAGACATACCTAAGGACTCCTTTCCACAGGTATAAAAAATCAAAAAACCAAACATGTTACCATCGAGTCAATTACGACTTACAGTAACCCTGTAGGACAGAGTAGAACTGCCCCATAGGGTTTCCAAGGAGCAGTGGTGGATTGGAACTGCCAACCTTTTAGTTAGCAGCTGCAGCTTGCTGTAGGTCGCCATAGGTCACCATAGCTCTTAATCACTGCACCACCAGTGTTCCTTCCACAAGTATAAGGGTTAGGATATCAACACATATTTTTGGTGGAACAATTTAATCCTTAACACTCTCCTTCAATTCTCTCTGACTCAATCCCAAAACGTTTTCCTCTTCAGCTCCACTACACATGATGACAGTTACATATTTGCAACTAGATCCTTCACTCTTGAATTTAACATCTGTATATAACTGTATAGCTACCACATTTATGGACATACTAAATTCAATATGACTAAAATTATTACCCCGTCTTGCTCTTCATGTGACTGTCATAATCTTAATGAATGGAAAATTTATACTTTCAGTTCCTCTGGCCAAAATCTGGAAGTTATTCCTGGCTGTTTTTTATCTTTTACAACTTTTACTCAAGCTATCAGCCTGTTCTTTTGATATCATCTTCCAAACATATACAGACATACCTTGGAGATATTTCAGGTTTGCTTCCAGACCACCGCAATAAAGCAAATGTTGCGATAAAGCAAGTCACATGGATTTATTTTGTTTCCTGGTGCATATAAAAGTTATGCTTACACTATACTGTAGTTTATTAATTGTGTGATAGCATTATGTCCAAAAAATTGCATACCTTACTTAAAAAATACTTTATTGCTAAAACATGTTAACCATCATCTGAGCCTACAGCAAGTTGTAATCTTTTTGCTGGTGAAGACTCTTCCCTCAATGTTGATGGCTGCAGAATGGTCAGGGTGGTAGCTACTGAAGGCTGGGGTGGCCGTGGCAATTTCTTAAAATAAGGCAACAATGAAGTTTGTCACATCGATGGACTCTTTCTTTCACAAAATATTTCTCTGTAACATGTGATGGTGTTTGATAGCATTTTTCCCACAGTAGACATTCCTTTAAAATTGGGGTTAATCCACTCAAACCCTGCTGCCGCTTTATCAACTAAATTTAAGTAATATTCCAAATCCTTGTTGTCATCTCAACAATGTTCATAACATCTTCTCCAGGAGGAGATCCTATCTCAAGAAACCATTTTCTTTGCTCATCCATAAGAAGCAAATCCTTATCCATTAAAGTTTTATCATGAGATTGCAGCAATTCAGTCATATCTTCAGGCTGCCCCTCTAATTCTAGTTCTCTTGTTATTTCTACCACTTTTGCAAGTTATGTCCTCCCCTAAAGTCTTGAACTCCTCAAAGTCATCCGTGAGGGTTGGAATCAACTTCTTTGAAACTCGTTAATGTTGATATTTTGATCTTCTCTCATGAATCATGAATGTTCTTAACGGCATCTAAAATGGTGAATCTTTTTTTTTTTTATTGTACTTTAGATGAAGGTTTACAGAACGAATAGTTTCTCATTAAACAGTTAGTACACATATTGTTTTATGACAATGGTTAACAACCCCACTACATGTCAACACTGTCCCATCTCAACCTTGGGTTCCCTATTATCAGCTTTCCCGTCCCCTTCTGCCTTCTAGTCCTTGTCCCCAGACTGTTGTGCCCCATTAGTCTCTTTTCGTTTTATGGGGCTGTCTAATCTTTGGCTGAACGGTGAACCTCAGGAGTGACTTCATTACTGAGATAAAAGGGTGTCCAGGGGCCATACTCTTGGGGTTTCTCCAGTCTCTGTCAGGCCAGGTCTTTTTTTGTGAGTTAGAATTTTGTTCTACATTTTTCTCCAACTCTGTCCAGGACCCTCTGTTGTGGTCCCTGTCAGAGCAGTCAGTAGCGGTAGACGGCCGCTATCCAGTTGTACTGGACTCAGCGTGGTGGAGGCCGTGGTAGTTGTGGTGCATAAAATGGTGAATCTTTTCCAAAAGGTTTCAATTTACTTTGCCCAGGTCCATCAGAAGAATCACTGTCTATGGCAACTATAGCCTTATGAAAGGTTTTTCTTAAATAATAAGATCTGAAAGTTGAAATTACTCCTTGATCCACAGGCTGCAGAATGGATGTTGTGTTAGCAGGCATGACAACAACATTAATCTCTTTGTACATCTCCATCAGAACTCTTGGGTGACCAGGTGCACTGTCAAAGAGCAGTAATATTTTAAAAGGAACCTTTTTTTTCTGAGCAGTAGGTCTCAACAGTGGGCTTAAAATACTCAGTAAACCACGTTGTAAACAGTTGCGCTGTCATCCAGGTTTTGTTACGCTCCGTTTATACAGCACATGCAGAGTAGATTTAGCATAACTCTGAAGGGCCCTAGGGTTTTTGGAATGGTAAATGCGCATTGGCTTCAACTTCAAGTCACCAGCTGCATTAGCCCCCAACAAGAGAGTTAGCCTGTACTTTGAAGCTTTGAAGCCAGGTATGGACTTCTCCTTTTAGCTCTGAAAGTCCTAGATGGCATATTTTTTCAATAGAAGGCTGTTTTGTCTACACTGAAAATCTGTTGTTTAGTGTAGCCATCTTCATCAGTTATCTTAGCTAGATCTTCTGGATAACTTGCTGCAGTTTCTACAACAGCACTTCTCGCTTTACCTTGCACTTTTATGTTATGGAGATGGCTTCTTTCCTTAAACCTCATGAAACCACCTCTGATAGCTTCAAACTTTTCTTCTGAAGCTTCCTCATCTCTCTCAGCCTTCACAGAATTGAAGAGAGTTAGGGTCTTTCTCTGAATTACGCTTTGGCTTAAGGGAATTCTGCGGCTGGCTTGATCTTCTATCTGGACTACTAATACTTTCTCCATATCAGCAATGAGGCTGTTTTACTATCTTATCATTCATATGTTCACTGGAGTAGCACTTTTAATTTTCTTCAAGAACTTTTTCTTTGCTTTCACAGCTTGGCTAACTGTTTGGCACAAGAGACCTAGCTTTCAGCCTATCTTGGCTTTTGACATACCTCCCCCGCTAAGCTTAATCATATCTAGCTTTTCATTTAAAGTGAGAGACATGAGACATCTTTTCACTTGAACACTTAGAGACCATTATAGGGTTATTAATTGGCCTAATTTCAATATGGTCGTGTCTTGGGAATAAGGAGGCCTGAGGAGATGGAGAAAGACAGGGTAACAGCTGGTTTATGGAACAGTCAGAACACACACATTTATTAAGTTTTCCATCTTATATGTGCACAGTTCGTGGCACCCCAAAACAATTACAATAGTAACATCAAAGATCATTGATTACAGGTCACCATAACAGATACAATAATAATGAAAACGTTTGAAATATTGTGAGAATTACCAAAATGTGAAACAGAGACATGAAGTGAGCACATACTGTTGGCAAAATGGAGCCAACAGACTTGCTTTCAGGGTTGCCACAAACCTTCAAATTGGAAAAAAACACAATATCTGCCAAACGCAATAAAGTGAAGCACAATACCAGTTCTTACAACCTCCAACACTACTACTCTAGTCTACATACCCATTGCCATCAAGTCTGTTCCAACTCATAGTAACCCTATAAGACAGAGTAGAACTGTCCTGTAGGGTTTCCGAGAAGCAGCTGGTGGATTCGAACTGCCGACTTTCTGGTTAGCAGCTGAGATCTTAGCCACTGTGCCTCAGGTCCCCTTAGTCTATATAGAAAAGCATAAATTTTATTGTCCTATCCCTGATGGCAGAGATTAAGTGCTTGGGTGCTATCTGAAAGGACGGTGGTTTGAACCCACTAGGTGTTCTGGGGGAGACAAGACCTGGTGATCTGGTTTCCCATCTCCCTCATTTAAATCCAAAATTCCCGCTCTTATCTTCAGGCCCAGAAAATCTAACACCACACTACTTCTCTAGCCATATTTTCCCCTTTTCTTTATATTATTGTAGCCAAACTTTCACACTGCTGATGTTAGAACATGATAGGGCCTTTGCATTTGCTGTTTCCTCTGCTTGAAAGAAAGGAGACCTGGTGGTGCAGTGGTTACACATTCAGATGCTAACCAAAATGTCAGCAGTTCGAACCCACTAGCCACTGTGCAAGAGAATAAACCTGGACATCTGCTCCCTTAAAGACTACAGCCTAGGAAAACCAAGGGGCCATTTCTACTCCATTCTAAGGCTGCTATGAGTCGGAATTGACTCAATGGTACACAAAAACAGCAATGACTGCTTGAAATGTTGTCTCCAGATATTCCCTGGCTCCATCCATCACTTTTGTAAGTTATCTCCACAAATGTCACCTCATCATACACTATCTAAAATAGCACCCTCACACTCCCTACCCGTTTTCTGATTTACTTTGTCCATAATACTTAACACTATCTGATATTCTAGACTACACTTAATTATTTATTATCTATATACCATACAAGTATGTAAATTTTGAGGGCAGGGATTTTTACCTGTTTTTGTTTTCTCCTTAATAATATATTCCCAAAACCTAGAACAGTTCCTGGTGAGCGTTAGGGTCTCAATAAATATTTGTTAAATAATTGAATAAATAAATGAGTCTCAATAAAGTTTGATCCATGAAAAAATGAGAGATTTGTGCAACTATTTATGTTTGATATTCATGTAGTCAGATGTATCCATTATAAAGGCCAAGGGTCTAATAGGCAAGTTCTTCTCAAGAAAGCATAGAGCTGATAAAAATCTAAGTAAAAATGTTTGTTTTCACTTAAAAATAACCAAGCCCTTATCATCATGTAGACAAATTTCCCATGTAGAATTACAAATAATTTATGAAGACACTATGCCCTTAAGGAGGTATAGCATAATTTCTCACTTCTTAAGTGTAGGCTGTGCATAATAACTTCCTTCCAAAAAGTACAGTATGGAAATGGGGTGAGAGAGAGTCACTTCACAGTGGAGAAACCTGACAACCACTGTATTAGCCAGTCGGCACTTTAACTTTTGGTCCGTCTCCTAATAATAACCAATAAACTCAGTCTAATCATGAGAAAAAATCAAACAAATCCCAGTTGAGTTGAGGGACATTCTACAAAACCCCTGACCAAACCCGTTTCTGTCAAGTTGATTCTAACTCATAGTGACCCTACAGGACAGGGAAGAACTGCCCCCCAGGGTTTCCAAAGAGCAACTGGTAGATTCAAACTGCTGACCTTTTGGTTAGCAGCTGAGATCTTAACCACTGTGTCACCACAAAACTGTAGAGGTCATCAAAAACAAGAAAAGTATCAGAATCTGTCACAACGAAGAAGAACCTAAAGAGGCATGATGACTAAAAGTAATATGGGATCCTGACTGGTATCGTGGAACAGAAAAAGTACGTTAAAACCTAAAGAAATTTGTAAAAAGGACGGGCTTCGGTTAATAGCAATGTATCAATATTCATTCATTAATTGTGACAAATGTACCATTCCAATGTAAGATATTAGCAATAGGGGAAGAAACTGTGTGTGG
Source organism: Dugong dugon (assembly GCA_030035585.1). NCBI lineage: Eukaryota > Metazoa > Chordata > Mammalia > Sirenia > Dugongidae > Dugong > Dugong dugon. Next base: position 41,750,845 of record CM057473.1, read on the forward strand.
GAGATATATGGGAACTCCATACTACTTTAATTTTTTTTTAACCTCAAACTTTTCTAAAATAAAAAATTTATTTTTTAAAACTGCTATAAAAATTATAATTTTTTCACTTATTAATATTACCATTCCTTTTGAAAATTATCTACTCCAAATGTTGTGCTGCATCAAAAGTTTAAGATTTTTAACTGCATAAAGTTGATTTAAAGTAATGCTATCAAATAGAACTTTCTGAGATGACAACAATGTCCTAACTGCACTATCAAATACGGTAGTCAGATGTGGCTATTAAACATTTGTAAGAAAGCTAATGTGACAGAGGAACTTAATATTTAATTGTATTAAGTTGTTATTAATATGAATTTAAATTGTCACATGTAGCTGGTATTACCATTTGGAATACTGCATATTTAGAGTAATCAGTTATACATTGGTCACAAAAGTTTTGATGTTAGTATGATTTATTAGTTCTGGTGTGATTCTTATTGTTTTTATCATTCTACTTTATAGCAATAAGAGCTTACTTTCCTTAACAAATATAAATAAATCACAGATGCACGTTTACCTTAAATCATTAGCTGTTATAAAAAATACCCTGAGGCAAGCAAAGATGGCAGAATAGTCAGATGTCTCCAGTACTCCCTCTCACAACAAAGAAGTGAAAAAACAAGTGAATAAAATATATATGAAAATCTAGAAACCCTAATCATCCAAGACAAGGCTGAAGAATCAGACTGAGTGGCAGGTGGAAGGAGAGTCAATTCAAAAGCAGCAGAAATGGGGAAGTACAGATCATAGGATCACCAATGCCCTGCTAGCTGAGTCCGCTCAGCACACATGGGCTGAGGAAAGCAGCAACTTCCAAAGCCAAGGGCCAGTACATCAGGTGCAGCCAAGCAGCAGCGAATCTGCATGCACCTCCCGAACCAAACAGGAGCGACACCAGACTTGCAAAAGTTAAGTGCAAGCTTCTAGCTTACTGCGCATGGGGGCAAAATAATCCCTCCCCTCCACAGCTTCACAGCAGAGAAGTGTTTCCTTCCCTTCACCTTCACCCACCCCACTCTGACACCAGTCCTGCAGCACACAACAATGCCACGGACCCTAAGCCAGGAACTCAGGGCTGGTTTGGAGGCCATGTCCCTTCACCCAGCACTGACATAAGGGGTCCACAGACTTGCAGCACCCTTCACCCTTGCACAGTCCCTTCTGGGCAGATTCAACACTGTGTGCCCTCATTAGCATAAAACAGCAGGACATACACTCAAAGCCCATTTTCACCTGCAGCAGCCAAGTGGGAGCTGCAGATTCATGACGTGACACCGCCTGGCCCCCTAAGCAGGGGTCTCACCCACCCACACCTGGGACCTGAGGGCCAGAGGTACCACCCACTCCATCTAGCTATCCATGACAAGGTTTGAGAATTAGTGGCGCCTCCCAGTCCCTCCAGCCAACAGCACTGGGTGTCCAAGGACTGGCTGCACTAACCCCCTACTATGTGCTCTAGGTGACAGGGACACGCCCTTCATCCAGGCACCCAGGGGCAGCCATCAGCACCCTGTCTTGCCTCACACATAGGACCCCACTGCAGCCAGAGACCTATACCTGCTCCAAAGACCACCATGCAGCCCTGCATGCCTAAGACTATAGGTGAGACTCTGCACCACACACTCAGTGACTGACGACCTGGACAATGTGCTTTGGATAACCACACTCCTGCAAGAAAAGTGAACAGACTCCTGGGCTCACACACCTAGTAGCTTCTCTGACCACCTGGAGACAGGATGTGAGAGCTTCAAAGAGACCAACAATCAAGTAGCTCACACGTCCAGCCTACCTGGGCATACAAAAACAAAACAAAAACACAGGACTTAGTAAACAAACAAACAAACAAAAAGCCAATAAATAAATATCGTAGCTTATTGATGTCTCGGAGACAACAGTCAATATCGAATCGTATAAAGAGGCACATGAAGATGGCTCCAACATGTGACCAAAATAAAGAACCAGAAAACCTTCCAGAGGAAGATTAGGCAATGGAACTACCTGAAAAAGAATTCAAAAGACTAATATAAAAAGCTCTCCAAAATATAAGGAAGGAGATCAGTCAAAACAAAGACCATTACAAGGAACATACAGACAAAGCAACAGAAGAATTCAGGAAAACAATACAAGAACAAAATGACAGAAAAAACAGACTACTTGAAACTATACAGAGACAGCAACTAGAATCTAAAAGATTAATCATAAAATTTCAGAATTGGACAACACAACAGAAGGTCGTAGGAGCAGAATTGAGGCAATGGAAGTCAGAATTAGTGAGATAGAAGAAAAATCCCTTGACACCAATTTGTTTGAGGAAAAATCAGAAAAAAAGTGAAGAAAGCCTAAGAGTTATGTGCGATACTATCAAAAGGAAAAAGGCAAAAGTGATCAGAGTACCAGAACAGAAGGTGGTAACAGAAAAAGCAGAGAGAATTGTTGAAGATTCGCTGGCAGAAAACTTCCATAATGTCATGAAAGACGGGATGATATCTACCCAAGAAGATCAATGAACCCAATACAGGATAGACACCAAAAGAAAGTCACCAAGGCATATTATAATCAAACTTACCAAAACCAAAGACAAAGAAAGAATCTTGAGAGTGCTAGGGATAAACAAAAAGTCACCTACAAAGGAAAACCAATAAGACTAAGCCCTGACTACTCAGCAGAAACCATACAGGCAAGAAGGCAAGGGGATGACATATATAAAGCATTGAAGGAAAAAAATTGCTAGCCAAGAATTATATATCCAGCAAAACTTCCTCTCAAATATAAAGGTAAAATTAGGTCACTTCCAGATAAACAGAAGTTTAGGGAATTTGTAAAAACCAAACCAAACCAAAATTACAGAAAATATTAAAGGGAGTCTTCCAGTTAGAGAACTAACATCAGACAACAATCCAAGACTAGGACAGGACAGATCAACTGGTTATCAGCCCAGATAGGGAATTCACAAAAGCAAATCAAAGCTAAAAGACTAAAAATAGGGAATCAGAGATTTCAATATGTAAACGATGACAATGTCAAAACAAAAAAGTGGGAATAAACAGTGTAGTCATAGAACTTCCATATAGAGACCAAGTTAAGGTGATATGAAAACATAATAGATTGGTTTAAACTTAGAAAAATAAATGTAAATTCAAGGTAACCACAAAGGAAGCTAACAAACCTACACATCAAAATTAAAAAGAAAAAAAAAAAACTCAGCAAACACAAAATCAACAATAATGAAAAAGATGAAAAGAAAATATATAAACAAAAAACTCAACACAGAAAACTAAGCATAACAAAGAAACTGTCAATATCACACAAAAGAAACTCAAAATGATAGCAGTAAACTCATACCTATCAATAATTACACTGAATGTAAATGGCCTAAATGCACTAGTAAGAGACCGACAGTGGCAGAATGGCTTAAAAACAGGATCCGTCTATATGCTGTCTATAAGAGACACCTTAGACACAAAAATGTAAACAAACTCAAACTCAAAGAATGGAAAAAAATATATCAAGTGAACAAAAACCAAAAAAATCAGGAATGGCAATATTAATCTTCAACAAAAGAGAGTTTAAAGCAAAATCCACCATAAAGGATAAGGAAGGACACTATATAGTGATTAAAGGGTCAACAAAAAGGGAGGACATAACCATAATAACTATATACGCTCCCAATGACAGGGCTCCAAAATACATACGACAAACTAACAGCATTGAAAAGAGAAAGGGGTAGCTCCACAATAACAGTAGGAGATTTCAACACACCACTTTTGGTGAAAGAATATCTATAAATAAACTCAATAAAGATACGGAAGATCTGAATGCCACAATCAATCAACTTGACCTCACAGACATATATGGAACACCCCACCCAACAGCATCAAAGTATACATTCTTTTCCAATGCACAAGGAACATTCTCCAGAAAAGACCACCTTTTAGGCCACAAAGCAAGCCTTAACAGAATCTAAAACATCAAAATAATATACAGCAATTTTTCTGATCTTAATGCCATAAAAGTAAAAATCAATAACAGAAACAGCAAGGAAAAAACAAAATAAAATTCATGAAAACTTAACAACATCTTGCTAGAAAACTACTGGGTTATAGAAGAAATCAAGGATGCAATAAAGAAATTCATAGAATCAAATGAGAATAAAAACATATCTTACCAAAACCTTTGGGACACAGCAAAAGCAGTGTTTACAGTCAATCTATAACAATTTATGCACACATTCAAAAAGAAGAAAGGGCCAAAATCAAAATGTTAACCCTACAACTCAAACACATTGAAAGAGAGCTGCAAAAGAAGGCCTCAGTCACCAGAAGAAAGGATATAGTAAAGATCAGAGCAGAAATAAATGAAATACACAACAGAAAAACAATTGAAAGAATCAACAAGACCCAAAGTAGGTTATTTGCAAGATCAAGAAAATCGACTAACCATTGGCCAAACTGAAAAAAGAAAAACAGGAGAGGAAGCAAATAACCCGAATAAGAAATGAGATTGGGGATAGCACAACAGACCAACTGAAATAAAAAGGATCATAACAGAATACTATGAAAAATCATACTCCAAAAAAATTAGTAAATCTATAGGAAATGGAGAAATTTCTAGAAACACACTACCTACCTAAATTAACACAAACCAAGGTAGAAAAACTAAATAAACCCATAACAAGAGATTGAAGAGCATAATAAACAAAAACTCCAAAAAAAATAAGCCCTGGCCCATATGGCTTCATTCGAGAATTCTACCAAACTTTCAGAGAAGAGTTAACATCAGTAATACTAAAGCTATTTCAGAGCATGGAAAAGGAAGGAATACTTCCAAACTCATTCCATGAATCCAGCATAACCCTGATACCAAAGTCAGGCAAAGACACCACAGAAAAAGGAAACTACAGACCGATATCCCTCATGAACACAGATGGACAAATCTTTAACAAAATTCTAGCCAATAGAATTCAACAGCATATCAGAAAAAATAATACATTATGACCAAGTGGAATTCATACCAGGTATGCAGGAATGGTTCAACATTAAAAAACTAATCAATGTAATCCACAACATAAAACAAAACAAAAGAACAACATAATCTTATCAATAGACACAGAAAGGGCATTTCACAAAGTCCAACACCATTCCTGATAAAAACTCTCAGCAAAATAGGAACAAAAGGGAAGTTCTTCAACATAATAAAGGGCACTTATACAAAGTTAACAGTCAACATCCTTCCAAATGGAGACAGACTGAAAGCTTTCCATTTGAGAATGGGAAACAGACAAGGATGCCCTTTATTGCTACTCTTGCTCGACATTGTGCTGAAGGTACTAGCTATAGCAGTAAGGCAAGAAAAAGAAATGAAGGGCATCCAAATTGGTAAGGAAGAGATAAAATTATCCCTATTCACAGATGATATGATCTTATATACAGAAAACACCAAAGAATCCACAAGAAAGCTACTGGAACTAATAGAAGATTTCAGCAAAGTAGCAGAATATAAGTTTAACACACAAAAACCAGTAGGATTCTTCTCCACCAACAAAGAAAACTTTGAAAAGGAAATCACCAAATCAATACCACTTACAACAGCTCCCCAAGAAGATCAAGTACTTAGGAATAAATCTAACCAGGGACATGAAAGACCTATACAAAGGAAACTACAAAACAGTACTGCAAGAAAACAAAAGAGACCTACATAAATGGAAAAACATACCATGCTCAAGGATAGAAAGACTCAAAGTTGTGAATATGGCAATTCTTCCCAAAGCAATCTACAGATATATTGCAATCCTCATCCAAATTCCAAGAGCATTTTTTAATGAGATAGAGAAACAAATCACCAACTTTATATGGAAAGGAAAGAGACCATGGAAAAGTAAAGCATTACTGAAGAAGAACAGAGTGGGAGGCCTCACACAACCTGATTTTAGAATCTACTATACCACAAGGCAGTCAAAACAGCCTGGTACTGGTACAAAGGCAGACACATAGACCAACGGAACAGAATTGAGAACCCAGATGTAAACCCATTCATCTATGAGTAGCTCATATTTGACAAAGGCCCAATGTCTGATAAATGTGGAAAAGATAGTCTCTTTAACAAATACTGCCAGCATACCTGGATATCCATCTTTAAAAAATGAAACAGGACGCATACCTCACACCATACTCAAAAACTAACTCAAAATGCATCAAAGACCAAAATGTAAAAGCTAAAACAATAAAGATCATGGAAGAAAAAGTAGGGGCAATGGTAGGAACCCTAATCCATGGCATAAACAGTATACAAACCATAATTAATGCACACACATCAGAAGAGAAACTAGATAACTGGGAGCTCCTAAAAATCAAACACTTATGCTCATCAAAAGACTTCACCAGGGAGTTCCGGCAACAGTGCTCTAGGCAGAAGCACCACGCCGTCCCTCCACAGCAAAGATCTGAAAAACTAAGCCGAACAAAGAATACAACAATCCTGAAACCCTAAAACATCAAATTAAGAGATAAAGAACTCAGCCAAGCACCAATGGAGTGAGAAAACTAACAGAGAACAGAGAGCAAGGAGAGATTCATGCAAAGGTCCCCTACAAGCTAAGGCAGCACAGATCCGCCATCTTGGCTTCCTATCGGAGACCAGCAAATGGGGTACAAGAAAGCAGCCTCACAGAGCGTCCAGCAGGATACAAAAAACCGGTAATTTGCAATATACGCTTCCCCACCCCCCACCCTTCTTCACCCCAACTTGGCCTCCTCTGGTTCCCGCGGCCACAATCTCTTGACCGGGAAACACTGGCTGCTTGGATTCCACATACTCGAACGGGCCGGCTCTCTGAGTGCCATTTGCTGTCTGCTGGTGTTGCTTTTTTCTGCTTCTTTTTATTTTTTTCCTTACCTCTCATCACCTCCCCCTACTTTCGATTAAATACCTGGCTCTGTGCACCATCTTTCTTCTTCCTGAGGGGCTGTGGAGCTTCGATCGAGTGTGGAGCTGCTTCCCAGTCTGGGTTGCCGTGCTTGTGTGATCCCGGGGCTTTTGTTCCTTTGTTTGTTTTGAATTGTATGTATGTTTTCTTCTCCTTTTCTTGGGTTGGGAGCCCTTTCTGCCCCGGCGGTGCTGCGTAGCAAGGAGACTTCCCCCCACCTTGAACAGACATGCAGAGGAATCCCTGAGGGCATTTCTTTTTACATGGTTTTTTTTTTCTGTTTTTGGGGGGACTTTTTTGTTTTTGTTTTTTCTTTAAATTTCTTTTGTTTTCTTTTCCCTCTGTTTCCCTTTTTGTCTTTCTTCATTGCTCAGTTTCTCATCTCTCTATATCTTCCTTCTCTTTCTCTTCCCGGAATACCTGGGGTTGTATACCTCTATGCCTTCTAACCAGGCTGTACTGCAACACCTGAGAGCAATTTCCCCAGACCTCATAGCTGCACTGGTGGGATCCCTGGGAAATTTGCAGTTCTTCAACCTTTCGGATTTTTATTTATTCATTTCTTTTCTTTTCTTTTCTTCTGCTTCCCCTTTCTGTTTTTCTCCATTTCATAGTCTCTCATCTCTCCACTCCAACAGCAAGCTCCCCTAGCATTCATTTTTGTTTGTATGGTTTTGGCTCCAGTTCCTCTCTCCTCTCTCCCATATCCACCTTAGCTCCACACATAACAATCTCCCCGCTGCATCCTGCCTACCTGCACCATAGCACACCACCACCAAGCAGCACAGACATGGCCTACTGGAACCTGTCCCACACTGATTACCAACCTGCTCTGGTAGCTGTAGTAAGTGCCACAAACAACCCGTCCCAGTAACTCCTCTTCAGCAAGACCTGTCCTACCATACCATATCTGAGTGACTGGCCTTACCAATTGGAGAAGGAGGCGAAAAGTATTGTGCCCACAGATGAGCAAACAACAAAGAACACACAGACAGCCTGCTAAGATATAGTCAAAATTTTTTTTAAAAAAACGGGATGAAACAAACAAATCTACAATCAATAAATAAAAAAATAACTACTGAATGCCCGGAAGATGGCAGACAATATCAAAACATTTACAAAAACAGGAAAGGATGGTTCCAGTAGGTGCCCAAAACAAAACACCAGATGACTCTCCAGTAGAAGAAAATGCACTAGAACTACCTGATAGGGAATTCAAATCTCTAATACTCAGAATTCTCCAAGAACTGAGGCAAAAAGCTGATAAACATGAGGAAAAAATAGACAAATTTATGGAAAATACTGACAGAAAATTGGAAGAAATCACGAAAATAATGTCGGAACAAAATGCCAAACTAAATTCACAACTAGAAATTATACAAAGACAAGAATTAGAAATTCAAACGATAAACAAGAAGATTTCATAAATGGACGGTGTCATAGAAGGGCTAAGAAGCAGATTTGAAATGGTGGAAGACAGGATCAGTGGAATTGAAGACAAACACTTGGATACAACTCTGTTTCAGGAAAACTCAGAAAAAAGAACAAAGAAAAATGAAGAGACCCTGAGACTTATGTGGGACACAATCAAAAGCAAAAATTTTCGAGTGATTGGAATTCCAGAACAAGGGGAGAAAACAGAAAACACAAGAGGATCATTCAAGAACTGCTGACAGAAAACTTCCCCAATATCATTAAAGATGAAAAGCTGGACATCCAAGAAGCTCAAAGAACCCCATATCGAATAGACCCCAAAAGAAAATCAACAAGGCATATCATAATCACACTCGACAAAACCAAAGACAAACAAAGAATCCTGAGAGCATCTCATTAAAAACAAGAAGTCACATACAGAGGAGAAACAATAAGACTAAGCCCAGATTATTCGGCAGAAACCGTGCAGGCAAGAAGGCAATACGATGACATATATAAAATCTTGAAAGAAAAAAATTGCAGCCAAGAATAATATATCCTGCAAAACTCTCGTTCAAATTTGATGGTGAAATTAGGTCATTTCCAGATAAACAGAAATTAAGGGAATATGTAAAAGTCAAACCAAACCTACAAGAATTATTAAAGGGAGATCTTCGATCTGAGGACAAACAGCTTCAGCTCACAGGCAGAACGTACGACGCAGGATCGTACCAGCCAGATACCAATCTAGGAAATGAACTCTCAAGGACTATCCAAAACCAAAAGAAATACAACAGGAAATCAGAGCAATTAATCAGTAAATGACAACAACATCAAAACAATAAAAGAGGGAATAAATGACATAGGTATAGAACCTTCTAATGGACAGGGAGACAAGGCGATACCAAGTAATGGTAGACTGCTTCAAACTTATAAAGGTAAGGGTAAAATTCATGGTAACCACAAAGAAAGTTAACAAACATACTCATAAAAAAAAGAGGAAAAACATAAAGTCTCAGCAAAAACAAAACCTACAAAAACAAAAGAAATAAAAAAAATCCACAAACAAAAGTAACTCAGCACAGCACAAGAGAGTGAGTACAAAGAAAACTTCAGCACCACAAAAAAAGCACTATAAAATGACAGCAACAAACTCACATCTATCAATAATTAAACTGAATATACATGGAATCAATGCACCCAGAAAGAGATGGAGAGTGACAGAATGGATAAGAAAACAGGATCCATCAGTATGCTGTCTACAAGAGACACACCTTAGAAACAAAGATGTGAATTTATTAAAAGTCAAAGTTTGCAAAAAAATATATCAAGCTAACAACGACAAAAAAAGAGCAGGAGTAGCCATTCTAATCTCAGATAAAATAGATTTTAAAACGAAATCTACCATAAAAGACAAAGAAGGACACTATATAATGATTAAGGGGTTGATCCATCATGAAGACATAACCATAATAAACATCTACACACCCAATGACAGGGCTCCAAAATACATAAAACAAACTCTAACAACACTGAAAAGAGAAATTGACAGTTCCACAATAATAGTAGGAGACTTCAACACACCACTCTCAGTAAAGGACACAACAACTAAGAAGAAACTCAGAAAAGATATACAAGACCTAAAAGGCACAATCAGCCAACTTGACCTCATAGACATATATAGAACACTCCATCCAACCGCTGTAAAGTACACATTCTTTTCGAATGCATATGGAATGTTCTCCATAATAGACCACATCTTAGGCCACAGAGCAATCCTCAACAAGATCCAAAACACTGAGATAAGTCAAAGTATCTTCTCCGACCACAATGCCATCAACTTAGAAATTAACAATAGAAAGAGCAAGGAAAAAAAATCAATTACATGGAAACTGAGTAATACCCTGCTTACACATCACTGGGTAATAGAAGAAATCAGAGATGGAATCCAAAAATCCCAGAATCAAATGAGAGTGAAAACACATCATACCAAAACCTTTGGGACACAGCAAAGGCAGTCCTCAGAGGACAATTTATAGCAATAGATGCACATATCAAAAAAGAAGAAAGGGACAAAATCAAAACATTAACTACAGAGCTCAAACAAATAGAAAGAGAACAGCAATAAAAGCCCACAGACACCGGAAGAAAGGAAATAGTAAAGATCAGAGCAGAAATAAATGCAATAGAGAACAGAAAAACAATAGAAAGAATCAACAAAACCAAAAGTTCGTTCTTTGAAAGAATCAACAAAATCGACAAACCACTGGCCAGACTGACAAAAGAAAAACAGGAGAGGACACAAATAACCCAAATAAGAAAAGAAATGGGGGACATTACAACAGACCCAACTGAAATAAAAAGGATTCTAACAGAATATTATGAAAGACTATACTCCAACAAATCTGAAAACCTACAAGAAATGGATACATTTCTAGAAACACACGGCCTACCCAAACTACAACAAAGTGATGTTGAAAATCTGAACAGACCCATAACAAAAGAAGATATTGAAAAGGTAATAAAAAAAAACTCCCACCCAAAAAAAGCCCTGGCCCAGATGGCTTCACTGGAGAATTCTACAAAACATTTACACAAGAGCTTGTACCAGTACTACTCAAGCTATTTCAGAGTATAGGAGAGGAAGCAACACTTCCAAATTCATTCTGTGAAGCCAGCAATAATGCTGATAACAAAACCAGGCAAAGACGTCACAAAAAAAGAAAATTACAGACCAATATCTCTCATGAATATGGATGCAAAAATTCTGAACAAAATTCTAGCCAATAGAATTCAGCATCGTATCAAAAAAATAATACACCATGACTAAGTAGGATCCATACCAGGTATGCAAGGATGATGCAACATTAGAAAATCAATCAGCATAATCCACCACATAAATAAAAGGAAAGAAAAGAATCACATGATCATCTCAATTGACACAGAAAAGGCATATGACAAAGTCCAACACACGTTCCTTATAAAAACTCTAAATAAAATAGGTATAGAAGGGAAATTTCTCAATATAATAAAGGGCATCTATGCAAAACCAATGGCCAACATCATTCTTAATGGAGAGAAGCTGAAAACATTCCCCTTGAAAACAGGAAGAAGACAAGGATGCCCTTTATTACCACTCCTATTTAACACTGTGCTGGAAGTTCTAGCTAGAGCAATAAGGCAAGATAAAGAAATGAATTCATCTAAATTGGTAATGAAGAAGTTAAACTGTCTTAGTTTGTAGATGATATGATAGTCTATACAGAAAACCCTAAAGACTCCACGAGAAATCTACTGGAACTAATAGAAAGATTCAGCAGAGTAGCAGGATACAAGATAAACATTCAAAAATCAGTTGGATTCCTATACACCAGTAAGGAGAACGATGAAAAGGAAATCAGGAAAACAATACCATTTTCAATAGCTCCTAAAAAGATAAAATACTTAGGAATAAATCTGACCAGGGATGTAAAAGACCTATACAAAGAAAACTACAAATCACTACTGCATGAAACCCAAAGGGATCTACGTAAATGGAAAAACATACCATGCTCATGCATAGGCAGACTCAGCACTGTGAAAATTACAATTCTACCCGCAATTTACAAATACTACACAATCCCAATCCAAATACCAACAACATTCTTCAAAGAGATGGAAAAAGTAATCATTAACTTTATATGGAAAGGGAAGAAGCCCTGAATAAGTAAAGCACTACTGAATACAAAGAATAAAGTTGGAGGACTCACCCTACCTGACTTCAGAACCTAGTATACAGCTACAGTAGTCAAAACAGACCGGTACTGGTACAACAACAGACACATTGACCAGTGGAACAGAATTGAGAACCCAGATGTAAATCCATCCACCTACAGTCACCTGATCTTCGACAAGGGCCCAAAATCCATGAAATGGGGAAAAGACAGTCTTTTTAACAAATGGTGCTGGCAAAACTGGATATCCATCTGCAAAAAAATGAAACAGGACCCCCCTCACACGTATAAAAAACTACTTCAAAATGGATCAAAGACCTGAATATAAAGCCTAAAACTATAAAGTTCATAGAAGAAAAAATAGGACCAACACTTCAGGCCTTAATACATGACATTAACAGAATACAAACCATGACCATCAATGCACAAACCCCAATAGATAAGCTAGATAACTGGGATCTTCTAAAAATCAAACACCTATGCTCTTCAAAAGACTTCACCAAAAGAGTCAAAAGAGAACCTACAGACTGGGAAAAAATTTTTGGACAGTACAAGTCAGACAAAGGTCTAATCTCCATAACCTACAAGAAAATCCAACACCTTTACAACAAAAAGACAAATAATCCTATTAAAAAATGGGCAAAGGAAATGAACAGACACTTTACCAAAGAAGACATTCAAATGGCCAACAGACACATGAGGAAATGCTCGCGATCACTAGCCATTAGAGAAATGCAAATTAAAACCACAATGAGATACCATCTCACCCCAGCATTACTGGCATGAATCAAAAACACTGGAAATAACAAATGTTGGAGGGGCTGTGGGGAGATTGGAACTCCTATGCACTGCTGGTGGGAATGCAAAATGATACAACCATTTTGGAAAATGATATGGCACTTCCTCAGAAAGGTAGAAATAGACATACCATTCAATCCTGCAATTACACTCCAAGGAATATATCCTAGAGAAATGAGTCATCACTCGAATAGACATATGCACACCTATGTTCACGGCAGCATTGTTCACAATAGCAAAACGATGGAAATAACCTAGATGCCCATCAACAGACAAATGGATAAACAAACTATGGTACATACACACAATAGAGTACCATGCAACGAGAAAGAACAACAATGAATCTGTGAACCGTCTCATAACACGGATGAAACTGGAGGACATTATTCTGAGTGAAATAAGTCAATCACAAAAGGACAAATATTGTATGAGACCTCTATTGTAAAAACCCAGGAAAAAATTCACACACAAAATATAACAATCTTTGTTGGTTACCAGGGATGGGAGGGGTGGGGGGGAAATACTAAACAGGCAATAGATAAGTGGTATCTTGTGTGAAGGGTGAGACAGTACACAATACAGAGGAAACTTGCGCAGCTTGTACAAGGAAAGGTCATGGAAGCCCCATAGACACGTCCAAACTCCCTAAGGGACTGAATTGCTGGGCAGAGGGCTCTGGGGACCATGGTCTTGGGGAACATCTAGCTCAATTGGCATAACACAGCTTATAAAGACAATGCTCTACATTCTACCTTGGTGAATAGTGTTTGGGTTCTTAAAAGCCTGTGAGCAGCCATCTAAGATACTCCACTGGTCTCTTCCCTTCAGGAGCAAGGGAGAATGAAGAGAACAGGATACAAGGAAAAGATTAATCCGAAGGACTAACTGTCCACAGCTACCAAGGCCTTTACCGGACTGAGTCTAGTACAGCTAGATGGTGCCCGGCTACCACCGACTGCTCTGACCAGGATCACAACAGAGGGTTCTGGACAGAGCTAGAGAAGGATGTAGAACATAATTTTAACTCACAAAAAAAGACCAGATTTACTGGTGTAAAGGAGACTGGAGAAACCCCAAGAGTATCGCCCCAGACACCCTTTTAGCTCAGTGGTGAAGTTACCTCCAAGGTTCACTGTTCAGCCTGGGAGTGGACAGCCCCGTAAAACCAAATGAGGACTAACAAGGTACAGTAGTCCAGTCACAAGGGCCAGAAGGCAGAAGGGGACAAGGAAGCTGGTGTTAGGGAACCCAAGTTTGAGTAAGGATATTGTTGATGTGTTGTGAGATTGTTAACCATTGTCATAGGGCAACATTTGTAGTAACTGTTAAATGAGAAACTCTTTTGTTCTGTAAGCCTTCATCTTAAGTGAGAATAATAGCACAATTGGAAGAGCGTAGTCAATGTCACTGAACTGTGCATGTAGAAATTTTTTAAATGGTGTATCTTTGGCTATGTGTATTTTCACCAAAAAAAAAAAAAAGGTTGAGAAGTTAGAGGGTTGCCATGTTGTGGGGTTGTTAACCAATGTCATAAAACAATATGTGTACTACGTTTCATGAGAAACTATTTTTTCTGTTAGCCTTCACCTGAAGTACAATAAATAAATAAATAAAGACTTCACCAAAAGAGCAAAAACAGAACCTACAAACAGACAAAAAAATTTTGGCTACGGCACGTCTGATAAGGGTCTAATCTCCAAAAGTTACAAGATACTGCAACACCTCAACAACAAAATGACAAATAATCGAATTAAAAAATGGAAAAAGGATATGGACAGACACTTCACCAAAGAAGACATTCAGGTGGCTAACAGACACATGAGGAAATGCTCACGATCATTCGCTATTAAAGAAATGCAAATCAAAACCACAGTGAGATACCATCTCACCCCAACAATACTGGCACTAATCCAAAAAAATAACAAATGTTGGAAGATTGTGGGGAGATTGGAACTCTTATGTATTGATTGTGGGAATGTAAAATGGTACAACCTCTATGGAAAATGATATGGCACTTCCTTAGAAAGCTACCAATAGAAATAACGTATGATCCAACAATCCCATTCCTAGGAATATACACTAAAGAAATAAGAGCTGTCACACGAATAGACATATGCACACCCATGTTCACTGAAGCATTGTTCACAGTAGCAGAAAGATGGAAACAACCTAGATGCCCATCAACAGATGAATGGAAAAAAATTATGGTACCTACTCACAATGGAACACTATGCAATGGTAAAGAACAATGATGAATCCTCAAAACATCTCACTACATGGACGAATGTGGAGGGCATTATGCTGAGTAAAATAAGCGAGTCACAAAAGGTCAAATATTGCATGATACCACTATTGTACAAACTCAAGAAAAGGTTTACAGACAGTAAAAAGCATTCTTTGATGTTTATGCTGGTAAGGAGGGAGGTGAAGGGGAAATAACTAACTAGGTAGCAAACAAATGTCAACATTGGTGAAGGGAAGGACAACCCACAACACAGAGGCAGCCAGCACAACTGGATCAAAGCAAAAGCATAGAAGTTTCCTAGACACATAGAACCACTTTGAGGGACTGAGTAGCTGGGGCTGGAACCTGGGGACAATCGTCTTGCGGAACATCTAGGTCAACTGTCACGACGTAGTTTATAAAGAAAACGTTCTACATCCTACTTTGGCGATTCCGTCTGGGGTCTTAAAAGCTTACAAGCAGCCATCTAAGATACATCTATTTTCCCATCCCAACCAGAACAAAGGAGAATGAACAAAACCAAAGACACAAGGAAAATATACTAGCCCAAATGGCTAAAGGACCACATGAAGCAGAAACTCCACCAGCCTGGGGCAGAAGAACTAGATGGTGCCCTGCTACCACCAATGACCTTCCTGACAGGTAACTCAACAGAGAGACCCGAACAGAGAATGAGAAAAATGTAGAATAGAATTCAAATTCACATATAAAAACTAGACTTAATGATCTGACAGAGACAGGAGGAACCCCCAAAACTATGGCCCTGGACACTTTGCTAACCCAGAACTGAAACCATTCCCTAAGCCTACTCTTCAGACAAAGATTTGACAGGCCTATAAAACAAAAAATAATACACGTGAGGAACGTGCTTCTTAGTTCAATCAAATATATGAGACCAAACGGGCGGCGCCTGTTCAAAAGCAGGATGAGAGGGCAGGAAGGGACAGGGAATGGATAAATGGACACAGGAACTTGGGGTAGAAAGTGCAGCATGCTGTCACATTGTGGGGACATCAACCGATGTCACAAAACAACATGTGTACACAATTTTAAATGAAAAATTAACTCGAGCTGTAAACTTTCACCTAAAGCACAATTAAAAACAAAATATATTCTAACATAGAAAATGATATCACTTACTGCTGAAACAGTGTGAAAGTGATGACAAAAAGTGTGAAAATGTTCTATAGTCTACAGTGTGACAAATCTAGGCAATGTCAAACTGACCAGGAAAAAGAAAAATCAGAAAAATATAAAATTATACTTTAGTTATCAAGAGGAAAAAAATGAAGATAAAAGTTACATATATATGTATATACATGCATGTCCATTTAATATTTCCAGCTCTCAATATGTACATCACGTAGTTCAAGATGATTAGACATAAGCAGGGTGATTGCTTGCTGAAAATAGTTTCAAACTATAAGAAACTTATGCCTAAAATTAAAGAGCATATGTATTTATTAGGGAAGCAAGGAAAGGTAGAAATGGATATTCCAAAATAAATAAATACTATGAGAGTGAAATACCAGCACTCTTTACTAAATTTATATAAAAATTGCCTCGTAACAGGGAACAAAGGAATTGTTTCCAATAGCTGTGGTTTAATTGCTATACTAGTTTAGGGTGATTTGTTAAAAAGTTAGCAGCATTTTCCTGCATATAACAAATTTAAAATGGTGATCATTCTTTTTATCTACTTCCTAGTGCATATTTAAATTTTTAGTAGTCCACACTAGAAAACTGATAAAATGCAATGGTGCATTCTATGGTTGTGTCTACACTGAGCAAAGGTTACTCTCATAGTCAAACAAAAGTCAAGTCTTCGCTTCATTTTCTATAGAATTTGAATAAACGGGCCCTGAAGAATAGTTCCTGAGTGAACTTTATTAAAGATTAGTTTTCTAATGATTTTTTCTTATTGCAAGATCTCTCTCGTGTTTGCTTTTCTGACATCTTTCCCTGACTGAAATTTTGAAGAAAAACCTAATATATTCTCAGTTTAGAATATGATAAGTTTCTAACCTTCTCCCGTGGTTAAAACATATTATTCACTTAAGGTCAGTATTATGAACATAATAAAAAATGTGAGACCTGGGAAGGATGATGTGAACCAACTATAAAAAAACATCAAAAAAAAGAATAGGCATATTCATCTCCTAGTAAAGTCAGTTTTTATTACAAGATATCTGCAAAAATACTCATGCATTTTTTTTCCCCATTAGGAAGACAGTTTTTTTTTTTCCCCATTATTTATGGAAGTTCTACTATTTAGAACAAACAGTTGTTAGATATTTTTGCAGTGGAACAAACCTATTATGATAAATCAATGTTTTTGTAATTAGTTTCAATCAAGTAGATACATAAACATCACTCTTACTATAATGTTACAATGGTTTTCATAAAACTTGACAGGTATTTTATAATAATTAAGGTGTAAACATAATTTAAATACACACTTTTGTTTATTATTTTTGTATATCTAACCAGAATCCAGTTTAAGTCAATTTCACTGGGCAACTACTAATGCATTAAAGGTTAAACTTCATGTGTTTAATATATATGGGCTCTAATTCAAATTATAGCACTTCTAGGAGGACAGATTACAAATGAGATTAAATCATAATAATTATACTTCCTTCTCTGCTAATTTGAATTAACATTTAATATGACTAATCATAAAATATGTCAATAATAGAAACATTAAAGTTACAAGAAATAAACAACATGGAAATTATTCTACCCAAAGATAAAAACGGAATGTATTGCATTCTTAATACTAACCTTGCCATCACTTATGAATTCAAAGTGGTCCTGTTTTACAGAAAAGAAATTGATTCAAATTTGATCAAATTGTATCAACTTTATTGGTCATAGATTCTAACTCTTATCCTTCCAAATTAGAATAGCGAAGAGGAGTTTGCAGAAACCATAGAGTGGCACTGAATGCTAGAGGTAATGAAAGTATTTAACAGCCAGCATATGTACCAACTAGACAAAAGGAAGACAAGACACCAGGCAGTAACTCTTTAAATGCTGGGCCACATAGCTTGGAGCCAGTATTGAAATGCTTCAATATTTTAACAATCGTTATGGCCGAGCTAGTGCATACCATCTGAATGTAAGTTCTGCCTCTAACACAACTCTTCTTCGAGAGTATGCTTTCTCCAAAACCTGAGCCCTTTCATCAGTTCCCATCACAGGTGTCTGCCAGAAATGCTAAAGGTAAAGGGCCTGAGTATTGACAGCAAAACTCCCCGGTATATTTCTCAGGGACATAGGGGCTCTGGGAAAGAACTTTTTGAATGTTGGTTTTAAATTTCTTTCAGGGCACTGGCTTGTTCTATCTCTCTAAATTGCTATAACTTCTGTCACTTTGTATATGGATGCTCCAAATTCAAATATGTCAATTTGCTATTGAGCTTTTTTATTATCTGCTATTTGTAATTTGACTCTGCCCCAATGTTTTGGTTTCTTCCATACCACTGGGTTTCCTGGAATTTTAAGACTTACCTGGACTTTGTATATTGAAGGTTTCTTCACCACCCCTTTTCTCACACACCCTACTACACTTCCAGGAGTTTGGTGATATTCTTCTGTCCTTCCGCCAGGGAATAATGTCAAAATGGTAAGAGACTAAAAGTTTGCTATATTATGGTAGGAAGCTAGTGAATTTTAATGCTATTATGTAAATACTATAGGTAAAAAATGAAATGGGGTTGATTTAACTCTGATAGATAAATGAAGATGAAAAGCGTTTGTCAAATCAATCACCCTATGTCATTCACTCTGCAGTGATTGAGATACTTACTGTACAATAACGGTCATTTCAAAGATACAGCAATCTGAGTCACTACTTTTTTTAGATGTCTATAGCCACTGCTAAGTTGGGTTTTCCTAAGAGGATTTGATGATCATGAGGACCCTAACTCTCAAATCTCCATGATTATTAAAGATATATTTT
Organism: Dugong dugon; assembly: GCA_030035585.1. Taxonomy (NCBI): domain Eukaryota; kingdom Metazoa; phylum Chordata; class Mammalia; order Sirenia; family Dugongidae; genus Dugong; species Dugong dugon. The sequence goes on from CM057473.1 coordinate 41,769,942, forward strand.
CTTCCCATCATTTTCAATGTACTATTTTCTGAAATTAGGGAAATTCTAGTGGTTTCCAGTGTGCTCTCTCCACTGATGTTTGCTTATTCATACTATAAAGCAGCTCTGGTAGCGCAATGGTTAAATGCTAGGCTGCTAACCAAGGTCAGTGAATCAAGTCAACCAGCACTCTGTGGGAGAAAAGTGGCAATCAGCTACCATAAAAATTATAGCCTAGGAAACCCTATGGAGCAGTTCTACTTTGAACTATAGGGCCACTATAAGTTGAAATCAAATCAACAGCACACAACAACAACAATTCATACTATGGGTCCCTGGGTGACACAAATGTTTAAGTGTTCAACTACTAGCCAAGAGGTTGGCAGTTTGAACCTACCCAGAGGTACCTTGGAAGACATGCCTGGAGATGTGCTTCCAAAAAGTTCCAGCCTTTTAAACTCTATGGACTAGTTTTACTTTGCATACATGGAGTCACCATGAGCCAGAATCAATTCCACAGCACAGTGCAGTGAATTACTTAATATGGCCCTTCTAGCCATAGTCTTTGTAACTCCCACCAAATGACTGGGTGGGCTATGCAAATGAGATTCTGTGACCCACCAAGGGGACTGGGTAGCTTTCTAATTATGTAAATTCAGTGCATGGCACCCTTTTGGGGGGGGGACCATGCAACTAAGGTGTACAGAACCCTAACAAGGGGTAGTCAGTTTTGCCATACCCTAGGATTAAAATAAGCCATCCCAAAGGCAAGGAGGGAGGATCACATCACCACCCAAGAGAGAAGAGCCAGGAGTTGAGTGTGTCCTTTGGACACAGGATCTCTGTGCTGAGAGCCTCCTAGATCCAGGAGACAGAGAGAGAGAGTATTATAACACCAGAGACAGTGAGAGACAGATGGCAAGAAGCAGCAGCAGAGAAACAGTGGCAGCAGAGGTAGCAGAACCAGGAGACTGACAGGAGATGCTTCCCAGCCTACAGAGCGAGAAAGGTGAGTGCCTTCAGGCAGGAGGCTTCCTAGCAAAGTGGGGTGCCTCAGGGCACTGACTGGCAGAGCTAAAAGAGCTTTGTAACACTTGCCTGAGCAGGGCAGAGGCTGAGAGGCCAGAGAGAGGCATGCCTGCCAGGATGGTTGAGAAAAAGCTGTCCCGATCCAGGTACTGCATCCTGAGCATTCCTAAACCTGAACTGTGACATGCTGCTTCCCTAAAAATTTCATAAATATATTGTCTGTGAGTTCTGTGCAGTCATTGCAACGAGTTATGGAACTCAGTAGGGAAGTAGAGAATGCCACGGGATGGACTGGTGATGACAGAATTGGTAAAAAGGTTGGGAGGTTGGAGGTATATGCGACCTTCACTTCATAGGAATCAACCCTGGACTGTTGATCTTGATTCTCCTTGTCCCTCATGAAGTTAGAGGAGGTCAGATGGCCCTCCCGTCATTTTTACACACTACAAGTGACAACAACATCCATACAATTCTTCACCCTTCCAAGATGCTGTGAAGCAACAATAATTTTGGTCCAAATAGGTTCCTACCCCAAATCTGGGCAATCTATTTTACACCATGCTCCTGTGTAAAATCACCAGTAGACACTCCTCCTAAATTGGTATACCTCAGTGATGTCATCGAAAGCACAAAGCACAATTATAATTTGGCTCCTCTAGTTTGATAGTCACTGAAACATTGCTTATTTCCCAGCCCTAAAACATAGAAGCTAGCTAGAAGTTTTAAGGTAGCTCACTTGATCCTCTGTTTTATTCCTTCAGTTTTTATTGTTGTTGTTGTTATTAGGTGCTGTTGAGTCGGTTCCGACTCATAGCGACCCTGTATACAACGGAACAAAACACTGCCCAGTCCTGTGCCATTCTCATAATCACTGTTATGTTTGAGCCCATTGTTGCAGCCACTGTGCCAATCTGTCTCATACACAGTCTTCCTCTTTTTCACTGACCCTCTGCTTTACCAAACATTGTGTCCTTCTCCAGGGACTCGTCCCTCCTGATAACATATCCAAAGTATGTGAGATGAAGTCTCGCCATCCTCGCTTCCAAGGAGCACTCTGGCTGTATTTCTTCCAAGACAGACTTGTTCATTCTTCTGACAGTCCATGGTATATTCAGTATTCTTTGCCAACACCGTAATTCAAAAGTATCAATTCTTCTTCAGTCTTCCTTACTCATTGTCCAGCTTTCACATATATATGAGGCAATTGAAAAAAAATCATGCTTGGGTCAGGTGCACCTTAGTCCTCAAAGCAACTTCTTTGCTTTTTAGCACTTTAAAGAGGTCTGTTCCAGTATATTTGCCCACTATAATATGTCGTTTGATTTCCAGACTGCTGCTTCCATGGGCGTTGATTGTGGATCCAAATAAAATGAAATCCTTGATAATTTCAATCTTCTCTCCATTTATCATGATGTTGATTATTGGTTCAGTTGCGAGGATTTTTGTTTTCTTTACATTTAGGTGTAACCCATACTGAAGGCTGTAGTCTTTCATCTTCATCAGTGAATGCTTTGAGTCCTCTTTGCTTTCTGCAAGCAAGGCTGTGTTATCTGTATATCGCAGGCTGTTGATGAGTCTTCCTCCAATTTTGATGCCACATTCTTCTTCATATAGTCCAGCTTCTCTGATTATTTGCTCAGCATACAGATTGAATAAGTATGTGAAAGGATACAACCCTAATGCACACCTTTCCTGACTTTAAATCACATACAAAGTGTAAGATTTATAGCCATTTTATTATTTTTTTTCATAATTAAGGTAGCTATATCCTTTATCATCCAATAAATTTTCTTCAAATTTGGCATACTTTGAGATAAAAAGGGGCTTCATTAATGATTATACCAGTATAACCCTTGTATAATCCTGCACTTTCCAAGGCAAAGAAAGTTGTATGGTCACTGTAGCCATAATTTAATTGGTTTTCAGTCATGAATTTAGCACAGCTAAATTGAATCATGTATTGAAGCAGTAATCAGTAGCTCTGAAATAGATAAGAATATCCCACTTGCACCAGATCTAAATCTGCCACTAAATTAAATTAAATGAAAAAGGTAACAATTTATATTCTTTTTGACTTTAGAAAATATGCCCTGTCTGCATAATTCCAGTCTTGTTAAAATTATAGGATGCTTTAACTCAATGAGAACACTTTTCAAAAACGCATATTGTATTTTTGATACTTTAAAGCACTCTATGATCTCGGACTCATTCCTTGTTTAGTGCTAATATGGAAGCATTATCGGATGCAACAGGGGGTGAATTGAAAACTTCTTGGAAAAAAGTTACTATCCAATTGAAATGGAACCACTAAAAATCTTTTTCAATAGAACTAATCATCAAGAATGTGCTTTTTAATGTTCTCCAAATCTTCAAACTTGACGTGCTAAATAAAACTTATCTTTCATGGCGATGAATTTTTAAAGAAATTTTGAACAGTAGATTGATTTCTGTAGGGTTTCTACTTGCCAAGAATAGGTATACACCCTTTATGTTCAGAAAATATAAGTGGAATAAAATCTAACAAAACAATTTTGCTTCTTAAGGAATGTAAGGGAAGATTTGTGAATCCTAGCAAGAACTCATCAATGAAGATAGCCGAACTGGATTAGCTCTGCTAAAAATTAATTCATGTCTTACTAAATGTATGACTTTTACAATAATCAAGTTAGTTAGATTAATACATTGTTATTTTCCCTTTTCTTTGTAATTAGCAATGCACTGACATAATGAATACATTTTTAAATTATGCTAATATTGATAAGCACTAAAGTAATCATAGAATAATTGAAGCAGAAAATGTATTAAAAAATAGGTACTTATAGTCTCCTAAAACCAAAAATAAATGGAATATGATACATGTTTTTCTCTTAATATTAAAGCAAAGAGTTTATATTAAAAATGTAACTAACTGAATTACCCGCCAATAGAAGAGTGGCTCTGAATGAACTCATACCATAGTAACATTATATATACCTTTGGATGGCTTGAAAGCTTTTAAAGACCATATATTTATGTATAAAACCCATTGCCACCTAGTCGATTGTGACGCATAGCGACCCTATAGAGCAGAGCAGAGCTGTCTCATAGGGTTTCTAAGGAGTGGTTGGTGGATTTGAATATATATGTGTGTGTGTGTGTGTGTGTGTGTGTGTGTGACACACACACACAGAGTTGCCAGAGTTGCTGTTGAGTCAATTCTAACTCATGGTAACCCATGTGTTGCAGAGTAGAACCGTGCTCCATAGGCTTTTCATGGCTGTGACTTTCAGAAACAGATTGCAAGCCCTTTCTTCCAAGGTGCCTCTGGGTCGATTCTAATCCATGGTTAGTAGTCCTGTGTTTAACCATTTGTACCACCCAGGGCATGTGTGTGTCTCTCTCTCTCTTTATGTAACCACTGCACTACCAGGGCTACATATATATATATATATATAGTACGACAAATGTGTATTCCTGTCTATCTATCTACAGGGTTTCCAAGGAGCGGCTGGTGGATCTGAACTGCTGACTTTTGGTTAGCAGCCATACCTGTTAACCACTATGCAGCCAGGCCTCCATCTGATAGCAGTAATACTAAAATATACTGAATAGATATTAATCTATAAGCATGTCAACCATAAAATGTTATGAATGGGAACTGACAAGACAAAGAGAATGGAAGTAGAGGATTGGGCAAAGTGGGTCTTTTTAGAAGAAAGTCTATTAGACAGAAAGTATCTGGATTTGAGATTAAAATCTCTTCATGCTGATTTAATGGTTAGTGAGAACTGAACAGAGTAGAGGAACCCCTTTTTGATTCTCCAGTCAATATGGGTTGTATATGGTAACTGGAGACCAAAGTCAACATGTTTGGTTAGCTGGCATTAATAGTATTGGTTGCTCTTTATAATGAAATATTCTGTCTTCCCCTTCAATGTTAGAGATATATTAAGGGATTGATTGTATCATTAACAGACAGGGTCCCATTTGGTACACTTACTGAGAAATTTTAAAAAATTAAGTGTATGGATGGAAGAAAGTAAGATCTCAGGAGGAAAATCTTAATGTGCTATAAACTGGACAGAGGCTCACCAAAGGCTTTTTTTTTTTTTCTTTTTTAATCTTTCTAGATACAGCTAGATTACATTTCTCACCCTCTTTTGCAATTAAATGTGGTCCAAACCTGAATTCTAGTCAATGGAATAAGTAGAAGTGGTGAGTTCTTCTTCCAGGACAGGCCATAAAAACCCCTCATACACAATCTTCTATGATCTTTACTTTTCTAAACTGCTGAGCTTTTCCATACAGATCAGCACAGTGACCTTGGTTTCATGTCCAAAAAATGGCAGCAACATAGGTGGAAGATGCCTGAGTCCCTGGATCAATCCTTGGAGAAGAGCTACATACCAAATAAGAACACTCATTTTGGGATTTATAAGGATAATAAATGAACTACTATGCTTACGCCATTATATATGTTCAGATTTGTTTACTAGAGCAGCTAGTGTCATCCTACCTAATACAAAAGTTTTGCTTTTTTTTTTTAAAGCAGGGTGCTTCATCTGGTTTTTCTTTGTTCTGCTCCTGTTTGAAAACAGGCTATTGGATTTGTCAATTGAGTAGTCATTGGTGAACTGAGAAAGTCATGTCAGTAAAATACTAAGGGTGAATCATGAAAGATTCGAAAAACTGGAAATTGGTGCCTGGTGGAGGAGGATTTCATTCAAAAATTTTTGGAGTCTAGCAATATAACTAAGAATTTAAACAGAGAGGAAGGCAAGGATAATGAAAGGCTTAGACAAACGTTGTTTTACGATTAAGGATAGCTTCAAAGCATTTATAGACAATGCAAATGAATAAATATATAGGCAGTCCCTAGGTTATAAACATCTGACTTATGGACAACTGGTACTTAAAATGGACTGACACAAAGTGTACTATATTTAAAATCTGAGTTAAATACATACAATGCTTCTTAATAACAAACGCGCACTACTTTGTGATGCTCATGAAAATACTGCATGGTTTAGAAGTGTTTCTTAAGTGTTTTATATGCATAGAAAGGTAAAATATATACTATATACTAAGACAAACACTTGACTAACTGATGTTAAATAAGAATCCTATGTACCTGTTCCCACTTACCTACAAATACGACTTCCTAAGAAAGACTTGGAGCCCTGGAGGTATAGTGGTTAAAAGCTCAGCTGCTAACCAAAAGGTCAGCAGTTGGAATCCACTAGCCGCTCCTTGGAAACCATATGAGGTAGTTCTACTCTGCCCTATAGGGTCATTATAAGTTGGAATCGACTTGATGGCAACGGGTTTGGTTTTTGGTTTAAGACAGACTTAGGAACGGATCTCATTTGTAACCCGGGGACTGCCTGTAGGGGAAAAAATAATGGTATGTAAGAAAAATACATAAATGTGATGAAGCAATGAGTTAGATATTGCAAAACTGGTGGATTTAGGATAATTGGTGGAAGTATTAGATGCATACCAAAAAAAAAAAACCCAAACCCACTGCCATCCAGTCGATTCCAACTCATTGTGATCCCATAGGATAGAGCAGAACTGCCCAATAGGGTTTGCAAGGAGCAGTTAGTGGATTCAAACTGCCAACATTTTGGTTAGCAGGTGAGTTCGTAACCACTTCACCACTTGGGCTCCATTAAATGTATAAAGAGAAAGAAAGGATGTAAAGATATGTAGAGATACATCTAAAATTGCCAAGTAAAAGTTAGGAATTAAGGAAGTTCATGTCTGTAGGCATTAGTGTACATACATACAGACACACACACATACGCATATAATGTAAGGAGTGGAGATACATGCTAAGAGTTCATATTTTTTCAAGATATATGAGGCTTGAGAAATACAGACAATTGGGAATATAAAAAAAAGAAGCAAAATAGGAAAAGTTCACCATTTGTTATGACCTAAACAAAATTGCAATACATAATTTTTCAATGGACATTTTTAGGTGTAAGATAGTTAAGGAGCTATGGTTTTGATTTTAAAAGAAATTTATACTCTATAGTATTAGTCTTTCGCCTAATACCATACACATTTCATTATCAAACAAGCAAAGTAACAATCATAAAAGGCAGATTAATTAGTGAAGATTTTATGTCAAATATATTTCACTGCATTCTAATTCCTTGAAAATAATTAATATATCTATAGGTTGAACTATAATTCTTAGTTAACTGAACTAATTCCAATTTACAATTCTGTGTGAACAAGAGTTTGCGATGTATTAAAATACATAAGTAATCTGATTCGATGGTCTTTGAAAATGTCAATTATTTTCAGAATAAGCTTGTGGTATTTAAAATTGCATTAAGGAATTTATAATTGTAGACATATTCTTGTAAATCTCTAGTTTAAAATTGTTTATATTTTTTAAATTCAGACTAATTCACCTAGACAGTAAAATTGAGTGGATAGTTTTCAAGAATTAGCTTAGATATCTTAATGATCCTAATATACCCCCAAAGGCAAATATTTTCATTAAAACACTCATAAACCTACAACATAATTTTGTTATTTTGTGTCTATCATATCCTTCCTCATATCACTGCTTTGGAAATAAGATTTTTCTTATACAAAATGATGGCATTAGTCATTATAAATGCCGTATGTAAAATATTTTTAAAATCATGTAATTAATCTTTTCTAGAAGTTTTCACTTATTTTCTAAACCTCTCACATAATCTAGAAAATCAATTACCTCATTTTAGTGTAAAATATGTTTATGGAACAGCATATATAATCTATAACCTGGATTATTTTTCATCACACATATTCTTATTCTAAAACTAAGAAATTTTTATTCCTTTCCAGTTAGCTTTATCTACTTTACAGGGAAGTAGCAAATTTTCTTTCAGTTATCTCTGAGGCATATAAGATATTATTCGTCTTTCTAAAAATATAATTGCAAAGGTATTGAGCTAAAACCCCAATTCGTTAAATATAAGTATCATTTTGTATATTGGGACTTTTCTTTGGCTACAGCTACATATTGGAAAATGTTTTTAAGAGGGAACACGTTTTTGAAAGTGTAGATGAATCTGAGTACCAGTATCTAAGAAAGGGAATGTGGTTCCCTGGAGAAATATTTCAGGTACATGCTTCTTCCAAGCAGTTCTTTTTTATTATATTAAGTAGAGTTTTTCTCACCAAAATACTGGTTTTTCTCTAAACAATCAGAGTGGTCAGCCTTTTCCCTCAAATGAATAAAACAGTTAGTGAAAGGAACATGTGGAGAATTCTTATTAGAAGGTGGCCCAGGAAAATGCCAAAGCAGTTGTCCTAAATAAACATTTCAAAAAAACCCATAACACTGTATTAATGTATTAATGGAAATAAAAAACAGTTGTCTTCTCTCTGTCTCAAACAATGAAGAGACTATTAGGATACAGCATAAGCATTTAACACTCCACCAGCTGCTCCCTGGAAATCCTATGGGGCAGTTCTACTCTGTCCTATAGGGTTGCTATGAGTCGGAATTGACTTGAAGGCAACGGGTTTGGTTTGGTTGTTTGGTTTGTTTGAGCTAATGTGGCCAAAGGTAGGCAAACAGGAATTTTAATGGTGTTGCACAGAACTCTGCCTAAATATGATGACAACATTCTCTTGTTCAGCATAGACAAGGTAGACGGGTTTCTTAGATTCTTAGTGCTTGTTATAGATTAAATTGTGCCCCCAAAAAATGTGTGTCAATATGGCCAGGCCATGATTCCCAGTATTGTGTGATTGTCCACCATTTTGTCATCTGATGTGATTTTCCTATGTGTTGTAAATCCTACGTCTATGATGTTAACGAGGCAGGATTAGAGGCAGTTATGTTAATGAAGCACGACTCAATCTATAGATTAGGTTGTATCTTGACTCAATCTCTTTTGAGACATAAAAGAGAAAAGAAAGCAGAGAGACAAGGGGACCTCATGCAACCAAGAATGAAGAACAAGCAGGGGAGGACATCCTTTGGACCTGAGGTCCCTGCGCTAAGAAGCTCCTAGACCAGGGGAAGATTAATGACAAAGGCCTTCCCTCTACAGTCGACACAGACAGAAAACCTTCCCCTGGAGCTGGCACCCTAAATTCAGTCTTCTAGCCTCTTAAACTGTGAGAGAATAAATTTCTCTTTCTTAAAGCCATCCACTTGTGGTATTTCTGTTATAGCAGCACTAGATAACTAAGACAATGCTAAACCAAAAAAACCAAACCAGTTGCCATCGAGTATTTCCAAAGCATAGTGACCCGACAGGACAGAGCAGAACTGTCCCATAAGATTTCCAAGGCTGTAATCTTTATGGAAGCAGACTGCCACATCTTTCTCCCTTGGAGTGGTTGGTGGGTTTGAACAACCAACTTTTTAGTTAACAATCAAGTGCTTAACCACTGCACCACCAAGGCTCCTTTGCTGCTGTAACATAAACACCACGAGTAGATGGTGTTAAAGAGCATAAATTTATTTTCTCATAGTTCAAAGGGCCAGAAATCTGAATTCAGGTCACTGGCTCTAGGAGAAGGGTCTCTGTCTTTTGGCTCTGGGGAAGATGCTTGTCTCGGCTTCTGTAACCCTGGCATTCCTTGCTTCATTGGTGTCATGGTTTGAATTATGTCACCCAAAAAATGTGTGTATCAATTTGGCTAGGCCATGATTCTTGGTACTGTGATTTTCCTGTGTGTTGTAAATTTGCCTCTACGATGTTAATGAGGGAGGATGGGTGGCAGTTGTGTTAGTAAGGCAGGACCTGATCTACAAGACTGGATTGTGTCCTGAGGCAATCTCTTGAGATATAAAAGACAAAAGTGAGCAGTGAGACATGGGGACCTCATACCATCAAGAAAGCAGTGCCAGGAGCAGAGTATGTCCTTTGGACCAGGGTCCCTGTGCAGAGAAGCTCCTAGTCTGGGGGAACAATGAAGAGAAGAAGGCCGACAGAGAAAAAGCCTTCCCCTGGAGCTGACACCCTGAATTTGGACTTTTAGCCTACTTTGACTATGAGGAAATAAACTTCTCTTCATTAAAACCATCCACTTGTGGTACTTCTGTTATGGCAGCACTAGATGACTAAGACAACTGGTGATCTCTATATGACATCTCTTTTTTCCCCATTTGTGCTTACTTGCTTGCTTCTCTTTGTCTAATCTGCTCTTTTTATATGTCAAAAATCTTTAGGTTTATGAAGACTAGACTGGACCATAGGACATAAAATGATACTCATGAAGAATGTGCTTCTTAGCTCAAGTAGATACATGAGACTAAATGGGTGGCTCCTGTCCAGATCAAGATGAGAAGGCAGAGGGTCAGGAGCTGGTTGAATGGACACTGGAAATCCGGGGTGGAAAGGAAGGGTGTACTGTCACAGCGTAGGGAGAGTAATTAGGGTCACATAACAATGTATGTCTAAATTTTTGTATGAGAGACTAACTTGAATTGTAAACTTTTACTTAAAGCACAATTAAAAAACAAAAACAACTTTAGGTTTAGGACACACCCTACACGGATATAACTTCATTAATATAACAAAGGAAACTCTATTCTCAGATGGGTTTACATCCACAGTTACAAGGTTTAGGATTCCAACACATCTTTTGTGGGGCTATAATTCAATCCAAAGCAATGGACAAACTTCCTTACAGCATCTTGCATCATCGAGACTATTTTCTGCTATGTGAACACTATATGTTCATAAAAAATCATATCAATTTAACCTTAAAACCTCTATATGTTGTCATAAAATAGGCAAAATTTTATATTATGAACAGACATTAAGTTCTAGAGTCAGTAGGCTTACGTCCTGTTTCTGGTTATTATTGATTATGTAACTTCCCTTAACTTCAGTTTCTTCATTGATAAGTTGCATTATTCATAACAAATAAGATATAAATGAAATTAATTTGATAAAACATAATAGTTGCAGATATTGTAGCATATTTTACATAATAGCCAATTTATATATTCTAATTGCTTCATTTGAAGAAAACTTAGGAAACACATAACAATGAGCAATTTTTTTCCTCCAATGACCAGAACCTTTAACAATGTAAGGACTTCCCTCTATTATGAAGCTGTAAATTTAGTCTCTTAAAGGACCTAGGCATGTGGCTGGTAAAAGCATGTGTCTGTTATACTAAAAACTTTGTCCTCTACCCAAGTACTCTATTTAATTTTATCTAATGATTTCAGGTGGATTTTTAAAAAATTCTTTATGAGGAGGCAGGGCCAAGATGGTAGAGTAGTCAGACGGCTTCCTATATCCCTCTTACAACAAAGACCTGGAAAAACAGGTGATTTGATTGTATATGAATATCTAGGAACCCTGGACAAGGCAAAGTTGTGGAATCGGACTGAGTGGTGGGGGGAGAGGGAGATGGTTCTGAAGAAGCCAGAAGTGCCAGACTGGACTTGGCTGGAGCTGCAGCTCTTCAGCCCCAACTGACTCTGAGGTACACAGTGAAGCAGGCATACAGCTCCGTGTGCACGCTCAGGAGGCAGTTTCCACACCGAGAGATTTGGCAGCAAAGATTCTGCTTGGACACTCTGAAACAGTGAAAAGCAGCTCCCAAGGGGCTAAAGATAAGTACATGCATGTAGCATTTCGTGGGGATTAAAAAAAAAAAGCCCATTTGGGAAAAACCTCTCTCCCTTTTACCTCCTCCATCCCCACTCTGCACCTGTCTGGCTGGACTTCCGAAGTCTCTGAGTCCCCTGGGCCAGAAGTAGATCCCAAAAGGCTCCTTGACCCATTCTCCTGGACTTGGAGAGGGAACAAATAAGCTACTGGTTCTCCTAAGCCAGGAACTCAGGGTTGGCACAGCTCCTTTGCTAGGCACCGGCATAAGTGGTCCTCAGACTTTGAGTGCCTTCCACTCCTGTATAGACTTGTGTGGACCCATCTCTACAGCATAAGGCCTCACTACCACAGTACAACAGGATAAACCCCTGAAGTCTAACTTCAACTTTTTCAGCTGTGAAGTGGCAGATTTGTGACCCTTGACATAGCCCTGCCCTTTAAGCAGGCAACATTACCAGATGGCACCAGGGGCTTGAGGACTGGTGGCTCCACCTACACCAACTAGTCACCTGCTACAAGTGTCCAAGAATAAGTGGTGCCCCCAAGTCTTTATAGCCAACAGAATAGGGTACTCATAGTCCAGGTGCAAAACTCACCTACCTATTTGCTATAGGGAATAGGGACACACTTTCCTTTGAGACTCTCAAGGGCAGCCCTCAGCCCCCTGCCTTGCTCAGCATGTGACCCACCACTGCAGCCAGAAACCTGTGCCTACACCAATCACCCATGCCTCCCTAAGACTGTAGTGACCAACTGCCTGGACACCTGAGCTGTACCCATACAGGAAAATTTAACAAACTCCTGTGTGCACATCCTTAGTTACAGAACTAACTACCTGGTGACAGGACGTTAGAGCTTCAAAGGTGCCAGTAATCAAACTACAGCACACGAGCAGCCTATTTGGGCATATCAAAACAAAACAAGAGGCTAGGACACACTAAACAAATATAAAATAAAATTATAATAACTTATTGATGGCTCGGAGACAACAGTCAATATTAAATCACATAAAGAGGCAATCCATGATGGCTTCCCCAAGCTCCCAAAATAAAGAATCAATAAATTATCTGGAGGAAGAAAATTTCCTGGAATTACCAGAGGCAGAATACAAAAGATTAATATACAGAACTCTTCCAGAAATTAGAAAGTAAATTCTCAAAATGCAGAAACTTCCAAAGAACATACAGACAAAGTAGTAGTGGAACTTAAACAAGTTACTCAGGAACACAATGACAAAATTAATGGGCTACAAGAATCCATAGAAAGACAGCAGTCAGAAATCCAGAAGATTAACAATAAAATTTCAGAATAAGACAACTCAGAAGAAAGTCATATGAGCAGAATTGAGGTAGTAGAAGTTAGAATTAGTGACACTGAAGATAAAGCACTTGATCCAACTTATATGAGGAAAAATCAGATAAAATAATTGAAAAGAATGAAGAAACTCTAAGAGTTATGTGGGACTCCATCAAGAGAAATAACCTACGAGTGACTAGAGTACCAGAACAGGGGGGATAACAGAAAATACCGAGAAAATTGTTGAAGATTTGTTGACAGAAAAGTTCCCTGATATCATGAAAGATGAGAAGATATCTATCCAAGACGCTCATTGAACCCCACATAAGGTAGATCCCAAAAGAAAGTCACCAAGACATATTAATATCAAATTTACCAAAACCAAGGATAAACAGAATTTTAAGAGTGGCTAGCGATAAAAGAAAAGACATCTACAAAGGAGAGTTAATTAGAATAAGCTCGAACTACTCAGCAGAAACAATGCAGGCAAGAAGGCAGTGGGATGACATATATAAAGCCTTGAAGGAAAAAAACTGCCAGTCAAGAATTATATATCCAGCAAAACTGTCTCTCAAATATGATGGCAAAATTAGGGCATTTCCAGATAAACAGAAGTTTAGTGAATTTGCAAAAACCAAACCAAAATTACAAGAAATACTAAAGGGAGTCCTCTGGTTAGATAATCAATAACATCAGATAACAATTCAAGACTAGAACACAAGACAGAGCAACCAGATATTGACTCAGATAGCGAAGCTGAAAATAAATCAAAGCTAAAACATTGAAAACAGGGAAACAGATATCAATATGTTAAAAAGGACAACATTAAAACAAAAAAGAGGGACTTAAAAATGCAGACATAGATTTTTCATATGGAGGGGAAGTCAAGGCATTATAAAGAAATTAATGACTGGTATAAACTTAGAAAAATAGGAGTAAATATTCAGGTAACCACAAAGGAAACTAACAATCCTACAAATCAAAATTAAAAAAGTAGAAAAATACAAATACTCAGCAAACACAAAACCAACAACAATGAAAAAGATGGAAAAAAATGCATAAAGAAAAACGGCTCAGCACAGAAAATTAAGGGGGGAAAAGAAACTGTGAATAACACACAGAAAGAGACATCAGGATGACAGCACTAAACTCATACCTATCAATAATCAAGCTGAATGTAAACGGATTTAATGTACCATTAAAGAGACAGAGAGTGGCAGATTGGATAAAAAAACATGATCTGTCTATATGCTGCCTACAAGAGACACACCATAGACTTAAAGACACAAACAGGCTAAAACAGAATGGAAAAAAGTATATCAAGCAAACAATACTCAGAAAGGAGCAGGAGTGGCATATTAATCTCTGACAAAATAGACTTTAAAGTAAAATCCACACAAAGGATAAGAAAGGGCACTATATAATGATTAAAGGGTCAATACACCAGGAGGACATAACTATAATAAATACGCACCCAACAACAGGGCTCCAAAATACATAAAACAAACTCTAACAGCATTGAAAAGAGAGATAGACAGCTCCACGATAGTAGTAGGAGACTTCAACACACCACTTTTGGTGAAGGACAGAACATCTAAAAAGAAGCTCAACAAAGACACAGAAAAGCTAAATGCTACAATAAACCAACTTGATCTCACAGACATACCGAACACTGCAGCCAACAGCAGCCAAGTATACTTTCTTTTACAATGTACATGGAACGTTTGCCAGAATAGACCACATATTAGGCCATAAAGCAAGCCTTAACAAAATCCAAAACATCGAAATATTACAAAACATCTTTTCTGATAATAAAGCAATAAAAGTGGAAATCAGCAACACAAAAAGCAAGGAAAAAAAATCAAACACATTGAAACTGAACAACATCTTGCTCAAAAACTACTGGGTTATAGAAGAAATTAGGGATGAAATAAAGAAATTCATAGAGCCAAACGAGAATGAAAACACACCCTACCAGAACCTTTGGGACACAGCAACAGCAGAGCTCAGAGCTCAGTTTATAGCAATAAATGCATACATCCAAAAAGAAGAAAGGCCCATAATCAAAACAATAACCCTACAACTGGAATAAGTAGAAAGAGAGCAGCTAAAGAGGCCTTCAGGCACCAGAAGGAAGGACATAATCAGAATTAGAGTAGAATTAAATAAAATATAGAATAGAAGAACGATTGAAAGAATTAACAAGACCCAAAGCTGGTTCTTTTAAAAGATCAACAAAATTGATAAACCATTGGCCAAACTGACAAAAGAAAAACAGGAGAGGAAGCATATAACCCGTATAAGAAATGAGATGGGTGATATAACAACAGACCCAACTGACATTAGAAGAATCATAACAGATTACTATGAAAAATTGTACTCTAACAAATTCAAAAACCTAGAGGACATGGACAAATTTCTAGAAACTCACTATCTACCTAAATCATCACCAACAAAGGTAGAACAACTAAATAAACCCATAGCAAAAGAAGAGATTGTAAAGGTTATTTAAAAACTCCCAACAAATAAAGCCCTGGCCTGCATAGCTTCACTGGAGAATTCTACTAAACTTCCAGAGAAGAGTTAACATCACTACTACTAAAGGTATTTCAGAGTATAGAAAAGGATGGAATACTCCCAAACTCATTCTATGAAGCCAGCATAACCCTCATACCAAAACCAGGTAAAGACACCACAAAAAAAGAAAATTACAGACCAGTATCCCTCATGACCATTGACGCAAATCTCCTCAACAAAATTCTAGCCAATAAAATTCAGCAACATATCAAATGATCAAGTGAGATTTATACCAGGTATGCAGGGATGGTTCAACATTAGAAAAACAATCAGTGTAATCCATCACATAAATAAAACAAAGACAAGAACCACATGATCTTATCAATTGATGCAGAAAAGGCATTCCACAAAGTGCAACACCCATTCATGATAAAAACACCAAACAAAGTAGGAATAGAAGGTAAATACCTCAGTATAATTAAGGGCATTTATACAAAGCCAACAGCCAACATCATCCTAAATGGAGGGACATTGAAAGCATTCCCCTTGAGAACAGGAACCAGACAAGGATGCCCTCTATCACCACTGTAATTCAACATTGTGCTGGAGGTCCTAGGCAGAGAAATTGGGCTAGAAAAAGAAATAAAGGGCATTCCAATAAAGGTAGGAAAGCAGTCAAAGTATCTCTATTTGCAGATGATATGATCTTATACACAGAAAACCCCAAAGAATCCACAAGAAAACTACTGGAACTAACAGAAGATTTCAGCAATGTTTCAGGATACAAGATAAACATACAAAAATCAGTTGGATTTCTTTACACCAAGAAAGAGAACCTCGAAGAGGAAATCACCAAATAAATACCATTTACAATAGCCTCCAAAAAGATAAAATACTTAGCAATAAATCTAACCAGAAATGTAAAAGATCTAAAACCAGAAATGTAAAAGATCTATATAGAGAAAACTACAAGGCACTACTGTAAGAAATCAAAAGAGACCTGCATAAGTGGAAAAACATACCTTGCTCATGGATAGGTAGACTCAACATAGTGAAAATGTCAATTCTACCCAAAGCAATCTACAGATACAATGCAATCCCAATCCAAATTCCACCCGCATTTTTTAATGAGATGGAGAAACAAATCACCAACTTCATATGGAAAAGGAAGAGGCCCCGAATAAATAAAGCATTACTCAAGAAGAAGAACAATGTGGGAGGCCTTACACTACCGGATTTTAGAACCTATTATACCACCACGGTATTCAAAACAGCCTGATAGTTTTATAACAACAGATACATAGACCAATGGAACAGAGTTGAGAATCCAGATATAAGCTCACCCAGCTATGAGCAGCTGTTATTTGACAAAGGCCCAAAGTCTGTTAATTGGAGAAAAGACAGTCTCTTTAACAAATGGTGCTGGCATAACTGGATATCCAACCACAAAAAAATTAAAACAAGAGCCATACCTCACACCATGCACAAAAACTAAATCAAAATGGATTAAAGACTTAAATATAAAATTGAAAATGATAAAGATCATGGAAGAAAAAATAGGAACAATGCTACGAGCCCTAATACATGGCATAAACAGAATATAAACCATAAGTCACAATGCACAAGCACCAGAAGAGAGACTAGATAAATGGGAGCGCCTAAAAATCAAACACTTATGCTCATCAAAAGACTTCACCAAAAGAGTGAAAAGACAGCCTACAGACTGGGAAAAAACTTTTGGCTATGACAAATTCAATCAGCATCTAATCTCTAAAATCTACAAGATACTGCAAAACCTCAACAACAAAAACACAAATAACCCAATTAAATAATGGGCAAAGGATATGAACAAGCACTTCACCAATGAAGATATTCAGGCGGCTAACAGACATATGAAGAAATGCTCATGATCATTAGCCATTAGAGAAATGCAGATCAAAACTACAATGAGATATCATCTCACCCCAACAAGGCTAGCTAGCCTTAATCCAAAAAACACAAAATAATAAATGCTGGAGAGGTTGTGGAGAGACTGGAACACTTATACACTGTTGGTGGGTATGTAAAATGGTACAATCACTTTGGAAATCGATTTGGCACTTCCTCAAAAAGCTAGAAATATAAGTACCATACAATCCTGCTATCCCGCTCCTTGGAATATAACCTAGAGAAATAAGAGCCTTCACACAAAAAGGTATATGCACATCCATGTCCACTGCATCACTGTTCACAATAGCAAAAACATGGAAACAACCTAGGTGCCCATCAACAGACAAATGGATAAAAAAATTGTGGTATATCCACACAATGGAATACTACGCAGTGATAAAGAACAATGATGAAGCCATGAAATATCGTATAACATGGAGGAAGCTGTAACTTATTATGCTGAGTGAATTTAGTCAGTGACAGAAAGACAAATACTGTATAAAGACCACTGTTATAAAAACTCAAGAAAAGGGTTAAACACAGAATAAAACATTCTTTGATGGTTATGAGGGTGGGGAGGGAGGGAGAGGGTTATTTACTAACTAGATAGTAGATAAGAATCATCTTAGATGAAGGGAAGGACAGCACACACTAAAGTCAGCACAACTGGACTAAACCAAAGCTAAGAAGTTTCCTGAATACATTCAAACACTTTCAGCGACAGAGTAGCTGGGGTAGGGGTCTGGGGACCATACTTTCAGGGGACATCTAGGTCAACTGGCATAACAAAGTTTATTAAGAAAATGTTCTGCATCCTACTTTGGTGAGTGGCGTCTGGGGTCTTAAAAGCTTGCAAGTGGCCATCTAAGATGCATCAATTGGTCCCAACCACCTGGAGTAAAGGAGAAAGAGGAACACCAAAGACACAAGGAAAGTATTAGCCCAAGAGACAGAAAGGGCCACATAAACCAGAGACTTCATCAGCCTGAGACCAGAAGAACTAGATGGTGCCCTGACAGGGGACACTACATAGAGTCCCTGATGGAGCAGCAGATAGATGGGGTGCAGAATTCAAACTCTAGTAAGAAGACCAGACTTAATGGTCTGACTGAGACTGGAGGTACCCCAGAAAGCATGGCCCCCAGATTCTCAGCCCGGAACTAAAATAATTTCCAAGGCCAACTCTTCAGATAGGGATTGGACTGGAGTGTGAGACAGAAAGTGATACTCGAGAGGAGTGTGCCTCTTAGCTCAAGTAGATACGAGACCAAAGGGGCAGCTTTTGTCCAGAGATGAGATGGGAAGGCTGAGAGGTTTAGGAGCTGGTTGAATGGACATGGGGAATCAGGGGCGGAAAGGAGGAGTGTGTTGTCACAGAATGGGGTGAGCAATTAGGGTCACATAACAATGTATGTATAAAATTTTGTATGGGACAGTAACTTGAAATGTAAACTTCATATAGCTATAACAATAAAAAAAGAAAAGAAAAGATAGAATTAACAGGCCAAGGAAGAATTTTAAACAACTTGGGTAGAGGTGAGAATATGTGAATATTTGTGCGTAGATACACGTACAAACTTGTTCATACACTAATGACATATGCTTCAAATGGAATAAAGATGTCTAACTTTTCCTTAAAAGAGATCTCACTAAAAATATGAGGAAAATGATGGAGAACATCATCCTTCTTGTCATTTCATGTATCCATCCAGTGTGTAAATCTGTCTAGCTCTCTTACTCTTATCAATCCATGTAGACGATCCATCTAACCCATCTACTGCATTTTGTGCTTTTACTACCACTTAGATCAAGTTAATATCTTTCGGATTTATAATTACAACAAAAATTTCAGAGGCACCTTTAATTGTGGATTACATAATCCTGTTGCCCACTATTCCATACATATAACATAGGAACTGGGATACAGTTTTCTAAGGTCCACAGAAAACAACAATGGCACAAAAGACCTAAGGAAATCAACCAAGATAAATGTAAGTTGGTATGCTTACTTCTGCAAGGTCTTAAGGCTCCATATTTATGAAAGAAAAAAAAAAGACATGTATCACAATGAAAATTTGATAGCTATAAAATACAATTTATGGAAAAAAATTCTTTATGAAAAGTCTAACACATTTGATATTCATTTTCTCAAACATAAATGTTTGGTAGAGTTGACAGTTGAGCTGGTTTGTGCTCCTTTACATTTATTCAATAGAATACATAGTGTAATTAAATGATGGTGTATTCCTAAAAAAAAAACACATAAACACATGTATCAAGATAATTCAATCTAGAAGAATTTGACTGCAATATTCAGATAATGTGTCCTATCATTTTTCTATTATCTCTGTCCTCCCCAATCCTTTTGGCAGTGTCCACATGTGGCAAAAAAAAAAAAAAAAAAAAAATTATTGCTGTGGAATTGATTCTGACTCATGGAGATCCCATGTGTTATAAAGTAGACTACTGCATAGGGTTTTCTTGGCTTTAATCCATGTGGAAGCAGATCTCCAGGACTTTCTTCTGCAGTCCTGCTGGGTGGGTCTGAACCACCAACTTTCTGGTTTATAGTCGAGCACAAATCATTTGTGCCACCCAAGGACCTCCACATATGACACGCCCTTGTATTTACAACAATATCCATAAAGCCTTAAGAAATCTCTGTTTAAGCAGGATGCTAAAGGCAGCCTCATATACGCCAACCTTTGTGGTTTAGAATTACAAAGCAGTGAGCTAGCTATGACGCCAAGGCTCCTGAGTGGCTATTCCAACTGACCTATAGATTTGGCTCCAGCTATATTCAAGATCTGCTTCATTCAAAGTGAGTTCTAGGCACTAGTTTAGTATTGCAATTGCACATCACATCACTCATTCCTGTGAATCGTTTTTATCCTGATTGCCCACTGTTGCTTTCAACCTGGTTATTCTAATAGTCCAAAACAATCTCCAGATCTAGAACCATTGTACCTAGATATTTTACATTCTCATGTTTGACTCTGGGTCTTTTTTTCATAGATGGGTCAATGAGAAATCTCTTTCTCTCCACAAGTTGCTCCTAATGATGACTAAGTAGATTTGCCTCTACTGTACCCTACCCCATTTCAGATTGTCCATGGCATAACCAAGGATGGCTCTTTTTGCTCTCTGCCTCAGACTCTCCACGTCATCTCAAGCCTGCCCTAATGTTGCTGGCTTTTTCTCTTTCTACTCCCTAGTGTTGCTGATGACTCATCATAGCTGTGCCATCTTATTTTGCTTTAACTTCAAGATAAATTCTATCTGACAAACTGAGCGTTTAATATTTATATTTTCTTAAATATTGTATAATAGGAGAAAAAAAATCTGCCTTAAAAAAGTAAAGTAATCAAGTCTTTTACAACCTACATAAAAGGTAATGGTATCTTTAACAAGCCAGATTCTACCTGTGAGTATCACAGGATCCAACGCTCTGTGCTTGGTTTAATGCTCCGCTGTCACCGTCTTGAACTTCCTAATCATTTTATCTTCAATCTTCTGTTTTGAAGTGAATTCCAATGGGACAGTGGAGCAGGACCAGGAGTAGTAGAGGCCCATTCACATACAGCACCCATAGCAAAGAATTCTGGTCGACTCGTGGTACGTGGAAGTTCAGCTATGCCCGGAGTAGAGGTGGCCGTCCGTATCCGCGGTTCCGCATCCGCAGATTCAACCAATAGCGGATCGAAAATATTTAAAAAAATGAAAGAAAGAAAGAAAAATACTTTTTTTCCTTGCCATTATTCCCTAAGCAATACAGTATCACAACCATTTACATAGCATTTACATTGTATTCCAAAAACCTGTTGCCAGCGAGTCGATTCCAATCATAGGTATTATAAATAATCTAGAGATGATTTCAAGTATATGGGAGGATGTGTGTAGGTTATATGCAAATACTACACCATTTTACATAGGGAACTTGAGCATCCTCAGATTTTGGTATCCTTGGAAGTTCCTGGAACCAATCCTCTGCGGATACCGAGGGGCAACTGTACAAAATAAGCTTGCTATATCTATAGCTAAGCAGAATTACTGACAACCCAGAGAGTCCACACTTCCCTGTTGGAACCACAACTTTTTTCAAATGCAGCAAGACAATAACATTCTAAGAATCATGCATGACAAAGGATCCCTTTCATATCCTTTCTAACTTGTGTTACTTCCCTGTATTCGCCAGATACTTGTGCTGAAAATGATGACACAAAAGGAAAGGGAAAGATAGGACAACTCAATTTCTTTTTCTTTTTTAGTTCTTCCTTCCTTATCAGTAAGCTGAAGGTAGAGATTGTAAGTAAAATGTGTGTGTATCAAGAAGTGAAATAAAAATAGTTCAGTTAGTTTTGTGCAGCATTTCCACAGTTCTAGTAAGAACAAAACATGTATGTGTGTACCAACTATCAAATACAAATTGTGTAATTTTGGTGATTCTGCATTTGCTCTTAAAACGATTATTGCACATTGTAAAAATTAACATTAATATCCATTCTATTTATTTATTTACATATTTTATTTAGAATGACTAAATAGCAAACAAAAAAATAACAATACACTTTGTGAGAGAGACTGTGGAAGGAAAAATTTTATATTTTAGTTCCTTTTATGGCACTTTTTTCCTGCTTTTTGAACAAACGGCTCCATATTCTCATTTTTCACTGGATCCCTCAAATTATGCAGCCAGCCTTATCCTTACTAACATGTTTGCATATTTTAATGTGCTACTCAGACTATAGCTGATTCATCTTCTTGCATTTTTCAATGGTCACAATGCACTGATTACAAGAGTAAGCTTACTTCATTTCTTCTCTGGGGATGTCCACCGTTGACAAAAATATGCTTGTTGGCTTCTGTGTTCTTTTTTACTTTTATTCTTCCTGTACCCTCTCCCACCCGCCGCCCTAGTAAAGTACTATATAAAAAGTAGCAATATTTCTCCTTGATCAATCAGATGTCTCCCCCTTCCAACCACAGCTTCTGTATCAGACTCTGTGCCCCAGGGACTTAAACACATTGATGCTTCTATTGTACTATTTTTCTTCATTTAGTATCTCATCCTCAGACAGCACAAAAGGATAAATTGATTGTTTATCCACGGGTGGTATCACTGCTGTTACACACACAACATGCTAACTCTTCATACCCTTCTTAAACTCAGTGAGATAACATAAAAAATATCCTAATATATATTATTTTTTCTGCTATTTCACCCTAAGTGTTTTATTGCTGTCTTTTCCTCCGACTATATGGATATCCCCACAAATACACCTAGGTTTAGAGTAAAACTTAGGTTCTGGAGTGGATTCCTTATCTTGTGATCTCTGCTACACCTTTATAATCCTGGGAAGACTCAAACAGTATGTCTTGGTCTGGTACTAAAACTGGTAAAACAAAATCAGTTTGCCCCTCTGTTCTCTATTTTAATGTCAGCATTTGAAATGATAGCTGCTAGCTCTTTTGAAAATTTTTTAACGATGCATCATCTGTTATCTGCAGGTTATCTGTTTTTCCATTTGTATTAGTGACATTTGAACATCTGTTTAAAACTTAGCTTAATATGTTATACATTACGGATACTTAAAATAAATTAAGAAGAAAAGAAAGAATATTAAATAGAAAATAAAACTCTCTTGAAGTATTCGCCAACAAGATTTATTATTCAAATGATAAAATTAGTACATGTAATGTGCATATTTCTGATTCTATTAAATTTTTAGAGTGACCTCTAGAGTATTAAGTAGATAATGCAGTTCGCCCTAAAGAGGCAGTGAAGTAAACTTGTCTTTTTTTTTTTTTTTTTTAAGTAGAAGAAGATAACTTTGAAGTAAAAATACGATATACCTGATATTTCCTTGGAATGCAAGAATTGTTTGGCAAATAATTAAAGAGTCAAATTTTCAAACAAAATGTGAAAGACAGCGTAGTGTGGTAGGATATGGGAGCAGATCCTTCATAGCCAGCCTAGCTAGGTGGTAATCTTAGGTCCATTACTTTACTTTCCTGCAGTATGATTTAATCAAGATACCAAATTCTCTGTTCCTCAGTTTCCTCATCAGAAAATAAGGGTAACTAGAACTGATCTCATAAGTATATTACAATAAACATATAATATTTTAAAGTGGCTAGAACAATTACATGAGGAGCCCTGGTAGTGCACTGGTTAAGCGCTTGGTTATTAACCAAAAGGTCGGCAGTTCAAACCCACCAGCTGCTCCGTGGGTGAAAAGATGTGGTGACAGTCTGCTTCCATAAAGATTTACAGCCTTGGAAACCCTGTGGGGCAGTTCTACTCTGTCCAATAGGTTTGCTATGAGTCAGAGATTCCAATGGCCATAGGTTTTTTATAACAATTACAGGAATATAATAATTGATAGTTGTGTTTCAGTATCTAAAATTTAAGATTAATGTATTCATGCTATTAATACTATTTGTGATGGGTAAATATACAATCATAAATGGGCAGAAAGAAATGGCTCAAAAAATAGGCAATTTAGTCTACAAGAAAACGGCTTTCAGTTACTGTGTCTGGTGATTTTAAGATTTTATACTTATAAGTTTGTATCATTTAAAAGTGTTTGTAGTGTGTTAACTACTGTCTAAATGTACAATTCAGATTGCAGTATAAACTAAATATGCTTTGTTGGATTGGCAAAGAGATTAAATTCACATGATAACTGTGTATATGTAATAGAGAGACTCAGAATGCCAGATAGATCTCTAGAAATTTTAGCTGACCCATAAAAGTTATAAGACTGACATATGTTGTAAGTAATATGATAAGATACAAACCATTTCAGTCTTGACTTATTGCTAAATATGTTTCCCTAATTATGCTAATTTTTAAATAGTTTGAGATTTACCATAATCAATCAAGTACTCATATACTCATTTCAGCAGCAGAAAACTTCCCTTTAAGATATTAATTTCCAGGCTTTAAGTACCTTTCTATCCCCTGTCAAATTTAACAAGGCTAAAATAAACAATATATTTTCACATGCACACTAAAAAGCAAAACTAAGTTGGGCAGAGATGGCCAGGAAGGGAACAAAGGTAGATAAAACCAAGTCGAAACGAGTTCCTGTGTGTCATTTCTGAAATAAAGGCAAGTCACAGCCCTTTATATCCAAGACTGTAGCTACAAGTCCATTCAGCAGTACCTGAAGAGAAGCTAATCAGTTCTAGACACTGAAATAAATGAAATACAACCCTATTCTGAAACTGATTACACACAAAATCACATACTATCTGATTGCTTTGGTATTGTTTTTGCTTTTAGGTGCAAGTAAACTTCCAAGAGTCGGAATCAACTCAGTGGCAACTAACAACAACACCCTATGCAAACCTATAGTCTAAATGAATAGATCCATTTAGAGTGAATAACTTACTGTTTTACTGTGTAGTATTATAAAGATAAATTGAATATGTATATGTACAGAAAGAGAGAATCGTAAAATTACTAGTAGAGAAATCAGACTGGGAATTAAATGGAAATGTCATCTGTGATATAAGTATATAAATATAAAATCTTGAAATCACCATTTTCTGAATGTCATTTTCCTGTAGGCTAAATTGCCAATTTCGGAAGGCATTTCTATCTACTCTTATATGATTGTATATTTAACCATCATAAGTAGTTTTAATAGCATGAATATGTTAATCTTAAATTTTGTGTACCCAAGCACATCTATCAAATATTATATTCCTGTAATTGTTACAGTCACTTTAAAGTATTAATTTATATGATTTTTGTAATATGCTTATGAGGTCAGTTCTAGTTATTCTTATTTTCTGACGAGGAAACTGAGGAATAGAGAATTAAGTATCTTCATTAATTCATACCACAGGAAAGCGAAGTTTAGTAAAATTTCCTCTACTACTACAGTCTTAACATATAGACCCTAACTAGGCATTCTGAACTCCAGTCACTCTGAACAAGTTTTCAAATAAGACATACAATTCACTTTTTCCTCCATTCTTTTACTTAAGTTGTTCCAGAATATCTTCTGTTCAAAACCCAAATGAAAGCTTAATTCGAACATTGCTTCTTGTCTGAATTCATCCCGAACCAGTTCCCAGAATTGTTCCCTAAGATGTATTGTCACTTCAATTTTTTTCATTTTCTTTTTATCTTTTTGCCTTATATAAGAAAGCCTGTCCCGTCTAGGGTCTTAAAAGCTTGCAAGCGGTCATCTAAGATGCATCAGTTGGTCCCAACCACCTGGAGTAAAGGAGAACGAAGAACACAAAAGACACAAGGAAAGTATTAGCCCAAGAGACAGAATGGGCTACATAAACCAGAGACTTAATCAGCCTGAGACCAGAAGAACTAGATGGTGCCCAGCTACCACCAATGACCGCCCTGACAGGGAACACAACAGAGAGTCCCTGATGGAGCAGCTGAAGGATGGGTTGCAGAGCTCAAATTCCAGTAAGAAAACCAGACTTAATGGTCTGGCTGAGACTGGAGGTAACCCGGAAAGCATGGCCCCTGGACTCTATCAGCCCAGAACCAAAATAATTTCCGAGGCCAACTCTTCAGCCAGGGATTGGACTCCTCTGTGGGACAGAAAGTGATAATCGTGAAGAGTGTGCCTCTTAGTCAAGTAGATACAAGAGACCAAAGGGGCAGCTTCTGTCCAGAGGTAAGATGGGAAGGCAGAGAGGGTTAGCAGCTGGTTGAATGGTCATGGGGAATCAGGGGCGGAAAGGAGGAGTGTGCTGTCACAGAATGGGGTGAGCAATTAGGGTCACATAACAATGTATGTATAAAATCTTGTATGGGAGACTAACTTGAAATGTAAAATTCATTTAACTGCAATAAAAAAAAAATTTAAAAAAAAGAGCTCAGCTACTAACCAAAAGGTTGGCAGTTCAAATCCACCAGCCACTCCTTGGAAACCCTATGGGGCAGTTCTACTCTGTTTTATAGGGTTGTTATGAGTCAGAACCAACTCAGTGGCACATAACAACAACAACAAAAGCTTGTAAAGTAAGCCTAGGAAGTTCATGTCCTTAGACATCTGGTAGGTAGGTGTTGGCTTAATTAGTAACTACTAGAATTCCCAAAAGTAGCCCTGGTGGCACAATAATGAACCACTCAGCTGCTAACCGAAAGATTGGCAGTTTGATCCCACCATGAGCTCTGAGGGAGAAAAGATTGTAGCATAGGAAACCTTATGGGGCAGTTCTACTTTGTCATACAAGGCCACTATGAGTCAGAATTGACTTGACAGCACATAACAACAGGATTTTCCAGGTGCTGCAAACAGTTAAGCACACAACTACTAGCTGAAAGGTTGATGATTCAAACCCACCCAGAGGCACCTCAGAATGCCTGTGGAATTGCTTCCAAAAGGTCACAGCCTTGAAAACCCTAACGAGCAGTTTTACTCTGCATACATGGGGCCACCATAAGTTGGAAACTGACTGGTAGACAACTAACAACAAGAATTAAAATTCTGTGAAGATCTTTTGCTTTTATTGTAAAAATGGCCCTAAATGTGTGTTTGCATATACTGCCTGCAAATGTAGTCACTATGTATATATCTAGCATAAATCTAAACAGGATGGCTTAGGGCAGAAATATTCTCTATTTCTGAGTGTTAGCTGGCCAGGGTTAGGGGGAAGATACGATACAAGTAGTCCTCAACTTACGACTGGGTTCCATCCAACGACTGTTGTAAATTGGTTCTGATGTAAGTCAATTTTTTTTTTAGTTTCCATAGCCTGCTATACAGCGGTGTTTTAAACAGTAAATCATAACATCTGTGAGTGAACATCTGAGAATGATAACATCAGCAAATTACATGCCAAAACATTGTATGTAGTACATATTACCAACGATAAGATGTATAAAAAAAGTCATTAAAGCAGTTCAACCTAACTCAAATATGTCAAAACTTGGGGACTACCTGCGTGTATATATACATATATGTCTTCACATAATTATAAAATGATTTTAAAACTTTGCTAACAGAGGGTGTCATGGATTGAATAGTGTCCCCCCAAAATATCTGTCAACTTGGCTATATCATAATTCCTAGTATTATATGATTGTGTATCATTTTGTAATATGATGTGATTTCCCTATGGGTTATATATTTGCTATCACTATGACGTAATAAGATGGATTAGCAGCAGTTACATTGATGAGATCTACAAGATTAGATAGTGCCTTAAGCCAATCTCTTTTGAGATATAAAAGAGAGAAGCAAGCAGAGACATGGGGAACTCATACCACCAAGAAAGCAGTGCTGGGAGCAGAGCGCATCCTTTGGACCTGAGGTTCCTGTGCTGAGATGCTCCCAGACCAAAGGAAGACTGATGCATCACAAGGACCTTCCTCCAGAGCCAACAAAGAGAGAAAGCCTTCTCCTGGAGCTGATGCCCTGACTTTTGACTTGTAGCCTACTAGACTGTGAGAGAGTAAATTTCTCTTTGTTGAGGACAAAAAAAGGAGAAAAAAAAAGAAAGAAAGCCTGTCCTATCATAAAGGTCACAACTTATTGTTCAATCTGTAAAATTACAGAAGAAAATATAGGAGTACTAAATATAACCTAATTTTTCCTCAAATACTTTAGAGATTTTTTTTCTTGTTTTCCTTAACCAGGTTTTAATACTTGTTGAAGTTCAGATCTCATTTTTATTTTTCTCTAAATGGATTGTGAATTATCTCAATTTTAGTTATGGATTATTCCACCATTTCCCTCATTTTGAAAGCCACCTTCATCATATACTAAATGATGTAGAGTTCATCTACTGGTGTATTTATTTCTTAATTTTCCATATTCTGTACTGGTTGATTTGTCTTTCAGTTCTGATGTGTTATTTTCATTACTATAGTTGAAAAAAAAAGTTTTCATAGCTGGAAAGATAAGTTCAAATTCTCCCTCTTCCTCTTCCTACACCTGCATTATCTTTTTTCTAAAATATTTCTGTCTGTTATTGCACAATTGCACTTCTCTCTAGAAATATAAGAACAAGTATTCAAGGCTCCATACAATTTCTAAAAGAGAACTTGTTTGAATTGTTTTTGGGATAGCAATAACCTTCAGACTAACTTGGAATATAATTGATACCTTTAAAATACATAGTTTAATTTGGATTATGTTTTTATTAATTTAGAACCACTTCTACTTCCTTGAGTGATGTTTTATAATTTTCCCCATAAAGGTCTTACTTGTTACTTATTAGGTATATTACTAGGCATTATATTTATATTTTTTTCTCAATTGTTTTGGGATCTTTGTTCTATTGCATTTATTGATAAGTTACTCTTGTTATATAGGTCTTCTATAGATTTTCTTATCTTGATTTTGTTTCTTGCTACCTTGCTGGATGGTCTTAAAAGGAATTATTAGTTGACTGTATTGAGATTTCTATAGAGACAAGCATATCATCGAAAATAATGAAAATTTTACCTCTCTATTTTTAGTATCTGTACTTCATATTTCTTTTCCTATCATTAATACATTGGTTAGGGCTTACAATATAATATTGAATATTAATATTAATGGTGCCATTTCTTTCTTATTTCTGACTTTAATTAGAATGATTCTAATATTAGACAATTAAATACTATGTTTGATGTAAACTTTTACTGAATATGTTGTATCAAGATTGTGAAAGTGTATTTATAATATTTGCTACCTAAAGCAGTTGCTATCAATGTTTGTTGAATTTTTTTTAATTCCTTTGGGAATCCATAGCATTTATACCCTTTTACTCTTTTGATCTTTTATACACTGGATTACATTTTTAAAACTTTTTAATGTTGATTAATCTCACATTCCCAGATTAACAGTCAGGAGCCAATCTTCTTTTAAGCACTCCTGATATAAATTTGAGGACATTTTCTTTAGGAATGTCAAATCTATGGACAAAAATTAATTTGGCTACAGTTTAATTTTATTCTGTTATCTTTGTAGAGTTTTGATTTCAGAGTTGTTCTAGCTTGAAAAATAATTGATTAACTTTCCAACTTTTTCCACGTTTGAAATATTTTGTTTATATCACAAATTATCATTGCTTTTCTCTTTTTATTGTTATACTTTAGAAGAAGCTTTACAGAACAAACTAGCTTCTCATTTAACAGTTAGTACACATATCCTTCTATGACATTGGTTACCAGCCCCACAACATGCCAGCACTCTCCGCACTCTCAGTTCTCAACCTTGGGTTCGCTATTACCAGCTCTCCTGTCCCCTCCTGGCTTCTTATCCTTGCCCCTGGGCTGGTGTACCCTTTAGTCTCGTTTTATTTTAAGGGCCTGTGTAATCTTTGACTGAAGGGTGAACCTCAGGAGGGGGCTCATTACTGAGCTCAAAGGGTGTCTGGGGCCATACTCTCAGGGTTTCTACAGTGTCTGCCAGGCCAGTAAGTCTGGTCTTTTTTTGTGAGTTAGAATTTTGTTCTACATTTTTCTCCAGCTCTGTCCGGGACCCTCAGTCATGATCTCTGTCAGAGAAGTCGGTGACAGTAGCACCATCTAGTTGTCCTGGACTCAGTCTGATGGACACTGTGGTAGTTGTGGTCCATTAGTCCTTTGGACTTATCTTTCCCTTGTGTCTTTAATTTTCTTCATTCTTCCTTGCTTCCGAAGAGGAGACCAGTAGAGTATCTCAGATGGCCACACACAGGCTTTTAAGACCCAGACACTACTCACCAAAGTAGAATGTAGAACATTTTCTTTATAAAATATATTATACCAGTTGAGCTAGATGTTCCCAGAGACCATGGTCCCCACAGCCCTCAGTCCAGTAATTTGGTCCCTCAAGGGGTTTAGATGTGTCTATGGAGCTTCCATGACCTTGCCTATTGCAAATTGTGCTGGCTTCCTCAGTATTGTGTACTGTCTTACCCTTCACCAAAGTTACCACTTATCTATTGTCTGTTTAGTGTTTTTCCATCTCCCCCAACCCTCCCCTCCTTTTAACCATCAAAGATAGTTTCTTTCTGTGTGTAAACCTTTTCATGAGTTTTTATAGTAGTGGTCTCATACAATATTTGTCCTTTTGTGATTGACTTATTTCACTCAGCATAATGCCCTCCAGATTCATCCATGTTGTGAGATGCTTCTCAGAGTCATCATTGTTCTTTGTCATTGCGTAGTACTCCATTGTGTGTATGTACCATAGTTTGTTTATCCATTCATCTGTTGATGGACATCTAGGTCGTTTCCATCTTTTTCCTATTGTGAGAAATGCTACAATGAACATTGGTGTGCATGTCTATTCGAGTAACGGCTCTTACTTCTCTAGGATATATTCCTAGGAGTAGGATTGCTGGATCATATGGTATTTCTATTTCTAGCTTTCTAAGGAATTGTCATACCGTTCTCCATGATTGTACCATTTTGCATTCCACCAGCAATGCATAGAAGTCCTAATCTCCCCGCAGCCTCTCCAGCATTTGTTTATTTTCTGTTTTTTTGATTCATGCCAGTAATGCTGGGGTGAGGTGGTATCTCATTGTAGTTTTGATTTGCATTTATCTAATGGCCAGATAGCACGAGCATTTACTCATGTGTCTGTTAGCTGCTTGAGTGTCTTCTTTGGTGAAATATCTGTTCATTTCCTTTGCCCATTTTTTAATTGGATTATTTGTCTTTTTGTTGTAGAGGTGTTGGATTTTCCTGTAGATTTTAAAGATTAGAGCTTTGTCAGATTTGTAATAGCCAAATTTTTTTTCCCAGTCTGTAAGTTCTCTTTTTACTGTGTTGGTGAAGTCTTTTGATGAGCATAAGTTTTTAATTTTTAGAAAATCCCAGTTATCTATCTTATCTTCTGGAGTTTGTGTGTTGTTAGTTACGATTTGTATTCGTTAATGGCATGTATTATGGCCTCTAGAGTTGATCTTATTTTTTCTCCTATGATCTTTATAGTTTTTTGTTTTATATTTAGGTCTTTAATCCGTTTTGAATTAGTTTTTGTGTATGGTGTGAGGTATGGGTCCTGTTTCATTTTTTGCAGATGGACATTCAGTTTTCCCAGCTCCACTTGTTAAAAAGACTGTCTTTTCCCCATTTGATGGACTTTGGGCCCTTGTCAAGGATCAGTTGACAGTAGGTGGATGGATTTATATCTGGGTCTTAATTCTGTTGCAGTGGTCAATGTATCTATTGTTGTACCAATACCAGGCTGTTTTGACTACCGTAGCTGTATAATAGGTTCTGAGATCAGATAGTGTGAAGCCTCCTACTTTATTCTTCTTCTTCAATAGTGCTTTACTTATGTGGAGCCTCTTCCCTTTACATATAAAGTTAATTATTATTTTTTCCATCTCTTTAAAGAATGTTGTTGTGTTTGGATAAGGATTGCATTGTATTTGTAGATTACTTTGGATAGAATTGTCATTTTCACAATGTTGAGTCTACTTATCCATGAGCATGGTATGTTTTTCCATTTCTGTAGATCCCTTTGTGTTTCTTGTAGTAGTGTTTTGTAGTTTTCTTTGCATAGGTATTTTACATCCCTGATTAGATTTATTCCTAAGTATTTTATTTTTTTATGGGCTATTATAAATGGTATTGTTTTCCTGATTTCCTTTTCATTGTTCTCTTTATCAGTGTATAGGAATCCAACTGATTTTTGTATGTTTATCTTGTATCCTGCTACTCTGCTGAATCTGTTAGTTCCAGTAGTTTTCTCTCGGAGTCTTTCAGATTTTCTATGTATAGTATCATATCATTTGCAAATAGGGACAGTTTTACTAGAAATTATCTTTTCTTAAACATAATTTGCTCCTCAGTTTTTATGTCTTCTGGTTTTTTATTACATTTTAAATTTCTTCCATACCATTAGTTTATGCATATTTTTTCATTTCTGAAATAAATCTGATTATATATTTTCTTATAAAAGCAATTACTTTTTCCAGTGTTTATTTAATTTCAAAGTTTGTACAAATAAGGAGAAATCATATGATAAATTTTAAATCCTCTCTAATTGTAGGTATGTAGTTTTGTTTTAGTAATATTGATTTGTACTTTTTCTTAATCTTTATTAAGCAATTTATAGAATATTTGTCTTTCCACAGATCTTTTCAAATAAGTCATTTTATGACTTTATTTGTTATTTGTTTTTATTTATACTTTGTTAATTTCTCCTTTTGCTTTCATTAATGTCTTCCTTCTACGATGTTGTTTATTGGTCCAGTTGTGAGGATTTTTGTTTTCTTTACATTGAGATATAGTCCATAATGAAGGCTAGAGTCTCTGATTGTCATCAGTGAGTTCTTCAAACCCTCTTCACTTTCAGCAAGCAAGGTTGTGTCATCTGCATATCACAGGTTGTTAATGAGTCTTCCTCCAATCCTGATGTCACATTCTTCTTCGTATAGTCCAGCTTCTCCGATTATTTACTGAGCATACATATTGAATAAGCATGGTGAAAGGATGCAACCCCGATGTGCCCCTTTCCTGACTTTAAAACACGCAGTATCCCCTTGTTCTATTGGAAGGACTACTCCAATGGTCTGTTTACAGGTCCCTCATGAGCACAATTAAGTGTTCTGGAATTCCCATTCTTTGCAAAGTTACCCAAAATTTGTTATGATCCACACAGTTGAATGCCATTGCACAGTCAATAAAACACAAGTAAACATCTTTCTGGTATTCTCTGCTTTCAGCCAGGATCAAACTGTCATCAGCAATGATATCAACGTCCTCCTCTGAATCTGGCTTGAATTTCTGGCAGTTCCCTGTTGATGTACTTTTGCAACCACTTTTGAATGATCTTAAGCAAACTTTTACTTGAATGTAATATTAATGATATTGTTCCATAGTTTCTGCATTCTGTTGAATCACTTTTCTTTGGAAAAGAACAAATATGGATCTCTTCCAGTCATTTGGCCAGGTAGCAGTCTTCCTAATTTCTTGGCATAGGCATGTGAGCGACTCCAGCAATGCCTCTGTTTGTTAAAATATTTGGTATTCTGTCAATTCTAGGCGCGTTGTTTTTTGTTAATGCCTTCGGTGCAGCTTGAACTTCTTCCTTCAGTACCATTCTTGATCATATGCTCCCTTCGGAAATAGTTGGACATTGGCTGATTCTTTTTGGTACAATAACACTGTGTATTCTTTCCATCTTCTTTTGATACTTCCTGTGTTGTACAATAATTTGTCCATAGAATCCTTCAATATTGCAACTCTAGGCTTGATTTTTTCGTCAGTTCTTTCCACTTGAGAAATGCTAAGCGTGTTCTTCCCTTTTGGTTTTCTAACTCCAGGTCTTTGCACATTTCATTATAATATTTTGTCTTTTTGAGCCACCCTTTGAAATCTTCCATTCAGCTCTTTTATTTCATCATTTCTCCCATTCTCTTTAGCTACTCAACATTCAAGAACAAGCTTCAGAGTCTCTTCTGACATCCATTTTGGCCTTTTCTTTCTTTCCTGTCTTTTTAATGACCTCTTGCTTTCTTCATGTACGATGTCCTTGATGTCATTCTACAACTTGTTTGGTCTTCTATCATTAGTGTTGAGTGCGTCAAATCTATTCTTGTGATGGTCTCTAAATTCAGGTGGGATATACTTAAGGTCATATTTGGCTCTCGTGGACTTGTTTTAATTTTTTTCGTCTTCAACTTGAATTTGCATATGAGCTGTTGATATTCTGTCCCACAGTAGGCCCCTGGCCTTGTTCTGAGTAATGATACTGAGCTTCTCCATTGTTTCTTTCCATAGATGTAGCTAGTTTGATTCCTGTGTATTCCATCTGGGAAGGTTCACGTGTGAAGTCGCCATTTGTGTTGTTGAAAAAAGTTATTTGTAATGAATAAGTCTTTGGTCTTCCAAAATTCTACCATGCGATCTCTGGTGTCTTTTCTATCACCAAGGCCATATTTTACAACTACCAGTCCTTCTTCTTTGTTTCCAACTTTTGCATTCCAATCATCAGTAATAATCAATGCATCTTGATTGCATGTTTGATCAATTTCAGACTGCAAACGTTAGTAAAAGCTTCAGCTTCTTCATATTTGGCTTTAGTGGTTGGTGCACAGATTTGAATAATAGCGATATTAACTGGTTTTCCTTGTAGGAGTATGGAGATTATCCTATCACTGACAGTGTTGTACTTCAGGATAGATCTTGAAATACTCTTTTTGACTGTGAAAGAGATGCCATTCCTCTTTAATTTGTCATTCCTGGCATAAGAGATCATATGATTGTCTGATTCAAAATAGCTAATACCAGTCCATTTCAGCTCACTAATGGCTATGATATCGAACTTTATGCATTCCATATAATTTTGATGACTTCCAATTTTCCTATAATCATACTTTGTACATTCTACATTCTGATTATGAACGGATGTTTGCAGCTGTTTCTTCTCATTTTGAGTCATGCCACATCAACAAATGAGGGTCCCAAATGCTTAACTCCATCCATGTCATTATGATCGACTCTGCTTTGAGGAGACAACTCTTCCCAAGTCGTATTCTGGGTGTCTTCCAACCTGAAGCGCTCATCTTCACCACTATATTAGACAATGTTCTACTGCTGTTCATAAGATTTTCACTGGCCATATTTTTCAGAAGTAGACTACCAGGTTCTTCTTCCTAGTCTGTTTTAGTCTGGAAGCTCTGCTGAAACCTGTCCACCACGGGTAACCCTGTTGGTATTTGAAATACCAGTGGCATAGCTTCCAGCATTACAGCCACATGCAAGCCACCACAGTACGACAAACTGACGGACGAGTGATGGTTCAGACTATTAGTAGTCAGTAATATTTCCTCAAACATGAATCAATGCATAAATATATTAACTCACAATTAAACACATTGATTCTTGATAAATTAAGTTATAGCATTTGTAACACTGCTGTTTTATAAAATAATTACAATATTCTGATCCAAGCATTTTTGATCATTTCAATTACAGGAACCAGTATCTACAAAGCCAGCTATGCAATGGATCTCAGTACTAATATCACACAAAAACTCCACTGATCCTACTCTCTCCAAGTAGATATTGAAAGAAGCTCTAGGAGCTCCCAGAGAGAATATCAAAGAGGAATCCTTAATAAATACACGAAAACTCTGTACCTTAATATTCACTTCTCAATTAATTGGAAAAAAGTGAATGTCGGCAAAGAAGCAAACCCAGTACCTTCGGTGTAAGTATCCTGTCATTTATTAAAAAGAGGCTGAAAGAAGGGGGGCTTAGAATCCTCAAATACAGACTTAGTAACTCATAAGTACCTTCAAAATTGTTCTGAGGGGCTCTTCTTAGTGGGACAAATGGTCTTCTGGAGATATGAAAGCATATGCCTGAACTATTAAATGTTCTAAACCATTTTTCTTGCCTACAGCATTCCCTAACCAGTCCATTTTCTCACTGTCATCGGAGCTGTTGTACTGAAACTTTTATCTACTCATGCTACTTCCGTGCTTCAATATTCTCTTCCTCTTCACCACTGTTTACATTGTAATTTGTACATTGCCTTTACCACGACACTCAGGTACTGTAAATATTTACTCCAATTTATCTTCAGAGTCTCTTTTCCACCTGCAGCTTCCCTCATGCCTCTGATTCAGCCACACTGAATTTGTACCACTCTCCACACTTACCCTTTCCTTACTCAGTGGTTTTGAACTATTCTTTCTTCTAGAACCTTCTCTTCTTCTTTGCCACTGAATAACAGATAAATACTTAACATTACTAAAAACTATCTTAAATATAACTTCTTCTCCAAAAACTTCCCATATTACTTATATGGGGTCACCTTTATCCTTCCCTGTTCTTGTAAGAGCTTTACCACAGATCTCTACATGCTACATTATATAGCAATGTATATGTCTGCATACTTCCTTCTTCCAATAATAACTTAGCACTTTTAAGTCAGGGGCTTAATCTCATTTTTGTTTATATTCTAATCCCTTACCCAGGGCTGAGCACATAAAATGTGCTTAATAAAAACCCTAATTCCTAATGAAGGTTCTTGGATTTCATCAAAAAAGTGTATTAAATGTTGTGTTTAGTAACAGAAGATTATAGGAGTAGGTAAGAAGACTTGATTTTGATTGCTGAAAACATTTGTGTGAAGCATATCTGAACATGAATTTAGTTTTGCTCAAAGACTACTATGTAAAAATTATAGTCCTGACATTTCTATGAATTGATATAATTGAAAAACTACACAACAAAAACCCTTCCTCTATACCCTAAAAATTTCTATAACATATATAATACCCAGTGGAAAGTGAGCTGAAGTTTGAGTTTTATACATTAATGCTATGAATGTTGCTGAAATGAAGCATGGTATTCATAGATTAGTCTTTGTCTAAAAGAACAGTGTTTTTCTTATTTTTTGTGGGTAAAATAATTAAATCATAACTTC
This sequence comes from Dugong dugon, assembly GCA_030035585.1. Taxonomy (NCBI): domain Eukaryota; kingdom Metazoa; phylum Chordata; class Mammalia; order Sirenia; family Dugongidae; genus Dugong; species Dugong dugon. Next base: position 41,806,609 of record CM057473.1, read on the forward strand.
CATTCTCAAAAATATACAGTAATTTTGATACACTTTGGGTTTTATGTAAAGCTAGAAATTATGTTAAAATAAAACGTAATCAACACTACTTTACTTTTTGTTCTTAAATGAAAGAAACATGGACAAGAATTTTTTTTTTAAACCTCTCCACAAATGAACCATTGTCACACTTCTTAAATGTCAAACCCTATCCATTGGTTCTTGGTCTAAAACCGCATAATTTTTCTTTTCACTTTAAGATTTTCATATATATATATGTGTGTGTGTGTGTATATATATCTTTTTTTTTTGTTACTTAGTTTTGATTTTTCTTTTTCAACCCTCTGTTTTCCTCTATTCCACTGTTTGTTTGATTCGTTTTTTCTACTTTGTGTTCCATATGTAATCAATCTCTCTTTGGAGACTCACACATGCTTACGCAAAGTGATATTGTTAGGTAAAAATGCTTGTGTTATTGCAATGGCTTTTTTTAGACAGACTGATAATAAGTTTCCTGTCCAAATCTGAAATAGTTTTAAAGTCCTATTATATCGGAAAATATACTGTCTTTCATATTTTCCACTTCTGGATTGTGCATGTGATTCCAACATTTGTTCTTTCACTTAGCTAATGTTTACTGATCATGAAGTATAAATCCAGAAGTACTGTTTAAAAAAATAGTTACTGTTCTCAAAAATTTCAAAAATAGGAAGTTAAAATGCATACCTTCACATATTTGCTACAATCATGATTGACACAACATCTCAGTATCCATGTCTTCCCGAGGCTTGAAGAATGAATTAGAGGTTGTCAGTCAACAAATATCAATTACAGGCAGTCCCCAGGTTACCAATGAGAACTGTTCCTAAGTCTGTCTTTAAGTTGAATTTGTAAGTTGGAACATGTACATATGGTCCTTATTTAGCTTTAGCTAGTCAAATGTTATTGGAAACCCTAGTGGCGTAGTGGCTAAGAGCTACGGCTGCTAACAATAAAGGTCAGCAATTCGAATCCACCAGGTGCTCCTTGGAAACCCTATGGGGCAGTTCTACTCTGTCCTATAGGGTCGCTATGAGTCAGAATCAACTCAACGGCAATGGGTTTGGTTTGGATTTTTTTTTAGTCAAATGTTTGTCTTAGCATATGGTATATATTTTAGTGGCGCAGTGGTTAAGAGTGTGGCTGCTAACCAAAAAGTCAGCAGTTCGAATCCAGTAGTCAGTCTTTGGAAACTCTATGGGACAGTTCTACTCTGTCCTACAGGGTCACGATGAGTCAGAATCCACTCCAGAGCAATGGGTTTGGTTTGGTTTTGGTTATGCTTTTAAAACACTTAAGAAACACTTCCAAGCCATGCAGTGTTTTCATGAGTGTCACAATGTAGTGTGTGCTTTGGTCTCTTATTACAAACCATTTTATTTAACTCAAATTTTTAATATAATATGTTTCATGGCAGTCCTTTCTTAAGTACGAGTTGTCTGTAAGTCAGATGTTCATAACCCGGGGATTGCTTGTAATCACATACCATGTTCCAGACCCTGGGTCAGGTATTGAGGATCCAGTGGTAAATAAAACAAGCATGGACTCTACAGGTTGGCAGAGAACATTTGGCAGGTGGGATGGGAGATAAGAAGAAAGGGCAATCAAGAATGAAGGAAAGACGTGTTCAAAGTTATGAAGCCATCAGAAAGTATGATATATATGGAAAACAGAAAGGTTTAGGGTTTTTTGCTTCAGTTTTGTATTTGTTTCCATTTTGGTGTGGGGAGCATGGAGTACAGCAGGAGAACTAGGTGCATAGAAAAAAATTACTGGAGAATCAATCATTTAGTGGAGTATCCTTAAAGGGATTTCTATTGGGTGAGCCTAATAACATTTATCTTTTCTTACAGGCAGAGAGTCTATGATTTGTACTCACTTTTACAAATTTGATAAGCAGAGTTAAAGAGAGAAGAGACCATCGTCCAAGATTGGACAGTTAGGGAATTGTATGATCACATCTCATAATTCCTATGTGCTCCCTTGGGAAGGACATGATCACAGGGACTTAAGCAGCAGTATAACATCAAAAAAATTACAAGAAAAAGCTAAACACTGTATCTACAAAGTAGTTTACTTATTAAAGGAGATTTAAACAGTTAGTAGTCTGACTTTTTTACCTGAATGGGTAAAACTGATTTTTTTTTTCAAATTGATTTCAAATTCATTGCCTCAGAGTATGTCAGTTCAGCTCAGTGTGTGTCTATCTGACAATTCATTCAGTATTCACTCAACAAACATTTGTTGAGCTCTTACTATATGACTGTCTTTGTTTTCTGTGCCAAGTTTCCAGCTATGAATAAAACAGAAAAAATCCCTTACCTTCAAGGATATTACAGCTATGGAATCATATACGGAATCAAGGTAAATAAGTAAAATATATAGAGTATTAGATACCAATTTTTATAAAGAAAAAATAAAGTAAGATGGGGGATAACAAGTGCAATCTTGAGAGTATAATATTTTTGACAGAGATGGCCAGGGAAGGTGTCACTGAGGAGATACTTGCACAAAAACCTGAAGGAAAAGAGGGATTGAGCTATGTGGATATTGGGAAAAAGTGTACTCCAGGAATATGAAAGAGCAAGGAACAAATTCACTGAATCATGAGAGGAGCTGGCAAGCACAGGGAACAGTAAAGAGGCCAAGCAAGAGGAAGACAACAGGACAGGAACAGGTTGGAGGAGAGAAAGCAGGCTTTTACCCTGAGCATCAGGCAAACCCATTTCAGAGTTTTGAGCAGGGGCATGACATGACTTTCTTTGACAAGATTACCTTGGCAAGACTGTTACATGTAGACTAAAAAGGCACAAGGGTGAACACAGAGTTGAGTAAGAAGCTATTGCAATACTAATAGAGACAAAAGATGATGGTGGCTTGGACTAAGGTTAAAGCAGTGTAAATTGTGACAAGGGGCCATTTTCAAGATTATAGGTAGACAGCTTGAATAATAAAGGAAGTTCAAAAAATCCACTTAGTGCCTATACTATCAAAGTTCAGAGAAATACTCATGATTTCCATATCCCTTTCCATGAGTACATAGCCAAAACTATTTATTCTACCTCTTCATTTAGAAATTATACAGGAGAAATTAGACTGATGTTGGGAAAATGAGAGATGAGGCTCTTCTCTCCTCTTTGTTTAAGAAACTTCTAAATATAAAAGGGAAGATGAGTTATGAAAAGATCAGCTTGGCTTCCAAAGTTATAAACAATAAAGGCATACAGAATCACAGAAATATCTGTATCAGAGGACATAGGCTGTTCAGTGAAGGGGGTAAGCAGAATCTGGAGCCAGACTAAGCTCCATGACTCAGTAGCTGTGTGATTCTGGGAAAAATACATAATGTCTCCTTTTAAATGGTGACTCAAGCATGGGGCTAGCTGTGATTATTAAATGAGTTAATATGTGAAACTACTAGAACAATGCTTGGCATGTGGAGGCATTTAAATATTAGCTAGTAATTTATCTTTCCCAAGGCAAAAAGGAAAAGTATTCTTTTGATTCATTATTATCTTTGAGAATCAGCCTTTACTAGATGCCAGGAGAATGTTGCTGTTATGGATTGAATTGTATCCCCCTAAAAGATACGTTGAAGTCCGAACCTATGGTGTCTGTAAATATGACATTGTGAAAATAAGGTCTTTAATGATGTTATCAAGGAGCCCTGATGGCGCAGTTGTTAAGCGTTCAGCTGCTAACTAAAAGGCCGACATTTCTAACCCACCAGGCCTCTGTGGGAGGAAAATGTGGCAGTCTGTAAAGATTACAGACCTGTCAACCATATGGGGCAGTTCTACTCTGTCCTATAGAGTCACTATGAGTTGGAATCGACTGGATAACAATAAGTTTCTGGGTTTTATGATGTTGTCAGTTCACATGAGGTCGTACAAGAATGACGTGTGTCCTAATCCCACCTGAGTGCTGTCCTTATAAAAAAAAGGTCACACAATGTATCCCTGCAGCTTCAAGCCAAGGAATGCCTGGAGCTACCAGAAGCTAGGAGAGAGTCATGGAACAGTTTCTGTTTGAGCCCTCAGAAGGAAATCAACACAACCAATACCCTGATTTGAACTTCTAGCCTCAAGAAATGTGAGACAATAAATTTCTGTTCTTATAAACCACCCAATTTGTTGTACTCTTGTTATAGCAACCTTGGGAAACTAATACCATTGCCATCTCTAAATCTCAGGTTGGTGTAGCAAAAGAGAAATTTAGGATCGGCAATCAAATATTACTTGACCTCATACAGGAGTCCGGTGACAAGGGCCAGAAGGCAGAGGCGGAGTAGGAAACTGATGATAAGGAACACAAATTGAATAAGGACACTGTCGATGTATTGTGAGATTGTTGACCACTGCTATAGGGCAACATTTGTAGTAACTATTAAATGGGAGGCTGTTTTGTCCTGTAAGCCTTCATCTTGGGTGAGAATGGCAGCACAGTTGGAAGAGCATAGTCAATACCACTTAAATGTGTAAGTAAAACGTTTTGAAATGGTGTTAAAATAAAATAAAATAATAAAAAAAAAAAAAAACCAAATGAGATTAAAGAGGTACAGCAGTCCAGTGACAAGGGCCAGAAGACAGAAGGGGACAAGGAAGTCCCCTGGCGATAGGGAACACAAGGTGGAGTAAGGATATTCTTGATGTGCTGTGAGATTGTTAACCATTGTCATAGGGCAACATGTGTAGTAACTGTTAAATGAAAAACTATTTTGTTCCGTAAGCCTTCATCTTAAGTGAGAATAACAGCACAGTTGGAAGAACGTAGTCAATGTCACTGAACTGTGAATGTAGAAATTTTTGAAACGGTGTATCTTTGGCCATCTGTAATTTCATAAAAAAAAAAGGTTGAGAATTTAGAGGCTTAATATGTTGTGGGGTTGTTAACCAAAGTCATAGAACAACATGTGTGCTACTATTTCATGAGAAACTATTTGCTCTGTAAGCTTTCACCTGAAGTACAATAAAATATAAAAAAAAAAAAAAAATTACTTGACCTCAGAGATTTTGTTGAAGTAAGCAGCACAGAGTTGTATAAAATTTCCAAAATATATGGAAATGAGAGTAGTAACTCATGAACAAAGGCATTTTACACTGGTACCTGACACATAGACACCTAATAATTACTTGCTCAATGAATTATATTTTTTTCAATTTATATATCTTATACCTGCCTCCATTAGATATAAATTTGATATAAAAACTCATTCTGCTGTCTTTTAGATTCTCAAACAAATGAACTACTATTGTTTGTTTGTTGTCTTAAAAGTTATAACTGTAGGAGGCTATTCTATCAAATATACAAACCTGCTAATTTGATATAGTGTCAAAAAGTGTGATCGACATAGTACTTCCATTGGATTTCAAAATGAAAAAAATGTATTTTTTAAAAATGTGTTTACTGAATCTGACAGAAAAGTGGGACTTTAACATAGAGAAGTTGGAAATAAAATCCTTTATTATCTGTCAGTGAGTCATATACATTTTGTTAATGCTGACTTATCTTTGGTTCTATAATGAGCATGAGCTTAGAACTGAAGCAGGAAAATATCTGTTTTAAAAAATATGCAATATGGTTCCAATAAGCAGAGTACTTTTATATTTATCTAAACAGTCATTTTTCCCATTCTGTGGGCAATGAAGCAACATATCAGATCCACCTCTTAGGAGAAAGTTAGAATTAGATAGCAAGAAGACTATTTAGTACTTGCCTATATATCTTGTATATATATCTTGCATGTATATACATATATCTTGCTTTTGTATCTCTCCCTTTCAGTTTACTAGTAGTTCCTTTTAGTGGGAAAATATGTTATTCTAAAATGTTTTTCCCAGGAGCCTAACACACAATCTCTTTCAAAAAAATGTTGCTCAAATACTTGTTAGTTAAATCAATGTAGTAAGCATCTGCTAAATAAATAAATAATGCATCATAATAATATCACTTTTACATAATTGTTGGTAAGTTTAAATAAGATTATATAAATATAATGCTTTATAAACACTAACACTTGTGCAAATAGTACTTAAGCAGTATTTCCAGTTGATTTCTAATAGAATAAAAAAACTAACTTAGAGATGTATTATTTTTACACTTCAGTCTTATAAATGAAAATGCTTAGAACAAATGTTGGTAGTATTTAGTCTAAAATATGGCTATGATAATGCTTTATAGAAATAAATCTGTAACCAGAAAATTGAAAGAAAATCAGATCCTATTGTTTTCTTGGATAATTTTTAAGAAATTACTCTGAGTTTCAGTTGCTTTTCTTTATTCAGAAGAAAATCCTCTTTTGGCCGTCTAGTAGACAGAATAGATTTACTTTCTAAACAAAAAAAAATTTTTTTCTAAAATTTTATCCTGACCTTAAAATAATTTATTCTGGTGATTGCCCTTCAATATTGTAGTTCTCATACTTAAAAATAAAAAATTGGCAGAAATTTAGAACCAGAAAAAGAGAAAATTTATACATAAACTGATTAGCATATCTATTCTCATTTAGAATAATTTGTCTTATTTAAATTGATTCATCCTACCTTAGTCATCGTTCCTTTTCCAAAAAATTACAGAATATTTAAATTTCCACAAATAGTTTGAAATTTGCATATTTCTATTTACAGTAAGAGATTCTAACTCTATATTTTCACATATTTTCACTTGCACTAAAAGCATAGAATCATACCTAAGTTAACAAATTACATCATTCACACCAGAGCTATCTGCAAAACTCTGACTCATTATAGTGTATTTTTTTCCTCTAATCAAATTATTAGTTCTCATTTTATTTTAGCCCTATCTACAAATAACATCAAAGTTATTATAGATGGTTTCTTCACTTAATTCTTTTTGCTATCAGAATGACCACAGGACTGGGAATTAAAAGTTCTGAATTAAAATCTGAGTCTGCCACTTATTAGCCGGATGGTATACAGCAATTACTTAGCATCTCTGGGTCCCAATTTCCTCACCTGCAAAACAGAGTCAATATTTCAAGTACCCACACAATTATTTTTAGACTCAATGTGGTAACATATGTGAAAACTATTTGAAAAGAGTAAATATCCTAAAACTATAAAAAGCTTTTTAAAAATTTTTGAGTGAAAAGGTTTTGGGAACTTGAACTAAACATATAGATTATTCCAATCCACCCTTGGCTTCACTGTATAAACCCAGCCTAGTCCACACGACAACTTGCAGAAATAAAGGAGGTTATATTCTGTATTGTGAAAAGCATTATTCTTTTTAAAAGACACAATTTAACATCACTTCAGGCAAAGAAAATACGTTAGTGATACTTGAAGAAGCACTAGATCAATAAGCTCTAAATCAAGCATTTGAGAATTCATTGAGTGTCTTAATGATACCAATGCAATTTTAAAATATGCCAGGAGCCTCTATAAAGTGCTTATATTCATGCTGATCAATTTCTCTAGAAGTATATGTCTATTTGTTTTTTATATGAAAGAATAAGAAAAGGAAAACAGTATTTTTTTAAATTGTGCTTTAGATGAAGTTTACAGAACAAACTAGCTTCTCATTAAACAGTTAGTATACTTATTATTTTATGGCATTGGTTACCAACCCCACAACATGTTAACACTCTCCTTCTTGACCTTGGGTTCCCTATTATCAGCTTTTTTTCCCATCCTGCCTTCTAATCCTTGTCCCTGGGCTGGTGTGCCCATTTAATCTCATTTTGTTTTATGGGCCTGTCTAATGGTGAACCTCAGGAGTGACTTTATTACTGAGCTAAAGGGTGTCTGGCAGTCATCCTCTAGGGGTTTCTCCAGTCTCTGTCAGGCCAGTAAGTCCTGTTTTTTTTTTTTTGTGTGTGAGTTAGAATTTTGTTCTACATTTTCTCTAGCTCTGTCCAGGACTCCCTATTTTTGATCTCTGTCAGAGCAGTCAGTGATGGTAGCCAGCCACCATCTAGTTGTGCTGGACTCAGTCTGGTGGAGGCTGTGGTAGTTGTGGTCTATTAGTCCTCTGGACTAATCTCTCCCTTGTGTCTTTAGTTTCCTTCATTCTCTCTTGCTCCCCACAGGGAGTGACCAGTGGAATATCTTAGATAGCTGCTCACAAGATTGTAAGACCCCAGACGCTACTCACCAAAGTAGCACGTAGAACATTTTCTTTATAAACTATCTTATGCCAGTTGAGCTAGATGTTCCCAGAGACCACGTTCCCCACGGCCCTCAGCCCAGTAATTCGGTCCCTCAGGGAGTTTGGATGTGTCTATGGAGCTTCCATGACCTTGCCTTGGACAAACTGTACTGGTTTCCCCAGTACTGTGACTGTCTTACCCTTCACAAAAGTTACTCCTTATCTATAGTAAACATTATTTTTAATGAATATGATTTATATTGATAATAGTTTAATATTAACTTATTACTTGCATAATATAATGACTTAATATTATATATGAAATATATTTCATATATAACTTGTTACTATATATGGAGCCCTGGTGGCCTAATGGTTAAGAGCTCAGGCTGCTAACCAAAAGGTTGGCAGTTCGAATTGACTAGCTGCTCCTTGGAAACCCTATGGGGCAGTTCTACTCTGTCCTATAGGGTCGCTATGAGTCAGAATCAACTCTATGGCAACGGGTTTTTTTGGTGGATACCAGATGTATCAAATATACAAAATTTAATATTATACCAAAAATACGTTTTTTCTAAAATCTTAACTTGACCTTAGATATATATATAATTTTATATATATATACATATATTTAAAAAAAGGAAACTTTCCTCACATAAAAAGAAATTTAGAGGTAAGATGTTGCAAACATTAATTCAGCTATTTAATTATGTAATTAATAATTTAAACTCTTTCTCTCTTTCCTCTTTTCCAATGTACTTTTGTTCCCTACTTGCAAGTAGACTTCTCCAGAGGCTGGCATCATGACTAATGAAGACACTTTAAAGCAAGAAGAGGGTGGGGTTGGAAGCAAATGGAACTTTTATCCAGATAAGTCATTCACACGTTATGAGTGAGAGAAGGAAAAATAACCATAAGCCTCTCAAGCTGACTTCCATTTATATGCCCATCTAGTTTGTTAGAACTGTGACAATTGCCAATCTTAGCCTCAACTGAGATGGGAATATTTTGCATATTATATTTCTGCCTCAACATTTCAAGATTAGCAATCGAGAATTGTTGGGAATAGATCTTGGATTATCTAACCAACAATGTACTATGTAACCACAAGTACTATGAAAGAAGAAAATATTGTATAATTTTAAATTTATATACCTGTATATGAAAAAAGATTCATTCATGAGGAATGTTGTTGTTATTAGTTGCCCTCAAGTGGACTCTAACTCATGTGGACCTTATGTATAATGGAAAGTTGCCTGGCCCTGTGCCATCTTCATAATCACAAACATTGGTATCTTTGAGTCTATTGTTATGGCTACTGTAGCAATCCATCTTATTGAGGGTTTCATGATTTTCACTGACTTTCTGCTTTACCAGACATGGTGTCCTTCTCTAGCTATTAGTCTTTTTTTTTCCCTAATGACCTGTCCAAAGTAAGCTAAGCAAAGTCTTGCCATCCTTGCTTATGAGGAGCATTCTGGTAGTATTTCTTCTAAGACTGGTTTGTTCACTCTTCAGGCAGTCCAGTCCACCTTATATTCAATATTCTCCACAAAAAACACAGTACAAATGCATTAATTCTCCTTCTATCCTTCTTTTTCATTGTCCAGCTTTCACATGCATATGAGCTGACTGAAAAGAACACGGCTTGGGTCAGATGCACTGTTAGTCTTCAAAGTAATATCTTTGCTTTTTAGAACTTTAAAGTGGTCTTTTGCAGCAGATTGAACCAAAGCAATATGTCACTGATGGTTGATCGAAGTAGAATGAAAAAATTGGCGCTTCATTTTTTTCTCCGTATCATAATGCTGTTCAAATGTTCAATTGTGAAGATTTTTTTTTTTTGCTTTATTTTTAAGTGTAGTCCATACTGAAGGCTGAAGTCTTTTATCTTTATCAGTAAGTGCTTCAAGTCCTTTTCATTTTCAGCAAACAAGCTTGTGTTATCTGCATATTGCAGATTTTTAATGAGTCTTCCTCCAATACTGATGCTGCATTCTTCTTCATATAGTCCAGTTTCTCAGATTATTTGCTCAGTATGCACTTTGAATAAGTAAAGTGAAAGGATACAACCCTGCCACTCACATTTTCCAATTTTAAATCATGCAGTATCCCTTTGTTCTGTTCAAATGACTGCCTCTTAATCCATGTACAGGTTTCACATGAGCACAATTAAGTGTTCTGGAATTCCCATTCTTCATAATGCTATCAATAATTTGTTATCACCCACACAGTCAAATACCTTCACATAATCAATAAATGCAGGTGAACATCTTTCTGGTATTCTTTGTTTTCAGCTGAGATCCATCTGACATCAGCAATGATATTCCTTATTCTGAATCCAGCTTGAACTTTTGGCAGTTCCCTGTTGATATGAAGCTGCAGTTGTTTTTGAATTGTATTCAGCCAGATTTTGCTAGCATCTGGTATTAAGAATATTGTTTGATAATTTCGGAATTCCCTTTGAAGACCTTTCTTTCTAATGGTCAGCAATACGGGTCTCTTCCAGTAGGCTGGCCAGGTAGCTCCTTTCCAGGTTTCTTGACATAGACGAGTAATCACTTCCAGCATTTCAGCTTTGTGGAAGCATGTCAGTTGGTATTCTGTCAATCCTGGAGCCTTGTTTTTAGCAATGCCTTCAGTGCAGTTTGGACTTCTTCTTTCAGTACCAACACTTCTTGATAATATGCTACCTCCTGAAATGGTTGAAAGCTTAGCAATTCCTCATGATACAGTGACTGCATCTATTCCTTTTATCTTCTTTATATGCTTCCTGCAACATTCAAATTTTTAGCCATAGAATTTTTCAGTAATTCAATCTGAGGCTTGAATTTTCTCTTCACTTCTTTCACCTTGAGAAATGCTGAATGTGTTCTTCCCCATTTGTTTTCTAACTCCATGTCTTTGCACTTCTCATCATAATACTTCACCTTGTCTTCTTGAACCTCCCTTTGAAATCTTCTGATCAACACTTTTATTTCATCTTTTCTTCTGTTTGTTTTAGCTACTCTGTGCTCAAGAGCAAGTCTCAGAGTCTCTTCTGAAAATTTTGGTCTTTTCCTTCTTTCCTGCCTTTTTAATGACCTTCATATTCTTCATGTATTATGCCTTCCCACAACTCTTCTGGTCTTAAGTCATTAGTGTTTAGTGCATCAAATCTATTTTTGAGATAGTCTCTAAATTCAGGCAGAATGTATTCAAGGTCATATTTTGGCATTTGTGGACTTGTTTGATATTCTTCAGCTTCAACTTGAACTTGTACATGAACAATTAAAGGTCTGTTCTATAGTCATTAGAATATCTTTGGACATATTTTTCAATCTGTAACCAATTAAGGTATGAAATTCTCTTCTAAATTATCATTTTTTCCAATGATATTTAATAATCTTGTCACTACAAAAAAAAAGTAAGTTGGAATTTGATGCTATCTGTAAACAATATGGGACTTAAATAATTTTATGTTGGAGGATTGTTTCCAAACAAAAATTTAAATATTGTCCTTAGTATTTTGCCACAAAGTCAAAGGGTATATAATAAGTTTTGGTTTGTTCACAGATGTCTAGTTCTCTTATTCCAAGAATATGATTGCATCTTTCCACCCATTTAAATTTAAACATAACCACATAACATTTTTGATCCCTTGCTGTCATGGATTGAATTGTGTCCTCCAAAAAAATCTGTCAACTTGGCTGGGTCATGATTCCCAGTACTGTATGATTGTGTAATCTGATGTGATTTCCTTATGTGTTGTAAACTCTATCACTATGATGAGATTATATGTGATCTCCTTATGTGTTGTAAATTCTATCACTGTGATGAGGTTATACTGATGAGGTTTACAAGATTAGATAGTGTCTTAATCCAATCTCTTTTGAGATATAAAAGAGAGAAGTGAGCAGAGACACATGGGAACCTCAAACCACCAAGAAAGCAGTGCCAGGAACAGAGCATGTCCTTTGGACCAGAGGTTCCTGTGCTGAGATGCTCCCAGACCAAGGGAAGACTGATGCATCACAAGGACCTTCCTCCATAGCCGACAGAGAGAGAGCCTTCTCCTGGAGGTGATGCCCTGAATTTGGACTTGTAACATACTGGACTGTGAGAGAATAAACTTCTCTTGGTTAAAGCCATTCACTTGTGGTATTTCTGTTAGAGTAGCAGTAGATGACGAAGACACTTGCCATGTGACTTGTAGTGGAAGAAGAATTCTTCACAGGTCCAGTGACATGGGGCTTGCCAATGTTAGTTTTTACCATTGAAAAGTGAGTGGAAGTGATAAACTCAACACCTGTGTATAAATTGTAAGAGTCATCACAAAATTTGACCTTTTTAAAAATTTTCTGAATAAATGACATAAAAATGAGTTTATAAACTTAATATCAGCAGAAAATTTTTATGTAATTTTTTAAAAATATTAAATAAGCAAATGTTCAAAACTGCATGTGATTCTTACTAACACCTGTAATCAATCACCTGACTACATTGTCCTGTGGGGAGGTATTCTCATCTAACTGAACTCTGGGAAAATATACCTAAGTATTTTATACAGACAGAATATACATAATCCATGGCCAACAGAAGCACAACATCATCCACTTCAGGTCTTTCTCTCAGGGGCATTTGATAAGATTGGACAGAGATTCTCTAGCTTTGTGAGTGTGTGTGTGTGTGTGTGTGTGTGTGTGTGTGTGTGTGTGTGTGTGTGTCTATGGAGGGGAATTATTGAGTCTATTGGCTGAAATGTATAAAATGATAATTCTGGATGGTCAGTCATAAGAAGCATTTTTCCCAGTCCATCCTCATGGGCCTGAATGAAATTTTGCTCCATCTCGTAGCTTGGCCTCACCATGGCCATAATGGAGGTAGAATTAGTTTAGTAATTCTAGGACATGATAAAAGTTATTATACCCATTAGCAAAAATCTTGGGATTAAAGGAAGTTTTGCAAATGTGTTTAGCTTGTGTACTTTACATGCAGCTTATTTAGAGGGAGGAACATGTATCCTAAACAACTCATTTAAACTATTTTAATTTATTTGGGTCTATGACTTCAAATTAGCTCATATTCTTAACGATTAGTTCTATGAAATTTAAAAATGTCTAAACTAATGGCTTCTGTCATGGATTGAACTGTGTTCCCCAAAAATATCTGTGAACTTGGTTAGGCATGATTCCCAGTATTGTGTGATTGTCCACCATTTTGTCATCTGAAGTGATTTTCCTATGTGTTATAAATCCTAACTCTATGATGTTAATGAGGTGGGATTAGTGGCAGTTATGCTAATAAGGCAGGACTCAATCTACAAGATTAGACTGTGTCTTAATTCAATCCCTTTTGAGATATAAAAGAAGGAAGCAAGCATAGAGATATGGGGACCTCATACCACCCAGAAAGTAGTGCCTGTCCTTTGGACCCAGGGTCCTTGCACTGAGAAGCAACCCTATTGGGGAAGATTGATGACAAGGACCTTTCCTGAGAGCCAACAAAGAGAGAAAGCCCTCCCCTGGAGCTGTCACCCCAAATTCGGACTTCTAGCCTTCTGGACTCTGGAGAGAATAAATTTCTCTTTGTTAAAGCCATCCACTTGTGGTATTTCTGTTATAGCTGCACTAGATAACTCAGATAGCTTCTAAATTATTATTAAGGTATTATTTTATTCCTTGGGAATATATATAATATTCCCTAGAGAGTTGTATTAGTTGGTTTTGTAATGTTGATTAATGTCAAGATTAAACTACATATTCTGTGATATTAAAGAGTTACAAAAATTTAAAAAATAAATACAAATATGTATAATATTAATAAAAGAAGTAAAAACACATAAGTTCTAAAACAGAAAGAACAACAAAACTGTTCTTTTCAAAGTTCTTTTGATGTATTGACCAGAAGTATATACTATGTTCAAATGAACTACATGTATTAGGTACTACAGATATGCCATGCAAAATCATGGCTAACTATAATTAATTTTGTATAGGAAGGATAACTGTAGAAAGGTTGAACAAAAATGATCTATCCAGAATAGCAAGAATTATTATAGAAATTGCACGTACTGTATCAAGAAGAACTAGCCAGCTTTGTTTTTTTTTTTGTTTTTTTTTTCCTATTACAGGGACTTTTTCCCCCTCTAGTCATTCAATCACAAGAAATTTGAAGTAATTTATACAAAAATATGGAGTTCCTTTAAAGCAATGTCTTTTATTTCATAAGGATGGTATTGTCTGCAGAGTTCAGTAAAACTTTAGGGATGTTGATCAGTGTAATGATCTTATTCACTGCATCTCTTTTGATTTTCATTTACTTTTCAATGTCCAGCATCTTAGACTCTTTTGTCCATTAGTTTTCACTGAATTGGATAATTTTGCCTCAGAAAGCATGATGATGATTGTAAAAGTAACTATTACAGAAAATGTCTAACCTCAGAATTAAGTTTAATGAGATGCTTCTGATTTGTATTACTCCTTTACTTGCCTTAGGAAATAGAATTTGTTTGGTAGTTAGGATGAATGGTAGATTTCATTCAGCATTTTATTACTGAAAAAAATTCTTTGCTCCCCATTAGTTCATTACATTCTAAAATTTGTCTTGGTAACAATAGAACATAATAGAGGTTTGCGAAAGACAGAAATATTAGAATAGGTATCATTTGTAACAAAAGAAGATAATGTACTAAAGTTTGGCTAAATCGGTAAGCAGTTGTAATATATTCACTTCATAATGGAGTAAATATAACACTTTATAATAGCAACCAGTCACCTGTGCACAATTATAAATTAGTTAGAACTCTAAATCCAATAACCTCATGGTTCTTATTGATTTTACTTACTTAGAGATTTGCAGCATGACTGTAATCTATTAAGTCATAGTTACTGATTTAATACTCAAGTAAGACAGCTTTTTTGATGTAAATATTATTTTATTTATTACTTAAAACTTGAAACTAGAAAGAAATTTTTATTTCCTTACTAGGAAAAGCAATAGAACTGAATGATGTAAAAATAATGAATAAACTTCACATATGCTTAATACCGATACTGCTAATGAGGATCTCTGGAAGTTTGGTCATTCTTTTCAAATCTCTTCCATGTGAGTATAGAAATTTTAAGGGATAAGACTAAATTATGTCTTAAAATATAAGTTAAAAGCACTGTGTGTATTTCTATAGCATACTAATTCAATTTTCTTTTATGATTCTAATTATTCAACTTAGTTATAGGCCAAGTTGATTATCACAGTGATATATGTCATTGAACCACACATCTCACTTTCATTCCTTATCCCTGGTATCATAAATATAATCATCTCACTGAAGGAAACCGACCTGGATGCAGTTTTCTGTTTTAACAAATGTGGAATAAAATTGCTAAATATTATTTATTTCAGAGAGTCTCCCTGATTTTGTTTGTTTTCTGGCTTTATATTGGGGGTCAAATGCATGAGCTTGTTTCCTGGCTGTTTTTAGCATCTACACAGGCTAGAAGATAAATAAAAAGAGTTACATTATCTTATTGAGTAATCTAGACAGAGGTGAAGTTTCAAAGGGAAGCTTCAGAAGTTATCACTCTCCTTGCGTTTTAACGTGCCTTCTGACCAATATCCTATCCCAAACTGGACATCTTTCATAATTTAAAACTTGTCTCTTTTCATCTGTGCAGTGTATTCTGTTCTCAGGGACTGCTGTATATTTGAAGACAGGCCTACACCACTAACATATATTCTTAAAAGTCACATGGGACAATATGTTCAATTTGGGCTTTCTGGTAGAAAAAGTAGAAACTAAATAGTTCCTGTCTATTTTTCCTGTTCCCTCCCTTTGTGTAATTGTTTTTATATCACACAGATGTGACCAGAGATCTTGCCCATCCATGCAGATAAAGTTAAATTTACCTAAGCATTGAAGAACTTTTGTTAAGTACAAATCATGGCCCACTTCTATCAATTTTCTGTATATAACTTTTGACAATCTTTCTATTTGAGCTACAGCCCTCTGATTTGGAAGAATTCCATTTAAATTGCAGATATTAATCCATTGTCAGTTTTAGATGCTATTAACATCTTTCTATCATCTACCTATTAACATTCATGATAATAACCAGGATGCTCATTGTTAAATAAAAATTTGACATAATTAAAAATTAACCAATTTATCTTTGGCTTTATGATTTGTATTGCATTTTTAGAAATAATTGGAGTAAGAAATTTATACAGGAGAAAGGTGTTGGGAATGATGGACATCAATATGGAAAAGAAATGAACCTAGACACACACTTCACACTTTACAAAAAAAGTTATCTTAAAATAAATTATACACCTAAATGTGAAATACAAAATTATAAAATTCTGGAAGAAAATATAGAAAAAACATGCATGACCTTGGATTTATTTGTGATAAGTTTTTATATACAACACAAAAAACACAATCCATGAAAGAAAAAAAAATAATAAGTTAAACTATATTAGAATTAAAAATGTTTCCTCTGGAAAAGATACTCTTAAGATGATGAAAGGCAAACCACAGACTGGGAGAAATGATACAGCCTCTTAGAAGACAGTTTGGCAGTTCTTATAAAGGTATGCATAATCTTACCATACAATCCAGCAATTGCATTTCTAGGTAATTACCTAACTGATTTGAAAATTTATGTCCACATCAAAACCTGCATGTGGATGTTTACAGCAGATTTATTCAAAATTGTCAAAAACTGGAAACAACCACAATGTTCATCAACAGGTCAGTTGATAAACTATAGTGCATCCATACAATGGACTACTATTCAGAAATAAAACAAGAATTAGCTATCAATTAATTTAGCAGCATAAATGAATCTCAAATGCAAAACTTTAAGTAAAAGAAGTTAGTCTGAAAGGGTTACATATGTATCATCCCACTTAGATGACGTTCGGGAAAAGACAAAGTTATAGAAATGGTAAAAACTTCAGTAGTTCCCAAGGGTTGGGAGGAGGGTGTGAATATGGTGAAGAACAGCGGATTTATTTGGCCAGTGAAACTACTATTTTTTAAAATTATTATATCTTTATTTTTTATTTTTTTATTGTACTTTAGGTGAAGGTTTACAAAACAGTTTCTCATTAAACAGTTGGTACACATATTGTTTTATGACATTGGTTAACAACCCCACAACATGTCAACACTCTCCCTTCACAATCTTTTTTTTTTTTTTTTTGGATGAAAATATACATAGCCAAAGATACACCATTTCAAAAATTTCTCAATGCACAATTCAGTGACATCGATTATGTACTTCCAGTCGTGCTGCTATTCTCACTTTAGATGAAGGTTTAGAAAACAGAATAGTTTCTCATTAAACAGTACACATGTTGCCCTATGACAATGGTTAACAACCCCACTACATGTCAACACTGTCCTTACTCAACCTTGGGTTCCCTATCACCAGATTTACTCTCCCCTTCTGCTTTCTAGTACTTGTCCTTGGACTGCTGTAACTCATTAGTCATGTTTTGTTTTATGGGGCTATCTAGTCCTCAGGTGAAAGGTGAACCTCAGAAGTCACTTCAACACTGAGCTAAAAGGGTGTCTGGGGGTCATACTCTTGGAGTTTCTCCAGTCTCTTTCAGGCCAGTAAATCTGGTCTTTTGTGTGTGTGTTAGGATTTTGTTCTACATCCTTCTCCAGCTCTGTGCAGAACCCTCTGTGTGATCCTACTGACAGTAGTCAGTGGTGGGCTCCAGGGACCATCTAGCTGTACTGGACTCAGTCTGGTGGAGGCTTTGGTAGCTGTGGTGCATTACTCCTTTGGACTAATCTTTTCCTTGTATCCTGTTCTCTTCATTCTCCCTTGCTCCGGAAGGGGTGAGACCAGCGGAGTATCTTAGATGGCTGCTCACAGGCTTTTAAGACCCCAGATGCTACTCATCAAGGTAGAATGTAGAACATTGTCTTTACAAACTGTGTTATGCCAATTGAGCTAGATGTTCCCCGAGACCATGGTCCCCACAACCCTCCGCCCAGCAATTCAGTCCCTTAGGGAGTTTGGGTGTGTCTATGGAGCTTCCATGACCTTTCCTTGTACAAGTTGTGCTGGCTCCTCAATACTGGGTACTGTCTTACCCATCACCTAAGATTCCACTTATCTATTGTCTATTTAGTATTTCTTCCCCATCCCTCCCATTCTTTGTAACCAACGAAGATTGTTACTTTTTGTGGGTAAACTTTTTCATGAGTTTTTACAATAGAGGTCTCATACAATATTTGTCCTTTTGTGATTGACTTATTTCATTCAGCATAATGTCCTCCAGTCTCATCCATGTTATGAGATGCTTCACAGATTCATCATTGTTCTTAATTGTTGCATAATACTCCATTGTGTGTATGTACCATAGTATCTTTATCCATTCATCTTTTGATGGGCATCTAGGTTGTTCCCATCTTTTTGCTGTTGTGAACAATGCTGCCATGAACATGGGTGTGCATATGTCTATTCGTGTGACAGCCCTTACTTCTCTAGGATATATTCTTAGGAATGGGATTGCTGGATTGTATGGTATTGCTATTTATAGCTTTCTAAGGAAGTGCCATATCATTTTCCAAAATGGTTGTATCATTTTGTATTCCTACCAGCAGTTCATAAGAGTTCCAATCTCCCCACAGCCCCTCCATCATTTGTTATCTCCGGTGTTTTTGATACGTGCCAGTAATACTGGGGTGAGATGGTATCTCATTGTGGTTTTAATTTGCATTTCTCTAATGGCTAGGGAATGCAAGCATTTCCTCATGTGTCTGTTGGTCACTTGAATGTCTTCTTTGGTGAAGTGTCTGTTCATTTCCTTTGCCCATTTTTTAATCGGATTATTTGTCTTTTTCTTGTAGAGGTGTTGGATTTTCTTGTAGATTGTGGAGATTAGACTTTTGTATGACTTTTACTGTCCAAAACTTGTTTCCCAGTCTGTAGGTTCTCTTTTTACTCTTTTGGTGAAGACTTTTGAAGAGAATAGGTCTTTTAGAAGATCCCAGTTATCTAGCTTCTCATCTAGGGTTTGTGTGTTGATGGTTATGGTTTGTATCCTATTAATGCCTTGTATTACGGCCTGTAGCATTGGTCCTATTTATTCTTATATAAACTTTATAGCTTTTGCTTTATATTTTGGTCTTCGATCAATTTTGAATCAGTTTTTGTATATGGTGTGAGTTATGGGGTCCTGTTTCATATTTTTGCAGATGGATATCCAGTTTTGCCAGCACCATTTGTTAAAAAGACTGTCTTTTCCCCATTTCGTGGACTTTGGGACCTTGTCAAAGATCAGGTGACTGGAGGTGGATGGATTTACATCTGGGTTCTCAATTCTGTTCCATTGGTCAATGTGTCTGTTGTTGTACAAATACAGGCTGTTTTGACTACTGTAGCTGTATAGTAGGTTCCGAGGTCAGGTAGGGTGAGTCCTCCAACTTTATTCTTCTTCTTCAATAGTGCTTTACTTACTCAGGGCTTCTTCCCTTTCCATATAAAGTTAATGATTAGTTTTTCCATCTCATTGAAGAATGTTGCTGGTATTTGGATCGGGACTGCATTGTATTTGTAAATTGCTTTGGGTAGAATTTTGATTTTCACAATGTTGAGTCTACCTATCCATGAGCATGGTATGTTTTTCCATTTATGTAGATCCCTTTGGGTTTCTTGCAGTAGTGATTTGTAGTTTTCTTTTTACAGGTCTTTTATAGCCCTGATTGGATTTATTCCTAAGAATTTTATTGTTTTAGGGGCTATTATAAACGGTATTGTTTCCCTGATTTCCTTTTCGTCGTTCTCTTTATTGGTTTATAGGAATCCAACTGATTTTTGTATGTTTATCTTGTATCCTGCGACTGTTCTGAAACTTTCTATTACTTTCAGTAGTTTTCTCGTGGAGTCTTTAGGGTTTCCTATGTATATTATCATATCATCTGCAAACAGGGACAGTTTAACTTCTTCATTACAAATTTGGATGCCCTTTATTTCTTTTTCTTACCTTATCGCTCTAGCTAGGACTTCCAGCAAAATGTTAAATACGAGTGGATATAAAGGGCATCCTTGTCTTATTCCTGTTCTCAAGGGGAAAGTATTCAGTATCTCTCCATTAAGAATGATGTTGGCCATTGGTTTTGCATAGATACCCTTTATTATGTTGAGAAATTTCCCTTCTATACCTATTTTATTGAGAGTTTTTATCAGGAATGGGTGTTGGATTTTGTCGAATGCCTTTTCTGTGTCAATTGAGATGATCATATGATTCTTTTATTTCCTCTTATTTACGTGGCGGATTACGTTGTTTGATTTTCTAATTTTGAACCATCCTCGCATGCCTGGTATGAATCCTACTTGGTCATGGTGTATTATTTTTTTGATATGATGCTGAATTCTATCGGCTAGAATTTTGTTCAGAATTTTTGCATCCATATTCATGAGAGATATTGATCTGTAGTTTTCTTTTTTTGTGACGTCTTTGCCTGGTTTTGGTATCAGCGTTATGCTGGCTTCATAGAATGAATTTGGAAGTGTTGCTTCCTCTTCTATGCTCTGAAATAGCTTGAGTAGTACTGGTACAAGTTCTTCTGTAAATTTTTTGCAGAATTCTCCAGTGAAGCCATCTGGGCCAGGGCTTTTATTTGTTGGGAGTTTTTTTTTTTTTTTTTTTTTAATTACCTTCTCAATCTCTTCTCTGGTTATGGGTCTGTTCAAATTTTCAACATCACTTTGTTGTAGTTTGTGTAGGTAGTGTGTTTCTAGAAATTTATCCATTTCCTCTAGGTTTTCAAATTTGTTGGAGTATAGTTTTTCATAATATTCTGTTATGATCCTTTTTATTTCAGTTGGATCTGTTGAAATGTCCCTCATTTCACTTCTTATTTGGGTTATTTGTGTCCTCTCCGGTTTTTCTTTTGTCAGTTTGGTGAGTGGTTTATCGATTTTGTTGATTCTTTCAAAGAACCAGCTTTTGGTTTTGTTGATTCTGTCTATTGTTTTTCTGTTCTCTATTTCATTTATTTCTTCTCTGATCTTTATTATTTCCTTTCTTCTGGTGACTGTGGGCTTTTTTTGCTGTTCTCTTTCTATTCTTTTGAGTGGTGTAGTTAATGTTTTGATTTTTTCCCTTTCTTCTTTTTTGATGTGTACATCTATTGCTATAAATTGCCCTCTGAGGACTTGCCTTTGCTGTGTCCCAAAGGTTTTAGTATGATGTGTTTTCATTCTCATTTGATTCTAGAAGTTTTTTTATTCCATCTCTGATTTAGTCTTATTACCCAGTGGTTTGTAAGCAGGGTGTTATTCAGTTTCCATGTAGCTGATTTTTTTTCCTTGCTTTTTCTGTTGTTAATTTCTACCTTGATGACATTGTAGTCAGAGAAGATAGTTTGTATTGTCTCAGGTTTTGGATCTTGTTGAGGATTGCTCTGTGGCCTAAGATGTGGTCTATTCTGAAGAACATTCCTTGTGCATTGGAAAAGAACGTGTACTTTGCAGCTGTTGGATGGAGTGTTCTATTTATGTCTATGAGGTCAAGTTGGCTGATTGTGCCCTTTAGGTCTTCTGTATCTTTGCTAAGTTTCTTTTTAGATGTTCTGTCCTTTACAGACAGTGGTGTGTTGAAGTATCCTACTATTATTGTGGAACTGTCAATTTTTCTTTCAGTACTGTTAGTTTGTTTTTGTATTTTGGAGCCCTGTCTTCGGGTGCTTAGATGTTTATTATGGTTATGTCTTCATAATGGATCGTCCCCTAATGATTATATAGTGTCCTTCTTTGTCTTTTATGGTAGCTTTTGTTTTAAAGTCTATTTTATCTGAGATTAGTATTGCCACTCCTGCTCTTTTTTGGTAGTTGTTTGCTTGATATATTTTTTTCCAACCTTCGATTTTTAATAAATTCACGACTTTGTTTCTAAGGTGTGTCTCTTATAGACAGCATATTGATGGATCCTGTTTTTTTATCCATTCTGTCACTCTCTATCTCTTTATGGGTGCATTGAGTCCATTTACATTCAGTGTAATTATTGACAGAAGTGAGTTTATGGCTATCATGTTGTAGAGCTTTTTTTTGTTGTGCTGACATTTTCTTTGTTCTTCTTACTCTCTTATGTTGAGTTACTTTAGTTTGTGGATTTTTTTTTCATTTCTTTTGTTTTTGTAGGTTTTGTTTTTACTGAGATTTTATCTTTTCCTCTTTATTTTTATGTTTGTTAACTTTCTTTGTGGTTACTGTGAAATTTACCCTTCTCTTTCTAAGTTTGAAGAAGTCTATTATTACCTGGTATCACCTTGCCTTCCTCTCCATTAGAAGGTTCTAGACCTACACCATTAATTCTCTGTGATGTTATTGTCATTTACAGGTTAACTGCTCTGATTCTCTGTTGTATTTCTTTTGGTTTTGGATAGTCCTTGAGAGTTCATTCCCTAGATGTGTATCTGGCTGATACTATCCTGCATCCTAGATTCAGCCTGAGCTGAAGTTGTTTGTTCTCAGATCACAGGACTCCGTTTAATAATTCTCATAAGTTTGGTTTGGTTTTTACGTATTCTTTTATTTTCTGTTTATCTGGAAATGTCCTATATTCAGCATCATATTTGAACGAGAGTTTTGCACAATATATTATTCTTGGTTGGCAATATTTTTCTTTCAAGGTTTTATACATGTCATCCCATTACCTTCTTGCCCACATAGTTTCTGCCAAGTAATCTGAGCTTAGTCTTATTGTTTCTTCTCAGTATGTGACTTTTTGTTTTTCACAAGCTGCTCTCAGGATTCTTTGTTTTTCTTTGGTTTGGGCGAGTGTGATGATGATATGCCTTGGTGATTTTCTTTTAGGGTCTATCCTATATGGGGTTCGTTGAGCTTCTTGGATGGCCAGCTTTTCATCTTTCATGATACTGGAGAAGTTTTCTGTCAGCAGTTCTTCAATGATCCTCTCTGTTTTTTTGTTTTCTCCCCCATTCTGGAACTCTGATCATGTGCAAATTTTTGCTTTTGATTGTATCCCACATAACTCTCAGGGTCTTTTCATTTTTCTTCATTCTTTTATGAGTTTTCCTCAAACAGAGTTGTATCTAATTGTTTGTCTTCAATTCCTCTGACCCTGTCTTCCACCATTTCAAATCTGCTCCTCGGCCTTCTAAGACATGGTCCATTTCTGAAATCTTGTTGTTTATCCTTTGGATTTCTAATTGTTGTTTTAGTATAATTTCTAGTCATGAATTTATTTTGGCATTTTGTTCCTGCATTACTTTCCTGAATTCTTCCTTTTTTTGTCTGCCTTTTCCATGAATTTGTCTATTTTTTCTTCATTTTTGTCTGCTTTTTGCTTCAACTCTTGGATAATTCTGAGTATTAGAGATTTGAATTCCCTGTCATGTAGTTTGAGAGTCTTTTCTTCTACTGGAAAGTCACCTGGTGTTTTATTTTGGAGGCCTACTGGAACCATCCTGTCTTATTTTTCTAAATGTTTTGATATTTCTGCTGTCTTTGGGGCATTCAGTAGTTATTTTTCTCATTTATTGATTGTAGATTTGTTTGTTTTGTCCTTTTTTTTTTAAATTTGGCTATGTGTTGAGCAGGCGGGCTATGTGTTCTTTGTTGTTTGCGCATCTGTGGGCATGATACTTTTTGCTTCCTTCTCCAATTGGCAGGGTCAGTAGCTGAAAAGGAGTTGCTAGGATGCCTTGTTTGTGGCACTTACTACAGCCACCAAGGTGGGTCAGTAATCAGTGCAGGGCAGGTTCTGGTAGGCCGTGCCTGTGCTGCATGGTGGTGTGATGTTAAGTGCAGTGCACAGGTAGGCAGGATGGAGGAGGGAGATTGTGATGTGTGGAGCTAAGATAGATATGGGAGGGAGGAGAGAGGAACAGGAGCCAAAAACTTACAAACAAACAAAAAAGAGTTCTAGGGAGCTTGCCATTGGTGTGGAGAGATGATAGACTATGAAATGGAGAAAAACAAAAAGGGTAAAAAGAAGAAAAGAAAATACTGACTAAATAAAAATTAGAAAGAAAAAATAAAAGGAAAGCTACCAGGGATCCCACTGGTACAGCTATTAGTTCTGGGAAAGTTGTTCCCAGGTGTTGAAGTACAGATTGGCTAGAAGGCAAGGAGGTGTCAGTCAGTGCCAGATATTCAAGGGACAGGAAGAGAAGGAAGGTATAGAGAGACGAGAAACTGAGTAATGAAGAAAGACAAAAAAGGAAAAAGAGGGAAAAGAAAACAAAACAAATTTAAGAAAAGAACAAGAATAATTCCCCAAAAAACAAGAAAAATAATGCTCTCAGGGATGTCTCTGCACGTCTGCACAAGCTGAGGGTGTAGGTCCCAAGGTGCACAGCACTGCCCGGCCAGAACAGGATCCCAACTAGAGAAAATAAAAAGAAAACAAACAAACATTTCATAACAAACAAACAAACAAAAGCCCCATGATCCAACCAGCTTGGCAGCACGGACCGGGAAGCAGTTCCACACTTGAGCAGAGTTCCATAGCCCCTTAGGAGGAAGCAAAGATGGCTCACAGAGCCAGGTATTTGAGCGAAAGAAGGGGGAGGTGGTGAGAGGTAAAGAAGAAATCAAAAGAAGTGGAAAAAAGCAACACCAGCAGCCAACAAATGGCACTCAGGGAGTCAGCCAGTGCAGGCAGGCATAATCCAAGCAGCCAGTGCTTCCCAGCCAAGAGACTGTGTCCGCAGGAAGCAGAGGAGGCCAAGTGGGGTTGAAGAAGGGTAGGAGTTGGGAAAGCGTATATTGCTGGTTACTGGTTATTCTGTCTCCTACTGAAAGCTCCGTGAAGCTGCTTTCTCATACCCTCTGTTCACTGGTCTCTGACAGGAGTCCAAGATGGCAGATCCATGCTGCATTAGCTGATAGGGGACCTCTGCATGTATGTCTCCTTGCTCTCTGTTGTCTGTAAGTTTCTTATTCCATTCGGTGCTTGACTGAGTTCTTTATCTCTTCATTTGATGTTTAGGGTTTCAGGATTGCTGTTTTCTCTGTTTGGCTTAGTTTTTTGGATCTTTGCTGTGGAGGGACAGTGTAGTGCTTCTGCCTAGAGCACCATGTTGCCAGAAGTCTCCAGTGAAACTACTTTTTATGATACTGTAATAATAGACAAATATCACTGTGCATTTGTCAAAACCCACAAAATTGAACAGCACAAAGAGGGAACCTTAATGTATGCAAATTAAAAAAAAATCATTTAGGAGTTAGGAGATCCCAGGACCACTCCAAAGATGCACCTCATTCTTCATTTTAGTCAATACCCCTTTATACATGAGAGTAACCTCACATTTTATCTCTAAGGTTAATATTATTGTGAGTGGCTGTAAATCATTCATTTTCATCCCTGTACAATATTTCATAGTGGCAATATAACACAATTTATTTATTTGTGCTATTTTAAATAGATATTTGTTGCATTCCATTACAAAATTATGGTAGATATTGCTTCTGTAAACATTCTATTGCATGACAAGTGATAGATATAAGGACACATTTCTATGGTATATCTATCTGAGTCATAGGGATGCATCCATAAAACTTTAATAGATAATACCAAATACATTTTCAAAATGATACAGCAGTTTGCATGCCCATCAGCAGTGTATGAGATTTCCAGTTGCTCCACATCCTCTCCAACCCTTAGAATCTCTATTTTTTACTTTAACCATTTTACTGAAACATGTAGTGCTATCTCATTGTTGTTTACTTAGCATTTCCTAATGACTAACGAAGTTGAGCAATTTTTCATGTTTATTTGCATGTCTTCTTTTGTGAAGTCTTTGTTAAAAACCCTGTCCATTTTTTTCTATTGAGTTTGTTTTTTCTTGTTAATTTGTGGGTGTTGTTTATATATTCTGATACAAGACTTTTATTAGAGATAGGTACTGGGAATGTTTTTTCCCACCTCCCACTGTACGGGTTGCTTTTTGCTTTTTTATTTTTGTTTGTCAAGGATGGGTGAAACAGATGGTGTCCAGAGAGTCCTTTATATCTTTATGCATTTCTATCTTTATGAAGCCTTTCCATGTAGCTCATTGGCTCTTCCTCTCTGCATGTTTTTCTTGGGGTATTTGGAGTTCTAGTATGTTAGCTGGTTTCTCTCAGAGCATGTGTTCCCAGAGGAACGAAACTGCCAGTTCCTTAAAGAAAGCTATGTTTGGACTTGGAAGAACATCACTTCTAACACTTTCTAATTCTTATGCAGTTACAGAACAAGCTCATTCTTCAAAGGGAGGGGAAATAAACTTTACCTCTCAATGAAGAGAGTGATAATTTTCAGCCATCTTTAATCCACCATATACAGTTGTTTCCAGTGTTCTATTGCAAAGTCACCATTCTTTATTGTTATTGGATTTTCCTTATGATTCTTTGTCATCTTTCTGTCTCCCCCTTCTCCATCCCTACTCCTATCTGCAGGCAACCACAGATCAGTTTTCTGTCACTATAGTTTTAATTTCTATAGTTTTATATAAATACAATTATTTGATATGTGCTCATTTTTTCTGGCTTCTTTCCTTCAGTATAATTGTTTTAAGGCTTATCCGTGCTGTGTGGGTATCAATAGTTACTTTCCTTTTTATTAATAAGTAACATTCATTGCATAAACCTGTTGCCTTTGAGTCAATTCTGACTCATATAGGACAGAGTGGAAACCATAGGGTTTCCACGGAGTGCTGGTGGATTTGAACTGCTGAACTATTGGTCATAAGTCGAGCTCTTAACCACTGTGCAAACGGGGCTCCTCTAATTCACTGCATAGATACACCAAAATTGTTTATTCATTCACCTGTTGATGGGCGTTTGGATTGTTTCCATTCTTTTGTCTATTACAAATAAAATTCCTATAACATCTATGTAAATTTTTTTTTTTTTTTTGTATCAGCCAGGGTTCCTCTAGAGACATAAAACCAGTAGAATATACATATTAAGAGATTTATTGCAAGGAGTTGGCTTATGTGATTTGGAGACTACCTTGGCAAATTCAAAATCTGTAGGGCCGACCATCAGGAAGGTCAGCTCTCGGGATCAGGCTGAAACTGCACTCTACAGGTAGGACTGGCTTTTTTTCTTCTTCACAGAAATCTCAGTTAAACTGATTGAATCAGTCCCACCCACATTATCTAGAATGATCTTCTTTACTTAAAGCTAACTGATTATAGACATTAATCACATCTCTAAATTACCTTTATAGCAACACCTACGTTAGTGTTTGAATAACTGGGATGATAGCCTAGCCAAGTCGACACGTAAAACTGACCATCACATCTTTGTATGGACATGTACTTTCTTTTCTGTTTGGAAAATACCTAAGAATAAAATGGCTGGATTAGGTATTGAGTGCATATTTAACTTTTTAAGAAATGGCCAATGTTCCTGCCAACAGTGACAGCTCCAATTTTTCCAAATGATCATTCTTTTTAATTTTAGCAATTCTGATAAGTATACATTGGTATCTCACTGTGGTTTTAATTTGTAATGCCCTAATGACTAATGATGTTGAGTACTGTTTCATGTGCTTATTTGTCATCTGCATATCTTCTTTGGTGAAAGTCCTAATTTTCCAGATTGAGTTGTTTATTACTTTCTAACAAGTTTCAGAGTTTTTTATATCTTCTGGATACAAGTTCTTTATCAGATACATTCTTTGCAATATTTTCTCAAAGTCTGTGACTTTTTTTCATTTTCTTAATAATATCTTTTGAAGGTAAAAGTTTTAACTTTTGATGAACTCCAGTTTTTCAAATTTTTCTTTTATGATCACTCTTATTGTCATACCTAAAAAATCTTTCCCTAGCCCAAGGTAACAAAGATTTTCTACTGTGTTATTTTGTAGAAGTGCTATAGATTTACATTTTTTATTCATATCTATGACATATTTTGAGTTAGTTTTTGTATACGGTATAAGGTATGCATCGAAGTTTATTGATATCTGATTTTCAACCAGCATTTGTTTGAAAGCCTATCATTTCTCCACTGAATTGCCTGTGCATCTTTGTCTAAATTGATTGTTCTTATGTGTATGTGTGTATTTCTCAAATCTATAGTCTGTTCTATTAATCTATTTGGCTATGGTGATGACAACATGCACTGTCTTGATTACTACTGTTTATAATAAACATTATGAAGAATGGAAATTCCAGAGCACTTAATTCTGCTCTTGCAGAATCAGAGACAAGAGACAGTTGTTCGAACAGAACAAGGGGATACAGCATGGTTAAAATAAGGAAATGTGTGCATCAGCATTGTATCCTTTCACCCTACTTATTAAATCTGTATGCTGAGCTAATAATTAGAGAAACTGGACTATATGAAGAAGAATACAGCATCAGGATTGGAGGAAGATTCGTTAACAATCTGCGATATGCAGATGACACAACCTTGCTTGCTGAAAGCAAAGAGAACTTGAAGTACTTACTGATGAAGGTCAAAGACTTCAGTATAGATTACACCTTAACATTAAAAAAAAAAAAAATCCTTTCAACTGAATCAATAAGCAACATCATGATAAATGGAAAAAAGACTGAAATTGTCAAGGATATCATTTAACTTGGATCTACAATCAACACCCATGAAAGCAGCAGTTAAGAAAACAAACAATGTATTGCACTGGACAAATCTGCTGCAAAAGACGTCTTTAAAGTGTTAAAAAGCAAATACATCACCTTGAGGACTAAGGTGTGACTGACTCAAGCCAGTGTCTTTTCAATAACCATATATACATGCGAAAGTTGGACAATGAATAAGGTATACCAAGGAAGAATTGACATCTTTGAATTATGGTGTTGGCGAAGAATATTGAATACACCATGGACTGCCAGAAGAATGAGCAAATGTATCTTGGAAGAAGTGCAGCCAGAATACTCCTTAGGAGCAAGGATGGCAAGACTTCATCTCAAGTACTTTGGACATGTTATCAAGAGGGGCTAATCTATAAAGAGCATTGTGCTTGGTAAAATAGAGGGTCAGCGAAAGAGAGGAAGACTCTCAACGAGATGGATTGACACCGTGGCTGCAACAATGAGCTCAAACAATTGTGAGGATGGCGCAGGACTGGGCAGTGCTTCATTCTGTTGTACACAGGGTTGATATGAAGCTGAACCAACTTGTCCGTGCCTAACTAAAAACAACATAAAAAGCATTGAATTCAGGTAGTGTTAATCTTTCTATGTGTCCTTTTTTTAAAAAAGTTCTTTGGATATTTTAGAACTTTTGTATTTCCATATTAATTTTAAATTCAGCTTTTCAATTTCTCAGGAAAAGAAATGATTGTTGGGGTTGGGATTGGGATTGCATTGAATCTGGAGATCGGTTTAAGAATTGCTATTTTAAAATTATTGCGATTTCTAAGCCATTTAGGTCTTCTTCATTTTCTCCCAGCAACGTTTTGTTGCTTTCAGTGTGCAGTCTTGTACATCATTTGTCAGATTTATCCTTAGCATTTCGTATTTTTATGCTAAAACTGCTTTAGTGGCATCTTATAAATTTTGATATACTGTATTTTCATTTTCATTCAGTTCAAACACTTTCAAATTTCTCTTTTGATTTTTACATTAAACCTATGTTTTTCAGAAGTGCATTATCTGGATTTGAAATATTTGATATTTTTCAGATATCTTTCTGTGATTTATTTCTAAGTCAATTGAGTAGTTGTTAGTGAACATACTTTGTATGTCTTGAATACATTTTAAAACTTATTGAGATTTGTTACATGTATAAGAAGTTCTACGGGTATCTGCTTCAAGTCTTCAAAGCTCTATTATGTGAATAAATTTTTTTTTTGAGATTGTTATGTCCTCTGGATGGATTTGTCATTAAGAAATTATCTTTTTAATACCTGGGAATATTCTCTCCTCTGAAATAAATTTTTCATTAATATAGCCATTTCAGCTTTCTTCTCATTAGTATTAGTATGTTATACCTTCAACTATCCTTCTATTATTAAGGTCTTTGTGTATTTATATGTAAAGTGCATTTCTTGCAATCAGGATCTTTGGACCATTTACATTTAATTTGTATTTTATTTGTCCCATTTTTCCTCCTTGTTCACCTTTTAAGGATTTTTTTTTTTAATTATTATTTCATTTTATCTCCTTTTTTGGCTTACTAGTTCCAAGTTTTTGTTTTGTTATTTTATTGGTTGCTTTAGGGTTTAATTTAGCATAGTCTATGATAATGTGATATTATACTATTTAAAGCATAGTAGAAAATCCTTCTAAAACTTTATTTCTATTTCTCCCCTTTCATTCTTTATGTTATTGATGTCATACATTATACATACATTATAAGCTCCACAATATATTTTATTTCTGTCAATTATCTTTTATATAGATTTAACTAATAAGATAAAATTTTGTATATCCACCCAAAGAGCTACCATATTCAGTGTTCTTCATTCCTTTGTGTAAATTTCATATTTACATCTGGTATTTTTTTCATTTTGCCTAAAGGACTTTCTTAACATTTATTTTAGTGCAAGTTTGCTGGTGATGAAATTTTTCAGCTTTTGCATAGCTGAAAATGTCTTTATTTCGCTTTGGTTTATGAAGACATTTTTGCTGTATAGAATTCTAGACTGACAGTTTTTTTGTTTTTGTTTTTCCTTTTCCCCTGTCTTAGGCTGGGTTCTCTAGAGAAGCAAAACCAGTAAAGCATAAAAATATGTATAAAGAGAAATTTATATCAAGGAAATGGCTCACGCAGTTGTAGAGACTACAATGTCTCAAGTCTGTGGGTCAGGCTGGAGGTTTCTCTTGATTCACGTAGCCACAGGGGCTGGTGAACCCAAGATTCGGAGGTCAGAGACCAGGGCTCT
The DNA here is from genome assembly GCA_030035585.1 of Dugong dugon. Taxonomy (NCBI): domain Eukaryota; kingdom Metazoa; phylum Chordata; class Mammalia; order Sirenia; family Dugongidae; genus Dugong; species Dugong dugon. The sequence goes on from CM057473.1 coordinate 41,837,539, forward strand.
TGCTCACAGGCTTTAAAGATCAAGGAATCCCAAGATCAGCAGGCAAGGCCATAGGTAAGCAGCTAGCTCAAGTCTGAGAACCAGAAGTCAGACAAACAGGAGCCAGCTGCAGGATTCAGAGTGAGCAAAAGTCCATGAGCCTTGCCAGAATGTCCACTTATATTTGATGCAGGCCACATGCCCAAGGAAACTCCCTTTCAAATGATTGGCTACTCATAGCAGATCCCATCATAGAGGTGATCACATTATATCAAATCTCAACATGGAAGTGATCACAACATCATACAACTGCCAAACCACTGAGAATCATGGCCCAGCTGAGTTGACACACAATCTTAACCATCACGTCCCCCTTCCAGTACATTAAATTGCTGTCTCCTGGCTTGTATTGTTTTTGATGAGAAATCGGATGCCAACCTATTACCTGTTCTTTGTACCCAAATGCCATTTTTTTCTGGCTGCTTTTAAAAATTTTCTCTTTGTCACTGGCTTTAAGCATATTATGATGTGCCTTGTGCAGTTAAACTCCTGTTTCTTGTGCTTGGGTTCATTAATCCTCTTAGAGCCACAGGTTTATAGTTTTCATTATTTCTTTAAACATTTTTTTCTCTTTTTCCCTTTTCCTCCTCCCCATAAGTCTGCAATACACATATATTAGGTCTGTTAAAGTTGTCCCACTCTTATTGATGCACTTCCTTTTTTCTGAATTCTGTTTATCTCTACATATTTCATTTTGGATAGATCCTCTTGTTATGTCTTCAAGTACAGTAATCTTTTATTTGGTGGTGTCGTATCTGTTATTAATTCTATCCAGTGTGTTTTTCATTTTATACATTGTAGTTTTCATCTTTAGAAGTTGTAGCTGAACCTTTTTTTTTTTTAATCTTCCACTGCTCTAATTCATTCTTTGAACATGTGGAATCTAGTTACATTAGCAGTTTACACATTCTTGTCTGATAATGCTAATATTTATGCCAGTTCTGAATTGCTTTCAGTTGACTTTGAATTGATTATGGCTTGTATTTTATTGTTGCTTTTCATGTCTGATAATCTTTTATTGGATGCTAGACAAGGGGAACCTTGTCTTGTTGAGTGCTGTATATTTTTGTAATCCTACACATATTATCATCAATCTCCCCATCTTTGGCATTAGTGGTTGGTGCATGAATTTGAATAATAGTCATGTTTATTGGTCTTCCTTGTAGACATATGGATATTATTCGATGAGGAAAGTGAAGATATTTACCAATTTCTGCAGTGTGAAATTGATCTGACATGCAATCAAGATGCATTGATAGTTACTGGTGATTAGAATGTGAAAGTCAGAAATGAAGAAGGTGGAAAATATGGCCTTGGTGATAGAAATGATGCTAGAGATCATATGATAGAATTTTGCAACACCAACAACTTCTTAATTGCAAATATCTTTTTTCAAAAACATAAATATGGACCTCACCAGATAGAAAACATAGGAATCAAATAGAATACATTTGTGGAAAGAGATGATGGAAAAGCTCAATATCGTCAGTCAGAACAAAGCCAGAGGCTGACTGTACAACAGATCATCAAATACTCATATGCAAGTTCAAGTTAAAGCTGAAGAAAATTAAAACAAGTTCACAAGAGCCAAAGTGCAACCTTGAGTATATTCCACCTGAATTTGGAGACCATCTGAAGAATAGGTTTGATGCACTGAACACTAATGAACACAGACCAGATGAGTTGTGGGAAGACGTGAAAGACATCATACATGAAGAAAGCAAAAAATCATTAAAAAGATATAAATGAAAGAAAAGACCAAAGTAGATGTCAGAAGAGACTCTGAAACTTGCTCTTGAACATAGAGTAAGTAAAGTGAAAGGAAGAAATGATGAAGTAAAAGAGCTGAACAGGAGATTTCAAAGGGTGGCTCAAGAAGACAAAGTAAAGTTTACAATAAAATGTGCAAAGACCTGGAGGTAGGAAACCAAAAGAAAAGAACACACTCTGCATCTCTCAAGCCGAAAGAACTGAAGAAAAAATTCAAGCCTCAAGCTGCAATTTTGAAAGATTCTATGGGCAAAATATTGAATGATCCAGGAAGCATCAAAAGGAGATGGAAGGAACACACAGAATCACTGTACCAAAAGAATTGGTCAACATTCAGCCTTTTCAGGAGGTAGCATAAGATCATGAAATGGAAGAAGTCCAAGCTGCGATGAAGGCATTGGTGAAAAACAAGTCTCCAGGAATTGACAGAATCCCAAATGAGATGTTTCAACAAGCGGGTGCAATGCTGGAGGGGCTCACTTATCTATGTCAAGAAATTTGGAAGACAGCTACCTGAACTACAGACTGGAAGAGGTCCATATTTGTGCCAATTCCAAAGAAAGGTGATCCAACAGAATGTGGAAATTATCAAAAAATATCATTAGTATCACAGGCCAGTAAAATTTTGCTGAAGATCTTTCAAAAGCAGTTGCAGCACTACATTGACAGGGAACTGCCAGAAATTCAGGCCAGATTCAGAAAAACACGTGGAACGAGGGATATCATTGCTGATGTCAGATGAATCTTGGCTGAAAGCAGAGAATACCAGAAAGATGTTTATCTCTGTTTTATTGCCTATGCAAAGACATTTGACTGTGTGGATCATAACAAATAATGGATAACTTTGAGAAGAATGGGAATTCCAGAACACTTAATTGTGCTCATAAGGATCATATACATAGACCAAAAGGCAGTGATTCCAACAGAGCAAGGGGATACTGTGTGTTTTAAAATCAAGAGAGATGTGCATTCGGGTTGCATCCTTTCACCATACTTATTTAATCTGTATGCAGAGCAAATAATCTGAGAAACTGGACTATATGAAGAAGAATGTGGCATGAGGATTGGAGGAAGAATCATTAACAACCTGCAGTATACAGATGACACAACCTTGCTTGCTGAAAGTAAAAAGGACTTGAAGTATTTACTGGTGAAGATCAAAGACTATAGCCTTCAGTGTGGATTACACCTCAACATAAAGAAAAAACAAAATTCCTCACAACTGGACCAGTAAGCAACATCATGATAAATGGAGTAAAGATTGACATTGTCAAGGATATCATTTTACTTGGATCCACAATCAATGCCCATGGAAGCAGCACTGCATTGGGCAAATTTGCTGCAAAGACCTCTTTCAAATGTTAAAAAGCAAAGATGCCAGTTTGAGGACTAAGGTGGGCCTGACCCAAGTCATGATCTTTTCAATCATCTCATAGGCATGGGAAAGCTGAACAATTAGTAAGGAAGATGGAAGAAGAATTGATGCCTTTGAATTATGGTTTTGGCAAAGAATATTGAGTATACCATGGACTGTCAGAAGAATGAACAAGTCTGCCTTGAAAGAAGTACAGTCAGAGTGCTCCTTGGAAGCAAGGATGGCGAGCTTTTGTCTCCTGTTATTTTGGACCTCTTATCAGGACGGACCAGTCCCTGGAGCAGGATATCATGCTTGATAAACACAGGGTCAGTTAAAAAGAAGAAGACCCTCGAGGAGATGGATTGACCAAGTGGCTGCAACAATAGGCTCAAATATAGAAACTTTTGTGAGAATGGCCCAGGACCAGGTAGTGTTTCATTCTGTTGTAGATAGGGTCACTTTGAGTCAAAACTGACTCGATGGTACCTAACAACAACATACATATTACTGACCTTTGTTCTGGTTTTCAGGTAAGTCACTTAGAAGTACTTTCAACTTTGTGGGTAATATTTTTAAGATTTGTTGGGCAGGACTTGAACAGAATTTTACTGCTGAGACAAGATCTCTGCATACTTGACTAAATTCCCTGTGAATTATTAGGTTTTCTATCCTGGTATTATTTCTTACTATAATATTTGGAATAATTCACAAGGGAATCTATTTAGGATTGTATTTTATTACTTGTTTTGATTTTGCGTGGTTTTAAATTATTGACTGGATTTAATTAAAATATATAAGATTATTCAAATTTCCTAGTTTTCTCACACATAAATGTCAGCAAATTTTGATTTCACAATGAAAGATCAAAACACGAAAGGAAGTATAAGCCACCATGAGCAAAAGATAGCAGACATAATGAAAAGCAGCATTAGATTTTGTATCAACACATATTAACACAAAAGACTAAATAGTCAAGGCAGACTTGTAATGGTTAAGATTGTATGTCACCTTGGCTAGACCATTATTCTCCGTGTTTTAGTAGTTGTATAATGCTGTGATCACCCCCATGATGGAATCTGCTGAGTGGTACTGGCGGAGACGGGGCCTATGGCAGTTCACCGCCCTCTCAGTTTCATCTCTCTGCCTTCCACTGGTTATCTTCTGCCTGCTCGCCTTGCCAAGGTTTTTGGCTTGTTCCAGACTCAGCAGCTGCCTCTTGTTGTCTCACCTCGGGTTCTTGGGACTTGAGCTAGCAGCTTACCTGTTGATCTCGGAATTGGTCAAACTTCTCAGCCTGCAAGCAAGAGTCCGGTTCCCCGACCTGCCAACCTTGGGTTCGCCAGCCCCTGCAGCTACGTGAATCAGAAGAAACTTGATTGTCTTGTCTGCTGATGTTGGAATTCACTGACCTTCACAGCCTGTGAGCGGGAGCCCCTCTCGAACCTGCTGACCTTGGGTTCACCAGCTTCTGTGGCTATGTGGACTGGGAGAGGCCTCTACCCTGATCTGTGGACTTGGGACTTTTTAGCCTCTACGATTGCATGAGCTATTTCCTTGATATAAATCTCTCTTTATATATATTTATACACTTTACTGGTTTTGCTTCTCTAGAGAACCCAGTCTAAGACAAGACATACTAAATAAAGGCTTTACCCAACATCTAACTTCTCTAGGGATTCAATGGGCACAGGAAGTACCAGGCCCAAACAAATCTTCTTTTTTGAAGGTGCTTGAAAGTATTAGATGCAGCTTCCAAAAGTGCCCCTTTTGCTAGTTTGTATTTTAGTTTAAGATTAACACTTCAGCTTTCAAAAATGCATGTGGAAATTTCCCAAAGGAAGCCATTTTGGTTCGGAGGTTCCTTTGATTTATTATCTCTCAATTATAACCAAAAAAAAATTCTGAGTAAATTCTGACTCATCGTGACCCATTTGTGTCACAGTAGAACTGTGCTCCATAGGATTTTCAATTGCGATTGAAGTAGATCACCAGGCCTTTCTTCTGAGGTACCTCTGAGTGGACTCAGACCTCAACCTTTGGGTTAGCTGCTGAGTTATTAACTGATTGAACCACCAAGGAACTCCCTCTGAGTTGTACAGTTAAGTAATTTGGCTATTCTTAGTTTTTATTTATAATAATACAGACAAACGAAGTTTATTATGCTAATGTATTTTCAAAGATAGATACTTCCCATATATTTCTTCTAGCATATATTATTAAATTGTTTTTAAAGGTTTCTGGTTGAAATCACCAGCATTTTTCAAGGAAATCTGGTTGAGGCCATTCATTCCATTAGGTATTTCCAGCTAGGGAAGGAGGGGATTAGGAGCCTACTTTGACAAATCCAAATTTCAGACTTAGAACATAAAATGCAATTACCTAGTAAAAAATAAAATGACTATATTTTGTAAATTTGAATATATGTTGTAAATTTGCTGTGTATTTGAATGCATGCCTTACAATCCCATAATTCACTGACAATATTACTGTATGCAACAAGAAAACTCCTACGCATGTACAGAGGGAGATATGCACAACAGTATTAGAGCAGCATTGTTTGTAAGTAACAAAAGAAATAAGCAAAAAAAAAAGTAAAATAAAAATATTTTTAAAAAACTAGCAGTTCATCTAGAAGAATATAGATAAATACGTTTTGGCATATTCATGCAACTGCACACTACACTGTCACAGCAAAAGCGAATGAACTCAAGCTGTGTGTCTAAAGATGAACACATCTCGTAAACACAATATTAAGCTAACAGCAAGTGGAAGAAAAATGCATGCAGTATATTCTATTTGTATAACATGTATATAATTGTGCGTATTGCACAGGGATTCAAATACATATATAGAAAATTACCAAAAATGCATGTGAATTAGCAACATCAAATGTATGATCACAGCTATCTCTGAGTAGAAGGAAAGGCAATGTGTTCAGTAAGGGGTACCCAGAGGGGCTCAAATATATTTGAAAATTGTACTATTAAGAAAAATGATGACCATATTTTTCTGGGTTATAAATAATTCATTCTTAATTATGAAACAATGTAACCATGCATCACAGTTAAAATAAGAGTAAAAACTTATGTGTACATAAGCATAATTGTTGAATTATAATTGTGACATATTTCACTAAATTATTATAAATTGTATAGAAATCTTATAATTGTCTAGTTCCAAAAAATAAATAAGTTTATAATATAGGACGAGCAGAGGGATGGGGAATTCATAAAATCAAATAGATAAACAATGTATGATAAATCCTTTACAGATTTTACAGTTTTGAAAATGAAGGATGTTTTCAACTAATAGATGAATTAAGGAAATTGAAAGTACAGCAAAGGCCTGTGCTGGACAGTTACTTGAACATTAATGGCCAAATAAGCTAGAGACAATGAAAGGAAAAAAATGAAAACAGGTTGGATGTAACAGGAAAAATTCACTTAGTTATTACTAGCTATGGATTTCATCAATTCCTTAGTGAGGCTGGTTTTTAATTTCATTACATCCTCGGAGCCTTGTATGAATGTTATTTTAAGAGAATAGAAAATTACATATTGTTCTCTATCAACTAGGCAGAACCATTCATTCTCAACTAATTATTTTTCCAAATCTTTACGAAGTTCTAATTAAAGCAACCTCTTCGCAAATTATATTTAGAATATTTCTGAACTAGTCAATTGGAATTGACAACCAAAGTTAAGATACTGGTGCCTTGACTGGACAGACAAGTAACCAAGTAAGTTACTTAAAGCAACATTTCCCAAACTGTGCTCCACACAACCTAAGTTCCCCTCCAGATGCTAACCATTATACAGATGTTTAGAAAGGTTTTTTAGTCACATGCATTTTGGAAACTGGATTAAACAAATTTTGATAGACTTCAGGTCCATTTAATTCTTAAAGCCTTTTATATGCTAATGTACAGATGAGTCATTGGGGTTAGGCCATGTTCACTAGAGTATATTTGCTTCCCAAACCTATTTGATAATGGAGTTTTTTTTTAATCAACCACCTGCTAATTTCTGTATTATCTTAACAAAGCTGTTCCTGAGTATGTACACAAATAAGCTTATCAAATATTTGAAAGTTTAAGAAATTGTGAAAAAAATGACCTTCACAGTCATTAAGATGCTTATGTAAAGTGTTCCGTTTCAGCTTTCATTCTATATAACAACTAAAGAAATGGTGCATTTGATCTTTTTCAAGCAACCTATTGTTATCATTATTTCTAGGATCTACAAATGATTTCAACTTAGAGAAAAATAAGGTAAAACATGGAGAACTTTCTTCCAAGGACAAAAATGGAATAGTCTAGAAAATGGAATAGAACTCTCTTTTCTGGGATCTTTTTCAAACTGGCTTAATGATCCCCTTTAAGATATACACATTTCAACATGAAAAAAAAAAATTGAAGTTGCCAAGGATTTCATTTTACTTGGCTCCACGATCAACACCCATGAAAGCAGCAGTCAAGAAATCAAATCATTGGGCAAATCTGCTGCAAAAGACCTCTTTAAAGTTTAAAAAGCAAAAATGTCACTTTGATGATTAAGGTGCACCTGACCCAAGCCATGGTATTTTCAACTGCCTCATATGCATATGAAATCTGAACAATAAAAAAGGAAGACCAAAGAGGAATTGATGCCTTTAAATTATGGTATTGGTGAAAAATATTGAATATACCATGGACTGCCAAAAGAAAGAACAAATTGACTTAGAAGAAGTACAGCCAGAATGCTCCTTCGAAGCAAGGATCATGAGACTGTCTCACTTACTTTGGACACATTATCAGGAGGGAACAATCTCCAGAGCAGGACATCATACTTGGTAAAGGAGAGGCAGCGAAAGAGAGGAAGACCCTCAACAAGATGTATTGACACTGTGGCTGTAACAACGAGCTAAAACATAGTAAGGATTGTGAGGATGGTGCTGGACTGGCCAACTTTTCATTCTGTTATACATGAGGATGCTTTGAGTCAGAGCCTACTTGACAACATGTAACAACAACAAAAGACATATGGAGAAGACCCTTGCATTAGGTAACTTCTAGGGTAAATTCAATGTCTTGGTGGCCATAGGTGACCAGAGTTCATAAAGAATTTTGATATTCATTTCTTTAATTGTTGTCTAACCTTGGAAATTACTGGGAGCCACACAACCAGATGGAGCTGTGGTGGCACAATGGTTAAGAGCTCAGGATGCTAACCAAAAGTTCAGCAGTTCAAATCCACCAGCCACTCCTTGGAAACGCTATGAAGGCAGTTCTACTCTGTCCTTTAGGGTCTCTATGAGTAGGAATCGATTTGGTGGCAATGGGTTTTATGCAACCAGAGGATCATTAAGTCTCTTGCTACTTGAATATTTTATGTTTCTGCAAAAACTTACCTCAGTATTTGCACTCTAGTAAGGCTATAAAACTTAAATAGTCGTAGCTTTAGGCTGCTTTAAACATATTAAAATCTTAGACATAGCCGTTTTACTGTCACATAGATGGATATCAAACATGACTAAACCATTCATTCTGAAGTTGCCTAAGTGTAAGAAATGCTTAGGTCTTCATAATAGATTCAAAAACCTTTTTATATAATCTTTGAGAAATGTGTTTAAATTTCTGGAAATATAATTGACTACCTCCATCATAGCAGCATATCTTATTTAGATGAACCAAGCTATAGAGAGAAGTAGTGTTTAAAATTACCCTGGAGTGAAAAAGCTCTTGCAATGAAACACAATGCTATTAGTTTTGAGAACAAATGTGGAATATTGGTATAGTCATGTAGATAAATGAGGCAAAAATGAAAAGGCATGGCTTAGGAAATAGTTGGAAAGAGAATATCTAATGATTGATGGTAAGTCAGTGTAATATAATGAAGTTTAAGCACTATGAGTAAATAAATGAAGTTGAAAATAACAGAATTCTCTAGTATTCTTTCTGCTGTGAAATAGTTTTGTTTGTGTTTTTATTTTTTTAAAATAAGGTCAATTACCTAGAGCGGTGCTCTTGCATTGACATATCCTTACATATCCTTGCCTGGAAGAGAAAAACTTGCTAACATTTCTATACACTGGGTTACAGTAGCAAGAAATAGGCAAGATGAAGCAAATCTGTAGCTGTAATTCACAGAAATTCAACCATCATCATCTCTACTACCTACAGATGATTATAGAAACGATTTTCTTTTCTTTTAACGTCTGCTTAGTCTGAGTAAGATGGCCCCAAAATTGCTAGAATATTCTGCCTTTTCATTCTGAAGAATGTAATAATAAATTGTGGATAAAGGAAGCAAAGTAATGTCGCGAAAAGGGAAGTGAAGAAAACAAGGTACAGCCTAAATAGATGTTTTGTACAGGGATTGAAGAGAAACAAAATCGCATGCAATAAGCACAAGTTGTGGAAAAAGAGCAATGAACTGGGGGTAGGAAACCATCCTGGGTAACATTTATAAGTTAATCTGTTTAAAATTCACTTTTCATAATTTTTAAAATGGGGAGAAGAGGGATTGAACAAATATTTTTTAAGTGAGAAACTCAATGGTTTTTAGTATATTCGCATACATGTTGCACCAATCACCACAGTCAATTTTGGAATATTTTCATCACCTTAATAAGAAACCCCATATCCTTTAGTTATCAGCCCTCTACCACCCCCTTTCAGTTTAATTTCATTGATTTATGTCTATCCTTGTGCCACTACCACATTGTCTTGATGACATTTGCTTTGTAGTAAATTTTGAAACCTGAAATTCCTTTTCAACTTTTTTTTTTTTGGCTATTCTGGATCCCTTGTTTTTCCATATGAAATTTAGAATAATCATTTTAATCAATTTATACAAAGAAGTCAACTGGAGTTCTCATAGACAGTGCATTGAATCTGTCAAACAGTTTGAGGAGTATTGCCAACTTAACAATATTAAGACTTCTGATTCATGAACACGGTTTTTTTTTTTTTTAGTTTATTTAGATCTTTAATTTCAAAAGTTTTATAGTTTTCAGAGTGTAGGTTTTGCATTTATTTGTTAAATTTATTGCTGTATTTTTTGTTATTTTTATGGTATTGTGAATACAATTGTTTTTCTTAATTTCCTGTTCAAGAAGTTCATTGCAAATGTATAGAAATGTGTGATTTTTTTTAAATATTGATTTTGTTTCCTGTTACCTTGCTAAACTTATTTATTAGTTCTAATAGTATCTTAGTGGATTTCTTGTGATTGTCTATATATAAGACCATAACATCTGCAAATGCAGATAGTTTTACTTCTTCATTCCAATCCAGATGCCTTTTAATACCTTTTCTTGCCTAGTTGTCCTGGCTGGAACCTCCAATACAATGTTGAATAGAAATGGTGAGAACAGATATTCTTCTCTGATTGTCTGTTTCTTCGTGAGTCAGTTAAACTGTTTCTTTCTAGGAATTTGAAAATTTTGTCTAAGTTGTCTAATTTGTTGGCTAACATACATAATGGTGAAGGATTGGGTGCTTTCTCCCTAAGATCAGGAACAAGACAAGGATGTTCACTCTCCCCACTTCTACTCAGCATCAAACAAACACATTTATAAGTATTTTCCTGCTTTAAAATTCTAGACTCTTTTTTTCAGATTATAGTAGTATTTATGGGTGTGTGAGTGTGCATTTGTATGTGTGTGTATTAGCACTCACGCTGAAATATTCCAAGAAGTAAATATATTTAAAGTATATTAAATCAATTTTGGAATTAGGTAAAATGTAAATAAATTTATTTCTCATGCTTCTCAGAAGTTCATGCCACATATTTATTTCATCTGTGTTGAACAATAACTTCTTAGGCAAGTAATTTATAGATACCTGTTATAATTTGCCCTTATTTTTCAATATCATTAAGCACTTAAACACTTAAAATAGAAGGGAGACCTATTTTGCTGTAAGTGAATTAAAAAACAGATATGACATCAGTCAGAAAACTATTCTCCCACCTCTAGTTGGCTCCAGGTCAAAACACTTTTTCTTGTTAAGCATTTTTCTAGCAAGATAACAGAAGGAGCTAAAACTCCATGGAGATAATGTCTCCTAAGGCTCAGTTTCAAGAACCCAATCTTTCTTGCTGGTAGAAAGCCACAGAAATAGGGTGTAGTCTCAGTGCTGCATTCTCACTAGACAGATCTAAAAGCAAAAATAATTGTCCAGGCATAAGATCAGAGATCAGAATTTTCATGATGCCCTTTACTTGAAATCCCATCACCACCACCCCACAGATTATAGTATGGCTAACTTCAAAGCAGTTCCACTCTCCAAATGTAGTTCTATCAGATCATGAGGCTTCCTACTCACTGGTTCATTATCTCCTAAAATCCAGTCCGAGGCATGGGGTTCTGATTAATAGTTTGTTAATTCTATTAGCTGTCTTCGCAGAAAAAAGTTTGAAAAACGCTATTATCTAGACATTGATTTATTGGACTGTATTTACCTGTCTATTGTTAACTCTTAGACATGTTCAGTTTAAATATGCTCATCACCAGAAGCCCATGGTTAATATATCTAAGCTTTTGTTTGCAAAATGAAATAAAAATATTATGCAGTTAAAATCCTATATAGACTAATAATTCATTTTTTTTCTTTTCAACAAAAATTAAATACCCAAAATCTGACATTTAAAAAATACACTATACAACACTTAGGGAGAAAGACTTTTAATCTGTTCTAAGTTTGGAACAAGCAAAAATTTAAAAGATCAAGACCGTAAGTGTGTGACCTTTTCAGATAATCCCACTCAACATGAACCTGGACTCTTCTCCAGCATTAACCTAAGGAAGATTGTGGCTGGTGTAACTGACAATGGTACACTGATGCAGCTCAGTCTTCGGTAAAGTGGTTCCCTTAATTCTTTGGACTACAGATCTACTTAGATCACTGGCTTTACTCTAATGGTATAGTACATATATAGAAATAAGATAGTCTTCTCTATAATCTCACTTACCAGAGCAGTCTTGTTGACATCATACTCAACCCATTATGCCTTATTATAATAATGCTGCAACATCTTACTTTCTATTCCTACTAATTAATTCTTTTTTTTTAATTATTTTTTATTGTACTTTAGGTGAAGGTTTACAGAACAATTATTTTCTCATTAAACAGCGCACATATTGTTTTATGACATAGGTTAACAACCCCATGACATGTCAACACTCTCCCTTAACGGCCTTGGAGGACCTTTTCTTTGGTGAAAATACACATAGCCAAAGATACACCATTTCAAAAATTTCTACATGTACAATTCAATGACATTGATTACATTCTTCCAGTTGTCCTGCTATTCTCACTTTAGGTAAAGGTTTACAGAACAAAATAGTCTCTCATTAAACAGTTAGTACACATGTTGCCTTATGACAATGGTTAACAAACTCACTACATGTCAACACTATCCTTACTCAACCTTGGGTTCCCTATCACCAGCTTTCCTTTCCCTTTCTGCCTTCTAGTCCTTGTCCCTGGACTGCTGTGCCTCATTTGTCCCATGTTGTTTTATGAGGCTGTCCAATCCCCAGCTGAACGGTGAACCGCAGGAGTGACTTCACCACTGAGCTAAGATGGTGTCTGGGGGCCATACTCTTGGGGTTTCTCTAGTCTCTGTCAGGCCAGTAAATCTGATCTTTTTTTGTGTGTTAGAATTTTGTTCTACATCCTTCTCCACCTCTGTTCAGAACTCTGTTGTGATCCCAGTTACAGCAGTCAGTAGTGGTAGCCAGGCACCATCTAGCTGTACTGGATTCAGTCTGGTGGAGGCCTTGGTAGCTGTGGTCTATTAGTCCTTTGGACTAATCTTTTCCTTGTATGCTGTTCATTCTCCCTTGCTCCCAAAGGGGTGAGACCAGTGGAGTATCTTAGATGGCGGCTCACAGGCTTTTAAGACCCCAGACGCTACTCACCAAGGTACAGTGTAGAACCTTGTCTTTATAAACTGTGTTATGCCAATTGAGCTAGATGTTCCCTGAGACCATGGTCCCCACAGCCCTCCACCCAGCAATTCAGTCCCTCAAGGAGTTTGGATGTGTCTATGGAGCTTCCATGACCTTTCATTGTACAAGCTGCGCTGGCTTCCCCAGTATTGTGTACTGTCTTACCCTTCACTAAACCTACTAATTAATTCTGATATAACTTTTCCTTTCAGTACAACCAGGTCACTTTCCGAGCATGTTACCTACCACAGTATACTATCCAGAGAGGGATGACAATAGTGTTCAAAGTAGAGACTTAGAGATCAGTCTAATGACTGTTTCATTGTACTCACCTCAGGAAATAATTGTAAGAATTAAATCCATGAAACATGTTTAAAATACTGGAATATTGGAAGTGCTCAGTAAATATTATTGGTTTTGATGTTGTCGGTTTTGTTGTTATTAACAAAGAGGACTATTTAGAACTAACTATTTGAGGGATCAGGAGCCCTGATGGTAGAGTGGTTAAGCCTCAGCTGCTAACCAAAAGGTCCACGGTTTGAACCCACCAGCTGCTCTGCAAGAGAAAGTGGCAGTCTGCTTCTGTAAAGATTACAGCCTTGGAAACCCTATGGGACAGTTCTACTCTGTCCTATAGGATCACTATGAGTCAGAACTGATTTAACCACAACGGGTTGGTTTGTTTGTTTTATATGAGGGATTATACAGCCTACCAATGATACAACAAAATTTAATAGAGTTCCATACTGTTGCATCGCCTCAATAATTCTGAAAGATTTTCTGAATATACTAGAGTCTCAATAAGTATTTTATTAATTAACTCATAATTATTTTCCTTAATGAGCCCTGGTAATGCAACAGTTAATCACTCAGCTGCTAATCACAAGGTGAGTGATTCAAACTCACCATTGGCTCCAAGGGAGAAAAGATCTGATGATCTTTATGCTCTCATAAAGATCACAGCCTAGGAAAATTTACGAGGCAAATCTACTCTGTCACATGGTGTCATAGTAAGTCAGAATCAACCGAACAGTACACAAGAACAACAATTATTTTCCTTAAGGAAATCTGAGTATAGAGTAGGTGTTAGGACAAGAGACTGGGAAGTCCTGGCTTTTCTATGAAAAATAGTAGCATATAAAAATCTGATAACATTTCAATCTCATCCTGATGGCTAGATATAGATGGATATATAGATTTTTGCTAAAAATTAATCAAGGTTTAAGTTTGGTAGGAAAAATTGTGAGATTTATTTTCTCCTTATTTACTGGGACTTTTTGTAATTTCTACAAAGAGAAACTATTACCTCTCTTAAGAAGAAGAAAGCTTCACTTTAATCAGTTGAATGACAGAAAACTTATAATTTAATTCTCTAATATATTCTAAAATTAAAAACAGTGGATGCCATAAAGTTTGTTGCTACATTTTTGTTTATTTGTTTGTTTGTTAAATCTCTGAAATTGAGATAACTTTTTGTGCCTAGGACATCCGGGATACTCAATTAGTCCAGATTTATACCACCACGAGAGATTCCACATGGAAATACATACCCCCAGATGGAAACGCATTACACTAATCCTGGCTGAGGATTATTTTTCCAAAATCTTATTGCACTTTTCGAGGTATGTGTGGAACATCCTTTGTCTAGATTAGACATAGCTGAGCATTAACTGGGATTTCCTTCCTTCTAGGCCCACATTTATTTTTTTGCCCAAATGACAAAATTATGTGAGTGAAAGGAACAGCAGCGCGAGAAATGGGAAAGCAAATGAGAAATAAAGAGAGACTCTGTTTCTAAAGTTTAGGGCATAACTGACCAAATTTGCACAACCACTTATTTCCAGATTGGAAGAATCTTCTGAACATAAACAATCCCTAAACTATATTAACTCTACTGTATTTGATGCACTACAGCGAATGAATCCCAGAATAGCTGAAATCCCAAGAAGGGAGGTAGACCATGTTACTGATACAAAAATACTCAGCCCTTAACCCATGTATATCATGTCACTCCTTTCTTTTAGAGGGAGAAAATAAGGAATTGGAAGAAATCCAACTCTCCAATCAATTGTATTTTTATTTCTCTTAAAACATTGAAATAGTTGGTGTATTTTTGTGTTTACTTGTATACTAACTCTTCTCCCATTAAAATATGAGTGCCACGAGGACAGAACGTTACTTAAAATAAACAATAATCATTTGTTAAACTTAATTTAATTAATAACTTGAATTTAGTGGTTAATATATGGAATTCCTTGTATACATATACTGCATTTATGAAAATATGTGTGTTTGTGTGTAAAAAAGAAAATTCTTATAATTCAGGTTCTCATATAATTTCTAATGATGGACTACATGAGTATTATTTCTATTTGTGCTCTCTTACTGAAGCCACTTGTAGTGATGGTGAAACAGTAACTTCACCAAAATTCTGGAATCCATGGACCATACACTGCTAAGCTCCTGATGTCACAGCCATGTACTGGCTTACCTTGTTTAGTGTGATTTCAGTGGTTATATTATTGCACGATAAAAATGAGTGTATATCCTACATGTGTTAGGTGAAATTTCTCTCACTTTCTCTCTTCATCTCCTTCTGCTTTCAAGTTAAATCAAAGAAGTACCTCAAATCTCTTATAAGTGCTTTTTCTCTTCAATCTATCTAGGCTTCTTATCATAGCATCCTTCATATTACAATAGAGGAGGCTCTTCTTTTGTTAAAATTTTGTTACAGTAGTAGTTCTCATACATTAGATTTTATTCAAATGAATAATTTCATGAGTAAATATTCCATCTCTGGAATGATACGATATAATCACTGTTGTGCTGAATCTTAACTTTGAAAGGAAAATTTCAAGACCTTAATGTAGACAATACTGAACTTTCTGTATTTGTGTAAAAATAGTAAAAGAAACTTTATTTCAAGGGGCATTACATAAAAGTAGCAGAAAATTTTCGATGTATTGTAATTCATAAACCCTGCTAAATTACACTGATTTACCATGAGGCAGTATAAGTCAGAAAATGCTATATAGACAAAACTCCACATAAATAAATACACTTGAACATCTAAGTAAGTTGGATATATCAGTTTGTTATGGACTGACATATGTCCCACCACAAAAAACAGGTATTGAACACTTAACCTCTGGTGCCTCTAAATATGAGCTTGTTTAGGAATAGGGTCTTTGAAGATCAGGTAAGTTAACATGAGGTCGTACCGGAGTAAGGTGGATCCTTATCCAATCTAAATGGTGTCCTTAAAATAGATAAGAAACATAGAGAGACAGATGGAGGGAGGAAGGTTATGTAAAGATGCATCTACAAGCCAATGAAAAGCTGAAGCTACCACAGCTGGGACAGATGAGGAAAGGCCTTCCTCTAGAGAGTTTAGAGAGAATATGGCACAGCTGACACATTGATTTGGACTTCCGGTCTCTAGATCTGTGAGGCGATAAATTTCTGTTCTTATAAGGCTGCCAGTTTGTGGTATTTTGTGGAAATTGACACACAGTTATGCAATGAAAATGCATCAAGATGATTTCCTCCTCAGATAAAACAATGATATATTTTAATATTGAAAATGTTATCTAAAGATAAATCATGAATATCATAAACAAAAAAGAATAATTTCAAATGATTTACTATGAACTTAAATTCAATTTATTTTGGTAATTTTCTACCATGTTTACCAAGGCTATTTTTTAAATGCTTTAACTTAGAAACACACTGTAGTGCTAGGATACGTAAAGGCATAATAAGCATTTTCAGAGACATTCATGTAAAAAATCAGTAAAATTAATGATTTAATAATAAAATAGTAACAAAAAATAATTATTTGAAGACAGGCTTTGGTTTGTTAAAAGATTATCATTGGATAAATAAGCCTAATAACTAGATTAAACATAGATGTTGGTATAATGACTTTAATAACAAATAAGATTATTTAACAATATTAACAAACAGCTGGCTATGTTTACTTCAAAACTGAGTTGAATCTGTTTTCTTAATTACTTATTTCCATTAAGAATAGATAAAATTCATTAAAAAATTTGGCATTTTCATATGTTTAATGACAAAAACTATAACAGCAACCACCATGTGTCTGTCAGTTTGTCATAGTGTGGTGGCTTGCGTGTTGCTGTAATACTGGAAGCTTTGCCATTTGTATTTCAAATAACAGCAGGGTCCCTTGGTGGACAGGTTTCAGCTGAGCTTCCAGACTAAGACAGACTAGGAAGAAGGACCTGGCAGTCTACTTCTGAGAAAATTGGCCAGTGAAAATCTCATGAATAACAGTGTAACATAGATATAGTGCCAAAAGATGAACCCCTCAGGTTGGAAGGCATTCAAAATACTACTAAGGAAGAGCTGCCTCCTCAAAGTAGAATCCACCTTAATGATGTGGATGGAGTCAAGTTTTCGTGACCTTCATTTACTGATGTGGCACAACTCAAAATGAAAAGAAACAGCTGCAAACATCCATTAATATCTGAAATGTGGAATGTACAAAGTATGAATCTAGAAAAATTGGAACTCATCAAAAACGAAATGGAACAAATAAAGATCAATAATTCTAGGCATTAATGAGCTGAAATGGACTGGTATTGACCATTTTGAATTGGACAGTCATATGGTCTACTATGTTGGGAATGACAAATTTCAGAGGAATGGCATAGCATTCATTGTCAAAAAAGAACATCTCAAGATCTATCCTTTAGTACAACGCTGTCAGTGATAGGATAATATCCATATGCCTACAAGGAAGACCAGTTAATGCGACTGTTATTCAAATTTACACACCAACCACTAAGGCTGAAGATGAAGAAATTGAAGATTTTAACCAACTTCTTCAGTCTGAAATTGATCAAACATGCAATCAAGATACATTGATAGTTACTGACAATTGTAATGTGAAAGTTGGAAGCCAAGAAGCATTGGTAGTTGGGAAGTATGGTCTTGGTGATAGAAACAACTTCAGAGATCTCATGACAGAATTTTGCAAGACCAATGACTTCTTCATCGCAAATACCTTTTTTCACCAACATAAACGGTGACTACACATGTTGACCTATCCAGATGGAATACACAGGAATCAAATTAACTACACTTGTGGAAAGAGATGATGGAAAAGCTCAATATCGTGAGCCAGAACAAGGCCAGGCATCAACTGTGGAACAGACCATCAATTGCTCATATGCAAATTCAATTTGAAGTGTAAAAAATTAGAACAAGTCCATGAGAGCCAAAGTATGACCTTGAGCATATCCCGATTGAATTTAGAGACTATCTCAAGAATAGGTTGGACGCATTGAACACTAATGACCAAAGACCAGACGAGCTGTGGAATGACATCAAGGACATAATACGTGAGGAAAGCAAGAGGTCATTAAACAGACATGTAAGAAAGAAAAGACTAAAATGAATGAAGAAAAGACTGAAACTTATTCTTGAACATTGAGTTGCTAAAGTAAATGGAAGAAACGATGATGTAAAAGAGCTGAACAGAAGATTTCAAAGGGCAACTCAAGAATACAAAGTAAAGTATTATAATGCCATGTGCAAAGATCTGGAGTTAGAAAACCAAAAGGGAGGTACACATTTGGCATTTCTCAAGCTGAAAGAACTGAAGAAAAAATTCAGGCCTCTAGTTGCAACATTGAAGGATTTTACAGGAAAAATACTGAACGATGCAGAATGCATCAAAAGAAGATGGAAGAAATACACAGAATCACTGTACCAAAAAGAATTGGTCAACGTTTAATCATTTCAGGGGTAGCACATGATCAAGAAACAATGGTACTGAAGGAAGAAGTCCAAGCTACACTGAAGACATTGGCGAAAATAAAGTATACAGGAACTGACAGAATACTAATGAGATGTTCCAACAAACAAACGCAGCAGGTGGAAGTGCTCACTTATCTATGCTAAGAAATTTGGAAGACGGCTACCTGGCAATCAGCTGGAAGAGGTCCATATTTATCTCTATTCCAAAGAAAGGTGATCCAACCAAATGCAGAAATTATCGAACAATACCATTATTGTCACGCATAAGTAAAATTTTGCTGAAGATCATTCAAAAGCAGTTGCAGCAGTACATAGACAGGCAACTGCCAGAAATTCAAGCCGGATTCAGAAGAGGATGTGGAATGAGGGATAACATTGCTGATGTTAGATAGATCCTGGCTGAAAGCAGAGAACACCAGAAAGATGTTTACCTGTGTTTTATTGACTATGCAAAGCATTCTACTTTGTGGCTCATAACAAATTATGGATAACATTAAAAAGAATGGGAATTCCAGAGCACTTAATTGTGCTCATGAGGAACCTGTACATAGCTCAAGAGGCAGTCGTTTGAACAGAACAAGGGGACACTGTGTGGTTTAATGTCAGGGAAAGTGTGCATCAAGGTTGTATACTTTCACTAGGTTTACTCAATCTGTACACTGAGCAAATAATCTGAGAAGCTGGACTATATGACAAAGAATGGTGCATCAGGATCGGAGGAAGACTCATTAACAACCTTTGTTATGCAGATGACACAACCTTGCTTGCTGTAAGTGAAGAGGACTTGAAGCACTTACCAGTGGATCAAAGACCACAGCCTTCAGTATGGACTACACTTTGATGTAAAGAAAACAAAAATACTGGCACCTGGGGACCAATAAGCAAATCATGGTAAACGGAGAAAAGTTTGAAGCTGTGAAGGATTTCATTTTACTTGTACTGACAATCAACGCCCATGTAAGCAGCAGTCAAGAAATCAAACGATGCATTGCATTAGGCAAATCTGCTGCACGAGACCTCTTTAGACCGTTAGAAAGCAAAGATGTCCCTTTAAGGACTAAGGTGCGCCTGACCCAAGCCATAGTGTTTTCAATCGCCTCATATGTATGCAAAAGCTGGACAATGAATAAGGAAGACCAAAGAAGAATTGACCCCTTTGAGTTGTGGTATCAGCGAAGAATATTGAATATACCATGGACTGCCAAAAGAATGAACAAATCTCTCTTGGAAAGTAGAACGCTTCTTAGAGGCAAGGATCTGGAGACTTCATCTCACATACTTTGGATATGTTATCAGGAGTTTCAGTCCCTGGAGGACATTACACTTGGTAAAATAGAGGGTCAGTGAAAAAGAGGAAGACCCTCAACGAGACAGATTGACCCAGTGGCTGCAACAATGGGCTGAAGCATAACAACAATCATGAGGGTAGCCTAGGACTGGGCAGTGTTTCATTCTGTTGTACACAGGGCTGCTCTGAGTCAGAACCTACTCGATGGCACCTAACAAGAAAAACAACCACAACTGCCAGACATTGGATTAGCCTTTGCAGTTCAGAGAAGAATAATTTAAACCTTCCTGCATTTGTAAAGTTCACAGTCTGGTAGAATAAAAAGAAATATACAAAAGTAATTATTGTGCACACTATGTGTTGTGTGAAGAGTAAGTGAGGAAATGAATACAAATTTTTTAGAGCAGTGCCTAGCACACAAGAAGCACTAGGAACAGATCTCTTTGTGAAATTATTATTGATTTATCCCTAACAACCCCCTTTCCACTGATATCTCCTCCATTCATGCCATGATATCTATTGTCCTAAGGTGGAATTGGCATGGTAGACCAAAGCAAAGTCATCAAATTATGGTACTTTGATAAGAATTAGTAAAAGTCACAGCCCAGATATACACGTTTGGAAGAATGTTACTGTGCCAGTGTTTCTCAGAGAGAAAATAAAATCTCACTCTGGGATTGGGTACAAAAAGAAGCTGGAAGATGTTATGGATTGAATTGTGTCCCCCAAAAATATGTATTGAAATCCTGGACCTTATATCTGTAAATATTACCCTGTTTATATAAGGTTTTCTTAGTTATGTTAATAAGGTCATACTCAAGTAGGGTTGGTTCTAAATCTAATTACTTCTGAGTTATAAAAAGAGCAGAATGAAAATAGAGACACCTACACAGAGGAAGACATACACCATGTAATGAACACTGCAAGCCTAGGGAAGGCAAGGAAACAAGGAAGGACTGGGACTACGAACAAGAAATAAATCGACATGGCCGAGACTTTGATTTGGACGTTTAGCCTCCGGAACTGTGAACAATAAATTTCTGTTCTTAAAGTCACCCACGTGTGGTATTTATACTACACCAGCTAGGCTGCTAAAATGGAGGGCAAGAAAAGTATTAGAGGTCAGTGAAAATCTTTGGAAACTTGAGATTAAAGGGACCAGTGCCTGCTTTCCATCTGGACACTTGAGAGGCAGCAATTTCGCTGGCAATTTCTACCTCATCCTGGGAGGCAGAAAAGTGAGGAAGCTGGTTGGGATTCTGGGGGTGGGTGTTGCAAAGATCACCCTAGTGAAGATTCTAGGGGCACAGAGTAATTTCAGGGAGCAGTCAACTTTCCCTTATTTCTAGAGAAAGGTATGGATATAATTTGGAAGAAATAAAATGCCTACAGACCTAAATGAATGATAGAATTATGGCAAGGTAAAGAACCAAGGGGTTCTCGTCTGGGCCACATATTCAGGGGCAGGTTGAGAACAGAAGCATCTTAACGTGCATGGACAATAATTAAACTTTTCAGCAACGTAATGTCATAAAGCTACCTTAGTTCGATGGATCTTAAAAACCACCCTGAGTATAGGAACTAAAGAAAAATGTTCTGAAATGACAGTATAAATCTGGAATAACCAAATTTGCCTGAAATTGGCTAAAAATATTGTTACTTTTTTTGCCCATCTGAGATTTCTGGCCTGTGATTTTGAACCCAAGACAGTAAATATTCAGTATAATATTTATTATTATTTATTCGTAGTTGTATCAGAAATACAGAATTCAGAATGATTCTGTTTAGATACAGCAACATGGCTATTAAGAAGTTATTTTCCTTCACATTGAAAAATTGGTAATCTCATTAGTCTGTCTGCTTCCAATGAATTCTGGCTGACCCTCTCTGCCTTCTCATCTCATCTCTGGACGGAAGCTGCCCATTTAGTCTCATGTATCTACTTGAGCTAAGAAGCACACTCTTCACAAGTATCATTTTATGTCCCACAGTCCAGTGCAATCTTTGTCTGAAGAGTTGGCCTTGGGAATTGTTTTAGTTCTGGATTGACAGAGGATCCAGGGGCCATGCCTTCTGGGGTTCCTCCAGTCTCAGTCAGACCATTAAGTCTGGTCTTTTTACTAGAATTTGAGTTCTGCACCCCACCTTTCTCCTGCTCCATCAGGGACTCTCTGCTGTGTTCCCTGTCAGGGCAGTCATTGGTGGTAGCCAGTAGGCGAAAGTATTTTTAGTAAGAAAATTTCAAGCAGAAATGTCTGCTAAAGAATGCGTACATACCATGTGCAATATATTTAAAGGGTTGACTTTGCTCAGTCTTGAACCTTATCTACTAATAGTGACGGAAATAATATGCTGCTTGAAGGACTGAATAGCTTGTACTAAACCAATCCTATCACAAAGGCTAGTTCCTACTCACCCTACATGTATGGGGACAGTTCTTTCTAATAACAAATTACATGCAACGATATATGCCTATAGCCAGCTGCCATTTACCTCTGATTTAGTGACCCAGTAAGGAGTCTGACTTATGTATAATGAAGATATGAGGTCTCTCCAAACTTTCTCTGACATTTTCCTATGTATTTCAATTCCTGGCCACCTGCTGTCCTGACTGATTTTGCTATTCACTTCCTTATCCCTTGTCAATGTCTCATCATAGACTAACATCACTTAGAGACTTCAGCAGTCAGGACACAAGGAATCATGCCTATTTAATCAGCTTTCCATTTGAGATTTAGGCAATCCATGATCTTGAAACACAGAGTTGAATCTTCTTTCTATATTTTGTGCAACTACCCAGTACAGATTACAGTTTTTCCTGTTCTTAATTTCCTTCGTACATTTCCCAGACTATCTGACTCATTCACAAATAGAGAAATTTTTTTTTTTGTAATTTATAAAGACATAAGTACTTAGTCACATTTTATTCACTTTTTTGTGTTTCTTTAAATAGTTTTAAGTAAAAAACAAAATCAAATGTCTTAAACATTAAAGGATGTATATTGGTTTGTCTAACTAAAAAGACCAGATGTAGGTCAGAGTTCTGGCACAGTTTGAAGTACACTCTACCTCAAATTCTCTACTGTTGACTTTGACTTTACCCTTGTGTCAACTCTCTCTTCATTATGGTCTCCAGCAACCATCAGGACTATATGTTTCCTCATCCACATCCAGGAAGGAATATATCTCTTTCCACAATCTTTGAACAAGACTCTTGAAACTTACTCTAATGGAGCAGTTAGAAGATATGCCAATTATTGTGTATCATTGTGGCAAGGTGGGTGGCATTAGCCTAATGATTTACACCAATGAAGACCCAGCCTTGGAGTTGAAGGTGAGGATAATTCTATCCAAATTACATAGCGAACTTATTAGGGTAGAATAGAATGGATATTAGTAAGATAATCACAAGATATTCTACAGTACAACTCTCTGTCTACCCAACATCTACACATACTTCATAAACCTTCATAGAAGTATAAGGTATACAGAGATCATATGAAGATATAAACCTTTAGAAGTTCCTGAGTTATTATAAAACCAATCCGCGCTGTCACCAAAAGGAGACAACCCAAAGTTTCAAACAACTATAACTATATTCTAAAGTCTAGTTCCTTCTGGGATATTCTATTTTCTTTGTTAGGCTCTGTTCGTGAACTTCTTTATGTCCTAGTGATTAAGTGAAGATTTATCTTCTTACAATATCTGCATCATCCCATAATCACATAACTCATATTTTGAAATGGGAAGGATTGAATGCAATTTATATAGAGTCTACTGGTCAGAGCACGTATAATAAAAGGACAGTAATCCAAGGACTCTCCGTCTTGGCAGTGTAGTAAATTCTTTGGTTAGTCAATCTGGCAGCCTCTGATTTTGCTTTCTGGGAGAAAATCCCTTACTCATTGTGTTCTATAGCCATATCTGGGTTAGGCATAGGCAGATGTCTTTCTGGGAACTGGACCAATTTAGCCGTACTCCTGTTGATAGTTCTGGAACCCAAGACATTGAGTAATCAACCAGTTTCTATCATCGCCACCTGAAGATACTTTAGCAATGTAGTCTGCTATGGTAGACAGAATTATTTTCCCTATTTCTTTATCCTTTCCTTTATCCATAACACTTGTCACAAGACTTTGCAGTTCCTCTCACCAGAGACAGGGCATGTTTCCCACCTCACTGATATTTGTATTGCCATGTAACTTGCTACGCCAATGGTATATTAGTGGACTTGATGTAAGCAGAGGCTTGATATACGCTTGCTTATTTAAGCTAGGTTTCTGCTACCATCATGAGAAGAATATTCCCCAGAAAATCTAGTGGTCCCATGAGAATAATCAGGAGCGCAACCAGTGGCCTGGAGTCAACCAAGCCGAGCCCAGCTTATATGTGCCATACCCCAGCCAAACTGACAAAGATGTGAGAAATAAAGGATTATTGTTGTATGCTACTAAGTTGCGGGGGTTTCTACACAGTACTGTAATTTCATTACACAGTGCCAAAATTGGTACCCAAAAGTAAAGTACTTTCAAACCAAAGTTTTAAAACAAGTTGCATTTGGTGTAGGGCAGGTATCAGGAGGTAGAGTAACTGTTACAGACAACTGAAAACTTAGCTAAAAAACTTTTCAAGGAGACTGTTCATGCAATGGCCAAACATTTGTAAAAACTATTGCCTGCAATAATTTGGAAAATAGGAAATATACCTAAAGATCTGTGGCATTGGGAAACAGGGTTACCAGCATGTTGAAAGCATGAGCTGATTTCTAGTAGCTACATTTGATCAAGTATTATTTCTAAAAGGGAACAAGGTCAAGAAAAAAAAAAAAAGGCAAGTTTGCAAACAAAATTAAGAGGCACTATAGAGGGCCCAGAAAAATCTGAAACTTACTAGGTTGGAAAATAAATTTCAACCTCAACTCCAACTAATATGAATACTGGGAGCTAAGCAAGTCAAAGGCATGCTCAGTAAATGCAACTGGAGACATAAACCAAATAAAAGGTGGTGTGATCATCATCTCTAAAAAAATAAATAAATAAAGAGTGCTTCTTGGGTCTAGTTCTTCTAAAAGTAGACTATGACTCACGGATTCAGGGGCAAGTGATTCATCAGTGAAGTGTTACCAGGAAAAACCAGCAAGGGAGTACAGGAAGTAGGATAGAAGGCAGAAGAAATGTAGCGAGGGTGCAAACACGCTGGGTAAGTCTTTGTGCACAAATTAACATTTCAAAGTTTGTCTCAAGCCAAGCAATTAGGTTTTTGGATGTCACTGAGATTTGGGGTAGCTTGTTATACCACATTATTATAGATGTAACTGACTGGTGTAATTACTTCAAATTAATACTTGATAGCATTAGTTATCAATTCCTTGATGTCCTATCCAAACCTAAAGTTCACGTTAATTTATTATCACTCAGCCTTCTAGTGGCGGATTTCAGACAAGCCCTCCTACACTCAATTAAAATTTTATTGAAAATTTTAATAGGAAGTACAATTGTTGGGATAGATGTAGAAGGTTATATTACCCCTGCCCCAGACTGTAACTTCTGCTACCTCTGAGTCTCCACGCTTTGGTTTTCTTTTATGCTGTTCTGGGACAGAGACTTAGATTGGTCCAAACCTATCCAGTCCAGAGTTCTGTGCTTGCAGCCGTCTGGTGATTTCAGTCTGCAGGCAGAAAGCACTCTCTTAGTTAAGTTAGAAAATGCTACTTTGTGTGAGGCTAAATGTATCTCTTCCTTTAGCACTTCACTAAACGCCAAGTGAAATTGCCCAAAATCCTAATAATCTGCATTTTTTTCTAAGAATCCTGCTCTGCATAGGATCATATACACACTAGCACCCACGGATTGTACTTTTTAATATACTATTAATAATTGTTGTTATATCTATGCATGCCTCCATCAAAGATATAATTTGATATAGCTTTTTTTTTAATGTTTATAGTATGTTATTTGCAGAACATCAAGGTTTTTTAAGCCACATGTCAAAGGCTAAAAGTATGTTTTTCTAGATATATTATATTGACCTGTGGAGGCCACTCTCATAATCTCCACAAGAGTTCAATTAGATTTTTTTATTCAAATAAGACAAAAATACTAATAATTCTAATAATTATAAGCTTCTTAATATTCAGAATTTAACTCATCTAATATATCTAAGTATCAGACTGAATGTGATAAATTATTTTATTATTTTTATTGAACAGAAGTTCTTCATGTATACAAAACCAAAAAAAAAATTGCTATCAAGTCAATTCTGACTCACAGTAACCGTAGGAGCTGAAGAATAGACGTAAGGCAGGCAGCCTCAGAGTCCAACCTTTCTAAGAAACACCTGCTCTGGCTTACCCTCCTACACCGAGCAGAATAAGCTGCACATTCTTCTGAAATTGTGCTTGACAAGATAACCACAGAGCGGGCCATAGACGGCCTCAACCCACCTATGGTCAGAGACTTAACATCCT
Organism: Dugong dugon; assembly: GCA_030035585.1. Classification (NCBI taxonomy): domain Eukaryota; kingdom Metazoa; phylum Chordata; class Mammalia; order Sirenia; family Dugongidae; genus Dugong; species Dugong dugon. Next base: position 41,864,182 of record CM057473.1, read on the forward strand.
AATGAAAGGAAACCTTTTTTTCCATCCTGTTGGATCAAACCCTTGTCTAAAGAAAATGCGTGGTCATCCCCAAGCTCTGAGTGCCTTCGTGAAGGTCAATCCTGAATATTCATGATGAATTTACATTTCCTTGTCTGCTCTCTGTAAAAGCAGTCTTGGAGGCAGCAGCCCCAATTGCTCCTTTCCTTGTACAACGGAATAAAGGCATCTTTCTGATCTCCCACCTCAGCGTCTTATTTATTGGCTGTAACAACTCATGCTGAGCAAAACCTGGAGTTTTCACCTGGCAACAGAACTGTGCTCCATAGGGTTTTCAAGGCTGTGACCTGTCGGAAGCAGATCACTAGGCTTTCCAAGGCACCTCTGTGTGGGTTTGAACTGCCAACCTTTTGGTTAGCCATTTCCGCCTCCCAGAAACTCTCGTATACGCGAAGACCCTAAGTAATGTTAAAGGGTTCACATGTCCAAAAAAAAGGTCTTATTTAAGGTACATAGAATATTAGAGACTTAGGCAGTCAAAAACAAACAATACTTTGTCTTTTTTAAAAATATGGATATACCACATACTCTAGTCATAGAATGAATGAAGATAATTTCACACAAGATAGGATAGGAGGAAAATAATCCCATCATAGCCATTGTGGCTAAAGTACAAGTAGTCCCTGACTGATGATGCAGTGCTGTTCCAAAGACTGTGTCATAAATTGGTTCTGACGTTAAGTCGAATACTTCTTTTTTGTTTTTAGTTTTCATTATTATTGCCTTTTATCATCAGTACCTTTATAAATCCTATCTTTCAACATCTTTGAGTAAACATCTAAGAATGATAGCATCAGTAAATTGTGCGCTGCAACATTGTATGTAGTACATATTACTAAAGATAAGATGTACCAAAAAAGAAGACAGTAGTAAATATGGTTTGTAGTAACTCGAATAGTTCATAATTCAGAGACTACCTGTAGTAAAGTGACCATGGGAAAGAGAAGTCAGCGATGAATCACATGAATGTGATTTTTGCAGAGGAGGGGGCAGGTTGCCAAATAAAATACATAATAACCAGTTAAACTTGAATTTCAGATAAACAGTTTTGTTTAGCGTAAATAACCAAAAACACTCATTGCAGTTGAGTTGATATTGCATGGGACATATTTATACTAAAAAATAAAATCACTTGTTACTGTCTTAGTTGTCTAGTGCTGCTAAAAGTGAAATACCACTAGTAGATTGCTTTAACAAACAGTAATTTTTTTTTTCACAGTTTGGTAGGCTAGAAGTCCAAATTCAGAGTGACGGCTCTAAGAGAAGGCTTTCTCTCTCTTGGCTCTGGAGGAAGGTCCTTGTATCTTTGAGCTTCTGCTCTTGGGTGATCTTCATATTGCTTGGAATCTGTCTTTGCCCCATCTCTACTTATCTAGTTTGCTTGTTTAATCTCTTTTACATCTCAAAAAAGATTGACTCAAAATATACCCTAATCATGCCTCTTTAATGTAGTGCATTAAAATAATAAACATAACTTAATCCTCATTGACATAACCTAATCCTGCATTATTAACATACCAAACACAACCCATTCACACATGAGATTAAAACCGCAGGCAGAGGTAAGGATTTACAACACATATTTTTGAGGGACAAAATTCAGTCCATGACATTCCGCCTTTTGGCACCTCAATATTCATGTCTTTGCCACATATAAAACACATTCTCCTCCTCACATCATCTCAAAAGTCTTAAATCAACTCCAAATCCAAAATTTCATCTTTTGAATCATCTAAATCAAATATGGGTGAGACTTTAGGAGTATTCCATTCTGGGGCAAAGTTTCTCATCATCTGTGAACCTATGAAATCTAGACTAAAAGTTACGTTTCCAATGTACAATATGGAACAGGTACAAGGCAGACATTTCCATTACAAATGGGAGAAATTGGAGGAGATGAAGGGATAACAAGCACCAAGAAAGTCCAAAACCCAGCAGAACAAATTATATCTTAGCTCTCAAGGCTTGAAAATAATCCTCTGTTCTCTGAGACCATCTGGGCAATGGCCCTGCCCTCCAGACTCTGGGTATGGGCCATGCCTTCTGGATTCTGGGTGGAGGCCCCTCAACCCTGGGCTTCAGTTCCACCTTCCATGCCCTCTAGGTTGGCAACTCTATTCTCTTTGCTTTAGGTGGCCCCATTCCCATAGTCCATCTCAGTGGTAACCCCACCCCACAGCCCTGGCATTTCCTGTTCTTCTGCCCGTTGACCATGGCAGCCCTGCCTTCTCAGCTTTGGATGGTGACCCCATCCCCTTGACACATCTTAACAGCAGCCCCACACTCCAGAACCAAGTTGGTGAAGATCTAATTCTTTGAAACCTAGGAGGCTGTGTCCCCACCCTTTGCGATTCAGGAGATCGTGGCCCCACCCTTTGAAACTGAAAAGCCGCTGCTGCCTCCCCTCTCCTTCCAAGATTTCTGCTGATCTCTGAGCTGCTCCAGGGATGGTCCTTTTCTTTTCTTGGCAGACAACAGACATAGCTCCTTTGGCCTGTTTCCTGCCTGTAGAATTCCAAGAGGAAGACAGCATTCTTCCCTTTCATTCTTTGCCCCATTCAGTCTAACCTGATGCATATTCTGCTGTAGAAGTTGATTAGATCCATCAGTCCAAGGCTTAATCTCTTTAACAAAAGATTGTGTAGTCATGTTCTTGGTGAACATTCTAGGACATGTGTCCTTAGTTTGTACAACAGAATTTTCTGAATCATTAAGTTCCCTTTTCATTTTGCATACTTCATTTTTAAGTACATCTCTTTCCTCTCGCATTTTAATATAAGCAGCCAGGAGAAACCACATGGCCCTTCTAAGATCTTGCTTAGAAATCTCATCAGCCTGATATCCAAGTTCATCACTTACAAGTTCTACCTTCCACCAAACTTCTGAACATAATTCTGACAAGTTGTTTGCCACTGCATAGAAAGCATCACTCTTCTTCCACTGTCCAATCATATGTTCATCATTTTCTTTTAAAGCCTCATCAGAAGCACATATAAAGTCCACATTTCTAGCAACATTCTGTGTGTATTGTCTAAGATGATAGAGAATTTCTCTATAACTCTCCCCACTGCTTCTGAGCCCTCACCAGAATTGCCTTTAATGTCCATAATTCTACCAACTGTCTCTTCAAGGCAATCTAAGCTTTTACTATTAGGCACCCTGAAACTCTTCCAGCCTCTATCCATTACCCAGTTCCAAAATGGCTTCCACATTTTAGGTATCTGTTAGAGCAGCACCCCACTCTTCTGGTACCAAATTCTCTCTTAGTTATCTAGTTTTGGTATAACAGAAATACCACAAGTGGATGGCTTCAACAAATAGAAATTTATTTTCTCACTGTTTAGGAGCCTAGAAGTCCAAATTGAGAGTGCCACCTCTAGGGGAAGGCTCTCTTGTCTCTGGAGGAATGTCCTTGTCTCTTTGAGCTTCTGCTTCTGGAGGATCTTCATGTGGCTTGGCATCTCTCGCCTCCCATCTCTGCTTCTTTTGCTTGCTTGTTTAATCTCTTTTATATCTCAAAAGAGATTCACTCAAGATACACCCTAATCCTGTCTCATTAACTTAATAAACATAACATAATCCTGCTTCATTAACATAACAAACACAGCCCATTCACAAATGGGATTATAACTACATGAAGAAGTTCAGATTTACAGCACATATTTTAGGGGGACACAATTCAATCCATAACAGTTACTAACACTGAGAGGTTCAGTAATCATACTATGTCAGGTATTATAGCCGTTTCAAGGTCGTAGTCTTTTACTTTAAGTGAGATGGAAAACAATTTTTTTTTTTTTTTAATCTATGAAAAGACATGATCTGTCTTATATTTTTAAAGAATCATTCTGGGTATAACTGGGAATAGGTTAAAAGGAGAAATGCAAGGAGAACTAGCAGGATACTGCAATTAATGCCAAGGAATGATGGTAACATATACTAGGATTTTGGAGTGTGAGCGGTGCTAAGTGGTGTGATTCTAGATTTATTTTGAAGGAGATGTAGACAGAACACGCTAATGGATAATGATGTAGTATAAGAAAAACAGAAGAGTCAAGGACAGATACAAGTGTTTCTCTTATATTTTTTGTTGTTGTTTTACCTCTTGTCCACTAGAAGAACGGAGTTATCATGTACTGAGATAGAAAATAGTGAAGGAGGAAGAAGTTAGGTGACAAAAAAGGTAGTTCTATTCTAAACACAGTAAATTTGAAAAGCTTAATGTCCATCCAAGTGGAGATGCTGAGTACACAGTTAGAGGTGAAGACAGAAGTGTAGGCTGAAAACTGAAATTTAGAAATAATATGCTTATAGATGATATTTAAAGTCATGAAGCTAAATATAGTCATATTTGCAATGATTTTGGAGTTTAAACCTTATCTTCCTTGTCATCCTGAAGCATGCTGAGATCTGATCCCAGTTACGAGTCAAATCACCACAAGATATGGTTGGTCTTTAAAAAAAATACGTGTTCTCTTTACCAAGCTACCATCTTAGATGAGGTTACTGTACAGTCTTTAACAAGGGAGGGTTAGTGCCCTCAGAACATTGCTATAAAAAAAGTCTGGCAAATTTATAAATCACCTCTGAAATAAAAGGAGATGGATGGGTGCCTGGGAAACTGCAGATCTACCAAAATTGATAGTTCTGAGATCTTTTTTAATACATTATACCTTCCATAAACTGAGCTTCAAGAAACTATTGATTTACCTTAAAATGTTGCTATATTCTGTTTATAAATTCCAAACACAGTGACTATTTTTTGGAGTAGGTGAATATCAATAATTTATGTTGTTAAATTAACATAACTTTCACCTGCACTTTGATGATTTGTAGTTTTACACCCTGAGAACCATGATCCTTTTTTTTACTCAGTCCAAACACCTTTCCTTTTGTTATATTCTCATATACCAAAGAGCAAATATTAAACAAAAAATCTAATTACATCATTAAACTTCAAAATATTATTTTAACTGAGTTCAAGTACTTAACACATCAATAATACTAAAAATAATAAATGATGACAATATACCTCTGGTAACAAATAAATACCTGAACTCAAATTCCCTAAGGTTTCCAGAGAACGTTGATTGCAAAATTCCAAAACAGTCATGGTCAAGTAGTGTTGGAAATACAGGGATAAAGTGTTTCCTTTTGCAGTATTTTTCAAAGTCTTGAATATGGTAATATTCTTTGTGAATCTCCAAAGTTTTTCAAATCTATCTGGATGTATTTTGTAAGACACACTTTAAGAAAAAATCTTCTCTAGATGCACACTGTAGATAATATGCATTTTTAAAACATATTACTAAAGCTAAATTGTTAATACCAATGAACAAGCAGATGCAATTATTTAAAATATTCATCTATGAACCTATTCATTTGTTTGGACCACAGTAATACTTAACTATAGTAACTAAAAGGTCAAGATTTGATAGATGATGATGGTAGATAGATAGATACACAGATAGCTAGACAGACAGACAGATAGATAGACATAGAGACAAAGATATAACACAGATATAAATATAGTTTGTTAATACAATGGTATTTAATCATACCTATAGCATTGGATAAGGAAACCCTGGATGGTGCAAATAGTTCATGAGCTTGGCTGCTAACTGAACGTCTGGAGGTTCAAGTCTACCCAGAGGCACCTAGGAAGAAAGCCTGGTGATCTACTTCCAAATAGAAAACCCTGTAGAGCACAGTTCTACTCTAACACACATAGGGTTGCCATGAGTCAGAATCAACTGGTAACTGGTATTGTATCAGGTAATAAAGAAGGCTCATATCTTAATCCAACTTGTTGTGTAAACTTACAGTTATATATTGAAAATATCGCATAATCTGATCTACAGTATTCACAAACCTCTATATAGTTGTATATGGTTATAACCACAGACCATAATGTTGGAAGAGAGTTACAGGTTGTATGTCCAAACATCACTGACAAATGATTATTCACCCTTTATTATATTAACCATATGTTAATATGCTTAAATGCATATTTTTAAGACAAATCTGAGCTTAAATTTCAGATTATATAAGCATAAGTTTCCTCGGTGATCTATAAATAATAGTATATAACTCATAAGGTGTTTTTTTGAAGATTAAACGGCAAAATCTACATAAAATACATAAACTATTCAAGGTCTGACACATTAAGTACACATATACTTAATATTATTATGAGTGTTACTAACATTTCTAAGAAAAGTTAGAGATTTCAGCAATTCTCCCAAATCTCCACAATTAAATTAGAAAAATAACTTACAATAATGATATCAGATAACTGAAAATAGATATAATTAATATTATTGAATTGTAGTTTTATACCCTGTCCAAAAGGATTTATTTGTATTAACTGATTTGATTATTATGCAATGTTCCTATTATTTAAATCCTGTTTTACAGATAACAAAACAGAGCCACAACGTTATTACCAAATGACAGAACTAGGAATTGAACCAGCAGCCATCAATCTCCAGGATTTCAGTTCTTTACTCCTATATGCTCCTTCTAGCTATAAACGAATGACAGATAGATTAAACAGATTATTGAAAAATGGATGAGATGTTATTGAAGAAGAGAGAGAGACATACTCAAAGAATATGAGTAGGAAGCTAGTCTAAATATAGGATGATAACAGACTTAAGCCTTCATCAATAGAAAGGAAGTTTGGTGAGTAAGCGATGAGGACGGGGAGTAAGAAAGTAGTCAGAAAAAGTTAATAGTTAGTACTCAGAACTTCACAGAGAGGAGGACTAGATGGCTTTTGGACTCTACCTGCAATATGTCTCTTTAATGGAGTATACACTAGGTCATTCCAACAAGATAACAATAAATATTTGAGTCAGGTAATTTTCTCTCTTAGCTATAATCCCATTCAATTTAGTTATTCCTTTATTTAATATTCAATCCCTATTATATCCAAGGAACCCTGGTGGTGCAGTGGTTAAGTGCTCAGCTGCTAGCGAAAAGGCTGGCGGGCAGAACCCACCAGCTGCTCTTCTGGAGAAAGACGTGGCAAACTGCTTCTGTAAAGATCACAGCCTCGGAAACTCAATGTGGCAGTTCTACCCTGTTCTCCGGGGCCTCTGTGAGTTAGAATTGACTCGATAACAATGGAGGCGCTGTTGTATATGCTCAAAATATAATGGCGAACTAGGTAGACAAGTTGATTCTCTAAAATACTGTTCATAGAACTATTAAAAAATCTGTCCTTCCAGCTTTGAGCTCACTTGGTAGACATAAAAGAAGGGCATGGAGGCATTCTTCTAGAAAAGAAGAAAGACATATTTCCAATGGCTTGGAAAATAAAGAATCTGAGGTAAGTGGTGAGTGAGAACATCAGGAAAAGTGCCAGAAATTACCTCTTCTATGCAAAAATACCTTCAACCATCCATTCATTTCCAGAAAGGCTCCTCAAGTCCCTCAAAGCTCAAAGGAGACTAAGATCTTATTCATACTACCTTGGAAAATAAGGAATTATAATGTAATAAAAAAAAATTCTAACCTCTCCCTGCAGCCTCTTTGCAAAGGGCCAATTTCTATTAGAGTAGGAGGGGCAAAGTAAGAGGAAAAGTGAGAAAGCTATCCTACATCTTAACTCACTTATAACGCCCAAATCTTTCTGGTTTTAAACACACACACACACACCACCCACATTAAAGAGTCCCTGGGTAGTGCAAACAGTTAACACCCTCAGCTGCTAATGGAAAGGTTAGAGATTTGAGTCCATCCAGAGACACCTCAGAAGAAAAGTCAGGTGATCTACTTCTGAAAAAATCAGCCACTGAAAATCCTATGGAGCACAGTTTTACTCTGACACATATAAGGTTGCTAATGCATCAGAATCCATGCAAGGGCCACTGCATTTTGTTTGTCTTTAATGACTCTTCTGTTAAAAGACTATCCATTTGTCATGGATTGAATTATGTCTTCCAATAATATGTGTCAACTTGGTTAGGCCATGTTTCCCAGTATTGTGTGGTTGTCCTCCATTTTGTAATTGATATAATTTTCCTATGTGTTGTAAATCCTAACCTCTGCCTGTGGTTAATGAGGCAAGATTAAATTATGTTAAAGAGGATTAGGGTGGGATGTAACAGCCTTGATCAGGTCACGTCCCTGATCCAATGAAAAGGGAGTTTCCTTGGGTGTGGCCTGCACCACATTTTATGTTACAAAAGATAAAAGAAAAGTTAAGTGAGCAGAGAGTGGGGGATCTCAAACTACCAAGAAAGCAGAGCCAGGAGCAGAATGCATTCTTTGGACTGGAGTTTCCTGTGCTGAGAAGCTCTTAGCCCACAGGAAGGTTGATGATAAGGACCTTCCTCCAGAGCTGACAGAGAGAGAAGGCTTTCCCCTGAGCTGATGCCCTGAATTCAGACTTCTTAGCCTCCTAGACTGTGAGAGAACAAATTTTTCTTTGTTAAAACCATCCACTTGTTGTATTTCTGTTATAGCAGCACTAGATGACCAAGATACCATCTCTACATCATTTCCCAAAGACTTACTGTATATTAAGGATACTATTTTTTAAACCTGCAAAGACTTTATAGCAGGGAAAGAATATAATCTTGCTTGAGAAATATGTGGATATGGATAAAGATTGAGCAGCTTCCCTGAGAGAGAGTCAATTACGTAAGTAGAAGGGAATCAGGAAAAACAGTGATTGGCATGCAGCTCCCTAGGTGTTTTACTTTACTCAACACAGGAGAAAATAGGAGTGGTCACAACCCGGAGCTGACCTAAGAAAGGTGGGACCTGGGGAAAGGGAGAAGAATAGTCACAATGTCTATTTCATACATGGCACAAGGGAGAAAACAGATTATCTACAGCATAATTGACACTGAGCAGGACTGAAACCATTAAGTGAGAGTTTTCATCTTGGAGCAGTGTGGTGCGGGCTTGGCCAAAATCACGGCACCAGTGTTGATAGCAACAACAGGAAGGCCAGAACATACTTGTAAATGTCTGTAGTATAAGTCTCTAGAACTGGTGGCTGTAGAAGCATATGCTAAGTATTTATTAAAATATTTTAGTAAGGGATACTTTAGTGGCTGTCATGAATTGAATTGTGTTCCCCAAAAATATGTGTCAACTTGGTTAGGCCATGATTCCCAGTGTCGTGTGATTGTCTCCCATTTTGTCAACTGATGTGATTTTCCTACATGTTGTAAATCCTACCTCTATGATGTTAATGAGGCAGTATTAAAGGCATTTATGTTACCGAGGCAGGACTCAATCTACAGGATTAAGTTGTGTTTTAAATCAATCTCTTTTGAGGTATAAAAAAGTGAAGCAAGCAGAGAGACAGGGGGACCTCATACGATCAAAAGTGTAGTGCAATTAGCAGAGTATGTCCTTTGGACCTGGGGTCCCTTCACAGAGAAGCCCCTAGTCCAGGGGAAGATTGATGACAAGGACCTTCCTCCAGAGCTGACGGAGAGAGAAAGCCTTCCTCTGGAGCCGGCACCCTGAATTTGGATTTCTTGCCTACTTCAGTATGAGAGAATAAACTTCTGTTGTTGAAGCCATTCACTTGTGGTATTTCTGTTATAGCAGCACTAGATGACTAAGACAATGACATTTTTACAGCGTTAGTGTAGCTAAAAAACAAAAACAAAAAACAAACCCGTTGCCATCAAGTAGATTCTGACTTACAGCAACCTATAAAGCCTGTAATATTTACCTAGTGCAATTTATAAATACATTTGTTATAATCCCAGGCAGTTGAAAAACTTGGCAACTAGTAAACTCAGTTTGAGAAAGAGAGCTTTTTCTAAGAATCACTTTTAATCACCAAAAAAGTGTACCACTTTATAAATTTAGACTGCTTATCTAAATCATCTGAACATCTTGCAAAAGAATATTATTTTCCTAAATGTAAAATATTCTTCACAACACTTCTTCACCTTTTTTTATTACAGTAACTGGAGATATGTTTTATTTTATAATAACAAGCATTTTATCTGTAGCAACACAATGAAATGATTTTGAATTGACACCTATCTTGAGTTTATAACACTTTTTTCATTCTATGTAATCGACAAAAACTTAAAAATCATAACTGATGTTTATATTTTGCACTCAATAGAATTTGCTTAGAAAAAGTTGGAAGTTTTACAGTCTGTTAGCTCAGCTCTCAGAGGCTAAATCAAAAAATGTTAGTTTTATAGAGTTTGACAAATCTTATCACAGTTACTGTAGTAGAACTACAATAAATACGAGATAATTTGATTTAATAAAAATCATTCTTAAGATGTGAAACATCTAACACTATCAATAATATTACAATAAATTAAATAATGACCTATTCTGATTTATGCACAAATATATTAATCCATTTATCTACACATTCAAGTTTACATGCATATACTCATTTACCATATATTTACTCAGTAAGTAAAGTACCAGGTATTTTACTATGCCCTGGATAAAAAGATGAATAATAGACAGTAATTGTTCTTTTGAAGTCGGTGTAGAAGACAGAGAAACATACTACTCTGGTTAAAATGCTGTGGAGTACAATTTCGTATGTGCCTACCATTTTGGAGCAAATTCTATGTTTTTGTGTTCAAATTTTGACTCACCCTTTTGTAATTTGTGTGATTCTGATTAAGTATTTAAACTTTCTAAACTCTAGTTTTCGCTCCTATTAAAAAAGTTTCTTCTGCCTTTAAATAGGCCCAGTAACATCACTTAACCCTATGTAGGTTTGTAGGTATTAGATGAAATAAAATGTATAAAAAAGAATAATACTGGTCTAACAGTTATATGTTTTTAATAATTTATACAAAATAAATATCCAGAAGTAAAAAGTAACCAATTTAAACATAGTGAATATTCTAATAATCTAAACCATCATTACCATGGAACAAAAACATGCATGTTTATTGCTACTTTAATGTTTTCAATTCCCATATCATAAAAAATAAAATATTGATAAAAATTCTAAACAAAAATTAAAGTAGCAGCTAATAAAAAATTAACACATTTTAGATGGAAAACATTAGACAATATGAAATAAGAAGCCCTGTTCTTACCCAAGATAGCTAATGTTGTTCATTTGTGTTTACTGCTTTGGTATCCTTTCATATCACATTCCTTTTCATATACAATGATCTTATGATGATGTTCAAAATTTAAACTGGTTCCATAACTGAAAAATTACATAAGAAGTCACACAAAATACTTCCCCATTCTTTTGTCATAATATGAGAAAAGTATTTGAATTAGTCCCATTTATGTGACAGATATTGGATTTCTCTTTTAAAAAATTACCAACATAAAGTAAATTTATGTCTATTCCTTCACATGTGTTCACTTACACATACAAATGTATAGCCTAAGATTAAAAACGTGTTTCATTAGATGACATGAAACTCTTGTTCTGAAAAGTTGACAATATCTACTACTTCATAGTATTGTTGATGAAATCTCAATGACTATTTTTTAAAATATCACGTAAGATTTAGAAAAGAAGCCTGAATGAGGAGGGAGGGAAAAATAAATAATGACAACCATAGCAACAAAACACTCCTCTTTACCATGAAGGAATGCACAGAATGTAAGGATAGTTGGGTACTTGTTGGGGCAGTCTTTCTCTCTTAGGAGATGGAATCTGAGATATTAGCGATGGATCACCACTGTTAAAACACACATCACACAAAAAGAGCTAGGAACATAAAATTAGATCTTGAATATGGTTATTTGGTTGCAAGTCACTGAAACCAAGGAATTAAGTAAGAGATCACCAATTTAATAAGAGGTAACTCACAAATCCAATGAAAAATTGCACAAACCAATCTTCAACATCTCCTGTTTCAGACACTCTATTCAAAAATTTCAAATTATCAGCAAAGAGATTAAAGAAGGTTATGGCAGGAGTGATCTTTTGGGTCATTCCATTATAACCTCAAGACTGGGTCACATTAACACAGATGTGGTTGTCAGAGGAAACATAAAAATGTGTCAAGGAAATAAAGGAGAATTGTAAAATCCCAAGAAGCTATCCTAAATGGTGGTTATTATAGAATTGGCTATGTTTAATCAACTGATTGATTGTACCCTCTTCAGATCAAAAGCAAGAATAAGAAAAGATGTATATAGAAAAATAATTTCCTCTCTGTAGACCTCAGATACCTTATAGCCACAAAACTTACATAAGGCTCTATTTACATACTGAAATAAAATCATAGTTAAATCTTAAGTACAAACATTAGGATATTGATTGACTAGGCTTCTTTAAATAGAGATGATATACCAATAGCTTAAATTAAACAGAAATTTCTTTTTGTCTTATACTGAAGGCTAGCAGTAGGTGGTCCAGGGCTGGTTGGGTGGTACTACCTTTCTCAACATGTGACTTTCATGTCTTAGTCCAAGCAAGAAGCTCATTTTTTTATCACCTGCTAACCAGGGAGAAGGGGAAAAAGAATTAAGACGCATATGCTTATTCATTTTAAGGAAAAGACCTGAAAATAGCTCAGAGTACTTTTGTTCATATCCGCTGAATAAAGCTTAGTCAAATTTCTACACCCAGACGCATGGGAGGTTGAGAAATGTAGTCTTTAGCTTGGGAAATCATGTGACCAGTTCTAATTGTCGCTGTGGAACAAGAGAAGACTGGATATTGACGGACAATGAGCAGTCTGTCGCAGAGTTTTTAAGAAGCTGAGAAATGAGGCTGGCAAAATTAACTAAGAACAGACAATTTAACGGAAACAGAGCAAGACCTGAAGTATGAAAACTTTTAATTCTCAAATAATCAGACTGACATGAGATTTTCCAAAAACAGATCTGGCCAGCAGGTGTTGGTAAAAATCCGAAGTTCTAGAGATAATCTAAAAATGTCTTGAGGTTGTTTTTGTTTTTTGTTTGGACTCTCAGGTATGGCAGAAAAAGTGTATTATTTTGCCCTGTTATGATACTTCTGAGACCTGGTGGCATAGTGGTTAAAAAGCTCGGCTGCTAACCAAGAGGTTGGCAGTTCGAACCCACCAGCTGTTCCTTGGAAATCCTATGGGGCAGTTCTACTCCGTTCTATAGGGTCTCTATGAGTTGGAATCAACTCCATGGCAACGGGTTGTTGTTGTTTTTTCCTAATGATATTTACCGCAAAAGCAGATGAATACAAAAGTTACAAATACAGATCTAGTTTTTTAAAAAGAATTTATTTTTTGTTAATTTTTGCTTTAAATGATGATATTTCCTAAAGGTTATGATTATAAGTTTTTTTTATTGTACTTTAGGTGAAAGTTTACAGTTCAAGTTAAATTCTCATACAAAAATTTATACACATACTGTTAGGTGACACTAGTTGCAATCCCTATAGTGTGACAGCACACTCCCACTTTCTGCCCTGGGTTTCTTGTGTCCATTCAATCAGTTCCTGCCCCTTTCTGCCTTCTTATCCTGCCTCCGGACAGGAGCCGCCCTTTTGGTCTCCTGTATCTGCTCGAACTAAGAAGCACACTCTTCACAAGTATTATTTTATGCTTTATGGTCCAGTCTAATCTTTGTCTGAAGAGTGAGTTTTTGGAATGGTTTTAGTTCTGGATTAACAGAGTGTCTTGGGCCATGGCTTTGGGTGTTCCTCTAGTCTCAATCAGACCATTAAGTCTGATCTTTTTACGTGAACTTGAGTTCTGCTCCACACTTTCCTCCTGCTCCATCAGGGAATCTCTGTTGTGTTCCTTGTCAGGGCGGTCATTGGTAATAGCCAGGCACGATCAAGTTCTTCTGGTCTCAGGCTGATGGAGTTTGTTTATAAGATTTAATTGAGTTTTTGTTAAAAAAAAAAAAACTGTTATAATAGTTTATATTTCATTAAAGAGAACTTAAGATAATGCTTGACACTCTGCCTCTATACCCATTTATCTCCTCCTCATACAGTGGCAGCTTCCTTAATTACATAGAGTATTCCTTTAAAAACATTATTTAAATTATGCAATATGCAAAACATAACTCTCCTAGGAATATTTTTTATTTATTGTAGTATCATACTAAATGCTTCTAGAATTACACATGTCATATGTCTCCTTCATTGCCAGACAATAGATAATTTGGTTCTGAAGTTACTTACATATGTGCTATATGTGTATGTATTCAGGTATTAGTGTGAATTAAAGAAAATTTGAGTAGATATACAAGTCATATATTAGAAACCAAAAATTCCTCATTGGCTACAGGGTGTTATTTCCAAGACATCTCTGCTATTCCATTGAGATGTGGCCGTTAGAGATAATAATCAACAAGGACACTACTCTCTCCCCTAAAAAAAAAAAAAAAAAAACTGGAAAAATTTAATTGGTTGGCTAAGACACTCAGTTCATTTTTGCCATCCCTGTCAAAAATGTATGAAAACGTGTTACAGATAGGTTGTCAGTATGTGTTCCTTCCATTTCTCCCCTTTCCAAAAGACTAGCTGTCATTTAGAAATTTTGAGACCATATTTAAAATTGTTTTAGCCACTTGAAGTAGCTGTGCTTGAAGTTAGAGGTTCCCCACTGGATTTTCTAGTATGATGGATCAGTACACTCTCCTTTTGTTCTTTAGTCATTTGCGAACAAAGCATCTTAACAGTTCATATTCTTCCTCATTTAACATCATCTAAGTCCTTACATGAGAATCTTTACTTTTTCAGTTATTAAGGGGTGGGTTTTACATACATATTAGTATGGCTTATGCTTGTAATTATTTGCCCCATGGATGACACCATTTTCCAGTGACAGTGGATAACTGATAATGACTGCTTCAAAGCCTTCTAGGTACAAAAATGTCTGTTAGATGTCAAACAACTTTGAAGTACAAATCACCATAATAATCCTCATCACCATCATCATCTGTTGAAGTACTACTTTGGACCCCAAATAGCTGACAGAAGAAAACATAGGTCATTCCTGCAAACACCCTTGAAACTTACTTCTATGCAAGGAAGGAATCTTGTCAGTGGTAAATAACGATGTTAACAGTACCATCTGGCTGACTGGTTACTAGAGTTTACAGATTTCTGCTCAATGTGTTCTACAGAAATTTAAGAATCCTCTTCATCAGAGAGTAAAATAGCAACAACAACTAACATTCACCGTCAACAAAAAGCATTTGCTAAGTGCTCTAGATTCAGTTTCACTTAATCCTCAAATACCTTCAAGGTAGATATTATTATTCCTATTTTATATATGCGTAAACTGCAATTTAACAAGTCTAAGCAACTTGTCCAAGTTCACACAATTACTACATGACAAAGACTGGAGTTGAACGTCTGTAGGTTTAATTCTAAACCTGTGCTGTTAACCAGAGTGTGATATGGTACTTTTCTGTGAGTCTAAACTTAGTTCAAAGTAAAACGCCAGTTTATAAACAGCAAAGATTTACACAATTGCGATTATTAAGAATTCAGTTTGGTTTGAATCTTCTTGGCAACTAAAATCAAGGAAGGCATGACAAATGTTGTACATTGGATTCACCAGGAAGCAGATTTTGAGACAGAAATTAGATTCTGAGAGGTTTTTAAGGAGTTCCTTTCGGAGCCCTGGTGGCACAGTGGTTAGGAGCTTGGCTGCTAACCAAAAGGTCAGCAGTTCAAATCCACCAGCTGCGCCTTGGAAGCCATATGGGACAATCTACTGTGTCCTATACAGTCGCTGTGAGTTGGAGTCAACTCGACGGCAACGGATTTTGGTTTGGGAGCAACATCTGTGAAAGAAAGGATTGGGTAGAGGGAGAGAAATTGAGCTGCAATGGCATCTCAATTGAAGACTCAGTCAATCCTGTATGGCATTCTGAAGATGGGATGACCTTTTAGCACTGTCCTTAGATGTTGTTAGAGGTCCACGCCCTCATTGTATGTGGAAATCCATGAAACGGCTGGCAGCTGAGGGATGTTTGTTAGTGGTACCCCCAGTACCTGAGGTAATACATTTTTAAATCTTTAAGAGATATGTGAGCAGTATAATACATCACCTAAATAGTGACACCCATGTTGTCATAGATAATGTTTTGCATATTTTTCAAGAAGGTTTAAAGCTTCTAAAGGCCAACCATAGACCCAAGTTTTTTAAGCTTTAATTTATTCTACCCTAACCTGGGGTTCCAGTCTTATCTCAGTTTGCATAACTAAGTAAAGAATTACAAATCAAGAATTTCTCTCCTACTATCTTTTTTGTTACTCCCAAATGCACAAATGTCTGTTGTGCTTGCTGGAGGCAAGACCTGAACAGGACTAACTGAAGTCTCTTTGGCCTTTTCTGTTACAGGATTCTATTCAGGATCCCACTGCATTTTTATCAGGGGCTCATGGTGTTGACATGTATTACTATCGGTGGTGTTAACCTTGAGCGCTTGGTTAGGTTGGTGTCTTCTGAGTTTCTCCATTATAAATATAAAGTTACTATCTTTCCTTTTTTAGTTCATTAAAAAGCCTGATTTTGTATTTTTAATTATACTTCATATATAATTATCCCTCTCTCGTCTATCTATCTATAGAGAGAGACTCAGTACCTTAATTTCACCTCAAATTCACCATCTATACTTTTTTATTTGTTTTACAGTTTATGTTTTCAAATTTGCAAGCGAAAGAATTAGAGTAAGTTGAGAATAGAATATACGAACCTGTTTTACTCAAAAAAATCTAGGGTTTGGTGAAAAGAAACCTGAAGATTCATTATAAATATGTTCCAAATACTTTATGGGGCATATTTATACTAAAAAATTACTTTCTATCTAAAATACAAATTTAACTAGGTGTCCTGTATTTTATGTGGCAGCCCTATCCTAGCAGGACTAGGCTCCTTGAGACTTAATAAGTTGTTTAGAATATAAGGTATCATCTTACACAAACTTAATATTATGAAATAAGATTTGAAGCTCCCACATAAACAAGGGAGTTAATCAAGTTCCGATGAAAACATGATTGAAAGTTCAGATATCTTTTATTACTGCAAACTCATAAATACCTTAAAATTTCAACATGGCTCTGACAGAGCCTATATGACCCAAAAGGCATGGGGCAGCTCACTAAAGGGCTCTGGTTACTGTTTATATACTTTGTACGTCTGGCCTAAAAGAGCAGGGACAACTACAAAGGAAAAGACCATTATCCTTCTGTAGGGAGGCTATTCTAGTTCCCTACAGTCATTACCCTCATTCTACTTGTGTTGTCCTGTATTTCCATCATAGGAATCTGGCTTATAATTGTTGTTGTTGCTATTAGGTGCCATTGAGTTGATTCCGACACATAATGACCCTATGTACAACAGAGCAAATACTGCGTGGTCCTATGCCTCCCTCACAATCATTGCTGTGTTTGAGCCCATCATTGCAGCCACTGTGTCAATCAATTTAATGGAGAATCTTCCTCTTTTTTGCTGACCTCTACTTTACCAAGCACAATGTCCTTCTCCAAGAAATGATCCCTCCTGATACCATGTCCAAAATACGTGAGATAAAGTCTTGCCATCCTCACTTCTAAGGAACATTCAGGCTTTACTTCTTCCAGAACAGATTTGTTTTTTTGTTTTTTTTTTTTTATGGCACACACACACACACCCATTGCCGTCGAGTAGATTCAGACTCATAGCGACACTACAGGACAGAGTACAACTGCCCCATAGGGTTTCCAAGGAGTAGCTGGTGGATTCAAACTGCCAACCTTTTGGTTAGCAGCCGAGCTCTTAACACTGTGCCACCAGGGCTCCCAAATTTGTCTTTTAATCAAAATGTGATTTCCTAGAATAAAACTTTTTAAAATCTCCTTCACTGTCAACTGTCATAGGAAGACATTCAAAATAACATATATGGCAGTCCATGGTATATTCAATATTCTTTGCCAACACTGTAATTCAAAGGCATCAATTCTTTGGTCTTCCTAACTCATTGTCCAGCTTTTGCATGATTATGAGGCAATAGAAAATACTATGGTTTGGATCAAGGGCACCTTAGTCCTCAAAGTCACCTCTTTGCTTTTTAACACTTGAAAGAGGTCTTTTGCAGAAGATTTGCTTAATGCATGCATTTTTTGATATCTTGACTGCTGCTTCCATCGGTGTTGACTGTGGATCCAAGTAAGATGAAATCCTTGACAACTTCCATCTTTTCTCCATTTATCACGATGTTGTTTATTGGTCCAGTTGTGAGGATTTTTATTTTCTTTATGTTGAGGTGTAATTCATACTGAAGGATGTGGTCTTGATCTTCATCACTAAGTGCTTCAATCTCTTGGCTTTCAACAAGCGATGTTATGTCATCTGATATGATAGGTTGTTAATGAATCTTCCTCCAACCGTAACGCTGCAATCTTCTTCATATAGTCCAGTTTCTTGGATTATTTGTTCAGCAAATGATTGGATTTTGGTCCATTTCGTAGGTAAAGAGAGGGGTTAAGGGTTTAATTGTAGGGAAAGTTTCAGTCTCAGAAAGCCTTTGCTTCATTGGCTATCCAAACTGAGATTTAGGAAGCAAATTATCAAAATCCAGATGAGTGTCTGTCTAAAGCAGTTTTTGTTTTATTTTTTCTGTTTGGAAATTTTAGATGGTTTTTTTGGTATTTATGGCAAAATCATATAACCAAAAAAGCCAAACCCACTGCCGTTGAGTCGATTCTGATTCATAGTGATCCTATAAGACAGAGTAGAACATTTCCATAGGGTTTCCAAGGCTATAAATCTTTATGGAAACAGACTACCACATCTCTCTGCTACAGAGCAGCTGGTGGGTTTGAACTGCTGACCTTTCGATTGGTAGCCAAGCACTTAACCACTGTAACACAAGTGCCCTCCAGAATCACATGGCGAGCAGGGGGAAATGAAAAAAGAGTTACATGCTATCTCAGACAGAATAAGACAGAGAACCTATATCAATAGTGTAGAGAGAACAAGGGCAAAATGGCGCTCTAGGCAGAAGCACCATGCTATCCCTCCATAGCAAAGATACGAAAAACTAAGCCAAGCAGAGAATACAACAATCCTGAAACCCTAAAACATCAAATGAAGAGATGAAGAACTCAGTCAAGCACCAAATGGAGTGAGAAAACTCACAGAGAACAGAGAGCGAGGAGAGATTCATGCAGAGGTACCCTACCAGATAATGCAGCGTGGATCCGCCATCTTGGACTCCTGTTGGAGACCAGCAAACAGGGGGTAGGAGAAAGCAGCCTCACGGAGCTTCCAGCGGGAGACAAAGCAACCGGTAATTGGCGATATATGCTTTCCCACCCCCCACCCTTCTTCACCCCGACTCGGCCTCCTCTGCTTCCCGCGGCCACAGTCTCTTGACCGGGAAACAGCAGCTTTTTGGATTCCACACATCCAAACAGGCGGCTGTCCAAGTGCCATTTGTTGACTGCTGATGTTGCTTTTTTTCAGCTTCTTTATATTTCTTCCTTGCCTCTCCCCACATCCCCCTCCTTTCGCTTGAGTACCTCACTCCGTGAGCCATCTTTGACTCTTCCTGAGGGGCTGCAGGGCTCCGGTAATTTCTGCTATACGCTTTCCCACTCTCTACCCTTCTTCACCCACACTCGGCCCCCTCTGCTTCCTGTGGACACAGTCTCTTGTCCAGAAACACCAGCCCACACTAGCTGGCTCTCTGAGTGCCATTTGTTGGCTGCTAGTGTTACTTTTTTTTTTCTTTTCTGCTTCTTTTGATTTCTTACTTGCCTCTTGCCAACTCCCCCTCACTTTGCTCAAGTACCTGGCTCCGTGCACCATCTTTGCTTCTTCCTGAGGGGCTGCAGAGCTCCGTTCGAGTGTGGAGCTTCTTCCTGGTTTGGGCTACCATGCTGGTGGGATCCTGGGGCTTTTGTTTGTTTGTTTGTTTTGAATTGTTTGTTTTCTTTTCTTTTTCTTGAGTTGGGAGCCCTTTCTGGCCAGGCTGAGCTGCGTGGCAGGGAGATTCCCCTTCGGCTTCCACAGACATGCAGAGGGATCCCTCAGGGCATTTCTTTTTATATTGTTTTTTTTTTAATTCTGTCTCTTTGGGAGCATTTCTAGTTTTGTTTTTTTTTTAAATTTTTTTTTTTGTTTTCTTTTTCCTCTTTTTCCCTTTTTGTCTTTCTTCATTGCTCAGTTTCTCTCCTCTCTATATCTTCCCTCTCTTTCTCTTCCCTGAATATCTGGCATTGTATACCTCTACTCCTTCTAGCCAGGCTGTACTGAAACACCTGAGAGCGACTTCCCAGACCTCATAGTTGCACTGGTGGGATCCCTGGGAACTTTGTGGTTCTTTAACCTTTCTGATTCTTATTTATAAATTCTTTTCTTTTGTTCCTCCTCCCCGTTCAGTTTTTCTCCATTCCATAGTCTCTCATCACTCCACTCCAATGGCAAGCTCCCATAGCATTCTTTTTTGTTTGTTTGTATGTTTTTGGCTCCTGTTCCTCCTCTCACCCATAGCCATCTTAGCTCCACACAGAAAAATCTCCCCGCTGCATCCTGCCTACCTGCACCGTGAACTTGACATCACACCACCAAGCAGCACAGGCACGGCCTACTGGAACCTGCCCTGCACCGATTACCGACCCACTCTGGTGGCTGTAGTAAGTGCCACAAACAACCCATCCCAGTAACTCCTCTTCAGCTACACCTGCCCTGCCATACCATATCTGAGTGACTGACCCTGCCAGTTGAAGAAGGAGGCAAAAAGTATTGTGTCCACAGACGAGCAAACAACAAAAAACACACAGTCCACCTGCTCAGACATAGTCAAATTTTTTTTTAAAAAAAGGGACAAAAAAAAAACACAAATCTACAATCAATAAATGAGAAAAATAACTATGAATACCCGGAAGACAGAAGACAATAAAAAAAAAATTTACAAAAACGGGGCAGGATGTTTCCAGTAGGCCTCCAAAATAAACACCAGGTGACTCTCCTCTGGAAGAAAATGCACTAGAACTACCTGATAGGGAATTCAAATCTCTAATACTCAGAATTCTCCAAGAACTGAGGCAAAAAGCTGACAAACATGAAGAAAAACTAGACAAATTCATGGAAAATACAGACAAAAAATTGGCAGAATTCAGGAAAATGATGCAGGAACAAAATGCCAAAATAAATTCACAACTAGAAATTATACAAAGACAACAATTAGAAATCCAAAAGATAAACAGCAAGATTTCAGAAATGGACGATGTCATAGAAGGGCTGAGAAGCAGATTTGAAACAGTGGAAGACAGGATCAGTGGAATTGAAGACAAACACTTGGATAAAACTGTTTCAGGAAAACTCAGAAAAAAGAACAAAGAAAAATGAAGAGACCTTAAGAGTTATGAGGGATACAATCAAAAGCAAAAATTTTCAAGTGATCGGAGTTCCAGAAGAGGGGGAGAAAACAGAAAACACAGAGAGGATCATTGAAGAACTGCTAACAAAAAACTTTCCCAATATCATGAAAGATGAAAAGCTGGCCATCCAACAAGCTCAACAAACCCCATATAGAACAGACCCCAAAAGAAAATCACCAAGGCATATCATTTTCACACTCGCCAAAACCAACAACAAGCAAAGAATCCTGATAGCAGCTTGTGAAAAACAAGAAGTCACATACAGAGGAGAAACAGTAAGACTAAACTCAGATTATTCTGCAGAAACCATGCAGGCAAGAAGGCAATGGGATGAAAAAAGAAAAAAATTGCAAGCCAGGAATAATATATCCTGCAAAGCTCTCGTCCAAATTTGATGGTGAAACTAGGTCATTTCCAGATAAACAGAAATTAAGGGACTATGTAAAAGTCAAACAAAACTTACAAGAATTATTAAAGCGAGTTCTTCGATCTGAGGACAAACAGCTTCAGCTCACAGGCAGAACCTAGGACGCAGGATCCTACCAGCCAGATACCAATCTAGGAAATGAACTCTCGAGGACTATCCAAAACCAAAAGAAATACAAGAGGGAATCAGAGCAGTTAATCAGTAAACAACAACAACATCAAAACAATAAAAGAGGAATAAATGACATAGGTATAAAACCTTCTAATGGAGAGGAAGGCAAGGTGATACGAAGTAAAGGTAGACTGCTTCAAATTGAGAAAGATAAAGGTAAAATTTATGGTAACCACAAAGAAAGTTAACAAACATACTCATAAAAAAAAAGAGGAAAAACAGTCTCAGCAAAAACAAAACCTACAAAAACAAAAGAAATGAAAAAAAAAATCCACAAACAAAAGTAACTCAGCACAAGAGAGTAAGAAGAACAAAGAAAATTTCAGCACCACAAAAAAAAGCACTACAAAATGACAGCAACAAACCCACATCTATCAATAATTACACTGAATGGAAATGGACTCAATGCACCCATAAAGAGATAGAGACTGACAGAATGGATAAGAAAACAGGATCCATCAATATGCTGTCTACAGGAGAAACACCTTAGAAACAAAGATGTGAATTTCTTAAAAGTCAAAGGTTGGAAAAAATATATCAAGCTAAAACGACCAAAAAAGAGCCGGAGTTGCAATACTAATCTCAGATAAAATAGATTTTAAAACGAAATCTACCATAAATGACAAAGAAGGACACTATATAATGATTAAGGGGATAATCCATCATGAAGACATAACCATAATAAACATATATGCACCCAATGATAGGGCTCCAAAATACATAAAACAAACTCTAACAACACTGAAAAGAGAAATTGACAGTTACACAATAATAGTAGGAGACTTCAACACACCACTCTCAGTAAAGGACAGAACAACTAAGAAGAAACTCAGCAAAGATACACAAGACCTAAAGGGCACAATCAGCCAACTTGACCTCATAGACATATATAGAACACTCCATCGATCTGCTGCAAAGTGCACATTCTTTTCCAATGCACATGGAATGTTCTCCAGAATAGACCACATCTTAGGCCACAGAGCAATCCTCAACAAGATCCAAAACGCTGAGATAATTCAAAGTATCTCCTTTGACCACAATGCCATCAAGGTACAAATTAAGAATACAAAGAGCAAGGAAAACAAATCAACTACATGGAAACTGAATAATACCCTGCTTATACATAACTGGGTAATCGAAGAAATCAGAGATGAAATAAAAAAATTCCTTGAATCAAATGAGAATGAAAACACATCATACCAAAACCTTTGGGACACAGCAAAGGCAGTCCTCAGAGGACAATTTATAGCAATAGATGCACATATCAAAAAAGAAGAAAGGGACAAAATCAAAACATTAACCACAGAACTCAAACAAATAGAAAGAGAACAGCAGAAAAAGCCCACAACCACAGGAAGAAAGGAAATAGTAAAGATCAGAACAGAAATAAATGAAATAGAGAACAGAAAAACAATAGAAAGAATCAACAAAACCTAAAGTTGGTTCTTTGAAAGAATCAACAAAATCTACCAACCAGTGGCCAGACTGACAAAAGAAAAACAGGAGAGGACACAAATAACCCAAATAAGAAATGAAATGGGGGACATTACAACAGACCCAACTGAAATAAAAAGGATTATAACACAATATTATGAAAGACTATACTCCAACAATTTTGAAAACCTAGAGGAAATGGATAAATTTCTAGAAACACACAGCCTACACAAACTACAACAAAGTGATGTTGAAAATCTGAACAGACCCATAACAACAGAAGAGATTGAAAAGGTAATAAAAAAAAAAAACTCCCAACCAAAGAAAGCCCTGGCCCAGATGGCTTCACTGGAGAATTCTACAAAACATTTACAGAAGAGCTTGTACCAGTACTACTCAAGCTATTTCAGAGCATAGAAGAGGAAGCAATACTTCCATATTCATTCTATGATGCCAGCATAACGCTGATACCATAACCAGGAAAAAATGTCACAGAAAAAAAAAATACACACCAATATGTCTCATGAATATAGATGCAAAAATTCTCAACAAAATTCAAGCCAGTAGAATTCAGTATCATATCAGAAAAATAATACAACACGACCAAGTAGGATTCATACCAGGTATGCCAGGATGGTTCAACATTAGAAAATCAATCAACGTAATTCACCACATAAATAAAAGGAAAGAAAAGAATCACATGATCATCTCAATTGATGCAGACGAGGCATCTGACAAAGTCCAACACCCATTCCTGATAAAAACTCTCAATAAAACAGGTATAGAAGGGAAATTTCTCAACATAATAAAGGGCATCTATGCAAAACCAAAGGCCAACATCATTCTTAATGGAGAGAGGCTGAAAACATTCCCCTTGAAAACAGGAACAAGACCAGGATGCCCTTTATCTCCACTCCTATTTAACATTGTGCCGGAAGTTCTAGCTAGAGCAATAAGGCAAGAAAAAGAAATAATGGGCATCCAAATTGGTAATGAAGAAGTTAAACTGTCCCTGTTTGCAGATGATATGATACTATACACAGAAAACCCTAAAGACTCCACAAGAAATCTACTGGAACTGATAGAAAGATTCAAAGATCCAGCAGAGTAGCAGTACAAGATAAACATTCAAAAATCAGTTGGATTCCTATACACCAATAAGGAAATAAGGAAATCAGGCAAACAATACCATTTTCAATAGCCCCTAAAAAGATAAAATACTCAGGAATAAATCTGACCAAGGATGTAAAAGACCTATACAAAGAAAACTACAAAACACTACTGCAAGAAACCCATAAATGAAAAAACATACCATGCTTATAGATAGGCAGACTCAACATTGTGAAAATGACAATTCTACCCAAAGCAATTTACAAATACAACACAATCCCAATCCAAATACCAACAACATTCTTCAAAGAGATGGAAAAACTAATCATTAACTTTATATGGAAAGGGAAGAAGCCCCGAATAAGTAGAGCACTACTGAAGAAGAAGAATAAAGTTTGAGGACTCACACTATCTGACTTCAGAACCTACTATACAGCTACAGTAGTCAAAACAGCCTGGTACTAGTACAACAACAGATACATTGACCAATGAAACAGAATTGAGAACCCAGATGTAAATCCATCCACCTACGGTCACCTGATCTTCGACAAGGGCCCAAAGTCCATCAAATGGGGAAAAGACACTCTTTTTAACAAATGGTGCTGGCAAAACTGGATATCCATCTGCAAAAAAATGAAACAAGACCCATACCTGAGGCCGTATACAAAAACTACTTCAAAATGGATCAAAGACCTGAATATAAAGCCTAAAACTATAAAGTTCATAGAAGAAAAAATAGGACCAACACCTCAGGCCTTAATACACAGCATTAACAGGATACAAACCATAACCATCAATGCACAAACCCCAACAGATAAGCTAGATAATTGGGATTTTCTAAAAATCAAACACCTATGCTCTTCAAAAGACTTCACCAAAAGAGTAAAAAGAGAACCTACAAACTGGGAAACAATTTTTGGACAGTACAAGTCAGACAAAGGTCTAATCTCCATAATCTACAAAAAAATCCAACACCTCTACAACAAAAAGACAAACAATCCGATTAAAAAATGGGCAAAGGAAATGAACAGACACTTCACCAAAGAAGACATTCAAATGGCCAACAGACACATGAGGAAATGCTTGCAATCACTAGCCATTAGAGAAATGCAAATTAAAACCACAATGAGATACCATCTCACCCCAGCATTACTGGCACAAATCAAAAACACTGGAAATAACAAATGTTGGAGGGGCTGCAGGGAGATCGGAAGATTTATGCACTGCTGGTTGGAATGCAAAATGATACAACCATTTTGGAAAATGATAGGCACTTCCTCAGAAAGCTAGAAATTGACATACCATTCGATCTAGCAATCCCACTCCTAGGAATATATCCTAGAGAAATAAGAATCGTCATTCGAATAGAGATATGCACACCTATGTTCATGGCAGCATTGTTCACAATAGCAAAACGAAGGAAACAACCTAGATGCCCATCAACAGATGAATGGATAAACAAACTATGGTACATACACACAGTGGAGTACTATGCAACGAGAAAGAACAACAATGAATCTGTCAACCATCTCATAACATGGATGAAACTGGTGGACATTATGCTGAGTTAAATAAGTCAGTCACAAAAGGACAAATATTGTATGAGACCTCTATTGTAAAAACCCATGAAAAAGTTCACACACAAAATGTAACCATCTTCATTGGTTAGCAGGGATGGGAGGGGTGGGGGGGAATATCAAATAGACAATAGATAAGTGGTATTCTGGGTGAAGGGTGAGACAGTACACAATACAGGAGAAACTAGCACAACTTGTACAAGGAAATGTCATGGAAGCCCCATAGACACATCCAAACTCCCTGAGGAACTGAATTGCTGGGCATAGGGCTGTGGGGACCATGGTCTCGGGGAACATCTAGCTCAATTGGCAGTACACAGCTTATAAAGACAATGCTCTACATTCTACCTTGGTGAGTAGTGTCTGGGGTCTTAAAAGCCTGTGAGCGGCCATCTAAGTTACTCCACTGGTCTCATCCCTTTGTGAGCAAGGGAGAATGAAGAGAACAGGATACAAGGAAAAGATTAGTCCAAAGGACTAATTGTCCACAGCTACCAAGGCCTCCACCGGACTGAGTCCAGTACAGCTAGATGGTGCCTGGCTACCACCACTGACTGCTCTGACCAGGATCACAACAGAGGGTTCTGGACAGAGCTGGAGAAGAATGTAGAGCATAATTCTAACCCACAGAAAAAAAGACCGGATTTACTGGCCTATAGGAGACTGGAGAAACCCCAAGAGTATGGCCCCCAGACACCCTTTTAGCTCAGTGGTGAAGTTATCTCCGAAGTTCACTGTTCAGCCTGGGAGTGGACAGCTCCGTAAGACCAAATGAAACTAACAAGGTACAGGAGTCCAGTGACAAGGGCCAGAAGGCAGAAGGGGACAAGGAAGCTGGTGATAGGGAACCCAGGTCTGAGTAAGGATATTGTTGATGTGTTGTGAGATTGTTAACCATTGGCATAGGGCAACATTTGTAGTAACTGTTGAATGAGAAACTCTTTTGTTCTGTAAGCCTTCATCTTAAGTGAGAATAACAGCACAATTGGAAGAGCATAGTCAATGTCACTGAACTGTGCATGTAGAAATTTTTGAAATGGTGTATCTTTGGCTATGTGTATTTTCACCAAAAAAAAAAGGTTGAAAAGTTATAAGGTTGATATGTTGTCGGGTTGTTAACCAATGTCGTAAAACAACATGTATACTTCTGTTTCGTGAGAAACTATTTGTTGTGTAAGCCTTCACCTGAGGCACAAAAAAAAAAAAAAGTGTAGAAATCCGTGGTATTAATAAAAGTGGTAGAATGTTGATGCTGTTAGCTGTCATCAAGTCAGCCCCAGACTCATAGACACCCCACACACAATGGAACTAAATGCTGCCTAATCCTGAACCATCCCCATGATTACTTGTGCACTGGACCATTGTGATCTATAAGGTTTCACTGGCTGATTTTTCTGAAATAGATTACCAGGCCTTTCTTCCTAGTCCATCTTGGTCTGGAAGCTCTACTGTAACCTGTTCAGCATCATAGCAATGTTCAAGCCTCCACTGAAAGATAGGTGGTAGCTGTGCAAGAGGCGCATTGGCAGCTGTAGCCATAGTGTAGAAAATAGTGGTATTAGTATGAGTGGTAGAAAATGGTAGGTAAATCTTAGTGATAATACCTCAAAGACTGCGGTGCTGGCAGAGGTGGAAAGGACTGTGGACTACAAAGAGGAGACCAGGGAGGCCTCATCTAGTCCTGTTAAGGAGTTGCCTTCAGCAAGCACAGCAGATATTTGTTCATTTGGGAGCAATAAAAAGACAATAAGAGATAAATTCATCACTTGTAATATTTTGCTTAGTTATAAAAATTGATGAACAGGACTGATCTCCAGGATATGGTTGGATAAGTTAAAATTTAAAATCTTGAGTCTGTGATTGGCCTTTAGGAGCTTATATCATTCTTGAGAAAATATGCAAAATATTATCATATGATAATGTGGGTGTCATTTTTCAGAGAAAAAAAGTCCAAAATTTTCAGTAAATTTTAAAGATGCTCATGATTCCAAAAACAGTCCACTGACCATAATAATAATATTTGAATTATAGTACTAAGGATAATTTTCAGAAGGTGGCAAAAGTTGCTATGTTTTGTATTAATCCCTCGATTATATTTTACCATTACAGCTTGTGTTATAGTACAAATGGAAAAATATTACTAAGTGCATACGTTTGTTGCCCTAGTTTATGAAAGATCATCAGTGTTTCAAAGGGTACATGAGTAAAAGTAAATTATTTAACGAAATTGTGTTGGGAAATAGCGAGAAAAAAAGAACATAATTATGTTTTGTTTAATGTATTCTCCAAAGTAGAGCATAGTAATTTGTTTCATGACTTGTAATACATAGGGGTATTTCTAATAGATTTTCTTCCAGATATTTATCTGTCAATCTCCAACTCATTAACATTAGTTATTAATATTTGATTTGGAAGAAAGAACTTTAATATAATGTAAACTAGATTTTAGCCAGTATTTATACATATAAAAATGTACAGCAGTCGTCATTGCACACAGTGGTGCAGGACCATAAAAATGACCATGCAAGCAGAAACCATGCGTAGCTTGTGAGGTGATCTTTCTAAACAATGCAAAATGTTACATTTGTTCTGTTACATTTAAAAATGTTTGTTCAAACACTAAAAGACAGTGAAGAGCAAAATGGCAGGGGGGGCAGAAATTGACAGAACTAACTTTGTCAGAACTCTGGAAACAAGTCAGAAGGTTATAGCAATTAAACCAACACTGAATCAGGAAATAGGTGATGTATACAGAGTAGGAAAACTTTGGTTTTCCACTCATCTGTGGCCCTCCCTGGCTCTGTGTGGCCTCCTTAAAGCCGAAGTGGCCTGCGCTTCCAAAGATGGTGCCTGGTCTCTGGCTCTAGAGACAGCAGAGCAGACTATATTTGCAATTTATTGTGTGTGTCTATTCTAACCTGTCTGGGGGCTGCCTACAGGACTGAAGCAAGGGGTTCATCTAGGTCTGGCCTGTCTCAGAGCTCACACAGGGCTGAGGGTAAGTAGACAATTATTGAACTGCCTGTAGCCATCTGGGGCCAGAGAGTGCAATTAAAGCATACAAAAGGTGCCTAAGAACTGGAGAGGAAAGAGAGAGGGATTCTTCCAGAAATTAAGGATTTCAACAGCACCATGTATATGTGGAGACTGAAAAAGCTATGCACTTGCCCAGTGCAAGATGCATGAAGAAACTACTTCATAAGACCCTGTGCTCTCTCTTAGGGCTGATCCCTAGGCTCAGGTCAAGCCAGATGAAGTGTTGAAGGAAGTCCCCTGAACAGAGCCAGTTTTCAAAAACCAGAAGAAGTATTTTTGTTTGTTTGTTTTTGCCCCTGTCATTTAAGAAAATTTCTGTCAAAACACTAGCTGAATGCAAGGAATAGAGACTCAGCATCCACAATTTTCCAGGAAGGCCGTTTTTGCATAAATTGTTAGGAGAAGTCACTAAAAAAGGACAACTATAGTCTTCAACCATAACAAAACAAACAAAAATCAAACCTGGAGAAGAAGAATCTGAATTTCAGAATTACCACAGTACAACATTCAAATGTTCTGGCTTCAACAAAAAAATAAAAAGAATACAAAGTAACAGGAAAGGATGGCCCATTAAAAAGAACAAAGTAAAGTGAAAGAAATCAAATCCAATGAAGTGTAGGTAATGAATATAGTAAGCAGATACTTTAAAACAACAGTATTAAATATACTCAAAGAGTTAAAGGAAATTAGGAAAAATATACATGAACAAAATAAGAATATCAGTAAAGATACAGAAATTATAAAAAGGAATCAGAGAAATACTGGAGCTGAAAAATTCACTGGAGGGATTCAACAGATTATTTGAGCTGAAAGAAGTAAGAATTAGCAAACTTGAAAATAGGACATTGAAACTATAGTGTTAGAGGAGCAAAGAGAAAAAAAATTGAGAAAAGTGAATAGAAACTAAGGGACTTGTCAGACTCTATCAAGGGGATCAACATACACATTATGGAATTCCCAAAAACATGAGAGAGAAAGGGACAGAAACATTATTTGAAGAAAGAATCACTGAAAACTTCCCGAATTTGATGAAAGATATGAATCTACGCATTCAAAAAGTTCAACAAACTACTAGTAGCATCAGTCCAAAAAGAACTACACCAAGATAAATTGTAATCAAACTCTGTAAATCAACAATAAATAGAGAATCCTGAAAGGAGCAAAAGAGAAGCTACTAGTCACCTCCAAAGATCCTCAATTAAATTGAGTACTAATTTCTTCTTAGAGACCAAGGAGGCTAGAGCGCAGTAGGATGATATATTTAAAGTGCTGAGAGAACAGATCTGTCAGCCAAAAATTCTATGTCTGACAAAACTCTCCTTAAAAAATGAAGGTGAGGATAAATAACTAAACATAAGAAGTAAAATAATAAAACTCTTAAAAGAAAACATAGAGAAAAAGCTTAGGAACCCAGTTTTTGAAAATGGATTCTTAGATATTACACCAAAAGTATGAGCAACAAATTCAAAACAGACAAATTGGACTTCATTAAAATTATAAACTTTTATGTATCTAATGAATTTATCAAGAAAGTGAAGAGACAACTTATAGAATGGGAGAAAATATTTGGTAACCATATATCTGATAAGGGTTTAATACCCAGAATGTTTGAAGAACTCCTACAACTGAACAACCAAAAGACAATCCAATTAAAAAATGGGCAAAGGACTTGAATAGATATTTCTGTAAATAAGATATAAAAGTAGCCAATAAGCAGATGAAAAGATCTTCAATATTGCTAGTCATTATGGAAATAAAAACCACAACAAGATATCACTTCCCACCCACTAGGATGGTTATTATCAAGAAGAAATAGAAAATAACAAGTGTTGGTGAGGATGTGGAGAAATTGGAACTTTTATTCATTGCTGGTGGGAATAAAACATGGTACAGCCCCTGTGGAAAACAGTTTGGCAGTTACTCAAGAGGTTGAACATAGATTGCTATCTGACCCTATAATTCTTTTCCTAGGTATATGCCCAAAAGATTTGAAAGCAAAGACTCAAACATATACATATACACCAATGTCTATTGCAGCATTATTCACAACAGCCAAAATATAGATACAGCCAAAGCTATCAACAGATGAATGGATAAATAAAATGCAGGTATATACTAACAATAAAATATCGTTGTTGTGTTAGTGTCATCAAGTTTGTTCCAACTTATAGTGACCCTATGTGCAGCAGAATAAAACACTGCCTGGTCCTGCGCCATCCTCAAAATCATTGCTCTGTTTGAGCCCACTGTTGCAGCCACTCTGTCAATCCATCTCCCTGAGAGTCTTCCTCTTTTTCACTGACCCTCTACATTACCAAGGATGATGTCCTTCTCCAAAGACCGGTCCCTCCTGATAATATGTCCAAAGTACATGAGATGAATTCTCACTATCCTTGCTTCTAAGGAGCTTTCTGGCTGGCTGTACTTCTGAGACAGATTTGCTCGTTCCTCTGGCAGCCCATGGTATATTCAATATTCTTTGCCAACACCATAATTGAAAGGCATTAATTCTTCTTTGGTCTTCCTTATTCGTTGTCTAGCTTTCACATGCATATGAGGCAATTGAAAATAACATAGCTTGGGTCAGGCACATCTTAGTCCTCAAAGTGACATTTTTGTCTTTTAACACTTCAAAGAAATCTTTCGAAGCAGATTTGCCTAATGTAATACATTGTATGATTTCCTGACTGCTGCTTCCATGGGCGCTAACTGTGGATCCAAGTAAAATGAAATCCAAGTAAAACTTCAGTATTTTCTCCATTTATCATGATATTGCTTATTGGTACAGTAGTGAGGATTTTTGTTTTCTTTAAATTGAAGTGTAATCAATACTGAAGGCTGTGGTCTTTGAATTTTCATCAGAAAGTGCTTCAAGTCCTCTTTGCTTTCAGCAAGCAAGATTGTGTCATTTGCATATTGCAAGTTGTTAATAAGTCTTCCTCCAATCCTGATGCTGCATTCTTCCTTATATAGTCCAGTTTCTTGGATTATTTGCTCAGCATACAGATTGAATAGGTATGGTGAAAGAATACATCCCTGATGCACACCTTTCCTGACTTTAAACCATGCAGTATCCCCTTGTTCTGTTCAAACAACTGCCTCTTGATCTATGTACAGGTTCCACATGAGCACAATTAAGCGTTCTGGAATTCCCATTCTTCACAATGTTATCCATAATTTGTTATGACCCACACATTCGAATGTCTTTGTACAGTCAATAAAACACAGGAAAACCTCTTTCTGGTATTCTCTGCTTTCAGCCAAGATCCATTTGACATTAGCAATGACATCCATTGTTCCACATCCTCTTCTGAATCTTGCTTGAATTTCTGGAAGTTCCTTGTCAATGCACTGCTGCAATTGTTTTTGAATTGGAATGTTACTCAGCCATAAAGAGAAATGAAGTTCTGATACATGTTTACAACATGGATGAACGTTGAAAATATTATGCGAAGTGAAATAAGTCAAACAAAAAAGTACACATATTGCATGGTCCCACTTATATGAAATATCTAGATTAGGCAAGTGCATGGATACCAAAGTTTAGTAGTGTTTACCAGGGGCTAAGAGGGAGGGATAAATGTGGAGTTAGTGCTTAAAAGGTACTGAGTTTCTCTTTGGGGTGATGAAAACTTTTGAAAATAGATAGATTCACAGCATGGTGAATATCATGTCACTGAATTGTACACTTACAAAGTGTTAAAAAGCAAATTCTTATTATATATTTTACCACAATAAAATTGTAAAAAATATAAAAACTATCTTACTGTCTGCTATAAATGTATAGGAAAATGAAAAAATAATAAAGCTAGTATTTATTAGCTATACAATTTAAAAAATTGTATATATTTACTATATACTATACAATTTAAAAAATTAGAAACACTAACATTTAAAGCATTCTTTGTTAAATCATGGCAAGTGTAGTTTGAACAGTGCTTCCTGTCCTCCCTTATAACTTACAATATTTTTATTTCTAAATATCACATGAGTTTATCAGGGAAGACAAGGAGACAACACAACTATATGCTTTGCTTTCTCTCTGGGAATTGAATTACAGATTTTTTTCTCTTTTTATTTAATGTGATTGGTCATTGATTATGATGTGCATCTGTTATTTATGTAATGGCTTGTGAACTGAAGAGGTAGCAATGATGTTTGTACTTTATGCAATTATTCACAGTTAATATACCATGGTAACTGAAATGTGTGCCATGTCATTGGGGTGCTGGTAACTGAAATGTGCACATTTTGGAACCATATAAATCTAGGACTGCCTGTATTTACCACTTCTAGAACTAAGGGGGATGTTAAATTTAGTTAATAGTAAACACTTTCCTCTTTGACGGATCAGGTGGCTCAGCAGGAGTAGCCAGAAAGGGTAACTTACCTGGGGCTTAGTTTTACCTTCATAAGCTTGACAAAAACCCTCCCAAGCACTCAGGTAAATAAGTAAAGACATAGCTTCAAGACAAGTGTTCCAGCTGCCCTAACCACCATGACACCCATAAGCCTCTTTTATAAAGAAATTCTGGAATCCTCACAACTTCTTCACCCCTATATTTGATGCTGCTACCAGCAAGAGAGCCCAGCATAGGAAAATACAACTTTATAGAGACCAGCATTCAGCTGGAACTTGAGCCCATTAGTCTTTCAGTAAATATTAGCCAGTGTTTCTCTCTTCTCTCTGCAAAACTGATAGTCTATAAACCTGCCAGTTCATGTCCATTATCTGTAATTACAGACCTGGACACAGATATCTAATCCCATCAGACTATGCTGTGCTTTGGTTTTACAGAGATCCCATCCATTCCTCCTGCACAGAATCCTTCTTCACTCTTCTTATTTCCCATTTTCCCACATGGATGCTCTATTCTAAAATACTATTTTCCCAAATTTTAGGTGAATATTATGTTCACATTATGTACAACCACAGTCCCTGTACATTTCTTTTATCCGTTCATTTTACTTGCAAAGAGAAAAAAAAATAGTTTTAATGGACTAAAAAACTATACAATCTTTTTTCTTTATCTAGTATATATTTTGAGAATTTACAAAAGCCGAAACTTCTTAGCAAAGAAAAAAACGTTGTTAACAGGGGAGAGCACAAAGGACATCTTTTCCAAAGACTATGGATGCTTTAAAGGTTTTGTTTTGCTTTCCTATGGAAACAAAATATTTGTTTTTCTTGAGGCAGATACTAAAACTTTGTTATTGTGCTCTGCAGGAAAAGAAAGCCCTAGAAAACTTCTCAGTAGTCAGGAGCCAATGTTAATTTCTTTTATCTAACATTACCAGAGTTCAAAGATTGTTGTAAATGTCCGCAATCAAATCTACAAAAGATGTCTCTGAGGATGGGATTAGGAAGCAAACACTTCCTGAGGTCAACTGTTAACCTTAGATGATACCTTTCTATACACCAGCAAAACATCAAGGAGCTTGGAATCAAGGAAAATCCACTCTAATTAATACTTACTAACAAAGGTCAGCCACAAGGAGTAATTAGACCTGTGTGTAATGCCCAGAGAGCCTAATCCTTTGCTTGTTTTGCAATTTTCAAGTAGAAGCCCCTAAGAGACACCGCTTCGCTATGGGGAGGGGTACCCACAGGCTGTTGTAACATGAAAGTGTTGAAGATTAGCACAGACAAGAGTTAGGATATGGAGTTGGGAGAAGAGCAACTAGGATGTAGGAGCCAAGAATCAGCAAGTGCACCGATCATCACTTCCAGGTTAAGGTGAGAGTGAGGAATTATATCTGTGTCGCAGTCAGATGAAACAGGCAAATTTTACAACCAACTGACTTAACTGGAGTGAAGAACTCTCAGATCATATCCTGGACCTTGTAATTATGTGGCAATTAAGCAAAAATATCTTGACCAAAGCTTGGATTTTGAGGGGCAAGACTGAACTAGTGTTAGAATCTAGTCCTAGGGCATGATCCACACACAAATTCACGTAAATCAATATTTTTTCTATGGCAGGTCTCTCTGAATGCCTAGGCTTCATACCCCTTTGCCTCTCTTTCTTTTTCATTAAATTAAAAGAAACAAATTTAAATGTAAGTATAAATATGTATATGTTTACACGTATATAAATTTAAAAGCATGTTGTATTTACCAATTGCTTTGGAAAAACACTTTCACTTTGGGAAATCCAATATTTTGCCTTCAAGAACAATGTCTCCATGAATCAGAGTCTCTGAGGTGAACATTCAGATCTGAAAATTATTAATCTGTTCCCTAACATTCCTTGGCACTAAGACTTTAATGAAGTCTAAATAGTTTATTTTAGTTAGCTATAGTGAATTTTTCTCTTTGGTCAAGTGATAAAGAGCTTTATCCATTTTGTCACTTCTTTATTCAAAGAAAATTACTGGCCTACAGTGTGGTAAGAGCTTTATTTTCTATTTATTAGGGATACAAATATGAATAAGATAGAGTTCCTATCTTTAAGGGCTTAATTTCTAGGAAATTTGAGAGATGGAGGGAGGTGGAAGCAGAAGACTCCAAGATCAACAATTGAGGGATGAAGGAATGGGCACAAGCATTGTCTTTCTAGACAGACAATTGGAGTACAAGTAGGTAGATATTCCTAGCCCCATATAGGCAAGTCTTTCTTGCAAATGATGCTAGTCAGCACATTAGATTATTAGGTGTGGGGCAGTAAGAACAATGCTGTGAACCAGAATCAGCATAAGACTGGTTCCTATGAGAGGGAGGTCAAGTATTCTTCCACCTTCCCACTTCTCCATCATTTCACTCTCTTAGTCCTCTGCTGGATTCAATAATTCACTGCAAAGATCACAAAGAACTCACAAGAACTCACAGACTGTACTCTCAGTTACATGGTTTATTAGGGTAACAACTCAAAAGTTAACAGGATACATTTGAGACACAACTCAGGGTAAATGTCAGATAATTGAGGATACAACTCAAGGAAGGTCTGAGAAGGTCCCCAAAGCAGAGAGCTATCTCCCTTAGTCAGCCAGGGCAGCTTCAGACAATTTCCTGGCTGGAACAAGTCTCTCTCAGGGTGACGACTCTCAGACAGCTCTCCTCTTGATCAGGACTCCTCTGCCCTCTGGTTCTAGGGTTTTTATAGGCCAGTCCACCTACTCCTTGTCAATTACTAAGTGGTCTCCCTAACCAACGCAAGTAAAGGTTTGCTACTGTACCAGGCTCCCCAGCCAATCCCAGTAAAAGTCTACAGGGTGGGTGATAAACTGACAAATCCTTGGAAGCTATTTATGGGCACAGTAAACCAACCAACTCCCTGCAAGCCACTTATGCAGATAGCAAATCAACCAACCTCTTACAAGATTGCAGCCTACCAATCATTCTGGGAGAATTACAAACTCAGAGCCAGAAAGGCCATATAAGAGAAACCTACTGCACTGCAGGGTCTAATAGAAAATATCATTCAAAATATTGTAGATTGCACAAAATAGTCAGAGATAGATAGCAATCTTTACAATGGTAATAAAAACACAAACCCATTGCCATTGAGTGCATTCCGACTCATAATGACCCTACCGGATAGAGTAGAACCACTCCGTAGGGTTTCCAAGGAACAGCTGGTAGATTCCAACCGCTAACATTTTGGTTAGCAGCCAAGTTCTTAACCACTGTGCAGCCAGGGCTCTGCAATGGTAATAGGTGGTGACAATACGTATAGTGTCAGAGGTGGCTTCCATCTTTGCCGTAAAAAAGATGCATTTATGTTTATTGTAACCAACTTGGATAGTCGGTGTAGGTGTCCTAATGTCACAGAGATAGCAGGGTTGGTTTTTGTTTTTTGGTTTTTTTTTTTTTTTCAGTTTTATCCATTGCTACATTCCTAGCACTAAGCATACTTGCAGCATATTGAGTATCCAATAAGTACTTATAGATTATTGTGTCATGTAATGGCAGGAGTTGGGCTCTAGCATTAGATTTTTATTAACCTCTACCTGATAATGCTATATTCAGAGAAAAGCATCTTTGAAGGGTGAAATCAAAACTAATGTCCATGATTGGACATGACTTATGTTGTTAGCCAATGGAAAATTACTATGCCTCTAACAACAATGTGGGCCAGAAGCATGAAGGGAAATATGCCATTTTATGGAAAAGCTAGAATTTTAATATATTATGGCCTGATAATGAGTTTTACCTATTACAAAGTGTTCTCTGAAATGAGGGACATGTACACACGATTGACATGCATTAAATAACATTTCAATAACATTTAAACACATAAACCAAACCAAACCAAAACAAAACAAAACTATTGCCATCTCGTCAACTCCGACTCACAATGGCCATATAGGACAGAGTAGAACTGCCCCATAGGGTTTCCAAGGAGCAGCTTGGTGGATTCCAACTGCCAGCCTTTTGGTTAGCAGCCCTAGCTTTTAACCACTGCACCACTAGGGCTCCTTTAAACACATAGTCAAAAGCTATTTAAGCATCTTTCACTCTTTTGATTTTATCAAGTACATATGTCAATTTGCTGTTACTATGCCTTTTACACCTCACTAATACTTGCTAATCTCCTTTTATGGAAGACAAAGCAAGTTTTGTTATTAGAGGCTTTGTTAGGTAAAAGTATCTAAATTAAGTTTTAAAGTCTTGTTTTGTTTTTAATTATTTTCATAGTTAGCTTCAATTACAGTAAGTGATAGTGGTTTTCTTTTATAATAATAAAACTTTTCCTAAAAATACTTTTTCTTTAAATCAGCTGATTTAATAAAAAATAAACTGCTCAGCAGAAGAAACTTGGACATCTTTAAAAATGCAAAAGGGATTTTAAACACACTAAAATTTGGGGAGCATAAAATTCCAAAGAGATAAAATT
This sequence comes from Dugong dugon, assembly GCA_030035585.1. NCBI lineage: Eukaryota > Metazoa > Chordata > Mammalia > Sirenia > Dugongidae > Dugong > Dugong dugon. The sequence continues at coordinate 41,902,105 of CM057473.1, forward strand.
GGTTCATAATGTGTCATGAAAGATAACAGAGGTATCAAGATTAGAGCTTGGCCTAATATGGGATAAAGATCTTTTCATAACAATATACAAAGATTCAAAAAAAGGATCACCCCAAAAGAGAAGTCTAATTCCTCTCCTGCAACCTCTGTGGTTCACACTGCTTGTCCAAATAACAAATCCATTGTCTTCATCATCCCAAATATTCTCTGATCCTGATTGCCTGCCCAGTCTGACCTACAAAAGTCTGTCGCCTTTTGATTTTTGATTGTCTACCTGGTTGTTATTCTCTGTTGATTCTGACCCTGTTACTAGTACACAGATACACTCTGAACTGCTTGACTTATCATGACATCTATCTTCCCTTTGAGTTTCTATTCCTCTGTTCTCAACCCTGTATTAGCTTTCTCCCAAGACTAATACAGGTCCTTTGTTTCCAAACATAATATAGTCTCCCCAGTCAGAGTTCTTGGGTATACATCCATGAAATTGCAAACCAGAGGGAAAATTCTACCTTCCATGTCGCAATATAATTCTCTTCAGAAGTAGACTTACCTTAACGGTAAAAAGCAAAAGTCCCTTTGGTAAAACCCCTTTACAAGGTTATGTACCTTTATCCATAATTTTATATTCTTTTTCTGTGAGATTGCTTGCAAAATTGTACTTAAGCTTCAGACCCCACATTACTTGGGTCAACTCCAGCTTCAACTATGACAGTAAAATCAATTCAGTCATAGTAGGAAAATATTGAAATATTTATAAAGAAATAATAGGTACAATAATAGCTTGGACACTGAGAAGCAAAACCACCTACTCTCTCACACAGCTTACTGTCAAAATAACACTATTTTATTATCATTACCATAACTTTACTTAGTTGTTATATTATGATTCTTACCCAATCCTAATCAACACCCCCACTTCCCACATTGAAATATCCACCTTAAATCAAACTGTAAATTCTTATTAAAATCTAATCTTTTCCTTCCCCCTACTAGAAAAGTTAAGTTTTGTGAAAGTGGTGTTGTCCTTTACCCTGGTAAGCAATAAACTCAATTCTGTTTATGGTGGTGATATTTGAGAAGTTGACATTCAACAGTTCACAAGTCCAACAGTTCACAAGTCCTTTTATATATTCTTTTTAGCTGCAAACATCTCTAAATTAAGGCCAGAATATTTAAGAAGATATTTTGTTATCGAATCATTTTTTGCATCATAGTGACCCCTTGCAACAGAGTAGAACTGTCCCACAGGATTTTTTAGATTGTAATCTTTAATGGAGTAGACCACCAGGTCTTTCCCTTGTAGAACCATTGGTTGGGTTCGACCTGCCGACCTTTCGGTTAACAGTCGAGTGCTTAACGGTAGTACCACCCTGGCTCCTTTCAGAGGATATAATTTGCTAATATATGAACAGAAGAGTCCAACATGTTGACACTTACAGTTACCCTTCTTAATTTTTCCATCATTCTTTGGAAGATAAATGTCTTAGTTACCTAGTGCTGCTATAACATAAATACCATAAGTGGATGGCTCTAACAAATAGAAATTTATTTTCTCAGTTTAGGAGGCTATATGTCCAACTTCAGAGCACTGGCTCTAGGGGAAGTCTTTCTCTCTTCATTGACTCTGGAGGAAGATCCATGTCTCTTTAACTTCTGCTCCTGGAAATCTTCATGTGGCTTAGCATCTCTCTTCCCCCACCTCTGCTCTGCTTGCTTGTTTAATCTCTTTTATATCTCAACACAGATTGACTCAAGATACACCTTACACTAATCCTGCCATATTAACATAAAAAGACAGCCCATTCCCAAACTGGATTATAATGACAGGTATAGAGATTAGGATTTAAAACACATATTTTAGGGGGACATAATTTGATCCATAACATTCCATCTTTTGGCCTCCCAAATTCATGTCCTTCCCACATGTAAAACACATTGAACCCATCACATCATCTCCAAAGTCATAAATCAACTCCAAGTCCAAAATCTCATCTTCTGAATTACCTAAGTCAAATATAGGTGAGACTTTAGGTGTATTCCATCTTCATGCAAAATTCCTCTTCATCTGCGAACCTGTGAAATCTAGACTACAAGTTATCTGTTTACAAAATACAGTGGTGAAATAGGCACAAGACAGACATTTCCACTACAAATGGAAGAAACTGAAGGGAAAGAAGGAATAACAGACACCAAGCAAGTCCAGAATCCAGCAGAACAAATTATGTGAGCTCTCAAGACTTGAAAATAATCTTCCACTCTCTGAGAGCATCTGGGCAATGGCCCTCACCCTCCACACTCTGGGTGCTGGCCATGCCCTCTGGAATCTGGGTGGAGACTTCTTGGCCCTGGTTTTCAGTTCCACCTTCCGGGTCCTCTGGAATTGCAACTTTGCTCCCTCGGCTTAAGGTGGACCTATTCTTCTAGTCCATCTGAGTGGCGACCCACCCCCACGGCCCTGGCAATCCTTGTTTTTCTGCTCTTTGGGCATGGCAACCCTACCCCCTCAGCACTGGACAGCAGCCCCATCCCCCTGACACACTTTAATGGCAGCCTCACAATTCATATCCAAGTTGGTGAAGGTCTGACTCTTTGAAACCTAAGAGGGTATGGCTCCAACCTTTGAGATTCAGGAGACCATGGCCCCACCCATTAAAACTGAAAAGGCCCTGCTTCCCATGCTTCTTCCAGCAGTTCTGCTGATCTCTGAGCTTCTCCAGGGATGGTTCTTTTCTTGGAGGACAACAGATGTAGCTCCTTTGACCTGTTTCTCACCTGTAGAATTCCAAGAAGCAGACAGTGTTCTTTCCTTTCATTCTTTCTCTGTCCCCTTCAGTCTAAGCTAGTGAGTTTTTTTCCTGTGGTAGTTGGTTAGATCCATAAGTCACAGGCTTAATCCCTTTAACAAAAGATTGTGTAGCCACATCCTTGGTGAACATTCTGAGACACATGTCCTCAGTTTGCGCAACAGAATTTTCTAAATTGTTAAGTTCTGTTTTCATTTTGCACAGATCATTTTTAAATCAATCTCTTTCCTCTTGCATTTTACTATAGGTGGCAAGGAGAAACCACACTACCCCTTTAAGATCTTGCTTAGAAGTCTCATCAGCCTGATATCTAAGTTTATCACTTACAAGTTCTACCTTCAACCAAACATTTGAACACAATTCAGACAAGTTTTTTGTCACTGCATAACAAACATCTCCCTTCCTCCACTGTCCAATCATATGTTCATCATTTTCTTTAAAAGCCTCACCAGAAGCACATTTAACATCTACATTTCTAGCAACATTCTGTTACTGGTGCCGCATGTATTGTCTAAGATGATAGAGACTTTCCTTATAGCTCTCCTCACTTCCTTCTGAGCCCTCACCAGAATTGCCTTTGATGTCCATAATTCTATCAACAGTCTCTTCAAGGCGATCTAGGCTTTTACTATTTGGCACCTTAAAACTTTCCTACTACCCAATTCCAAAACTGCTTCCACATGTTAGGTATCTATTAGAGTAACATGCCACTCTTCCAATACCAAATTCTGTCTCAGTTAGCTAGTGCTATTGTAACAGAAATACTACACGTGGATGACTTTAACAAACAGAAATTTATTTTCTCACAGTTTAGTAGGCTGTAAGTCCAAATTCAGAGCACCGGCTCTAGGGGAAGTCTCTCTCTCTGTGTTGGCTCTGGAGGAAAGTCTTTGTCTCTTCAACTTTTGCTCCTGGGCAATCTTCATGTGACTTGGCATCTCTCTTCCCTCATGTCTATTCTGCTTGCTTGTTTAATCTCTTTTATATCTCAAAAGAAATTGACTCAAAATACACCCTACACTAATCCTGCCCCATTCTCAAATTGGATTATAACCACAGGCATAGAGGTTAGAATTTACAACACATAATTTTGGAAGACATAATTCAATCCATAACAATAAACATCAGAATATTAATGTTTAAACACCGAATCTGAAATTCATAAAATTTTTAAATTTCTTCTGAAAAAATGTGGACTTTTGAAAAGTAACAGCTGTTTGGTTTTCATGGGAAACAAATAGAGCGGAATGAATTTTTGGAATTGATTACATGTGATTTCCATTGCTTTCATGAGATTTAAATTAAGAGTCTTAAACCACCACATTTTAGTTCCATGAATAAGGGAAACAGAGGATCAAGTAAAGAATGTCCTGGTCCCCAATTTCAATTTTTCCAATATTTCTCCTTACTGTTCCTATCAACTGTAATTCTAGGAGAAGTGGGAGGGAAGAGTAACTGAAGTTTGCATAAAAGAAAGAGGAGCTAGCATGACTACATTACAAAAACAATCATTGGCACTTTGAAATTACTGCCTGTTCTCCATTGCTTCAGACACAAGGCAGAGACACCCTCCTTCTCCTTTTTACTCCTGCAGCCACAGTATGCTGCTTCTTTCTTTCTCCAGTCCTGCTGTTTCTGATAGTCTTTTAAACCAGTCTCATTTATGTAACAATGTGTGTGATAATGGCTTGGGAGGTGAAGAAGAGGATGAATGAAAATTTCAGAGCCACAGTTTTTAAATATGTGTCCTGCATTCCTCTGTGATAGTCTTCGATAGTAACTGGTTTACTAATAGCTCATATTGGTGGTGATTGCTTTGAAAATTAGATCAAATATATTTCCAGAGAGGTGGGAAGAAAACAAAGGTGAAAGGATTAATAGGTTGCAAAAAGATGAGGGACGTGAAGGTCTTCAGGTCAGGTCAAGAAATAGGTCCTAAATCTTCCATCAGCAGCTATTTTTGACTTAACTTTTACCGTTGACCTTTCCTGAAAGAGAAATGCAATCTTTGCTTAAAGAAACTTTTGAGGTTTTTTTTGGTATCAAATTCCACAGTAAAACAAAACCAAAAATAAAACAAGTTGGAAAGGAAGTGAAAGAGAGAAACAAAGGAAGGAACAAAGGAATGAAGGAATGAAGAAAGAAAAGATGGAAGAAGAAAGGGAGAAAATTATAGAGCAAAATTATTCTCTATATTTCTTTCAAAGAAATGAGAGGTTATATATCAAGTGATTGTGGAAGAGGCTGCATAGGCCCCGCTCACTACTATTTACTCCCCATTGCTAACTGCCACATTGTCTCGTGATTTTTCCCTCCCGTTCTAGTCTCTACAAAAAGGTTTAAGATTAATCGATGTTCCTCCCTGGAGGATGGAAAATGACTGATAATGATCTAAGAATGAAAAACCAAACAAAGCACCGATCTTGTGACAAGAAAAAGCAGGATGTCACCAGATAATCCCCAAAGATGTCACCAGATAACCTCTAAGAATACCAGTAGAAGATTAACTCATCTGAGACATCACCACCTCAAGGGGAAACTAACACAAACTTCTAAGATCCATAGTCCTGTCCCTATAAAAGTCTTCATCCGATCTCCAGTGGGGGAGATGGGTTTTTTGGAGAAATCTATTCCCCTCTGTCTCCTATATATCTCTATATAATAAATACCTTGCTGCTCACCTCATGCCTGTCTCAGAATTGGCTATTGGGGGCAGGCGGCTCCAATCCACATTATTGCGGTAACAAATTTGGTGGCCCGTAGGGGGAAATCAAGCTGCTTGAGATGCAGCAGCCCTGGGGCAGGGCCTGGGGCTGAACGATAGCTCTCCCGACACGCGGCCTTGAGAGGTTTCATTTGCCTCTGGGGAGACTATCGGCCAGACCTGGATCTGTCACGGCACCGCTGGTCCCCAACCGCACCAAAAACGGTGGGTGAAAGAAAAGCAAGACCTGCGTAGGAGGGATCCCGAGGTGACTCCGCGACTCCTCTCCCTGTTGCGCTCAGCGCCAGGGTGGATAGGGCAGGCCCGAGGTTTCCGGAGCGGGACCTGAGCCCTTGGTTTCTGGGGTGACAGGCATCCCCAGATGATCGTCCCCGTGAGTAGGCTTGCCAGTAGGGATTCCTGGTGACTCTAGAATTCTGGTTCTGGGTGTGTGAATGCTTGTGTGTCTGGGAGGTTGAGATTCTCTAAAATAATCTCTGATGGCAAGCAGGGCCATCTGAGAGGTTGAAGTGGATCGAGAAAATCTCTGTCGGCCTGCGGGATTTCTCGTGAGCGTGTCTGGGAGGTTGAGATTCTTTAAGATAAACCTCTGCCAGCAAGCACGGCCATCTGAGATGCTGAAGGGGATCGAGAAAATCTCCCTCAGCTTGCGGGATTTATTCGTTTACTGTGGTTTTGTGTCTGTCCTGTCCATTTGTTTACTGTGGTTCTGTGTCTGTCCTATCCATTGTCTGTGTGTAACTAGTATTATACCATCTACTTGGGCACCCTGATTCGGCTATTAAGAGAAAGCTTCAGAAAGAAGGAAACCAAAAGCTTGAACCTTTAATAAATGGGCTTGGATTTCCCCCCTACTACTGATTCACTGGTTTGGGGTTCATATTTAAAAACACTGTAAACTGAGTATACTAGAAGTAACTTAAAATTTCAGTGGCCACTTTGGGAAAATGAGCTTGCATTTGTGTTGTCCTTTTTCTCCTTAGGGAACTTTGTTTGATGCTCAGGTTTTGTCAAGAGGTCTAATATTCCTCCATCTAAGGCTCCGGCAAGTTAATAAGTTTTATCTAGAACCTGTTTATGTGGTCTTTCTGTCTCCTTTTGTTCTAAGAGCTTGCTTCCGGTCTAGAGCATCGTGTCTAAGTTTGTCTTGCATTAAATTGGTGGCTATGGCTAAGAATTGCTGTATTTTGTAGCGCTAGTCATAGAACCTCAGTTCTTTCTTCTTCCGGAAAAAACTGCATCTTGTGTCTGTCTTAAGATTTAGATTTTTAAAAGCTACTTGGAAAAACTTTGATATAATTTGGTCTATTTGAGAAGTACACTAAGATCTTTATGTTTTATACTATGTCAATCTTAAAAGCGAAACGTTTCTAAGTAACTTAAGCTAGATATGAAACGTGTTTTATTTAAGGAAAAAGGATAGTTTTGTCTTAAAGTAAAAGTAGCAGTTCCAGAACAGTAAAAAAGAAATTAGTTATCCCTTGCCCTTAAATTCCTAGGTCAATTTAAACATATGTAAACGAACTGGGATGATGCCCCAGTCTTGCTAACCAAGAACTGTTGGATTCATTTACAAAATTGCTGAAGAGCTTTGCTATTTACTGGGTAGATAGCCTTTCAAAATGCCTCCATCAACTTAAACATATGTAAAAGTCTTCCATGAGTCAAGAGAGTGAGGGCGGGGCACAATCAGACCTCCCCAACTCCCAGTCTCCAAGGTCCTGTAGCTCCAGGAAGCTTTTGAAAGACCCTTTCCAGGTAGGCGGAGACTCTTTTAAGACAAAAGATAAGAAAAATTGCTGCTTTGCTATATTATCAGAAATTGGGCAGATCCCAATCATAAAATTGTAAACAAGTTCTCTCTATTATAGGGGAACTTTAAGAAGTCAAAAAAAAAAAACCAAATAGAAATCACAATGAGACGCACCTGAAGTGGCCTGGAAAAATGTTTCTAGCAGTAGCCAGACACTTTAGGTTATATCCATACCAATGAACTGGTCAATTGAGCAGAGACACTTTGTGATTTCCAAAGCCAGTTGATACAATCTTTAAGGGCTGAAATTAAACTGGGAAAAATATGAGAAGTAGTAAAAGTTGAACGAAATCTTAGAATGTTTAAATAAACTTTCCTTTCAGCAACAGTTACGTTTTATGATACATAGGCTTAAAATAATTTCAACATTTTGGGTAACTTATTGATGTTATTAAGTTAATAGATATTTGTCATAATTTAAGTTTACATACTTTTGCTTTATATGCCACAAGAGAAAGGTTAGACAGATATATATATTTAAGTCTGCTAATGAGTGTCCTTTTTTGCCATTGAAAGGGATGCACTATAAAAGACATGCAACAAAGATAACATTTAAGAGGTTTATTGAAAAAGAAATTTATTTGATATGGTCAAGTTTTACCTGACTAAAGTTTACTGGTTTGATTTATGAGATTCTTAGGAGTTTTAATGTTAAGTAGTATATAAAACAAAGAATTGGGTTTCTTGATGTTAAAGTAACAATTTTCTTTAATTTTTGAGTTAAAGGGTCAATTTATTCTTTGTGTAATCTGCCTGGAAGACAAAGGTTTGGCCTCTTGCTAGAATTAAGATTCCTGAGTCTGAATACTAAGCCACATGGCTTTTAGAAAAGAAAGCTAAGGTTTTTACTTTAAGATCTTTGGTTAAATAACTTAAGTATTGTTTCACAGTGGCCTATAAGATTATTATGCCCTTACTGCTAACTTGGTTGCAACTTTATCTTTTTGAATCTAACATCAAAGCCGATGGTTTGATTAGAGAATTCACATCATTTACCTATGAAGTTTTTTTTTATTACAATTCAGGTATTTAGAGATTTGATAATCTTGGTATATTCTTGGTATATCCTGACTATATGGTATTTTTATGTATTACATCTGAAGCTTTTTGAATACGGTTAGTGGTTATATTTAGAAATATTTTTATCTAAAGTTTTTTTTAACTGGTTTTGTTTGGCCTTTATTTTGCACTTGTAATCAACTTCTATCAGGTCTTTCATTTTTAAGAGTGTTATTTTTATAAATTAATCTGGCCATATTAAGTTTTGTCATCTGCAGATAGTTTTTACTTTGCTGCTTTGCTGACCAAACTATCTCAACAGAAAGATAGACTATGTTGGACTTGCTAAAAGGACTGTGACTAGACTCAGTCGAAGTTTCCAGAACGCTTATGCAGAAGCTGATGAGTTCACAGACTGCTACAGATCCAGAATCACATGGAACAGAAATTAACTACATAAGACTTGAGTAAACAAAAGGAAACTATGGGTTTTATGTGAGGATATTGCTGATGTTTTAAGGTCCTACTTTATAGTTATAAGAAATAATTTTCCTGTCTTCTAAAGTATCTAACTAATGCGTTTAGATATTGTAACTCTTGAATTAGAAGTTCTATTGGTAAACTTAGCAAAGTTGTGACTATCATAACCAGAGAAGTGTCTGAAATTTGAGCTATGATTTTACAAAATAGAATAGTATTAGCCTTTCCTGTTAGTCTCTCAAGAAACAGTTTGTGCCTAAATAGATAAATGCTGCTATATTTATATTAATACTCAGTCTGGGGTTTTGCAATGTAGTTGCTGCTGAGGCACATGAAAAGCAGTTACTGATGCTGCTTATGCATAAACAAACACCTATTATGTGGGGAGGTCCATCTATCCCAGCCAAATCTCCTCCAGGCTTCATTTTAACAAACTGGAGGAGGTATAGCTATGAGTCTATGACAAGAAAGAGAATGATATGCTTATGCAACAATGTATGGCCCCAATACCAGCTGGGGGACCAGAAACATTGTCTCCAAAATGGGTCTTTGACTTATGGCATGATTTTTGAGCTTGACTTGTTTTGTAAGAAAAATGAGACGAAGTTCCCTATATTCAAGCTTTTCACATCTCTCTATCAAACTTTAAATCCCTCTAACCAGGTTCTTTTCCAGGAAAAGCTGAAGACAAAAGTGCTTCCTGAATCCTCACCAGAGGGTCCCCTCTTAGAAGGAATAGCCCTGATAACTACTTCGCCACCCACCGCTGCCTGCCGTATAGGGAAGGTGCGGTAGAAGCCGACAGGTCAGGTCAAAAAATGAGGGCAGACTCTCACAGAAGGGGCTGAGCCTGATTCTAGTCCGGCCAGCTTGAGAGAAACTGACGAAGGAAGGGAATCGGGAAGTAAGAGTCCGACTTCATAAGGTATGGTCTTGCCCCAACACACACACACACTTGTCTGGGTACTGTTTTCAGTGAGGGTACTGCTGGGGCTCAGGCAGGGCAATTTCCTTTCAGAAAAATTCCAGCTGAAGGAGGAACAATGTTAGTACATACTTCTTTCTCTACCTCTGACTTGTATAATTAAAAGAATCACAATCCTCCTTATTGGAGTAACCCAAATTCGATGGCGGAGTTGGTCCTTTCCATTTTCTAAAAATCCCACCGGATAATGCATGTGCCGTACAGGACAAGAAGAAATAGTGACACGTAGAGACATTCCTTTCCATATTCAACAAAAGGTGAATCTAGAGGTCTGGGCATAAGAAAGGCCTGGATGAGCCCAGTCAGCCGCACTGGTTAAAATTACTTTAAAACCTACAGCACCTATTATAAACCAGAGACAATATCCCCTCTGCAAAGAAGCTTTAGAAGGGATCACACCATTAGTGCATCCATACATAAAAACTGGACTTTTAAAATTTTGCCAGTTTCTGAACAACACCACTATCGTACCGGTGTTGAAAACGGGGACAAGAGAATGTTGGTCTATTCGAGACCTAAGAAAAATCAGCCAAATAGTATAGGACATTCATCTGATTGTGCCAAAACCCATATATTCTCTTGGTTACTATACCCAGTCAATGTGCTTGGTTTTCAGTACTAGACTTGGAAGATGCCTTCTTTTGTATTCCCCTACACCCCGAGTCTCAGCCTCTATTTGCCATTGAATAGGCTGATATTAAGACAGGGAATTGCCGTGGGGGTAGTAACTCAAACCTTGGGACCAGCTGGGCGACCGGTGGCCTACTTTTCAAAACAGCAGGACAACACGGCCTGGGGATGGCCCACTTGTCTTCCAGCTGTGGCTGCAGCATGTGACTTATTACAGGAAGCCAAGAAATTCACCGTTGGACAAAAGGTCACAGTAAACACACCACATACAGTTTTGCCTCTTTTAGAATAAAAGTGGGGTCTTTTTGGCTCACGGCAGGATGGATGGAAAATGTCAGGCAATCTTGTTAGACAACTCAAACATGGTTATGAATGCAATTTGTCTCCTCCCTCAATCCCACCACATTGCTGCCTGTTTCAGAAGATGCCCCCCGTACATGACTGCCTAGAGATAATTGAAGAAGTTTATTCTAGCAGACCAGATCTCTCAGATGTTCCTTTGACTGACCCAGAGATAGAAACATATACGGATGGCAGTAGCTTTCTATATGAAGGCTGCCACAAGGCGGGATATGCGGTGGTGGCACGAACTGAGGTCTTAGAGGCAGCTCCACTTCCTGCCGGCACTTCAGCTCAAAAGGCTGAACTCACAGTCATCGGGTGGGCCATGCAGCTAGGAATAAGAAGACACATAACTGTGTATACTGATAATAAATGTGCCCATCTGGTCCTTGACTCACATGGAGGCTTGTAGGAAAAAGGGGACTTCTGAATCTGCCGACAAAGAAATAAAACATGTACCAGAAATCCTAGAACTCCTGAAGGCAATCAGCGATCTCCTTCAGCTGGCAGGGGTATAATGCACCAGACACCTGGAAATTTTAAGTACCTGCTGATTTTTGTGGACACCTACTCAGGGTGGGTAGAGGCTTTCCTTTGTCGAACTGAACAAGCCCAAGAAGTGACCAAGGTGTTACTCAAAGAAATCATGTCCTGTTTTGATCTTTCAATCTCAGTACAGAGTGACAACAGGGGCGGTTTTACAACAACAGTCACCCAAGAAGTCAATAAGTTTTAGATATAAATTGGAAAGTACGCTCAGCTAGAGACCACAATCAACTGGAAAGACCAAAAAGATGAACCATACTCTGAAAAAGGCCTTGGCGAAACTTTGCCAGGAGACGAGCTCCACTTAGATACAAGTTCTCCCCATTGCCCTGCTCAGAATCTGGGTAGCCCCTCCAAGTGGGCTCAAATTGAGCCCTTACAAATGAATATATGGGAGACCATTCCTGAAAAAGTCTACTTTCCCCACCTCAGTGATGACTGAGGTAGAGAAAAGAGACTGGGTACGTTCTCTGAGAGCTGTCATAAACACTGTTAATCAGTATGCTTCTTCTCGTTTGTCTTTTCCTTCTGACACTTCCCTCCACATGTTCCAACCAAGAGATCGGAGATCGGGTCCTGTTGAAGGCCTGGAAGAATCTGCCACAGAAGACCAACTGGCCTCTCAGTGGGAGGGACCTTTTGAAGTTCTCCTGACCACCCACTCTCTGAAATTAGCAAGAGTAGCTGTGTGGGTGCATCATTGGAGAGTAAAAGAAGCCCCACCAGAAGAAGAGAAAGTAGAAAACAAAGAGCCACCGTACTCTTGTACTGCAATTCAGGGCCTGAAACACAAGTTCAAGAAGCCTACAGCACAATGATTTTAACCTTATTTCCCTAATATCTCTCTGTTTTAGTGATTATTCTAGTTTGTTTTTGTGTTCCCTGTTTTATGAGAATATTAACAAAAAGAACTACAAAAACCCTTAAGGCAGGAGAAATTTTTACCCTGGTAAGTCGAGACACCCTCTTCCAGGCTCTGGGGATGCACATCATCTAATTCACCTGGATGCAGACGATTTCCACTCTAACTCAACCCCCACGTATAGCCCCTAGTCGATATCGGGAGGTTTTTCACCCTAGCCGACACCCTTAACCAGCAGGAAGTAGCCAGAAAAGAAGCGACACCCTGTTTCCCAAGATTGAGAAATTTCCAGTAAAAGGGGGTATTGGAAGAGGCTGCATAGGCCTGGCTCACTATTATTTACTCCCCATTGCTAACCGCCACATTGGTGATTTTTCCCTCCCGTTCTAGTCTCTACAAAAAGGTTTAAGATTAACTGATGTTCCTCCCTGGAGGGTGGAAAACAAGTGATAATGATCTAAGAATGAAAAACCAAACAAAGCACCCATCTTGTGACAAGAAAAAGCAGGATGTCACCAGATAATCCCCAAAGATGTCACCAGATAACCTCTAAGAATACCAGCAGAAGGTTAACTCATCCAAGACCTTATCACCTCAAGGAGAAACTATCACAAAAGATCCTTAATCCTGTCCCTATAAAAGCCTTCATCCGATCTCCAGTGGAGGAGACGGGTCTTTTGGAGGAATCTATTCCCCTCTGACTCCTATATATCAATATATAATAAACATCTTGCTGCTCACCTACCCCTGTCTCAGAATTGGCTATTGGCAGGCAGTTCCAATCCGCGTTATTGCGGTAACAATTATACCCTCCTATAAGTATGCTAATTATGTAGTAAAAATAGTCAATATAAAACACCAACTGTAAGTAATACAAATAGAAATGTTATATTCTGCTAATGTTAATATTTGTAATTCCACAGCCTGAATTCTTTTTACGTCTGGTTTACTACCAATCTTAGTAGTCTATTTTAGATTATATGTTCCAAGAGGTCAAGAGCTTAGATTCTGATGCTCAATGTGTACTAAATTTTGAAACCAGTGATAGCTGCATGAGATAAGACATTTATTTTTAGTAAGAGATATTCACCCCACCATTTGCTTTTTATAGAAAGCTGATCCCACAAACACAGTGGCTTCATCCTCGTGTGTGGTTCACTATGACTTAGACGTTTGAAATTTCAAATTTACATCTTTACCTCACATTGCTGCTAAAATAAAGACACAAAAGCATTCTCTTATATTTTATTAGCGTGATTACTAGTTCAATATGGGGAAAAAGTCTTTTTTAGAACAAGTCATTTTCACTGTGGTGTGATCTATAAATCATATTAGAAATGCTTAAAACTTCTACCCTATTTACACAGAGTATCTTTGTATGGCTCTTTACCCTACTAGAAAAAAACAAACAAAAAACCTGGTTCAAAGACAAAATTTACACTTGACAGATATCTCAGCAAAAGATAAATAAAAATCAGGACAGAATTGTTTCCTAAGCACTTTTTTCCTCGGAGTCTTTACTTCTATCCCAGAACTGTGTGCGATATCAATCAATGTTGTTATTTTAGTAGCCAGTGTAAGTCTTTTCCCACTTCTGGAAAATTAGGCAACAGATGATGTCACCACTGCTCCCCTCCTTGCTTGCTAACATTTGGAGGAGAAACTAACTGATTTTGCAACTCATTTGAGTGACAGCCTTACTGTTTGCAAAGAAATTGTTGGCATCACCAGGATCTGAGACTATGGATTTGGATTTCAACTTACAGAGAAGCATCCCTTTATTCGTTCCACAATGAAGGCTGGATGTCAGATTACAGAAAAATGTTCAACAATGCTAAAAGAAGGAAGAACTCTATACTTCCAGTCTGCAGTGGCCAAACAAAAACTGAGAATGTATATTCACTGATACATAAGTTTTTCCTGCTGAAACAATGACTTTTCAGTTAAAAATAACAAATTCTCTCTTGTTTAAGTGACAGGTTTTGAGCTGTTACTTTGCTTTTAGAAAATCCATGAAAGGGGTAAAATTAGTCCTTATGTCCTGAAGCTGAGGTAATAGTCAAATAAAAGTCTCTGTCTCGGGGGTCAGATGAATGTTTTCATTTACATAAATCAATATCCTTCTAACAATGTCTCATTTGGAAAGGATCAACTGTAGGAGAACTATTCTGCTAAATGTCAAAGGAGTTATTCAGGATGAAATTTTTACCCTGAATTTTCTCCCAAACCTCAACACTATGCAAAGAGGGAACAAAATCCTGACACACTGATTTGTCCATCCACAAACCAAATGAAACAGTTTGCACTTGAGAAGGGGCTTAGGTCGTCGGTCCACCACTGGTACATACGGAGCCCTGGTATGACTCCAACACACCCTCCCACTTTAGAGTAGATGAATGTTCCCCAGAGGGATATGAGTTGTCGAGTAGTGGGCTAGATGTCACCATTTGTGGTTTCCTCACACAGGAGCCATTGTGCTGTTAACAAACTGTACAACCATATGTGATAGCCTTGGACTCAAGCTGAGCTTTGTGCACTGCCTGTAATTTTAAAAATAAAATTATTGCTCCATGTGTTTCATCTGGACCCACTGTATCACAGAGATGAGGAATATTTATCTTTATTAATTAGGCACAGACTACATGGTCTATATTCTTATAGACACAAGCTTTAAATAATTGTAACATGTTACATAATGCCATTCTCTTTATAAATAATATCATTGATATAAATCTAGATATAAATGATCACTATAATATTTATCTCTTATTACGAAGAAGTATTTGAATATTAGCTAGTGACTTCTCATGTTGACTCATAAGATTAATATGACCCACATGATAGTATTATTTGTATTAAGGCAAAATCAAGAGTCTACAAAAAATAGAAAATAAGAAAAAATAGTAAACGATGTCAACTAGGTATGCTCATTTACAATGCTATATTGATCTATACATTCATATTATAAATTATCATTTCTTCTTGTTTCAGTATTCAAATAAGTGATCCAATCAAAATACAGACCACATGAAGCTAGCCAGCTGCCAAGTTCCATCAACAAAAATGGTAGTTAACATCAAGGAGACAATCCTAGACATATAAAAAACGTCAGCAATCTTGGATTATTTGGGTTACAAAATCCTGTTTTATGATACACCAAAAATTGAGATGACACTTTGATGACTAAGGAGTGTCTGACCAAGCCAGTCTTTTTAATCACCCCCTACACATGCGAAAGCTGGGCAATTAAAAAGGAAGACAGAAGAACTGATGCATTTCAATTTTGGTATTGGTAAGGAATATTGAATATACTGTAGACTGCCAAAATAATGAACAAATTAGTCTTAGAAGAAATACTACCAGAATGTTTCTTAGAAGAGAGGATGGTAAGACTTTGGTTCGCTTACTTTGGACATGTCATCAGGAAAGATCAATCTCTAGAAAAAGACATCATGAGGGAAACCCTCAATGAGGTAGATTGACACAATAGCTATAACAACGGACTCAAACATACCAAAGATCAGGGAGATGACACAGGACCAAGCAATACTCCATTCTGCTATACATAAGGTCACCTTGAGTCAGAGCCCTCTCAATGGCAACTCACAACAACTCATTTGCATTTGCATGCAATCTGACCCACACCTTCTCACTTTGTAGTAGCCAGAGCATGGTTTAGTCATTTGGATAAACCTCCCAGGAATTTACCTGTTGAATAAACAATGCATAAGACAAGTGGATAGGCAAAGAATGATTCAATGTGGTGATAGTGGCAGGAGTCTGGCAGGACTGGAGTTGGGAGTTCAGAGCTGCTGACTGCCCAGCCAGACATCCTAAACACACTATTTCTTGGCTGTTTGTGTGAACTAGATTCTCAGATTCTGGCGGTTTTCTGGACCTAATAGTCTCATTTTTCCATTGATTCCCTGAGGTACTTAACATCCCTTTGATACATTTATGTTTTGCTTAATTTAGACACAGTTGGTCTCTATTGTCAAATAAATCTGAGCAATACAGGCACATAGAATGAATTTAGGTATATCAGCAAGAGACTTTAGTCCCTGGGACATTTTTATTCACAATGATGTTCTAATAACTATGTAGCTTTATCACAGTGTCATGAATTGTCATGATGAAATCTTCAGCCTGTGAAAATTTGCTAATGGTCAATATTTGATGAAATCCTGAAAAATTTAACCCAGATATGCCTTGTTTCTTCAAACTTGGAAGGCTGACTACATTTCTATTCTGAATTCATTGATAGACATTTACAGTGAAGTATGACATATTTAAAATTATATATTTTAAAATACATGTTCCAGTGTATTATTTTTCCTTATGTATATCTTTACTCAGAAATAACTTTATTTTTATAAATGTAATGCAACTTACATAAGCATGATTGGAGCAAATAATCCATTCTTTTAACTAAACACTAAATACCATTATTTACCATTAATTATAATACATGGCTTAAGTACAATGATAATGTGGGAGTTTGTTTAGGCTAAATGTGAATTTGGATCAATATAAGCCATTATCATAAAGAGTACTTTATCAGAAATGGTGTTCAAAATTCTACATTGTATTAAAACACATATTAGAACAAAGTCCCACATTATGAGTAACGATAACTCAGAACATTATACAGAAGAAAGTAGAACATGAGGCCAAAACTTCTAGAGCATGTATATTGTATGGCACCCTCACTTCCAGATTAAAAAAATCTACGGGTCATTAAGTAAGAAGGAAGGAGAGCACAATCATGCCTCAAAAATATTGTTGGAATTACCTTATCCCAGAACAAAGACTTGTCTGTAAAATATGCCCACAATTACTTTTTTTCCCCCATACAAAAATTTATACATACATTGTTATGTGACTCTTAATTGCTCTCCCCATACTGTGACAGCACACTCCTCCTTTCCACCCCTGATTCCCCATGTCCATTCAACCAGCTCCTAACTCTCTCTGCCTTCCCATCTCACCACTGGACAGAAGCTGCCCATTTAGTCTCTTGTATCTACTTGAGCTAAGAGACACACTCCTCATGAATATCACTTTATGTCCCATAGTCCACTCCAATCCCTGTCTGAAGAGTTGGCCTTGGAAATTGTTTTATTTCTGGGCTGATAGAGAATCCAGGGGCCATGCTTCCCAGGGTACCTCCAGTCCCAGTCAGACCATTAAGTCTTGTCTTCTTACTAGAGAACTTTGATCCCACATTTCTCCTACGCCATCCGGGATTCTGTTGTGTTCCCTGTCCAGGGCGATCACTGGTGGCAGCCAGGCACCATCTAGTTCTTCTGGTCTCAGGCTGATGAAGTCTCTGGTTTATGTGGCCCTTTCTGTCTCTTGGGCTGTACTTTCCTTGTGTCTTTGGTGTTCTTCATTCTCCTTTACTCCAGGTGGTTGGGACCAATTGATGCATCTTAGATGGCCACTTGCAAGCTTTTAAGACCCCAGACGCCACCCACCAAAGTAGGATGCAGAACATTTTCTTAATAAGCTTTGTTATGCCAATTGACCTAGATGTCCCCTAAAAGCAGGGTCCCCAGACCCCTACCCCTGCTACTCTGTCCCTAAAAGTGATTGTATTCAGGAAACTTCTTAGCTTTGGTTTAGTCCTGTTGTGCTGACTTCCCCTGTAGTGAGTGCTGTCCTTCCCTTCACCTAAGATAATTCTTATCTACTATCTAGTTAGTAAATAACCCTCTCCCTCCCTCCTCACCCTTGTAACCATCAAAGAATGTTTTCTTCTGTATGTAAACCTTTTCATGAGTTCTTATAATAGTGGTCTTATACAACACAATTACTTTTTAATGACTGTATACTAGCCTGTTAGGAAATAAATCACACTTATTTAAGAGTAATCATGTAGATGTACTTATGATACAGTTCACGTATATTAAATATAAGACACTTCATAGTAGGAAGAAATAATTTATGATTTTTTTAAAAAACTAAAAATTTTTGAGTTAAGCATCTCCAAATCATCAGTTGTAACTACTGAATTTCTAAAAACGTATGACTGCCTCTTCTCTTTTTCTTTATTAACTTAATACAATTCAATAAGGCAAAGACAGTAATGCTCTAAAAATAGAAAAAAGATGATGATGTTGACTGATAGAGAAAAAGATAGACAAATATGTAACATACCCAAAACCAAACCAAATCTGTTGTCATCAAATCTATTCCAACTAATAGAGTAGAACTCCCTTATAGGGTTTCCAAGGACTCTAAAAGGAGCTAGTGTTTATAAAGTACTTAGCACAGTGCCTGACCTACTATAGGCATTTGGTATATGTTATATATGAGCCTTGATCATGCAGTGATTAAGAGCTACGACTGCTAACCAAAAGGTTGGCAGTTTGAATCCACCAACTGCTCCTTATAATTAACTGATCATAATATGGATGATTGATCTCCTTAAGGGTTTTTTTTTTTCCCCTCCCTGGGAATCATTTTTTTTTCTTTTATTATTATTATTATTTATTGTGCTTTAGGTGAAAGTTTACAGAGAAAATTAGTTTCTCATTCAACAATTCATACACAAATTGTTTTGTGACATTGGTTGCAATCTCCGTGATGTGTCAACACTCTCCCCTTGCCCATCCTGGGTTTCCTTTTTCTATCCATCCATTTTTCCTGTCCCTTCTTGCCTTCTCATCTTTGCTTTTTGGCAGGTGTTGCCCATTTGGTCTCATATACATGATAGAACTAAGAAGCACATTCCTCACGTGAGTTATTTTTTGTTTTATAGAACTCTCTAATCTTTGGCTGAAAGGTGAGCTTCAGGAGTGGCTTCAGTTCTGAGTTAAAAAGATGTCTGGTGGCCACAGTCTCAGGGTTTCTTCTAGTCTCTGTCAGACCAGTAAGTCTGGTCTGTTTTTGTGAATTTGAATTTTGTCCTACACTTTTCTCCACTCTGTCCGAGATCCTCTATTGTGAACCCTGTCAGGGTGGCCGGTGGTAGTAGCAGGGCACCATCTAGTTGTGCTGGGCACAGGTGGGTGGTCCATCAGTCCTTTGGACTAATATCATCCTTGTGTCTTTGATTTTTTTCATTCTCCTTTGCTCTGGACAGGATGGGGCTAGTAGATGTATCTTAGATGGCTGCCTGTAAGCTTTTAAGAACCCAGATGTTACTCCCCAAAGTTGGATGTAGAATGTTTTCTTTATGAACTATGTTATGCCAATTGATTTGGCCCTTAGCCCCAGTAACTCAGTCCCTCAGTAGGTTTGGATGTGTCTATGAAGCTTCTATGACTTTACCTTGGTCAGGTTGTGCTGACTTTCCCTATATTGTGTACTGTCTTTACTGTCACCAAAGTTAACACTTATCTACTATCTAGTTAGTGATTTTCCCTCTCCACCCCTCCCCTCGATCATTAACCATCAAACATTGTTTCTTTCTGTATAAAACTTTTCTTGGGTTTTTATAACAGTGGTCTCATACAGTATTTGTCCTTTTGTGATTGACATATCTCACTCAGCATAATGCTCTCCAGATTCATTCATGTTGTGAGATGTTTTGCAGATTCATCATTGTTCTTTGTCTGTGCACAGTATTCCGTTGTGTGCATGTACCATAATTAGTTTATGTATTCATCTGCTGATGGATACTTAGGTTGTTTCCATCTTTTTTTTTTTTTATTATGAATAATGCTGCAATGAACATGGGTGTGCATGTATCTATTCATGTGATAGCTCTTATTTCTCTAGGATATATTCCTAGAGTAGGATTGCTGGATCGTATGATATTTCTATTTCTAGCTTTTTAAGGAAGCGCCATATTGTTTACCATAGTGGTTGTACCATTTTGCATTCCTACCAGCAGTGCATAAGAGTTCCAATCTCCCTGCAACGTCTCCAATGTTTTCTAGTTCCTTTTTTTTTTTGATTACTGCCAGTAATGTCGAGATGAGATGGTATTCTCATTGTAGTTTTGGTTTCCATTTCTTTAATCGCTAATGATCACAATCATTCCCTCATGTGTCTTTTAGCCACCTGAATGTCTTCTTGGTGAAGTTCCTGTTCATATCCTTTGCCCATTTTTCAATTGGATTGTCTTTTTATTGTAGAGATGTTGAAGTATTCTGTAGATTTTAGAGATTAGACTCTTGTCTAACAGAGATATGTTATAGCCAAATGTTTTTTTTCCAGTCTTTAGGTTCTCTTTTTACTCTTTTGGTGAAGTCTTTTGATGAAGTTAAGTGTTCAATTTTTAGAAGCTCCTAGTTATCTAGTTTAACTTCTGGTGTTTGTGCATTGTTAGTTATGGTTTGCATCCTATTTATGCCATATATTAAGGCCCCTAGAGTTGCCTTTAGAGTTGTACAGCATTCTGGCTGTACCTCTTTCAAGACAGATTTGTTCGTTATTCTGGCAGTCCATGGTATATTCAGTATTCTTCGCCAACACTGTAATTCAAAGGCATCAATTCTTCTTCGGTCTTCCTCATTCATCATCCAGCTGTCCCATGCATATGAGGTGATTGTAAATACCATGGCTTAAGTCAGGCACAGCGTAGTCTTCAAAGTGACATCTTTGCTTTTTAACACTTTAAAGAGGTCTTTTGCAGTGTATTTGCCTAATACAATGTGTCCTCTTGTTTCTTGATTGCTGCTTCTATGGGCATTGATTGTGGATCCAAGTAGAATGAAGTCTTTGACAACTTCAATATTTTCTCCATTTATCATGATGTTCCTTCTTGGTCCAGTTACTCTGAATTTTTTTCAAAACATTCATTTGTGTTTCAAAACCATTTTGGGACAGAGTCACTGGAAAATTCCATTAACCTCAATTGTTGGCAACACATTTAAAATCTGCTGGCAGATTATATATTCAACAGCAATGAAACTACATATGTTATTTTATACTAATTATAGCATCTATAATGTCATTTCAATTCAAGGAAAAAATTACACTAGAATAATATGTTTGATTTTCTTTTAAACCTCCGCACTTAAAGAATATTTTTAATATCACAAATTTCTAGAGGAGACAATAATGACACAATTATTTTCAAAAAAATAAAACTAAAATATTTTCTGAATTTAATCTTAATCAAAGGTACCAATTTTGGGTCAATGTTTGACTAACATAACAACATTACTTCATTAATTGACCATGTAACTCCACACCTAGATTAATTCCTTTGGGCTAATAATTAAAGAAAAAATACAAACATTGATTGTAAATAGCTATTGTAACTTGAAGATGACAGGATAATCTTCAATAAAGACTAAATATATAATATTGTATTATATATAGCATATATAATAAATATATATTCTCACATTGAAGGGAATGGAATCATTGAAATTTTCCAGAAATATGGAAGCTTCTGCTTAACATAAGTGAGTAAACTTCTCTCTCAATTTCCTCTTTAATATAAAGCAATAGCCAGGGCAGAAAAACTTATGAAATAGACATGCTTTTAATTAGGAAAAAAAAAAAAAAAACTGGTTACAAGTGACAGAAAACACAATATTTAAAAAAAAATCGTTAGTGAAAATACCAAGATACCAAGTGTTGGCAAAAATACATCAGAAATAGAACTCTTATAAACTGCTGGTAGGAATGTGGATTGTTACAACCATTATGGAAAACTGGCAGCATCTACTAAAGCTGAATATGTGTCTACTCTTAGACGTGGCGATCACATGCCTAGGCATACGCTCAACATATATGGATACACATGTTCATCAAAATATGTTCAAATATGTTCACAGCTTTATTACTCTTAACAGCCTCCAATTGGAAATTTCCCAAATGCTCATCAGCAGAAAAAAGGATAAATTGTGGTATATTTACAAATTGTAAACCAGATATCATTAATAATAAATAAAGTACTACTATACATGAGAATAAGAATGCATCTCACAAACAAAATATTGAGCAAAAGAATCAAGATTAAAAAAAGTGTCCATTCCATTCCTATAAAATATAAAACCAGGCAAAACTGAACTATACAGTAAAAATACAAGATAGTGGTTATCTTTGGAGGTTACTGATTGTCCAGAAGGGAACACAGAGTGGCTTCCAAGGTAATGTTCTGTATCTGTATCTGGGGTTGAGTTACACAGGTTTTTTTAAATTGTGAGATTTCATTACTGATGATCCTTCAAAAACAATTTTTTTTAACTCTGCCTAAACAGGGCATTATTCTCTCACACAGTTGAGAACATTAGAGGGAGCACGGATTTCAGTTAATCTATTCCTCAGTTCTCAGCTTTGTTCTTCACTGTGTTGAATCATAAGCTATGTGTAGTATAAAGAGGACTTCCATTTATTGAAAACATTTCCTTTAAAATATAAAGCCAATGGACAAGGGAGACTTCTGGGCAACATGGCGCTATAGTTAGAAGGACCACGCCGTCCCTCTGCAGCAAAGATCAGAAAAGCTAAGTCAAACAGAATCACATGTCAATCCTGAAGCCCTAACCATCAAATGAAGAGATAAAGAACTCAGCCAAGCACCGAATGGAATAAGAAACTGACAGAGAACAGAGAGTGAGGAGAGATGCATGCAGAGTCCCCTATCAGCTACTGCAGCACAGATCTGCCATCTTGGACTCCTGTCGGAGATCAGTGAACAGGATGTACAAGGAAGCAGCTTCACGGAGCTTCCAGGGGGAGACAAAACAACCGGTAACCAGCGATATATACTTTCCCACCCACCCCCAATCTTCTTCATCCCCACTTAGCCTCCTCTGCTTCCTGCAGCCACAGTCTCTTGGCCGAGAAGCACCAGCTTCACCCCGGTGTCACTTGGATTCCACCCACCTGAACTGGCGAGCTTCCTGTGTGCCTTTTGTTGGCTGCTGGTGTTGCTTTTTTCCACTTCTTTAGATTTCTTCCTTACCTCGCACCACCTCCCCTCCTTTCTCTCAAATACCTGGCTCCATGCGCCATCTTTGCTTCTTCATGAAAGGCTGCAAAATACCGCTCGACTGTGAAACTCCTTCCTGGCCTGCGCCGCCACGCTTTGATTGTTTGTCTCCTCTGATTTGTTCTGTTATGATTTGTTTGTGTGTTTTCTTTTTCTTTTCTCCTCTCAGGAGCCCTTTCTAGCCAGGCAGTACCATGCGGCTTGGAAGTTGCTCCCTTACTCCACACAGAAGCACAGGGACATCGCTGGGGGAATTTCTTTTTTCTTGTTTTGTTTTGTTTGTTTCTTTGTTTTGTTTTCTTCTTTGTCTTATTCCCTTTTTGTCTTTCTTCATTTCCAGTCTCTAGATTGATTCATTTTTTTCTTTGACCTTTTTTCTTTTTTTTCTTCGTTTTTGTTTTTCCCCATTTATCAGTCTCTCATCTCTCCACTCCAATAGCAAGCTCCCTTAGCACTCTTTTTTGTTTGTGTGTATGTTTTTGGCTCCTGTTCCTCTCTCCTCTCTCTCATCTTTCCCATACCCATCTTAACTCCACACATCACAGTCTACCCCCTCCTTTCTGCTTACCTGCACTGTGCGCTGAACATCATACTCCCAAGCAGCACAGCGACGGCCTACTGGAACCTGCCCTGCACTAATGTCCAGTCCAGACTGTCAGCCCTGGTATGTGCCACAAAAAACTCATCCCGGCAACTCCCCTTCAACTTGACTTTTCCTGCTGTACCATACCTGAGTGACTGACCCTGCCCTTTGAAGAAGGTGAAATTATCATGCCCACAGATGAGCAAACAAGAAAGAATGCACAGCCCGCCTGTTCAGACATAACCAAATAAAACAAAACAGCAGGATGAAACAAACAAATCTACAATCAATGAACAAGGAAAATAACAACTGAAAGCCCCGAAGACAGCAGGCAATATCAAAACATTTACAAAAACAGGACAGGATGATTCCAGTAGGCTTCCAAAATAAAACACCAGATGACTTTCCAGTAGAAGAAAAGGCACTAGACCTAACTGATAGGGAATTATAATCTCTAATATTCAGAATTATGCAAGAGTTAAAGCAAAAATCAGACAAAAATGAGCAGACAAATTCATGGAAAATACAGACCAAAAAAATGGGAGAATTCAAGAAAATAATACAGGAAAAAGATGCTAAAATAAATTCACAACTAGAAATCATACAAAAACAACAAATAGAAATCCAAAAGATGAACAACAAGATTTCAGAAATAGTGTCATAGAAGGGCTGAAGAGCAGGTTTGAAACGGTGGAAGATAGGATCAGTGAAATTGAAGACAAACACTTGGATACAACTCTGAGGAAAAATCAGAAAAAAGAATGAAGAAAAATGAAGAAACTCTGAGAATTATGTGGGATACAATCAAAAGCAAAAGTTTGCGATTGATCGGAGTTCGAGGATAGGGGGAGAAAACAGAAAACACAGAGACGATCATTGAAGAACTGCTGACAGAAAACTCCCCCAGTATCATGAAAGATGAAAAGCTGGCCATCTAAGAAGCTCAATGAACACCATATAGGATAGACCCCAAAAGAAAATCACCAAGGCATATCATAATCACACTCGCTAAAACCAAAGACAAACAAAGAACACTGAGAGCAGCTCAAGGAAAAAAAACTCACATACAGAGGAGAATCAATAAGACTAAGGTCGAATTATTTGGCAGAAACCATGCAGGCAAGAAAGCAATGGGATGACATATATAAAACCCTGAAAGAAAAAAATTGCCAGCCAAGAATAATATATCCTGCGAAACTCTCGTTCAAATATGATGATGAAATTAGGTCATTTCCAGATAGACAGAAATTAAGCAACTATGTAAAAACCAAACCAAATTTACAAGACTTATTAAAGAGAGTCCTTCAATCTGAGAACAAACAACATCAGACCACAGGCTGAATACAGGTCACAAGATTGTACTAGCCAGGTACCAACCAAGGAAATGAACTCTTAAGGACCAAAAGAATTAAAACAGGGGACCAGAGAGGTTAATCTGTAAATGACAACAGCATCAGAACAATAAAAGAGGGAATTAACGGTGTAGGTATAGAACCTCCTAATGGAGAGGAAGAAGGTGATACCAAGTAATAATAGACTGTTTCAAATCTAGGAAGATAAGGGTACATTGCAAGGTAACCACAAAGAAAGTTAACAAAACTACTCATCAAAATAAAGAATAAAAACATAAAGTCTCAGTGAAAAAAAAACCTACAAAAACAAAATAAATGAAAAAAAATCCACAAACAAAAGGAACTCAGCACAGGCGAGTAAGAGGAACAAAGAAAATGTTAGCACCACAAAAAAAAGCACTACAAAATGCAATTCCACACCTAGGAATATATCCTAGAGAAATAAGAGCTGTCACAGGAATAGACACACACACCCATATTCATTGCAGCACTGTTCACGATAGCAATGAGATGGAAACAACCCAGATGCCCATCAACAGATGACTAGATGAACAAACTATGGTACATAAACATAATGGAGTATTATGCAAAGATAAAGAACAATGATGAATCTGTGAAGCATCTCATAACATGGATGAAATTGGAGGACATTATGCTGAGTGAAATCAGTCAATCACAAAAGGACAAATATTGTATGAAACCTCTACAGTAAAAACTCATGTAAAAGTTTACACACAAAAAGAAACAATCTTTGTTGGTTATGAGGGATGGGAGGGTGGGGGGGACTAAACAGACACTAGATAAGTGGTAACTTTGGTGAAGGGTAAGACAGTACACATTACTGGGGAAGCCAGCACAACCTGTACAAGGAAAGGTCATGGAAGCTCCATGGACACTTCCAAACTCCCTGAGGGACTGAATTGCTAGGCAGAGGGCTGTGAGGACCATGGTCTCAGGGAACATCTAGCCTAATTGGCATAACACAGTTTATAAAGACAATGCTCTACATTCTACCTTGGTGAGTAGCATCTGGTGTCTGAAAAGCCTGTGAGCAGCCATCTAAGATGCTCCACTGGTCTCACCCCTTTGGGAACAAGGGAGAATGAAGAGAACAGTATGCAAGGAAAATATTAGTCCCGAGGACTAAAGGACCACAGCTACCACGGCCTCCACCAGACTGAGTCCAGTACAGCTAGATGGTGCCCAGCTACCACCACTGACTGCTCTGACCGGGATCACAATAGAGGATCCTGGACAGAGCTGGAAAAGGATGTAGAACAAAATTCTAACTCACAAAAAGAAGACCAGATTTGCTGGCCTAACAGACTGGAGAAACCCCAAGAGTATGGCCCCTGGACACCCTTTTAGTTCAGTGGTGAAGTCACTCCTGAAGTTCACAGTTCAGCCAAGGATTGAACAGCCTCATAAACAAAATGGGACTAATGAGGCACTGCAGTCCAGGGACAAGGACTATAAGGCAGGAGGGGACAGCAAAGTTGGTGATAGGGAACCCAAGGTTGAGAAGTGACATGTTAACCATGTTGACATATCGTGGGGTTGTTAACCATCATAGGGCAACATGTACTGTTTAATGAGAAACTGTTTGTTTTCATCTAAGGTACAAAAAAACAAAAAAAAAGAATTATCTGTGTGAGATCAAATTGACAACATCAACTCAAAAGGTTTGATGGGAAGCCTAGGGGTCAGTGAGTTGAAGATAATGGTGATGGAATAATTTGGAAAAGGTTAGTGAGAATAGCAGCACAACTGGAAGAATGTAATCGATGTCACTGAATTGTACATGTAGAAACTTTGAAATGGTGTAACTTTGGCTATGTATATTCACCAAAAAAAGGTCCTTCAAGGTTGAGAAGGAAGAGTGTTGACATGTCGTGGGATTGTTAACCAATGTTATAAAACAATATGTGTACTGTTTAATGAGAAACTATTTGTTCTGTAAACCTTCATCTAAAATACAATAAAAAATTTAAAGAAAAAAAAAGAAGAAAGCCAATGGACAAGGATTTACTCCTCCACATAAATGTCTTGTGCCTAAACAGACTGTACTCAGCTCTGTGACCATTCTTGAACCAATCAGTAGAGCTATGAGGAATAGAATGTGCTGATGACGAGAATTTCAAACAAACATCCTCTCCTGAAGGTTAGTGCGGAGTCATTTTCTTCCAAACCACATAAACAAAAGATTGGAACAGAGATTTTATTTTTAAAAAAACTGTGATTTGTCACCAGAAATAGGGTGAATGGATGCTGTGCATCTGAGATCAAGACAATCTCTAGAACAACAGAGAACAGATTTGGTTTTACCTTGACAGACGGACAAAACACCATAACTGCACTTCTATGATGGGGTGAAACCAAGGGTTAATTCTGATTGTTTTAATGGAATGATTGCAGCCACCCTGTATCTTGAGTGAAATACTTAAATTATGCAGAGGATCTTGATGTAGCTGCCTGGTGGACTAAGTTGTTTCCAGTCCCCGTGGTGGCTGCTGTATGCTAGCAGAGATGATTCCTAGTTGCTATCTCACTGTGTTGAAAACATGAGAAAGCCCATTGTTTGGGAAGTAGTGAGGTTCTGTTTATGGTGAAGGGAAATCTGGCATTTATTAAAGGTTGCACAGTATGATTAATATAATTGATACCACTAAGTGATACACCTAAAAAATGTTGAATTTTCAAATGTTGTGCTATATATATTTTATAAATATGTTTATATATGCTGTGCATAAAAAAAAAAACCAAGACTGTTGCTGTCGAGTCGATTCCAACTCATGGCGACCGTACAGGACAGAGCAGAACCACCCCATATGTCTTCCAAGGAGCACCTGGTGGATTCAAACTGCCAACCTTTTGGTTAGCAGCTGTAGCTCTTAGCTACTACTCCACCACGGTTTCCATGTTGTGTATATGTTAAATAGATAGATAGACAGACAGAGAGATAACCTATATGTATGTATACACATATACATACACATTCATATGTATATGTATATATAGAGGCAGCTGCTGACACCACCTATGTACAACCAAACAACCCATGGGATTTGTCATGGTTTGGAGGTTTAGGCTCATGGTTCTGTGGGGCATTCCAGCCAATTGGCCTAATACTAATTTTAGTGCTTCTGTTTTACCTTCTAGTTTGTTGTGTCGTTCCTGTGGTCTTAAAAGCTTTGGAGCAGTAATCCAAGGTACAACAACTGGTCTCTATTCACCTGGAGCAGCAGAGGAAGAAGGAGGGTCAGGAATCAAAGGAGGAACTGGACTGTGTGTCTAATTGCCTCTATGAACAACTGTCTCCTTTGCCATGATACCAGAACTGGATGGTGTCTGGCTACCATTATTGAAACTTTTGATGAAAGATTCTATAGAAGAATCCTGATAAAAAAGGAGAAAAACGTAGAAAAGAAT
Source organism: Dugong dugon (assembly GCA_030035585.1). NCBI lineage: Eukaryota > Metazoa > Chordata > Mammalia > Sirenia > Dugongidae > Dugong > Dugong dugon. The sequence goes on from CM057473.1 coordinate 41,930,554, forward strand.
TTCAAATTATCAAGGAATCCAGACTTTCTGGAGCCATTGAGGCTGGGTGATCCTCTTAAACTATTGTCCTGAAGAAATTTTTAAACCCTAAACCGAAACTATCCCATGAAGTCATTTTAAGCCAAACAATAGTTTAGCTTAATTAGATAAAAATGTCTGCTGTGAGCTTTGTGCTCTTTTAAAGAATTATCTATATGCAATCAAATTGACAATAGCAACCCGAAAGGTTAGATGTGAAGTTTAGGGGGCTCCAAGTTTGTGTTAATGATGGTGAAATAATTTGGAAAAGGATATCGAGAAAGGTAGCACAACTTGAAGAATGTAACCAATGTCACTGAATTGTACATGTGGAAATTGTTGAATTGGTGTATGTCTTGTTATGTACATTTTCACCAAAAATTAAAAAAAAAAACTAAAACTAAAAGCAGGAGCAAGCAAAGAAAACCAGTAAGACTCAAAAACAGAAGAGGAAACAAAGAAGAGCCATCACACAACAAGTGCAAGTGATAGAAATGTCAAATAAGAAAACAAAATAAAGATCTTTCAAGGATATCAAATATACACTATCTGTAGAACAACAACAAAAACAGAAACAAACAAACAGGATTTTCCATGAAACTTTTTAATGGTTAAACTAAAAAAAGAAAAAACAATGTTCATGGTTGAAAGTTAAGTTGATGAGGAGGATCTAGTGAAAGAATTTTTTTTTTTTTTTTAATGTAGAAACCGTATAAACAATAGCATTCTGAAAAGATGAGACATTGAGGGCAGAGACAGGAGAGTTTTTATGTGTATGAAAGGGAACCCTGAAATAAAATAAAGGGAAAGACTGAGGAAGGGTAATATTTAAACAAATCAAGAAATTTTCCTTTATTTGATGAAAGATTTTTGCCTGATGATTGATATGGTTCCCTGAGTACCAGGAAGGATTAATAAAAAAGGTCATTTAATTAGACATATCCTGGGGAAATTTTTGAAACCCAACAGTAAATACAGAGTCTTATAAGGTTCTGGAAGAACAGGTAACTTTCAAAGGAAAGAGAGTCAAACTAATATTTAATTTATTTATAATATTAGAAGTTATAAGTCAATGAAATATTATCTACTCAGACAAAAAGGAGTTAGTTCTGTTACTATTCACCTGTCAGATAAAAATAAAGACCTTTTCAAATATACATGGATTCAGACGTACCTATGTTCTGAAAATACAATAGCCAAATGACAATACAATAACCAATTCAGAACTAAGATATTGTAAAAAATGAGGACAACACTGGGGGAAAAAGTGGTGAGTAATGAATTTTACAATTTACATAATTACCTCTAAATGGATGATTTTATTATGACTGGGTATTTGAAAACTGCTGTAAAGTAAGCTTTTTTAAAAGAAATGAGACAAACTGTGAAGTAAAACCTAAAAATGGATTTAAGTGAAAGCCAGAACCTTGAAGATACACAGGAATCAAAAGGGAGCAAAAGCATTCTATCATGCTAGGAGAATGGGATGCAGCAGAAACTGTTAGTAACTACTCAATACTCGTTTTATTTGTCTGCCTTAGGAACAGAAATTCAATTTTAATCATGGCAACCATGCATCCAAATAAAACATGACAGTTTCAGTCACCCCTTACAATGAAAGCGCCATGTGACCAAATGCTAGCCAGTAGATGTGCCTGCAGGTTTTGCTTGTGATCTCTGTTGTTCTCGTTTTTTAGGGGTAGTCAAGTCAAGTTTCAATTCATAGTGACCCTATGTGATGGAGTAGAACTGCCCTATAGGGTTTTCTAGGCTGTAATGTTCACGGAAGCAGATCATCAGGTCTTTCTCACGTGCAGCTGTTTGATGGTTTTGAACTGGCAACCTTTCTCTGGAAGACTACAAAATGCTTGCTGACTGGACTGAGAGGTGTGCCTATTTTTCCTTCTCTCTTTCTCCTGATCGATGCCTGGAATATGGTGGCTGCAAGTCCATGAGGCGATGTGCTAAGATTAAAGAAAAATAAAATGCAGTTAAACAAAATGTAGGAAGAGAAAATTAATAGAAGTGAATAATGAAATGGAAATACAATGATAGACAAAATATATAAATTTTCTTTAAAATAAGCATTTAACAGACAGTCCCTTGAATAATAATTAAAAGTGAAAGAAAAAGCCAAAATAAATATATATATCCACATATACATATACCTATACAGATAGAGAGAAAGGAGATTGTACTAGAGACATTAAAGAGGAGCTTATATGAATTATGAGAGACTATTACATCTCATTCTCAAGAAAACAAAAAGAAAGAAAGAAAATCTTGGTGATATGCACTATTTTCAGGCAAATGCACATTATCAAAACTGGCCAAGAAGTAGAAACCTTGAACACACTGTAGAAGAAATTATAAATGTCACTAAATATATGCAGATAAAAATGAAAATATTATTTTACAGCTGAGTTTTATTACAGTATTTTTAGTAGTCACAAATTACAAACAAGCAAAAAATAAATCAGAAAACATCCTAAATATTTATTTAAAGAAGAATAGTTGGATAAACTGTGGAGCATTTATACTATGAAATATTATGAAACTTAAAATGTTTTAGATATATATTTATTGACGATATATTAATGACTGAGAAAAGTAGTTTGTAGTATTAGTGAAATATTACTTAATTTACTTTTTAGGTTTAATAGCATCAAATAGTAATGCTATGTTTGTCTTAATTTCCTAGTGCTGCTGTAAGAAAAATACCAGAAATGGGTGACTTTGAGGAATAAAATTTTATTTTCTGGAGGCTAGAAGTCTGAATTTAGGTGCTAACTGTTGGGGAAGGTCCTTCATTGTCTGTTTCAGCTTTTAGTAGCTACTGATTATCCCTAGTGTTCCAGGGGTTATATGTGTCTCCATCTTCACATGGCATCTTCCCCTGTGTGTGTGTGTCTATGACAATACCTTTGTGGTTGAGAATCAGCATAAAGCCGATTCCAGAAAGCAGAGATCAATCATATCCCAACTTTCCGACTTCTCCATCATTTCCAACACGAGCCACCCACACAGCACTCTCTTTCGCTCTCTCTGTCTGAAGCCACCCAGGGCTAAATCAAAAGGACACTGTCTTTTGGTTCGTTAATTCTCTGGAAGGACTTACAGAACTCACGGAAGGTATTAAACTTACAACTACTGGTTTTATTGTAATAAAAGCCTATAAATCAAGACCCTCATGAGGAAAAGATGCATGGGCGAGGTCTGGCAAGTTTTCAAATGCAGACCTACTGTGTCTCAGAGAAGGCAAGTTACCCTTTCTTCCATTACCAGTAAGCTCCCTGAGCCGTAGTGTTCTGTGCTTTTACTGGCCAGCTCTGCAGGATAAACTAAGTCATACCTCCTGGCTTGATAGTGGCTTTTCAGATGAGTCTTTTTTAGTCTGACCAGCACCTACTCGTCAGCACAAATTCTCCAGTGTGGCTTGGAGGTCCCAGACCAAGGCACCCCCATTTGTTCCGAGGGTTATTTTTCCAGAGCCAAGGACAAAGGCCACCTTACTTTGGGTAAGAGACCCCCCAGTGTTTCTCTGTATCTGTTTTCTCTTTTTATGAGAGAACACTCAGGGATTAGATTCAGGATTCATCCTACTCCTGTATGGCCTAATTAACACAACAAAAGAAAGATCCTATTTCTAAAGAAGATCATGATAACACAGTCGTTAGGAATTCAACATATATTTGGGGGACACGATTGAATTCATAACAGTGTGTAATAGAAATATTGGGTTTTCACTAGACAATGCATCAAAGGATTGACAAGAAATCTAGGAAAAAACAGAGGCACTAAGGAAACAGACTTAATTGGCTACTACTGTATTAGTTTTCTCTTGCTGCTATAATATATTGCCACACGTTTAGTGACTTAAAGCAATGCAAATTTATTCCCTTACAGTTGTGGACATCAGAAGTCTAAAAAAAGTTATTGCCAGGCTATATTCCTTTTGGAGGCTTCAGGGAAGACTCTGTTGCCTTGCCTTTTCCATCTTCTAGAAGCCACCTGCATTCTTTGGCTCACGGCTCCTTCCTTCATCTTGAAAGCACATCACTCTGACCTTTGTATCTTTATCACGTCTTTTTCTGTCTTTGACCCTCCCTCCAGTACTCCTTTTCTAAGGACACTTTTGATTACATGGGGTCCACCCAGACAATCCAAGGTAAACTTCCCATCTCAAGATCATATCTGCAAACTCCCCTTTGCCATGTAACATATTCCCAAGTTTCGGTGATTAGAACTTGGATATCTTAAGGACAGCCTATATCAGCTATCAACCACTTCATTGCACTAATCAGTAGTATAAACTGGCCTGAAATTATTTTTAAAATCCAATCATTTTTTTCCTTCTTAACTATGGGAAAATCTGTATAATATGAATATATGATACTCAAAGCTACAAATAACATGAGGACTTAGAGTTAGAACAATGTTGTGAGCTCTGAAATAAACAGATTTTCCTAATAGCAACAACAACAACAAAAAAAAACTAATATAGTTATCTTAGACTGGATTCTCTAGAGAAGCAAAACCAGTAAAGCATATGAATATATATAGCGAGAGAGATTTATATCAAGGAAACAGCTCACTCGGTTGTAGAGGCTGGAATGTCCCAAGTCCATGGATCAGGATAGAGACTTCTGATTCACGTAGCCACGGGCTGGAAAACCTACGATAGGCAGGTCAGAGAGCAGGACTCTTGCTCACAGGCTGTGAAGATCAATGAAGCCCAAGACTGGCAGGTAAACTGCTAGCTTAAGTCCCAAGAACCAGAGGTCAGACAAACAAGAGGCAGTTGCACGATCTGGAAGAAGCCAAAAGCCTTGGCAAGATGACCAGGAAGGAAGTAGGCAGTGGAGGGTGGAGAAATGAAGGCCGAGGGGGCAGAGAGTCATCACAGCCCAACCCCCACTGGTACCACTCAGCAGATTCCATCATGGGGTGATCACATATCAAATTTCAAAAGGAAGTGATCAAACATTATACAACTGCCAAAACACTGAGAATTATGGCCTAGCCAAGTTGACACACAATCTTAACCATCACAATAGTCACACAGATAATTTCAAAAAATGAAGAGAAAAAGAAACGAATTCAAATTTATTTCTGATTAATTGAATATAATAAAAGAAAAAACTAGTAATCTGTGACAAATGCAAATTAAGTATAAAATCTTCATTCTTCATTGAAATTATGCTATAACACTGAAAGCCACCTTAATCATGTTGATTATATCTCTATATTTTGATTAAATATATAAAAAGCATATAACTTGAAATGCACTTAACACTTTTTAAGAAAAAGGAAAGATTTAATCTTTACTTAAAACATCATGAGGAATTCGTAATTGTCATCATTTGTTAGAATTACGTTAGTCTCTAACCAATAAATGTTTTCATCACAAAATTAAAAACCATAATCAAACTGTGGTAAATTATAGGATGTTTTAATAAAACAAAAAGAAAACCACTACATCAAGCTCTCTGCTTTTGATTGTGCTGCTATTGATATTTTTTTATCAGTAAATATAATATGTAGAATCTGAGAATTTTGGTATTGGAAGGAGATCGCCAATTTTATAAGTTAATATTCTCACTTAACAAATTATTAGTATGAATAAAGGATAGAAGAATTCAGTGATTTATTCAAGGTCATACCACACATTAGTGTCATAGAATATCTTTAATTATAACATAGAACTCATATAATGCCAAAATTTTCTTTCTGAATAGATCATAAAATCCCATTGCAACATAATATTTTTAAATTATATGTCTTAGGAATTAAATATTTAGTTTATACAATTATTTTCCTCTAGGCTGTTTCTTCAAGATATATTATACTCATATAATAATTACTTACTTTATGTTCTGAGAAATGCTAAACTGGCAAATTTAACTAATCATCTCTTAGTGCAAAAAAGCATGATTACATATATGCTAAAAATATTAAATTTTATAACAGATGATTAAAATTTCATAGGAAATGAATTATCCATGGCAAAGTATTTAAACATATAAAGCCCAAAATAACTCAATTTAGAACACATCAATGTTACATTAAATATTGCATTTGCCTTAAATGATCATCATGTCTTTAGAAAACTATTGTTCATGAGTAAAATGTGTATTCCATATGTAACATATTATATTTTGCTTTATTTCTTAATTCCTTATAGTAACATACTTAATGAAATGTCATATTTTATAGATTTTTAAGAAAGTTGGTTCATTGATTTGTTATTATGTCCACTATTACAGAAAATAAATGTAAACATTTTCCCATTGAAAGAAATGCTTTTGAAGTAACCCAAAATCACCTGGAAGATAATTGCTATAAATAATGAATTTACTGTAAATAATAAAATAAAGCATGGCCCTTTGGTATTATCTCCATACTCTTTCAGGGAATGTCAAAATATATATTTGAAATCCCCTTAAATTCAAATACATTTCTATAAATTTATTACGTGTTAATCCTCTCATAAGAATACCACCCAAAACAAATGTTTGCATAATTTTACTCATGGATATTGATCTTCTTATAGAAAGATCTTATACTTAATAGCTTAATATGTATAACTGAAAGATAGACTTGGTGGTCAATTTTAAACAAAATACTGTAAGGTGTTTATGATACTTTCATGGAAACTTCAAAGCATCTGGTCCATTCAAGAAAAAGTTCAATCCCTCATAAAGATGTTATCTACCCAAAGTAATAAGTATTTTAATTGACTGCATCTTTTTGTTAACTTAATTGGTTATATTGTTTGGTATAGTCAGAAAAGCCTAAAACATTAAAGAAATCCTTTAGTAGAAATAAATTTGTATAAAGGAAATCACTATGATTACATTTGTCAGTAAAAGAACGAGTTAAATATGTTCTTTCTTCTTCATATAGTCCAGATTCTCATTATATTTGCTTAGCATAGAGCTTTAATAAGTATGGTGAAAAGATATCCCCCTGACACACACCTTTCCTGATTTTAAACCACGCTGTATCCCCTTTTCTGCACTATAAGCCGCCGCATGGTCTATATACAGGTTCCTTATGAGCACAATTAAGTGTTCTAGAATTCCCACTCTTTTTTTTTTTTTTTTTTTTTTAACAGAGAAATTAGTTTCTCATTAAACAGTTAATACACAAATTGTTTTGTGACTTTGGTTGCCAACACTGAAATGTGTCAACACTCTCCCCTTTTCTACTGCAGGTTCCCTCCACTTTTTCCTGCCCCTTCCTGCTTTCTCATCTTTTCTTTTGGGTTGGTGTGCCTCTTTAATCTCATATACATGACTGAACTATGAAGCATGTCCCTCACGTATGTTATTGTTGGCCCTATAGACCTAATCTTTGGCTGAAGGGTGAACATCAGAAGTGTGGAATTCCTGTTCTTCACAATGGTATCCATAACTCATTATGACCCACACAGTCAAAAGCCTTTGCATAGTCAAAGGTAAACATCTTTCTGGTATTCTCTGCTTTCAGCCAAGATCTATCTCATATCACCAATGATATCCCTCATTCCATGTCCTCTTCTGAATCCAGCTTGAATTTCTGGCAATTCCCTGTCAATGTACTGCTGCAACTGTTTTGAATTATCTTCAAGAAAATTTTACTTGTGTGTGATATTAATGATATTGTTCAATAATTTCCACTTTTCCTTGGACCACTTTTCTTTAAAATGGGCACAAATATGGCTCTGTTCCAGTTGGTTGACCAGGTAGCTGTCTTCCAAATTTCTTGGCATAGACAAGTGAGCCCTTTCAGCTTTGCATCTGTTTGTTGAAATATCTCAATTGGTATTCTGTCAATTCCTGAAGCTTTGTTTTTTGCCAATGTCTTCAGTGCAGCTTAGACTTCTTCCTTCAATACCATCAATTCTTGATCATATGCTACCTCCTGAAATGGCTGAATGTTGATCATCTCTTTTTGGTACAGTGACTCTGTGTATTCCTTCCATCTTCTTTTGATGCTCCCTGCATCATTCAATATTTTGCCCATAGAATCCTTCAAAATTGCAAATTGAGGCTTGAATTATTTCTTCACTTCTTTCAGTTTGAGAAATGTCAAGCATGTTCTTCTCTTTTGGTTTCCTAACTCCAGGTCTTTGCACACTTCATTATAGTATTGTACTTTGTCTTCTTAAGCCACCCTTTGAAATATTCTGTTCAGCTATTTTACTTCATTATTTTTTGAATGTGCTTTACCTATTCAACATTCAAAAACAAGTTTCAGAGTCTCTTCTGACATCCGTTTTGGTCCTTTCTTTCCTGTCTTTTTAATGAACTTTTGCTTTCTTCTTGTGTGATGTTCTTGCTGTTATCCCAACAACTCATCTAGCCTTTGGTCATTAGTGCTCAATTCATCAAATCTATTCTTGAGATGGTCTCTAAATTCAGGTAAGATATACTCAAGGTCGTACTTTGGCTCTCGTCGACTTGTTTTAATTTTCTTCAGTTTGAACTTGAACTTTCGTATGAGCAATTGATAATCTGTTCTGCAGTCAGTCCCTGGCCGTATTCTGACTGATGATATTGCGATTCTCCATTGTCTCTTTCCACATATGTAGCCTATTTGAATCCTATGTGTTCCATCTGACAAGGCACCATGTGTATAGTCATTTATGTTGTAAAAAAAGTATTCGCAATGAATAAATTGTTGGTCTTGCAAAACTCTATCATGTTATCTCCAGGGTCATTTCTATTACCAAGGCCATGTTTTCCAACCACTGATCCTTCTTCTTTGTTTCCAACTTTCACATTCCAATCACCAGTAATTATCAACACATCTTGATTGCATGTTTGATAAATTTCAGGCTGCAGAAATTGGTAGAAAGTCTTCAATTTCTTCATCTTTGGCCTTAGTGGTTACATAAATTTGCATAAATTTGAATAATAGTTGTATTAACTGGTCTTTCTTGTAGGAAGGAGTGTGAATATTATCCTATCACTGACAGAGTTATACATCAGGATAGAACTTGAAATGTTCCGTTTGACAGTGAATGCAATGCCATTCCTCTTCAATTTGCCATCCCCAGCATAGTAGACCGTATGATTATCTGATTCAAAATGGCCAATACCAGTCCATTTCAGCTCAGTAATACCTGAGATATCGATCTTTATGCACTGCATTTCATTTTTGATGATTTCCAATTTTCCTAGATACATGCTTTGTACTTTCCACATTCCAATTATTAATGGATGTTCGCAGCTGTTTTTCTCATTTTGAGTCATGCCATATCAGCAAATGAAGGTCCTGAGAGCTTTATTCCAACCACGTCATTAGGGTCAACTCTACTTTGAGGAGGCAGCTCTTCTCCGGTTGTATTTTGAGTGCCTTCCAACCTGAGGGACTCATCTTCCAGCACTATATCAGACAGTGTTCTGCTGCTATTCATAAGGTTTTCACTGGCCAATTTTTTCATAAATAGATCGCCATGTCCTTTTTCCTAGTCTTCCTTAGTCTGGAAGCTCTGATGAAACCTGTCCACAATGAGTGACCCTGCTAATATTTGAAAAACCAGTGCATTGTTTCTAGCATCACAGCAACAGGCAAGCCACCACAGTATGACAAACTGACAGACTAGTGGGGGTGTCTTAGCATTCTTAGTAATCATTTTTATAATTCAAAATATAATATTTATCAATGTATAATTCCATGCAAAATGTTGAAAAAATCATTTCTTACATTCAATACATAATTAATTGGATGAAGGACTAAATCAACAATTGATATAGAAGCATACAACTGTCAATGACAAAATGTATATACTGGAATATATTTATCAACTGTGCTCTCGAAATAAACTCAGAGGTAAGTGTAATTTTTATAAACAGTCTTATGCTCCCAAGAGTGGACCCATCCTGCATTTGCCTATGACCTTCTTCCTACTTCCACCTGTGGCATAGATTGCTATTTCTGATTAATGACAATTATTGTGACCCCAAAAGCTTCAAATTTCCTTAACTCTAAAGTGGGATTGATAATAGTCGTTATTTTGTACAGGAGTTTTAAGAATTAAATAAGTTATGTATATAAAGTAAGCATGTGAAATATAATAGATACTATACATGTAACAATAGATTTTTCTATTTAATGCTTAAGAAGGGATTCACTTGTTTGTAGATTTTCTGAGGTTACTGAATATTTGGAATCTCATTCAGACATAGCAACAACTGCGAGTATGACACTGGACCAGGCAGTGTTTTGTTCGGTTCTACATAGGGTTGTTTTGAGTTGGAATGGACTCAAGGGCACCTTACAACAACATTAGCCATTGTAATCATGTAGAAAACTTACCCAATCTAAACAATGGATAAACATATGCAAATCTGGTAGATAGATGATTGATGGACAGGTAAATAGAGTTGTGCTTTGTTTAAATGGGCTATTTGGTTTCCTGTGAATCTTAGTGGTGCTCAATCAAACACGAGAAATACATTGGCAACTCAACATTCATTGATGATACACGACTTTTCTTAACAAGTTTGCTTAACTGTTTATCTGGTTTTTTTTTTTAATTGTACTTCAGGTGGAGGATTACCGAACAAATAGTTTCTCATGAAACAGTAGTACACATATTGATTTATGACATTGGTTAACAACTCCACAACCCTCTAACTTCTCACCCTTTTTTTTTTTGGTGAAAATACACATAGCCAAAGATACACCATTTCAAAAATTTCTACATGCACAGTTCAGTGACACTGACTACGCTCTTCCAATTGTGCTGTTATTCTCATTTAAGATGAAGGCTTACAGAACAAAATAGTTTCTCAATTAACAGTTACTACAAATGTTGCCCTATGACAATGTTTACCAATCTCACAACACATCAACAGTCTCCCTACTCAACCTTGGGTTCCCTATCACCAGTTTCCTTGTCTCCTTCTGCCTTCTGGCCCTTGTCACTGGACTACTGTACCTCGTTAGTCTCATTTGGTTTTACGGGGCTGTCCACTCCCAGGCTGAACAGTGAACCTCAGAGATAACTTCCCACTGAGATAAAAGGGTGTCTAGGGGCCATACTCTCGGGGTTTCTCCAGTCTTCTTTAGGCCAGTAAATATGGTCTTCTTTTTGTGAGTTAGAATTATGCCCTACATCCTTCTCCAGCTCTGTCCAGAACCCTCTGTTGTGATCCTGGTCAGAGCAGTCAGTGGTGGTAGCCAGGCACCATCTAGCTGTACTGGACTCAGTCTGGTGGAGGTCTTGGTAGCTGTGGACAATTAGTCTTTCAGACTAATCATTTCCTTGTATCCTGTTCTCTTCATTCTCGATTGCTCCCGAAGGGATGAGACCAGTGGAGTATCTTAGATGGCCGCTTACAGACTTTTAAGACCCAAGACACTACTCACCAAGGTAAAATGTAGACTACTGTCTTTATAAGCTGTGTTATGCCAATTGAGCTAGATGTTCCCTGAGACCATGGTCCCCACAGCCCTCCGCCTAGGAATTCAGTCCCTCAGGGAGTTTGGATGTGTCTATGGGGCTTTCATGACATTTCCTTGTACAAGTTGTGCTGGTTTCCTCTGTATTGTGTACCGTCTCAACCTTCACCCAAATTACCACTTCTCTATTGCCTATTTAGTATTTCCCCCCCTCACCCCTCCCATCCCTGGTAACCAACAAAGATTGTTACATTTTGTGTGTGAACTTTTTCATGGGTTTTTACAATAGAGGTCTCATACAATATTTGTCCTTTTGTGATTGACTTATTTCACTCAGCATAATGTCCACCAGTTTCATCCATGTTATGAGATGCTTCACAGATTCATCGTTGTTCTTTCTCATTGCATAGTACTCCATTGTGTGTATGTATCATAGTTGGTTTATCCATTCATCTGTTGATGGGCATCTAGGTTGTTTCCATCATTTTGCTATTGTGAACAATGCTACCATGAACATAGGTATGCATATGTCTATTCGAGTGACGATTCTTATTCTCTAGGATATATTCCTAGGTGTGGGATTGCTGGATCAAATGGTATGTCTATTTCTAGCTTTCTGAGGAAACGCCATATCATTTTCCAAAATGGTTGTAACATTTTACATTCCCACCAGCAGTGTAGAAGAGTTCCCATCTCCCCGCAGCCCCTCCAACATTTGTTATTTCCAGTATTTTTGATTTGTGCCAGTAATGCCGGGGTGAGATGGTATTTCATTGTGGTTTTAATTTACATTTCTCTAATGGCTAGTGAACGCGAGCATTTCCTCATGTGTCTGTTGGCCATTTGAATGTCTTCTTTGGTGAAGTGTCTGTTCATTTCCTTTGCCCATTTTTTGATAGGATTGTTTGTCTTTTTGTTGTAGAGGCGTTGGATTTTCTTGTAGATTATGGAGATTAGACCTTTGTCTGACTTGTACTGTCCAAAATTTTTTTCCCAGTCTGTAGGTTCTCTTTTTACTCTTTTGGTGAAGTCTTTTGAAGAGCATAGGTGTTTGATTTTTAGAAGATCCCAGTTATCTAGTTTATCTGTTGGGTTTTGTCTGTTGATGTTTATGGTTTGTATCCTGTTAATGCCATGTATTAAGGCCTGAAGTGTTGGTCCTATTTTTTCTTCTATGAACTTTATAGTTTTAGGCTTTATATTCAGGTCTTTGATCCATTTTGAAGTAGTTTTTGTATACGGCCTCAGGTATGGGTCCTGTTTCATTTTTTTGCAGATGGATATCCAGTTTTGCCAGCACCATTTGTTAAAAAGACTGTCTTTTCCCCATTTGATGGACTTTGGGCCCTTGTCGAAAATCAGGTGACTGTAGGTGGATGGATTTACATCTGGGTTCTCAATTCTGTTCCATTGGTCAATGTCTCTGTTGTTATACCACTACCAGGCTGTTTTGACTACCGTAGCTGTATAGTAGGTTCTCAAGTCAGGTAGTGTGAGTCTTCCAACTTTATTCTTCTTCTTCAGTAGTGCTTTACTTATTTGGGGCTTCTTCCCTTTCCGTATAAAGTTAATAATTAGTTTTTCCATCTCTTTGAAGAATGTTGCTTGTATTTGGATTAGGATTGCATTGTATTTGTAAATTGCTTTGGGTAGAATTGCCATTTTCACAATGTTGAGTCTGCCTATCCATGAGCATGGTATGTTTTTCCATTTATGTAGATCCCTTTGGGTTTCATGCAGCAGTGTTTTGTAGTTTTCTTTGTATAGGTCTTTTACATCCCTGGTCAGATTTATTCCTAAGTATTTTATCTTTTTAGGGGCTATTGAAAATGGTATTGTTTTCCTGATCTCCTTTTCATCGTTCTCTTTACTGGTGTATAGGAATCCAACTTATTTTTGAATGTTTATCTTGTATCCTGCTACTCTGCTGAATCTTTCTATTAGTTCCAGTAGATTTATCATGGAGTCTTTAGGGTTTTCTATGTATAGTATCATATCATCTACAAACAGGGACAGTTTAACTTCTTCATTACCAATTTGGATGCCCTTTATTTTTTTTCTTGCCTTATTGCTCTAGCTAGAACTTCCAGCACAATGTTAAACAGGAGTGGTGATAAAGGGCATCCTTGTCTTGTTCCTGTTTTCAAGGGGAATGTTTTCAGCCTGTCTCCATCACGAACGATGTTGGCCGTTGGTTTTGCATAGATGCCCTTTATTATGTTGAGAAATTTCCCTTCTATACCAGTTTTATTGAGAGTTTTTATCAGGAATGGGTGTTGGACTTTGTCAGATGCCTTTTCTGCGTCAATTGAGATGATCATGTGATTCTTTTCTTTCCTTTTATTTATGTGGTGGATTACGTTGATTGATTTTCTAATGTTGAACCATCCTTGCATACCTGGTATGAATCCAACTTGGTCGTGTTGTATTATTTTTCTGATATGATACTGAATTCTACTGGCTTGAATTTTGTTGAGAATTTTTGCATCTATATTCATGAGAGATATTGGTCTGTAATTTTCTTCTTTTGTGACTTCTTTGCCTGGTTTTGGTATCAGCGTTATGCTGGCTTCATAGAATGAATTTGAAAGTGTTGCTTACTCTTCTGTGCTGTGAAATAGCTTGAGTAGTACTGGTAGAAGCTCTTCTGTAAATGTTTTGTAGAATTCTCCAGTGAAGCCATCTGGGCTAGGGCTTTTTTTGGTTGGGAGTGTTTTTATTACCTTTTCAATCTCTTCTCTTGTTATGGGTCTGTTCAGAATTTCAACATCACTTTGTTGTTGTTTGGGTAGGTAGTGTGTTTCTAGAAATTTATCCATTTGTTCTAGGTTTTCAAATTTGTTGGAGTATAGTTTTTCATCATATTCTGTTATAATCCCTTTTATTTCAGTTGGGTCTGTTGTAATGTCCCCAATTTCATTTCTTATTTGGGTTATTTGTGTCCTCTCCTGTTTTTCTTTTTTGTCAGTCTGGCCAGTGGTTTGTCGATTTTGTTGATTCTTTCAAAGAACCAACTTTTGGTTTTGTTGATTCTTTCTATTGTTTTTCTGTTCTCTATTTCATTTATTTCTGCTCTGATCTTTACTATTTCCCTTCTTCCGGTGTCTGTAGGCTTTTATTGCTGTTCTCTTTCTATTTGTTTGAGCTCTGCAGTTAATGTTTTGATTTTGTCCCTTTCTTCTTTTTTGATATGTGCATCTATTGCTATAAATTGTCCTCTGAGGACTGCCTTTGCTGTGTCCCAGAGGTTTTGGTATGATGTGTTTTCATTCTCATTTGATTCTAGGAATTTTTTGATTCCATCTCTGATTTCTTCTATTACACAGTGATGTGTAAGCAGGGTATTATTCAGTTTACATGTAATTGAGTTTTTTTCCTTGCTGTTTCTATTGTTAAATTCTACCTTGATGGCATTGTGGTCAGAAAAGATACTTTGAATTATCTCAACGTTATGGATCTTGTTGAGGATTGCTCTGTGGCCTAGGATATGGTCTAGTCTGGAGAAAGTTCCATGTGCATTGGAAAAGAATGTGTACTTTGCAGTGGTTGGATGGAGTGTTCTATATATGTCTATGAGGTCAAGTTGGCTGACTGCCCTTTAGGTCTCGTGTATCTATGCTGAGTTTCTTCTTAGTTGTTCTGTCCTTTACTGAGAGTGGTGTGTTGAAGTCCCCTACTATTATTGTGGAACTGTCAATTTCTCTTTTCAGTGTTGTTAGAGTTTGTTTTATGTATTTTGGAGCCCTGTCATTGGGTGCGTAGATGTTTATTATGGTTATGTCTTCATGATGGATCAACCCCTTAATCATTATATAGTGTCCTTCTTTGTCTTTTATGGTAGATTTCGTTTTAAAGTCTATTTTATCTGAGATTAGAAGTGCCACTCCTGCTCTTTTTTGGTAGTTGTTAGCTTGATATATTTTTTTCAAACCTTTGACTTTTAATAAACTCACATCTTTGTTTGTAAGATGTGTCTCTTGTAGACAGCATATTGATGGATCCTGTTTTCTTATTCATTCTGTTACTCTCTGTCTCTTTATGGGTGCATTGAGTCCATTTACATTCAGTGTAATTATTGATAGCTGTGAGTTTGTTGCTGTCATTTTGTAGTGCTTTTTTTTGTGGTGCTGAAGTTTTCTTTGTTCTTCTTACTCTCTTGTGCTGAGTTACTTTTGTTTGTGGATTTTTTTTTCACTTCTTTTGTTTTTGTAGGTTTTGTTTTTGCTGAGACATTATGTTTTTTGTCTTTTTTATGAGTATGTTTGTTAACTGTCTTTGTGTTTAGCATGAATTTTACCCTTATCTTTCTCCATTTGAAGCAGTCTACCATTACTTGATATTGCCTTGCCTTCCTCTCCATTAGAAGGTTCTATACCTATGCCGTTTATTTCCACTTTTATTGTTTTGATGTTGTTGTCATTTACTGATTAACTGCTCTGATTCCCTGTTGTATTTCTTTTGGTTTTGGATAGTCCTCGAGAGTTGATTTCCTAGACTGGTATCTGGCTGGTACGATCCTACGTCCTACATTCTGCCTGTGAGCTGAAGCTGTTTTTCCTCAGATCAAAGAACTCGTTTAATAATTCTTGTAAGTTTGGTTTGACTTTTACATATTCCCTTAATTTCTGTTTATCTGGAAATGACCTAATTTCTCTATCAAATTTGAACGAGAGTTTTACAGGATATATTATTGTTGGCTGACAATTTTTTTCTTTCAAGATTTTATATATGTCATCCCATTGCCTTCTTGCCTGCATGGTTTCTGCCAAATAATCTGAGCTTAGTCTTATTGTTTCTCTTCTGTATGTGACTTCTTATTTTTCATGAGCCGCTCTCAGGATTCTTTGCTTGTCTTTGGTTTTGTCGAGTGTGATTATGATATGCCTTGGTGATTTTCTTTTGGGGTCTCTCCTAAATGGGGTTTGATGATCCTCTTGGATGGCCAGTTTTTCATCTTTCATGATATTGGGGAAGTTTTCTGTCAGCAGCTCTTCAATGATCCTCTCTGTGTTTTCTGTTTTCTCCCCCTGTTCTGGAATTCCAATCTCTCGAAAATTTTTGCTTTTGATTTTATCCCACATAAACCTCAGTGTCTCTTCATTTTTCTTTGTTATTTTTTCTGAGTTTTCCTGAAACAAAGCTGTATCCAAGTGTTTGTGTTCAATTCCACTGATCCTGTCTTCCACCATTTCAAATCTGCTTCTCAGCCCTTCTGTGACCCTGTCCATTTCTGAAATCTTGTTATTTATCTTTTGGATTTCTAATTATTGTCTTTGTATAATTTATAGTTGTGAATTTATTTTGGCATTTTGTTCCTGCATTATTTTCCTGAATTCTTCCAATATTTTGTCCATATTTTCCATGAATTTGTCTATTTTTTTACTCATGTTTTTCAGCTTTTTGCCTCAGCTCTTGGATAATTCTGAGTATTAGAGATTTGAATTCCCTATCTGGTAGTTCTAGTGCATTTTCTTCCACTGGAGAGTCATCTGGTGTTTTATTTTGGACACCTACTGGAACCATCCTCTCCTGTTTTTCTAAATGTTTTGATGTTGTCTGCTGTCTTCGGGGCATTATTTATTTTTCTCATTTATTGATTGCAGATTTGTTTGTTTCATCCCTTTTTTTTTTTAATTTTACTATGACTGAGCAGGCGGACTGTGTGTTCTTTGTTCTTTGCTCATCTGTGGGCCCAATACTTTTTCCCTCCTTCTCCAATTGGCAGGGTAAGTCACTCAGATATGTTACGGCAGGGCAGGTCTAGCTGAAGAGGAGTTACTGGGATGGGTTGCTTGTGGCACTTACTACAGCCACCTGAGCAGGTCGGTAATCAGTGCAGGGCAGGTTCCAGTAGGCCGTGCCTTTGCTGCTTGGTGGTGTGATGTCAAGTTCACGGTGCAGGTAGGCAGGATGCAGAGGGGTGATTGTTATGTGTGGAGGTAAGATGGATATGGTAGACAGGAGAGAGGAACAGGAGCCAAAAACATACAAACAAAAAAGAATACTATGGGAGCTTGCTGTTGGTGTGGGGAGATAAGAGACTATGAAATGGAGAAAAACAGAAAGGGGAGGAGGAAGAAAATAAAATAAAAGAATGAATAAATACAAATTGGAAATGTTAAAGAACCACCAAGTTCCCAGGGATGCCACCGGTGCAGCTACGAGGTCTGGGGAAGTCGCTCTCAGGTGTTGCAGTACAGCCTGGGTAGAAAGCGTAGAGGTATACAATGCCAGGCATTCAGGGAACAGAAAGAGAAGGAAGATATAGAGAGAAGAGAAATGAGCAAGGATGAAAGACAAAAAGGGACAAAGAGGGAAAAGAAAACAAAACAAATTAAAAAAAATAGAACAAGAAAGACCCCCAAAAAGACAGAAAAAAAAAAAAAAAAAAAAAAACCAAAGAAAAAAGAAATGCCTTCAGGGATCCCTCTGCACGTCTGTGCAAGCTGAGGGGGTATTCTCATTGTCACGCAGCACCGCCTGGCCAGAAAGGGCTCCCAACTCAAGAAATGGAAAAGAAAACAAAGAAACAATTCAAAACAAACAAACAAACAAAAACCCCTTGATCCCACCAGCGCAGAAGCCCAGAGCGGGAGCAGCTCCACACTCGAACCGAGCTCCACAGCCCCTCAGGAAGAAGCAAAGATGGCATATGGAGCCAGGCATTTGAGCGAAAAGTGGGGGAGGTGGTGAGAGTTAAGGAAGAAATCAAAAGAAGCAGAAAAAAAAGCAACACTAGCAGCCAACATATGGCACTCAGAGAGGCAGCTAGTGCGTGCTGGTGTTTCTCAGACAAGAGACTTTGTCCGCGGGAAGCAGAGGGGGCCTAGTGTGGGTGAAGAAGAGTAGGGAGTGGGAGAGCGTATATCACAAATTACTGGGGGCTTGGCAGCCCCTCCGGAAGAAGCAGAGATGGCGCACGGAGCCAGCTATTTGAGCAAAAGGAGGGGGAGGTGGTGAGAGGTAAGGAAGAAATCAAAAGAAGCAGAAAAAAGCAACACGAGCAGCCAATAAATGGCACTAAGAGAGTGGGCCCGTTCGGGTGTGTGGAATCCAAGCAGCTGGTGTTTCTCGGAGAAGAGATTGTGGCCGCGGGAAGCAGAGGAGGCTGAATGGGGGTGAAGAAGGGTGGGGGGTGGGAAAGCATATATCACAAATTACTGGTTGTTTTGTCTCCCGCTGTACACACCGTGAGTCTGCTTTCTCGTACCCTGTTTGCTGGTCTCCAATAGGTGTCCAAGATGGGGGATCCGTGCTGCGTTAGCTGGTAGGGGACCTCTGCATGAATCTCTCCGCGCTGTTCATTCTCTGTCAGTTTTCCCACTCCATTTGGTGCTTGGCTGAGTTCTTTATCTCTTCATTTGATGTTTTAGGGCTTCTGTATTGTTGTAGTCTCTGTTCGGCTTAGTTTTTCGGATCTTTGCTGTGGAGGGACGGCGTGGTGCTTCTGCCTAGAGAACCATTTTGCTGGAACTCCTGCTTATCTTGTTTTATTGTTGTACCAGAATATTTTAAGTGAAAAATTTTCATTTCTCTGCAATAAGATTCTATAATGAATTGAAGGTAAAACAAAAATGAATATGTAGTGAATTCCCTTATAGTTAACATATTAAGAACTCAAGTATTATAGAGATATTTCTATATTTAAACTATTTTCTATGGAAACACCCTTAAATTCAAATACGTTTCTATAAATTTGTTATGTATTAATCCTCTAATAAGAATATCACCCAAAACAAAAATGTTTGCACAATTTTACTCTGGGTATTGGTCTTTTTCTAGAAAGGAAATGTTACAGTGATTTATTCCTACTACAGTTCTCAGATCCAGAAGAATTCTATACATTGAAATTATAAATTATCATGTAGTCTTGTATGTTTCTAAACCCTAGAAGAGTGAGTCCAGTTTTCCAAAGTTCTTAATATCACTGCGAGTATTGGGGAAAATTTATATTTTTGAATTTTCATAAACTGGTCAATTTGTTTTGAAACTTTTTATTTCAGAACAGTTTTAGATTTACAAAATAATTGCGAGGGTAGTACAGAGAGTTCCCATGTATTCCACCCCCAGTTTTTCTTATTATTAACATCTTATGTTATTATGGTACATTTGTTTCAATTAAAAAATTGTACTTGTAGTATTAATATGTTATTATTAGTTGAAGTCCAAACTTTATTCATATTTTCTCAGTTTTTACCTAATGTCTTTTACTTATTTATTTTTTTCTATTCCAGGATTCTATCAAGGATACTGCATTACATTTGGTGGTCTAGTCTCCTTAGGCTCCTCATAGTTGTGATAGTTTATACTTAAAATTTTCAATTGATATTCCAACAGTCTTATTTTTTAATTTTTTACTCTGTATATTCTTCTTCCCTTTTGGAGTATTAAACTGCATGGAAATAGATAAACTTCAGTGTTCTTAGCATACTGTGGGCCCCATTTTATATTGATCTTGTCTTTGATGATTCTCCCAATTAAATTTAACATTTCTCTTATACTAGTGCATTCTTCAAACAAACACCTCTGCCACTGAGAATTAATTGATCTTCTTACCTTTTAACTCAGATTAGTTCATATATTGTTTTAGGCAAATAATTTGTCTTGTAATTTTTAATGTCTTTTCCAATGAAATATTACAAAATTTATTTCTAAATTCTTCATGAGCACAAGCATAATACACTGGTACTTGTAATAGAATCCTAGTATGAGTAAACACATAATAGCATCCTACTGAGTCTGTTTCAGTTCCTAATGCTGAATACTAGTTAAAAGTCATTCAAGAATTTACCTCTGCACACAGTTTGTTCCGTACAGCAGATAGCAGGAAGAAAGGCTGAAATTTGAGGGCAGTGGCACAAAAAGTCACCATGAAAAATCTCTGGAAAGATTTATACTGAATGAAAAACATAAATATGTTAAATAAGGTTTTATAAATACCTTTCTAATTAAATGTGGCTGCCTCTTTTTAATACTAATAATTTAAAAGTCCCTAATCGCTGAAAGAGTTCAGACAGTTCTCAAAACTGTGTAAATAATTGGCTTATCTAAGATATTATACCGAAATTTTTAGCCTAAAAATTTCATACAAAAATTTACTCAGAAATGCCTGGGAAACAGCATTACACCAAAGAAGGTCCAGGATCCAGTGTGAAAAGATTATCTGAACATCAAAATATATTCACAATGAACATAAACCTTTGGAGGAGATAGCACAACTTGAACGCAAACATAACAGGAATTCTTAACGAGTTTCAAGTACAACAAATGCAAAATATACTTCAACTTATTTTTGAATAAAGGGAGTTTTAATTGCTGATCTCTCTCTAACCTTCTATAACAAATAATTCCAGTGTTATTTTAAATACCCATTTTACCAAGTCAGCATAACTTTAATTCCAAAACCAAATTAAAATACTAAAGACAAATATACTAATTTCACTGGTGAATATAGATGAAATATATTAATCAAAATATTAATAAGTTGAATACAGCTGTTTACCAGAAGAATACTATTCTAAGAATAGAGAGTTGTCAAATCAATGGCAGCCAGCAGTCTAAAGTGACAGAAGTCCTGCAGTAACTTCCTTTGTTCAGTGTTACCAGCACTTTGTTCTTTTTTTTTCCATGTCTGTGTCCACCTACATTGGACTTGTACCTGTCAGCAGCGTGTTTGTGAGATTTGTGCATTTTTCAGTCTAACAAGCTCTGAACTCTACTGGAGATTTACTGAATTGCTGATACTACAATAAATTCATTTTCTGGTCAAGCTATTTTGAATTTGTTCTGCTATTTGCAAGGAAGAATCATGACTGACACAAGCAGTTTATAACAGCAATTTAAATATCTTAAAATTACAAGCAATCTACCAGTAGAACTCATTTCACTAACAAATTAAGAGAGAAAAACCATATGATTACACCAATAACTCCAAAATGACACTTGATTATACTGTAGATACATGTAATAAAAACCTAACCAAGATAGAATTAGATTTTATACCAAAAAGTTAAAGCCAATCCAATCCAGGGACTATATTTTATGGAAATAAAACCAGCAGTATATGATGATAAATGCGTAAAGAGATATATTGCAGTAATTTTCATAATCACAAAAAATGCAAAGTAAATGCCCCTCAAGAAGAGACTGGTTTAATAAAGGATAGGTATATCTATGACATGCAACATGAATGCATTAAAAAAAAAAAAAATGACGGATGATTCCAGTTCATTTGAAATGATACCATTAGATGTTGTTGAGTGACCAAAGAAAGATGCAGAGAAAGACAGTCCTGTATAGATTTCATCAATGAGCTCTTCAATGGGAGTCTTGGCAGATCAGGGGTAAAAGGAAAGAAGTGAGACATTTATCCTCCTCACTCCCTTCACATGAAGTCATCTTAAGCTAGCAGTATTTCCTAACCTAAGATCACCACTCTTCTCCAGGCAGTCCCCTCCACAGGACTCTTTCCTTCCTGTAATTGCTTGCTCTCTTCATCACCACAGTTCTAGGGTTACTCACACTGACGTTCCCCTATGTCAGACCCACTCTTGTTGTTGTAGTGTGCCGTGGAGTCAATTCTGACTCATAATGACCCCGTAGGACAGTGTAGAACTGCTCCACAAGGTTTCCTAGGCTGTAATCTTAATGGGAGCAGATGCGCAGATCTTTTATCCCTCACAGTAGCTTGTGGGTTCCAACCGCCAACCTTTTGGTTAGCAGTCAAGAGCGTAACTATTGCACCACTAGGGCTCCTTTGTTAGGCCCACTACATTGTAAAAATTAGCTTTGTGAATAAAACATCAGTTTATCCTAATTTGAGTAAATAATCTGTTTCTTCTTGATATCCTGACTGATATACAGGTAACTGTAATTTTTTTTGAAGATAGGGAACTTGCCTCATGCATCTCTTCATATTTGTAGTATGAGACAGAATTTTTTTTCAATGAAGTTGATGTTTAATAAATATAAAATCAATTGCATTGGAAACAGCCTTGAGGTCAACATATTGCTGTTGTTTTAAATATAAGTCAAGGTTTTAAATATAATCTTAACAGAGCCATATATTTAGTTTTCATTTGACCAACTGTGGAAATATGTGAACAGTTTCTTTTGACAGTTTAGAGCCTCCCATCAGACAAATAAGGCTAAGCTATCTAAAACACTTTAAATAGTCCCGCTTTTAACAGTAGGTCTTTATATAATACAAACTTTTGTAGGTTTTTTTTTCTTAATTCCTTACTTTTAATAGCTGAAAATTAAGTGCAAAACATGGTACTTCTCAAAAGTACACAATATACCAATTACTGTGAAATAAAGTACATACAAGTAACATGAATCAATGCAGGATAACTGTTTATTTTTCGTAAAAAGTTGAAATTCTAAATCTAGAAATCACTACCTGGCATTTTAACTTTAGCACATTTTCCACTTAGATTTTCTCCTGATGCTTCTGAAAGACACTTTTGATAATACAAGTCCCTCTAGTGGTATTCAATGTAAAAGTTGTAATATAAATAAAAAGTTCTCATTTTTCTTAGTGCTTAGAGAACACATTAAGCAATTTAACAACTTATTAATAAAATTGATATTTACAAATAATAGCACCATTAGCCATTTCTTTGGTGCAATATTAATTCACTCTGGTATGTGATATTTATTCTTTGTGTTGGATTAATTTTATAATTGATAAATAAGAAGATGACATTTTCTCCAACTTGAAAGGGAAAGTTTGATATGGGGCAGGGTAGGGAGGGGGCAATGTATTTCTTGGACACCTAATATTTGCTAGGTGCTTTAGCTGTTAACTCATTTAATTTGATCAATGATGAACTTATAAAAGAGATTTTATTGTTTCCACTTTAAAGAGAAAAAAGTAAAAGAAAATAATAGAACACTTCAAGACACATATCTAATTAGTTACAGAGCAAGGGGTTCAAACACAGGTTTATCTAAGCCATTTATTTACTACATATTTCAGTTAAAATAGAACTATTTAATATTGAAGAGAAAGACTGACATGTGAGCAGAGAATTTTGACAGTTAATTCTAAACTGACAAGTAGAAAGGCAATACAAAGTTGTAAGAAGGTGAGTGAGTCAAAACAAGATTTTTAACCAAATAATGTATTGCAGGTGTTTTACTGCAAGGTAAATTGATAAGTATTTTGTTTCATTTTAAAATAAAATTTAAAATTTGATGATTTAGCTTATTCTATTCATGATGATTATTTGTGCTGATTTCTGTTGAAATGATGGAAGGGATAACTCACAGTAAGAAATACCAATCCATGTCAGGCTAGAAAATAAAATATATAAAACTTATATAATAGGACATTTCTTACCATAATCATGTTTAGTCTAAGAAGCCAACACAAAGAAGCAGAGTTGGTTGGGAAACCCAGTTTGGAATTTTTTTTTCCAATTTTCCCAGAAAATACTATAGAATATCAAATTGTTGGCAATTTTACTTTCTTCATTTTTTAATTAAGGTGAAACCTCTAAATTATAATCATAGCATCCTTTTGGCTTCCATATTAGTTATCTGGTTAATCTTTTAATATCATGAAGCGTATAAAAATAATTTAATATTTGCCCATTACCAGTTGCTACCAACATGTCCAAAAACTGGCACTCCTTTGGAGTAATAAAAAGATAACTCCAGTATCTCCATATGATTGCCTACTTAAAACCACCTTGTGATGCTAGTTTTTTCTCTGCACTGTGGATAAAACCTCAGCTAAGACCTGGAGTCAGCTGGTAGTCACAAAGCATTCTCAGTTGACTGAAACAGATCTGGTGTGGATTGTCCTGAATGTAACAAATGTTTAAAGCTCACTTTTTCCCT
Organism: Dugong dugon; assembly: GCA_030035585.1. NCBI lineage: Eukaryota > Metazoa > Chordata > Mammalia > Sirenia > Dugongidae > Dugong > Dugong dugon. The sequence continues at coordinate 41,954,812 of CM057473.1, forward strand.
TGAGGGCGTTAATGCATACTACAGAGATCCTCCATTGCTGGGGATCTCTCACCTATCGCTTCCTTGATATGACAGGTATCTTTTCTGGATAGTTGCATATAATTCCTACTATCTCCTCTGGACTTTCAGCTTTGCTACTCAAATCTCTCCCAGCAGTCATATCCCAGACTGTCCAAGGGCTCTTTTTAGACTAATCTAGGACAAAATCAGGCCCACATTTGATTTGTGGGAAATTTCACATTCATCCTGCTAGCCTTGTTAGTGTAGAGATTTCCAGCCTCAGCCTGTATTCTGCTGACCCAGGCTGCTCCAGCATGCCCCTCAACCTTTAGACACCAAGCTAATGTTTCCAACAAGATCATCGTCAGAACTCTTTGAGGAAGTCCACACTTACTAGGCTTGTATGGAAGGGGACATACCCACTCAGTGTGCTACAGTGATAACAATCTCCCATATCTTTTCTTTTTTTTTTTCTTACATTCCCTAAACTGCATGTGTTAGAAGGCACAACTTTCTGACTGGTGTTTGTCAGGCGAGTGGACAGTGGAAAAGTAAAGACTACCAACCTCCAGCATTGTAAAATTATAGTAGTAATATCAGTAGCATCAGAATCTAACTTCATGGAGGTTAATGAGAATCACTATCAGCACAAAGCTGATTCCTATGAGGTGGAGGTCAGACATATCTCCACTCTTCAAACTTTTTACCAATGCTGACACCAGTCGTCCCTCCCACGGCACTCTTTACTTCTCTTCTGGGTTTGATAATCTATTGCAATGGCCACACTGAACTCACAGGCTATACTTACAGTTAAGTGGTTTATTAAGGAAGCAACAGGGTACAACTTGGGATCAGGATAAACATGCTGCAAACTCAGGATCAGGATCAGGAAGTGTGTAGGCGAAGTCTCCCTTATTCAGTGCAGGCTCCTCTCAGCTCCCTGAGGACAAGCTCCTCTTGGCCCACTGAGAACAGGCTCCTCTCAGCCTCCTCAGGACAGAGTCCTCTTGGCCCTGCCATCTGTAACCACTGGCTCTGCTGCTGGGCCCCTTCTGAGCCTACTGTCATTGGCTTTGCCACTGAACCGCTTCCGAACCTTTTACTATATTCAGTGTTATAGCCCTTGACCAGTGTTATAGCTCTTTTAGGAGGTTCCTTGCCTCCTCACTCTGCTTCTTCTTTCTACTTTCTTCCTTCTGCTTCTTCCTGCTGCTTCTCTCCCTACTTCCTTCTGTCTGAAACACCTTTGTGGGGTTGGCTGCTTATATACACTTTTACTTATCAGTTTCAAGACATAGTCCTCCCACCAGGGCCACAAACTGACCAATTCCCTCTCAATAGGTCACAGACACTTCATCTGCACAGTAGGCTACAACTCATCTGATTTGCATAGTCTATTGGCCCCAACCCTGCAAGGTGCATACCAATCACATGGCAGGCTGTAGCCCAAGAGCAGATAAAAATTATCAAACCACAAATTGTTTACAGCTAGCTTATGAGGAAATGTCATTCAACCTGGACAAAAGTAACAAACTCTCTGGGGTGGAAAACTAGAGCAAAGGTAACTCCTCAGGGCTTGGGGGAAAAATCTCTCAAACTGTTTTTCCAAAGAACTAAGGCAAAAGGCCACATAAAGGAAGTCATTTCAACACAAGCATAAACAAGCTCAAGCTGGAGAAGAAGAACTTCAGGTAAAATTCAAAGATTTTCAGTATCATTCGGAGTTTTTCACTTATATATCTTCTTTTGAAGAGTGTCTTTTCAAATCTTTTTCAGACTTTATTATTTGATTGTCTTCTTGTTACTGAGCTCCTTATATATTCTAGATTTTGCCTTTGTCATATACATAATTGTAAATATTTTCTCTTGACTTCTGGCTTGTCTTCATTTTTTTAAAGATGGTTTTCAAAGAACAGAAGTTTTTAATTTTGATGATGTACTACTTACCAGAGTTTTTAAAATTTTCTATAGTAAATGCTTGTGGTGGTGTTCTCTATAAGAAACATAGTCTTTCAAATCTTTATGATTTTGCAGGGTTAGGTTTTATTTTCAGGCCTATAATCTGTTTTGAGCTAATTCTTGTATATAGAGTAAGGTCAGGAACAAGATTTATTTATTTCCCTATGGGTCATGATAAATGAAGAAAATATTGAAGTTGTAAAGGATTTCATTTTACTAGGATCCAAAGCCATGGAAGCAGCAGTCGAGAAATCAAATGACGCATTGCATTTGGAAAATCTGCTTGAAAATACCTCTTCAAAGTGTTAAAAAGCAAAGACGTCACTTTAAAGACTAAGGTGCACCTGACAAAGCCATGGTATTTTCGGTCGCCTCATATTCATGCGATAGCTGGAAACTCAACTCACAACAAGTCTCTTTCATGTACTGTTGTTGTTAGCTGAGCCAACCCCCATGCACAACACGATTGGACCATTGTGATCCATAGGGCTTCCATTGGTTGAATTTTGGAAATAGATTACCAGACCTTTCTTTCTAGTCTGTATTAGTCTGGAAACTCCACCGAAACCTGTTCAACATCATAGCAACACACAAGCCTCCACTGACAGGTGGGTGGTGGCTGCACTTAAGGTGCATTAGCTAGGAACTGAACATGGGTCTACCACACAGAGGGCAAAAATTTTGCCACTGAACCACCACTGCCCTCAAGTTTTATTAATCTTGACTGGCAGATTTCTAGTCACTCCCTCCTACACAGACTGGGTGCCATAGAGGTGACTGATTTACTTGACAACGTAGACGTGACTGCAGAAACAGGCTTGGACTGGGGCAGTACACCGATAGGAAAAAAAAAAAAGGTTAAGCATAGAGGTACCATATGACCTAGCAATTCTACTACTAGGTATATACCCAAAAGAAATAAAAATACATTTCCACACAAAAACTTGTACACAAATGTTCATAGCAGCATTATTCATAATAGTCAAAAAGTAGAAACAACACATATGTTCAACTGATGAATAGATAAATAAAAGTAGTAAATCTATACAATGGAATAGTATTTGGCAACAAAAAAGAATTTAGTACTGATGCATGTAAGGATAAACCTTGAAAACCTTATGGTAAGTGAAAGAATCCAGTCACAAAAGGCTACATATTGTATGATTTCATTCATATGAAATGTCCAAAACAGAAAAAATCTATAAAGACAAAAAGTAGATTAGTAGTTCTCTAGGACTGGGGAGAAAGAATTGGGGAGAAAATAGGGAGCAACTTCTAAAGGGTGCAGAATTTCTTTTTGGAGGATGAAAATGTTCTAAAATTGGTTGAAGTGCTGGTTGCAGAACTCTGAGTACATACTAAAAACCATTGAATTGTACAATTTTAATCATTGTATGGAATGTGAATTATATCTCAATAAAGCTTTCGCATAAAAAAGTAAAGAAAAATACATGTACCAAAAAAGTATGTGGAAATAGAAGAAAAAAATAGGACTGTTTGAGATGGCATTTAATGAGTAGAACTTACTGTATTTTTATACAAACAATTTACACCTTCTGCATTTGTTTGCTGCCCGCCCCTCCCTGCCACAGGGCACACTCACAATGCCACCATGCCAATCCTCTTCCACATGTTGCTGTAAAAAAAAAAAATAAGCATAGTGTGCTTACTACAATATCTGGGGGGCTGGGGGTAGGCACAGCCGATCAACAGATGTACAAGGTATGAGTTGTTTGTGTATTCATCCTATTGGTTAGATTTATAATGTCATTAAAACAGATTTTTTTTTCAACTTTTAAAATTGCATTACAGATAAATACGGAAATCTTAATTATGGCTATAGAACAGAATATAAATGTTGTCATACTTGAAAAATGTAAAATAAAAAGTAAAAAGAATTTGAGGTTGAAGGGGCAGAGATGAAAGGTAGAGAGCCGCAATACCTATAGGGCCTTTAGGAAGACAATATGGGAAATACGGGATGGATTAGCTGAAACCAGAATGGATAGATACTTGAGGAAAACACAAGATGAAAGAGGTCTCAGCAGTAACTTGTGTGAAGAGAAAATGTCTAGACTAGACTTCTCTACCACCACCACCACCACCACCACCAACAGCAAAATCTCTTTGCAACATAGCCGTACCCTGGAGAAATAAGTATGGGTATCCCTGAAATAATGAAATGATATTTCTGACAGGATAGAATACTGAAATAAAAACTGAGTTCTAAGAAAATGTTCTATTTCTTGTACTTGAGTTCGTGGAATAAGATTCATATTTGCTAACCTAAAATAACAGCTATCATAGCCACTTTTAATAACCTATACCTGACAAGAATTCTAGAGCTTCTTGATAATCACTCTGATTAACTTACATTTTTACCACTCAACAAAGGAATACTTGAAGTTTTGAAATATAGTTGAGTACCCTATCTGAGACTGTTTTATACAGCTCTGTAATGATAAACAAGATAGCACCAATGCCAACTCAAACAAACTTTGAAAAACAAAACAAAACTGAATAACTTAATTGATCTTAACTTTAATCCTGACTAGTTTGAACTTTATTGATAACATTTTAACTATCCAGGCTTCCCAGTTTTTAGGGCCGTTCTGTCAGTTTTCACTTGATTACCCAGACAATCCTTAATGCTTACTTCTCTCTACAGAAGTGAAAGAACTGACATTGGCAGTCCTCGGTTTCCTAACGCGTTAGGGTTTACCTGAAAACCTTTTCCCTATGGCATCTTTGTCTGTTGTCAAGGTTCCCTTTAACCGTCATCTGATCTCAATCTCACCAATCTTTATCATCATCATTTACTTCACTTGTTGGCTTCCAAGTAATCCTTTTTCAAACACATCATGAAGATTCCATATTTTTTTCCACTAGAGGTACACATACTCTAAACAGGGGCGGATTATCTGATAAGCAAGGTAAGCACAGACTTGCCTATGCTTACTTGCTAATCTGTAGTGAACAATTTCACATGGTTTTCACTTAGATGTGGTGTGGTGAAACCCATGTGAAATTGTTCACTACTGATTAGTCAGTAAGCACAAGTAAGCCTGTGCTTACCTTGCTTATTGGATAATCGGTCCCTGACTCTAAATCATTGTCTTTAAGAGTTAAGCCTGTTTTACCTCAGTAATATTAGTAAGTAATCACTGTGGGACCACACAACCTAAAGCTTCAAAAGTAAAATATTTCATTTTAGGGCTCTGGGGAGTTTATTGCTTATTAAAGATTCCAACATTAAAGCTCCTTTCCTGGAACACAGCTCACCAATGAACCCAGTGTAAAAAGGCCGACCTAAATACTCATGCTTCTGCAAATTCTGTCTACAAACCTAAGGCTTTAGAACATGAACTTTCTAGGTGCAGATTTAACATCTTGTTTATATCCAACCTTTGAGCAATATAGGGACAAGGATAAAGGTATGTATACTAATTTCAGTTGTTATTAATAGTCAAGTTCTGCAATATTTAGTTTAAATTACAAGAGCGTATTTTTCCTAAGCTTAAGGAAACTTTCTGACAAGTCTGCCTGATTATATATTCTATACCCATTATCTATAAGAGGGTTGTTTACTCCACTAATGAGAATAGAGAGCCAGCACATGTCTAGAAAGAATCTGGCAGCTTCTAAACTTTATATCCCTATTCCAAGAATCCATTAGCTGAAAATAATTTTTAGAAACTTAAAGATTACAATTCTGCCAATGCTTCATCCATAGGAGTCTAGAATTGGAAGATTGCATTGCTATACAGCCATTTCTCCCTAAAAAGCAGCTGAAAGGATTGGTAAGTATTGTCCAAAATATTCACATAACATCATCAATATCACAGTTAAAATCTTTAAATATTGTCAACATACTTAAACTCAAAATATCAAATAACTTCCTTGTGTATCAGCTCTTTAAGTGACTGGAGGTAGGAGAGATGGAAAGGAAGGGTTGCAGCTGTATCTTTGCAGTCCTTATCATAATTAGGTTTTCTACAGAAGCTACCTTTTAACAAGTTTCACTAACTGACAACATCTGCCCTTAATTTTCTGCTTCTGATCCAAATTTATCTTAACTCAGTATATTCACATGTGCTTGGGCAGGTTTTAAACTAGTTTCTAGGAAAAACTCTATCTCAGGAACCCTTTGGATCCAACCTGATAAGGAATAGGACAGGCCACCATGACCACCACAAATATATGTGACATAATATATGTCACACTCCTAAATTGTCATAGTAAGATGTTAGCTCAACCACCTAAATATTTTATCATAAATCATATTTATAGTGAACCATGTAAAATATGGCACTCCAATTACTAGTGTCAATTATAATATTCAACTAACTGAAAATTGGTATTTATTGTAATTCTCACGAAATACTCATTATTGGAAAATGTTCTTTAAGGGACACTTTTTTCTTCTTTGAATTTCCCTGGAATATTTATGAATATATTGAGTTATACCAACACAAAGCTGCTTACATGACTATATTATCAGAGTTGTATAGACATAGCTTCCCTAAATTTAATTAAGCTTAAATTTCGATGTAATTTCTAATTTAATTACATGGCTTTGGTACCTTTTATATGATAATACAAGAACTATTCATTTGAAGATTGGATCTGTAACTCTTTAGTCTATAAAAATTCATTGAATTTTTGAATAAATGCCCCAGACACTGCATAAGGGACAGAATTTTTAAAATGAACAAATCAAAGTCAGTTGCCTTTAAGAAATTTCAGTTAATTAGGCAAATGGATACATAGATTATAGAAATACATAAAAATGCAAATTGGCATACGCATGGGGTACAACATGTTTAGTCAGGGTGCAATGGGAGGTACAGAGAAGGTTCACTTAATACTGTAACTGAATACAGTTTCAATTATGTGATCCAGTATCTCTTATACAGAGAAATCATGCTTATTTCTCCTAGAAATCAATGAAGAGAAGTAAGTTTATTTCCATAGGGAATTTTTATGCTTTTTAAAATTGTATTATGAGAACTAGATAGCCTAAAGTAATTTGCCTTTCATTTAGACTTTGGTTCATTGCATTAAGTAACTCATACTAAATGCCTGATACATTTTTTATATTTTCTCATATTAGCTTCTGATGTTTACCTTGTAATTGCCTTGTTTCACACGTTTTTCAATTGTATAATTTTAAAGCTGCAAGGACTAGAGAGATCATCTATTTTAATCCCCTAAAGTTTCAGAGGGATTAATTTAGGCTGAGAGATTATAAATGATCTGACCAAGATTACATGTCTAGTTACCTGCAGAATTTAGAAACTAGGTCACCTGAATACATTGTTTTACTTATGCCACCTTTCTAAAAGATGAGATGAAAACAGATGTTGACAAATCACAGAATGAGGCATCGCGAAACGGAGGAGGATAAAAAAATGAAAGAAAGGGTGAAGATAAAAGGTAGAAAATTAGAAATGTTTAAAATTATATTTTCTTAAAATTTAGACATATGATTTTAAAGACTGTAACAGTCAAAACCATCACCAAGAGGTGAAAATATTATTCTCCTGACAGTTTTTTTTTGGAATAAATAAACATGGGCTCAAACTGAAATAAAATGTTTAAAATTCAACAGGACGTGTATTTCTTTGGGTCACTGGCATAGGTGTATTTTAAGTTGTAAACATGAACAAGTCTATTTGTATAAACACTTGAAATCAATGAGAATCATTCTTACCTCTTTTGCTGTTTCCTAGGATAGATAGGTGTTTCATGATCTAAGTGCCAATAGCCCAGGCCTCCCCATAAGCAACCCTTCTGATATTTAGCTTAGTATGTGTTTTGATTCATGAAGAGGAATAACTTACTAGTGAATATAATTTCAATTTCTTCTGAAAATATTAATAAACTGAAAAATATATGTGTGTCTGTGATTTGTAAAGTTAGGAAAGCAGTAGCATCAGCTTATAATAAATTAGTGTTAAACCTGCTATGTACGCCCCCTGTTTATTTGGCCAAAAAGACTATCTCAAATTTATACCACTTTGTTAGTGTTTGAAGGAAAAATCATATTCCTTAGATGCCAGACAATGTCTAGTTTGAATTGTCCCAGTTTGATGTCCAATAAACCACTGAAAAATAAAAAAACTTGAAATAATCTATTATTGGCTGTCATGGTTCTGTGGGTTGACTGCGTTTAGCTGGGCAATTTGTTCCTGGGTCTCTCATGCTGCTGGAGCTACAATCTTCTGAAGAATCAACTGGCTGAATATCCAAGATGGTTCACTCACATGGCTGGCAGTCAATGCAGACAGCTAGTTGCTCAGCTGGAGCTGTCAACTGGAGTACCCACAATGGTGACTCCATGTGACTTGGGCTTCTTATAACATGGGGCTATTCTCCAAGAGGAACAATCCTAAGAACAAGCATCCCAAGCTAACCCAGCAAGAATCTGAAAGACTTATGCTGAAAGACTTATGCTGAACTCCATCTTTTGATGTAAGAAGGAGCATCATTTGTATTCAGGGAGGAAGCAATTGACAGCAGCCATTTTTGGATAATATGTACCAAAAAGATGTCCCACCAGTATTCTCACGTATTATAAGTTCCTCCAAGAACTGCATGGGAATGAGCTACAGGGGACACATCAGACAAAGTCATTCTTGAATAAGTAATTTTGATCTGTTGGAGTGAGTAAATAAAATTGTGATTTAGATGCAGTCCTCCTTACAAGTTTCACTCTATAGAATCCAGCAAATATGAATATACCCTGTATATTTTAGACATAAATGATTACGTACTACTTACTTTCACTTTAAAGAACCTCGATATTGCTACTTTTGGAGTTTTACAATGGAAATACAACACAAATCAATTAATCATTAACCATTTTTTTGACATTTTATTTTTACTAACTATGTTGGTTTTCCTATTACTTCTAGTACTTTTCAATTAAAACAAAAATTTCAAGATAATTGTGTTGTTAGTTGCTGTCAAGTCAACCCCAACTCATAAGGACCTCATGTATGCAGAGTAGAACTGTGCTCCATAGGGTTTTCAAGGTTGTGAACTTTCAGAAGCAGATCACCAGGCCTTTATTTTTATTTTTATTTATTGCTGAAATTAAATGAAGTTTACATTTCAAGTTAGTCTCCCAAACAAAAATTTTTATTTTTATTTTTCATACATTGTTGTAAGACCCCAACTGCTCACCCCATTCTGTGACAGCACACTCATCCCATCCGCCCCTGATTCCCCATGAACATTCAACCAGCTCCTAACTATCTCTGCCTTCCCATCTCACCTCTGAATAGAAGCTGCCCATTTGGTCTCTTATATCTACTTGACTAAGAGGCACATTCTTCACAAGTATCACTTTATGTCCCAGAGTCCAGTCCAATCCCTATCTGAAGAGTTGGCTTCAGAAATTGTTTTAGTTCTGGGGTGATAGAGAGTCCAGGGGCCATGCCTTCTGGGGTGCCACCAGTCTCAGTCAGACCATCAAGCCTGGCCTTCTTACTAGAATTTGAGTTCTGCATCCCATCGTTCTACTGCTCCATCAGGGACCCTCTGTTGTGTTCCCTGTCAGGATGTTCATTGGTGGTAGCCGGGCACCATCTAGTTCTTCTGGTCTCAGGCTGATGAAGTCTCTGGTTTATGTGACCCATTCTGTCTCTTGGGCTAATACTTTCCTTGTGTCTCTGGTGTTCTTCGTTCTCCTTTACTCCAAGTGTATGGGACCAATTGATGCATCTTAGATGGCTGCTTGCAAGCTTTTAAGACCCCAGACGCCACTCACCAAAGTAGGTTGCAGAACACTTTCTTAATAAGCTTTGTTATGCCAATTGACCTAGATGTCCCCTGAAAGCATGGTCCCCAGACCCCCCATCCCCGTTACTCTTTCTCTCAAAGTATTTGATTGTATTGTGGAAACTTCTTAGCTTTGGTTTAGTCCAGTTGTGCTGGCTTCCCCTGTAGTGTGTGCTGTCCTTCCCTTCACTTAAGATGATTCTTATCTACTATCTAGTTAGTGAATAACCCTCACCCTCCCTCCGCACCGTTGTAACCATCAAAGAATGTTTTCTTCTGTGTTTAAACCTTTTCTTGAGTTCTTATAATAGTTGTCTTATACAGTATTTGTCCTTCTGTGACTGACTGAATTCACTCAGCATAATAAGTTCCAGCTTCCACCATGTTATACAATGTTTCACAGCTTCATCATTGTTCTTTATTGTTGTGTAATATTCCATTGTGTGGATATACCATAATTTGTTTATCCATTCGTCCATTGATGGGCACCTAGGTTGCTTCCATCTTTTTTGCTATTGTGAACAGTGTTGCAATGAACGTAGGTGTGCATATATGTTCGTGTGACGGCTCTTTTTTCTTTAGGATCTATTCCAAGGAGCGAAATAGCTGCATTGTATGGTACTTCTATTTATAGCTTTTAAAGGAAGTGCCAAATCGATTTCCAAAGTGGTTGTATCATTTTACATTGCCACCAACAGTATGTAAGTGTTCCAGTCTCTCCACAACCTCTCCAGCATTTGTTATTTTGTGTTTTTTGGATTAATGCTAGCCTTGTTGGGGTGAGATGATATCTCATTATAGTTTTGATCTGCATTCCTCTAATGGCTAATGATCGTGAGCAAAGAATATCTTCTTTGGTGAAGTGCCTGTTCATATCCTTTGCCCTTTTTTTAACTGGGTTATTTGTCTTTTTGTTGTTGAGGTTTTGCAGTATCTTGTAGATTTTAGAGATTAAATGCTGATCAGATTTGTCATAGCCAAAAGTTTTTTCCCAGTCTGTAGGTTGTCTTTTTACTCTTTTGGTGAAGTCTTTTGATGAGCATAAGTATTTGATTTTTAGGTGCTCCCATTTATCTAGTCTCTCTTCTGGTGCTTGTACATTGTGACTTATGGTTTATATTCTGTTTATACCATGTATTAGGGCTCCTAGCATTGTCCCTATTTTTTCTTCCATGATCTTTATCATTTTCTATTTTATATTTAAGTCTTTGATCCATTTTGAGTTAGTTTTTGTACATGCTGTGAGGTATGAGTCTTGTTTCAGTTTTTTGCAGATGGATATCCAGTTATGCCAGCACCATTTGTTAAAAAGACTGTCTTTTCCCCAGTTAATGGACTTTGGGCCTTTGTCAAATGTTAGCTGCTCATAGGTGAATGAGCTTATATCTGGATTCTCAACTCTGTTCCATTGGTCTATGTATCTGTTGTTGTACCAGTACCAGGCTGTCTTAACTACTGTGGCAGTATAATAGGTCCTAAAATCAGGTAATGTAAACCTTCCACTTCATTCTTCTTCTTGAGTAATGCTTTATTTATTCGGGGCCTCTTCCCCTTCAATATGAAGTTGGTGATTTGTTTCTCCATCTCATTAAAAAATGCTGGTGGAATTTGGATCCGGATTGCATTGTATCTGTAGATTGCTTTGGGTAGAATTGACATTTTCACTCTGTTGAGTCTACCCATCCATGAGTAAGGTATATTTTTCCACTTATGCAGGTCTCTTTTAGTTTCTTGCAGTAGTGTCTTGTGGTTTTCTCTGTAAAGATCTTTTACATCCCTGGTTAGATTTGTTCCTAAGTATTTTATCTTCTTGGGGGCTATTGTAAATGGTATTGATTTGGTGATTCCCTCTTGAAGGTTCTCTTTGTTGGTGTAAAGGAATCCAATTGATTTTTGTATGTTTATCTTGTATCCTGAAACTTGGCTGAAATCTTCTATTAGTTCCAGTAGTTTTCTTGTGGAGTCTTTGGGGTTTTCTGTGTATAAGATCATATCATCTGCAAATAGAAATACTTTGACTTCTTCCCTACCTATCTGGATGCCCTTTATTTCTTTTTCTAGCCTAACTGCTCTGGCTAGCACCTCCAGCACAATGTTGAGTAATAGTGGTGATAGAAGGCATCCTTGTCTGGTTCCTGTTCTCTGGGAAAATGCCTTCAAAGCCCCATTTAGGATGATGTTGGCTGTTGGTTTTGTATAAATGTCCTTAATTATATTGAGGAATTTCCCTTCTATTCCTATTTTATTGACAGTTTTTATCATGAATGGGTGTTGGACTTTTCGAATGCCTTTTCTGCCTCGATTGATAAGATCATGTGGTTCTTGTCTTTTGTTTTATTTATGTGCTGGATTACACTGATTGTTTTCCTAATGTTGAACCATCCCTGCATACCTGGTATAAATCCCACTTGTTTATGGTAAATTATTTTTTTGATGTGTTGCTGAATTCTATTGGCTAAAATTTTGTTGAAGATTTTTGCGTCAATGTTCATGAGGGATATCGGCCTGTAATTTTCTTTTTTTGTGGTGTTTTAGCTGGTTTTGGTATCAGAGTTATGCTGACTTCATTTAATTAGTTTTGGAGTATTCCATACTTTTTTATGCTCTGAAATACCTTTAGTAGAAGTGGTGTTATCTCTGGTAGAATTCTCCAGTGAAGCCATCCGGGCCAGGGCTTTTTTGTGTTGGCAGTTTTTAAATAACCTTTTCAATGTCTTCTTTTGTTATGGGATTATTTAGTTGTTCTATCTCTATTTGTGTTTGTTTAGGTAGGTAGTGAGTTTCTAGAAATGTGTCCATTTCTTCTAGGTTTTCAAATTTGTCAGAGTACAATTTTTCATAGTAATCTGTTATGATTCTTTTAATTTCAGTTGGGTTTGTTGTGATTATCACCCATCTCATTTCTTATATGGGTTATCTGCTTCCTCTCCAGTTTTTCTTTTGTCATTTTGGCCAATGGTTTATCAATTTTGCTGATCTTTTCAAAGAACCAGCTTTTGTACTTGTTAACTCTTTCAATTGTTTTTCTATTCTCTATTTCATTTAATTCTGCTGTAATTCCTATTATTTCTTTTCTTCTGGTGCCTGTGGGCTTCTTTTGCAGCTCTCTTTCTACTTGTTCCAGTTGTAGGGTTAATGCTTTGATTATAACCCTTTCTTTTTTTTGGATGTGTGCATTTATTGCTATAAACTGACCTCTCAGCACTGCTTTTGCTGTGTCCCAAAGGTTCTGGTGGAATGTATTTTCATTCTTTCGATTTTCTGAATTTCTTTATTCCATCCTTGATTTCTGCTATAACCCAGTAGTTTTTGAGCAAGGTGTTGCTCAGTTTCTATGTGTTCAATTTTTTTTTCCTTGCTTTTTGTGTTGTTGATTTCCACTTTTATGGCTTTATGGTCAGAAAAGATGCTTTGTAATATTTCGATGATTTGGATTTTGTTAAGGCTTGCTTTATGGCCTAATATGTGGTCTATTCTGGAGAATGTTCCATGTGTGTTGGAAAAGAAATTATACTTGGCTGCTGTTGGGTGCAGTGTTCGTTATATGTCTATGAGATCAAGTTGGTTGATTGTAGCATTTAGCTCTTCCGTGTCTTTGTTGAGTTTTCTGGATGCTCTGTCCGTCACTGAACGTGACGTGTTGAAGTCTCCTATTACTGTTGTGGAGCTGTCTATCTCTCTCTTCAGAGCTGTTAGAGTTTGTTTTATATATTTTGGAGCCCTGTTGTTGGGTGCGTAAATATTTATTATAGTTAATGTCCTCCTGGTGTACTGACACTTTAATCATTATATAGTGCCCTTCCTTATCCTTTGTGTTGGATTTTACTTTAAATTCTATTTTGTCAGAGGTTAATATTGCCCCTCCTGCTCTTTTTTGAGTGTTGTTTGCTTGACATATTTTTTCCATCCTTTGAGTTTTAGTTTGTTTCTGTCTTTAAGTCTAAGGTGTGTCCCTTGTAGGCAGCATATAAATGGATCATGCTTTTTTATCCAATCTGCCACTCTCCATCTCTTTATTGGTGCATTAAGTCTGTTTACATTCAGCGTAATTATTGATAGGTATGAGTTTAGTCCTGTCATCCTGATATCTCTTTTTGTGTGTTGTTCACAGTTTCTTTGTTCTCCTCAATTTTCTGTGCTGAGTCGTTTTTCTTTATGTATTTTTTTTTCATCTTTTTCTTTGCTGTAGATTTTGTGTTTGCTGGGTTTTTATGTTTTTCTACTTTTTTATGTTGATTTGTAGGATTTTTAGACTCCTTTGTGGTTACCTTAATATTTACTCCTATTTTTCTAAGTTTATACCAGTCTTTTATTACTTTATGTCGCCTTAACTTCCCCTCCATATGAAAAATCAATATCTCCATTTTTAAGTCCCTCTTTTTTGTTTTGTTGTCCTTTTTTACATATTGATATCTGTTTCCCTATTTTCAATATTTTAGCTTTGATGTATTTTCAATATCCGAATCTAAGTCAATATCAGGTTGCTCTGTCCTGTGTTCTAGTCTTTCGTTGTTATCTGGTGTTATTGATTATCTAACCGTAGGACTCCTTTTATTATTTCTTGTAATTTTGTTTTGGTTTTTGCAAATTCCCTGAACTTCTGTTTATCTGGAAATGCCCCAATTTTGCCTTCATATTTGAAAGACAGTTTTGCTGGATATATAATTCTTGGCTGGCAGTTATTTTCCTTCAAGGTTTTAAATATGCCATACCATTGCCTTCTAGCCTGCATGGTTTCTACTGAGAAGTCTGAGTTTATTCTAATTGACTCTCCTTTGTTGATGACTTTTCTTTTATCCCTAGCTGCTCTTAAAATTCTCTCTTTATCCTTGGTTTTGTTAAGTTTGATTATGTCTTGGTGACTTTCTTTTGGGATCTACCTTATGTGGAGTTTGATGAGCATCTTGGATGGATATGTTTTCATCTTTCATGATATCAGGGAAGCGTTCTGTCAACAAATCTTCAACAATTTTCTCGTATTTTCTGTTATCCCCCCCATTCTGGTACTCCAATCACTCGTAGGTTATTTCTCTTGATAGAGTCCCACATGACTCTTTGAGTTTCTTCATTCTTTTTAATTCTTTTATTTGATTTTTCCTCAAATAAGTTGGTGTCAAGAGCTTTATCTTCAATGTCACTAATTCTAACTTCAATTCTGCTCCTATGACTTTCTACTGAGTTCTCTAATTCTGAAATTTTATTGTTAATCTTCTGCATTTCTGCTTGTTGTCTCTCTACGGATTCTTGCAGCCTATTAAATTTGGCATTATGTTCTTGAATAACTTTTTTAAGTTCTGCTACTACTTTGTCTGTATGTTCCCTGGTTATTTCTGCATTTTGTAGAATTTCCTTTCTAATTTCTAGAAGAGTTCTGTATATTAATCTTTGGATTCTGCCTCTGGTAATTCCAAGAAGTTCTCTTTCTCCAGAGAATTTATCGATTCTTTATTTTGGGAGCTTGCTGAAGCCATCATGGACTGCCTCTTTATGTGATTTGATATTGACTGTTGTCTCTGAGCCATCTATAATTTATTATAATTTTATTTTATGTTTGTTTAGTGAGACCTAGCTTCTTGTTTTGTTTTAATATGCCCAAATAGGTTGCTTGTGTGCACTAGTTTGATTTTTGACACCTTTGAATCTTTAACATCCTATCACCTTGTTGTTAGTTCTGTAACTAAGTATGTACACACAGGAGTCCATTAAATTTTCCTATATGACTTCAGCTCAGGTGTCCAGGCAGTTGGTCACCAAGTGTGTGATGCAGGCTCTCATCCCCAGTCCTAGAGAGGCATGGGTGATTGGTGCAGGCACTAGACTCTGGCTGTGGTAGGGGATCGCTCTGAGCCAGGCAGGGGGCTGACGGCTGCCTCTGAGAGTCTGAAAGGAAAGTGTGTCCCTATTCTCTAGGTTGAGTAAGTAGGTGAGTTTTGCAGCCAGACTATGAGCACCCCACTCTATTGGCTGTAAGACTAGAGGGCAGCACTTTTTCTTGGACTCCTGTAGCAGGTGACTAGGAGTTTTAGGTGATCCCACCAGTCCTCAAGCCTCTGTTGCAGATTGGTAAAAGTGACAAAATCTTTCTTTTGAGGTGCTCCTTGATGGATTTGAATGCCAACCTTTTGGCCAGTAGTTAAGGGCTTAACCATTTGCACCACACAAAAACCCAAAACCAAAACCTTTGCCATCTAGTCGATTCTGACTTATAGCAATCCTATAGGACAGAGTAGAAATGCCCCATAAGGTTTCCAAGGAGGGACACTATGATTGGACATAAAATTTTTACTGAAAAAATATATACCAAGCACTCTGGTGGCACAGTAGTTAAGAGATGGACTGCTAATCGAAAGGTCGGCAGTTCACACCAGCTACCTCTTGGAAACCCTATGGCGCAGTTCTACTCTGTCCTGTAGTGTCGCTATGAGTCGAAATTGACTCAACAGCAATGGGTTTGTATATTCTGTACACAAAGATATTAAAAACAAATACAAGAACATCCATTTTTGCATATATGGGTTTTATTTTCCATGTTCTGCTATGCTTATTTGAATAAACGAGAACAATCGAGATGTCAAAAAAGGAATGAACAGAACAACGTTACTAAAAAAAAAAAAAACAAAAAAAACACTAAACGTTGGTAATTAGATCTGGAGAATGAGGGACTTGGGGTGATCTATGATGTCTCTAAGGCTTCAGGTTTGTGGGGAAATATATGTAACCATTGACAGAGAAGAGGTATTTTAAAGAATAATGGATTGAAGAATAGAAGGAGATACTGTGATGGGTTCAGTTTAAGACATACTAAACTTGTATTCTTGAATCTGAGTAAAGAAGTCTAACAAGAGTTCAATAGAGTCTTCAATCTCTGATTCATCCCACTTTGCTAAAATTATGGGAATAAAATTGGGCAAAGAAAATATGTAGAATTGAGAGAAGTGAGGATTAAATAAAAGGTGATAAAGAAGACAGGAATATCTCTTCCTTAGTGCACATAAGCTAATTTTTCTCTGTACCTGAGTCCCTGGCTTATTCTGTAGTTACCCTGTAAAGAATGACTATGTTATCATTCATTGAGATAACATGAAGTATAATTGTATTGTTTTATCCCAGAGAAGTTTTGTTCCAAAAGTATTTTAAGAACCATCTCATCATGTTTTACACAGCTCCGCAGCATGCAATAATAAAAATACCCTGTTATAGAGCTACTTTCTTTGGCTAGTTATCTTGAAAATCTGCTGTCCATATTAATGTTTTTATCTTCCAAATATTGACGGAAAATCACAATCTATCTTATGATTGGTATTATTTGTGTCCAAGGGTCTTATCAGGTATACTGAGAGCAATATACATCTCAGTACAAGAAAATGTTTCTTGATAAGCAATTCTATTAAAATTCTCCTTCAGTAATATTTTCAACATGCTTTCCATCCCACACAGCTATACATATTCTCACTTGTTCATTCTAATATCTTCCCTCTTGCTAAATAGCAACAAATTTACCTACCCTTAAAATGCAAATTAACAAAATACCAGACTTACTGGCCTGACAGAGACTGGAAAAACCCCAAGAGTATGGCCCCTGGACATCCTTTTAGCTCAGTAATGATGTCACTCCTGAGGTTCACCCTTCCCCAAAAGATTAGACAGGCCCATAAAACAGAACAAGACTAAACGGGCACGCCAGCCCAGGAGTAAAGACTAGAAGGCAGGAGAGTACAGAAAAGTTAGTAATAGGGAACCGAAGGTCAATAAGGGAGAGTGTTGACATGTTGTGGGGTTGTTAACCAATGTCATAAAACAATATGTGTACTAACTGTTTAATGCGAAGGTAGTTTGTTCTGTAAAACTTCATTTAAAGTACAGTAAAAAAATGCAAATTAGCATTGCAATTATTTTTTATTTATGGAAGTATTTAGTTAATATTTTATCTTATTATTTTACTCGTATAATTAGAGTTTTTGTTGTTTAGTATTAAATTGCAAAGCATTCACACAAAAGCAAAATGATTCACTTCAGCAATGGGCAAGTTTCATTTTGTGAATCGCTGAAAATGATGACTTTTAGATTGCTTTGACTATGCTTCTAATGCTTCTGTTGCTGTCAAATTACCACCTGAGGAATATTGTCCTGGTTCATCAACAGGGTAATGTCACACCTGCATACCTATAATCCTAAACAATAGTGCATAGATTTTTTTTTTTTTTTACCTAAATTGCAGTGCTGGGCACATATCGTGGTCCATTCCATGTATGCTAAATAAAATCTTGTATAAAATGATATCATAAATACATGTGAGTGTGTCACCACGTAGAATAAGTTACTGTTTTCATATCAGTCATTACTTAATGTGGAGGGAGATGATGAGACAAAGATTTCAAGAGAAAACTAGCACAATGAGAGCAGAAATTCCATTTCTGAGAAAGAAATTATAACAACTTGGAGCAAAAATGGCTGGTGAGTCTAGTTGGTGCTCAATATTCTCTATCACGTTGACTGAGTATTTCTTTATCTAGGATTTAGGTTCTTCTGAGAATGCATGTTTTCTCTTTTTGCTATCAGTGAAGAAGAAAAGTGTAAAAATTCACAGAAGCACAAGAGGCAGGCCATTAGCTGAACAGAAGTATGGATAGATTTCTGGAAGATTAATGGATAGGAGAGAGCAAAGCAAGCCACATGTAACTGAGGTGTTAAACACATGACTCATAGGATGTCATCTAAAGGAAAATTTATTTTGCTTTCCTCCTGTCCCTTAAAATTATTTTTAGTGGGTCAGGAAATATTTCCCAGCCCCAGGAGATAAATTTGGGCATATCTCATGAGTATGCTGTTTTAGACAATAGATAGTCACTATGATGGTTAAGGTTGTGTGTCAACTTGGCTGGGCCATGATTCTCAGTGGTTTGGCCGTCATATGATTTTGTGATCACTTCTAAGAGTAGATTTAATATAATGTGACCACCTCCATGATGGGATATGCTGTGAATAGCCAATCAGTTGAAAGTGAGTTTCCTTGGGTGTATGGCCCATATCAAATATAAGTGGACTCTCTGGCAAGGCTGGTGGGCTTTTGCTTGCTCTGGATCCTGCTGCTGGCTCCTGTTCATCTGACCTCTGGTTCTTGGGACTTGAGCTAGCAGCTTACCTGCAGTCTTGCCTGCCAATCTTGGGATTTGGTGATCTTTGAAGCCTGTGAGCAAGAATCCTGCTGTCTGATCTGCCAATCTTGGGTTCCCCAGCCCCTGCAGCTACGTGAATCAGGAGACACCTCTACCCTGACCCATGGACTTGGGATGTTCCAGCCTTTACAACTGTGTAAGCCATGTCCTTGATATAAATCTCTCTCTATATATATTTATACACTTTACTGGTTTTGCTTCTCTAGACCTAAGACATTTGGTACTGGGAGTAGGGTGCTGCTCTAACAAATACCTAAAATATAGAAGCAGTTTTGAAACTCTGAACGGATATAAGCTGGAAGAGTTTTAAAGTGCCTGATAGTAAAGGACTAGACCATCTTGAAGAGACTGTTGGTGGAATTATGGACATCAAAGACAATTCCAGTGAGGACTCAGAAGGAAATGAGGAGAGCTGTTACACTGGAGATGGTACAGACAGCGAGATGCAGCAGCAGAACCAGGAGATCAGCATGAGACAGTGCTGGATCTGACCAACAGAGCGAGAAAGCTGAGTGCCTTTGCACAAGTGGCTTCCTGGCAAAGTGGGGTGCCTCCAGGCACTTATCAGTGCAGCTAAGGAGCTTTGGAACACTTGTCCAAGCAGGGTAGAAACAGGAAGTGAGGCCCAAGGACCTGAGAGGCCAAGGAACCAGGAAGCAGAAGCTGAAGAGACAACGAACACAGGAAGCAAAGCTGCCTCAGTCTCAAATGGTGGAATCACCACTCAGATGGACTAGGAGAATGAGGTCACCCAAAGCTGAGGGAGCGGAGTTGCTGTTTCAGTGGGCCTAGAAGGTAGAGCTGAAGCTCAGGGCTTCTACTCAGAATCCAGAAAGTATGGAGGGCAGGACCATTGCTTAAATGGTCTCAGAGAACAGAGGATTATTTTCAAACACTGAGCGCTACTGTAATGTATTCTGCTGACTTGCTTGGTACCTGTTATCCCTTTTTTCCCTCCAATTTCTCCCATTTGTAATGGAAATGACTAGCTTGTGCCTGTCTTATCATTGTAATTTGGAAGCAGATAACTTGTATTCTTGATTTCAGAGATGAAGGGGAATTTTTGGATTTTAGACTTAAAGTTGATTTAAGACTTTTGCTATGATATGATGGGGTGAATGTGTTTTACATGTGGCAATGACATGAATTTTTAGGGGCCAAAGGGTGGACTGTTATGTATTGAATTGTGTCCCCCAAAAATGTGTCAACTTGGCTAGTCCATGATTCCCCATATTGTGTAATCATCCACCATTTTGTCACCTGATGTGATTTTCCTATGTGTTGTAAATCCTGCCTCTGTGATGTTAATGAGTGAGGATTAGAGGCAGTTATGTTAATGAGGCAGAACTCAATCTACAAGATTAGGCTGTGTTTTAAATGAATCTCTTTTGAGATATAAAAGACAGAAATGAGTGGAGAGACAGGGGGACCTCATACCACCAAGAAAGAAGCACAGGAGCATAGTGCGTCCTTTGGACCCGGGGGTCCCTGCACTGAGAAGCTCCTCAGTCAGCAGAAGATTGATGACAAGGACCTTCCCCCAGAGCTGGCAGAGACAGAAAGCATTCCCCTGGAGCTGGGACCCTGAATTCAGACTTCTAATTTCCTAGACTGTGAGAGAAAAAGCCATCTACTTGTGGTATTTCTGTTATAGCAGCACTAGATAACTAAGACAGTCACTTAACCTCATAAACATAGACTCAATTTAAAATATAGAATATCCATCAGAATACTAATTAAACACTAATTAAATTGTATGGTTTCTTAAAGCATTTCTCTCCTCTCCCAACTCTACTTCCATATTAAACTCTGAAGGAAGCTACCTCTTTTTAGGTTTAGGGATATTCTTGAGCTCTGCTCTCTCTTTATACTCTGAGTTTTCCACTTACTACTTGCAATTTAGATGACTACCAGGACAAGGACAGTACGATCTCCTTATACATGGCCTTTCTGGTCTTGGGTTTATAATTCTGTCAAAAATGATTGGCTGGACCACAGTCTTACAAGGGATTAGTCAGTCTACTATGCAAATAGGGTGTGTAAAACTGCCCAAGAGGATTAAGTTACTTTGTAGGAATTGGTCGATTACTACGCAAATTGAGTGATTGTGGTCTACCTAGGGTGTTGGTCAGTTCATGGTCTGGATAGGAGGGCCATGCTTTTAAATTGAACATAAGGACCAATCCCGCAGAGATTTAGAAGGGCTTTACTACTATCAAGAAGAGCCTGGAGCTGAGTGCATCCTTTGGACTCAAGGTCTCTGTACTGAGAACTTCCTAGACACAGAAGAAAGAGTTATAACACCGAAGACGACCAGAAGCAGCAGAGAGAAGGCAGAGCCCAGGAGCAGAGAAATGGTGGCAGCAGTACTAGCAGTGAGAACCACAGAACCAGCAGATGGCTGCGATGGGCTTCCCAGCCTGCAGAGCAAGAGAGAGCTGAGTGCCTTTGGGCAGGAGGCTTCTAGCAAAACGGGGTTCCTCTAGGCACTTTTTGGTAGAGCTAAGGAGGTGTAACACTTGCCTAAGCAGGGCAGAGGCCGATAGGGTCCCAGAAGCATAGGTTGCCAGCAGCAAGGCCAAGAGAAAGGCCACCTGCCTATAGGCACGGCCAATAAAAGGGCCTGCCTAAGGGCACGGCCAAGAAGCTGATAGCTGTTTGGTTGGAAGCTGTCTTGATTGATGAACTATACCCTTTCTCCTGAGTTGTATCCTGTTACTTCCAAGTTGGTCCTGTTACTTCTCGAATAAACCACACACATAATCCTGAGTACAGTCTGTGAGATCTGTGTGGCCATTGCAATGAATTACTGAATGTAGCAGAGAAGGAGACAGTGCCATGGGGAAGATGGCTGGTGTCAGAAATGGTAAAAAAAAAAAGTTGGAAAGTGGAGTTATGTCTGACCTCCACCTCACAGGAATCAGGTTTGTACTGATCTTGATTCTCATCCCTTCTTGTAGAGTTAGACGGGTTCTGACACTAATAGATTAACATAAGGAAGAAATTTAAGGGTTCAGAAAAAATTTTACTTGGATTGGGTGGCTTCTCTCTTTCTGGTACTGGCATAGGTTTAACACTTTTTTTTTTCATGAGTTGCTATTATAAATTTTTCCGAGATCTTCATCTCTGCCAACCTTTCTCATGCAGTTCCCTTGAACTGTGAAGATGCGTCTGTATTCCAGATGGACCCTTCTAACTCATTCCAGACCTGATATTTATCTCCTGTTTTGTTTCTCTTTTATTAATTGATGTAGTTCCTCAGGAATTTAGTGCCTCTATGAGACTGAACTAAAGATGACCCCATAGAATATTCTCTCTCATACATCCCACTCATTATTTGCCCAACAAGTTGAGATTCAGACTACTCCCATTGCAGCTATTTCTATCTTGCTTTCACAGGCTATTTTGTCTTTCTCAGGTGTGATAGTGTATATTTTCCAAAATAACCACAACAAGATCTTCCATCCCACATACTTTTCTTACAATGCAATGTTCATTCAGTAAGCCTGGGCCACATGAATGACAGTCCCAGCCAGCATCAACTACCAGAAATGTGAGTGAAGATGCCTTGAATTAGCTACATCCTTTGAGTCTTCTGAGCTAACGTCTCAGACATTGTGCAACAGAATAAAACTTTCCTGCTGTGTTTTCTCTGAATTTCTTCCCCAGAGAGTCTAAGAGTATAATCAAATGATTGTTTTATGCCAAGTAAGCTGCAGGGTGATTTGTTATTTGGCAATAAACAACTGAAATATCAGGAGTGAATCAAGTACCAATCCTCTATGGCTCCCCTTTACAGCAAAACAGCAGGTGTTTTCATAGAGTTTCTTCATAATATTTCCCTTCTACACCTTAATCCTCCCCCCTCCTTTTTTTTTTTTTTTAATAGCAGATGGGTCTAGCGGACACGGAATGAGTTCATGAACACTTATTTTGTAAATGCACAGAATAATCTGGCTTTGCACACTCTTGGCCTCTGTTCAATGTCAAAGTGTCAATTTTAACGTTTGTTACACACAGCATAACATATCAATAAAATAAGTTTGGAGCAGAGAGGTGTTCTTCCTATGAGCCTTCAAACACAGACAGGCTTTACACCATGTCCACAGAGGGATCAGCACCAATGATATATGACACAGGACAAATGCAAGGGCCCACCTCTAAGGAAATAGAATTGCATGCCCAAAGAGGGTAAGGGATCCTAAAATGGATTTTGTTTCCCACAGAGTAAATAATTCATTGTTTTGTCAGATAAGGGCTGATTTGGGGCTAGGTAGCCTAACTGTTCTCTGCCTAGGGAACCTGAAGTAAGCTTTCAGTCAACTCTCCAATGCAGAAGAGAGGCCTGATTTGTGAAGAAAATTACAATGTGAGAGAATACCTACACTGGATAATTATATTAATTAGTATAGTCCTTCATTTAGAAATATGAATGTAAAACAAAGAAAATCAGTCTTTTGTGGAGAATGAATCTCTCCATATTTCTACTTTCTCCCCCTAAAAATAGTAAATTAATTGAAGAAACAAAACATCTGATCTTGGAGAATAGATACATTTTTAAATATTGTAATAGTTATCCTTCTAATGAAATCTTCTTGCCTGCTCAGCATTCATTTTTCCATCTTCTAAAACCAACCTTCTCCTGCTTTCAGTTCAAATGGTTCCCATAGCGATTAACCTATCGTCTGCTATCAGGGCAAACATGTGACCTAGGCCTGAACATAAGAATTTTGCATGCTTCTGGCAATGGTGATTTGTTCCAGTCTGTTCATATGACCAAAGTTGAGCCAATCATAGCCATGAGTGTCATTCTGTTTTTCTGTTTAAGTCAGTTGGAAACAGGTTTTTGTCACTTGAAATCAAAAGAAGCTTAAATTATTGATTACTTCTAAATATTAAATAAGATATTGCTGTTATAAACCAATAATAACAAAACCTGAATTGTTATTAAAATGGAGTAATCAGACATTCAGAAAGGATATTAGGAATTGCAAATAAGATTAATAAATTTTTCAAATAATAGGAGTAGAAAATAGAGCCAAAAAATTCTTCAAAACTTGAAAAATAGAAATACAATTGAAAAATAGGAAAGAAAAATTAATATGTATGTAAACATCAAATAATGAGGTCCAAAATCTGTATAATAAGATTCCAGGGAAAGAAAAGAAATAAAAGCAGACTGATTAAAAAAAAAAAAAAAAGTAGAGGACAATTTTTCAGAGACAAATCAATGTGTGTTTTTTTTTTTTTTTTTTTTGCATTGAAAAACAAAAACAAAAAAATCCAAACCCTTTGCCGCTGAGTTGATTCCAACTCACAGTGGCCCTACAGGTCAGAGTAGAACTTCCCCATAAGGTTTCCAGGGAATAGATGGTGGGTTTGAACTGCCGACCTTTTGGTTAGTAGCTGAGCTCTCAATTACTGCACCACTAGGGCCCATCAGGTCTCATAAAAATTGAGCAGGAAGAATGATTAAAAAGAAGAAAACACCAATCCTAATACATTATTTTAAATTTAAGTAAACCAAATATAATTGAAAGATCTTTGAAGTTTTCAAAAAAAGAGGATAATTAGGCCATATTTATTAAAACAAAAATCACTGACATAAGACATCTCATCAGCAATGCTAGGTGACAATGGAGCATGGATTTGAAATTCTGAGAGCAAATAATTTTCCACTTAGAATTTTATACTCAGCCAAACTATGTGTCATAAGAGAATAATAAAATGTTTCAGACATGCTAGAGAATAATACATATATTTTTCCAAAACATGAACAGTCTGTGTTTATATCCCACATGTTCCTTTTGGAAACAAAGAAGCAAACAAATACTTACTTAATGATGGACTCCTGAAAAAAATATTTTATGTAAAGTGGAACTATTCCAGGATTAAAATAATAATAATAAAAGTCCATGTTAACAATTGTTCATCTGTCCCCAAAATAATAGATAAATCTTACTGATGTATTAAAGAATATAATTTTCCATCAACAAGAAAAAAATAAAATAGTAACTTGGGGTAAAAAAAAAACAATAGTAAAATCTCTGGTGGTGCAACTATTTAAGCATTCGACTACTAGCCATAAATTTGGTGGTTCGAACCCACCGAGAGGCGCATCAGAAGACAACCTATAGACCTGCTTTCTAAAAGTCACAGCCTTGAAAACCCTATGGGGCAGTTCTACTCTGCATACACATGGTTGCCATGAGCCATAATCGACCGGAGGGCAACTAACAACAACAAAAAGGACATTTGGCAAAAAAAAGTAATACAAGGCAAGGTGCTGTAAAATTAATGGAGTCTTAAGGAAGTATTTATTTAATCTGAGCCCTCGGACCATTATATTTACAGAAGGTTAGTATTTAAGATTTCATCTCATTCTCTACAGATATAATCACTACTGCTTCAGCATATAATTACACATATTCCTCAATTATCGATTGTCTTGTTATTTGACATTTCACATTTATAGTAAAAAACTACTATCCAACTATTTTGTGCATTAATGACACACGCCTGGCAGTAATTAATGCCGAGGTACAAGGCAAGAGAAACCCTGGCTGTGATGGTTAAGGTTATGTGTCAACTTGGCTGGGCCATGATTCCCGTGGTTTGGCAGTTATGTCACGAAGTAATTTGACAGCTATGTAATAATAGTGCTATCCTCCATTTTGTGATCTGATGTGGTCATCCTCTATTTTTGCATAATGCTGATTTTCACATAACAACCTGGACTTTGGAAACTAAACATGCCAATAAGTGAGGAGTGGGTATATTATATTACCAGGATATAATGAGCATAGTTTATCAGTGCAAGCCATAGACAAAATATGGTTGACTTAATCATATTTACTGAACACAATGTATATGTTCTAACTAAACCTTTATGTTACGAAAAAATAACAGTAAATATCATAATAAGGTCATGGTCAAGGAGGGAAAGAAGTGTAAAAGAATATAGGCCACTCGCTTTAAAATCTAAAATTTTGATTCACATTTTGACTCAATTCACAGTGAAAAGATAGACAAGTAGTAAAGATTTAAGGAGAATTATATAATTTAACATCATGTAGGAGACAACGCACTCAGCACTTCTCAAGCTGAAAGAAGTGAAGGAAAAGTTCAAGGCCCAAGTTGTAATTTTGAAGTATTCTATGGGCAAAATATTGAACATCGCAGGAAGCATCAAAAGAAGATGGAAGGAATACACAGAATCACTGTAGCAAAAAGAATTGGTCAATGTTCAACCATTTCAGGAGGCAGCATATGATCAAGAACAGATGGTACTGAAGGCACTGGTGAAAAACTAGCCTCCAGGAATTGATGGAATACCAGCTGAGATATTTCAACAAATGAATGCCGCGCTGGAGGTGCTTACTCATCTATACCAAGAAATTTGGAAGACAGCTACCTGGCCAACCGACAGGAAGAGATCCATATCTGTGCCCATTCCAAAGAAAAGTGATCCAATAGAATGTGGAAATCATTGAACAATATCATTAATATCAGACACAAGTAAAATTTTGCTAAAGATCATTCAAAAACAGTTTCAGCAGTACATCGACAGGGAACTGCCAGAAATTCAAGCCAGATTCAGAAAATGATGTACAACAAGGAATTTCATTACTGATGTCAGATGGCTGAAAGCAGAGAATTACTGAAAGATGTTTTTCTGTGTTTTATTGACTATGCAAATGCAATTGACTGTGTGGATCCTAACAAATTATGCATAACATTGTAAAGAATGGGAATTCCAGAACACTTAATTGTGCACATGGGGAACCTGTACATAGACCGAGAAGCAATTGTTTGAACAGAACAAGGGGATGCTACATGGTTTAAAATCAGGAAGGGTGTGCGCCAGGGTTGTATTCTTTCACTAACTCATTCTGTATGCTGAGCAGATAATGCAAAAATATGGACTATATGAAGAAGATGGGGACACCAGGACTGGATGAAAACTCATTGACAGCCTGCGTTATGCAGATGACACAACTTTGCTTGCAAAAGTGAAGAGGACTTGAAGCACTTACTGATGAAGATCAAAGACCACAGCCTTCAGTATGGATTACACCTCAACATAAAGAAAACAAAAGTCCTCACAACTGGACTAATAAGCGACATCATGATAAATGGAGAAAAGATTGAAGTTGTCAAGGATTTCATTTTACTTAAATCCACAATCAACACCCACAGAAGCAGCAGTCAAGAAATTAAACAATGCATTGCATTGGGCAAATCTGCTACAAAGACCTATTAAAAGTGTTGAAAAGCAAACACGTCACTTTGAGAACTAAGGTGCACATGACCCAAGCCATGGTATTTTTAATCGCTTTATATGCATGCAAAAGCTGGACAATGAAAAAGGAAGACCAAAGAAAAATTGATGCCTTTGAATTATGGTGTTGAAGAAGAATATTGAACATACCTATGGACTACCAGAAGAACAAACGAATTTGTCTTGGAAGAGGTACAGCCGGAGTGCTCCTTGGAAGCGAGGATAGTGAAACTGCCTCTCACATACTTTGGACATGTTATCAGGAGGGGTCAGTCCCTGGAGAAGGACATCATGCTTGGTAAGGTAGAGGATCATAGCAAAAGAGGACAACCCTTGACGAGATGGACTGACACAGTGGTTGCAACAATGAGCTCAAATATAACAATTGTTAGGATAGTGCAGGACCAGGCAGTGTTTAATTCTGTTGAATATAGGGTCGCTATCAGTTGAACACCTAACAACAACTAACAAGGAGTAAAAGGGAAATAGTAAAGTAGTTTGGTGTAGGTAAATTAATTCCCCGTTTTCTTAGCAGTGAACTAGTTAATGCTGCTTATTTTGATAAATCAAAAACCAAGAGTACAAACATTGTATCTAGAGCTGCACTATCCAAAACAATAGCAATAAGTCACATGTGGATATTTAAATAGTAATTTAAATTAGTTAAAATTAAATAAAATTTAAAAATTCTCTTCACAGTTACACTGGCAAAATGCTCAAAAAACACATATAGCTAGCGGCTACCCTACTGGACAACACAGACTAGAACGTTTCTCTCATCCTGAAAAGTTCAATTGGACAGCACTGGGCTAGATTAATGAAAATAATTACCAGCGAAACTAAACCAGAAGTAGTCAAGATAAGTTAATTCCAAAGACTGAGTCTTACAGTTGAAGATTTTTAGAAATTTTTCATTTTATACACAACTAGGGATTTTAGGTTTGTATTTCTATATAGATGTATTACTTCTGAAATAATGAAAATGAATATAATACAAAAATAAATAATCAACACAAATTCATTATTCTTATAAAAATGCTGGAGTTGTTAGGTTTTAGAGTTTATACATTTCACTCAAATCTCATGGGTAGTTAAATATAATCAGTGGCGCAAATGATCAACTGCTAGACTACTACTAGCCAAGTGCTTCATGATGCTTCTACTCAGAGATGCCTGGGAAGAAAGGCCTCATGATCTTCTTCAGAAAAGTGACATAGCCTTGAAAATCCTATGGAGCAGTTCTACTCTGCACACATGGGGTCACCTTGAGTTGGAATGGACTCGATAGCAACTAAAAACAACAACGTTAATTACTCAGAAAGTGTTTGGTGTTTACCAAAAACCAGGCTGAATACAAAGAGTATGAGCAAATGCTGAGTGATTTCTACCTGTGTTATTTTGGGTAATTTATTCTCTAAGCCTCATGTTTTCATAAGGCTGTTTGGGAATTAGTTAGATAATGCCTGCAACCTGTCTAGCACATAGTAAGGAACCAATAAATGTATAATGTTTAATGTTGCTCTTGTTATTGTTTTTATTTAGGCCACTGATGAAAAAGTTCTGTCTAGGATGCATCTGCTAATTGCTTCCATTTCACATATCATTTTTTAAAAATTCCTTTACATTTGTTTTTTAACAGGCAAATTGTCCCGTGGGGATTTTATTTTAAAATAAGTAGAGGAATGCTCAGGTTTGTCATGCATAAACTTAGTTTATTACAGGGTAGTCATGACACAGCACACAGGTATGACCCCAAGACATTTGTTTAGATCTGGAAAATCAGGGTACAGTTAGTCCAATAATTAAAGTTTATATCTTCAGCCTTCTGGCATTTATGTTTAACAGTGGTCTCAGGAAGAATGCTTGACCAGTAGCTGGACCTCCATAGAAGTCCCTTGTGACTGGGGTTGGAGGTTGGCAGTGGTGGACAGAGTCTCCCAGGAAGCATCTGTCAAAAGCCTCAGTCTTTGGAGAAGTTCGGAGATTCAACTAACAGAATGTCTTATGCCTCAGTATAGGGCATATTGCTCTTTTTGGGAGAGCCTAGGGTTTTTGTGTGGCCTAGTCACTGGTTTTTTGGGATAAGATTCTGTCTGTCAGAGTGTAGCCCATCAGGGTATCTTTCATCATAGGTTTATGATCAGGGATGCACATTGGGGTGTCTTAACATAGATAAACTAAGGGCTATGCCATATCATGTCACAGCCAAGCAGTTGTCTACAACCAAGTATCTGAGCATAATATTAAAAATTGTCAGTCTCAGGCCATTTGCAGCTTAGCTTAAATGTTCAAGTAATACATACGTGGTTTGGGATTACTGCATTATAATCGTATGTTATGGGTTGAATTGTGTCCCCTCAGAATATATATTGTAAATCCTAACCTCTATGCCTATAGTTATAATCCATTTGGGAATAGGTTATCTATGTTATGCTAATGAGGCAGGATTAGTGTAGGGTGTATTTTGAGTCAATCTCTTTGAGATATAAAAGAGATTAAACAAGTGAGTAGAGCAGAGATGGACTAAAATAGATGCCAAGACAACTGGGCATCTCCAAGGAACCAGGAAGCAGATGTTGAAGAGACAGGGATCTTTCTCCAGAGCTGACAGAGAGAGAAAACCTTCCCCTAGAGCCAGCACTCTGAATTTCGACTTCTAGCCTCCTAAACTGTGAGGAAATAAATTTCTGTTTGTTAAAGCCATCAACTTGTGGTATTTCTGTTACAGCAGC
Source organism: Dugong dugon (assembly GCA_030035585.1). Classification (NCBI taxonomy): domain Eukaryota; kingdom Metazoa; phylum Chordata; class Mammalia; order Sirenia; family Dugongidae; genus Dugong; species Dugong dugon. The sequence continues at coordinate 41,984,745 of CM057473.1, forward strand.
ACTAGATAACAAGGACAGAATTTGGTAGCAGAAGAGTCGGCTGCTGCTCTAACAGATAACCTACAATGTGGAAGTGGTTTTAGAATTGGGTTGTGGGTGGAGGCTGAAAGAGTTTTAAGATACCTAATAGTAAAAGCCTATATTGCCTTGAAGAGACTTTTGGTAGAATTGTGGACATCAAAGGTAATCCTGGTGAGGGATCTGAAGGAAGTGAGGAGAGATACAGAGAAATTCTCTATCATCATTGTCTTAGGCTTGGTTCTCTAGAGAAGCAAAACCAGTAAAGCATATAAATACAAATATACAGAGAGAGATTTATATTAAGGAAATGGCTCACACAGTTGTAGAGGCTGGAACATCCCAAGTCCATGGGTCAGGATAGAGGCTTCTCCTAATTCACATAGCTTCAGGGGCCGAAGAACCCAAGATCGGCAGGTCAGACAGCAGGGCTTGTGTTCATAGGCTGTGAAGATCGACGAATCCCAAGATTGATGAATCCCAAGATTGGCAGGCAAGACTACAGGTAAGATACTAGCTCAAGTCCCAAGAACTGGAGATCAGATGAACAGAAGCCAGCTCCAGGATCGAGAGCAAAGAAAATCCATGAGCCTTGCCAGAGAGTCCACTTATATTCAATGCAGGCCACACGCCCAAGGAAACTCCCTTTCAACTGACTGGCTACTCACAGCAGATCCCATCATGCAGATGATCACATTATATCAAATCTCATCATGGAAGTGATCACATCATCGTATGACTGCCAAACAACATCATAACTACCAAATCACTGAGAATCATGGCCCAGCCAAGCTGACACACAACCTTAACAATCAATCTTAGAGAATACATATGGCACCAGCAACAGAATGTTGCTCGAAATGTGGACATTAAATATGCTTCCATTGAGGTTTTAAAAGGAAATTATGAACATGTGACTGGAAAATGGAGGAAGGATACTTTTCATGCAGTGGCAAACAACTTGTCAGAATTATGTTCAAATGTTTCGTGGAAGGTAGAATTTGTAAGTGATGAACTTGGGTATCTGGTTGATGAAATTTATGAACAAGATCTTAAAAGAGCCGCATGGTTTCTCCTTGCTGCTTATAGTAAAATGTGAGAGGAAAGGGATGGACTTAAAAATTAACTGTGCAAAATGAAAACAGAATGTAAAGAATTGGAAAATTCTGTTGTACATACTAAGGACGTGTGTCCTAGAATTTTCACCAAAGACACAGCCACACAGTCTTTTGCTAAAGAGATTAAACTTGGGACTGATGGATCTAACCAACTACCACAGCAGAAAACCCATTAGCTTAGACTGAAAAAGGGGACTGAGAAAGAACAAAAGGAGAGAACGCTGCTTCTTAGTATTCTACAAGAAGGAACCAGGCCAAAGGAGCTACATCTGTTGTTCTCCAAGAAAAGAAAAGAACCATTCCTGGAGCAGCTCGGAGATCAGCAGAACTGTTGGAAGGAGCACGGAAAGCAGAGCTGCCTTGGTCTCAAAGTGTGGGGCCACATCCTCTGGAGTTTCAAAGGGTGGGGCCACAGTCTCCTGGATCTCAAGGAGTGGGGCTACAGCCTCCTAGGTTTCAAAGAGTCAGATCTTCACCAACTTCACCAACTATTTCTGTTATAGCATCCCTAGATAACTAAAATAGCATATATCACACAAATACAGATTAAAAACTGGATTATCAGATTAGGTGTGTATCTGAAAGGCTAGATGGTGAGCAAAGGGAATATTTAAAGGCAAGGTAAAATAAATGAGTATTAGCTTAAGTTATTTTCCATTTTTGTCTGGAATTTACAATGCAGGACATCATCTTCTTATCCCTGTCCTGTTGTTAATTGCCCTAAAGTCCTACTAACACATTAAGGCTTTTTCTTTAGGAAAAGTGTTGACTTTTTTTTTCCAGGTATTATTAAAATGCTTTGTATAAAACAAAAATATCACCAATAAAAACTCATTTAAACTCTTTGAAATTCTGCAATTATGCTACTGTTTACATTGATAATATTGAACAGTTTTTAAAAATCATAAGACCTACAAAAATCCTATTTGGTTTATGATATTTGCATCATCTCTCTCACATATCAGTGCCTTTCTTTCCTAGTTACTTTTGTATTTTTACCTAATACACATCATAAGAGCATCTCTATATAAATAAACCCAAAATCCCTTAATGTCAAGAAACTAGTGGTGAGATTTAAATGAAACATATATTTGAATGAACGGTATAGTTTCAAACATGCCAGAGTATTAATTTGGGAGGGGGGAGGTTAAGAGGCTTGAAATGAAATATGCTCAAATAATAACAGTCATTATGTTAGCAAAATACAATAAAAAGTATTTTTCTTTTCAATTTTCTACATATCCTATATTGCTATGCTACTTTTAAAATTTAAAAGAACAAGTTAAAGAAAATTATGTTGTAAATTGACTGTGAAGAATATCAACCTACTCCAACTTCCTTTAGATTTTTGGCATAAACATGTAAACATTTTTATAATGGCAAGGGAGAAAAGACCTTTATCCTTGAGGTTATTTTTGTTTGTTTGTTTGCTTTTTGTTTTTATTAAAGCTTCTCAACAGATAGAAGTATCTACATACATGTGTAAATACAGATATGTGTAGGTAGTCACATATATTCATTGAAGATGCAACTACCATTCTCCTCAGATATAACTAAACATCTTCCAAAGTCAATTTTCTGGGTTTGAAGTCGTAGGACCATAGTCTCATGAGACAACTCAGTCATTTGGCATAATACAGTTCACAAAGTTCATGTTCTGCATCCTAGTGAAGTAAGCATCATCTAGGGACGTAAAAGCTTGCCAGTGGCCATCTAAAATACAACCATCGGTCTTTACTCACTAGAAGTAAAAGAGCAAGAAGGTAACCAAAATTACAGAGAAGAAACAAGTATACAAGGCTGATAGCCTACACAAGCCATGACCTCCACTTTCCTGAGACCAGAAGAACAAGATGGTGCCCAGCTGCCACCATCGACTGATCTGACCAGTGGCATGAGAGATGATTCTGGTTAGAATGGAATAAAAATGCAGAACAAAACTCAAATTCTTAAAAATGGCCAGACTAACTGGACCACCTGAGACCACTGCCTGAGACTATTGCCATGAGATGCTCTTTAAATCTTGAATTCAAACTATCTCCTGAGATCACCTTCTAACAGGAAAGCAGATTGACACAAAAACAAAGGATATTACCCATTAGATTGGTGCTTTACTAAAAAACAAAACAAAACAAACGAACAAAAAAACACCTGTATGAGTCCAAAATATTAACATTTAATCCAAAGCAAAGATGAGAAGCTAAGGAAGCAGGGAAACTAGAGTACTAGAAGTGAAACAACCTGAACACAGTGAGAATGTTGACATAACGTGAAAAATGTAACTAATGTCATTGACTAATCTGTGTGGAAATTGTCAAAGGGGAAGCTAACTTACTGTGTAACCTTTCACCAAAAACACAATAAAACATTAAAAAAAAAAAAAGGAAAAAACTTCTCAGCCACATATAGTACATTTGCAAAATACTCTGCACTCACATACAGAAGGTTAGCATTTTAATGCAATTTTCCTATTTGCTCTCTCTGGTTTAATAGGTGGAGGGATTTCAATGAGAATTTGGGTACCTTATTTTGGATACTTTCTGAAAATATAATGAATGTAGATTAATTTGATCCTTGCCTAGTTGAAAAACACATGAGGAAGTCCTACCTTGCTATGGAAACCCATAGTTCTTTCAGTAAAAGAGATGATGCTAGACCCAAATAAAGAAAATAATGTAGCTGCTGAATACATTTGGATGAGTCTTACAAGGTATATGCTTAATTTGTGTACCGTTCAAAGTTAATTTTTCTAATTTTGATGAAAGTAAAGGCTATATTCTAAACTATTTCTTGAATTGCCAACTTCATTATGCCTGTGTATAGTTTTAAATATAAACTATTTTGATTTTTTCATTTAAGAATTTTGAAAGATCTGAAGTGATTTTATGGAAGAAGTAGAAGAAGTATCTGGGCAGAATTCTAGGTATAATTTGAGAATGGAAAAAAATAACTTTTTCTGAAAAGAATAACATTAGCTCAATAGCTTCATCAATACTTCAATGGATTGTTTGAACAGGCTTTTTAAATGTAAATTTGCTGTGTAAATAGGCACTTGAGCCATTTCTAAGGAGCCCTGGTGATGCAGTGGTTAAGGTCTTAGCTGCTAACCAAAAGGTAAGTTACACACACCAGCTGTTGAACTGGAGAAAGATGTGGCAGTCTGCTTCCATGAAAATTATAGCCTTGGGAACCCTATAGGGCAGTTCTACTCTATTACATCCGGTTGCTATGAGTTGGAATGGACTCAAAGGCAACAGGTTTTGGTTTGGTAAGCCATGTCTAGTCACTAAGAAGATAGCATGAACCACCATCCAGATCATTATAATGTCCTATCCTACCTTCAAAACATATTGGAAATCCATCCACTCCTGTGTGTTACCACCATAGGTTAAGCTGCTACTATCTTCAGTAAAAGAGAAAAGTAGTGGTCAAAGGGTATAAGCAGTCTCCCTGATTATATCCTTGCCTGCATTATGAAGAACAGAAACAGCACTCTTTAAAATGTAAAAACCACTACTTTCTTATCAGTTTATAATCTCTATATTTTGGCTTCATTGACTGTAAAATGAATACAATAAGAGTACCTATCCCATAGGGCTGTGACTGCTAAATGAGTTCGGTTGTATAATACACTTAGGACAGTATGAGACACATAATAAGTAAGCACTTAATACGTATTAACCCTAGAATGTAAGAGTTATGTGAGCAGGCCTTTGTCTATCACTTTAATACTCAGTGTCTTGAAAATGTCCTCCAAATGGAGCTTAACATAAAAGAGCTGAGTAAATATGAGCTACTAGCACTGGAAGACAGGTGAGGTTTAAGAAAGACTTTAAGAAAAGAAAGAGAAGGAATTTTCTGCAAGAATCACAAATATGTAAACGTTGGGCCATGAGAAAAAAAAATTGAAGTCATTTGAGAACTTAATTCACAACTGAGGAGATTCATTGAAAATATTTCTTGTCCTGAGCTGAATTTCATGGAATTAGATAAACTATATGTATATATAGATAAGTAGAAACACAGATGCACCCAAAATATATATGTGCATGATTCTGTATATTTGGGTTACATTCAGGGATATGAGAAGAGGGAGCATAGTGATTAAAATGACAGCTTCTAGTACCAGGCTGCTTGTGTTCATACCCTTGCTCTACTACCTACTGGCTGGGTGAGTGTTAGCAAGTTCTGTGCTTCAGCATTCCAATCTATAAAATTAGGATGATAACACCAACTATTTCAGAGTGTTATTTTTAAGATTAATTGAATTAATATGTGTAACTGGTATTTGTAATAGATACTTGTACTTGGAACAGTGTCTGGCACATAGTAAATACTACAGAGGTATTTGATAAGTAATATAAAAATGATACTTTTATGATAGTTCAAGATTTCTTTAGGAGATGACATTTTTATTGGATTTGCTTTTCTTTTTTACTCTGGTGCTTATGACAAAGTAAATTATACAAGGACATCAATGAGTGAGAAAATTAAGGATGATATAAATGTAACTGTAGCGAACAGTTGCTCTGGCTTTCATTGTACCCTTATTCTTCTAACAATATACCAACATGAAAAAGGAGCCCCGGTTGCCTGGTGGTTAAGAACTTAGCTGCTAACCTAAAGACTGGCAGTTCAAATACACCAGTCAGTCCTTGGAAACCCTATTGGGCAGTTCTACTCTGTCCTATAGGGTCACTATAAGTCGGACAGGTTTTTTTTGTTTTTTTTTTTTAACATGAAAAAGGGTTTCTGACAACATTTTTACTTACAAATTGAAAAGTAAGACAAACATACAAAAAAGACCAAGCAAAGACAAATACTAGCAACTAAACAAAAAAATCTGGTTTCTTCTTTAACAAATCTCTGAGTAAGAATATTTGTTTTGGGACCTCTGCTACTGTTACTGTGTCCCTCATGTCGCTGTAATTCTGTGGGACCTTGGGTACTGTAGCAGACACAGTGGGTGTATCAGGGTTAACAGCAGCTCCTAAAGTATTTTTCAACTTGAAGTATTCAAGAGTAGGGGCATTAGATAAGCAATTCTATTCAGAATTGAAATAATTCTTTTTTTTTAATTGAACTTTTTTTTTTTTTTTATTGTACTTCAGGTGAAGGCTTACAGAACAAATAGTTTCTCATGAAACAGTAGTGCACATACTGTTTTATGACATTGGTTAACAACCCCACAACATGCCAACCCTCTCCCTTCTCGACCTTTTTTTATTTGGTGAAAATATACATAGCCAAAGACACACCATTTCAAAAATTTCTACATGCACACTTCAGTGACATCGATTACGCTCTTCCAATTGTGCTGTTATTCTCACTTAAGATGAAGGCTTACAGAACAAAATAGTTTCTCATTTAACAGTTACTACACTTGTTGCCCTATGACAATGGTTAACAACCTCACAACACATCAACACTATCTTTACTCAACCTTGGGTTCCATATCACCAACTTTCTCGTCCTCTTCTGCCTTCTGGCCCTTGTCCCTGGACTGCTATACCTCATTAGTCCCATTTGGTTTTATGGGGCTTTCCACTCCCAGGCTGAACAGTGAACCTCAGAGATGACTTCACCACTGAGCTAAAAGGGTGTCTGGGGGCCATAATCTCAGGGTTTCTCCAGTCTCCTGTAGCCAGTAAATCTGGTATATTTTTGTGAGTTAGAATTTTGTTCTACATCCTTCTCCGCTCTGTCCAGAACCCTCTGTTGTGATCCTGGTCAGAGCAGTCAGTGGTGGTAGCTGGGCACCATCTATCTGTACTGGACTCAGTCCAGTGAAGGCCTTGGTAGCTGTGGTCCATTAGTCCTTCAGACTAAACTTTTCCTTGTATCCTGTTCTCTTCATTCTCCCATGCTCCCGAAGGGATGAGACCAGTGGAGTATTTTAGATGGCTGCTCACAGGCTTTTAGGACCCCAGACGCTACCCACCAAGGTAGAATGTAGAACATTGTCTTTATAAACTGTGTTATGCCAATTGAGCTAGATGTTCCCCAAGACCATGGTCCCAACAGCCCTCCACCCAGCAATTCAGTCCTTCAGGGAGTTTGGATATGTCTATGGAGCTTTATGACCTTTCCTTGTACAAGTTGTGCTGGTTTCCCCTGTATTGTGTACTGTCTCACCCTTAACCAAAGACACCACTTATCTATTGCCTATTTAGTATTTCCCCCACACCCCTCACATCCCTGGTAACCAACAAAGATTGTTACATTTCTTTTTTTTAATTGTACTTCAGGTGAAGGCTTACAGAACAAATAGTTTCTCATGAAACAGTAGTACACATATTGTTTTATGACATTCGTTAACAACCCCACAACATGTCAATCCTCTAACTTCTCAACCTTTTCGTTGGGGGAAAATACACATAGCCAAAGACACACCATTTCAGAAATTTCTACATGCACAGTTCAGTGACATTGACTATGCTCTTCCAATTGTGCTGTTATTCTCACTTAAGATGAAGGCTTACAGAACAAAATAGTTTCTCATTTAACAGTTGTTACAAATGTTGCCCTATGACAATGGTTAACAAAAAGATTGTTATATTTTGTGTGTGAACTTTTTCATGGGTTTTTACAATAGAGGTCTCATACAATATTTGTCCTTTTGTGATTGACTTATTTCACTCAGCATCCTCTGGTTTCGTCCATGTTATGAGATGCTTCACAGATTCGTCATTGTTCTTTCTCATTGCATAGTACTCCATTGTGTGTGTCTACCATAGTTTGTTTATCCATTTGTCTGTTGATGGGCATCTAGGTTGTTTCCATCGTTTTGCTATTGTGAACAATGCTGCCATGAACATAGGTGTGCATATGTCCATTCGAGTGATGACACTTATTTCACTAGGATATATTCCTAGGAGTGGGGTTGCTGGATCAAATGGTATGTCTATTTCTAACTTTCTGAGGAAGCGCCATATCATTTTCCAAAATGGTTGTATCATTTTGCGTTCCCACCAGCAGTGCATAAGAATTCTGACCTCCCTGCAGAACCTCCAACATTTGTTATTTCCAGTGTTTTTGATTCGTGCCAGTAATGCTGGGGTGAGATGGTATGTCATTGTGGTTTTAATTTGTATTTCTCTAATGGCTAGAGATCGCGAGCATTTCCTCATGTGTCTGTTGGCCATTTGAATGTCTTCTTTGGTGAAGTGTCTGTTCATTTCCTTTGCCCATTTTTTAATAGGATTATTCATCTTTTTATTGTAGAGGTGTTGGATTTTCTTGTAGATTATAGAGATTAGACCTTTGTCTGACTTGTACTGTCCAAAAATTTTTTCCCAATCTGTAGGTTCTCTTTTTACTCTTTTGGTGAAGTCTTTTGAAGAGCATAGGTGTTTGATTTTCAGAAGATCCCAGTTATCTAGCTTATCTATTGGGGTGTGTGCATTGATGGTTATGGTTTATATCTTGTTAATGCCGTGTATTAAGGCCTGTAGTGTTGGTCCTATTTTTCCTCCTATGAACTTTATAGTTTTAGGCTTTATATTCAGGTCTTTGATCCATTTTGAAGTAGTTTTTGTATACGGCGTGAGGTATGGGTCCTGTTTCATATTTTTACAGATGGATATCCAGTTTTGCCAGCACTAATTGTTAAAAAGACTGTCTGTTGCCCATTTGATGGACTTTGGGCCCTTGTAAAAGATCAGGTGACTGTAGGTGGATGGATTTACATCTGGGTTCTCAATTCTGTTCCATTGGTCAATGCATCTGTCCTTGTACCAATACCAGGCCGTTTTGACTATTGTAGCTGTATAGTAGGTTCTGAAGGCAGGTAGTGTGAGTCCTCCAACTTTATTCTTCTTCAGTAGTGCTTCACTTATTCGGGACTTCTTCCCTTTCCATATAAAGTTAATGATTAGTTTTTCCATCTCTTTGAAGAATGTTGTTGGTATTTGGATCGGGATTGCATTGTATTTGTAAATTGCTTTGGGTAGAACTGTCATTTTCACAATGTTGAGTCTGCCTATTCAAGAGCATGGTATGTTTTTCCATTTCTGTAGATCCCTTTCAGTTTCTTGCAGTAGCGTTTTGTAGTTTTCTTTGTATAGGTCTTTTACATCCCTGGTCAGATTTATTCCTAAGTATTTTATCTTTTTAGGGGCTATTGAAAATGGTATTGTTTTCCTGATTTCCTTTTCATCGTTCTCCTTATTGGTGTATAGGAATCCAACTGATTTTTGAATGTTTATCTTGTATCCTGCTACTCTGCTGAATCTTTCTGTTAGTTCCAGTAGATTTCTCGTGGAGTCTTCAGGGTTTTCTATGTATAGTATCATATCATCTGCAAACACGGACAGTTTAAAATCTTCATTACCAGTTTGGATATCCTTTATTTCTTTTTCTTGCCTTACTGCTCTAGCTAGAACTTCCAGCACAATGTTAAATAGGAGTGGTGATAAAGGGCATCCTTGTCTTGTTCCTGTTTTCAAGGGGAATGTTTTCAGCCTCTCTCCATTAAGAATGATGTTGGCTGTTGGTTTTGCATAGATGCCCTTTATTATGTTGAGACATTTCCCTTCTATACCTGTTTTATTGAGAGTTTTTATCAGGAATGGGTGTTAGACTTTGTCAAATGCCTTTTCTGCAACAACTGAGATGATCATGTGATTGTTTTCTTTCCTTTTATTTATGTGGTGAATTATGTTGATTGATTTTCTAATGTTGAACCATCCTGGCATACCTGCTATGAATCCTACTTGGTCGTGGTGTACTATTTTTTTGATATGATGCTGAATTATATTGGCTAGAATTTTGTTAAGAAGTTTTGCATCTATATTCATGTAAGATATTGGTCTGTAATTTTCTTTTTTTGTGACATCTTTGCCTGGTTTTGGTATCAGCGTTATGCTGGCTTCATAGAATGAATTTGGAAGTGTTGCTTTCTTTTCTATGCTCTGAAATCGCTTGAGTAGTACTGGTACAGACTCTTTTCTGAATGTTTTGTAGAATTCTCCAGTGAAGCCATCTGGGCCAGGGCTTGTATTGGTTGGGAGTGTTTTTATTACCTTTTCAATCTCTTCTCTTGTTATGGGTCTGTTCAGATTTTCAACATCACTTTGTTGTTGTTTGGGTAGGTAGTGTGTTTCTAGAAATTTATCCATTTGTTCTAGGTTTTCAAATTTGTTGGAGTATAGTTTTTCATCATATTCTGTTATAATCCCTTTTATTTCAGTTGGGTCTGTTGTAATGTCCCCAATTTCATTTCTTATTTGGGTTATTTGTGTCCTCTCCTGTTTTTCTTTTGTCAGTCTGGCCAGTGGTTTGTCGATTTTGTTGATTCTTTCAAAGAACGATCTTTTGGTTTGGTTGATTCTTTCTATTGTTTTTCTGCTCTCTATTTCATTTATTTCTGCTCTGATCTTTACTATTTCCTTTCTTCTGGTGGTTGTGGGCTTTTTTTGCTGTTCTCTTTTTATTTGTTTGAGTTGTTCAGTTAATGTTTTGATTTTGTCTCTTTCTTCTTTTTTGATGTGTGCATCTGTTGCTATAAATTGTCCCCTGAGGACTGCCTTTGCTGTGTCCCAAAGGTTTTGGTATGATGTGTTTTCATTCTCATTTGATTCTAGGAATTTTTGATTCCATCTCTGATTTCTTCTATTACCCAGTGATGTGTAAGCAGGGTATTATTCAGTTTCCATGTAACTAATTTTTTTTTCCTTGCTGTTTTTGTTGTTAATTTCTACCTTGATTGCATTGTGGTCAGAGAAGATACTTTGGATTATCTCAGCGTCTTGGATCTTATTGATGATTGCTCTGTGGCCTAAGATGTGGTATATTCTGAAGAACGTTCCATATGCATTGGAAAAGAATGTGTACTGTGCAGCGGTTCGATGGAGTGTTCTATATATGTCTATGAGGTCAAGTTGACTGACTGTGCCCTTTAGGTCTTCTGTATCTTTGCCGAGTTTCTTCTTGGTTTTTCTGTCCTGTACTGAGAGTGGTGTGTTGCAGTCTCCTACTATTATTGTGGAACTGTCAGTTTCTCCTTTCAGTGTTGTTAGAGTTTGTTTTATGTATTTTGGAGCACTGTCATTGGGTGTATAGATGTTTATTATGGTTATCTCTTCATGATGGATCATCCCCTTAATCATTATATAGTGTCCTTCTTTGGCTTTTATGGTGGATTTTGTTTTAAAGTCTATTTTATCTGATATTAGTATTGCCACTCCTGTTCTTTTTTGGTAGTTGTTAGCTTGATATATGTTTTTTCCAACCTTTGACTTTTAATAAATTCACATCTTTGTTTCTAAGGTGTGACTGTTGTAGATAGCATACTGATGGATCCTGTTTTCTTATCCATTCTATCACTCTCCATCTCTTTATGGGTGCATTGAGTCCATTTACATTCAGTATAATTACTGATAGATGTGAGTTTGTTGCTGTCATTTTGTAGCGCTTTTGTTTTTTGTGCTGACATTTTCTTTGTTCTTCTTACTCTCTTGTGCTGAGTTACTTTTGTGTATGAATTTTTTTTTCCATTTCTTTTTTTTGGTAGGTTTTGTTTTTGCTGAGACTTTATGTTTTTCCTCTTTATATTTATGTTTGTTAACTGTCTTTGTGGTTACCATGACTTTTACCCTTATCTCTCTAAGTTTGAAGCAGTCTACCATTACTTGGTATTGCCTTGCCTTCCTCTCCATTAGAAGGCTCTATACCTATGCCGTTTATACCCTCTTTTATTGTTTTGATGTTATTGTCATTTACTGATTAACTGCTCTGATTCCCTGTTGTATTTCTTTTGGTTTTGGATAGTCCTTGAGAGTTCATTTCCTAGATTGGTATCTTGGTGGTATGATCCTGCATCGTACATTCTGCCTGTGAGCTGAAGTTGTTTGTCCTCAGATCGAAGAACTCCCTTTAATAATTCTTGTAGGTTTGGTTTGGCTTTTACATATTCCATTAATTTCTGTTTATCTAGAAATGACCTAATTTCACCATCATATCTGAGTGAGGGTTTTGTAGGATATATTATTCTTGGCTGACAATTTTTTTCTTTCAAGATTTTATATATGTCATCCCATTGCCTTCTCGCCTGCATGGTTTCTGCCGAATAATCTGAGCTTAGTCTTATTGTTTCTCTTCTGTATGTGACTTCTTATTTTTCATGAGCCGCTCTCAGGATTCTTTGCTTGTCTTTGGTTTTGTCGAGTGTGATTATGATATGCCTTGGTGATTTTCTTTTGGGATCTCTCCTATATGGGGTTCTTTGAGCTCTTGACTGGCCAGCTTTTCATGTTTCATGATATTGGGGAAGTTTTCTGTGAGCAGTTCCTCAATGATCCTCTCTGTGCTTTCTGTTTTCTGCCCCTGTTCTGGAATTCCAATCACTTGCAGATCTTTGCTTTTCATTGTGTCCCAGATAACTCTCAGGGTCTCTTCATTTTTCTTTGTTCTTCTTTTTGAGTTTTCCTGAAACAGAGTTGTATCCGAGTGTTTGTCTTCAATTCCACTGATCCTGTCTTCCACCATTTGAAATCTGCTTCTCAGCCCTTCTATGACACTGTCCATTTCTGAAATCTTCTTGTTTACCTTTTTGATTTCTAATTGTTGTCTTTTTATAATTTCTAGTTGTGAATTTATTTTGGCATTTTGTTCCTGCATTATTTTCCTGAGTTCTTCCAAGTTTTTTGTTTGTATTTTCCATGAATTTGTCTGTTTTTTACTCATTTTTGTATGGTTTTTGCTTCAGCTTTTGGAGAATTCTGAGTATTAGAGATTTGAATTCCCTATCAGGTAGTTCTATTGCCTTTTCTTCTACTGGAAAGTCATCTGGTGTTTTATTTTTGGACGCCTACTGGAACCATCCTGTCATGTTTTTGTGTTTTGATACTGTCTGCTGTCTTCGGGGCATTCAGTAGTTATTTTTCTCATTTATTGATTGTAGATTTGTTTGTTTCGTCCCTTTTTTTTTTTTAAATTTGCTATGTCTAAGCAGGCGGGCTGTATGTTCTTTGTTGTTTTCTCATCTTTGGGCACAATACTTTTCACCTCCTTCTCCAGTTGGCAGGGTCAGTCACTCAGATATGGTACGGCAGGACAGGTGTAGCTGAAGAGGAGTTACTGGGATGGGTTGTTTGTGGCACTTACTACAGCTACCAGGGCAGGTTGGTAATCTGTGCAGGGGAAGTTCCAGTAGTCTGTGCCTGTGCTGCTTGGTGGTGTGATGTTAAGCGCACTGTGCAGGTAGGCAGGGTGTAGCGGGGAGATTGTTATGTGTGGGACTAAGATGGATATGGGAGAGAGGAGAGAGGAACAGGAGCCAAAAACATACAAACAAAAAAGAATGCTAGGGGAGCTTGCCGTTGGAGAAGAGAGATAGAGACTATTAAATGGAGAAAAACAAAAAGGGGAAGAGGAGGAAAAAAAAGAAAAGAAAACAATGAATAAATAAAAATCAGTGAGGGAAAAGAACAGCAAAGTTCCCAGGGATCTCACCAGTGCGGCTATGAGGTCTGGGGAAGTTGTTTTCAGGTGTTGCAGTACAGCCTGGCTAGAAGGCATAGACGTATACAATGCCAGGTATTCAGGGAACAGAAAGAGAAGGAAGATATAGAGAGACGAGAAACTGAGTAATGAAGAAAGACAAAAAGGATAATAGAGGGAATAGAAAACAAAGCAAATTAAAAAAAAAAAAGAACAAGAAAAGCATGCAAAAAAGCAGAAAAAAAAGAAAAAACCCAACGAAAAAAGAAATGCCCTCAGGGATCCCTCTGCACATCTCTGCAAGCCGACAGGGTATTTTCCAAGCCATGCAGCACCGCATGGCCAGAACGGGCTCCCAACTGAAGAAAAGGAAAATAAAACAAACAAATAATTCAAAACAAACAAATGAACAAAAGCCCCAGAATCCTACCAGCATGGCAGCCCAGACCAGGAAGCAGCTCCACACTTGACAGGAGCTCCGCAGCCCCTCAGGAAGAAGCAAAGATGGCGCACGGAGCCAGGTATTTGAGTGAAAGTAGGGGGAGGTGGTGAGAGGTAAGGAAGAAATTAAAAGTAGCAGAAAAAAAGCAACACCAGCAGCCAACAAATGGCACTCAGAGAACCAGCTAGTGCAGGCTGGTGGAATCCAAGGAGCTGGTGTTTCCCGGACAAGAGACTGTGTCCGCAGGAAGCAGAGGAGGCCGAGTGTGGGTGAAGAAGTGTAGGGGTTGGGAAAGTGTATATCACTGATTACCGGAAGTCTGCAGCCCCTTAGGAAGAAGCAAAGTTTGCGCACTGAGCCAGGTATTTGAGCAAAAGGTGGGGGAGGTGGTGAGAAGTAAGGAAGAAATCAAAAGAAGCAGAAAAAAGCAACACCAGCAGCCAACAAATGGCACTCGGAAAACCGGCCCATTGGGGTGGGTGGAATCCAAGCAGCCAGTGCTTCCATGACAAGAGATTGTGGCCGCGGGAAGCAGAGGAGGCCAAGTGGGTATGAAGAATGTGGGGGGTGGGAAAGTGTATATTGCAAATTACCGGTTGTTTTGTCTCCCACTGGAAGCTCCGTGAAGCTGCTTTTTCGTACCCCATTTGCTGGTGTCCGATAGGAGTCCAAGATGGCGGATCCGCGCTGCGTTAGCTGGTAGGGAACCTCTGCATGAATCTCTCCTCGCTCTCTGTTCTCTGTCAGTTTTCTCACTCCATTTGGTGCTTGGCTGAGTTCTTTATCTCTTAATTTGATGTTTTAGGGTTTCAGGATTGTTGTTTTTTCTGTTCCGCTTAGTTTTTTGGATCTTTGCTGTGGAGGGATCGCGTGGTGCTTCTGCCTAGAGTGCCATTTTGCTGGAAGTCCAGAATTGAAAAAATTCTTAAAGATGTCATTAGTTTCTCTCAGATGTATTACTTTTAATGCTCCAGACCAGCTCAAAGTATTATGCAAAAAAAAAAAGTCATATTAAGCTAGCTTTGAAGATAGTGTAAACACAAGTTATAACAGAATTATTGTTCAAAGTGAGCTTCATTTTTGTTCATGAAAAATATGACTGTGCATGGCAGAATTTCTATATTAAGAATGAGCTATTCATGTAGTAAGCCACACTGTGTGTACTTCTGGTGTTTATACAGTTTTCAAATTCCTTTCCTATATTTCCCCCTTAGCAACATGTAGGTATTGAAATTAAACACACACACACACACACACACACACACACACACACATATATATATATATATATATATATATATGGTGGTGCTATCCAATATAGCTTCCAATGCCACATATGGCTAATTAATTTTATATTTATCAAAAGTAACTAAAACTAAACATTTATAGTTCCTTAGTCACACTAGCCAGATTCAAGCTATCAACAGCCACAACATGTGGCTAATGGTTAATTGTATTGGGCAACATAGTTATAGAACATTTCTAACATTGTAGAGAGTTCTATTAACCAAAACCAAACCAAACCCATTGCCATCAAGTCAATTCCAACACACAGAGTTCTATTAGACGGTGTTAATGTACAGCATTTGATTAAGATAAAAAATATATAATCTTAATATTTTACTTGAAAATTGTACATATTCTCAAGGAGTAAGCAACTTTCTTACTTGTTTTTTAATTGGATAGAAATATACAAAAACAAGCAAGGATATGCTTTCTATTTTTACATATTCTAATCCATGATGCAAAATTTAGCATGAACAAATAAATCAATTATGGTCTTTCACTATAAATTAATACCAATCTAAGTTAATCTAGAGTTTGTGTTTTCTTTTGCCCTATTAATTTAGAAAATTGTTATTTTCACCTATAAAAGTAACAAAGATATTTCCACCTAATTTCACATAATATGAACCTCAGTATACCTCTAACACTGTGTACTATGAATGGAACTTAGCACTGAAATATTAGAGGAGTCTCACATGGACTCCATCAGTGAGATTTAGTTCCCAGAGTAGCAGACAACCATTTTCGTAACAACTCAGCTTAGGCACAATATGATCATAATAAATATTATTCATATGTTGCGTTGTATACACTTTTAATGGCTTAGATATTAGTGATAGAAATATTTAATGATATCTAACAAACAGAATAAGGGCCATTAGTTAAATTTTTATAGTTGAAATATGTAAGTGTTAAATTTTCCTTTATGAAAAAATTTAATGAAGTGGCAGATTTGACCAAAAGTTTAAATATAATTATTATTTAAACACATAATTATTTAGCAAACATGTTTTGTGGAGGTGTAAAAGAAAGGTTCTATGCCCTTTGAAGACTATCAAGGACCTTAGGAAGACTGAGTATGTGTGTACTGAAGGTAGGCAAGGATATAAAGACCTATATGCTATTTGTCAAATGATTGGTATAAGTGAGTCCTACAGAATTTATTTTTAATATTCTAATAGTTACAAGATGATATTAGAAAATGTTTATATTCCATGTACACATTTTAATAGCCCTAGCAAAATAAACATGCCTTGATAAAATGATACAGAGCCCCTGACATACGAGGTAAAATTTGGGAATATTTAAGGGTTTATTGGGTTGTTAAAGCTTACTTAGAATTATGATGAGGTTTGTCTCAATACTTGTTGATTTTATTTTTTATCAAGTTTAATATAATAAAAATACAGACTGTCCAAAATTCAAATATTATAACTAATTTCAAACTAAACTGAAAAATTAGTTAGCATTTTTATAAAAGGACTTTACTCACCAAATTCAGCCTGAGACTTATCTTCAGCTGATGCTTTATTCTATCCCCAGCTTGACTGTAGTAAAAGAGCATGTGTTGCCTTATTAAGGTCAATAATAATTGAAATGTTTAGCTGATAATTGTTATTAATATGGATAAATTACTAATAAAGTTAATATGTAAGTATTTGACATGCCCAAGTGTTCTTATTGCCTTTGCCTTTTCCTGAAGCAGGGTATAATGTATTTTAATGCAGGTAAAATGCAAGGCAAAATACCAGGTCTATTTTGACTAGACTTCTATTTTGAATACTTGGATAGAAATTAATAGCAATATTTCTGTAATCTTGTTACTTTATTTGTTATGATAGAAATAGCCAGGCTTATTTCGACATATAACTTTTTTTTTAAAGGCAGTTTACTTCTATTATCCTGTTTAATACTTAGAATGTTGTCTTTAAAGATATTTAGAATAATTTAGTGAAAACAAAGTTGTTTTGACACAGATAGCCATTCTGGGTCATGAAAGGTAAACTGAATAATATGTTACCAGTAAAATTGAAATAATTTTAAATATAACATTAAAAATAACACCCTACATAATTTAGCTAAAATTACTTTTAGTGGTTGCCTGATGCTATGCAGATTATGAATTAAATTTCATTAAAAAATGCATTTTCATTCAAAATAGTTTAATTATTTGGTTATTCTGTATAGCCTGTAGTAGTGTATTTAATGTTAGCAAATGTTCATGCAGTGGCATTCAGAGGATGAACTATTCACGTCAAGAATAAGTTTAACTTAAGGAAAAGCAATAACTGTAGAGATCACTGCCTTAGAGGGTGAAGGTATGTGATTTCTACACCACACTTGCTCTTTCCTCCTACATAACAATAATAATTTGGAACTCCATTATGGGATCACATATGACAATTTGTAGGGGAATAACTCATGTGTCTGCACCCTTCACTATAATATAAATATCGGAGGGGTAGGAACTAAATCCAAATTATCTTTGTACCTTCCTCATAGTGCTGAGCACAAACACACATGAAAACCTCATTCGGTAAAATGGTTACTGAATTAGAAAAGTGCTAGAGGGTGCGTTTTCTCTGAATTAAAAAACAAACAAACACATACATACATATATAACATATACATCTATATAATATATATGTATATTTTTTACTGTAAAATATCTTACAAAAACAAAATGTAATATTCAGTATCAACAATACGTTTTTTGCAATCTCAAGTTGATTTATTGTTTTCTCTGAGGTTAAGATTTGATATGCTAACAATAAAGTAAAATACCCAGCAATGTTTTGAATATTCTCTTTCAGAAAAATATTAACTATCTCCTAATATCAACTGAAAATTTCTGAGATAAATAATATATGCCTTTTCTCTCTAGTTATATATTTTCTATAAGCAAAGGGCCTCAAAGTAACTATATTTAACTTGGTGGATTTTCTTTTTTTAGCCCTTTGGATGTTAAAATACATACAGGTCAATCTTTATATTTTAAAATTGATGACATGATAGCAGAAATATTGTTGTCTGTAGCATCTCTCTCTGTATTTTATACTTAAAAAAAGACTTACACAGCTGTGTATATTCAAAATACCAACCTAATCCTTTAAGACCTAATGTTTTCACATATTTGAGGATCAACATTCTTTTTATTTATGTTGCTTCTTCCTTGACCTTAGAAAATGCAAATTATAGTTGTAAATGGATCAATTTACTTTCCTACCAGAATAATATACTTAAGAGTTTCTCCAGCCTTGAAACATGCTGAGTATTAAATATTATAATCCTGTTTCTTTTTTTCCAAAGGAATTAATTGCAGGTTAAGTCTCTCTTCCTTTGATCATCTTAAAGAGAAAACAGTATTCTATTATAAATGAAAACTTAGATTAGGTCTTAGTCTGATATATCCTTTGTTCAATAAAAAATTGAACAATTCTTACCTGAACCCATACAACATATATCATGAAGAACAACGGTCTAAGACAATACAAAAGAATTCTGAACAACACAGTACTAAAAAATGAGACATGAATGCTTTTCTGAATATGTGTATGATTCAAACAGACAAGCGTAGATAAATCTACATGAATATTGCATCTGGT
Source organism: Dugong dugon (assembly GCA_030035585.1). Taxonomy (NCBI): domain Eukaryota; kingdom Metazoa; phylum Chordata; class Mammalia; order Sirenia; family Dugongidae; genus Dugong; species Dugong dugon. The sequence continues at coordinate 42,003,656 of CM057473.1, forward strand.
TCATTGAGTGGCTTATAATTTTGAAACTGTCACATGTCAGCAAATACATCAACACCGTTAGAAAGTAAAAAAAACAAACTACATTTCTGTTAAGTGCAATTGCTCCTAACTCACATAAGATAAACATGACTGTATTTTAAGTAAAAAGTTAGCTTTCTAAAATAAACTTTTTACTTATACAAAGTAGTTTCCCATTAACTCTTACCTAACCTGAGTGGAAAGAATTGAGCACATAGAAAGAGCATAACAAATGTTTTATAATGAATATGCATATATGTGTATATTTTATATGAAACAGACAAATGGCTATGGTAATTTTTACAATCATATTTTGAAATTGATAGTCACATCAAACCCATGGAATCTCACTAGTCAGAGGTGATGACAATTATGTTTCAATTCATTAACTTTGAGGTGAATTTTTACTTAAAAATTATTATTTTCTAGGCATTAAATAGTATGTACATATCTAAACATATGAAGCACATGTTTTATTATTTTAATATTGAGAAAAATCTTGTAATTACCTTTTTATTAAAAAGGAAAACTAGGATATGACTATCAATAATCTGCCCATGAAGTAATATGTCATGCTCTGATACGACTTTTTTAAACAAATAAAAATTTTGAACTGTAGACGAATTTAAGTGTGGGGGCAGGGAGGGGTAGAAACCCAGTTAATCAAGCTATTATTGAACCCTAAAGTAAGCACAGCTTATTTCAGACATTGTACCATGATTTGTTAGTAAGCTTGAGTCCTAGAAATGAGTCTTAGTCTGCCTTGCTTTCTTTTTTGATTCTTTCCTTCCTTCCTTCTCTCTATTAAAACCAGTACCTGCTAGCCTAATTGTAAATGAAACTTATTGGAGTACTATTTATAATGTATTCTCTAGAAAGTAACAGTCAAGCAAAACTAATATTAGAATTTTAAAATACTTTTATGCTAGGGACTATTTTTAAGTATCTTCCTTTTAGTGGTGTTCAGTTTAAAAATTCTCCTTGCAAGTCTGGTTAATTTATGAAAAATAGAAGTTTAGAAAAAGATTAACATGGTTTACATTTCTAAGATAATGTTACTTATATCTTCCTTCAGTTTATTAGAATAGTTTTTTTTTTTTTTTTTTTTTAAGAAGTATCCTCTTGAACAAGATTTTTCTCTTCTTGAGTTTTTAATGAATCCTATGGACTTATTCAAGGAGCCCTGGTGGCCACAGTGGTTAGCTCGGCTGCTAACCGAAAGGTCGGTGGTTGGAACCTACCAGGCTTTGTTGGAGAAAGATGTGGCAGTCTGCTTCAGTAAAGATTTACAGCCTTGGAAACCTTATGGGGACAGTTTTACTGTCCTATAGGGTAGCAATTAGTCGGAATCACTCCATGGCAATGGGTTTGGTTTGGTTTGATAGACTTATTCAGTGTAAGTAAACATTAAAAATGAAAATTTAATTATAAAAAGAACATGAAAATATGTTTTCTTTGACAACATATGAAAAGATACTTTGAATCAAAACTTAGTATATTAGTATAACGAATCATTAAACACTTCTAAGAAGGAAATTTATTTAGACATGATTTTACAGCAATGTATAGCAATGTCTTTTAGTTTTACAGCAGTGTGCAAGCTCTAAACTGAGTTTGCCAATACCCAGTCAGTATCACTAAGAGTGGTAAAATTAGTAGTAAAATCAGATTTTCCTCCTTTAACAACATATAAAATCCATACGTAGTTATCTTTTTAGAAGTGATTTGCATACTTTAAATTGTCGTGGACAGATTTAAAGACAGGGAGTGTATGAATTCGCGATGACAGTGCCAAGTACAGTCACCAATCAGAAACGTTTCTCACATTTTCCGTCAGTTGCATTTCACATTTCTCTTCATGCAGCAGAATTTTAGAAGTGGAGCATCTCTTGCTTTCCTTCCCTCTTTTCCTTCAATTGATTTTAAGGCATTAACTGAAACCCCTTAAACTTTGGTCTATGACACAAACATCGCAGCGCTGAAACGCATCGAATAGGAGACTCCTTGCTCTTAGGCGTCAAACGCCGACCCTCTGCTCCTTCATCTACTGCCCTCCCAACTCCTGCCGCTGTGCCATTTCCCTCCCACGCCCTCTGCTCACTTGGAAAATATCTTCAACCCTTTATAATACCTCTGCTTTCTCTTCTCTCCACTGCCATAAACATCTTAGAATACATTCTGATGAGCTTTGAGGTGGGGTTTTCAACCTCACTCGACTGTGACAGCCTGAGTCCCTTCAAGAAAGAATATAATGATAATAATGAATATAGCGTTACAGAAATCTCCACACCAGCTATACGGTTTCCTTGGAGCTCCCTTACTTAACAAACACGTTACAAGTTTACCCTGAGAACGCTTGCTTCCTTTGGTTCCTCGCATGATTAGCCGCCTCCACCTACGTGCAGTGGAGAAATTTTTGTTGTCGACTAACCCCCTCTAGCGCCGAACCGGCAGCATCCGAGCCGCGGCTGCCAGGCGGGTAGAGCGCCGGGTTTGACCGAGCTCAGCAGCGCTCGCCGCTCCAGCCCAGGCCTCTGAGCCAGTTTTGGCTGCGGGGCAGAACGGGAGGACGGCGGACACCAAGACGCCCTCCTGTCAACGCACCGTGTTGCCCAGGCCCTGGGGTGGAGTCCATGTGGTCCCCCCAAGTAGCCAGCGCCACAGTTTCCGACCCACCCGAGCTCTGGGAGGAAGTGGGTGCCGCGAGGGGGCTGCTCGCGCGTGGAGAGCCAGCCGTCCGCCCGCCGCGCACTCGGCGCCGCTGTGAATGTGGCCACCCGCCGCCCGGCCCAGGGGCTGCTCCGAGCGCGCGGCCCCACGCTGCAGGCGCACGGGATCCCCGGGACTTCAGCGCCCATTGCTGCGACGATTCTCGTGACCTCCACCGCGAAGTCACTGCCGCACGGCGACGCCAAAACCTCGGTGAGCACCGGCCGTATCCGCCTGGTGTGCCTCCCCTCTGCTGTTTCCTCCCTCCTCTCGCTTTCCTAGGACTCCAACGAGCGGAGGCTGCCACAAAGCTGACGGCTTTGACCTGGTGGGCAAGTTTGGGCGACCCGCACTAAGGAGCGTTCGGCTGACCGCAGCCACCAGAGACGTCGCTCTGCACCGGGAGCGCTTGCCCACTGCGCTCACCTCCTCCAGCGGAGGAAATGTGGGGAAGTAAAAGGGATGCGGTGTCAGGAGCCACTAGTCCTGAAACGGCCGGCGCTGCCGCTGCTGCTGCTGGTGCTGCTGCGAAATGGGGGGCAAAGTGCTTGGGGGACTAGGTGCGGCCTCAGAGATGCCCAGAATGCAGTTGCCACTGCTGGGGCGCAGCGCAGACGAAGCCAAGTCGGAGGTGCCCGTGATGCCAGCTTCTGCCTTCGCCACCCAGGCGAGGGGCTGAGGGCGCAGTTCGGCAGCTCATTCTGACCGCTCGCGGCCCCGTGGAGACGCCTCCTTTGCCCAGCTTTCCCCGCACTGGCCAGAGTACAGTTCCCCCGGTTCCACGCCACTTCACAGAAGCTGCGCCGCCCCTGCTTTGGACTCAGCAAGTGCCCACTCCAATCTAGAGAAGCGCTCGGTCCTCCGGAGCCGCCTGCCCTACCCAGTTGTCCTTCCCCCATCCCAGCCGTGAGGCGCCCTCCCCACCCCCTCACTCCCTTCCCCCAAACCACAGCCTGAGCTCGCTCCTGCGCGCGCGCTCTCCTGGGCCCAAGTGAATAGTCCTCGCGCGAGCGGGACACGGTGGTGGATGCAATTCCGCTCGCCTCCAGCCGCCAGGAGTTCGCCGGTGCCGCAGGCAGCGTCCTCCTCCGAAGCAGCTGCGCCTGCACCTGGGCAGCCTGGACCCTCGTGCCCTGCCCCTGGGGCCTCGCGCGGGGGGCGCCCCCGGACACCCCCTGCGGGCCGGGTGGAGGAGGAAGAGGAGGAGGAGGAGGAAGAAGACGTGGACCGGGACCCCCACCCTACCCAGGACACTTGGCTGCGCTGCTCCCACTTCTCTTTAAGGGGAGGAGAAAGCCGTGAGAGCCATGGCGGGCTGCGAAGTCCGGGAATTTCTTTTGCAATTTGGTTTCTTCTTTCCTCTGCTGACAGTTTGGCCGGGCGAATGCAGTCATGTCTCCAACAACCAAGGTAAGGGACGGGGCAGAGAAGTGGGAGGGGGCGGATGATCTGAGGACCGGTGCCCGGGTCGCCTCCTGCAGATAACTTAGTCCCGGGGTCTGCTTCTCCGTGCTCACCTCATGAGGGAGCCGAAGGTGCCCCCTTACCAGTGCGCCCTGTCCACACCTCCCGGGACCGGCGACCCCACGAACTGCGGTCCCCACCTCTTGCAGATGTATTTAAAGGGATGCAGGAGCATCAGCAGCACATTGGTCGTACCGCTGGCGGCCGCGGGACCGCTGCCCCCTGCGCTGTCTCCACAGGAGGTCAGACTCCGTGGCGCAGACTTGACAGAGACTTCTGATTCTTGGCGGTCGCTCATAGCAGGGAAGCGCGTAGGTTCTCTCACGTCTTTAAGAAAGGCAGGTCGCCCCACTGTACCCTGTGGCCAAATATCGGCCTGTCGCTACCAGTGACTCTCCGCCGCCCCAGCCCAGCCGCAGTCAGATACCCAGTCTAGCATCCAGACCGAATGTAGACTTGTTCAAAATGATTTTTAGATCCAGATTCCTCAGACCCGTGTTTGTGGTTGAGAATATAGTTGTGAATATCTTATTATTCATAAAGTCAAGTCACTGGCATTCTTTTCCGGTGGGCTTTGTGTTTTCGATGGATAAAGTGGTAAAGTTAATAATGTGTAAGAAGTAAAAGTCAGGATTACCGAATGGAAAGCACTTAGACATTTTGAAAATTATCTTACCTTTTATTTAAACAGTCTTTAAGAAATATGTCTTGTTGGATTTCGACTATGAATATTAAAAGATCTATAAAAATAATACCTGCATATTCTGAATGCTTTTAGATTAGGTGGTGAACAACCATAAAAGTTTTACCCCATGTACCTGGCTGGATGCTCGCACTGGCACCCTGATAACCACCGGTGTCCCCTGTTATTTCACACTTTTTTAAAGAATCCAAATATAAAATGGCTGTGGTCAATTACAATTTTCATTTAGCAAATAACGTAAATGTTAAAGGGCCTCAAAATAATTTGAAGATATAAAAATGGAACTCAGATGAGATGAAAATGAGCACTTTTTGTGAGGAGGGGTTAAGAGAGAAGGTGAGTAAAATAACACAGCCTTTTCCTTTTTCATAAACATATATATGATCATTTTATTTAGAAGTATAAATTATTCAGAATCGATAGTTCTCATTTATACAAGTGGTACTTTTGGCATGATTTTCTTTTTTGTTTATTTTTACGTGCAGAATGCAATTACAAATGCAGATGTAAATTTGGAAATCATCATATCCTTCATGTATTTGAACATGTATCACATAAGTGCCAGCTGTAGTGCTGTATTCTCCTTCAGTGGTGTATACCTCCTCACCACATTCCTCATTTGTTTTCAAGGACTACTGGTATTAAATGTTGAAGGCTTAATTACTTATTCTATCTCTTTGAAAACAGAAGCTTACTAAAAAACATGTAATTATTTACTTGACCTTCATTCCTTAATTGAGAGGAGAGAAAAACAATTTTTAAAAATTGGAAGGTCACATATTCGTATTGTACTTTATGTTAGTAACTGGGGTACTAAAAATACAAATACTTTGAGAGACAAGTTTTATAGAAGTTTTAAACTTTTATTTCCATGCAGTAATGTCCCTAAATTAACATTTATTTGTCTAGTGTCTGTGACCAGCTCTGGGAATACTAACATAAATGAAACAGAGATGTTTGAATTTCAAAATGCTGTTCCACCAAAAATTGTCAAGTGTAATACTATGACTTTTCAGATATTCATATTAGATTTAAGTGTATAAAGGTGTTACTAGTTAACCTCTAGCAGTAATTTTTGTTTTTGTATTTTAATTACTTCCCAATACTATTTGAAAATATTTTACCTAAAATATATGCCAAATATATGTAACTTTTGTGTTTTTATCAATCACCTTAATTTAATGTTAGAGAGTACTACATAATTTATTCTCGGTTAAGTAGGATTACTAAAACCCTTAATTTGAATTTGTACTAATATACTAAAAACCCAGGCTATGCGTATGAACACACTTGAGTAAAATAGTACCTAAAGGCTAAATTGGTTAGAGAGTTCTTTAAATGAAGATTATAGAAAAAGTATGATCAGATTTTTTTCATCAGCTATAAATGTTTATAGCTACAGGTCATAGTGATTAGAAATTATCCCTGATAATATATTAAGATAATTTTCACATACTGTAATAATCACATTAACTAATGGTTAACACAATGTCAGACTTCAAAATGTTATTCTTATGAACACTTTGGGAATATATTTTTAATTTGTAGTTTCATAAATTAAGAAGTAACATGAATCAAAATATATCATTTTTAAACACTAAAAACATGAGGCTTTACTAAACTATTAAAGTAGTATGAATGCAAATTGGAAAGAGTTACATGTAAAATATGAACTTGACTTCTATGGGTAAAAATAAACATCAGTACTATTAATGTTTAGTATCAAGGAGATGATTTTTATTTTCCTAGTAATTTTTAATTTTAAGGATTAATAGGAATTAATGTTATATTTTTGAAACTTGTTTTTTTTCATGGAGGTTAAACTTTCATTTTTATATAACTTGTCTTCTTAATTAAGGATATTCACAAAGTAAAATTTTTAATGTAATTATCTGTTGTTAGTTGTTGTTAGATGCCATCACGTTGGTTCCAACTCATAGCAACCCTTTGTACAACAAAATGAAACACTGCCCGGTCCTGTGCCATCCTTACCATCATTGCTGTGCTTGAGCCCATTGTTGCAGCCACTGTGTCAGTCTGTCTTGTTGAGGGTCTTCCTGTTTTTCACTGACCCTCTACCAAGCATGATGTCCTTTTCCAGGGAGTGGTTCCTCCTGATAACATGTCTGAGGTATGTGAGACAAAGTCTGGCCATCCTCACTTCAGAGGAACATTCTGGCTGTACTTCTTCTAAGACTGATTTGTTGATTCTTCTAGTGTTGCATGGTATATTCAGTATTCTTGGCCAACACCGTAATTCAAATGCATCAGTTTTTCTTCAGTCTTCTTTATTCATTTTCCAGTTTTCACATGCATATGAGGCGTTTGAAAATACCATGGCTTGGGTCAAGCACACCTTAGTCCTCAGAGTGACATCTTTGCTTTTTAACACTTTAAAGAGGTCTTTTGCAACGAATTTGCCCAATACAATACATTTTTTGATTTCTTGACTGCTGCTTCCATGGGCGTTGATTGTTATTATCTATTTTACCAAATTATTCACAGCTAAAATGAATGGATTAAGCTCCTCAAGAAACACCTGCCCAGCACCCCTGAATTTTCCATAGTTGAACCAAAAAAAAAAAAACAAACTCACTGTCAGGTCGATTCCGACTTACAGCAACTCTGTAAGACTGCTCCATAGGGTTTCTTTCCTAAGCTGTGTAGTAGTCTTTATGGGAGCAGACTGCTACATCTTTATCCTGTGGAGCAGCTGGTGGGTTTGAACTACTGGCCTTTCAGTTAGCTGCCAAGTGCTTTAGCCACTGTACCACCAGGGCTCCTTAGTTAGGCAGGGTAAAATGATGATAAAAAGTTAACTACTTTCTTTTCACATGATCCTAAGAACAACTTGACTGTATGAAGCATCTCTTCTCTCTTGTTTTTTCTGTTGTACTTTAGATGAAGGTTTACAGAAAAAACTAGCTTTCCCTTGAACAGTTAGTACACATATTGTTTTATGACATTGTTTAACAACCCCACGACACGTCATCACTCTGCTTTCTTCACCTTGGATTCCCTGTTACCAGCTTTCCTTTCCCTCCTGCTGAAGGATCTCTTCTCTTGCCTTATAACTGTGAAGCTGTGCACTATAAAGACAACATAAATCAATTTAACTCTCTCTTCCTATTCCCTAAATCTCCTTGAATTCATCAGAAAGTAGAAGTGTTTCCCTGAACACTTTATTAAGTAAGCGAAAACATGATTCATATTCAAATCTCCTTTTTTCCATTAATTTTGTCTTTACTTAAAACCACAGTATTAATTAGGTGTTGTAAATTTTTATTTAAAAAAATGTTGCCTTCTCAAAATATATACCTTTTATTTCTCCACTGGACACTTAGGTGAATATAAAAAGCAATCTTAATTTATATGTAAGTTAACTGTGTGTATGAATTACATTGGTTACTAGCCACCGGGGGTCCATTTCTTCAAAGATAATTGTACTTTTAACATGTAATACTTTTATAGCTTAAGCAAGTTAATGCATCTCCTAGGGTGTGGCTTATGTTTCCAAAGATAATCCACAGGATGTGCAAATAATTCTTTAAGTCAAAATATGGCTTGAGTACATGAGTCTAATGAGTTTATTTACTGCCAAGTCTGTCTTATTTTTTTATTTTTATTTTTTAAGGCAATTCAGTAACAGTGAAACACAAAAACAACAGTAGTCTTACTAGTTGGTTACATTGAAGTTATTAATTTGAATGAATTGGCTATAAAATTCACTGAGTTGTGTGTAAAATATAAATGAACATACCCAAGGAGAAAAATATCTGCTTAAAAAAAAGCATGGCCTAAAATGAATTGAACTGCCATAAATACGGTTCTCATACTATACGGTTGGATGTTATTCCTTTATTTATAGAAATGAAGAAATTGGAGAAGCTGTCTTAGAAAGTTCACAGATGAATTTTAAATAGTGGATGAATTTTAAATAGTGGAACTATTTATAATTATATTAAATAAGAAAACCTAGGTGATTTATAAAAACTGTTTCTGAAAGACCCTTTATTTAGATGACATTAGTTTTCAGGGTAAACTATTCATAGTTGTAAAGGTCCCAGAGATTGCAATTACATGCGTTCTTGTTAACCATAAATATAAAAACAATCTAGAATTCAATTTTATTATGTCATTACAAATTTAAATTCATAAGTCAGTGCATACTTAATCATTATGATCAGCATTCAAAGTGGAAAGATAAAATGTCATTGATAACGCAGATTCAGCAGCTGGCCATTTAAGTGTTGTTTACTCTGAGATTGGGATAAAGCAATATCTAAAAAATTGATCTTGCACAAAAATTATATGATGTTCATTAATGATCTTTTCATTGAACCAAAAGTAACTTAGAAGAATGTTGCTGTCATTAGCTGCTGTCAAGTCAGCCCCCAACTCATGGGGACTCCACGCACAAGTGAACAAAACCTTGTCCCCTCCTTTGCCATCTCCGTGATCACTTTTAGATTAGACGGATATGATCTGTAGGGTTTTTCATTAACTGATTTTTGGAAGTAGATCGCCAAGCCTTTGTTTCTAGTCTATCTTAATCTGAAATCTCCTCTGAAACCTGTTCAGAATCACAGCAACATGCAAATCTCCATTGATAGATGGGTGGTGGCTGTGTATGAGGTGCATTGGATAAGAATCTAACTAGGTCTGTTTCATGGAAAATGAGAGTTCTACCATTGAACCACCAACGCAGAAAACCCAATAAAGTACACAGGAATAAAGCTTGTATATACGGGCTTTCCTAAGGGGGATAATATGTATATAATTAGACAAGATAAATTAATAATCAAATTACATATTTCTTTAGTTTCACATTTTTCTATAAGGAATTTGGGTTAATTTTATATTACAAAGTAAATATTAGAAACTATTATAGTAGAATATCTTTCACTGCTAATCATTGCTTAGTATAAACTGCTTATGTACAACTCTCCTCCCCTTTCACATTCATCATATCTCATCTCATCTTCTCCTCTCCCATTCTCTCTCCCTCCCTTCTTCCTTTCATCATTTATCCCTCTCTCTGCCTCTCCCTCTGTCTCTCTCACTCTCTTACATGCCCGCACACACACACACACGCATACACAGACACAGGAACACGGGAACACATACCAACCCACTTCACCTGACTGCATACTCATTTTGTCCCAAATGGTTAAAGAATATATCCTAGCTCGCACTGTGCATCAACTTAATCCCAACAGTTAGAGGTTAATTCGTTGTGTCCTTTACTCAGATTTCTTGGGAGTATAAATATGGTGGAGATCAATATATGTACTTAAGTAATAAAAATGGGTTTACTTTGTCCAACCTATGTTGTCAATTATATAATCAAACTAAATTCATATAGAAGGATTAAATTGCTTACATACCTACAGTGTTCTGATCAGTTTACAATTTCATTAGACTGGCATTATTTCTGTAAATAATGGAAAATATATTATTTCTCATTTTGCCTTCTATTATTTTAGAAGCTAAAACTTAGATGCTGGAGTAAAAAGACATCCTGTCTGCCTTCGTGGAACTTATTTTCTAGTATGAGAGACTGGCAAGAAAGTATACAGATAAGTAAAAAAGATGATAAAAGTTGTTAGAATTTTTATGGAGGAAGCAACAAAGGTACTGAAAATAGAAAATAACATGAGGTATACACTATTTAAGTGGGATAGTTGGAAAAGGCCTGTCTGAGGAGGTGAATCTATTGAGAGATTTTAACCAAGTAAGTAAAATGACCCACTTTATGTTTTAATCCCACAGTAGTTAGTGAGCAGGAGATGATTGAAGGCTGTAAAGAGTAGAATTAGGAGTCTCATGCAGTTGTCAAGGAGAAGGGGTAATGGTAGCCTGGCCTAGGGTGGTGGCAGTGGAGATGGAGAGAAGTAGATGGATTTGAGGTAGATTTTGGAGGTAGAATTTATGGGACCATCTTGCCCTTATAGAGAAATAAATGTGGCATATTCAAAACTATATCATTTTTCAAGGAGCCCAAATAAATTTGCATTACCCCATAAAAATGGCCATGCTATATAATTATTGCTGATTAACAAATTATAGGAGGGGTGAGTAGAACAAAAATATATAGCAAGGGTGGGATGCCCAGTACAAAAAATCTTAATAGTATAATTTGGATATTTCAAAGAATTGTATGTACATAATGTACATTCATTGATCATATATTGCATCAACAAATGCAACTGTGGGTTTCTCACATTCCATATAAAGTTATTATTTTTGTCAGAGTGGATGATGACACAAGAAGGTAGGTACTTCACAAGGCAATAATAGCAGTTTAGTAGAGTCTAGCTTTTAGTTAATAAAGAGCAACAGTTGAAGGTTTGGATTATGTACCAGTTTTATCTCTGTTACTATGAAATTACTATTATTGAAAACCAAAAGGTCTGAGTGATATTGGATTTAAAATAGATATTTGCTTTTTTTCAGATATTTTCCATTAGTCTTCCATTTAAACACAATGCAGAGGGAAGAGAAGACTGATGGAAAACATCTGGGAGGGAAAAAAACCACATATTTTAAATCCCTGAAAACCAAACCCCTCCTGTCAAGTCGGTTCTGACTCATAGTGACCCTGTAGAGTTTCCAAGGCTGTAAATCCCTATGGAAGAAGACTGCCACATTTTTCTACCTGGGAGCCGCTGGTGGTTTCGAACCACTTACCTTTTGGTTAGCAGTCGACCCCTTTAACCATTGTGCTGCCAGGGCGCCTTGTTTTAAATCCAGTATCACTTAAATGAAGAGAAACAAATAAGAATCCATAAAGCTTTTAAGAGACTACAATATTCTCTATTTTAATAAGAGAATACACTATTCTTGGGGGCAAGGATGAGGTCAGAAACTATTAAAACTGTCAACTGAAAAATAGTAAATTGTATGCAATTAAAAAATTCCTTTGATCTGCTAATTATTCATTACCCTGAATTGCCATTTAATAAAACTAGAGGAATATAATTATTGAATATCTAGAATTACAAAAAGGCCTAACTTAAGCAATGTTCCACTATATTTATTGTATATTTAGAAAATTCAGTTAAACATTTTCAAATATATATATATGTATATTTAAACCTATGGTAAAACTTTTTAAGCATATGATCTAGTGAAGAGTTTCATTTAGTTTTCAGATCTGGCAGGAACAATTTTTGTTTTCTCAAAATTAGATTTATAATCAAGTAGAAAAACTTTTAAAAATATTTGTTGTATGATAGTGAAATATACCAGTACTGACAATCAGCCCTTGTAATGTATCATATTTATATATGATTTAGTTGAAAATAATATTTATTATTTCATCACATTTTATCTCAAAGGAAAAAAAAATAGTCGTTTAGCTCACACGTATTAAGCATCTTCTGGTGTCAGGCGTTATGCTAGGTACTGAAGCTATGATGAACGTCATACCCAGTGTCTATTCTCTAGAAACTCACTCTGCTCTGTTGATGTTACATATCTTTGAGAAATTGAGATTTACTTTTCAATTACTGGATGATTCTTATAAGATGAAGAATTTTTACGGTAAATGAGATTGTGTGGGAAAGAGAGAAGGGAGAGAAGAAATAGTATGTAACTTTTTATGTGCTTTATTTGTAAATAATATAACTAAGATTATTTTGAGTACCAATAAATAGAATCTGCTAATGTTAATTTTATGGATGGGTAGACGTTCTATCTGATTGCATGAAAAGAAAACATGTAAGTACACATTTTGTATTCATGTGACGATGTTTCATGGACTGACTTGTGGCATGAACTTTTGCCCAAAGGATATTAGACTCATTTCTTCTGGTCTTTATATTTAAAAACTGTAATTCATGTTGAAGTTGCAAGTTTCCAATTTCAAATTGGTGAACATTAAGTTTAAACTAAGTTTTAGAGTGAGAATTAGAAAGAAAGTGTGTATTTTCACTCCATGTCCTGAAAATATTTTAGCTACTTTCCCAGGATATTGCTGAGTCCTCTAGCTGTTGGCCTGTTTGATGATTTACATTTGGTAGAAGTAATTGAAAACTCATTGCTGTTCCTCCTATTTCATTTTGTAACTTCAGGTGTAAAAGTTATACTGAGTTTCTGATCACATCGGATATAAGATAACATCTCTTTAGAAACTGAGTGTTCTGGAGGTTGCATTATTATTATTATTATTATTGCTGTTATAATGTTACTTGTTCTTGTGGTTAACTGGATCTGATAAAATGTTATCAATATGTATATACATACTAATATGCAATATGTACTTTGTGAATTTACTACTAACATAGTAGAATAACCTTTTTTCAGGTGATTGTACTTACAGTTTGTGGTAAAAGAACATTGAAAATAGAGACATTCCTAGACAGTGCATGAGTTTAATATCTAGAATGAAGAAAAGCACTTGGCTTTTCATATGAAAACTACCCTCAATTAAAAAAATAGTATTTAGGAATTTACCAGCCTATGGTGAGTATAATTAGATATATTTTAAGCAAGTTAACAAAGAGAAATATTTTGAGTACCAAGAAATAAGATGACGCTGCCTTAGTATGTATCCCAAGTAAGAATTATCTATGGCTAATTGAACTGATTGCCCCAAATTTAGTTGAATTATATCTTAATATCACCTTATTTTTTACTTTTAAAGGCATAACTACTATCTTTTATGTTGCTGTAAGATGATACTTTAATATTGATAAAGATAATAGAAATGAAATATATAATTAGAGAAATAAACTGTGTAGAGGCCAATAAATATTCTAAGAATTGGATAGACAACTGAAATTGATTTTTTAATATAATTCAAGTAGCTGTATAGCTATAAACATTATAAGATGAAAGACAAGTAGGGGTAAGAAAAAAGTTGAATTATGGCATTGTTTTTAAAATGTGCCTATTTGGTTAAGGATATATTTTTATAGAATTCTCAGTCTAGCTCAACAATACATCTGTATTCATCCAACTTTTAAATGAAATTTATTGACACCTACCAAGTCTCTTCACTGTGCTGTGCACAGGAAATAAAAAAAGCAATTCACTGCCCCTAACCTCTGAGAGTTTAAAACTTAGGATGTGAGACTATTTATATCAGTGGATAATTAAAATATTAATTCACATATCAAAGGAATATTTATTGAACTGTCTCATAGATTTGCTTACATTTTTTAACTACTGTTTAATACTGAACATTTCCTTCCACTACCCCTCTGGATTTAAAGTGCATTTAGATAACAGTTAGCTCATGAAAGCAAGTGAAAACAATCAGTAGTTGACATTACCTTTAAAGGGAAATAGCTGAGCAAACTGATAGATTGCATTGAGCAAAATAATAAATGAGTTTTATTATTTTTTAAGATAAAATAAAATCTATGCATTGGTCCACTTGTTAGCAATCAGCATTATGCCTCAACAAGGGAAAAAAAAAGAGAGAAAAAGAAAGAAAAGAAAAAAAAAACCAAAGAAAGAAAGGGTGTGATAGCCAGGAAAATTCTAAAATACTAGGACTTTTAATGAGGGAAGTTCACTGTCACCTCAACTATTTTATTTGCTCAGTTTAATGAGAGGTTGTTAGGAAAGGGATCTCATTTTTTAATCTAAAAAACTCCAGAATTTTGGAAATGTGTATTGTTGGTGGAGCATGATGCATAACATTGTCTAAAAATAAGTAATTGACATGCTCCCATTTTACTGTTATTTTTATGACACTGTATTAGAGTAAAAAAGTACTCATAGTTTAATAACTTATTGTATTATAGTCTATAGTATAATACAAAATAATTTCATTTTGTAGATTGGAAAAACTGTAGCTCACACTTTAAAATAACAGCTTGCTAGTTTGTTTAATAAAAATAACAAGTATAAGAACCTATATAATAATTTACTGGTTTATGACAAAAATTCTATATATGGATGCATTGTTTTGTGGATTTTTTTCCTGAATTTTATTTTATTTTTTTGTTTTTTTAAGAATATAGCCAGCAAAACATATACCAATTCAACAGTTTCTACATATACAATTTAGGGACATTGATTACATTCTTTGAGTTGTGCAGCCATTCTCATCCTCCTGTTCTAAGGTATTCCTCCCTCATTAACATAAACTCACTACCTGTCTAATCTGAGTTACTGCTGTCAATCTGATCTCATATAGACAGCTTTTAAGAGAGCATAATTGCTCAAGGCAGGCCTGTTTTACTAGTTAAGCTATTGTTCGGTTTTAAAATGACTTCAGGGAATATTTTTGGTTTAAGGTTCAAAGATTATCTCAGGGCAGTAGTTTCAGGGGTTCATCCACCCTTCATGGCTCCAGAAAGTGTAGACTCAATGAGATTTTGAAATTCTGTTCCGCATTTTCCCTCTTTTGATCAGTATTCTTCTATAGGATATTTGATCAAAATGTTCAGTAATGGTAGCTGGGCACCATCCAGCTCTTCTAGTCTCATGGTAAAGGAGGCAATTGTTCACAGAGGCAATTAGCCACACATTCCACGTCTTCCTCCTATTCCTGACTCTCCTTCTTCTGTTGCCCCCGGTGAATAGAGATCAATTATTGTGTCTTAGAAGGCCACTTGCAAGCTGTTAAGACCCCAGGCACTATGCAGCAAACTAGGAGGTAGACCAGAAGCACTAAACATGTTATTGGGTCAGTTAACTGGGATATCCCCTGAAACCATGACCCTAAACCTCCAGACCAACGAACCAAATCCCGTGAGTGTGTTTGGTTGTGCATAAGCAGCCTCAGCAGTTACTGGTTTTTTGTTTTCGTTGTGTGCTTGTTGTAAATATATCTATCACACAACTTTTGCCAGTTCAACTTTTTTACAGGTATACCACTCACTTATTGACAGCAATTACAGTAATCAGCTGTGTAACCCTACCCTTAATCAATGTGATTTTTCCATCATTGTTAACCCCCCTTTTCTCCCCCTCCCACTTCTGGTAACCACTAATAAACGTTGGTCTCTCTACATTTGCGTTTTCTTGTCTTGTTATATAAGTGAGATCATACAGTATTTTTCCTTTTGTGACTGGCTTATTTTGCTCAGCATAATGTCTTCAAGTTCCATGCATACTGTAGCATGTATCGAGACTTCATTTCTTCTACCTGCTGAGTAGTATTCCTTTATATGTGTTTTTAGAGAACCCTGTTATCCAGAATGTAGAATTAGAATTTAAGAATGTGTTTTAAAGGTTAGTCTTCTAAAGTTTTAATAGTTTGTTGAAACTAAATTCTATTTTTTTTTCCTGAAAATGCTAGTAAGCCTTAAAATCAGGATAAAATTGTTGGCATGTTTCTATTATAAATACGTCTTCATTGCAATATATCTATAGTTATATTTGGAATTTTTGTTTATTTTTATTTTTACTACTTACATGTAAATACTTCAGTTCTTAATCTATATGCTTTATTTAGATATATTTTTCTAGAATTCTCAGTCTAGCTCAACAATATGTATATTTCATCCAATTTTTATATAAAATTTATTGACACCTATTATGTGTCTTCACTGTGCTGTACACAGGAAATAAAAAAAGCAGGTCACTGCCCCTAACCTTTAAGAGTGCAAAACTTAGCTAATAAGACTATTTATATGTCAGTGAGTAATTAAAATATTAATTCACATATCTAAGTAATATTTATTGAACTATTCCATAGATGATGTTTACATTTTTAACTGCTATTTAAAAAGATGAACAGGTAACAATTCTCAAGAATCTATGAATTAATAAATGGAGACACTGAGAATAAATATTGATTCACTATGTTGACCATGGCCATATATTGGCAATCACTTTCTTTGACTGCAGGAAATGAAACAAGATCTGCCTCCTGACCTTAAGGACAATATTATAAACACTGAAAATACATACCTGACATTTAATACTAGTAATATATTAAAGATAGAATGAATGGAAATAATACTACATTTCACAAACAAATGAGAAGCTTCAATTACATGTGGTAAATAAAAATGAGTCTTGCAGTTGTCGGGATTCTTCATCATGAGTTTATGAAAATAATAAGATAATTAAAATTAGCAACTACTCCAGAGACCTCAGTATTTAAGTGTCTTTGAATTAGTTATTCTGGACATAAAGATTAAAAAACAAAAATAAAACAAATATCCAAGTGAATAATGTCTTAGATTGAACATAAAACTTTTAAATAAGTGATTTTTTTAAAGTTTTATTCAACTTTTTAGAAAAATATTTAGCAATAGGGGTAGCTTTAAAAATATGACACAAAATCTGAATTTTGTTTTTCAGTTAATTGATTATTTTACGTTAACTGAAGGTAAAATTGACAGTGCCTGTATAG
This sequence comes from Dugong dugon, assembly GCA_030035585.1. NCBI lineage: Eukaryota > Metazoa > Chordata > Mammalia > Sirenia > Dugongidae > Dugong > Dugong dugon. Next base: position 42,020,869 of record CM057473.1, read on the forward strand.
TTTATATTACATATAGTTTAAAAATTAAGTGATGTTTCTTTAAATAGTAGTCGTTATCACCTACCATGTTAAATTCTTGTTTAATTATAATTTTCTGTTTCCTAATTCTACTAAATATTTGTTTTTAGCAGGGTTTCAGAACTTTAGAATTGCTAGTGTTCTTTAATATTTATCTTAAGAAATTAGGTAAATTGCTTTTTAATAGAATATTTGTTTTATGTTTGAGAAATGTGCCTCTGAAAGCACGTAGGAATAGAAATTGCTGCCAGGGCTTGATATTTTTAAACAAAAAAATCAATAGAGGATTAACCATGATTAGCTGTTGACATTTAGAACTGTACAGTTAGAATGTCAGAAAGCACTGAAAAGTATCAATCTAGTTTTTTAATTATAATAGTACTCCTATTTTTGAATCTAATATTTCATAGTTCTCCTCCTTCTCTCATGCAAAGGATAGTTTTTTTAAAATAATTAATTGAAATAGTAACAGATCTTTTCATAAACCTGATAGACTTTAAATAATTAATTGAAAAAAATATAGATAAGCTGATAAACCTAATGGATTACTCATTGTTTTGCATGTATCTAGGTTTGCTTTTATTATTATTACCATTATCATTATTGTAACACGGTAGTATAGGCATTATTTCTAACTTAAATAATTTCACAGTACCTTGACATGTAGTACAGTTTCTGATACAATAGAATTTCAGAATCTGACTTATAATCAGACTTTACTGGGTTTGATGATATTTTCAGAGTTTTAATATTTTAATTCTACATGATTAAGATTTATATACACCCCTGCACACACACAATTATGATGATATAGATCCCATTCTCCAAATGCGACACTAGCTTGGTTGGAAATTCTACTCGTGATGTGACACCAGAAGCCAGGAGACTTACATAATATCCTTAAAACTTAGGAAAAGCCTGGAAATTTTCTTTCCTACCTCTCATTCCTCAACACTTAACATTTTTTTTGAGTAGTTTACCATTTTATGGAATGATGTCTAGTCATCTTTTTCTCAATTAATTTTCTTGGTTGTTTTATGTGTGGAGAATCTTTGCCATCCTATTAAACTATCTATTTTCTAGGTACGTATGGCTTCCGGTTAATAGAGCATGCCTCAGAGGATGCATGCAGACAAGCATTTCTTTTGAAGATGTAAAGCGTTCTAGAAAGCAAATAAGCAAAATGTTGAAAAATGTTCGTGTACTTTGATCTATTAATTTCACTTACATGAATTTAAATTCTAGGGCAATTGATAAAACCAGGCCAAAGATTTATATGCAAGGATTTTCTTTTCAAATTTATTTATAAAACTAAAGAATTGAAATCATAGTAAATGTCCCCATATAAAGTAATCTTCTTAGGGAGATAATTTCACTTTTTTGGAAAAAAAATTTCTTCAATGAGGGCATGTGTACCAGCAGGAGTCTCCAATTTTCTCTGTGTAAGACAAGTAGAGAAACTTGTTTTGCTACTGAGAGAGAACATGAGAGAAGTGATAGGAGAAAAAGGAAAGAAGGTTTGCAAGAGAAGCAATCTGATGGAGGTTCTGGGACTAGTAGTTTAGAGTGGCTAAAGGGACATTTGAGGAGCCCTGATGGTACAGCGGGTTAAGCGCTCAGCTACTAACAGAAAGTTCAGCAGTTTGAATCTGCCAGCTACTCCTTGGGAGATATATGTGGCACTCCACAAAAATTATAGCTTTGGAAACTTTATGAGTCAGTTCTACTCTGTCCTTTACGGTCGCTGTGAGTCGGAATCTACAGCAATGGGTTTGATATATTTTTTTAAATTTTTATTTAAGGGGACAGTTTAAAAACAATGACAACTATTGTTTTATTTGAAGTTCTTTGAATGGTTGGGATGTTAACCACCTCCACCAATCTTCACTCTGAAAACATTATCAAGGTCTGTTATACTCCCAAAAAATAAGAACATAGATAATAGGAGTAAAAATTCTCTGAGGAAAGATCAATTAGACCTCCCCCCAAATTTAAAACAAACAAAAGTTCCTGGAAGATAACATAGGGACAAAACTATGGGACCTAATTTTTCCCAGAAATAGATTATCAAACACAACTACAAATGCATGAACAGCAGAAGACAAATTAGATACTGGGACCTCCTAAAAATTAAATATGTATGCTCATAAAAATACTTTATCAAAAGAGTAAAAAGACAGCCTACAAACTGGGAAAAAAAAACTTTGAGAATGACACATTCAATACAGGTCTAATCTCTAAAATATATAGAAAACTTCAACAACTCAGCTAACAAAAAGACGAACAATCCAATTAAAAAATGGGCAATAGACATGAACAAACACTTCACCAAAGACACTATTCAAGCAGCCAGCAAACACATGAAGAGATGCTCATGGTCATTAGCCATTAACCGTTGATGTTGAGTCAATTTCAACTCATAGAGACCCTGTAGGACAGAGTAGAACAACTACCCTGTAAGGCTTCCAGGGGCAGCTGGTGGATTTGAACTGATAACTTTTTGGTTAGCAACCAAGCTCTTAACCACTACACCACTGGGGCTCCCATTAGCCATTAGGGAGGTGCAAATCAAAACTACAATGAGATACCATCTCACCCCTGCAAAAATGGCACTGATTAAAATAATAAACCAAAAAACCAACAGAAAACAACAAATGCTGGCAAGGAAGTGGGGAGATTGGAACTCTTATCCACTGCTGGTGGGGTTGCAAAATGGTACAACCACTATAGAAAATGGTATGGCACTTCCTCAAAAATCTAGAAATAGAAATACCTTATTATCCAGCAGTCCCACTCCTAGGTATGTACCCTAGAGATCTAACAAAAGAGACTTGAACATGCATATGCACACCTGTGTTCATTGTAGCATTATTCATAATAGTGAAAAGATGGAACAACCTAAGTACTCATGAATGGATGACTGGATAAACAAAATGTGGTACATATACACAGTGGAATACTATGCAGTGATAAGAATAATGAGTCCCCGAAACCAAGAGGTTGGCAGTTGGAATCTAGCAGCTGCTCCTTGGAAACCCTATGGGGTAGCTCAGCTCTGTCCTACAGGGTCACTGTGAGTTGGAATTGACTCAGTGGCAACAGGTTTGTTTGGTTTTGGGATGCTGCTACTGACCATTCTGATCAGGGCCACAATAGATGGATCCTGATAGAACAGCAGAACAATGTGTAGCCCAGGCTTACTGGACTGGTTGAGACTACTCTCTGAGACTGTTGCCCTGAGATGCTCTTTAAACCTTAAACCAAAATTGTCTCTTGAGCTCACCTTTTAGCTAAATAATAGACTGGTTTATAAAATAAAAACTATCACCCATGAGTAATGAGCTCCTTTAAAAAATCATCTGTATGAGACCAAGTGGTCAGAAATTACTATAAAGCAAATATGAGAAGCTAAAGGGGGTGGGAAATGAGCACTGGAATGATGATACATTGTGAAAAATATAACCAGTATCACTGAATAATTTGTGTAAAAATTGTTACATGAGAACAATTTGCTGTGTAAACTTTCATGTTAAAACAATTTCTTTTTTAATTTAAAAAAGCATGGCAGAATGCAAGGGAGTTAAGTGGTTAAAAAAAGCAAAACAAAAAGCAGTAAACATTGCCTGATGTTGTCAGAGGAGCCCTGATGGTGCAGAGGTTAGGAGCTTGGCTGCTAACCAAAAGGTTGGCAATTTGAATCCACCAGGTGCCCCTTGGAAACCCTATGAGGCAGTTCTACTCTGTCCTATAGGGTCGCTATCAGATGGAATCGACTCGATGGCAGTGGGTTTTGCGGTTTGTTGTTATCAGAGCTCCCCTAAGTGAGGTTCTACAAGGATTTTAACCTACTCTATAGGGGCAGTACATTGACAGTGAACTGCCAGAAATTCAAGGCAGATTCAGACGAAGAGGTGGAACGAGAGGGATATCATTACTGATGTCAGATGGATCCTGGCTGAAAGCAGAGAATACCAGGAAGATGTTTACATGTGTTTTATTAACTATGCAAAGGTATTTGAGTGTGTGGATTATAACAAATTGGGGATAACATTTCAAGAATGGGAATTCCAGAACACTTAACTGTACTCATGAGAAACCTGTACGTAGACCAAGAGGCAATCGTTTGAACAGAACAGGGGAATATGGTGTGGTTTAAAGTTAAGAAAGGTGTGTGTCAGGGTTGTACCCTTTCACCATGCTTATTTAATCTGTATGCTGGACAAATAATCTGAGAAGCTGGACTATACGAAGAAACACATAGCATCAAGATTGGAGGAAGACTCATTAACAACCTGTGATATGCAGATGACACACCTTTGCTTGCTAAAAATGAAGAGGACTTGAAACCCTTACTGATGAAGAACAAAGACCACAGCTTTCAGTATGGATTACACTTCAACATAAAGAAAACAAAAAATCATCCCAACTGTACCATTAAGCAACTTCATGATAAATGTAGAAAATACTGAAGTTGTCAAGGATTCAATTTTACTTGCATCCACAATCAATGCCCATGGAAGCAGCAGTCAAGAAATCAAATGATGCATTGCATTGGGCAAATCTACTGCAAAAGACCTCTTTAAAGTGTGAAAGGCAAAGATGTCACTTTGAGGATAAAGGTGTGCCTGACCCAAGCTGTGGTATTTTCAATCACCTCATATACATGTGAAAGCTGAACAGTTAACAAGGAAGACCTAAGAAGAATTGATGCCTTTGAATTATGATGTTGGCGAAGAAGATTGACTATACCATGGACTGCCAGAAGAGTGAACAAATTTATCTTGGAAGAAGTACAACCAGAATGCTCATTAGAAGCAAGGATGGCGAAACTTTGTCTCACATAGTTTGACACGTTATCAGGAGGGAGAAGTTCCTGGAGAAGGATGTCATGCTTGCTAAAGTAGAGGGTCAGCAAAAGAGGAAGACCCTCAAGAGGATGAATTGACATGGTGGCTGTAATAGTGGGTTCAGGCATAGCAAGGATGGCGAGGATGGCACAGGACTGGGCAGTGTTTCGTTCTGTTGTCTATAGGGTCACTATGAATCGGAGTTAACTTGACGCCTTATAACAACAATAACAACAACAATGGGGGTTCAGAACAGCTGAGTCAGGAATTCTATTCCTGTATAGTCCTAAAATAAGTTCCATTCAGAACTGATGCAGAGAAGGTAGCATGGTGTCTAATATGACAGCGTTCTCATGCAATAGTTAGAGAGGGCAAAGAAAAAAAAAAGGATCGAAGCCACCTATGTGTCTACTATTTGTGTTTTCTTTCTCTGCGGCAAACATTGGTTAAATGAGAAGTGAATTTTAAAGCTGGAAAACTTAGTGATAATTAATGATATGGAACCCAATTTCATATGCCTTAAACATACTTGATTCACTTTCATTCTTATGAATGCCTAGAAATGGCTTACCTATTTGTCCTTTGCTCCTAGAAATAAGCCATAAAATCAGAGATTTGATCATGATTCCCAGCCAAAGTGAAAATGAGGGCCTGTCTTAGTAAAAGTGATGGATCAGGAATCTGTTTCCATAGCTCCCTTGTTGCTGAGATTACTGACTGTATTTGTGATGACACCCAACAATCCTTGCCTGTCCTTGTTGCCTGATATCCAGCAAAGAGCTGATATCCAGCAAAGAGCTGACTTTATACTCCCTTGGTTTTTAGCAAACAGAGGATTAATTTTTTTTTTTTTATTGTATATCAGGTGAAGGCTTACAGAACAAATAGTTTCTCATGAAACAGTAGTACACATATTGTTTTATGACATTGGTTAACAACCCCACAACGTGTCAACCCTCTAACTTCTCAAACTTTTTTTTTTTGGTGAAAATACACATAGCCAAAGATACACCATTTCAGAAATTTCTACATGAACAGTTCAGTGATATTGACTACGGTCTTCCAATTGTGCTGCTATTCTCACTTAAGATGAAGGCTTACAGAACAAAATAGTTTCTCATTTAACAGTTACTACACATGTTGCCCTATGACAATAGTTAACAATCTCACAACACATCAACAGTATCCTTACTCAAACTTGGGTTCCCTATCACCAGCTTCCTCGTCCCCTTCTACCTTCTGGCCCTTGTCACTGGACTACTGTACCTCCTTAGTCCCATTTGGTTTTACGGGGCTGTCCACTCCCAGGCTGAACAATGAACCTTGGAGATAACTTCACCACTGAGCTAAAAGGGTGTCTGGGGGCCGTACTCTCGAGGTTTCTCCAGTCTCCTTTAGGCCAGTAAATCTGGTCTTTTTTTGTACGATAGAATTATGTTCTACATCCTTCTCCAGCACTGTTCAGAACCCTCTGTTGTGATCCTGGTCAGAGCAGTCAGTGGTGGTAGCCGGGCACCATCTAGCTGTACTGGACTCAGTCCGGTGGAGGCCTTGGTAGCTGTGGTCCATTAGTCTTTTGGACTAATCTTTTCCTTGTATCTTGTACCCTTCATTCTCCCTTGCTCCCGAAGGGATGAGACCAGTGGAGTATCTTAGATGGCCGCTCACAGGCTTTTAAGACCCCAGACACTACTCACCAAGGTAGAATGTAGAACATTGTCATTATAAACTGTGTTATGCCAATTGAGCTAGATGTTCCCGGAGACCATGGTCCCCAGAGCCCTCCGCCCAGCAATTCAGTCCCTCAGGGCGTTTGGATGTGTCTATGGGGCTTCCATGACCTTTCCTTGTACAAGTTGTGCTAGTTTCCCCTGTATTGTGTACTGTCTCACCTTTCACCCAAGATACCATTTATCTATTGCCTATTTAGTATCCCCCCTGCACCCCTCCCATCCCTGGTAACCAACAAAGATTGTTACATTTTGTATGTGATCTTTTTCCTGGGTTTTTACAATAGAGGTCTCATATAATATTTGTCCTTTTGTGATTGACTTATTTCACACAGCATAATGTCCTCCAGTTTCATCCATGTTATGAGATGCTTCACAGATTCCTTGTTGTTCTTTCTTGTTGCATAGTACTCCACTGTGTGTGTGTACCATAGTTTGTTTATCCATTCATCTGTTGATGGGCATCTAGGTTGTTTCCATCGTTTTGCTATTGTGAACAATGCTGCCATGAACATAAGTGTGCATATCTCTATTTGAGTGATGACTCTTATTTCTCTAGGATATATTCCTAGGAGTCGGATTGCTGGATCAAATGGTATGTCTATTTCTAGCTTTCTGAGGAAGCACCGTATCATTTTCCAAAATGGTTGTATCATTTTGCATTCCCACCAGCAGTGCATAAGAGTTCCGACCTCCCCGCAGCCCCTCCAACGTTTTTTATTTCCAGTATTTTTGATTCGTGCCAGTAATGCCGGGGTAGGATGGTATCTCATTGTGGTTTTAATTTGCATTTCTCTAATGGCTAGTGATTGCGAGCATTTCCTCAAGTGTCGGTTGGCCATTTGAATGTCTTCTTTGGTGAAGGGTCTGTTCATTTCCTTTGCCCATTTTTTAATGGGATTATTTGTCTTTTTGTTGTAGAGGTGTTGGATTTTCTTGTAGATTATGGAGATTAGACCTTTGTCTGACTTGTACTGTCCAATAGTTGTTTCCCAGTCTGTAGGTTCTCTTTTTACTCTTTTGGTGAAGTCTTTTGAAGAGCATAGGTGTTTGATTTTTAGAAAATCCCGGTTATCTAGCTTATCCTTTGGGGTTTGTGCATTGATGGTTATGGTTTGTATCCTGTTAATGCTGTGTATTAAGGCCTGTAGTGTTGGTCCAATTTTTGTTCTGTGAATTTTATAGTTTTAGGCTTTATATTCAGGTCTTTGATCCATTTTGAAGTAGTTTTTGTATACAGCGTGAGGTATGGGTCCTGTTTCATTGTTTTGCAGATGGATATCCAGTTTTGCCAGCACCATTTGTTAAAAAGACTGCTGCCCATTTGATGGACTTTGGGCCCTTGTCAAAGATCAGGTGACTGTAGGTGGATGGATTTACATCTGGATTCTCAATTCTGTTCCACTGGTCAATGTTTGTGTTGTTGTACCAGTACCAGGCTGTTTTGACTACTGTAGCTGTATAGTAGGTTCAGAAGTCAGGTAGTGTGAGTCCTCCAACTTTATTCTTCTTCTTCAGTAGTGCTTTATTTATTCGGGGATTCTTCCTTTTCCATATAAAGTTAATGATTAGTGTTGCCATCTCTTTGAAGAATGTTGTTGGTATTTGGATTGGGATTGCATTGCATTTGTAAATTGCTGTGGGTAGAATTGTCATTTTCACAATGTTGAGTCTGCCTATCCATGAGCATGGTATGTTTTTCCATTTATGTAGATCCCTCTGGGTTTCATGCAGCAGTGTTTTGTAGTTTTCTTTGTATAGGTCTTTTACATCCCTGGTCAGATTTATTCCTAAGTATTTTATCTTTTTAGGGGCTATTGAAAATGGTATTGTTTGCCTGATTTCCTTTTCATCATTCTCCTTATTGGTGTATAGCAATCCAACTGATTTTTGAATGTTTATCTTGTATCCTGCTACTCTGCTGAATCTTTCTGTTAGTTCCAGTAGATTTCTCGTGGAGTCTTCAGGGTTTTCTATGTATAGTATATCATCTGCAAACAGGGGCAGTTTAAAATCTTCATTACCAATTTGGATATCCTTTATTTCTTTTTCTTGCCTTATTGCTCTAGCTAGAACTTCCAGCACAATGTTAAATAGGAGTGGTGATAAAGGGCATCCTTGTCTTGTTCCTGTTTTCAAGGGGAATGTTTTCAGCCTCTCTCCATTAAGAATGATGTTGGCTGTTGGTTTTGCATAGATGCCCTTTATTATGTAGAGAAATTTCCCTTCTGTACCTATTTTATTTAGAGTTTTTATCAGGAATGGGTGTTGGACTTTGTCAAATGCCTTTTCTGCGTCAACTGAGATGATCATGTGATTCTTTTCTTTTGTCTTATTTATGTGGTGGGTTACGTTGATTGATTTTCTAATAGTTGAACTATCCTTGCATATGAATGGTATGAATCCTATTTGGTCATGGTGTATTATGTTTTTGATATGATGCTGAATTCTATTGGCTAGAATTTTGTTAAGAATTTTTGCACCTATATTCATGAGAGATACTGGTCTGTAATTTTCTTTTTTTGTGACGTCTTTGCCTGGTTTTGGTATCAGTGTTATGCTGGCTTCATAGAATGAATCTGGAATGTTGCTTCCTCTTCTATGCTCTGAAATAGCTTGAGTAGTACTGGTACAAGCTATTTTGTAAATGTTTTGTAGAATTCTCCAGTGAAGCCATCTGGGCCAGGGCTTTTTTGGTTGGGAGTTTTTTTTTTTATTACCTTTTCAATCTCTTCTCTTGTTATGGGTCTGTTCAGATTTTCAACATCACTTTGTTGTAGTTTGGGTAGGCCGTGCGTTTCTAGAAATTTATCCATTTCCTCTAGGTTTTCAAATTTGTTGGAGTATAGTTTTTCATAATATTGTGTTATAATCCTTTTTATTTCAGTTGGATCTGTTGTAATGACCCCCATTTCATTTGTGATTTGGGTTGTGTCCTCTGCTGTTTTTCTTTTGTCAGTCTGGCCAGTGGTTTGTCGATTTTGTTGATTCTTTCAAAGAACCAACTTTTGGTTTTGTTGATTCTTTCTATTGTTTTTCTGTTCTCTATTTCATTTATTTCTGCTCTGATCTTTACTATTTCCTTTCTTCTGGTGGTTGTGGGCTTTTTTTGCTGTTCTCTTTTTATTTGTTTGAGTTGTTTAGTTAATGTTTTGATTTTGTCCCTTTTTTCTTTTTTGATATGTGCATCTATTGCTATAAATTGTCCTCTGAGGACTGCCTTTGCTGTGTCCCAAAGGTTTTGGTATGATGTGTTTTCATTCTCATTTGATTCTAGGGATTTTTTGATTCCATCTCTGATTTCTTCTATTACCCAGTGATGTGTGAGCAGGGTATTATTCAGTTTCCATGTAATTGATTTTTTTTCCTTGCTCTTTCTATTGTTAATTTCTACCTTTATGGCATTGTGGTTAGAGAAGATACTTTGAATTATCTCAACGTTTTGGATCTTGTTGAGCATTTCTGTGTAGCGTAAGATGTGGTCTATTCTGGAGAACGTTCTATGTGCATTGGAAAAGAATGTGTACTTTGCAGCAGTTGGATGGAGTGTTCTATATATGTCTATGAGGTCAAGTTGGCTGATTGTGCCCTCTAGGTCTTCTGTATCTTTGCTGAGTTTCTTCTTAGTTGTTGTGTCCTTTACTGAGAGTGGTGTGTTGAAGTCTCCTACTATTGTGGAACTGTCAATTTCTCTTTTCAGTGTTGTTAGAGTTTGTTTTATGTATTTTGGAGCCCTGTCATTGGGTGTATAGAAGCTCCATGAAGCTGCTTTCTCGTACCCCATTTGCTGGTCTCCGATAGGAGTCCAAGATGGTGGATCTGCACTGCGTTAGCTGATGGAGGACGTATGCATGAATCTCTCCTCCCTCTCCATTTTCTGTCAGTTTTCTCACTCCATTTGGTGCTTGGCTGAGTTCTTTATCTCTTTATTTGATGTTTTAGGCTTTCAGGATTGTTTTCTGTGTTTGGCTTAGTTTTTCGGATCTTTGCTGGAGGGACGGCGTGGTGCTCTGCATAGAGCGCCATTTTACCGGAAGTCCCAGAGGATTAATTTTTGTCACACACTTTCACTGGCAAATGAGTTTCTAGCAAGATATATTTTGAATGACAACACTTCCAGATCTAGAGAAATTGTCAGAATAGCAACTTATACAAACTGGTTGGGGTCACCAGAGTCAAGAAATAGATCCCTATGTTATCTCATAAGCAGAGCTTCAGATGCAGATTACATGTCCTAGCTCTGCTTTGGAGGTGGGAACCTATCCTGGCCCAAAACTCTAGTAGTTGTGAAAGACAGCATAGTATGACACAGAGACCAAGCACCTAACATGTTATTTTAGGCTAGTAAATGTCATCTGATGATAAAGAATACTTGTTCTTAAAAGGTTCTTAAAAATTTTTTGCTGCAGTTATGATCATTGTTTTTATTTTTGCCCAATTTATAAAAGGAAAAAATAAGTTCAGATGGTACAGAAGGAAAGGAATTAATTAAGTACAATTATTATCATATTTTAGAGATGAGGAAAAGGAATCAGAGAGAGTGTAAGTAATTGCTACCAGTCCCAGCTGTTTAGATTCTAACTCATGGTGACCTTGTATTTGAGAGTAGAGCTGTGCTCCACAGGATTTTCTATGGGTGTGGTCTTTTGAAAGTAGATCACCAGGCCTTTCTTCTGAGGCACTTCTGGGTAGGTTAGAACCTCCAACCTTTGGGTTAGTAGCCAAGCACTTACCAGAGGCAGAGCCAGGATTTGACCCCTAGACAGTTTCATTCCTGTTAGATATCTGTGTCTCAGTCACCACATGATGCTGCCTTTCTAATAAAATCATACTAATAATAGCTGGATTAGGAGGGGTCTGTGCTCTTCAGAGGAATCCTGGGTGGTGCATATGGTTAAGTGCTTCACTACTGAGAGGTTGGTGGTTTGAACTCACCTAGAGGCACCTCAGAAGAAAGGCCTGGCAATCTGCTTCCGAAAGGTCACAGCCTTGAAAACCCTGTGGAGCACAGTTCAACTCTGTAACACATGAGATCACCATGAGTTGGAACTGACTCAACAGCAGCTGGTTTGGTTTTTGGTGCTTTTCAGAAGGTAGTGCCTAAGTAGTGCATATGGTTAATTGCTTGACTACTAATCAAAAATCTTATGGTTTGAACCCACCCAGAGGTACCGTGAAAAAAAAAAGGTCTGGCAATTTGCTTCTGAAAGCTTTGAAAACTTCGTAGAATGTAGTCATGCTCTGCAATATGTGTGGTTGTCGGCAACTTTTTCTTTTTTTTGGTGCTCTTCAGAACTACCCAGGGGAAAAGAGGTGTGCTAGAACTGCTGATAATTTTTAAACGTTGTTGAGTGTTTAGCATTTAATGAGTGCTGCTTCTTAAATTAGGTAGATGACAATTCATAGCATTGTAAGGGCTGTCTTCCACTCTCAAAGGGGAAATAGAGGCAGTATTTGCTTCTTGTCCCCTTGTTCTTTTCAATATTCTAATTTGATTATTGGAATCCTGTATTAAATATTTATATGTTGCATACACAGGAAATGGAATATATTTGAAAAAAATATTTTCTTTAGTTTGAGGCGTTACATTTAAAAATTCTTTTAGATAGCTTACTCAGCTATTACTGTAGCACTCGTAATCTTTTCACAGTTATTTCCACTGTGATCTAATACTTTCTGTCTACACACATACATACCACACAACCTGAAACAGTATGCTGTTTACTCTATAAGAGTAAGTTCTTTTTTCACCAGCATGGAGTGGTTCACATAACCCAAGGATTTCATTTTAGTGCAATAATGAAAAGTACTATAAATTTAAAATGTGTGTACATTTTTCCTTTTCTACTGTATTTCTGATTATATTACATTAAGTATTCCAAATATAACTTGCTTGAGCCTATAGTTATTAGGAAAATCATTTCTAATTTGAGTTCAAGATAAATGGATAGCATTGAATCTTTGTACTTACATAAGATATTTCTCTGAAAAACTCAAATATGTTTTATTCTCAGCAGTCTCCTCCATTAAATTCACGTGTAAAAATGTATCTCCAGTTGATGGAGAATTGGACATATTTGGAAAACTAAAGGAAAAGACCAAATGCTTTTCAGCTATGCATATTAATTTAATTCTACCACTTAAAAAATTTTTTTTATTTCACCTAAGGTAAGTAAGTAGCATAAATTACTATATTTATTTTGCTAATGGAATTTATATGGATGTTAAGTTACTTGGCAAAGCTGATAGGGAAGATTAGTAACCACAAAGGAAAAAGAAAGCAAGTATTAAGCCTGTTAGATCTGTGTACTTTCTAAATGGGAAGGAAAATTTTAAGTGACTTCTAGAATATTAAAAATGCAGGGATATTAAACTTAAATATTATCCCTTTATATTAATGTCTGGAAAAGTTCAAAAACACTGAGCCCATATCCCTTATAAATAATGATAATCTGTTTTAAATATCAGAAGAATTATTCAGAAAACTCATTTTAAAAGAAGAACTTTTTTTCCTGGGTTATGCAACTATTTGTTATCAGAAGTTAATAGTTATGACTTTAAACAATATTGTCTTTTTTATCTAATTTTTATTCATATATATTCTTTTTTTATGAATGTAAGGCCTTTTACTATGACCTTTGCTGTGAGCCTTTGCTTCTCTGTTTATCACCTGTTTGTGTACCAGTTGGTTATATGTTTAAACTGTGCAGCTCTGTTCAAGAAGTTTTGATTAATGAGCAGTAATGAAAGCTTAAGTACCTAATGAGAAGCCAGGAAGTCTGAGTCTTAAATCCTGATCCTCATGTGGAGTACTTCTGACTTTTCTCCCCCAGTTCTGATTTTGCAAAATGACTTTCAAATACTAGTGTGTGTAAGAATTGCTGCAGCACTTGTTCAAAAGACAGATTCCTGAGCCCCACTGCTGCTTAGCTGGATTTGGTATGTATCTTAGTTACAGAGTGCTGCTATAACAAATACCACAAGTGAGTAACTTTAACAAACAGAAATTTATTTTGTCACAGTTTGGGAGGGTAGAAGTCCAGAATCAGGGCGCCAGCTCTAGAGGAAGGCTTTCTCTCTCTGTTGGCTGTGGGAGAAGGTCCTTGTCTCTTCAGCTTCTGTTTCCTGGTTCTTTGGAGATCTCCATGTGGCTTGGTGTCTACCTTGCCCCATCTCTTCATGCTTCTCTCTGCCTTATCACCTTGGTTTATATGTCAGGTGATTGGCCTAAGACACACCCTATACTGATATGGCCTCATTAACATAATAAAGAACCCTATTCCCAGTTGGTATTATATCCACAGGTATAAAAACCTGTTGCCATCGAGTCGATTACGACTCACAGTGACCCTATAGGATGGAGTAGAACTGCCCCATAGAGTTTTCAAGGAGCAGCTGGAGGATTTGAATTGCCGACCTTTTGGTTAGCAGCCATAGCACTTAACCACTATGCCACCAGGGTTTCCAAAGAACAGGGGTTAGGAATTACAACACATATTTTTGGGAGACACAGTTCAATCCATGACAGTGTGTTTGGGATGGTGTTTAAGATTGTTCATTTTTAATAAGGATCTTATATAATTCAGATGCAGATCATTTGAGAAACCCTGACCTAGTGATCCTTATCTGTATCTGTTTGTTTTGTTTGTAAGCAACAGGAATTAAAGCTAACATAAACAGAAAAGAAATTTATTTATGAAATCTTAGATAATCCACAGAATCAGAGAGAATCCTGTAGAACCAAATTATAAAAGGATGGGAGCCAGGGCAGCACCTGGGATCTAGGCATCCAGAAGTAATCGTCTGTCTCAATGAGCTGAATTGATTGCAACCATTTTTGTTTGTTTTGTTTTTCCTGTCCATGTATTACTCAGCTCAAAATTTCAGTCTGATTGGCCTAGGTTGGGTCATATGCCCCTGCATCATAGAATGAGTAGAGCCCCTGGACACATGTGGGACAGGTGGTTGTTGTTAGGTGCCGTCGAGTCGGTTCCGACTCATAGCGACCCTCTATACAACAGCAAAACAAAATACGGCCCAATCCTGCACCATCCTCACAATTGTTGTTATATTTGAACCCATTATTGCATCCACTGTGTCATTTCATCTTGTTGGCCCTCTACTTTACCAAGCATGATGTCCTAATCCCTCCTGATAACATGTCCATAGTATGTGAGACATAGTCTTGCCATCCTTGCTTCTAAGCAGCATTCTGGTTGTACTTCTTCCAAGATAGATTTGTTCATTCTTTTGGCAGTCCATGGTGTATTCAGTATTATTCGCCAACACCACAATTAAAAGGCATCCGTTCTTGTTCAATCTTCCTTATTCATTGTCCAGCTTTCACATGCATATGAGGCGATTAAAAACACCGTGGCTTGGGTCAGCAAGCCTTAGTCTTCAGGGTGACATCTTTGCTTTTCAACACTTTTTGCAGCAGATTTGCTCAATGCAGTGCATCTTTTGATTTCTTGACTCCTGCTTCCATGGGTGTTGATTGTGGATCTAAGTAATATGAAATCCTTGACAACTCCAATCTTTTCTCTCTTTATCATGATGGTGCTTATTGGTCTAGTTGTGAGGATTTTTGTTTTCTTTATGTTGAGGTGTAATCAATACTGAAGGCTGTATGTAGTCTTGGATCTTTATCAGTAAGTGCTTCAAGTCCTCTTCACTTTCATCAAGCAAGATTGTGTCATCTGCATATCACAGGTTGTTAATGAGCCTTCCTCCTATCCTGGTGCCCCGTTCTTCTTCATATAGTCCAGCTTCTTGGATTATTTGCTCAGCATACTGATTGAATAGGTATGGTGAAAGGATACAACCCTGACACACAGCGTTCCTGACTTTAAACCATGCAGTATCCCCTTGTTCTGCTTGAATGACTACCTCTTGGTCTCTGTACAGGTTCCTCATGAGCACAATTAAGTGTTCTGGAAATCCCATTCTTCACAATATTATCCATAATTTGTTATGATGTAGGCAGTTGAATGCCTTTGCATAGTCAGTAAAACACGGGTAAACATCTTTCTCATATTCTCAGTTTTCAGCTGTCATTAAAGCAAGTGGAACAGATAATGGGTGGCCAAAAACAGCACATGTTTAATAACTGATCATATAATCATCCAAATAACTCCTTTTAGAATTTTAGCCCTTCTCTTAAAAAACCAATTATGAAGTGCATATGTATCTGTCTGATTAAGAATCTGTAGCATTTTCTGGTTCAGCCAGAAATTTTACTACCACCCTCATTAGAGTATTACCAATTTAGGAGGCTTATTATATTATAGTCATGGCGGCTAGTATCCTAAAAGGATAATGCAGGTTTTCTTTCTCCCAAGTATAATTTGAAACATCCTCTGTCATAATAAAATTATTATTCTGCTGTATGGAAGACCAGAAAACTTATAGGTGGCCTGAATTTCTGACCTTTCCTTTACAAGGAATTTGATGTTTAGCAAATGGCTTATTCTGTGTCCAGAGTTTCAGTGTATTCAGAATATTGTACAATATGGTCATCACTATTTGCTTGGTTAACATGAGAAAATTTGTGCCACAAATATTATACCCAATATTGATCCAGATTCCACACGTAATTATTGTGCTTTTAAAAGTAAACTGATTCCTAAACTCTAGAACAAAATTACTAAGCTTCTAAGCCATATAGTTTTAAACTATTTAGAAATTGAAATTTTAAGGGGATTGAATATTATGATTGTCAAGCATTCTGCCAATGAATGTTTCATCTGTAAAAAAATTAAAGACTACTTCTCTCTGGGCCATTTTCCCCAGAAATAGTAGCTGCTCAAATACAGTAGCCAAAGCTATGAGTTTTTGAGTGCTTACTTTTTGGTAGGAAGTGTTCTAAGTACTTCATTGTATTCAATGTTCTAATCCCCACAACAACTCTGTAAAGTAGATGTTATCATTATAGTCTTCATTATGTAGGTGAGAAAGTCAGGGCACAAAATTTAATTAGTAGGTTTAATAGGTTAACTAATTTGCCCCAATGTTAAAGGGTATTCCTTACAGAGTAAAGATTTTCATCTAGGCATTGTGGTTCCAGAGTTTGCATTCTTAACCAACATATTTATGTTGTCTCTTCAGATGTAAGAGAATTGACTAAAAAACATTATCTCTTAGGATCTGAAAGAGATGTAGACTAAGAGGTCATCCAGACTAAGAAAGCTAATATATTTCTTAAGTTTGAAATATCTATTTTAAATGTTTCTTTGCAAGAACAGTTGTAGGAGAATGGAGGCTAAATTATTACTAGATGTTTCTTTCATTCAAAAGTAAATACTAACTACTAGAACAACAACAGAAAAATAGAATAACTGCAATTAAATATGGTTATCAAAATTATGATCTGAGAATTTAACCATCAGTTATAAATTTGTATAAATTTATCTAAATTTACTTAAATGTCAAAAAGAAGTGTCTCCCTTAATAAATCTCTTGAAGAATATCAAAAATCTTAAGAAACATCTTTTCTGTTCTTGTTTGGGTGATGAATATTTACATACGCCTCAGTTTACGTAGGATATAACTGTTACATAACCCAGACTTTGAATACTAGTGAATTAAACAGGAAAATCTCTGAAAGAAAAATGTGATTCTCATGAGGAAAAGACCTTAAGAGGGAATCTCCATGGCATTCTGTCTGTATTTTGTTTTTCTAGTTAAAACGAGTATCTGTGGAATAAAGGAAAAGTCATGTATAACCTAGGTTTCTTCTGTTCAAAAAATAAATGTATTAAAGGCAAAATGAGAGAGTTAGAAGTAAGTAGGAAGTACTTAGAAGGTATATTGATACCTCAACTCTGAAAATTATAAACAATAATGAAAAGCTTGAGATGTCATAGTTGCTCTGAATTGCCAAGGATAGAGAAGTAAATTTTCTAGAAGCCTTGATATTTTTTCCCTCAGTTTTAAGAAGTGAGTAAAGATGAGTCAAGGGGAGTTTTCTGTTCAGATTCAGTAGAAGAAACAGAGTGGTTTATAAAGCAGAGATAGATCACTGTTAAAGTTTTACCAGTAAGGTGTTTGATTTGCACCTCTTTGTATTTCATTAATTTTTACTCTGTTTAGAGATGCATCATCAAATAGATCTGGGACTAAATCCCAGCCTTGTGCCTTATTAAAGGGCCAAAGCAGTGGACTCGAATATAGCAACAATTGTGAAGATGACACAGGACCAGACAACATTTTGTTCTGTCATCCTCAAGGTCTCTATGAGTTGGAGCCAGCTTAAAGGCACCGAACAACAACAATATGCCTTGTTAAGTATGAGTTTTTGGGAAAATGGCTTAATATCTTGTCCTTACTTTATCGTCTATAAAATAGCAAAAATATCATTCAATTTTGTTTTGGGAATTTATAGGTGAAATATACGTAGAGGTGCCTAGCCACATTACAGTCGCAGTAATGTACTAGCGAACATTAATAGAGTGAATGCCATGTTTCAAATGCTTTAGTGCGTTATTTCATTCAGTCCTTACATCTAAGCTAGGAAGTAGATCGTATTGTTTATCCTAATTCTGCAACTAATGAAACTAATAAATAGATTTTGAGTAGTTTTCCAAGGTTACAAGCTAGTGCTTCAAAGGTAAAAAGAAAAGAATGAAAATAATCTTAAAAAGGTACCTGAAATAATTTAACCAAGACATAAGATTGGATGTTTCTAAGGTTAAAAAAAAACACAACCAAAAATAAAACTAGGAGCAGAGTAATTGACCTAGAACATAAATTATGTATTGACCATATCTAGACCTACTGACCAACTACTTTTATTCAGATGTTACAACATTATTTCTTTCTTACAGTAATCCCAAATATATATTTATATGTTATTTCCAAGACTTGTTTTATTTCCTATAATATGTAAGTACTAGGTGGGAAAAAGTTTTCATTATTATTAGATTTTTTTTTCTGAGTCTGAGTGTATTGAATTTAAAAAAATTGATATTAAAATGTAATAAATGCAATTATAATCTGTTTCACTCTTGAGTAAGAATTTTATTTTAAATTGGACTTTTGATACTTTTATTGTGGAGATATAGCAATAATGGATGTCGTGAGTTTTTAAAATAATGTGATATATTCTTTGTGTTATTTATATTGGTATTTATTGATTTGAGTAATTGGTTAAATAAAATAAGAATTTAATGGTATACAGAAGGCTATAGGTCCTTAGCAAAATTCTGTAATTTTGATAGAAGTGAAATGAGACCGAAAAATATTAAATGACTTGTCTAAGATCACTTGGCAGTTATTGGCAGAAGTGATACTAGAACCTCTACAACACACTGAAATGTCCATATAAGATATAAAATAGAGTGTTTATTGATTTTCCTAACAAATGTGATGTGGTAAACTTTGTCATTTCTAAATGGAGATACATAATGGACTTTGGCAAGAAAAATAATACAAAATATTGCTAAGAATTCCACAGTATTGGGGGAAGTATGTGTCAATGATGATTCTCACACTACTTATATAAAATATATCTCAAGCATTATCTGATGGAGGTAAATTCTATAAGAAGAAACTTTGCAATATAATCTAGAGATGGTATATTTTAAATAAACTTTGTTATTGCATAGCTGTGTAGCATTTGACAAGTGGCTCTCATCTCTGTGAATTTATCTGTAAACAGGATACACACGTTTTCCCTTTTCTGATTCCTTCAAACTACAAAATCACTTTTCTTGGTCATGGTTCTGATGCATAAATAATTATCAGACAAAATCTTTTGGGCAGTTAATATTTAACCCAAATTTTGCTAATTTATTGAAATCATGGGAAGTTTTATGAGTAAGCTTAAGGAGGTAATAACCCTTTTCCCAGCTGTCAGACAGACTAATTAGGTTGGCTGGCTGACACTGCTCTCTTTGTGGCCTTGGACAAACATTGTAATCTTTTTGAGCCTCCTTGGTAAAGTGCTGATAATCCTTCCAGGTTCTGTTTCACAGGGTTGTTGTAGCAATGGCATATAGTTTGTCAAAATATTTTGAAAATCGAGAAGTGCGGCACAATTGTATTATTTTATTTACTGTTTCACAGCAATGCTGGAACATCATTAAGCATAGTCGATCAAGTCATTTAATCGTTCGTCCCACATTTCCTGAACAAACGTTAATTGAAATCCAGAAACTGTGATTCAAGTTGGTATTAAAAAATTAGCCATCTTGTCTTTCCAGTCAAAAAAGAAAAAGAATGGGCAAGGGAAGGGCCAGTTGTGGCCAGGAGTCACTGTGAAAGTGACTGTGCTCCTTGAGCCCAGCCGCAGCATCTGACAGTATGCCTGGGTCTGTACTGCGCAGATAAATAGTCTGGTCCTAGATTATCAAATTGAAATCAGGCAAAAAAGGGAAAGGAAGGTGTTATGGATTCAATTGTACCCCCCAAAATGTGTGTCAACTTGGCTAGGCTGTGAGTCCCAGTATTGTGTGGTTGTCCACCGTTTTGTCATCTGATGTGATTTTCCTACTGTTGTAAATCCTACCTCTATGATGTTAATGAGGCAGGATTAGAGGTAGTTATGTTAATGAGGCAGGATCAGTCTATACGAATAGGTTGTATTTTGAGTTAATCTCTTTTGAGATATAAAAGAGAGAAGGAAGCAGAGAGATGGGGGAACCTCATACCACCAAGAAGGTAGTGCCAGGAGCAGAGCAGGTCATTTGGATTTGGGGTCCCTGCGCAGAGAAGCTCCTAGACCAAGGGAAGATTGATGACAAGGACCCTTGTCCAGAGCTGACAAAGAGAAAGCCTTCCCCTGGAGCTGGTGCCCTGAATTTGGACTTCTAGCCTACTAGACTGTGAGACAATAAATTTCTCTTTGTTAAAGCCATCCACTTGTGGTATTTCTGTTATAGCAGCACTAGATGACTAAGACAGAAGGCTACTGTTTTGCATAGATTGCACACGCTTACTCTTCTTAGATCAGCCCTAGGAGGTAAGTACCATTATTATGCCCCGTTCTTATAAATGAGGGAACTGAGGCACACAGAGGTTAAGTAACTTATCCAAGTCCACTTAGATGAGACAAGAGCATAAAAAGGAAAATGTGACGTGTGCTGGCATCTAGACTGACTAGTAAGGTGGGAGGCCAAGAAGAATTCACTGATACAAAGATCGTGAGATGTTGGTGACTTTTCATATTGGCCCTTGTGCAGGAGCTAGAAGTATTCACTGCATCCTCAAGTTGTATCCTAGAAATAGATGGAAATACTCCTCTAAGAAGGTCAGGTTCCTTGAGCAGAGAAGGGCGAAATATTTAAACTAGTAATTATAATTTGGTGTGGTAATTTGTCTCTAGTAGGATTATACACAGGATTTCCTGAGAGGATGAGGAAAGGTGGGGATGATTTATTCTGTATGGAGGAGTCCACAAAGACTTTTCACAGGAGATAAAGCTTGGGCAGAGTCTTGAATGATGTCATTTATGATGAAGGAGAGTTAGTAGTGAAAGGCTTTTCCAAAAGATTGAAGCGACCATTAAAAGATACCGGGAGAGTAAAAGAGCTTGACGTATCTATGAAACAGTGACTAATTTGATATAGTTGTCATGCTGGGGGTCAGGGGTTGGGGGCATGAGAGGGACCAGGAATGGTTGGAGACAGAGACAATTGAAAAATGAGTCAATTCTGAACTGTTTTTCAGGTAAGCATGTTCCAATAATATTTTAGTGTTGACCACTTTTCACTATTATATCTTTAATAACTTTTAATAATAGCTCATTTAATCATTTTTGGCATAATATAACAATTTTGGATAAAGGCATTTTATTTTCACTACTATATTAAAATGTAATAAAATAATTTACAATAAAATCAAAATATGAGGCAAGGTTTCAGCTTTTTTATTTGAGAGTTAATACATTTAAATTAACATTATTCAAGGAAAAATTATTTACAATTCAGAAGTATATTTTAATATATCAATTAAAATGTATCTAATTGATATGGCATATAAACAATTTAATATTTTGATTTTTGACATCAAATTTGTATTAAATTTCTCAGTGGTTCAGTTCTGTAATATTCATATTTTTGTTCTAAATGATGAAATAAATAAGAAACGATACTGAAGTTTTGAGTACTTATCTGCTAATAACACATTTTGTGTGTTGAAAACCCCTCCCCCAATAAATGAATAGTTAATTACATACAGTGTTTGTCATTGTTGTTAGGGGCCATTGAGTCAGTTCCAACTCAAAGCGACCCTATGTACTTCAAAACGAAACACTGCCCGGTCCTGCGCCGTCCTTACAATAATTGCTATGTTTGAGCCCATTGTTGGAACCCCTGTTTAAGTCTGTCTTGTTGAAGGTCTTCCTCTTTTTCACTGATCCTCCTCTTTACCAAGCATGATGTCCTTCTCCAGGGACTGGGCCCTCCTGATAACATGGTCAAAGTACATGAGACAAAGTCTCCCCATCCTCATTTCTAAACAGCATTCTGGCAGTACTTCTTCCAAGAAAGATTTGTTCTTATGGCAGTCCATGGTATATTCAATATTCTTCACCAACACCATAATTCAAAGGCATCAGTTCTTCTTTGGTCTTCCTTATTCATTGTCCAGCTTTTGTATGCATATGAGGTGATTGAAAATGCCATGACTTGGGTCAGGTGCACTTCAGTCCCCAAAGTGACATTTTTGCGTTTGAATGCTTGAAAGAGGTCTTTTGAAGCAGATTTGACCAGTGCAATACATTGTTTGATTTCTTGATTGCTGCTTCCATGGGCATTGATTGTGGATCCAAGTGAAAAGAAATCCTTAACAAATTCATTATTTTCTCTGTTTATCATGATGTTACTTATTGTGAGGATTTTTGTTTTCTTGATATTGAGGTGCAATCCATACTGAAGGCTGTAGTCTTTGATCTTCATCAGTAACTGCTTCAAGTCCTCTTTGCTTTCAGCAAGCAAGGTGTGTCATCTGCATATCTCAAGTTATTAATGAATCTTCCTCCAATTGTTTATTTTGTTTTATTGTACTTTAGATGAAGGTTTACAGAGCAAATAGTTTCTCATTAAACAGTTAGTACACATATTGTTTTATGACAATGGTTAACAGGCCCACAACACGTCAACACTGTCCCTTCTCAACCTTGGTTTCCCTGTTACAAGTTTCCTGTCCCCTTCTGCCTTCTAGTCTTTGTCCCTGGACTGTTGTGCCCCATTAGTCTCGTTTTGTTTTATGGGGCTGTCTAATCTCTGACTAAATGGTGAACCTTGGGGGTGACTTCCTTACTGAGCTATAAGAGTACCTGGGGGCCATACTCTCGAGGTTTCTCCAGTCTTTGTCAGGCCAGTAAGTCCGGTCTTTTTCTGTGAGTTAGAATTTTGTTCTACATTTTTCTCCAGCTCTGTCTGGGACCCTCTGTGGTGATCCCTGTCACATCAGTCAGTGGTGGTAGCTGGGCATCATCTAATTGTACTGGACTCAGTCTGGTGGAGGCCATGGTAGTTGTGATCCATTATTCCTTTGGACTGGTCTTTCCCTTGTTTCTTGTTTTCTTCATTCTCCCTTTCCCCCTAAGAGATGAGGTCAGTGGAGTATCTTAGATGGCTGCTTACAAGCTTTTAAGACCCCAGATGCTACTTTCCTCCAATTCTGATGCCAGGTTCTTCATAGAGTCTAGCTTCTCTTTCCTCAGCATACAGATTGAATAAATATGGTGAAAGGATACAACCCTGATTTTAAGCTGTGCAGTATCCTGTTTTTCTTTTTGAACAATTGCTTCTTTGTCTATGTTCAGGTTCCTCATGAGCACAATTAAGTGTTCTGAAATTCCCATTCTTCACAATGTTATCCATAATTTGTTATGATCCACATAGTCGAATGCCTTTGTGTAGTCAATAAAACACAGGTAAACAGGTTTCTGGTACGCTGTACTTTAATCTGAGATCCTGCTGACGTCCACAGTGATATCCGTTGTTCCAAGTCTTCTTCTGAATCTGTGTTGAATTTCTTGCAGTTTCCTGTCAGTGTACTGCTGCAACTGTTTTTGAATTGTCTTCAGCAAAATTTTACTTGTGTGTGATATGAATGATATTTTTTGATAATTACTGAATTCTATTGGATTACCTTTCCTTGGAATGAGCACAAGTGTGGATCTCTTCCAGTTGGTTGGCCAGGTAGCTGTCTTCCAAATTTCCTGGCATAGATGAATGAACATTTCCAAGGGTGCATCTGTTTGTTGAAACATCACAAATTGGTATTCCTTCAATTCCTGGAGCTTTGGTTTTTTTTTTTTTTTTTTTTTTGCCAATGCCTTCAGTGAAGCTTGGACTTCTTCCTCCAGTACTATCAGTTGTTGGATCATATGCTGTCTCCTGAAATGGTTGAATATCGTCTATATCTTTTTGACACAGTACTGTGTATATTACTTTCATCTTCTTTTGATGCTTCCTATGTCATTGAATATTTTGCCCGTAGAATCCAAAATTGCAACTTGAGGCTTGAATTTTTTCTTCAGTTCTTTCACCTTGAGAAATGCCCAGTATGGTTCTTCCCCTTTGGTTTTCTATCTGCAGGTCTCTGCACATTTCATTATAATACTTTACTGTTTCTTCTCGAGCCACCCTTTAAGATTATCTGTTCATCTCTCTTACTTCATCATTTCTTCCTTTTGCTTTAGGTGCTCAAAGTTCAAGAGCAAGTTTCAGAGTCTCTTCTGATATCCATTTTGGTCTTTTCTTTCTTTTTAATGACCTTTTGCTTTCCTCACGTATGATGTCCTTGATGTCTTCCCACAACTCATCTGGTCTTTGGTGATTAGTGTTCAGTGTGTCAAATATGTTATTGAGATGGTCTTTAAATTCAGGTGGGATATACTCAAGGTCATAATTTGGCTCTCGTGAACTGTTTTAATTTTCTTCAGCTTCAACCTGAACTTGTGTATGAGCAATCGATGGTCTTTTCTTCAGTTGGACCCTGGCCTTGTTCTGACTGATGATAGTGAGCTTCTCCATCATGTCTTGTTATAAATGTAGTCGACTTGATTCCTGTATATTCAGTTGGGCAAGGTCCACATGTATAGTCACCATTTATATTATTAAAAAAAAGGTATTTCCAATGAAGAAGTCATTGATCTTGCAAAATTCTAACATAGGATCTCCAGCGTCAGTTCTGTCACTGAGGCCACATTTTCCAACTACCCATCCTTCTTCGTCTCCAACTTTCACATTCCAATCACCAGTAATTTTCAATGCATCTTGACTGCATGTTTGATCAATTTCAGGCTAAGAATTTGGTAAAAAATCTTCAGTTTATTTATCTTTGGCATCAGTGGTTGGTGCATAAATTTGAACAATAATCATACTAACTGGTCTTTCTTGTAAGCATATGGATATTATCCTATCATGGACACCATTGTACTTCAGGATAGATCTTGAAATGTTCTTTTTGACAATGAATATGATGCCATTCCTCTTCAATTTGTCATTCCCAGCATAGTAAACCATAAGACTGTCAGATTTAAAATGGCCAATACCAGTCCATTTCAGTTCACTAATGCCTAGGGTAGGGTATCTATCTTCAAGCATTCCATTTCATTTTTGACAACTTGCAATTTTCCCAGGTTCGTACTTCATACATTCCATATTCTGATTATTAGTGAATGTTTGCAGCTGTTTCTTCTTATTTTGAGTTGTGCCACATCAGCAAATGAAGGTCCTGAAAGCTTTACTCCATCCACATTATTAAGGTAGACTCTGCTTTGATGAGACAGCTCTTCCTTGGTTGTGTTTTGACTGCCTTTCAACCTGAGTGGCTAATCTTCTAGCACTATATCAGACAAGTGTTCTGCTGTTATTCTTAAGGTTCACTGGCCATTTTTTTGAAAGTAGATTGCCAGATCCTTCTTTCTAGTCTGCCTTAATCTGGAAGCTCAGCTGAAACCTCTCTACCATGGGTGACCCTGCTGGTGTTTGAAATACTGGTGGCATAGCTGCCAGCATCATAGCAACATGTAAGCCACCACAGTAGGACAAACTGACAGGTGAGTGGCAGATTAAATCCTTACTATATTTTATCCTTTTAATGTAACTTTTCATCAGTATTCTTCATGATTCATTCTTTAATTAGTGGTCATTTATGGGTAGATATTTAGTCCTGTGTGACTGAGAATTAACAATTTCATGTGGCTAATGGTGCCTGAGAGAAAAAGGGGTTGATTGAGTACTTGTTTCATTTTCAGTAACTGCCATCAGTTTCATCTCTGGGGCTTCTATTAAAAGGAGAAAGTTTTGAATATTTTTATGTATTGATTTTAAAATATAGAAATTGAAAGAGTCAAAATTAAAAGTCTGTAATTTGTACACTTAACACTTAGTATTCTGTAGAATCCCAGAAGTTTCCGAAGATTGTAGTTAAGAAGTTAAGAACCATCGTTCTTGCTGTTGTGTACCATCTAGTCTGTTCTGACTCATAGCAACCTGAAGCTGAAGAAGTAAGACATATGCAGTGTAATTCATATTTTAGAATGCTTTCTCTGGAAGTGAAAAACGTGATGGTGACTAGAGTCATTAGTATCAGTTCAAAAACAGTTACAGTAGATTAGGAAAGCTATAATAAAGATTTTTAAGAACTTTTAAACTTGATTGGGGAGGAGGCTTAGTTATCTAGTGCTGCTGTAACAGAAATAACCATAAGTGGATGGCTTCAGCAAACAGAAGTTTATTCTCTCACAGTGTAGTAGGCTAGAAGTTCAAATTCAGGGCATCAGCTCCTGAGGAAGGCTTTCTCTTTGTTAGCTCTGGAGGAAGGTCCTTGTCATCAGTCTTCCCTTGGTCTAGTAGCTTCTCCGTGTAGGAATCCTGGGTCCAAAGGATGCGCTCTGCTCCTGGTGCTGCTTTCTTGGAGGTATGAGGTCCTCAACTCTCTGGTAGCTTCCCTATCCTTTTTTCTCTTGTAAGATAAAAGGTGGTGCAGGCCACATCCCAGGGAAACTCCATTTACACTTGATCAGGGATGTGATCTGAGCAAGGGTGTTACATCCCACCCTAATCCTTTTAACGTCATCTAATCTTGCCTCATTAACCTCAGGCAGAGATTAGAATGTACAACATGTAGGGAAATTATATAAGTCACAAAATGGAAGACAATCAACCACATAATACTGGGAATCATGGCCTAACCAAGTTGACACATATTTTGGGAGGACACAGTTCAATCCATGACGGGGGGACATTGTTGGTTCAGTAGTAGAAATCTCACCTTCTCTGCAGGAAACTAGGTTTGATTCTTGGGCAGTACATCTCATGTGCAGCCACCATTCATCTGTCAGTGGAGGCTTCCATGTTGCTATAATGCGTAATAGGTTTCAGCAGAGTTTCCAGACTAAGATGGACTAGGAAGAAAGGCCTGATAATCTCCTTCTGAAAATCAGCCATTGAAAACCCTGTGGATTACAACAGTCTGGTCCACAACCTATCATGGGGATAGTGTAGGACCAGGCAGCATTTCCTTTGCCTGTGCATGGGGTTGTCATGATTTGGAGAACCACTGGACAGCAGCTGACAATAAGCTTGATTAAGATTTGGGAGTATGGTTCTAATTCTTGAGTGGGTTGTTGATGTTGTAGGTGCTTGCTGGTCATTTGTTGGCACAGTGGTGAAGCTAATGACAGGATTCAAGAGGGAGAAGAATTAATTGATCTAGTTCTTTGAAAAATCATCATTTTGGCCCCAGTGTGAACAGTGGAGAGAGGGGTCAAGAGTTAATAACAGGAGACCAGTTAGGAGACTATTTTCATTATTCAGGGAACAAATTATGGTAATTTGTACTAGAACAGTGGCAATGAGGATTGAAAGAGTAGATGGATTTGAAAAGATCTCACCCCAGCCATTAAATGCTCCAGCCCAGAAGTAATTTGTGACACTTAGCTCACAACTCACTGGCCAGAGCTAATCCCATATGTGGGAGCTCTGGTAGCACAGTAATTAAGTGCTCAGCTGCTAATGGAAAGGTCGGTGGTTCGAACCCACCTCTCCTCCATGGGAGAAAAGACCTGACAATCTCTTAAAGATTTTGGCCTAGGAAACCCTATGGGGTAGTTCTACTCTGTACTATAGGGTCGCTATGAGTCAGAATCAACTCAACAGCACACACACAACAACTACAACAATCCAGTATCTAGGCTGAATCACAAAGGAACAGTCCTATCATGTGCCCGGAAAGTAGAGACCTGTATATATTTGGTGAGTAGCAATAATGACTTCTTCACTTTGCCCTTCTAGTAACCAAATACCCAACTTGTTCTGCTTCTTATTAGAAAAATACACAATCACCTGTTGGGAATGGGTAGGGAGATCTCTGATTACTCTTGACCTGTTAGAATTCTCCCTTTTCTTCAGCCTATCTGTTCAAAGGGAACTTTAAAAAGGTGATGTTTCTTTCATCATTATTAGCTCAGTTAGTGATCCAGATTGTTCTCTCAAGAAGTTTAAAATGTCTTTGTTATTGTGGACATTGGACCCAATTGTGTGCAGAGTGATAGCAGCAAGTTTTAGAGATCTGTGCAGAAGATGAGTAGAGCAGAATTGGTGGTAGAGGACAGATTAGGGATGTAAATTTCTTGCTGGCTGACTACAGTCTGTGTATGCAGTGGCAATGTGATTTCTCTCCTTAACTCAGGCCTGACTCATTCTGTGGGTGAAGATGAAATCCTGGGGCATTCAGGAAAAGTCCAAATTCAAAGCAAAGGAGATACGGAATTCTAATTACTGGCCAGGTTTCTTGAGGTGGGACAGAAATCTAAATTTAAGTTGAGTCATTAAAGTGGCTGTTCAGAGGCAAGAGAGGAAGATGTACTACTTTTGGCTTCATTGTGGCAATAAAGTGAGTTGAGAATACTGGATTAAAAAGAAATTAACTCATTTTTTTGTTTGAAAGATTCAAGAAAACCTATCAGAACTTTGAAAGTAAAAACAAAAACTATGGTAGTAATTAATACTATTTGTCCAGTATTTACTTTCTGCTTCCTTAGCACATCATACAATTATATGTCCTTAGTCCCCTTGTAATTGGGTGAGGCCATGTGACTAGGTCTGGCTAGTAAGTTTGGATGAGAAGTAATGTCTCTGTTACTTACAAGTGCAGCATTAAGTGCCAGTGTGAGACCCTCCAGAGACTCATTTTTCCTCTTTCATAGTGACCACCAGTGACCAAGATGGTGGCTCCCACTTCAGCCGTAGTTTCTTAGTAATTATCATGAGCAGAGCCTCCCTGCAGACCCACGGTGGACATATAGCTTGAGGGATAAATTAACATTTATTTTTTTAAGCCCATTGAACATTTATTTTTTTAAGCCCATTGAACTTTTGGAGTTTTTTTAGAAACTTCTGGAAAATTTTTTGATCTTTCTAATATGTTAGTTAAAAATATCACATTTTAATTAGCGTTTCTTTGTAAGGAAGGTAAGAGGCAGCTTCCCATCTGTCATGGATTGTATTCTGTCCCCCCAGAAACGTGTGTATCAGTTTGGCTGGGCCATGGTCCCTGGTATTGTATGTTTTTCCTGTATGTTGTAAATCCTGCCTCTGTGATGTTAATGAAGGGGTAAGTGAGGCAGGACTCAATCTACAAGATTGGATTGTGTTTTGAGGCAATCTCTTTTGAGATATAAAAGAGAGAAGTGAGCAGAGAGACAGGGGGACCTCATACCACCAAGAAAGCAGTGCTGGGAACAGAGCGCGTCTTTTGGACCCAGGGTCGCTGTGTGGAGAAGCTTCTAGTCCCAGGGGAACATTGATGAGAAGGCCGACGGAGAGAAAGCCTTCCCCTGGAGCTGATGCCCTGAATTTGGAGTTTTACCTACTTTACTGTGAAGAAATAAACTTCTCTTTGTTAAAGCCATCCACTTGTGGTATTTCTGTTATAGCAGCACTAGATGACTAAGACACCATCTACCTTGAAATTTATTCCAAAAAGGAAGATATGATACAGACAAGGCCAGCTACTCTAGATCTGAGGTCATAAGCATAAAAATGTCATCTCTGAAATATCTGAATCAAAGCATGAAAGAACCAGAAGTGCTTTTAATCTTATACAGGAAAATGGGGGATCTCTTCCCAGCCTCAGCATAAACTAATAAGGCTTATACAAGCAAGAAGTAAGATTTTGACTACTAAGCTAAAATAGGTGGTAGCTGCCTGTTATGTGTCCCCCAAAATATGTGTTGTAATTCTTAACTCTTATACCTATGGTTATAATCTCATTTAGGAATGGATTTTCTTTGATAATGAGACAGTATTAGTGTAGGGTGTGTTTTAAGTCAATCTCTTTTGAAATATAACAAAGATTAAACAAGCAAGCAAGCATTGATGGAGGAAGATAGATGCCATGCCACAAGGAGCCAAGGGATAGGAGCTGAAGAGACAACGACCTTCCTCCAGAGCCAACAGAGGGAGAAAGCCTTCCCCTAGAGCTGGACCCTGAATTTGGACTTCTAGCCTCCTAAACTGTAGAGACTAAATTTCTGTTTGTTAAAGCCACCCACTTGTGGTATTTCTGTTATAGCAGTGCTAGATAACTAAGACACTGCCATTTTTATGGTCTTCTATATCCTAGTAATCAGTGTAAGATGGCAAGGGTTGGAGTTGTCTTCTATGATGAAAGAAAAACAGAAATTGAAGTAACTGTTTTCCAGATGTTCCCAAAGTTATAAGTGTATTGCACAGTATCACTTCCCTCCCTAATCTCTAATTATTTCTTTAACAGTTCATTTTTTAATTCTAATTTTATAATCTGGTTTAGATTATTGCATTAATCCTTTGTAAAACAACCTGAATTTTAACTGTATGCTAAGATTCTCCCAGTAATTAAACCATTAGATATGGTGATGAGTCTTTGATCTGTAGGTGTTAATAAACAGCTTAACTGGTTTTACTTTTCCTCCTTAGAAAATCTTGAATATTGTTCATGACTTTACCTTCCTAATGTCTTATCCTCTTTCAGTGTAAGTTGGGAGAATTCACCAGGAAATAAAGCAGCCACATTACTTTGTCTAGGTTGGAATATGGCAGCTCCAGTATATTTATTTATTTCACATCATGGGTTGAGGGTTGTTTGGTTTGCATGGGATGACTGTTTACTCTTGAAATGTATTTTTCAATATCTATGTCAGGTTTTCTCTTTACCACAGTTTTCGACTCAATGTCTTTAAAATTTGGTGCAATAATAAAGTTTAATGTGGTGTTCTCTGTTAGAACCTCAATTTAAAAACAGGTAAGACTTCTTTCATCATGGCTGAATTCATCCTTAGCTGAATTCATCCTAAGCATCTCTGTCTATGTGTAGGATTTCCTTTGTGCAAGTCGATACACGTCCTCTGTCATTTTCAGCTTCTTGTTAGAGCAGAGCTGTCAGTACCCAGGGTTATCACTGTTCTCATATTTTTGTTAATCAAAATACTGTGTGGAGAGGTTGAAGTGGACAGGTTGAAGAGACAAAGTCTTGATCAAGCTGTTACCATTATTTTACCTCTTAACCTGATTTTTTTAAATCATGTGAGAGTAAGGATTTAAAGTATTCAACTACAAATGAACATTAATAAAATATTTTGGGACTTGATAGCTGAGAGAGTATTTGAAGGGATGAATATTGTTTGAAACACATGTTCATTTAAATAATACTCTTAAGTTATAGATTTGGAATATTTATAGAACTCTCAGGTTAGTTAGGAACAAAAGGATGTTTGTCAATTTTGTGAGGTAATTCTGTCAGTGAGGTGGCAGTGAGTAAGTAAAAATAGTAGTAATGAAGTTGGATTTTAGCCTGCAGAAGTCATGAACTCCCTTTCTTACCAAAGGAGATTTGACTGTGAATATTCAGAAACAAAGGACTTGTGTTGGAGTGAGGAGCAAGGTTGGCTAATGGGTACAGTTATCACTTGAATTAATAGCCAAAATGGGCTAACTTGAGTGCATATGGATTGTAGTTGTAAGTATACCCTGAGACAGCCTTTGTTTCTGATACGAAGCCTTGATAAAGAAAAATTTTAGCAATAACCATACTTACCTATGATAATCAGTTTGCTTTTGTATTGTCTACTTCTCTAGCTTGTGTTTTTCATTATTATTTAAAGAAGAAGCTAGTATTATCGCTCAATGGATGTGCTCTATTTCAGTCTATTTACATTCATATAAAATGTGCAAAGTGTGTCGGAACCTGATAGATCCTTTCCCAGTAAATCATTTTTGCTTAAACCTGGAGCCATTTGAGTCCTACATGTAGGCACAGTTCTAATCCAAGCCGGAGGCTGGGAGTAGCATTGACTGAGTTAGAAAAGTTTCAGTGGGTTTTCTTTAACACTGGAGCAAAGAACGTTAGCTCACCTGTGATTCTGGTGTTAGGTTAATCTTGTATATTTATTCTGATCTTTAGGATCTCTTGTCTTCTTCCTAAGACCAAATCATAGTTATGTTCTCTTTATGGAAGCCCTGCGCCTGAGTCCTTAACTTGTATCTATAAACTTGTTTCCCAGTCACTTGCCCTAGACAAATTATGGTGTACTTAAATCCGAGTGCTTCTAGTCTTCTCTGCATAACTGTAGTTAACTTTACCTTGACTGACCCTGTGACAAGGTACGTATGATTTTCTATCATTATATCTTTGCCTTTCTCAGATATTCATATTTAAAATGAAACTAGCTTCTGGATATATGCTATCCTCTCTAATCATACTGACATTCTCTGCTTTTACCTTCCAAAGAAAAAGCCTTGCTCTATCTAGTTTATCTTACAGAGATGTCAGATATGATGAAGCACTTATGAGATTATACAATCGGATATAATATAGATATAATCATATATGTGTTTAGAAGAAGATCAGAATATTTGGAAAATAATTTTCACTTAAAGGATTTTAAATTTTCAGACCATCTTCTAATTCTGACTGATACCAAGGTATCTTTATAGGAAGCCTGCATTATTCCTGTGCTAAAAACCAGTTTGTTGTTACTGGTTCGTTTGGTTTTTTTAAGGTTAAATTTACGGAATCTGAGTTGTTATTATCCAGTTTAAAATTGTGGCACAATTTTTATCAGGAAACAGTGAAATTTTGATGAAGTATAAGAGTGCCAGATCATCCTATGAGGATTAAATAAAAATGAATATGTTTTGTAAGCTCTTGTGGGATACTCCTGATCATAACTTCAACAGAACTTGACCTATGAAGGAGTAAAAGACAAATACAAGATAGTACTTGAGGGGACAAGGATAGAAAGAGTGCATGAGAAAGATCAAGACAGGTAGCAAGAAAGAGGAAATACCAGCTGAAATAAGTCAATGAAGATGATCCCAGCAGGCATAATTATGTTCTAAGGGAAGCTGATCCTCAATTCATCCACTCTCTGTGAGGCCAAATGATTAAATAATATGAATCATAGACTAATTAAGGCCAAGTTTGAACATGTATAGATAAAAGAAAATATATTGTACATTATATGAAGGTGGATTCATTTGTCATGCACTGCTGTCTCCCAAACACTTAGTACAGAAACTGGTACAAAGACATGTATTTTTTAATTAATGAATGAATTTTAAAAAATGAGCAAAAAATGACTTTAAGAAAGTCATTTTTATGATCAAAGGAGAAAATTAAGTTTTAGACTTTAATGGATTTCTCTTCTTTAGACAGTGTAATAAAGTGAGCATGTAAAAAAATGTAAGCTACCATTCTCCAAACATAACCAGTCTGTAAGAATTCAAGGTGGGCTTAAGGAGACTTATTACTTAGGTAAACAGTTGTGTTAAGGTTAGTCTCATGCTGTGCTCAATTAACTTTCATTCAATAGTGTGGCTTTTGCATATAATAAAAAAGATTTATTATCTGGCTAGAAATACAAATAAAGCACTCACATCTGTAACGTTGATGATTCTGCTGATGTCTGTTTCAATGTCTTGGTGATTGCTCTAAATATATTACTAAAATTTTTTTTGGTCTTACTTCCCTGTTGGTTCTACTTGCTCTAACTTCCAACAGCAATCAATGAATTCTAATGGTAAATTTCTTATCTTTACCCAAAATGAAAGCTAATTTCTTAATTACATCTCATTACTTTACTAGGAGTTTCTTGATTTGAGTTACTAGGAGAGGGGAACCCAGCATGTTTCTTTATATTTTTAATAGATCATAGGTTAAATAATTTGTTGGTATAAAATATAAGGTTCTTTTGGACACAGTGAGTTTTTGTGTTCTGCAAAATGCTTTTGTTCACCTGATTCAGAACTGGCTGTGCATTGCAGTTATGGGCCCAGGATTTATTGTGAAAACCAGGGAAAATTAGCCAAACTTCTCGTAGGCTGTGCAGTGATACATTTGAACATCTATTTGAAATGCGAGTGATAGATCCATAAGATTTCTGATAATACTTGAGAATAAAGTTATAAAGTTACAAAGTTATAGATCCGTTGATACTTGAAGAAGGCAAAATCATAAAGCTTATATCTACTAAGCAGTGTTTCCCAAACTGTAATTGTGACCCACTGGGTTAATATAAAAATTAAATAAAATAAAAGAGAATAGAAAATGTCAAATTACATCTGAGGTATTAAGGATTACTGTTGTTTTATGAAATTTTGTTTCATTTCTAAATTTACTGGTTTCTAATATAAATGGTTTTTTGATTGTGGGTAACCAACAAGGTTCAAAGCCACTGATCCTTAGCAGTGATTCTCAAATAGTGCACAGAAGAATTTCCTGAGGGGCATGTTTAAAAAATAAGAAATGAATCGAAAAATGCAGATCACCTGTCTTCACAGATGAGATTCTAATCCAGTAATGTTGAGGTGAGGCCCAGGAATATGCTTTATTAACACACATCCCAGATCACTCTAATGCGGATTGTCCTCATATCATATTTTGAAAATAAATGCTCTCAGGAAAATAGAGGAAAGAGTCTATGAGCCTAGAGCTTTCTTCTTTTGAGGTAAGGAAAGTATTCTCTGTGTTAATTGCTATACTAAGCCAAACAGATTTGGAGAAAGGGAATTAGAATTATATCATTAAATGATTGGGTATACTTGATATGTGGAAGTGATGCACAGTAGCTCCTTTAGTAGCTTGAGGCATTAAATTTAACGAATCCAACAAGATTTCCCACCTGAATCAACAACAACAACAAAATTTAGAATAAACTAAGAGAGGACTATTTTTTGAGTGTGGTGTTCCACGAAACAAACTATAAGGTGGACCCAGTCACGCATTACCACATCCCTTATCTCTGATTGAAGGTCAGTTTTTGTTCCTTACTAAAGCTATAGCTGGGGAAGGGAAAAGTCTTATAACCATTCTTAGACCATATTGGGACTACTCCTGGGGTCTCCTGTTTAGTTGTTTGGCTTGCAGTTATGAGCTTACCAGTGGGAGTACGTTGGTGTTTATATCTCATCTGTACTGTAGCAGCCTCTCTTCTTTGATCCTGCTGCAGCTCCCTTAGGGTGGACCCCAGTCCCTGGCTTCTCCATCAGAGCAATACTAATTGGTATCTCTTACATACCTGGTTTCTCTCTCATTTTTCTCCTAAATCCCAATCAGTAGAGTAAGTGTCGATTTATTTTTGCCTCAACTGTATTATGTAAGAAAACAGTGTTGGATACTGGTTATAAATAAAAAATATATTTATATAAGTTTACCCAAGTTCCAGTATCAAATAAAATATTATATCTGATTCTTGATAAATTATTAACCAAGAATACTCATAACTAATACTAAATAGAGCCAGTATTTCTTACATTTATCAATTCCCTCACCCCATTATTGAAGGGAGAAAATTTTAAGATAATTTTGGACATTTCTTAAAACGTAAATTGACACTTTAATTTTTTTTCTCTTCCAAAATGGTGAGATGACACAAAGAGAACTTTAAGGAATCCTGCAAATATCAAGGCACATTTTAATATTACTCTTGTGAAGACTAGAGAGAAGAAGCCCTAATTGCACGGTGGTTAAATACTTGGCTGTTAACTGTAAGGTCTGAGGTTCAAACCTACCAGCTGCTCCAAGGGATAAAGATGTGACAGTCTGCTTCCATAAAGATTTACAGCCTTGGAAACCTTATGGGTCAGTTCTCCTCTGTCCTGCAGAGTCACTATGAGTCTGAATTGACTCATTGGCAGTGGGTGGGGAAGAATAGAGTAATGCTTTTCTTAAGAAGTAAGAAGACATACACTTGTAGATCTGGTTGGACATATCATGCTTAAATAAGTAGATATATTAATATGAATTATAATCCACAAAATGATGAGACATTTAAATAAATTCTTGAGATTCTAAGATTGTAATCATTAAGAAGAGACTAATATAAAAAATTCTTTTTGCTAAATAGGGCATTGTTATGGATTGAATTGTGTCCCCCCCCCCCCCCCAAAAAAAAATAATGTGTTGTAAATCCCAACCACCTATATTTGTGGGCATAATTCTATTCAGGAACAGGGTTTTCTTTGTTATATTAATGAGGCCATTTCAGTGTAGGGTGTGTTTTAAATAGTGTAGGGTGTTTTTACTCAGTTTTAAGATTAAAAAAGAACAGAAGGCACAGAAACAGGAAGCACCAGTGGGGGAAGATTGATGCCAAGGCACATGAAAATCACCAAGGAACCAGGAACAGAAGCTGAAAAGAGACAAGGCCCTTCCCCCAGGGCCAATAGAGAAAGAAAGGCTTCCACTAATGCAGGTACCCTGAATTTGGGCTTCTAGCCTCTGAAACAGTGAAAAAATAAATTTCTATTCGTTAAGGCCACCCACTTCTGGTATTTCTGTAATAGCAGCATTGAGAAACCAAGACAGGCATAAATTATATGGTAAAATGAATTATTTACACATTTTAGATTCCTGGGAACTACGTAATCTCATAGGAAACCAAAATATAAGTTTTCCCCAAAAGATATACAAAAAAGTTATTGAAAGTCACTCAACAATTTGATTTGTTCAGGTAATATAGGAGTAGGTACAGTAGAAAGAGCCATGTCCATTCATTCAGCTCACATTATTGATTGCACATTAGATAGTCACTCTACCAAATGCTGACATTATGAAGATGGGCAATTTTGTTGGGACATATTTTTTTATGCTCAGAGTTTCCTTAGACAGCAAATATTAGTCACTTGGAGTATTATTAGCAATAGGAAGGGTATTCAGGGTGTTCATTCATTCTGCATAGGCTTGCAATAAACAGATCACCTTTCAAGATGATTTTGTATTTGCATGTTTATGGACACACGTTCTTATGTATACATATATTTCATTAAATTCATATTGCATGTCAGATTTTAATACTAGTTTTTAATATGCTTTTTCCACTTATACAATTATAATAATGTGTATTAAAATTCTAAACTGATGATAATAATTCTAGATTATTTTTTAAAATTATTTTTAATATTTTTATTTTAGTAAAAAGGTACATGAAAACTATATTTGACTCACATTAATTGCTGAAAAAATATTTGTACCATCATAATTTTAAAAGATTTATCTACAAATCTTATTGATACACTTTACCATGCTATATGTTGTTGTTGTTATGTGCCGTCGAGTTGATTCCGACTCACAGTGACCATGTATACAACGGAAGGAAACACTGCCTAGTCCTGTGCCATCCTCACAATCATTGTTATACTTGAGTCCATCATTGTAGCCATGGTGTCAGTTCATCTTGGTAAAGGTCTTCCTCTCTTTCGCTGACCCTCTACCATGCCAGGCATAATGCCCTTCTCCAGGAACTGGTCCCTCCTTATAACACATCTAATGTACTTGAGATGAAATCTTGCCATCCTCACTTCTGAGGAGTATTCTGGCTTTACTTTTTCCAAGATAGATTTGTTTGTTCTTGTATCAATCCATGGTATATTCAGTATTCTTCGCCAACATCATAATTCAAAGGCATCAATTCTTCTTCGATCTTCCTTATTCAGCTTTTGCATGCATATGAGGCGATTGAAAGTACCATGGCTTGGGGCAGGTGCACCTTAGTCCTCAAGGTGATATCTTTGCTTTTTAACACTTGAAAGAGATCTTTTGAAGCAGATTTTTCCAATGTAATGCTTCCTTTGATTTTGTAACTGCTGCTTCCAAGGGCCTTGCTTGTGGATACAAGTAAAATGAAATGTTTGGCAACTTCAGCATTTTCTCCATTTATCATGATGTTACTTATTGGTCTAGATGTGAGGATTTTTGTTTCCTTTATGTTGAGGTGTAATCCATAGTGAAGGCTGTAGTCTTTGATTTCCATCAGTAAGTGCTTTAAGTCCTCTTCATTTTCCACAAGAAAGGTTGTGTCATCTGTGTATCATAGATTGTTAATGAGTCTTCTTCCAATCCTGATGCCATGTTCTCCTTCATGTAGTCCAGCTTCTCAGATTATTTGTTCAGCATACAGACTGAGTAGGTATAGTGAAAGGATAACAGCCCTGACACACATCTTTCCTGATTTTAAACCATGCAGTATCCCCTTGTTCTGTTTGAATGACTGCCTCTTGGTCTATGTACAGGTTCCTCATGGGCACAATTAAATGTTCTGGAAGTCTCATTCTTCGCAAAGCTATCCGTAATTTGTTATAATCTGCACAATCAAATGCCTTTTCATAGTCAGTAAGACATAGGTAAACATCTTTCTGGTATTCTTTGCTTTCAGCGAAGGTCCATCTGACATCAGTGATATCCCTGGTTCCATGTCGTCTTCTGAATCCGGCTTGAATTTCTGGCAGTTCCCTGTCGATGTACTGCTACAACTGCTTTTGAATGATCTTCAGCAAAATTGTACTTGCATGTGATATTAATAATATTGTTTGATAATTTTTGCATTCTGTTGGATCACCTTTCTTTGGAATGGGCACAAATATGGATCATTTCCAGTCAGTTGACCGGGCAGCTGTCTTCCAAATGTCTTAGCATAGATGAGTGAGCACCTCTAGCACTGCATCCATTTGTTGAAACATCTCAGTTGGTATTCCATCAATTCCTGGAGCCTTGTTTTTCACCAAGGCCTTCAGTGCAGCTTGGACTTTTTCTTTAATACCATAAGTTCTTGATCATATGTTACCTCCTGAAATGGTTGATTGTCCACCAGTTCTTTTTGGTACAGTGACTGTATGCATTCCTTCCTTCTTCTTTTGATGTTTCCTGCATTGTTCAGTGTATACTATATATATGTGTGTGTGTGTGTGTGTGTGTGTGTGTGTGTGTGTATGCCATATAATTTTTTAAAAAACTGTTCGAGACTTTCTTGAGATGGGGTGAGTTGAGCAGCTTATTATTCTTAAAAAATATGGTGTATTTCATGCCAAAGTAAATAAATTTTTTTTCTTATTTTTAGATCATCTGCATAGCTTTATGCTTATATTTCTTGTATTTTCCAAAGTTAGTAATCCAGTTCAGACACACGTGAAAATATTGAGGTCTAGATATAACTGTAATCTTGCTTTCTGGTCTACATATCAAGAGGAATTGATTTTCCCATAAGAATTTTAAAAAATTCAAATTTCCTAGAGGAAAATATATGCTTATCAAAAGTTTGAGCTGTCTTCTTGAGAAGTCTTCAAAGCTGAAGTAAATAAGGCATGAAGGTTGGCTTCACAGTAGGCTTTAATTCAGAAATTGCTGACCAAATACAAATGTCCGTAACCTTCTGTCACAAGATTTGTTCATTACATTGGTCCAGTTGAACAGATTAGGTGTGAAGTATTATAGAATTCAAAGGTAATCACTTAAAAAAGTGCTAGCTTAAGTATTTTATTGTTCAATAGAAATATGGATGACTGTGGCTTGGCATTTGTTCATTTCACACTGAGGGAGATTAGGCAGTTAATGGGGCTCGTTTTAAAAATCAGTTTTATTTAAAATCAAGTTCTATGATATTTTCTAAAATTTTAAATACATTTTAAGGTAATTATTTTGTTGGTTTTATATTTGGAAAAGATCCATGTAACGTCATGTAAACTTTTAAGTCTTGCTATGCTGTTTTTTTTCTAGCTATTTATTAGAATCCTTCAATCAGAAAACCAAGGAAGTATTTGCAGGATCTCTATAAAATCTCACATGTCTTAGAAATCACATTTTTCCCTGTTACTCTCCTCACACCACAGGCTTCTCTACTTCCCTCACCCTTATGCTTTCCTATTCCCTTTCTTTTAACAAGGTTAGAGTTGCCTTAAGCATAGTTGACTAAGACAGATTGGGAATCTACTTCTGAAAGTTAGCCAATGAAAACCTTCTGGATCACAACAGAATATTGTCTGATATAGTGCTGGCAAATGAGCTTCCTAATTTGGAAGACACTTGGAATACACAGTGGCCTCAATAATGAACTTGACTATATTAATCATTGTGAAGATGGCACAGGACTAGGGACTGTTTCCTTTGTTGTGCATGGTATCTCCATGAATCAGAGTTGTTTCAATGGCAACTTAACAACGAAGCATAGTGGTTAGGTACCTGGACTTCAAAGCAAGACTAACTGGTGTTAAAGTAAAATACTTGCGTCTCTTTTTAGCTGTGCTGACTGGAATACATTTCTTTATCTTTCCAGGACTTGGCTTTCTTAATCAGCATTGTTGATGTAATAATAGGACTTTTAAAAAATAAATTTGAAATAAATAGTAAATTAGATAATACATGTTGTGCATGGTCAGTAAAGCACTTGACACATAGGAATCATTCAACAAATGATTACAATACAGAATTTTAAAATGAAACTCTCAAATTCAGCTGAAATCTCAAGACCAAGAACAACATATAGGTGCTGTCTTAGGCTGGGTTCTCTAGAGAAGCAAAGCCAGTAAAGTGTATAAATATATGTATAGAGAGATTTATATCAAGGAAACAGCTCATGGGACTGTAGAGGTTGGAGAATCCCAAGTCTGTGGATCAGGAAATAGAGGCCTGTCTCGATTCACAGAGCCGTAGAAGCCGGCAAACCCAAGATTGGCAGGCAAGACCACAAAGCTGCTCCTGATTCACGTAGCTGCAGGGGCAGATGAACCTAAGATTGGCAGGTTGAGGAGCAAGACTCTTGCTCACAGGCTGTGAAGATCAACGAATCCCAAGATGGGCCATGTAAGCTGCTAGCTAAAGTCCCAAGAACTGGAGGTCAGATGAACAGGAGGCAGCTTCAGGATCCAGAGCAAGCAAAAAACCTTGGCAAGGCAAGCAGGAAGGAAGTAGGTGGTGAAGGGCAGGGAGATCAAGGCTGAGGAGGTCGTGGCCCCACCCCCACCAGTACCATTCAGCAGATTCCATCATGGGGGTAATCACATATCAGATTTCAACAGGGAAGTGATCACAACATTATACAACTGCCAAAACACTGAGAATCATGGCCCAGCCAAGTTGACACACAATCTTAACCGTCATAGGTGCCAATACCTGCATTCCTAAAATGAAGTACTAGACTGTCTCCTGTGCCAGGTGATAGTTAGAAAAGTTTTTAAAACCTATCTTTCCAGTATTAGAGATCACCAGGTTCAACTATTGTAAATGATTGGGGAAATTGGGAAGAATTGCGTTTCTTGGTGGAATGGGAATATTTAGTGCAGGGAATTCCAAAGGGACCACTCAGAGCTTAATATGTGTTCCCCGTAATTTGGGGAACATAAAGTTGTTACGGGAGTTTGCTAGATGGCTTGAGACAGAAGAGTAGAGGAAAAAATAAGGCTGTACCAGAAGGTAACTTTACATACACTGATGACTGGCAGGCAGAGGTGCATATTTCCAAATTCTAGATGTGGACCATTAAGAAAGGGACAGTCCTGGAACCCTTTAAAAAGATAAACACCTCAAATACTCAGATGGCTTCTTAAAGGGGTGATGTGATCTAGGCACTGAGGAGGAAGTAAAAAATAACCAGCTAGAGGAGGCACTGCCTTCTTCTTGGGAATTGGAATTGGAGGTTCCCAGCAGGAGAGTGTCCTTGAAATTGTACGTAAGGGAGTGTCAGAGGGCACTAAAGCCAGTTCAAGACTAAACTAGCCATGAAAAACTGTACCCCTGTAATCTAGTAGCAGCAAAAGCCATCTAAATTTACAAGGGGGGCAGGGAAGCAAGATCAGCATAAAGCTGATTTCTTTGAAACGGAGGTCAAACATAACTTCACTCTCCAACTTTTTCACCTTTTCTGACACCGGCCATCTTCCCCGGAGCACTCTCTACTTCTCTGCTGAGTTCAGTAATTTGTTGCAGTGGCCACACAGAACTCACAGACCATACTCACAATTATGTGGTTTATTAGAGAAGTAATAGGCTATAACTCGGGATCAGAATCACTTGGAAGTAATAGGATACAACTCAGGAGACAGGATACAGTTTTCAGTCAGGATAGCTTCCAACCAGGACAGCTCTCAGCTTCTTCTCAGCTGTGCCCTACAAGCAGCCAGGCCTTCTCTCAGCAGTGTCTTTCTCGGGCAAGTGTTACAGCTCTTTAACTCCGCCACAAAGTGCCTGGAGGTACCCTACTCTGCCAGCAAGCCTCCTGCCCAAAGGCACTTAGCTTTCTTGCTCTGTGCATTGGCAAGCCCACTGAAGCCGCCTTGTACTGATCTGGTTCATGCTGTTTGTGTGTTGCTGCTTGTTCTGCTGCTGTGCTCTCTAGCATTGTCTTACATCATATCTCACCATCTTGAGTGTTATAGTTTTCTCTCTTTCCCGTGCCTAGGAGATTCTCAGTGCAGGGGCCCTAGGCCCAAAAGGACACACTCTGATCCAGGTCTTGTTGATGGTAGTGAGGTCCCCCTTAACCTCTGTGGGATTGGCCGCATGTAAGCCTGCTGCTTGCAATTTCAAGGCATAGTCTTCCCACCAGACCAGAAATGGATCAGTCCCCCAGCCCCATAGACCATGATCACTTCATTTACAAAGTAACTAATTCCCACAAGGTCACTTAATCCTGTTGGGTGGTTTTATACACCTATTTGCGTAGTAGACTAACCAATCTCCTTGCAAGATTGTGGCCTAGCAAATCATCTTGGCAGACCTACAAACTCAAGGCCAGAAAGGTCTTATATGAGAGAAACCCATTGCACTGCAACCCTCTGTACTTCATTACTCACCAGCTAAGATTGACCCTGGTAAGTCAGAAATAGCAGCCAGTAAGTAGCATGTTAGGAGGAGAATCTAAACACATACCCTTTCCACACTACAAGCTTCCAGACCTTAAGCAAAATCACGTTGATGGAAGAGAGAAGGGCAAAGTCGTGTGAATTTTTAGTTTTGGTTATTTTCTTGGACTAAATATTTTAAATTCTTGAAATATGACATTTTAACACTAAAAAGACATGGTAGATTAATGATACCTGCCTGAGATTTCATCAAGGGGTGGGATAATTGGCTCACAGCTTTTTTGAAGATAGAGTGGAGAAAAATAAAATTAAATAAAAAATAAAGTGTAATTAAAAATCATAGTTCTTTCAATAAAGTCATCACTATATAGTCAGTTATTATCTTAACTATTTGACATGTATGTACTCAGAAGTGTGTGGTTTAATTTCTATATATTTGGCCATTTTCCACCTGTTTTTCATTTATTTATTTCTAGTTTAATTCTACTGTGGTCTAAGATCAAATTTTGAATGTATCATTTATATTCTTTTAAATTTGTTAAGGTGTGTTGTATAGGAAGAATGTGGTCTATCTTGGTGAATGTTCCATGTGGGCTTGAGAAGAATGTATATTCTGCTGTTGTTTGATGGAGTATTCTATAAATGTCAGTTATTTCAAATTGATCAGTAGTCCTGTTTAGATCAACTTTATCATGGTCGATTTTATATCTGCTTGTTCTGTAAATTGGAAACCCTGGTGGCATAGTGATTAAGGGTTTGGCTGCTAACCAAAAGGTCAGCAGTTTGAATCCACCAGGCGCTCCTTGGAAACCCTATGAGGCAGTTCTACTCTGACCTATAGGGTCGCTATGAGTCGGAATCGACTTGATGGCAATGGACTTTTTGGTTGTTGTTGTTCTGTAAATTACTGGTACAAGGATGTTGAACTATAATAATGGATATGTCTATTTCTCCTTTCAGTTCTATCAGGTCCTATGTTTTGACACTGTGTTGTTAGGTGCATACATGTTAAAGAGTGTTATGTCTTCTTGGAGAATTGACCCTTTTATCATTATCTAATGTGCCATGTTCTTCCTTGCAATTCTTATTCTGACGTGTTTTTTGTCTGAAATTAATATAGCTGGTCCAGCTTTCTTTTAATTAGTGTTAACGTGGTATATCTTTCTCTGTCCCTTTATTTTTAACCTGATGAGCCTTTTGTTTTGTTCTCTTCTGTCCTATAGGGTTTCTATGAGTTGGAATTGACTTGATGGCAAGGGTTTGTGTGTGTGTGCATGTGTGTGTGTGTATATATATATATATATAGGATTTCTTGTAGATGACATATACTTGCATCTTCTTAATATTTAAAAGCATTTTTAGCTACTGTCTTGGTCATCTAGTACTGTTCTAACACAAATACCACAAGTGGATGACTTTAACAAAGAGAAATTTATTTCTTCACAGTCTAGTAGGCTAGAAGTCTGAATTCAGGGCATCAGCTCCAGGGGAAGGCTTTCTCTGTTGGCAGGTCCTCGTCATCAGTCTTTCCCTGGACTAGGAGCTTCTTCGCGCAGGAACCCTGGGACCACAGGATGCGCCCTGCTCCTGGTGCTTCTTTCTTGGTAGTATGAGGTCCCCAACTCTCTGCTTGCTTCCCTTTCCTTTTATCTCTTTTAAGATAAAAGGTGGTATAGGCCACACCCCAGGGAAACTCCCTTTACACTGGATCAAGGATGTCACCTTAGTAAGGGTGTGAAAATCCCACCCTAATCCTCTTTAACATAAAATTACAATCACAAAATGGAGGACAACCACACAGTACTTGGAATCATGGCCCAGCCAAACTGATACACACATTTTTGGGGGGACATAATTCAATCCGTGACAGCTACTTTGACAGTTTGTATCTTTTAATTCAGGTATTTGGACTATTCACATTTTCAAGCTCATTGATTATTTCCTCAGTTATGTCCTGCCTAGTGATAAGCCCATCAAAGACATTCTTTATTTTTTGCTGTGTGTTTTATTTCTAGTATTTACTTATTTTTTTTCAGTTTTTTTTGTAGAGAAAATATGTATAACAAGACATATGATAACAACTTCTACATGTTCAGTTTAATGACATTGGTTATATTCTTCCAAGTTGTGCAAACATTCTTGCTATCCTTTTCCAAATCATTCTGCCATCATTAAAAAAAGCTCAGTGCCCCCTAAGCAAAAACTTCTCCTCTCCCTCCCATCCTG
Organism: Dugong dugon; assembly: GCA_030035585.1. Taxonomy (NCBI): domain Eukaryota; kingdom Metazoa; phylum Chordata; class Mammalia; order Sirenia; family Dugongidae; genus Dugong; species Dugong dugon. Next base: position 42,065,755 of record CM057473.1, read on the forward strand.
ATAACCACTAATAATCATTGGTTTCTTTATATTTGCCTATTTCATATAAGTGAGATCATATGATATTTGTCTGTTTACAACTGACTTATTTCACTCAGGGTGATATTTTCAAGGTTCATCCACGTTGTGGCATCCTGCAGGACTTCATTTTTATTTGTGGATGAGTAGTACTCCATTGTGTGTATATACAACATTTTGTTTATCCGTTCATCTGCTGTTGGATATTTCAGTTGTTTCCACCTTTTGGTTATTGTGAAATGTGCTATAATAAACATTGGTGTACAGGTTTCTGTTTGCATTCATTATTCTACATACCTAGGTTTGGAATTGCTGAGTCATATGTTAGATCTGTGTTCAAATTTTTGAGGAACAACTAAATAGTTTTTCACAGTGGCTGTACTATATTTTATTTCTGTCAGCAGTGGATGAGGGTTCCAGTTTCTCCATAACCTCACTAACACCTATTTTCCATTTTTTTGATCATTGTTATCTATTGTTTCCTTTTGATTCTTTCTTGGAGTCTATCTCTCTGTTTACAAATTAACCATTTGTCCTAACATGTTATTATGTTACTTTTTTCATTAGTGTTCTTAGCATATTCACCATAGTTATTCTGAATTCTGCATCTAATGATTCCAATATCTCATGTCATATCTGAATGTGATACGGATGCTTGTTTGCCTCGTAATGGTTATTTATTTTTTTTCCGTGTGTTTTGCCATGCCTTGTTCTTTTTATGTTGAAACTCAGACCTGTTGTATCTGGTGCTAGGAACTGAGGTAAATAAGTCTTTAATTTAAAGTTTTATGTTAACCTGGTTAGGAGTTGAACTGTGTTGAGTGTTTGCTGTTTGTTTAGGTGCCAGAGGCTTCAGATTCCTCTAGTGTCCTTGTTTGTGTTTCTTCTCTTGACTTTTGGCTTCTGTTAAGTATTCCTCTTCAGAGACAGTCTGAGTCTTGAAATTTTTCAGCTATAATTTACTTTTTTTTTTTAAATTATACTGGATCCCTGTTGGTGTGGTGGAAAAATGATGGGGAAGGAAACATTCTACAGTCTTATGATTAAATCTCAGTCTTTTAGTGGTCCTATGTTTCTGGGCTGTGACCCTCATAAGTTTTTTTCAATAGTAGAGTTCTTTTTCTTTTTTTCCCCTATTAGGTACCACAGAAAGGCTAGAGGGAGCTTGAGTCAGAGGAGTGGGCAACTCCAGCTGAGATAAGGCTCTGCTAAAGTCCTTTTCCCTGAAGAGTAAGCCTTTGTTATGGAGAAAAATCTATGCTTATCTCCCAGTGATTATTTGTAGTTGTTGTTAGCTTCAGTCAGCCCCCAACTCATGGAGCCCTCATGCACAACAGAATGAAATGCTGCCTGGTCCTACACCATCTCCATGATCTGTTGCAGATTGAATTGTTGCAATCCATAGGGTTTTCATTGGCTGATTTTTGGAAGTAGATCACCAGGTCTTTATCTCTAGTCCGTTTTAGTCTGTAAGCTCTGCTGAAACTTGTTCAACATCATAGTAACATGTAAGTCTCCACTGATAGATGGGTGGTGGCTGTGCACAAGGTGCACATGATCTCCCACATGGAAGGCGAGGATTCTACCACTGAACCACTAAATGCCCTCTAATGATTACTTAGGTCCCCGAACTCCCACCTCCAGGAGTTTCTCATTCTCATGCTATTCCATACTTATCCTCCAGAGATTCATCAAAATCATCATTGCAATGCTCTTACCACAAATATTTTTGAGTGCCTATACGTGTCAGTCACTATATTTCAAAAAACTAGATAATATATTATTCCATATAAAATGCTTAAAAATAAAGTGGCTGTGAACAGTTAGTAAACTCATCCAGATTCCTGGAACTTAGTGACTTAGGAAACATTATTGAGTTCATCTTGCCTAGAAAATTAAACTTCAGTGCATACCCTCCTGATATATTGTTGGACTCATATTGATATGAACCAGTATTTCTGATTTTTCTAGAAGATTAATTCTCAGTTTGCTCCAAACCAACTCAAAAATGTCACATATTATAATGCAATGCCATTACCATACTACTATTAGTGGTATTATGAAACAAAGCTAAAATATCTGCTTACTATTAAAACACAACAAAACAAACCCCACAACTTGTAAGTATGCATTTATATATGAAATTTTTCTTTACTTATATTCCTCTTGAAGATAGTATTTTCTCTAGTATTACCTAAATTGAACAAAATTTTTCTGAACACCTTTCAAGTGTCCCAACACTATGCTTCTGTGGCCTTGCAGGATCTTGACACTCATCTCTCAAGCTTTTTTTTCTTACCAGTCCATCCTTCAACCTTAGTGCTCCAGGCCTTACTGGATAGTTTTCAAGTTCTCAAAACACATCAAACGTCTTGCACCTTCTGACAAGTTGATATTCTCTTATCTTGATGACTACCTACTCACTCTCAGTCTCAGTTTGAATGGCGGTTCCTGTGGGATGCCTCTTCTGATATCCTATGCCCCAGTAGTGGTCAAGTGCGACAATTAATGGGCCTCCTAGGAATACTGCATGTCCACAGCCAAAAACCATGATGCTAAACTACCTTTTCAATTATTTATCCCCTGAGGAGACTAAGTTTCATAAGTTTAGGGACCTTGGTCACCTTGTTCACCAACTTTTTTCTAGGACCTAAAACAATGACTGGTGTGTATATAGTTGTTGTTGTGTGACATTGAGTTGATTCTGACTCATAGCAACCCAGTGGGACAGAGTAAAACAGTCCCATAGGATTTCCTAGGCTATAATCTTTATGGGAGCAGATTGCCAGGTCTTTTCTCCCGTGGAGCCACTGGGTGAGTTAAACCACTAACCTTTTGGTTAACTGCCCAGTGCTTAACCATTGTGCAACCAGGGCTCCTGCTGACATCTATAAAACCAAAAACCAAACCTGTTGCCATCAAGTTGATTCCGACTTATAGTAACCCTGTAAGATGTAGTAGAACTGCCTCATATGGTTTCCAAGTGGTGGCTGCCAACCTTTTGGTTAACAGCCTGAGCTCTTAACCTCTATGCCTCCAGGGCCCCACTGACATGTATAAGTACTCAAAAATATTTTTGGAATGAAAGAATATAGACATTAATGTTCAAACTACTTAATAATTTAAAGTTGAGTTTGGTACGTTCTGGACCATAAAAGAAGTTTACCATGTAAAGAAGACACAGACTCAAACAGTATATAATACACATGATACAAGACTTCAAATGATAAGGGCAAAAGTGAATTGGAAACTAACAATAATAAGAATAACAAAGAATAATTAATTCTGAGTAAAACCAGCATAGAGAACTTTGAATTTGAAATAGATCTCAAATGAAGAGAAGAATTTTAAAAAGTTCATCTAAATAAATCACTTCCTTATGCTGTGATCTGCTCTCCATCTACTTGTTGCCTTCTGTCCCATATTTATTTGAGTGCTTAGCACAGTTGTTGGTACTAAATAAAAGGTTAATTAAGATGATGATGGGGATGCAAGTGAAGAATGACTTGGTATGTTGATGTTTCTCCTATGGTTAGCTTCCACCTGGGTGTGGAGCCTTAACCCGAAAGTTAAGGTGTCTCTTACAGTTGCTTTGTGGAATTCTTTTTTATTCCAAAGCTGTTTTGTTAAGATGATATGCCATTTATTTCTCTGTAATCCAAATGACTAGGATATCATTGTCCTTATAATATAGGATATACCAGGTAATTGGCACTGATCCCATGGTCACAGTAACCTATGTCTTGTTGATTGGTGTCCTTTTGGCTCCCCTGCTCAGAAAAGTGAAGACTCTTTAATAATGTGATATTGTGACTCTACAGGGGCTTCCACTGCCCTTTGTTCACAGTTTTCTCCTCTAAGGCACAAAGTCATGTCATCAAAATTTGTGTCCCAGAACAATAATAGGCGTGGAGATTTATTAATATTTTGTTTAATTTTTTGTTTCAATGTGTCTGCTTGCTAATAAAAATAATTCTACCCAGATTTTTAATTTATCTGAAAACCAAACAAAATAGGAACCCTGTTAAAGTATCATTCTGGCCACTTCAAGATGAAAGTGTCTCATAAGTAGGATCCCTATATTTAACTTCAAAGATGCTGTAGCCACTTCTGTAGCTCTTTTTAAATGCTTTATAGTGCATTTGATGTTCTTTTTCTTAGCCCTTTTCCTACCTCAGTGGCCATAATACACTCTTTTCTGTGTTAAGAGCACCCCTGATTTATTTTGTTCTAGGTAGATGGTTTTTCTTGTCCATAGATCTTTGTTCTTATATTTGAAATAGTCTTCAGCATATTAGTTCAGAATGAAAATATATCTCCGCTGAGGAGTTCCTATTGAAATTTCTTTTGCTTTGGTTGTTGAGTTTCCTGAATTATTTTGATTTCAGTAGTTTTTCTTCTTCTTTTTTTTTTTTCCCTTCCCTGTGCAATCAGAACTTCAAGATCATTATTATGGCTTTGCCAGTTCTTTAACTCTAATATAATAATTTCCTTTGACACAATCTGATACAAAAGCACAAAGTTCTTTTATTATTTATGGCTATTGGAACACTGAATTCACAACCTCAGGGTCTAAACTATTCTCTCTCTAGTTTCCTTTTTTCAGTGCTTTGCATTTATTGAAGATATACTGTATTTTTTTTAATGTGTGCTCTGAGTTATCCAATCTTTTTCCACATTTTGAACCGTTTTGTAACTGCAGTTATATGTATATGACCTATTTTAAACTCCTCCCTTGCTCATTTTCGTTTTGTGTTACATTCTCTTGTTCATTTTTTAAAATATTAAATTGTGCCTGGTATGTTCTAGGTGGTTTCTCGGACTGGACATGGGAATTGGGAAGAGTGTGGGGAGTAAAAGTTAGAAGTCTGACATGAGTCTCCCTGGGCTAAAATCAGTATCAGTGGGGCTCTCTGTTCCATTCTGGAGGCTCTAGTGAAGTTTACATTTCCTTGTCCTTTCCAATTTCTGGTGGTTGCCCACATTTCTTGGCTTGTGGCTCTGTTTCTCCATCTTCATTGTCAGCAGTATTGCATCTCTCTATGCCCTTCTATAGTCATATCTTCCTTTGACTCTCTGACTCCCTTTTTAATTTTTTTAATGCTTTTTATTGTAGTGAAAATATACACGAGAAAATACTTGCGAATTCAACAATTTCTACATGCTTAATTCAGTGATATTGATTCCGTTTTTCATGTTGAGCAACCATTATCCCTATTCTTTTCAAATTATTCCACCACCATTGACATAAACTCAATATCCCCTAAGCAAAAACTCTCCCTTTCCCCTTCCCTCCTATTTCTGGTCACCACTAATAATCTTTGGTGTCTATATATTTGCTCCTCTTCTACTTTTGAGGACCCTTGTGATTGCATCGGGTGCAGCCAGATAGTCCAGGACAATCTCCATATCTTAGTGTCAACGATTAGCAGCTTTAATTCAATCTGCAGCCTTAATTTCCCTTTTGTATTCACAGATTCCAGGGATTAGGGTATAGGCATCTTTGTTGGGGGTGTCTAAGGCTGGGTTTGCTGGAGAAGCAAAACCAGTAAAGTGTGTAAGTATATATATATATAGAGAGAGATTTATATCAAGGATATAGCTCCCACAGTTGTAGAGGCTGAAACGTCCCAAGTCCACGAATCAGGGTAGAGGCCTCTTCCAGTTCAGGTAGCTGCAGAAGCTAGTGAACCCAAGGTTGGCAGGTTGGAGAGGGGCTCCCGCTCACAGGCTGTGAAGGTCAATAAATTCCAAGATCAGCAGACAAGACTGCAGGGTTTCTTCTGACTCATGTAGCTGCAGGGGCTGGCGAACCCAAAGTCAGCAGGTCAGTGAACCAGACTCTTGCTCACAGGCCGAGAAGTTTGACGAATTCCAGGATCAACAGGTAAGCTGCTAGCTCAAGTCTCACGACAACAAGAGGCAGCTGCTGAGACTGGAACAAGCCAGAAAACTTGGCAAGGTGAGCAGGCAGAAAGCAACCGGCAGAAGGCAGAGAGATGAAACTGATGGGGTGGTGAACTTCCACAGGCCCCGCCTCCAGCAGTACCATTCAGCAGATTCCATCATGGGGGTGATCACAACATCATACAACTGCTAAAACACTGAGAATAATGGCCTAGCCAAGTTGACATACAATCTTAACCATCACAGAGGGCATTCATTATTCTGCTTATCCTATCCAGTTTGTAAACTGATAGATTCATTGTGAGGGATGAGGAATGTGTCAAGGATGGGATACAGGTTCCTACTCTTGGGCAGATGTTGGTGCTGATCACTGAAATAAGCAAACCAGAAAGTGGTGCCTGTTTCTTGGGAAATCAGTGAACACATCAGATGTGAACGTGTTAAGTTTAAGTGAACATGGATTGTGTCTGCAGCATAAGAGGGAGATCTATGCTGGAAGATACTGTTTTGGAGATTGACAGCACTTAAGTAATAGTTGCAACTCCAAAACTGATAAATTTTCTTAGAAAAGTGTGAAGACAGAGAAAACAAAAAGAACAGAATCCTGAGGAATGTACATTTGTGCATTATTCGAAATATGGCAAAAGTGAATCATATAAGGAAATACTAATCATTGAGCCAAGAGAAAACTATCAATATTAAACTGAGTTACTCAGAAACTCTTTGTACTGAGGAAGCAATGGTTTTAAGTTTTTAAACTCTTTTCATACTTGGTCAAGAAAAATAAGGACCACAGTCTGTGTACTTCTGTAAAGGGCAATCTAAAAGGGAAGCAGCCTGGCCAACCAATTGAGGACTATATGCCTCAGACTTAAATTCTTTCCAAAATCATGGGGCATGGTTAGCAAATGTCTTTCTTTGTCCTTAACTTGAAGCTGTATAAAATCAGTTTATAGTAATTGGGATTTATTAACCCACGTGTAAAAATCTTCTTGAAGGAAATACAGATATACTCTGTGATTAAAGAAAGTGTGCAGATGAAATAAATTTTCCTACCAAATCACCAAACTTAACTGAAACCAAACCTGTTGCCGTCAAGTTGATTCTGACTCATAGTGACCTTATAGGACAGAGTAGAACTGCCCCCATAGAGTTTCCAAGGAGCTGGTGGATTTGAACTACTACCTTTTTGGTTAGCAGCTGAGCTCTTAACCACTGTTCCACCAGGGCTCTATATCAAACTTAGGCCTTCCAAAATTTAGCCAACAAGAATAGTTTGTAATGGTGATGGTAAATATGCCGTGTAAATAGTGTTAAAAATGCCAGAATTCTAGTTGGCAGTATTTATTTTTGGAAAACCGTTTATTGAAGTAGAAAAACTTACCAATGTTTCTTTAGCACTATTCAAATTTGAGAGCTTTAAAATGGGTACATACAATTCTTTATTCTTTAGGTAGAAATAGACAAAGGATTTAAAAAAAATCAAAAGAGGATCACTCCTTTCCACTAATTTAATACTCTCCAAGAAATCATTGATCCATAATTTGATCTCTTGAATGGATTTACCTGCAGGGAAGGAGGTTCCCTGGGGACACTCATCATCAGTGAATAAATTGTCATTCTCATTTATAAATTAGTCTCCTGTGTGCCTGATTAGCAAGAATCAGTCTCCTAAAATATGCTCACTCTCCCTGAAAGGATAAAAATTTAGCTTCTCAGCCATAAAAACTGAGGACAGAATTTGGATCATGATGACATCATCAAAAGAGTTTCTTACATTATACATCTCTTACCATAATCCATGCCCTGGGTAATCAATACATTAAGAAAACTGAGTGATTTCTTATGAAAGCACACAGCTACTTTCTTATGCTTAATTATACTTGGGAAATCTTTGTGGATAAAATAGTCTCCATTTGCCTAAATGTTAAATGCCATCATAATTTCTATTGTGTTTATTGCACATGATCCTGGTGATAAACAATTTGACAATAGCATTTAATGAATTTCCTTCCCTACAGGCTAATGATGATAATGCCTGCTTTTTTTTTCTTTTTCTTTTTCTGTCAACAATAAATCTTCCGTCTGTCATCCTTCTTTTCTATATACTGAAGCCATGCTGTTCTTGGCATAGGTCACCTTTGTAAAATGTTTCATTTATGAACCATTCCTCTTCCTGACTCCTCTGTAGTACAGAAATATGCCACAAAAGATCAGCTGTCTTGCAGTTCATGTGCCTCTAAATCTGGTATCACTTTTGCTCTGTCATTTCCTCAGTAATTTTCAGTAGGAAGTTGTCCTACATAATTCTCATGATTTTATTTATCAGATGATTGTGCTAAAAGCTGTTCAATATGTAAATGATATGACAACTGGCTGTCTTAATATTTTATTTAAGTCTTCAAATTTTCCTTGCCCATTTCTCTTGTTACAGAATATTCTGTTGCACAGGCTGCATTACTTACCAGACTACTCTAGTGCAATCCAATTTAGCTATTTAAGAGAAAACACACATTCTTTAGACAGTCAGGGATGTTGAAATTATGGCAAAACGGTTATAAAATTACATTTTTATTTAAATTATTCTTTTGTAGTATCCTCCTAAAATATGTATTATTATATGAACAGATTATCAAGTTTTATGACCTGAGAACCATGTTACATGAAGAACAGAATTCTGAGTGTTCTTCAACAGAGTTTAGTTAGCTGCTGTAGGGAAGTCTTCGGTATTGGCAGTTTGGTTGTACCATTTTTAAAGACTAAAGGAGCTAGAGTATGGATAATATTGTTGGAATCAGCTTGTGAAAAGGTGGAGAATCTAAGAAAAACCAGCATTGCTCTTAGATCTCTCTCAAAGACTCCTATAGTGGAACAATTCACAAGAGAAACTCATAGGGGAAAGAAAATGCAGTCACAACTTATATGACACAGCAGGAAAGCTTTGGTCTGTTACTCTTATTTTTACATACTAATAAGGGTGGCTAACAAGACTGGAGTCTTTTGGGATCAAGTTAGAGTAGGTAATAAGGCCTAGAGGATTACTTGGTTTATGCCTGAAAAGCTCTCAGTGACTGGTAGTAAAATAGTGACTCTTCTAAGATCACATAAGCACATGATACTAGAACCAAGGATAGAAACCAGGAAGAAGAAGATATAATCTAAACAATGAGAAATTCCTTGGGACATGATAGGAAGTTGATGTTTTAGGAATTCCGTTCCAGCATATTTCTATGAGGAATTGCTTATGTGGTGCTATTTAAGGTTGCCATAAAAGAGTTACAATTCAGTGTCACTTGGATATGAACTTGAGTTAACTTGGGTGTTGTTGTTGTTAGGTGCCATCCAGTCGGTTCTGACTCATAGTGACCTTATGTAAAACAGAATGAAACATTGCCTGGTCCTGCACCATCCTCACAGTTGTTACGCTTGAGCTCGTTGCAGCGACTGTGTCAATCCGTCTTTCTGAGGGTCTTCCTCTTTCTCTGACCCTCTTCTCTACCAACCTTGATGTCCTTCTTCAGGGACTGGTCCCTCCTGATAACATGTCCAAAGTATGCGAGATGAAGTCTCGCCATCCTCACTTCTAATAAACATTCTGGATGTACTTCTCATCTTTTGCAGCAGATTTGCCCAATGCAGTATGTCATTTGATTTCTTGACGTTGATTATGGATCCAAGTAAATTGAAATCCTTGACAATTTCAATATTTTCTTTGTTTATTATGATGTTGCTTATTAGTCCAGTTGTGAGGATTTTTGTTTTATGTTGAGGTGTAATCCATACTGAAGACTGTGGCCTTTTTTTAAAAAAGAAAATTTATTGTGCTTTAAGAAAAAGTTTACAATTCAAGTCAGTTTCTCATTCAAAAATTTATACACATATCGCTATGTGAACCTAGTTGCTCTCCCTGTACTGTGACAGCACATTCATCTCCACCCTGGATTTCCCGTGTCCATTCAACCAGCTCCTGACCCTCTCTGCCTTCTCATTTTGCCTCCGGACGGAAGCTGTCCATTTAGCCTCATGTATCTACTTGAGCTAAAAGCACACTCCTTACTAGTATCACTTTATGTCCCATAGTCCAGTCTAATATTTGTCTGAAGAGTTGGCCTTTGGAGTGGTTCAGCTCTGGGTGAACAGAGAGTCTGGGGGCCATGTTTTATGGGTTCCCTCCAGTCTCAGTCAAACCATTCAGTCTGGTCTTTTTACTAGAAATTGAGTTCTGCACTCCACTTTTCTCCTGCTCCGTCAGGGACTCTCTGTTGTGTTCCCTGTCAGGGTGGTCATTGATGGTAGCCAGGCACCATCTAATTCTTCTCGTCTCAGGCTGATGGAGTCTCTGGTTTATGTGACCCTTTCTGTCTCTTGGGCTAATATTTTCCTTGTATCTTTGGTATTCTTCATTCTCCTTTACTCCAGGTGGGTTGGAACCAATTGATGCATCTTAAATGGCCGCTTACTAGCTTTTAAGATCCCAGACGCCACTTGCCAAAGTGGGATGCAGAACATTTTCTTAATAAACTTTGTTATGCCAGTTGACATAGATGTACCCTGAAAGCATGGTCCACACACCCCTACCCCTGCTACTCTGTCCCTTGAAGTATTTGGTTGTGTTCAGGAAACTTCTTAGCTTTTGGTTTAGTCCAGTTGTGCAGATTTCCCATATAGTGTGTGTTGTCCTTCCCATCACCTAAGAAAATTCTTGTCTACTATCTAGTTAGTGAATACCTCTCCATTCCTCTCCACCCTTGTAATCATCAAAGAATGTTTTCTTCTGTGTTTAAACCTTTTCTTGAGTTCTTATAATATTGGTCTTATACAATATTTGCCCTTTTGTGACTGACTAAATTCACTCAGCATAATGCCTTCCAGATTCCTCCATGTTGTAAGATGTTTCACTGATTCATCGTTGTTCCTCATTGTTGTGTAGTATTCCATTGTGTGAATATACCATAATTTGTTTATCCATTCGTCTGTGGATGGACACCTAGGTTGTTTCCATCTTTTTGCTATTGTGAACACTGCTGCAATGAACATAGGTGTGCATATATCTATTCGTATGATGGCTGTTATTTCTCTAGGATATATTCCAAGGAGTGGGATTGCTGGATCGTACGGTACTTCTATTTCTAGCTTTTCAAGAAGTGCCAAATCAATTTCCAAAGTGGTTGTACCATTTTACATTCTCACCAATAGTGTATAAGTGTCCCAGTCTCTCCACAACCTCTCCAACATTTATTATTTTGTGTTTTTTGGATTAATGCTAGCCTTGTTGGGGTGAGATGGTATCTCATTGTAGTTTTGATTTACATTTCTCTAATGGCTAATGATCGTGAGCATTTCTTCATGTGTCTGTTAGTCACCTGAATGTCTTCTTTGGTGAAGTGCCTGTTCATATACTTTGCCCATTTTTTAATTGGGTTATTTGTCTTTTTGTTGTTTATGTTTTGCAGTATCTTGTAGATTTTAGAGATTAGACATTGATCAGATTTGTCATAGCCAAAATTTTTTTTTCAGTCTGTAGGTTGTCTTTTGAATCTTTTGGTGAAGTCTTTTGATGAGCATAAGTTTTTGATTTTTAGGAGCTCCTGGTTATCTAGTTTGTCTTCTGTTGTTTGTGCATTGTGACTTATGGTTAAACAGACTGTCTTTTCCCCAATTAATGGGCTTTGGGCCTTTGTCAAATATCAGCTGCTCATAGGTGGATGAATTTATGTCTGGGTTCTCAATTCTGTTCCACTGGTCTATGTATCTGTTGTTGTACCAGTACAAGGCTGTTTTGACTATTGTAGCAGTATAATAGGTTCTAAAATCAGGTAGTATGAAGCCTTCCACCTTGTTCTTCTTCTTGAGTAACGCTTTACTTATCCGGGACCTCTTCCCTTTCCGTATGAAGTTGGTGATGTTTCTCCATCTCATTAAAAAATTCCATTGGAATTTGGATCGAGATTGCATTGTATTTGTAGATTGCTTTGGGTAGAATTCATATTTTCACAATGTTGAGACTTCCTATCCGTGAGCAAGATATGTTTATTCACTTATGCGGGTCTCTTTTGGTTTCTTGTGGTAATGTTTTGTAGATTTCACTGTATAGGTCTGTTACCTCTCTGGTTAGATTTATTCCTAAGTATTTTATCTTCTTGGGGCCTATCGTAAATGGTATTAATTTGGTGATTTCCTCTTGGAGGTTCTCCTTGTTGGGATAGAGGAGTCCAACTGATTTTTGTATGTTTATCTTGTATCCTGATATTTTGCCGAAATCTTTTATTAGGTCCAGTAGTCTTCTTGTGGATTCTCTGTGTATAAGATTATATCATATGCAAATAGTGATAACTTTTACTTATTCCTTACCAATTTGGATGCCCTCTATTTTTTTTCTGGCCTAAGTGCTCTGGCTAGGACCTCCAGCACAATGTTGAATAAGAGTGGCATCCTTGTCTGGTTCCCGTTCTCAAGGAGAATGCGTTCAGAGTCTCTCCATTTAGGATGATGTTGGCTGTTGGCTTTGTATAAATACTCTTTATTATGTTGAGGAATATCCCTTTATTCCTATTTGTTGAGAGTTTTTTATCTTGAATGGGTGTTAGACTTTGTCAAATGCCTTTTCTGCATCAATTGGTAAGATCATGTGGTTTTTGTCTTTTGTTTTATTTATGTGATGAATTACATTGATTGTTTTTCTGATGTTGAACCATCCATGCATACCTGGTATAAGTCCCATTTGATCATGATGAATTATTTTTTTTGATATATTATTGAAAATTATTGGCTAGAATTTTGTTGAGGATTTTTGTGTTTATGTTCATGAGGGGTATTGGTCAGTAATATTCTCTCTTTTTTTTTTTTTTTTTTGTGGTGTCTTTACCTGGTTTTGATATCAGGATTATACTGGCTTCATAGAATGAATTTGGGAGTATTCCATCCTTTTCTATGCTCTGAAATAACTTTAGTAGTAGTGGTGTTAACTCTTTTCTGAAAGTTTTGTAGCATTCTACAGTGAAACTGTCTTGGCCAGAGCTTATTTTTGTTGGGAGCTTTTTAATTACCTTTTCAGTTTCTTCTTTTGTTATAGGTTTATCTAGTTGTTCTACTTCTGTTTGTGTTAGTTTAGGTAGGAAGTGAATTTCTAGAAATTTGTTCATTTCCTCTAGGTTTTCAAATTTGTCAGAGTGCCATTTTTCATAGTATTCTGTTATGATTCTTTTTAATTTTAGTTGGGTCTATAGTGATATCACCCATCTCATTTCTTATATGGGTTATTTGCTTTCTCTCCTGTTTTTCTTTTGTCTGTTTGGACAGTGGTTTATCAATTTTGTTGATCTTTTCAAAGAATCAGCTTTTGGTCTTGTTGACTCTTTCAATTGTTTTTCTATACTCTATTTCATTTAATTCTGCTTTAATTCTTATTATTTCCTTTCTTCTGGTGTCTGTGGGCTTCTTTTGCTGCTCTCTTTCTACTTGTTCAGGTTGTAGGGTTAATATTTTGAATTTGGCCCTTTCTTCTTTTCGGATGTGTGCATTTTGTTGCTATAAACTGATCTCTGGCCACTGCTTTTGCTGTGTCCCAGATGTTCTGGTAGGATGTGTTTTCATTCTTGTTTGACTCTGTGAATTTCTTTATTCCATCCTTAATTTCTTAGATAACCCAGTAGTTTTTGAGCAGGGTGTTGTTATTCATTTCCATGTGTTTGATTTTTTTCCCCTGTTTTTTCTGTTATTGATTTCTACTTTTATGACTTTATGGTCAGAAAAGATGCTTTGTAATATTTTGATGATTTACTTTTATTAAGGCTTACTTTATGGCCTAATATGTGGTCTGTTCTGGAGAATGTTCCATGTGCATTGGAAAAGAATGTATACTTGGCTGCTGTTGGTGGAGGGTTCAGTATATGTCTGTGAGATCAAGTTAGTTGATTGTGGCATCTAGATCTTCCATGTCTTTATTGAGCTTCTTTCTGGGTGTTCTGTCCTTCACCAAAAGTGGTGTGTTGAAGTCTTCTACTATTATTGTGGAGCTGTCAATTTCTCTTTTCAGTGCTGTTAGAGTGTATGTATTTGGGAGCCCTGAAGTTGGATGCGTAAATATTTATTATGGTTATGTCCTCCTGGTATATTGGCCATTTAATAATTATATAGTATCCTTCTGTATCCTTTGTGGTGACTTTTACTTTAAAGTCTGTTTTGTCAGAGATTAATATTGCCACTGCTGCTTTTTTTTTTATTGTGGTTTGCTTGATATATTTTTTCCATCCTTTGAGTTTTTGTTTGTTTATGTCTTTAAGTCTAGGGTTTGTCTCTTTTAGGCAGTATATCGACAGATGATGGTTTTTTATCCTTTCTACCACTCTCTGTCTCTTTATTGGTGCATTTATTCCATTTACATTCAGTGTAATTATTGATAGGCATGAGTTTAGTGCTGTCATTTTGATATCTTTTTTTGTGCAGTTGAGTTTCTTTGTTCCACTTAATTTTTTGTGCTGAGTCATTTTTCTTTATGTATTTTCTTTTCATCTTTTTCATTGTTGTTGATTTTTTATTTGCTCAGTCTTTATGTTTTTCTTTTTTATGTGTAGGATTGTTAGTTTCCTTTGTGGTTACCTTAATATTTGCCCCTATTTTTCTAAGTTTAAACCAGTCTTTTATATCTTTAGATTGCCTTGACTTCCTCTCCATATGAAGGATCTATGACTACATTTTTTTGTCCCTCTTTTTTGTTTTAATGTTGTCATCTTTTACATATTGACATCTCTGTTTCCCTATTTTCAGTGTTTTAGCTTTGATTTATTTTTGTGACTTCCCTACCTGGGTTGATATCTGGTTGCTCTGTCGTGTGTTCTAGTCTTGGGTTGTTATCTGGTGTTATCAATTTTCTAACCGGAGGACTCCCTTTACTATTTCTTGTAATGTTGGTTTGCTTTTGCAAATTCCCTAAACTTCTGTTTATCTGTAAATGCCCTAATTTTGCCATCATACTTGAGAGAGAGTTTTGCTGGATATATAATTCTTGGCTGGCAGTTTTTTTCCTTCAAGGCTTTCCATGTGTCATCCCATTGCCTTCTTGTCTGCATGGTTTCTGCTGAGTAGTCTGAGCTTAGTCTTATTGACTCTTCCTTGTAGCTGACTTTTTGTTTATCCCTAGCTGCTCTTAAATTTCTCTTTTTGTCTTTGGTTTTGGCAAGCTTGATTATAATATGTTTTGGTGACTTTCTTTTGGGATCTACCTTGTGTGGGGTTCAATGAGTATCTTGGATAGATATCTTCTTATGTTTCATGATACCAGGGATGTTTTCTGCCAGCAAATCTTCAACAATTCTCTCTGTGTTTTCTGTTATTCCTCCCTGTTCTGGTACTCCAATCACTCATAGATTATTCCTCTTGAGAGAGTCCCCCATAATTCTTAGGGTTTCTTCATTGTTTTAAATTCTTTTGTCTGATTTTTCCTCAAATAAATTTATGTCCAGTGCTTTATCTTCAGTCTCACTAATTCGACTTCCATTGCCTCAATTCTGCTGCTCTGACTTTCTACTGAGTTGTCTAATTCTGAAACTTCATTGTTAATCTTCTGGATTTCTGATTGCTGTTCTCTGTGGATTCTTGCAGCCTGTTAAATTTGTCATTATGCTCTTCTATAATCTTCTTAAGTTCCTCTGTTGCTTTGTCTGTGTGTTCCTTGGCTTATACTGCGTTTTGCATCATCTCCTTCCTGATCTCTTAAAGAGTTCTGTATAGTAATCTTTTGTATTCTACCTCTGGTAGTTCCATGAAATTCCCTTCCTCCAGAAAATTTCTTGATTCTTTGTTTTGGGAGCTTGCTGAAGCCATTATGGCCTACCTCTTTATGTCATTTGATATTGACTGTTGTCTCTGAGCCATCAATCAGTTATTATATTTGTTTATGTTTGCTTACTGTGTCCTGGCTTCTTGTTTTGTTTTGTTTTGATGTGCCCAAATAGGCTGCTCATGTGAGCTAGTTTGATTATTGGCACCTTGGAAGTTCTGAAGTCCTGTCACCAGGTTGTTAGATCTGTCGGTAGGTATGTGAGCCCAGGAGTCCATTTACTTTTCTTGTATGGATTCAACTCAGGTGTCCAGATAGTCAGTCGCCAAGTGTGTGATGCAGCTCTCACCTACAGTCCTAGACAGGCAGGGATGACTGGTGTAGGCACAGATTTCTGGCTGCAGTAGGGGGTCACGCACTGAGCAAGGCGTGACCTGAGTGTCTGGGAGGAAAGAATGTCCCTGTTCCCTAGACTGTGTACGTGGTTGGGTTTTGCGGCGGACTATGGCCACCCAGTGCTGTTGGCTGTAAGGACTGGGAGGCACCACTTATTCTTTGTCCCCTATTGAAGGTAGCTAGGTGGCGTGGGTGGAGCCATCAGTCCTCAGGCCCCTGATGTGGGTAGGTGAGGACCCTACTTAATGGGTAGAGCAGTGTCAAATGTCACGAACCTGCCACTTCACCAGATAGCTGATATAGTTGAAGTTAGACTTCGAGTATATACCCTGTTGTACTGTGGTAATGAGGGCCTATGCTGTTGAAATGGGCCTACACAGGTGTATGCAGAGGTGAAAGGCAGTCAGAGTCCATGGACCACTTATGCCTATGCCTGGTCATAGGAGTTGTACTTATCCTGAGTTCCCGGCTTAGGAAAGCTGTCAGATTATTTTTTTCCTGTTTATTAATTTGTTCCCTCTCTAAGGCTGGGAGAATGGCTCGGGGCAGGTGATGAGTCTGACTTCTGGTCCAGGGGACTCAGCAATCACTGACACCAGCCCCGGACCCAGTGCAGAGCCAGGGGGCTGCAGGTAAATGGGAGAGAAGTTTTTCCCAAGGGGGGTTGTTTTTGGATCCACGTGGTAGGTCAGATGCATGTACTTATCTTTTTCTGATTAAGTGTGGCTTTTCACTGGTTCTGGAGGCGTGAGTAGACTCTCTGCTGCTGGGTCTCTCCCAATGTGGAAAATGCCAGTGCTTGCCTTACTGCACATGCCAGCCTATCAGGTCTGAAGTGTGCCGGCTCCCACCAGATCAGGTCTGGCAACTCCTCACTGCTTCCAAATCACCTCTCCCTCCCCTTCCACTCAGTCTGATTCCTCAGCTTTGCCTTTGATGTTCAGGGCTCTTAGTTTATTGCATATAATCAATTCACTTTTTTTTTTCCGGGTCTTTGTTGTAAGAGGGACCACAGGAAGTGTCTGACTACTCCACCATCTTGGCCTTGCCTCAAGGCTGTGGCCTTTAATCTTCATCAGTAAGTGCTTCAAGTCCTCTTCACTTTCAGCAGGCATGACTGTGTCATCTGCATATCACAGGTTGTTAATGAGCCTTCCTCTAATTCTGATGCCTCATTCCTCTTCATATAGTCCAGCTTCTCGGATTATTTGCTTAGCATATAGATTGAATAAGTATGGTGAAAGGATAAAACCCTGATGCACACCTTTCCTGACTTTAAAGCACACAGTATCCCCTTGTTCTGTTTGAACAACTGCCTCTTGATCTGTGTACAGGTTCCGAGTGAGTACAGTTAAGTGTTGTGGAATTCCCATTCTTCACAATGTTCTCCATAATTTGCCAGGATCCATACAGTCAAATGCTGGCGTCTAGCCAATAAAACACAGCTAAACATCTTTCTAGTGTTCTCTGCTTTCAGCCATGATCCATCCGACATCAGCAGTTATATCTCAAGTTCCACATCCTCTTCTGAATCCGGCTTGAATTTCTGGAAGTTGCCTGTTAATGTACTGCTGCAACCTCTTTTGAATGATCTTCAGCAAAATTTTACTTGTGTGTGATATTAATGATATTGTTTAGTAATTTCCACATTCTGTTGGAACACGCACAAACATGGATCTCTGCATATTGGTGGCCAGGTAGCTGTCTTCCAAATAACTTGGCATAGATGAGTGAGTACTTCTTGTGCTGCATCTGTTTGTTGGAAACATCACAGTTGGTATTCTGTCATTCCTGGAGCCTTGTTTTTCACCAAGGCCTTCAGTGCAGCCTGTACCTCTTCCTTCAGTACCATTGGTTTTTGATTATATGCTACCTCCTGAAATGGTTGAATGCTGACCAGTTCTTTTTGGAACAGTGACTCTGTATTCCTTCCATTTCTTTTAATGCTTCTTGAGTCGTTTAGAATGTTCCCCCATAGAATCCTTCAATATTGCACCTTGAGGCTTGAATTTTTTCTTTAGTTATTTCCGCTTGAGAAATGATGAACGTGTTCTTACATTTTGGTTTCCTATCTCCAGGTCTTTGCCCATTTCATTGTAATTCTTTTACTTTGTCTTCTCAAAACTGTTTGAAGTCTTCTGTTCAGCTCTTTTACGTCATCATTTCTTCCTTTCACTTTAGCTACTCTACATTCAAGAGCAAGTTTCAGAGTCTCTTCTGACATCCATTTTGGTCTTTTCTTTCTTTTCTGTCTTTTTAATGGCCTCTTGCTTTCTTCATGTATGATGTCTACTAGCTCTCCTTGGAAATCCTGTGGGGCAGTTCTACTCTGTCCTGTATGGTCGCTGTGAGTCAGAATCCACTTGACAGCAGTGAGTTTGTTTGTTTTATTATTCATTCCTTGACACTTTTATAGAAACTGAGATAAGTGGTCTAATTACAAACAGTTTTGATGGTGATGTTGATGATATGATATTGGATGTGTGGCTGTGGAAGCTGAAAACAAAGATGGTGTTACTTATAATCATGACTGCTACCTGGTTTCACAAGGCAAAAGTTGAAGATAATAAGTAACCTCACTTTTAGAAAAAGTAATTAGATTTATGTATATTCAACAGTCCCTGCTCTCTAACTTCTGCATTCCAGACAAACAGATGCCTGATTATCTGAGAGCTGCTAGGCAAGGATTGACCCCTTCAGACCTGTGACAGTAGCCTTTTTAAGCAAGCTAACATTTCAGGGATGAATGGATTTCAAAGGACATGTTAAGGAACCTCTGTAAAACCTGCTAAAACTGCTCAAACTTCTCTGATTCCTTTGTTCCCCTCTGAGTGTCTAAACCCAGATGCTGCCATGTTCCTTTGGAACACACTGTTCAGGCTGTGTGTTCCCTGATTCATGAATTACCAATTGAATAATAAATCTCTAGTACATGCTTACCTCAGAGATATTGCAGGTTTGGTTCTAGGCCACCACAGTAAAGCAAGTCCATGAATTTTTGGTTTCCCAGTGCATATAAAAGTTACATTTACACTATACTGTAGTGTGTTAGCAGCCTTGGTGGTGCAGTGGTTAAGAGCTTGGCTGCTAAGCAAAAGGTCGGCAGTTCGAATACACCAGCCACTCCTGGGAAACTCTGTGGGGCAGTTCTACTCCGTCCTGTAGGGTTGTTATGAGTTGAAATCAACCAGTGGCAATGTGTTTGGTTTTTGGTTTGGTAGTCTATTAAGTATGCAGTAGCATTATGTCTTCCAAAAAAAAAAAAAAAAAGAACAATGTATATACTTTAATTAAAAAATACTTTATTGCTGAAAATGCTGACCATCATCTGAGCCTTCAGTGAGTGTAATCTTTTTGCTGGTGGAGGGTCTTGCCTCCATGTTAATGGCTGCTAACTGTTCCGGGTGGTGGCTGCTGAAGGTTGAGGTGGCTGTGGCAATTTCTTAAAATAAGACAACAATGAAGTTTGCTGCATCGATTGACTCTTCCGTTCATGAAAGATTTCTCTGTAAAATGCCATGGTGTTGATAGCATTTTACCCACAGTAGAACTTCTTTCAAAATTGGAGTCAGACCTCTCAAACTGTGCTGCTACTTTATCAACTAAGTTTATGTAATATTCTAAATCCTTTGTTGCCATTTCAACAATGTTCACAGCATCTATACCAGGAGTAGATTCCATCTCCAGAAACCACTTTCTTTGCTAATCTATAAGAAGCAACTCCTCATCCATTAAAGTTTTATCATGAGATTTCAACAGTTCAGTCACATCTTCAGGTTCCACTTCTAATTCTAGTTTTCTTGCTGTTCCACAACATCTGCAGTTACTTCCTCTCCTGAAATCTTGAACCACTCAAAGTCATCCATGAGAGTTGGGATCTCTTCCAAACTCCTGTTAATGTTGATATTTTGACCTCCTCCCATTAATCACAAATGTTCTTAATGACATCTATAATGGTGAATCATTTCCAGAAGATTTTCAGTTTACTTTGCCCAGATCCATCAGAGGAATCACTGTCTACAGGAGCTGTAGCCTTACGAAATGTATTTCTTAAATGATAGGACTTGAAAGTAGAAATTACTCCTTGATCCATGGACTGCAGAATGGATGTTGTGTTAGCAGGCATGAAAACAACGTTAATCTCTTTGTACATCTCCATCAGAGCTCTTGGGTGACCAGGTGCACTGTCAATGAGCAGTAATATTTTGAAAGGAAACTTTTTCTGTGTAGTACGTCTCTACAGTGGGCTTAAAATATACAGTAAACCATGTTGTAAACAGATGTGCTGTCATCCTGACTTTGTTGTTGCATTTATAGAGCATATGCAGAGTAGACTTAGCATAGTTCTTAAGTGCCCTCGGATTTTCGGAATGATAAATGAGCATTGGCTTCAACTTAAAGTTACCAGCTGCATTAGCCCCTAACAAGAGTGTCAGCCTGTTTTTTTGAAGCTTTAAAGTCAGATATCGACTTCTCTTCTCTAGCTATGAAAGTCGTAGATGGCATCTTCTTCCAGTGTAAGGCTATTTTGTCTACATTAAAAATCTGTTGTTTAGTGAAGCCATTAAATTATCTTAGCTAGATCTTCTGGATTACTTGCTGCAGCTTCTACATTGGCACTTTCTGCTTCACCTTGCATTTTTATGTTATGGAGACTGCTTCTTTCTTTAAACTTCATGAACCAACCTCTTCTAGCTTCAGACTTTTTTTCTGCAGCTTCCTCACCTCTCTCAGTCTTCACAGAATTGAAGAGAGTTAGGGTCTTGCTCTGGATTAGGCTTTGGTTTAAGGGAATGTTGTGGCTGGTTTAATCTTCTATCCAGACAGCTAAAACTTTCTCCATATCAACAATAAGGCTGTTTTGCTTTCTTATCATTCACAGTGTGTTCACTGTAGTAGCACTTTTAATTTCCTTCAAGAACTTTTCCTTTGCATTCACAGCTTGGCTAACTGTTTGGCACACAAGACTTAGCTTTCGGCCTATCTCGACTTTCAACATGCCTTCCTCACTAAGCTTAATCATTTCTAGCTTTTGATTTAAAGTGAGAGACCTGTGACTCTTCCTTTCACTTGAACACTTTGAACCCATTGTAGGGTTATTAAGCCTAATTGCAATGTGTCTCAGGGAAGAGGGAGGCATTAGGAGAGGGAGAGAGACAGGAGAACGTCTGGTCACTGGAGTAGTGAGAACACACACAACATTTATTAAGTTTGCTGTCCTATATAGGTGTAGTTAGTGGCACCCCCAAAGTAATTACAATAGTAACATCAAAGCTCATTGATCACAGATTACCATAGCAGATATAATAACAATGAAAAAGTTTGAAATATTGCATAAATCACCAAAATCTGACATAGAGTCACAAAGCAAGCACATGCTGTTGCAAAAAGGGCGCCAATAGACTTGCTCAATTCAGTGTTGCTACAGCCTTCAATTTGTAAAAAATGCAATATCTGCAAAGTGCAGTAAAGCAATGCACAATAAAATGAGGTATGCCTGTATTGTTTTTAACCTTTTTTCTGTTCTCAAAAATTCTTTTACAGATTTTTGCCCTTTTGTAATAA
This sequence comes from Dugong dugon, assembly GCA_030035585.1. Classification (NCBI taxonomy): domain Eukaryota; kingdom Metazoa; phylum Chordata; class Mammalia; order Sirenia; family Dugongidae; genus Dugong; species Dugong dugon. The sequence goes on from CM057473.1 coordinate 42,087,419, forward strand.
CAATTTAATTCAACATAGTTTACTAGTTATCTGCAGCTTTCCTAGTTTGCACCTTCTAAACAATGGCATTTTAATCTTCCTTTTAAAATTTATTTGCATGTTTGGATAAACCTATGACAAGTGGGTTGACGCAAAAATCCTAAAAGTTCTAGTGAAAAAATGACGACCAGTACCCTTGAAAGTACGTATACACCTTTCTGTATTCTATAATGCCTAACATTGAGTCTTGAATATAATAATAAATCTTTGTTGAAATAATATTAAAGTATGTTATGTAAAATCAAGCAACATTTCCGTGACTCTGTATACCCTGATGAGGTTGGTTAAAATCCATCCTCATTATGTCAGTGTTAGTGTAATCGAGTAACCACCCCCCCAAAAAAAAATATGCAGGAAAAAATTTCCCTTCTGTTTTCAAGAGAGAAAAAGAAAAAATAATAATAAAAGGCTAACTTTCTAACTTTTATTTATGTAATTTCTTCTTAGACTCAAACTCATTTTTTTTCTTTTTCTTGATGAAAAACGACTGTTGTTTCTTTTTAAAGTAAGGATTTCAGTAGTTCTTTTAGAGCTTTCTTCTATAATACAGAGATGGTTGTGCATTGAGATGGTCATTATATTTTAGATAAAACTTTCAAATAAGTACTCATAATCTCTTTTTTAGAGCTATAAAAAACAATGATTTAAGTGCATTTCAGACATTGAGTTACATTACATAATATTCTTACACAAAAAAAATAGGAAGTGTCAAAAGCCCATGGAACACCAGTGGGAAATATAAGAAAGGATAGAACTAGAAACATAAAAGCATCTCTGACACTGTGTAAACAATTGAGCAGGGTCAATGGTTTGGGCTAAATGGAGCACTTCTGTTTAGCAGATGAGAAAGTCATGATATTTATTAACTGTAAGACTAGGAAATCCAAGACTAAAGCCAAATAGTCCATTATACCTGTTTAAACTCTGCAATTGAAACAAATGCAGATAATTCATTCCTAAACAAAGCTACCTAGTTTGTAGATCAAAGTGCTGAAGATGCCAGAATGGAGGAACTATGTCTTGCTGTTAACTAGGCTCATGCAAATTTCCTTTCCTTGTATTATTATACTTTAGCCATTGGCATACCTGAACAATTTCATGGAGAAAGCACAATTTGTGATGTGACTTGTGTTAATGACCTTGCTCAGGAGCCCAGTAATGATTCTGAAGTTTAGTGACCTTGTGATGGGTCATAGTCACACCTGTTTTCTCCTTGGGTCTCTATGGTAGGCTCTTGTGTCTAAGGGCAGAATTTAGGAACGATTATGAGGCTGAAGCTGATAAAACTGTGCCAAGTAAGATGAGGTTGTAGAGGTTCTTGGAAATTGTAAAGTAGGAAGGTGTGAAAATGAGGAAGAACCTTATGAGTTAAATTTTTATTCAACTGTTAACAATTCATTATTTAGATAAGGTTTTCATTGGCAGTTTCTACTATGTAATATAATTTGCGTTCCAAATTACAGCAATTTAGTTCACTTGATTTATTCTTAAATTCATTAAGTAGAATATTATAAAATTTGAATGTTTTGCCTTTTTTTATATTTAAGTTATAGTCAAGGAAAACAGTTTCTTGTTTTTATAGCTTATTTTTTCCATCAGGACTGGAAAGGAATGATTTATTTTCCAGAAGGGACAGAGACAGAAGTTTGAACATGAATTCTGAAAAAGATCTTTTAGTAGAGTAGAAATTTGGAGAGGATGAGTTAAAAAGTTCTAGACTTGATTTTATTCTCTAATTTTGAGAAAACTACTTAACCTTACTATATTCATATTACCTTACCTGTCAAAATATGATTTCATACTTTCATATATTACTGAAGTGCTAGAGAAAATTAATCATGAAAAACACTTATATTTAAAACAACAAACAAGCAACAACAGAAACAAGAACAACAGCCACTGCAAAACAAAATATTTTAAGTACACCTAATGAACACATACTGATAATGCTTGTAAAAAAAAATTGTTTTGTTATTTTTAAGAAATCTTGATCCTCTGTGGAAGATGTTGCTGTAAACATAATGCCAATACACATGTTGACATATGACGAGTAAATATAATCTATATTTAAAGCAGTCTGTGTTTAATTTGAATTTTTTGGAAATTAAATATTGATTCTGTCCCTGTGTGAGAGTGGATACTCAGAGTATACAGATCTGGAAGTAAAACACTTTGATTTTTGTCAATCAGAAGTATGCAATTATGTCAAAACTGAGTTGATGTGATAACTTGAATGTCAGTTCAAAGTAGGATCTAAACAGGATGGCATTCAAATATACTGCTGTAAAATTTAACATATAAAGGTGTATGTTTATTTATATATCTACAATTTTAGGTAAGCCAATTATGTGTGTTATCAGAACATGTTATCAGGAGGGACCAGCCCCTGGAGAAGGACATCTTGGTAAACTAGAGGGTCAGCGAAAAAGAGGAAGACCCTCAAATGAGATGGATTGACACAGTGGCTGCAACAGTGGGCTCAAACATAACGATTGTAAGGACAGCACAGGACCAGGCAGTGTTTTGTTCTATTGTACACAGGGTCACTGTGAGTTGGAACCAATTCGACGGTACCTAACAACAACAAAAATTGTATATGCTCATGATGTGAGAAGGATTTTGTTTGTTTATTTGCTTGTTTGTTAAGAATTATGAGACATCATAGAGTGTGTTATAGTCGGTGGAACATGGAACAGTCAGAAGCCTGGACTAGTATGTTGCTACTAAGTGACCAAGTAAGTTATTTTATCTTTCTGGGCTTTATTTGTAAAATAAAGTCTCTGTAAAATAAATAAATAAGAAGAAATGCTGTTCTTCTTTTTGTATTCAGTCTGTTGAAGAAAGTTCTCAGACATGTATTTACTATTGTCTGAACTTACAAAGATATTGATAAATTTTTTAACTTGATTCACGTATCATTAATTTGAATTTTTACAAAATATTATCCCTAAAATAATAGATACTTTCTTTAGTGGGTTGATTTGCCTACTCCTTGTTAAAATTTTCAAAATGAATATAAATGTTAATCTCATCTTTTTTTGTTGTACATTTTGAATAAAGATGTTCTATTATACATTACAAACCAATATGCTAAATATTTTAAACTAATATCCCCTAAGTTTACTAAAGGGGATGGAGATAAAGAGTAGATAACTTTCTCAAAGGCAAGAAATTAATACTGTGCTTTTTAATCCTAAACCAAAAAATTACCAAACCCGTTGCTGTCAAGTTGATTCCAACTCATAGCAGCCTTAAGTGCTTATTGTTCTCATATTTAACCCAATATTATCAAATTTGCCTTTATCATTTATTATTTTCTTTTAGAGCAAAATGACTAATTCTCATAATTTCTAAGATACTGAATAAAGTTAGTACTGGTAAGTTAAGATATTTTCAGAGATAAATATAATTTCTAAACATTAATAGGAAAATTATATGTATGTCTATGTATTGTGTTGCTTTTTAAACAAAGTATATTTTTACAACTGCCAGCCTACTCCTTCTATTTGTTCTTTGGTTTATCTAATTTTTCATTTATTATTATATGTGTAAGTAATTATATTGTCATTTTTAATCTTTAACTAAATAGTAGGTGTTGGTATTGCTATGTTTACAATTTTGTCATTAAATTAAAAATTTAAAAAAATTATGGATTTCTCATTGAAGTTAATGTTGATTTTTTTTTCCTCTTCCAACTGAGTGAACGGTATTTTTGCACTGTGGTAAGGACTAGATAACTTCTGTGTAAAGCCAGCAGGAGGAGCTCTCACCTTACTGGGTTCAGTGTAATTTGTGTGCTTGAAAACCTGAATTTGTGGAGATTTTGTATATGAAACAAATAATACAATTAAAACATTTACCTCATATGATGGTATTAAAAATCTCAAAATCCTCTATTTTATTTTAATATAAATGTATCAATGTGTGAAATGTAGATTTTAACGTTTATTGCTCTTCAGTTTTAAAAGATACAGTTACAGTTTAAAGGAGCCCTGGTGGTGCAGTGGTTAAAGTGCTTAGCTGCTAACCAAAAGGTCAGTGGTTCAAACCCACCAGCTACTCCACAGGAGAAAGATGTGGCAGTCTGCTTCCATAAAGATTACAGCCTTGGAAACCCGGGAGGGCAGTTCTACTCTGTCCTGCATGGTTGCTGTGAGTCTGAATCGACTCAGCAGCAACAGGTTTTGTTTTGGTTCTATGGTTGCAGTTTAATGAGGAAAATAAAGCAGTTAGGCAAATCTTGTTTCTTGAAGGTACTAAGAAACTAACAAAAATTCTTCCTAAGGACCTACATTGATGTAGGTAAATGCACATTTTTTTAAAATTTATTTTAAAATGAATGTATTTCGCAGTTTGCAGTGATAAATACTGAGAACTTAAACTCTTTTAGAAAGAATAATAATATCAATTAATTGGTTAATTGATCATGCTTTTTATATACAATCTATGAAAAATAAAATCTCTGTTGATAAACTTCAACATATAGTAGGGGTTTTTGAATACTCTTCTCCAATAACCCTGTCAATTTAAATGTTGTGATTTATAGGTAGTAATGGCGAGTTTTCTGTAGAAAACATTGATGAGGGAATAGGATTAGAATTTATGTAGGTTTGGAATCAGCAAAAAAAAAAAAAAAGATGTTTCTCTGCATCTACACAAATAGAGAAAACAATTGAATTTTTATGTTAGAAATTAAAAAGATGAGAAAAACAACACTTTTTATAAAAGATTTAAAGCAGGGTATTCTGGAGTTAGTTTCCTTGGGTAGAATCTAAATTCTGTCCCTCTGATCTCAAGGGAAATTACTTAACCCTTTAGACCTCAGTTTTCTCATCTGTAAATTCTGTATTTAGGGGAAAAAAAAAAGACAAAACAGCTTCATAGGACAGTGAAAAAATGAATATATTTAAAGTCCTTGTTGCAATGTCTCTGAATTAGTATCATTTTACCAGCTTGCTCAGGAAATAATGAGGTATTCCAACAATACAAATGTGCTAGGTGAGTGACATTAAACTTTTGAGTGCCCAAAAGTGACATAAAACTTTTGAGTGCTCATACTTCTGAACTCTGTTGAGTAGTATATACCAGAAATTGAATAACTTTCATTTGATATAAGATAAACTTATAGAGTGACACCTGTGAAAGCCAGAACTCTACAGGACTGCTTTGTTTTTCCAGGCCTTGAAAGTTTTCTGCCTTTAACAAGCTGGAGTCATACAATTTTTATATCACTCATTTTAGTGGAAAATGTTTGCGTTTTCCTTCTCTGACAGGTTTTTGCCTTACACAGTGTCTTAGTCATCTAGTGCTGCTGTAACAGAAATACCATAAGTGGATGGCTTTTAACAAAGAGAAATTTATTCTCTCACAGTCTAGTAGGCTACAAGTCCAAATTCAAGGCATCAGCTTCGGGGGAAGGCTCTCTCTCTGTTGGCTCTGGAGGAAGGTCCTTGTGATGCATCAGTCTTCCCTTGGTCTGGGGGCATCTCAGCACAGGAACCTCAGGTCCAAAGGATGCGCTCTGCTCCTGGCACTGCTTTCTTGGTGGTATGAGGTTCCCATGTGTCTCTGCTCGCTTCTGTCTTTTATATCTCAAAAGAGATTGGCTTAAGACACTATCCAATCTTGTATACCTCATCAGCATAACTACCGCTAATCCATCTTATTAGATCATAGTGATTGAATTTACAACACCTAAGGAAATCACATCAGATTACAAAATGGTACACAGTTATACAATACTGGGAATCATGACCCAACCAAGTTGACAGATACTTTTGAAGGACACAATTCAATCCATGACACTCCACCCTTTGGCCCCCCAAAATTCATGTCCTTGAAACATGCAAAACATATTAATCTCATCATATCACAGCAAAAATCTTAACTCCAAGTCCAGAATCCAAAAATTCCTCTTCATCTGTGAAATCTAGAATACAAGTTAGCTGCTTCTAAAGGTACAATGGCAGAATAAGCACAAGCTAGACATTTCCATTACAAATGGGAGAAACTGGAGGAAAAGTAGGGATAACAGGCACCAAGCAAGTCAGCAGAACACATTACATTAGCCCTCAAAGCTTTGAAAATAATCTGTTCTCTGAGATAATTTACACAGTCGCCCTGCCTTCCAGACTGTTCATATTGGCCACAGTCTCTGGATTCTGAGTGGAGGCCCCTTGGCCCTGAGCTTCAGCTCCGCCTTCCAGGCTTACTGGGAAGGCAACTCTGCTCCCTTGGCTTTAGGCGCACCATTCTCCTAGTTTGTCGAGTGATATCTCCACCCTTAGAAACACCAGAGGCCGTGGCTCCACCCTTTGAAACCCCTGAGGTCATGGCCATACCTTTTGAAACTGAGGCAGCTCAGCTTCTTGTGTTTCTTGTCTCTTCAGCTTCTGCTTCCTGTGGTCTCTTGGCCATCGGGCCTCACGCATGCATCTGCCCTGCTGGGATAAGTGTTCCAAAGCTTGGTAATTCTACCAATAAGTGTCCAGAGGCACCCTATTCTTCCAGGAAGCCTTCTGTGCACAGGCACTCAGCTCTCTCGCTCCGTGGGTGGCAAGCCTAGCTCTACCAACAAGTGCCTGGAGGCACCCCACTCCACCAGGAAGACTCCTGGGCACAGGCACTCAACTCTCTTGCTTTGTGGGTCAGCTCCAGCACTGTCTCACACTGGTCTTCTGGTTTTGCTGCTGCTGGTTCTCTGCCGCTGCCCCTCCTCTGCTGGTGCAGGTTCTCTGCTGCTGCTGGTGCTCTGCCACTGCTGCACCTCTAGCCATTCACAGTTTTAAAACTGCTTCCATATTTTAGGTATCTTTTAGAGCAGCACCCCACTCTCTGTACCAAATTCTGTCTTAGTCATCTAGTGCCGCTATAATAGAAATACCAAAAGTGGATGGCTTTTAACAAAGAGAAATTTATTCTCTCGCAGTCTGGTAGGCTACAAGTCCAAATTCAAGGCATCAGCTCCAGGGGAAGGCTTTCTTTCTCTGTCGGCTCTGAAGGAAGGTCTTTGTGATACATCTGTCTTCCTTGGTCTGGGAGCATCTCAATGCAAGAACCTCAGGTCCAAAGGATGCCTTCTGCTCCTGGCACTGTTTTCTTGGTGGTATGAGGTTCCCATGTGTCTCTGCTTGCTTCTTTCTTTTATATCTCAAAAGAGATTGGTTTAAGACACTATCCAATCTTGCATACCTCATCAGTATAACTGCCTCTAATCCATCTTATTTGATCATAGTGATTGAATTTACAACACCTAAGGAAATCACATCAGATTACAAAATGGTACACAATTATACAATACTGGGAATCATGACTCAGCCAAGTTGACATTTTTTGGGGACACAATTCAATCCATGGCACACAGATTCCAGCTTTCACAGGTTTTATGTAGTTTTTAGTATTTAGTCAATGATTCAATGATACCTCCAGCTTTTTCTCTGTGAAGTTATTGTATTTTATACTGCGTGAACCCAGATATTATATATATATGTGTATATATATGTGTATATATGTACACATACACACGTCTGTGTTATATATCATCCTTTACTGCACTTTCTATTTGAATTTCTAATCTATTAATTCTCAGCTTGTTAGAACTGTATGATAATATGGAGTAAATACAACTATAAAAATGACCTTTAAAAAAGCTCCAATCCTTGTCTCCATGTGTCCCTTTTTGTGATGTCAGTAGCCTTTGGAAAGCATTAGTTAGGTACATTAATTCATTAGGAGTAGCAAATGCTTATAGCCTAGTTCAATTATTCCTTCTTCATTTATTAGTTACAGTATTTCAAGATAGAGAAATATTCTTTCATTAACCATGTTGTTACTCAGTGGCAACTTAGGTAGAAAAATCAAAATGTTTGGGTTTTGTTCAGTTTATTTACCAGTTTTTAAAGTAATGTTTTCTGAAAAAGTGAGCAATAAGTATATTTTGTCATTATGATATCTTAATGTTAGTAGCCTTGTGTATGAACAAATTATCTGATTTTTGACAGTGGAAGCCTATGCAAGTTGTTTTCTAAGTCCCTTTGATATGTTCCTAGTAGACATTAAGAGTTTCCTTGTTTTCTGGTATGATAAGGATCACCTCGATGGCAACAAGTTTGTGAGTAGACTTACTAAAATGATAGAGAAAAATGAAAACATAGGTCCACATAAAAAGCTGTATATGAAAATTTCTAGTGGCTTTATTCATAGTGTGCCCAAATTGAGAATGGCCCAGATGTCCGTCAGCTGGTGAATTTCATACAATGGAATACTGAATCTTCAGCATAAAAAGCTGACTATTGATACATGCAGTAGCATGAGTGAATCCCAGATACATTAGGCTAAGCAAAAGAAGTCAAACACAAAAGGCTACATGCTATCTGATTTTTCTGGAATCAGAAAAGGTAAAACTATAGGGAAATAAATCAGATTAGTGCTTGCCAAGGGTGGTGTGTAGGGAAGGGAGTAACTACAAAGGGTTAGAAGAGAACTTACTGAGGTGATGGAAATATCCTGTAGTGTAATTGTGGTGGTAATTACATAGATGTGTGGGTTTGTCGAAATTTGTAACATGTACACCTAAAATGGTGAATTTTATTATAAGTAAATCATATATGAATAAATCTCAAAAAAGATAATAGGGGAACTGTAAAAATGGCATGGGGGCAGTGTCTGACCTCTCCAACCCCACAATGGGGAAGGAGAACCCAAATCAACCGCACAAGGCTGACTTCCATGAGGGTGGAGGCCAGACAAGCCACCCCTCGCTGCCATCTTTACTAGTTCTGACACCAACTGTCCCTCACACAACACTCTATACTTCTCTGCTGGTTCGATAATTCATTGCAATGGCCACACAGAACTCATAGACCATACTCACAAATATGGGGTTTATTAGGGGAAGTAAAGATTACAATTCATGTTCAGGAACACTCAGGACACAGTTTTTCCATCAGGACAACCTCTTCCCAGCTGTGCTCACAGGTACTCCTCTTCCTGGCCCTAGGCCTCTGCCCAAAGGCACTAAGCTTTCAATCTCTGTGGGCTGGGAAGCCTACCATGCAGTCTTCTGCTGCTGGGTCTCAGCTGCTGGGTCTTTCCTGATACCGCTGCTGGGTCTTTCCTGACACCACTTCTCACAGTCTTCAGGGTTACAGCTTGCTCTCTCTGTCTATGTCTCTCTCTTTTGCTTGCTCTATCTCTGTCTTTCTGTCTGTCTGTCTCCTGCTTCCGGGAACTTCTCAGTGCATGGATCCTGGGTCCAAAGGACACACTCTCTGCCCCTGGCTATTCTTCCTTGGTGGTGGTAGGATCCTCTCTCTGCTCTGGAATTGGCTCTCTATTAAGGCAAAGCTGACCAATCTCCTAGTAGGCCACAATTAGCCTATCACACAGTCCCACCCAATCACCTAGGTAGGCGTTATAAGACCGTGGGTAGAAGGCCACACAAAAAACAGTCCATTACGCTGCAGGGACCTATAGATTAAAAGAGAAACAGCAACCGGTTATAACGTATAAAATTTATTTATCCTGATTTCCTGTTAAAATAAATTAAGACATAAGAGATTGTCATGGATTGAATTGTGTCCCCCAAAAAATGTGTGTAGCAACTTGGCTGGGTCATGATGCACAGTATTGTATGATTGTGTTATCTGATGTGATTTCCTTATGTGTTGTGAACTCTGTCACTATGATGAGAATTATATGTGATCTCCTTATGTGTTGTAAATTCCATCACTGTGATGACGTTACACTGATGAGGTTGACAAGATTAGATAGTGTCTTAATGCAATCTCTTTTGAGATATAAAAGAGAGAAGTGAGGAGAGACACATGGGAACCTCATACCACCAAGAAAGCAGTGCTGGGAGCAGAGCGTGTCCTTTGGACCTGAGGTTCCTGTGCAGAGAAGCTCCCAGACCAAAGGAAGATTCATGACACAGACCTTCCTCCAGAGCCAACGGAGAAAGCATTCCCCTGGAGCTGATGCTCTGAATTTGGAGCTGTAGCCTACTAGACTGTGAGCGAATAAACTTCTCTTTGTTGAGGCCATCTACTTGTGGTATCTCTGGTATAGCAGCACTAGATGACTAAGACAGAGATACTAAAAACTGACTAGATATTTGAAGATATTAAGGAATTACTGTTTATATTAGTGAATTAGGATACTATGTATTAAAAACGATTCTTATCTTAGAAATACATACTAAATTTTTTACAGATGAAATGATACAATGACTGTAATTTGCTTTGAAGAAATCATGCAATGAGGAAGTAGTTGTATGTGTATAGATGAAACAGGATTGGTCATGAGTTGGTAATTATTGAAACTGGGTTATGAGTACATGAGGATTCATTATACTGTTTTCCCTACTTTGTATGTTTGAGATTTTTCTATAAAAATTGAATTATAGCCATGTGTTGGAATCAACTCCACAGCAACTTTTTTTTTTGGATGTTAATCAATAGATTTTAACAGTACTAAATGAATACAATGTGTAAATAGAGTAAATAGACTTGAAGCACCTACTGATGAAGATCAAAGACTACAGTCTTCGATATGGATTACACTTCAACATAAAACAAAAATCCTCACAACTAGACCAGTAAGCAACATCATGACAAACCTCTTTAAAATGTTAAAAAGCAAAGATGTCACTTTGAGGACTAATGTGTGCCAGACCTAAGCCTTGATATTTTCAGTTGCCGCATATGCATGTGAAAGCTCGACAGTGAAAAAGGAAGAATGAAGAATTGATGCATTTGAATTAATGGTGTTGGTGAAGAGTATTGAATATATCATGGACTGCCAGAATAATGAAGAAGTACAGCCAGAATGCTCCTTAGAAACGAGGATGTCTAGACTTTGTCTCAAGTTCTTTGGACATGTTATCGGGGGGATCAGTCCATGGAGAAGGACATCATGCTTGGTAAAGTAGAGGGTCAATGAGTAAGAGGAAGACCCTCAATGATATGCATTGACACAGTGGTGGCAACATTGGGCTCAAACATAGCAACGATTGTGAGGATGGCACAGGGCCTGGCAGTGTTTCCTTCTGTTGTACATAGGGTTGCTATGAGTCCGAGCTGTCTGGATGGTACCTAACAACAACAGAGTTTACCCCAGAAAGGGATAGCTTCATTATTTAACAATGTATAAATTAAAAGTATCCTCAAATAAGAAAAATAATAGAATATTTATAGTAGATGTTAAATAGCAGATGCCACATAACCTATTTACCAAGATCATTTTCTAAACAATAAATAGAAAAAGCAAACAAAAAAACTTTCTAAACAAGATAAATAACTAAAATACATGCTGAGTTACCAAGACATTGTTTCTCTGAGTGTGGTCTATGCTCTACTGCAGTCTGGGGCATTTGGTGGTGCTATTTAAAAATAAAGAGCTGTTAACCATTGTCATAGGGCAACATGTGTACTAACTGTTAAATGAGAAGCTATTTTGTTCTATAAGCCTTCATCTAAAGTGAGAATAGCAGCACAATTGGAAGAGCGTAGTCAATGTCACTGAACTGTGCATGGAGAAATTTTTGAAATGGTGTATCTTCAGCTATGTATATTTTCACCAAAAAAAAAAAAAAAGATCAAGAAGGGAGAGGGTTGACGTGTTGTGGGGTTGTTAACCAATGTCATAAAACAATATGTGTACTACTGTTTCATGAGAAACTATTTGTTCTGTAAGCCTTCACCTGAAGTACAATAAAAAATAAAAAAATAAAAAAATAAATTTCAGGGAAACTTAAAAAAAAATAAAATAGTTGCTGAATCCTGGGCTGTATGTATATACTTGCTGGAAACACACAAAAAACCTCCCCAGCTGATTACAGTTTATCTTCCCAGCCTTCATTTCTATTCTCCTACTCCTCCAGACACAATCCTTGACCCTACTCCCTGCCCTAGCCACTAAGAACCTATGTAGTCATATCTCAGTTACTTAATAGAAAATATTTCTTATGAAAAAAAAAATTCTCACCACATCTGGCTGAAGATACCTGCATTCTAGCCCAGCTCAAACTGCACATCCTTCATGAAGTGTTCACAGACCTCTTTTCCCAACCTTAAAAAAAAATGCGTTGCCATGGAGTCAGTTCTGATGCAAAGCCACCCTATAGCCTATGTTAATTGCTAGGATATTATTTTAGAATTTAACAGATTATGAACTAATTATTTCTCTATGTGACTACCTTTTTGACCAGATTATGAGCTACTTTTGGTCAGGGAAAAAGAAGCATGGTTTTTATTTATTTATTCATTCATTCATTTACGTCAATTAGCATTAAGTATACTACCTAGCATGTATGATACTAATGTAATCTATGCTTTACAATAGTAGGTTTATTCAAAATGAATTTTCTTCTTTTCTAATCATGGAAGGGCATTAATAACAGAAAAAATGTGGAAGTCAGCTTTAACATGATGTGTTTTTCTTCAAATTGGTATTATAAAAAAGACTGTATGAAAGTGGGAAAAAATGTAAAAGTGGTTATTATATCAATGAAAAATATGCTATTAAAAATTACTTGGTTAAATCTCAGTTATTCAATTTTGTATTTTATTTAGCTTTGTTAAGCACAACTATACATATTTTAAAAATTAATTTGTAACCGCCTCATGCATTTCATCATTACTTAATATGATTAAGGATTATATACTAATATTTAATATATGTATAAATAAATTCAGAAAATAATGCACCTTATTAAAGCTAATGCAACTAATATTAGCAAGGGTAGTTAACATTAATGATCTTAATAACTTTAACGTAGTTTTGCATCAATTGAGAAACTCATGCAAGTTTTTTTATTTAATTTCAGTTGTGTTGCTTGATACAACAACTGTGCTGGGAGAGCTAGGATGGAAAACATATCCATTAAATGGGGTAAGTTAAAATGTCTTTAAAAAAATTGTCATCCTTGTTAGGATATTAGGGTCTGTTGTAATAAAGGAACAGTGCATCTTCGACTCTATTTGGGATGAATTTTGATATATAACTTAAGCCCCCATAAGGTTAAAATGCAATTCGAACTGGTTAGCAATGAGAATTATCTGTAAATTAAACATCCTTGCTTTCCTCTAAATTAGTGATTATTTGTTAATATAGTATTTATATGTGCAGTAACCTGGTGGTGCAATGGTTAAGCGCTTGGTTACTGACCAAAAGGTTGGCTGTTCGAATCCACCCAGCAGCTCCGTGGGAGAAAGTCCTGGCAATCTGCTCTGTAAAGATTACAGTCTAGAAAACCCTAGGGGGCTGTTCTACTCTGACACATGGGGTTGCTGTGAGTCAGAATTGCCTCATCAACACTCAATGACAACAGTAATGTTAGAATACTTACCACATAAATATTTTCTTTAGAAATAAATTTCTATATGCAAATTCAAGATGCTTTTCTATATACGTGTTTAATAAATTTGGTAATCTCAATGAGTGTCTGTGAACAAACTTTAGGCTATTATAACATCAATCAATCAATCAATATTAACAATTTAGTTTTTATTAGAAACTGAGTTTGTTCAACCTGGGTATATTTTTTGAACTTAGCAAGAGGATACATTGTGATTAGGTTTTCCTTAGTTCTGAGTACCATATTTTTATGCAAGTAGCACATGCCTTCTGTGTTTGCCAACTGCATCCTCCCCGCATGAGGTATTTTCATAAGTGCCCTATGCTCATTCTTTTTTATAGCAACATGTTAAAAGAAAATTGGCATAGTGGTGCGTATGAAAATACCTTGCGATGGGAAGACAAGGTTGGCAAACAGACGTAGAAAGAATGTGGTATTTGCGTAAAAATACAGTCATCGTTTTTGAAAGGCTTATAAAGATATGCAGTGTAGGTAGTGCAGTTTTTCAGCTGCTGACATTTTAGCTATATTTATACTTGATTTTTTATCTGTTTTGATATGTTTTGTATCATTTTTACATTGCAGTGTATTTTTACTTTTTTTTCCCTCTTAGGCCCAAATAAAAGTGTAGGGTAGTTTACAAAGCCTTTTAATTTAATTTTTGTTGATTTAAACAAAATGTTCAAAAATAGAGTCAACTACTTTTAGATATACTTGGGTTAGCTTTTCTTTCTCTTCTTAGAAATTTTATTTTTCTCATCACATTCTTAGTTGATATTTTTCCATTATTTCTTCATTGTGTCTATAAATTTAATTCTGAAAGAAATTGAATCAAACATGTTTCATCTTTTTTAAAATCTTTGAAATATTTCTGTTTGAATATGACATTTTATGTTGGTTATTCATTAAGCATGTGTATTTTTAACTAAAAAGCCTTATAAAGAGTTAAATCATCCTTTATTTGTTTAACAGGCAATTTGCTTCTTTAGATTTGTTTGTTTTATAGTCTGTGATTTTATTTTTTCTGAAATTTTTATTTTATTCCATAGAGCTCTAATCACACCATTCCTTAGAACAGTGTTCTTTTAAACTATGATTATGCTTTCATCTTCATTATCTTATTTCCATTAAGATGAATAAACATAAGTATTTGTTTAGTGTATTAAGTAGGTCACATTTATCATAACTACTTTCAAGAAATGAATGAAACTCTTCCGTAGAGTATTCTTCCAAGATATAAGGATATCCTCTCCTCAGTAGACAAAAGAAGTTATAAGAATTTACCTACAATTAAGTAGTTTAGAAACCCCATTTTTCTATTCTGTGAAAAAAAATTACAAAAACATTAAGATCATGTCACCAGTGGTGTTAGGAAGTCAAAGAATCACTTGAGGAATAGTAAGCTTTAAGCCCCTGCTGCAGTGATTGTGTTTATCTTTATCAGGCTGCATTTCAGAGCAGACTGGGAATCAGGAGACACAGGGACTTACAGAGTCACAAATGAACTGGCTGCTATGATTTTTGTAATGATTTTGACATAAAGTATCATTATTATCACAATATGATGAACATATTTTATAACAGATGTAGATGAAGCTATATGAATTAGACAAAACAGGTGAATCAAAGGGAACAACATAAAACAAACTATATAAATACGTTGTTTTAAAAACCTACAACTTCTGTGTTTTTCTCTTTTATTGAAGATTAGATTATTGGTAAGAATGAAGCTTTAATTAATGCTATTCATAGGTTAAAACAAGTAAGAATATAGTAAGGATGAAGAACTTTGACAAAAGTGTACCAAAAATGTCAAGAATGACACTAATCTATACATCAATACAGTTTAATAGAGCTACAGAATCCATTAGTTTATAAAATTTAAATCAGCATGTATATCTAATTGTTAAAATTCTTATTATACTTACTGAACATTGTATAATTTTTTTCAGGTTCTCAGACTTACTGCATCATGCTAATCTGAATGGCCATTTTAACAGCTTTTTTTTTTTTTTTCCCCCCAGAAACACTATTCAGTTGTTTTTTATAAACATATCATGGGTAGAAAAGACAAGCAGATTATATAGTTGGCAGTGTTATGATGTAAAGTATATCTGGTTTTCATGTGAATAAATTGTTTCCTAGGAATTACATTATGACTCGCAAAATTTTATTTCCATAAAGATTGAACTAAGAGATATTTTTGAAGTCATTATGATGTACTATGTAAAATATAGGTGATTTAATAAATGATTTTATAGACTTGTTTAACTTAAAATGGCCTTTCAGTGGCAGTATCTTGCTGATGTTGTTCCAGGGTTTGTTGTTAAGTGTTGTAGAAGCTATTCAGACTCATAGCAACCCTATCTGACAGAGTAGAACTTCCTCATAAGGTTTCCTTGACTGTAATGTTTATGGGAGCAGAGCACCACGTCTTTTCTTCTACTGAGTGGTTGGTGGGTTGGAATCACTAACCTTTTGGTTAGGAGTGGAGTGCTTAACCATTGTAACACCAGGGCTACTGTTACAGGGGTAGATATTCACAACATAACTATGTATAAAACCATTATTGGTCATTTGAATAGGAGGCAAGCCTAGTTAGTGAGTATGGAAAATAAGGAGTCTTGACAAAAATGACTTTTTTGGCTTGCAGAAATGAACACAGATTGTATTAGTTTTCCGAAAGCATAGTCTCAACTCTCATTTGTGGAAAGATTATAAATATACTTACTTTCTTTTAATCATACTACAGATTCAGTTTGACAAATTGCTCTTCTGTGTGCCTGTGGACCAACTGCCCATTAGTATGTTTAAGACAGATTTTTCTACACTCGAGCAGTACTGTAGTACAGAGATAATCTTACATAATATTAAGGCCAAATAAAGTGTCTTCAGGTAGTTTTTAAATAATGCTTTGTGAATAATAAAATGAGAGATTAATTTTGGTCAGGGAATATTGGTGTGGGGGCAGGTGGTGTATCAGCTTTGTCTTATAAAATGTGATGGAATTTCATGTGGGCAGCAAAAGAAGATAGAACATCGCTTCTAGGCAAAGGGAGTGGCTTGAGCAGAGGCACAGGGATGTCACACGTGTGCATGAAGTTTTAGGAATTTTGACAATCATTTGTCTGGCAGGAATACAAAGGAATGGGGGAGTATGGTGGGAAATAAAACCATAATCATTGCCTGAAGCCAGATTGTGGAACACTTAGAATTTCAGTAATTTATTTAATCTAGATAGTGCATTCTCAGTCCCAGGAAGTGAAAGTAAACACTTCGTGTATTTACTTAAATAATAGAAGGCTACTGAAAGTTTCTTGTGTTCAAGATGTTTGGGAAAAAAAGTCCTCTTATAAAATTGGAAAGAAAGAATACTCAAAATAGAGGTGACACGACATTATTGATATGCTGAGAACAGAGTAAATTAAACAGTTGTATCTGTATAGAGATTGACGATTTTAGAAGAGATTTGAATGTGTCAGAATTTGTGAATTAATGGTAGTAATTCTTAACGCTGTGCTCTCACTTTCTGATGTCAGCTTTATGTCTGTGTAATTAAAAGCTTGTAGGAACTATATCCTATAAGTGTCTCTTCCATCCTGTATTTGTCAACACAGTAGAGTAAGATAATAAAATTATGATAATCTAGGGTAGTAGCTAACAGATTACCATGATAACCAGTGAAAGAAAGTTGCATGAATAAAATTTTTGGCTTAGCAGTATAGAAGTTATGAAGTGATTTCACAAACATTAAGTATAGACCCTATGCCATGGCTTTTCTATTTGCAGTGAATAACAACCCAAATCCACTGCTGTCTAGTGTTCAGCTGATAACCAGTTTATTGAAAATCTTACTCTGTACAAAACCTAAGGACCCATTTAAATTTTGAAAATCTCTCGGGAAGGTCTAGTTGTGTTTAAAAAGTCATGCTGTTTTTAATGCTAATGAGAAAACAAAGAAACATGAAATACACTGCTTGTGCAATAGCTTTTACAAAAGAAAAAATTTAAATATCTATCTCCTGGGTTTATTCCTGTGATTTGATAATGCTGTGAAAGGAAACTTATATAAATTTTCTTGAAACGTTGAGTTCTCATGACTACTCTTTTACTTTTGGTATTTTTCTTTTTATTCAATGCCAGTATATAGCATTGCAGATTGAAGGTAAAATACAATTATAATAAGAGGACCTGTAGTTAGATGTGATATTCAGTATCTTTAAAAACCCATTATAGATTGGGGTCCATTCAGAGCCATCCAGCAGTGGGTATGCCATATTGGGGGTTCTTGGCTTAATATTAACTCTAATAACTGTTTTGTGAACCAGTTTTTTTCTATTTTGAATTTTCTATTGATACCATGTGTTTTCATTAATGGAAGCATGCTGAATCATTGAGTGTGCCTGAATTTTTGGTAAGTAGTTTGGATTTTTTTTCTTGCTCCCTCCTACAAGCCTAACCTAAGTGTTTAGTGGTACATATGAAGTACCACTAATTACGCCCCAGAGTCTCCACCGGGGGTCTGTTGTTACATATGTGTTAACAAATAACAATTTTCAAAATTTCTATTTTTCCTACCAAAAATTTAGCCACCTCATACAGTACCCTGTAAAAAACAGTAATTTGTGGCATGCACCCGTTACTTCCATTTCAAACAGTCATAACGGCCCCTACCTTGTGGCAGCATACACTGTCATTGGTGCAGAAGCTTCCCAGTAAACCTTCAGAGGAAAAGGGCTTGGTGCCTAGAGGTACCTGTGAGCACAGAAGGGATAATAAGTCACCGCTAATAATCAGAAAAAAGAATTTGTAAAATATTTTTAAAAAAGCATGATTTAAAAACATCTCGTTTCCTTTGAGCTTTAGTAATCATGTTTGTTATCTCTTAGTATTTAATAATTTGGTAACCACATACTAGTTATTATGGGTACTTACACCTGAATAAAACTTGATAGTTAAAATATAGCATTTAATAATAACAATAATTCCCTAAGATATGAAATTTATACTTAAATTACAAATACTTAATGTTAACGGAAGGAACTTATTTTTAAGCATTATATCAACTCATGTGAAAGGATAACTTCACCATTTATTTTTAATCATTGTAATATTTTGAGTAAGAAAATTAAAGATATTGCCCCAGATACTTTTTTTTCCATTCTCCTCTTTTAACTACGAGGTTAAAAAAAAAAAACCATTGCCGTCGAGGCGATTCCAACTCATAGCGACCCTATAGAACAGAGTAGAACTGCTCCATATGGTTTTCAGGGAGCAGCTGGTGGATTTAAACCGCCAGCCTTTTGGTTAGCAGCTGAACACTTAACCACTGCACCACCAAGGCTCCAACTATGAGGTAGTTAAGTTTAAAAACTCATCTTTTATGTATATATGATGGATCAGATATTTGTTATATAATATAATGTACATAAATACAGGCACTCCAATATTCAAAACCAAATTTACTTTTAACAGTCGTGTTCATTTTAATCAAAAATTAAGAAAAATTATTAATATTAAGAGAAAAAGGGGCTAAGTATTAGTTTTTATTTTTTGTTAATGATGACAACTAGAGATTGGAAAGCTTTGTTTTCCTCAAATGCTAAATACTTGTTTTGTATAAACCAGAAAAAAAAAGACCCATTGCCATCAAGTCAATTCTGACTCATAGCGACCCTATTGGACAGAGTAGAACTGCTCCATAGAGTTTTCAAGGAGCGCCTGGTGGATTTGAACTGCCGACCTTTTGCTTAGCAGCTGTAGCACTTAATTACTACGCCACAAGGGTTACAAAAAAAACCTGTTGCCATTGAGTCGATTCCGATATATTTTGCATGCTGTGACTTAGATGATTGTTAAGGCTTGAGTAATGCAAGAATCATGAAAGATACGTGGTGTTCACTGTTAGACATAATGGATTGGTGTAAGGAAAATTAATCTGAAATAGTTTGGAAAATAGGGATGCATGTCTAAATAATTTAGGGATTCATGTTTAAATAAAAGTTATGGATGAACCTGGGAACCAGTGATTTTTTTTTTTTTAAATAAGTGGAGGTATATACTATAATTAAGTGGTGTAAAAAGATAACACTGTTCAATAAATCAGAGCACATCAAATCTAAATATCACTTCTTTAAAGATAAAAAATCAAAGATTGAATGTATTTATACTAGAGAATGGAATATCTACTAATAAATAATTTCCATTTTATGTTATAATTTCTGTGTTTCATATAGTAAGGAGCTAAAACCTCTACGTTGAATTTTGATTCATTTTATAATACGTTGAAAATATCCAAAACTACCATGTATATCTTTGAATTTTGAAAATATAAACTTTGGTGGTAATTTATAATGCTAAAACTGGATTGGCTTAGTTATTGTTTTCAAAACTGACATCTGTATAATTTTTCTTCTGAGAAACTTCACAAACATATGGTAATTTTCTAGATATGCATCATATTAATGTTAATCATAGTGTTTTCATATTTCAGTGAAACACATTAGATTTTGTGAATTGATCCATTATTTGATAATCTAATGGATAGATTTGGACTTAAATATATACTTTATAGATAATGACTGGCACAGAGCAATGATCTAAATGCACGTTTCTTTAACATTAGTGTTTATGAGCAATTTAATAACTGTGTGATGTTAACCTTTATCTACACAAGGGGTACTAAATAGTACCCATCTTATTAGATTATTGTGAAGATAAACTGGTTTAATACGTGTGAAGAACTTAAAAGAATGTCTGGCTCATAATGAGAACAATATAAATATCATCATCATCACCATTATTATTAGGAATACTGTGGCGACCCTAAATATTTTGAAGAAATGGCATATCTGGAGATTTTCCTCTAGGCTTCTTTCTTCCTTGCTTTTTCCTGAATCACATTTTCATCACATATCATACACTTTCTCTCCAAAACCACAAACAAAAATTAATTACATTTTCAACCATCACAGATATTATATAATTGGCTGAAATATGTGCTTAGTTTCACCAGTCATCATATTATTTAATTTTCACTAAAGTTTTCTTTTTTGCAAAAACAGTCATGGAAATTTTCACATTCTCTTCACTTCAATCACTATCAGTAGCGGTTAGCTTTATTTTCAAGCCCATTTAATCTAAAAATAATAGATCAAACTTCCATGCCTTTGTTTACATGACATTATTATTATTATTATTCCTTATAAATCAATAAAAGAGGACTTCAGTGCTGTCCTGTGGAGTGCAGGTTGAGCAGCGGACCATGACACTCTCAGGAGCTTGTTGAAATTTAGTTCTCATATCTTGGTTTCACAGGAGGCACAGTGTAAATTTCTGACCCATAATATTCAAATTATATTGAGTCATGAGTCTCAAAAATGCATCTATGTTAATTTTTCTTGAAATTAATTTATAGATAATGCAGTTCTTATTTAACTCTTAATGATGTATTTTTTCTTTCAAAATGTTTGAGCTATACCTGAAGAAGAAATAAATTTGAAATGTGTGAGTTCATTAAAAAAGAGTGCAGAAAAGTAACTAAGGTACTATATGTATCTATTGCTATAAAAACACTGTGAAACAAATCATCCTGGCATTTAGACACTTAAAACAAAATGTACTTACTACTGTTCATAGGTCTATGGATGATCTGGGCCTGAGTGGTCTTTCTGGTTTTGGCCAGGCCAGGCTGATCTCACTAGACTTATCCTCTGTCAGCTGTCAGGTGTAATGGGGAAAGGCAGGTCTAGAATGATCTTCTCTGAGATGGCTGGTCTTCACAACCTTCAGAAGACTATACTACTCTGGATTTGTTAACATTGTGATGGCAGAGATCCAAGATAAAATGAAAGCTCCCAAGGCCTCTAACACAGATTAAAAAAATAACAGTTGCAGTTGAGTGGATTCCAACTCACAGTGACCCCGTGTGTGTCAGAGTAGAACTGTGCTCTATAGGGTTTTCAGTGACTGATTTTTCAGAAGTAGGTCACCAGGCCTTTCTTCTGAGGCACCTCTGGGTGGACTTGAACCTCCAGTATTTCAGTTAGCAGCCAAACACGTTAACCATTCGCATTACCCAGGGATTCCTAACATGGATTCAGTAGGTGGGGAAATAGACTCCATCTCGATGGAAGGACCTGAAAAGTCGTATTGTAAAGGGCATAGCTACAGGGAAAGTTGGAGAATCTGGGCATTTGTTCTAATTAGTTATAACAGATAATAAGCATATATTGAAGCCATTATGAATTACATAATGAGTAACAAACAAAAGGACAGATTGACCAACTAATACAAAAAAACCAGAAAGAAATAGAGCTCAATATATGTAAAAATGCAGTGTCTGATAAAAGAATTATTCTATTAAATGAGGATAATAAGTGTTTAGTAAAAGCTGTTTTTTCAAGTAGCTACAGATTTTGAAAGAAAAGGCTATGAATTCTTACTAGCACAATACTAGATGAAATGAAAGAGTAAAATACAGACTATTTTCACCTTCTTTTTTCTCAGCCATTTACTTGAAGACCTGTTTCATCCATGTAAATTGCATTTTACACCAAGCTTGGTGTTCTTCCTTGATTTCTTATTCTTAATATTACTTAAACACATTGTGTCAGGTGACCTGTATCAAACCTGTATCACAACTGTTCACCATAACACAAAATAAACTGTGTAAATAGAAACTACAATGGAATTTTAGAGCAACTCAGTTCATGGTTGTACTATAGGGAACTCTTTGCCTGCAAGAGTCTCTAGTATGATATGCAAATGCTTATATCCTGACTACATATAGTGTAGTCTGTACTCAGAGTAGAAACAAAATAAGTTACAAACTAACAAGATAGGTTACTGGCATTGAACCATTTATGTTGTGTTAAACAACCAGGGATTTCCAGTCAACATGGAAAGGTGCAGATACATGCACCTTAGCCACCACCCCCTGACAACAAAGACTCGAAAAATGAGTAAAACAGACACAAAAAATGACCTCAGATACCGGAACATCAAACGGTGAGTTGAAGAAGCAAGCTGAGCACCAATTGGAAGGAGAGGCAGAATGAGGCCAGTAGGAAAACAGACTCATGATTCAACCACACCCTGTTAGCTGGCCCAGAGCAGCCTGACCATTTTGGGATGGCATTTGAAAAACAACCTGGAGTGAGGAACCCAGGAAAGCAACCACAGGGAAAGCACAGCTGGTGGAAGAGATTCTGTGCAAGCAACCCTGGAAAGAAACGACAAGGTGGGCAGAACGTGGCCAGGGATGGCGCACCCGTGAGGAGGGGCATTAAGGCAGTGATATAGCTTTGAAACCAGGGAACCAAGGGGAAGTGTCTGTGGAGCAAAGCGAGACAGACTGAGTCATCAGAGCCTCAGAGAAGGAGAAAGTGTAGGCAGGGTGTGCACATTTGTTGGGGAGTAAAGGGGAGGACAGTGGCAATGGGTTTGGTTTGGTTTTTGGTAAAGGGGAAGATCAGAGGGGCAGATGAAGAGAGCTCCAGCTTGTCTGGTGAGTGCAAGAAGGGAGGGAGATAGGAATTAGTGCAGGGATTGCTTGTTGGTGGGGGCAGCTGGCCATTTATGTGGGACACACCCAGCGAGGAGTCAACACAAAGAGTGACAAGTTCAGCCACCTCACCCCTCCCCCTGCCAAGAACCAGATCTGTGCAGGCAGTTGTCCCCTCCTGTTCCTGCTGGCTCCCCTTTGCTCCTGTCCCTTCCCAGACATGCCTGCCATCTGCATTAATGTGTACCCTGAGGTGCAAGAGACCTAAGTCAAGGCATACAAGCCCAGCCCCGCCCACCACCCCTCCCTGAAGTGCAGGAGGCCAACAAAGATGCACATGTGCTGATGAACTTGTTTACACTTTCCACCCGTCCCTGAGGCAGACCATCTTTGCAAACCTGAGTAGGCTTCACTTCATCCCTCACCCCATCCTGGACATTTAGGCCTCTGCCCCTTACCTCTACTGCCCACAAACCCCTCCTAGCTGAGGAAGACTCCATGCCCTGCCCAGCCAACATCCTCCTGGCTGAGTGAGACTCCATGCCCTGTCCTACTAACCCCCCATCCCCTGCTGAGCAGGACTCTGCTCCCTGCTGTGCCAGTCCCTCCATGGCAAAGCGAGATTCCATGCCCTTCCTGCCTGCCCCCCTCGGCTGAGTGAGACTCAGTGCCCTCCCCTGCCAACCCTTCCCTGGCTATGTTGACCTCCGCACCTTATTCTGCCTGCCTCCCCCTGCCCCCCATCCTATGCATCAGAGATCGCACTGTTTGTGGCAACGCAGAGGGAACACATCCCTGCAGAGCTGTGAAAGGATCCTGACCACCCAACACCTTGTGCCTCACATAGGGGAAAAGACCTGTTCACACACAAACAAGCAGTTCTCCAAGAGAAATTATGCACACCTGATGAAAATGGGAGCTCAGTGTGTGTGCAACCCACCACACCCACCAGTGAGAAGAAAGCACACCTAGCTGACCAACAGCCCCAAACCCATACATGTACCAGGTAACTAGCAGCTTCATGGTCATACACAGACCAATATTATAGAACAACATCAATTGAAACAATACAAAGGAAGGGTAAACAATATTTAAAAAAGAGAAAAGCTAAACCTCCAGATATATCAAAAGAAAAGCAAAACAATACAAAAAAGCAAATAAACGTAAAATCAAGAAATATATAAACCAGCATAACAGTACCTTAATGCCTCGAATACAGCAGTCAGTTACAAATTGTGTGAAGAAACAGGATATGGTGACTCAGGCAAATGAGAAAAATAAAAAGGATGGACATCTTTGCTGAGGAAGAGCTGATAATAGATCTATCTGACAGGGAATTCAAAAGATTAATAATTAGGTTCACCAAAGAGATGAAAGGAAAACACAGAAAAAACCCTAGAAGAATTCAGGAATACAAGAACAAAACGACAAATTCAACAGACAAATAAAAAGCATACAAGAACAACAACTAGAAATTCAGAAGATTAACAATAATATATCAGAAATAAATAGCTCAATGGAGGACACTGAAGTGGAATCAATGCAAGAAAGAATCAGCAAAATAGAGGAGAAACCCCTTGATACTAACTTGTTTATGAAACAATCAGAAAAAAAGGTTGAAGAAAAATGAAGAAAGCCTGAGGGTTATGTGGGACACTTATCAAGAGGAATAATATATGCATATTAGGAATTCCAGAAGAAAAGTAAGATAGAAGAGTACAGAGAGAATGTTTGAAGACATACTGGCAGAAAACTTTGTCAATGTCATGAGAAATGTGAAGATTTCCATCCAAGAAGCTCAATGGACTCCATACAGGATAGACCTCAAAAGAAATTCACCAAGACGCATGTAATCAAATTTTTCAGAACCAAAGACAAAAAAAGAATTTTGAGGGAAGCATGAAAAAGCAAAATATCATCTACAAAGGGGACTCAATAAAAATAAGCACTGATTTCTTGTCATAAACCATGCAAGCAAGAAGGCAAGGGAATGACATATACAAAGCCCTGAAAGAAAAGAACTGCCAACCAAGAATCATGTATCCAGCAAAACTGTGTTTGAGAAACGAGGGTGAAATTAGTTCCTTCCCAGATAAACAAGTAAAAAGAATTTGTAACCACCAGACCAGCCCTACAAGAAATATTAAAGGGAGTTCTTTTGGATAGAAAGCCAATGACATCAGACTACAACCTGAGATAAAGACATTACAACATCACCCAGATACCAAGCCAGGCAAAGACTTCAAAAAGTAAACAAAAGCTAAAAAATTGATTAAAGGTGATGAACGATATAAAGAAGTTAATGATGGCTTAAAAACAAAAGGGGGAATGAATGGTAGTTATAGAACTTCCATATGGAGAGAAATTCAAGGAGATCTCAAGATATAACAACTGTTTTAAATTTAGGATGATAAATATAAATTTTTGGCAACTATAAAGAAAAGTAATAAATCTATACACCAAAACATAGAAAATAAAGAGTAAAAAGGACTCAGCAAACACAAAAGCAATAATAACACATGAAAGGAAAATAAAATGTATACGAAAAGAACTCATCACAGAAAGTAAAGAAGAATAACAACAACAACAAAAAACTCCATGAACACCACACACACACACACACACACACACACGTAAAGGGAACAAACTTGCAGCAGTAAATCCATGCATATAGATAATTACACTGAATGTAAATAGATTAAATGCACCAGTCAGGAGGCAGAGAGTGGCAGAATGGATTAAAAAAAAAGATGATTCATCAATATGTTGTCTACAAGAGACTTATCTTAGACACAAAGACATAAAAAATTAAAAATCAAAGGATGGAAAAAAATATACCAAGCAAACAGTAACAAAGAAAGCAGAGTAGCAATATTAATTTCTGATAAAATAGACTATAAGTCAAAATCCCGCATAAGAGACATAGAAGGACACCATATAATGATTAAAGGGTCAGTTCATCAAGAAGATATAACAATTATAAATATTTATACTCCAGTGCCAGAACTCAAAAATTTATAAAGCAAATGCTAACAGAATTGAAGAAAGAAATAAACAGATCTGCAATAATAGTAGGAGATTTTAACACACCATTTTTGGCGATGGACAAAACAGCTAGAAAGAAAGTCAACCAAGATACAAAAGACCTAAACAGCACTGTCAACCAGCTGGACCTCACAGACCTATGTAGAACACACCAGCCAATAGCAGAAGAATACACATTCTTCTCCACACTCATTTAATGTTCTCTAGAATAGATCATAGTTTAGGCCATAAAGCAAACATCAATAAATGTATAAAAAATGAAATTATACAAAGCATCTTCTCTGACCATGATGGTATGAAACTAGAAATTAGTTACATGAAGAACAAGAAAAATGAATTAAATACATGGAAATTAAATAACATATCACTAAAAAACTGTTGGGTAATAGAAGAAATCAAAAGTGAAATTAAAGAAAATACTTAAATGAAAATGAAAACACAGCATACCAAAACCTTTGGGGTGCACCAAAAACAGTGCTCAGAGGGGTGTATAGCAATAAATGCATACAATTAAAAAGAAGAAAAGTCCAAAATAAAAAACCTGACAACTTGGACAAATAGAAAAGGAGGAGCAAAAGAAAACCAAAGCTGGGAGAAGAAAGGAAATAATAAAGATTAGGGCAGAAATAAATGAAATAAAGAACAGAAAAACAATAGAAAAAGTCAACAAGACTAGAAGTTGGTTCTTTGAAAGGATGAATAAAACAAACCACTGACCAAATTGACAAAGAAAAAAAGAGGATTCAAATGACCAGAGTAAGAAATGAAATTGGAGACATTACAACCGATCCAACTGAGATAGAGGATCATAACAGAGTAATATGAAAAGTACTATATATTCCAACAAATTTGAAAACTTAGAAGAAATGGGCAAATTTCTAGAAACACACTACCTACCTAAACTTTTTAACGAATGGTGGAAAATCTAAATAGACCCATAACAAAAGAAGAGATTGAAGATATCATCAAAAAACTCCCAACAACAACAAAAGTCCCAGCCCAGATGGCTTCACTGGGGAATTTTACCAAACATTCAGAGAAGAGCTGACGCCAGTTCTACTCAAACTCTTCCAAAACATAGAAAAGGAAGAAATACTCCTCAACTCATTCTGTGAATCCAGCATCATCCTGATACCAAGCCAGATAAAGACACCACAGAAAAGAAAATTACAGACCAATATCCCTCATAAATATAGATGCAGAAATTCTAAACAAAACTCTAGCTAACAATTCAAAAGCATATCAAAAAAATCATACCTCATGATTAGGTGGGATTCATACCAGAAATGCAAGGATGGTTCACCATTAGAAAATGAATTATTGTTATTCACTACATAAATACAACAAAGAAGAAGAATTACATGATCATTTCAATTGATGCAGAAAAGGCATATGATAAAATCTAACACCCTTTCCTAATAAAAAATCTCAGCAAAATAGGAATAGGAGGGAAATTCCTCAGTGTAATTAAGGGCATATATGCAAAACCAACAGCCAACATTATTCTCAATGGAGAAATACTGAGAGCCCTCCTCTTGAGAATGGGTATGAGAAAGGAATGACCACTATCACCACATTTATTCAATACTGTACTAGAAGTCTTAGCCAGAGCAATAAGACAAGAAAGGAAAATAAAGAGTATCCAAATTGGAAAGGAAGAAGTAAAATTATCTCTATTTGCAAGCAACATGATTCTTTACATAGAAAATGCCAGAAATTCCACAAGAAAGCTACTGGATATAATTAAATAATTCATCAAAGTGGCAGGGTACAAGATCAACATGTAAAAATCTGTTGTGTTCCTTCACACTAACAAGGAGAGCTCTAAAAAGGAAATCAGGAAAACAATACCATTTATAATAGCCCCAAAAGGATAAAATACCTAAGAATAAACCTAACCAGTGATGTAAAAGACCTATACAGTGAAAACTATAAAACACTAAAGCAAGATACTAAAAGTGACCTTCATAACTGGAAAGACATTCCATGCTTATTGATTGGAAGACTTAACATTGTGGAAAAACCACTACTACCCAAAGTGATCTATAGATATAATGCAATCCCAATCCAAATTCCAACAACATTCTTCACTGAAATAGAAACATACCACCAACTTTATATGGAAAGGAAAGTGACCCTGAATAGCCAAAGCAATGTTGAAGAAGAAGAACAAAGCAGGAGCCCTCACTCTGCCTGATCTTAAAACGTGCTATACAGCCACAGTAATCAAAACAGCATGGTACTGGTTCAATGAGAGACACATAGACCAGTGGAATAGAATTAAGAACCCAGAAATAAATCCATCCATTTATGGCAGCTGATTTCAACCAGGGGTCAAAATCCATTCAGTGGGGGAAGAAGCAGTCTCCTTAACAAATTCTGTTGGGAAAACTGGGTATCTGTTTGCAGAGAAATGAAACAGGATCCATACCTAACACCATAAACAAAAACTAACTCAGAATGGATCAAAGACCTAAATGTTAAAGACAAAACTATAAAGTTACTGGATGATAATATAGGAACAAAACTATGGGACCTGATTTTTTTCAGTAATAGATTACCAAACACAACTACTAATGCGCAAGCAACAGAAGACAAGTCAGATAACTGGGACCTCCTAAAAATTAAATACTTAAA
The DNA here is from genome assembly GCA_030035585.1 of Dugong dugon. Classification (NCBI taxonomy): domain Eukaryota; kingdom Metazoa; phylum Chordata; class Mammalia; order Sirenia; family Dugongidae; genus Dugong; species Dugong dugon. Next base: position 42,116,002 of record CM057473.1, read on the forward strand.
CACATCAAAAACTTCAACAAAAGAGTAAAAAGAGAGCTTACAATATGAAAAAAGCTTTGGGAATGATATATCTAATAAGGGTCTAATCTCTAAAATACATGGAAAACTTCAACAATTCAACAACAAAAAGACAACTCAGCTAAAGAAATGGGCAAAGGATATGAGCAAGCACTTCACCAAAGAGGACATTCAGGCAACCAACAAACACGTGAAAAGACACTCATGATCATTACCCATTAGAGAGATGTATATCAGAACTACAATAAGATACCACCTTATCCCTGCAAAAATGGCACTGATCAAAAAAACAGAAAGCACAAATGCTGGCGAGGTTGCAGGGAGATTGGAATTCTTATCCACTGCTGGTGGGGTTGAAAAATTGGTTCAACCACTTTGGAAAACAGTATGGCACTTCCTTAAAAAGCTAGAAATAGAAATATGCTATGATCCAGCAATCCCATTCCTACATACAATCTCCTAGAGAACTAAAACTACTGACCTGAACAGATAGATATATGCACACTTGTGTTCATTGCACCATTATTCACCATAGCGAAATGGTGGAAACAATCTAACTGCCCATCAACAAATGAGTGGATAAACAAACTGTGGTAGATACGCACAATGGAATACTCTGCAGCCATAACGTATAATGATGAGTTCTCAAAATACACTATAATGTGAATGAATCTGGAGGACATTACGCTGAGTGAAATATGTCAATCACAAAATGACAAATACTGTGTGATCTCACTATTATAAAAAGACAAAAATAGGTATACATACAGAAAGCAACATTCTTTGGTGTTTTCCAGGGATGGGAGGGAGAGGCAGGTGGAATCACTAGATAGCAGATACCTGTTAGTTTTGGTAATGGGCAAGGCCATACCGAATAAAGATGAAGTCAGCACAGCTTGGTCAAGGTAAAAGATGACACTAAAATTATGCAAGAATAAGGGATGATTTTAGTAAAAACCACAACATACACAATTTTGCAACAATAGTAATAAGCCAAAATCACGTGTGGTCACATAGATAGGTCTGCGTGCCTATGTATGTATAGGTAAGCACATATGAATATATGGGTACACATGTATAAGTGTTTCTGTAGGCAAATGTATATACATGTTTGTACTGCACATATATTCATATATAAAATAAAGCAAATGGGGGTACAGTTATGGATACCTTCTAGATATAACCAAACATCTCATGGGATTAGATTACTGGGTATGAGGTCTTAAGACCATAGTCTCTGGGGATAACTTGGTCAATTGGCATAACATAGCTCCTAAAGATATTGTTTTACATCATAGTTTGGTGAGTAGTGTCTAGGGTCCTAAAAGCTTACAAGCAACTAACTATTGGTCTCTACGTGTCTGGAGCAAAAGAGAAAGGAGAAAACCAAAGACTCAAAGAAGAAACTAGTCTACAGATCTAATAGTTTACATAAACCACGGCCTCACCTAACTTGAGACCAGAAGAACTAGATGGTGTCCAGCTACGACTAGGGACCATTCTGTCCAGGGACACAATAGATGGTACTGGATAGAATGGGAAAAAAATGTAGACCAAAACTCAGATTCCTAAAAAAGGCCAGACTTAATGGACTGGTAGAGACTACAGGAACCTCCGAGACTGTTGCCCTGAGATACCATTTAAACTTGGAACTCAAACCATTCCCTGTGGTCACCTATCAGCCAAAAGACAGAGTGGCTCATAAAATAATAGTATCGTCCCCGAGTACGGTGCTTCTGTAAACAATCAACTGCATTAGACCTAACAGTCAACATTTACCCTAGACCAAAGATGAGAAAGTAAGGTGGGGACAAGGAAGCTAGATTAATGGAAACGGAATGACCAGAATGGAAATAATGAGAATGCTGACACATGGTGAAAAGTGTAACCAATGTCACTGATTAATATGTATAGAAATTGTTAAACGAGAACCTAATTTTCTATACAAATTTCATCCAAAATCACAATAAAATATTTAAAAAACAAAATACAAATAACCTGCAACCACAGAAAAATCAAAGTTTCAGGACCAAGGTTATTTGCATGGGAAAGAGACAGAGATGAAGCCACAACCATAGTCTAAGAGATTAAAAACTAGGAGATTGCTATCTGTAAAAGATAAAAGGTCATTAATTTATCAATTAATCATATTATTTTAGTCAGTAGTTAATCTTCTTTCACCACAATGAGCAAACAGATAAAACTTATTTAAGCTTTAATTTTATTTCCTTTATTATATTACCCAACTAAATGTGACGCATACGACAAAGGGGAGAAAAAAACAGATGCTGCTGAAAAGGAAAATTTAAAGGACTCACGCAAACATGGTAGGTAATTGATTTGAGAATAATGGATAATTCTCATTTTCTACTAAGGTAAAATAAGCAAGGGGCAAAGAAGTTTGAGACTAATTTAGTAGCAGTATCTACAGTCTACACTGCAATAAGAACTCTGCTTAAACAGTTTACATACTTTTTTTTTTTCCCATTTAACCCTAATAACATCTTTTGAAGTAAGGATTATTATCATTTTATAGATGTAAAAAACTAAACCTGAGATAAGTTATGTAACCTGCTCAAGCTTGTGGTGTTTTTTTAACTTAGGAGGTGATATTAAAAACAGGGTTATCTCACTCTGAAGCCATGATTCTTAGCTGTTATAGTGAACCTATAACTACGTATTGATTAACACTGTGATTGATTCTTTGAAGAATGTAAAATAAGCTATAAGGCTGTACAAGTATAGCCTTGATCTAGTTACAGTGTTGTTATAAAGACACAGATCTTGTGTAAAAGCATACATAGTTATTGAAAAGTGCTGAAGATGTTGATTTAATTTTGAGGAAATAAAGAGGAAAAGTATCCCAAAGCTAAAAATTGTTAATTATAAGCACAGTTGTTTAGTTTGTGGTGTGTCTTAGTCAGAGTTCTCTAGAGAAACAGAATTTGTGATACATAAATGTGTGTGTATATATGTATACACACACATACATGTATATATATACATATATACACACATACACATATGTATACATATATACAGAGAGAGAGAGAAAGAGAGGGAGAGAGATTTTTAGCTCAAGGGATTTGTTCACACATTTGTGGGGTCTGGAAAGTCCAAAATCCATAGGTCAGACAACAGGCTGGAGATTCCCGCTAGCTTGCATGATTATAGGGGCTAGCAAGTCCAAAATCCGCAGGTTAAACTGCAGGCTGGAGATGTCTGCAGGCTTGAGTCCCAGGATACATAGGTCAGGTGACTGGAAGAGTGCAGAATTGAGATACAGAGTGAGTTCTGCCAGAATATCTATTTATAGTCTGAAGGCTGACCACACTTAAAGGAACTCCCTTTTAAATTGATTGATCGATTACATTCCATTAGATTACATTATGGAAGGTAATTATATTACATGCATTCCATTACATTATGGAACAGCATCTAGTCTACTCTTTGGCAAAGCCGTTGGTGCGTGTTTAAATTCTTTTGATATTTTTTCCTTTTTGAAAAGAACAGATATTCCTTTAGTGTGTATCTTAGGTTTATTCCTTTTTGTCTCATTTATAATAGTTATGATACATGAGCCCTAGTGGTGCAGTGGTTAAGAGCTCGTCTGCTAACCAAAAGGTTGGCAGTTCAAATCCACCAGTTACTCTTTGGAAATCCTATGGGGCAGTTCTGCTCTGTCCTATAGGGTAGCTATGAGTTGGAATTGATTGAATGGCAAAGGGTTTGGTTTTGGTGGTTTACGATACGTATATCTGTTATTTATTATAGACTAAGTGTAAAATATGGACTAGTCTAATAAAAAAACATAGAAATAGTATATTAGAAATGTTAGAGTGTTTGTCATTCATAAACCGTCTTTTAAGTAGATTTTCTGACCAAGAGGTTTGCTGAGGGGTGTTTGTTATGATTAGTGCCAGGAGGCTCAGCTCGCTCATTCATATCTATTTGGGACAAATGTAGGTACTTGATATAAATATATGTAATCAGTTGGCTAACCAAGTGCCTGTCACCTCTCACATATGGATTTTCATAAATGTCTAAATCAGTTTCCTCTTTTAGGAATTTCAAATTTTAAGATAAGAGCCCAGGGGAAGTAACAGCCAGAAACTTCTGTCATAAAGATACACTGAAAGATACATAAAAAGAGTTAGAACAGGGAAGCCTATGATAAACCAAACCATGTGTAAGTACAAATTCTAAAAGCAGGAAAAAATAAGTTAAAGCACAATTGTTCCGTAGTAAGAGATGAAAACAGATGCAGAGAGAAAGCCATGAGAAAAGGAAAGGTTGGAGTTGTGGACACCTCTAGAGCTGCCCAGGTTGCTACTGAATGTCCAGATCAAATTCATAGATATTCTTATCTCTTTAGTTACCAATTTTTTATTTTTTAAGTTTTTTTTTTTTTTTTTGATGGCATGTGTTTTCAGTATTGGAATGCCTGCTTACTAATTGAATGTGTTTAAATTTTTGGTTGGTAATATGGATTTTGAGAAATATGATCCGGTAATACAATCCACCAATGAGGCTAGTGGCACCTTGGCACCACTGATCTATGGTATGACAATATTCCAATGAAATCTATAGTAGTATTTATTGTGGGTGCCTTTCCATTAGGTTAATGGGGAACCTCTGGTTTTCCAAATATAACACAGAAAAAAACGAACCCATCAAAGCTCCCTACCTATCATACAGGAAAGCATGATGATGCTTGCAAGCCTTATCTCACGGAAATAAAGGAAAAAAGGCAAAAGTTTACAAAACTAACACATCCAGAAAGTACCACCTAATAGAATGCTCAACCTACGCAACAGTGAGGCTTCAACTCTGGTCTGCTGAGCTTCATGCATTTCAAAAGGTACCCACCTTGACGCTAAATGCATTAGAACCAGAATAACATACTACCTACCTAAGAGGTCCAGAAGCATAAAAAGAGTCTGGTATACTGTATAATGGTAAAGAAAGGATTTTAATATAAACTTCTTTTACTTGAGATGACGGACTGTAAAAGCTGATTTTAAGCCAAACAATAAAAATAGTAATAATAGAAGAGAAGGCACTATTTTGAGGCAAGTCGGGACATTAAAGCATTAAAGGCCACGGAAGGTAGAATTTCCTTAAGGAGGAATCCAGGGGAACTCCTGAGCAGCAGTCATGAATCATACAGAGCTGCTGGCCTTCTTTTATCACCTCCTGCATGGGTAGATGACCTCCCCTGCATGCAGGGAATGCTTAGAAACAGGTGAATGCATAGTTTTATTAGAGTCTATAATTTTTAAATATTTAATACCTGAGCAACTATGATTTGTGTCAGTTCTTTCTCCGTAATCTCATATTATTCCTTCCTGTATCGTATCCTCTGTAAAGAAAATGGATTGTTGCCTTATTTTCCAATTGAAATATCATATTGGATAATGATAAAATTAATCCTGTGGTGAGAAAGAGAAGTAACATACAGGTAACAATTATTTCGAAATCAGACGTGAAATATTTACTGATACCCAGATGTCTGTGAATATGTAATTAACCTCAGATTTTCTGGATTTTGTTTTTCCAGTACCTCTGCAGTTCTTTAATGTACAGTCTTGATGATACCTCCCTTTAAGCATATTTTAAAACTTGCATGGGTTCAGTTAAGCCAATTATCCTTGATTTACACAATATAGTCTTCTCTTTATTTTTTTACTTTGTTTCTTACAAAGCTTTAACTTCAGTTTCCTATTTCCAAGAGAAGCTTCCCATTGTTTCTTTTAAATTAACTCCCATATTGTAAAATCTAAGCTAAGATTCTAGTTTTACCAGCAAGCTCTAATTGTTTTAACTAGAGCCATTAAAATATTTATTAAGAGTTTCATTTATAAATGAAAGAGCCCACATCTAAATCCAAAGTGAGCACATTGTTGTTGTGTTGTTAGGTGCCATCGAGTAGGTTCCGACTCATAGTGATCCTGTGTACAAAAGAACGAAACACTGCCTGGTCCTGCACCATCCTCACAATCTTTGTTATGCTAGAACTCATAGTTGCAGCCACTGTGTCAGTCCATCTCGTTAAGGGTCTTGCTCTTTTTCACTGACCCTCTACTTTACCAAGTGTGATGTCCTTCTCCCTGGGTTGGTCCCTCCTGATAGCATGTCCAAAGTATGTAAGATGAAGTCTTGCCATCCTTGCCTCCAAGGAACATTCTTGCTGTACTTCTTCCAAGATGGATTTGTTCGTTCTTTTGGCAGTTTATGGTATATTCAGTATTCTTCGCCATCACCATAATTGTCTTCCTTATTCATTGTCCAGCTTTTGCATACATATGAGGTGATTGAAAACACCGTATCTTGGATAAGGCACACCTTAGTCTTTAAAGTGACATCCTTGCTTTTTAACATTTTAAAGAGGACTTTTGCAGCGGATTTGCCCAATGCACTGTGTTGTTTGATTTCTTGACTACAGCTTCCATCGGCGTTGATTGTGGATCCGAGTAAAATGAAATCTTTGACAACTTCAGTCTTTTTTCGCTTATTGGTCCAGTTGTAAGGATTTTTGTTTTATGTTAAGGTGTAATCCATACTGAAGGCTGTAGTCCTTGATCTTCATCAGTAAAAGTTTCAAATCTCTTCACTTTCAGCAAACAAGGTTGTGTCATTTGCAAAATACAGGTTGTTAATGACTCTTCCTCCAATCCTGATGTCATGTTCTTCTTCATAGTCCAGCTTCTTGGAGCATATACAGAGCACATACACATGCTATATTCTCTTAGGAAACCAAGAACATTAAAAAAAGTTTTTTTACTTTAGAAATTATTCCCTCATTTTAAGAACGTTTCTTGTGTTTTAAAATTTAAATACAGAAAATATGGATGGTTCTTTTTAAGTGTTCAGATAGCTATTTTGAGAGGGAGAAAAAGATTAAATTGTAATTAAGCAAAATGTGATTGTTAGTAAAATGCTCAATAACTAGATGAAAGGTTGTAGGCTAAATGATTTTGTACGTTCAATTAAATTTGCTATTTTAAGTAATTGACTCTTAAATTCCACAAATCAAACAATCTCCAAATCCCATTGATTCTTTGTCCTAAAACTCTTTCAAGTCAATATCTACCATGACTGCATCGGTTTGGGTCCCCGTTGTTTCTTCTCCAAATTACCATGGTTGTATTCTAGATTATTCCCCTGTTTAAGATCTTTCTCCATCTCCTTCCATTAAAACTACGTATCCATCCTTCATCCTGTTTCCAGGACAGATCTTCTAAACTAAAGATTGGATCATATCCCTACCCTCATTAGTCCCTACCCCCTTAACTACCATTTCACCTCCAGGGAAGTGTTCAAAGTCTTTAGTCCTTGGGTTGTGCAAGTGGTTATTATGCTAAGCTGCTTATCTAAAAGATCAAGTCCACACCTCAGAAAAAAAACCTGGAGATCTCCTTCCAGAAAATCCATCGAAAATCCTATAGAGCAGAATTCTTCTCTGACAATCATGGCATCACCATGAGTTAGAATCAACTGGATGGTAACTAGTAACTGGTATGGTATAGATAACTTTATATTCTGACCCGTGGCTGCCTCTCCAGCTTCATCTACTGGTATTCCTTGACTTTCAGCTATTCCCACCTTCCAGCCAATTCAAATGAGATCGTTTGGTGATTTTTTTTTCATGCAACTTTCTTTCGCTTGTCTCTGGATATAGGGCCGTGCTGTTGAGTCTGTCTGGAAAGTTGTCCCTTGTCTTTGTTATCTAGTGTTGCTGTAACAGAAATGCCTCAAGTAGGTGGATTTAATGAACAGAAATTTATTTTCTTACACTTTCGGAGGTTAGAAGTCTGAATTCAGGGCACTGGCTCTAGGGGAAGGCATTCTCTGTTCTGGGGGTAAATCTTTGCCTCAGCTTCTTCTTGTTTGCTTGCTTGCTTCTGTGCCTAATCTGTTGTTTTTATATCTTAAAAGTCATTGGCTTAAAACACACCCTATACCAATATGACCTTATTGACATAACAAAGAAAACTCTATTCCCAAATGGGATCACATCCTCATGTATAGGGGTTCGGAATGCAACACATATTTTGGGGAACACAATTCAATCCGTAGCATCCTTCTCTCTCCTCACACCACCCTCCACCTTCACTTCCTGACTTTCTTCTATTGATCTTTTAAGACACAGTAGATTCTTCATCTCTTCTGGAAGGAAGAATTAGACTGCCAAAGGCTGAATTAAAAAAAAAAAAAATCTTTTTGGGATACCTGGAACTCCGTGTGTATCATAGTATTTATGTCACAATATTTAAATGTCTATTTCCTCAGTAGATAGTGAAGTCTTGTAGGAAAGGGTTGAATCTTTCATCTCTGAGTCAGGCAGCATAGTGACTGCCATATGACAGGTGCACAATAAGTTTGCTGACTAGTTAAACTGATATACAATTCTTTTAGATAAGATATTGGATAAAGGATCCCATCTGCAAAAAACTGAAACAAGACCCATACCTCATGCCATGCATGAGAACTAACTCAAAATGGATCAAAGACTTAAATATAAAATTGAAAATGATAAAGATCATGGAAGAAAAAATAGGGACAATACTATGGACCCTAATACATGGCATAAACACAATATGAACCGTAAGTAACAATGCACAAGCACCAGAAGAGAGACTAGGTAACTGGGCACTCCTAAAAATCAAACACTTATGCTCATTAAAAGAGTCAAAAGACAACCTACAGACTAGGAAAAAATTTTTGGCTATGACAAATCCGATCAGCATCTGATCTCTAAAATCTACAAGATACTACAAAACCTCAACAACAAAAAGACAAATAACCCAATTAAAAAATGGGCAAAGGATATGAATGGGCACTTCGCCGAAGAAGATATTCAGGCGGTTAACAGACACATGAAAAAATGCTCACTATCATTAGCCGTTAGAGAAAGGCAGATCAAAACTACAATGAGATATCATCTCACCCCAACAAGGCTAGCCTTAATCCAAAAAACACAAAATAACAAATGCTGGAGAGGTTGTGGAGAGACTGGAACAATTATACACTGTTGGTGGGAATGTAAAATGGTACAACCACTTTGGAAATCGATTTGGTGCTTCCTTAAAAAGCTGGAAATAGAAGTACCATGTGATCCAGCTATCCCACTTCTTGGAATATATCCTAGAGAAATAAGAGCCATCACATGAATATATATATGCACACCCATGTTCGTTGAAGCACTGTTCACAATAGTAAAAAGATGGAAACAACCTAGGTACCTATCAACGGACAAATGGATAAACAAACTATGGTATATCCACACAATGGAATATTATGCAATGATAAAGAACAACGATGAAGCCGTGAAACATCTTATAACATGAAAGAATCTGGAAGGCATTATGCTGAGTAAATTTGGTCAGTCACAGGACAAATATTATATAAGACCACTATTATAAGAACTCAAGAAAAGGTTTAAACATAGAAGAAAACATTCTTTGATGGTTATGAGGGTAGGGAGGGAGGGTGAGGGTTATTTACTAACTAGATAGTAGATAAGAATTATCTTAGGTGAAGGGAAGGACAGCTCACACTACAGGGGAAGTCAGCACAACTGGACTAAACCAAATCTAAGAAGTTTCCTGAATACAATTAAACACTTCGAGGGACAGAGTAACAGGGGTAGGGCTCTGGGGACCATGCTTTCAGGGGACATTTAGGTCAGTTGGCATAACAAAGCTTATTAAGAAAATGCTTTGTGTCCTACTTTGATGAGTGGCGTCTGAGGTCTTAAAAGCTTGCAAGCGGCCATCTAAGATGCATCAATTGGTCCCAACCACGTGGAATAAAGGAGAATGAAGAACACCAAAGACACAGGGAAAGTATTAGCCCAAGAGACAGAAAGGGCCACATAAACCAGAGACTTCATCAGCTTGAGACCAGAAGAATAGATGGTGGCCGGCTACCACCAGTGACCACCCTGGTAGGGAACACAACAGAGTCCCTGATGGAGTAGGAGAAAAGTGGAGTGCAGAACTCAAATTCTAGTAAGAACACCAGACTTAATGGTCTGACTGAGTGACACTGGAGGAACCTTGGAAAGCATGGCCCTCGGATTCTCTGTCAGCCCAGAACTGAAACAATTTCTGAGGCCAACTCTTCAGGCAGGGATTGGACTGGACTCTGGGACATAAAGTGATACTCGTGAGGAGTGTGCCTCTTAGCTCAAGTAGATACAAGAGACTAAAAGGGCAGCTTCTGTCCTGAGGTGAGATGGGAAGGCAGAGAGGGTTAGGAGCTGGTTGAATGGACATGGGGAATCAGGGATGAAAAGGAGAAGTGTGTTGTCAGAGTATGGGGAGAGCAATTAAGGTCACATACCAATGTATGTATAAATTTTTGTATGGGAGACTAACTTGAAATGTAAACTTCATTTAAACTACAACAATAAACAAACAAAAAAGATATTGGATGAAGGGCTGCATTTTTCAACTCTCATTGGCACCGGAGCAGTTTGTTACTAACTTCCGCAGAGTCAGCTGTGAAAAAAAAAAGACTGGTTGTGAAAATTGAACTGTATTCTTATTCATCACTGGTCTTGAGTACAGACAGAAAAGTTTATACATGTGCTGTTGTTTTTGTATTTTAGACAAATACCTTTGCTCGTTATTAATTTTTTCACTAAAAGCAAAGGTAAAAGGTAAAGGGGGAAGATACTAAGAAATAAAAAAGACTATAAAAAAGCTTATGAGCTATTTAGGCAACACCAATCAAGACATAATACACTTCCAAAGAATTAATGACTGGTTCAGAATAGTTGATGATCTGAATCACATCTGGGAAACATTAGCCCCAGGTGGTTATTAATCCTACACCTTGTTATTAAGATGAAAATAAAAACCGGAACGTATGGATTTTTAATGGTCGATAGATGGACTGCAAATTTTAGAGAATTTGTATTAACCAGTCAAGCTTTAAAAAAGCATAGGTCAGCATTCAATGTTAAATAATTTCCATACTTCATATTCCATTCAATTAGTATGTTGAACTAATGTACCATATAAAGCAAAATATGTTCTTAAAATAGTTTGACTTTGGATTTTTTTTCTTCTTCTTTTATTTAAGCAAAGCAAAACCTGTTGTGCTAATAAGTGTTATGCTTAACTTAGTCTTCATCTCTCCCATATTTAGGTAGCAGTGTACAAGTAGTCCCGACTTATGACATGCTGAGTTACCACGAACTGTACTTATGACTGTCCTTTTTTTTTTTTTTGGACATCTTGTCATTGGTAATATGTACTACATACAGTGTTGCAGCACTTAATTTGCTGATGTTATAATTCTCAGATCTTCACTTGCAGATGTTCAATGTTATGATTTACTAATCAGAACACTGCCTTATAGCAGGCTATGGCCTAGTCTACAATGAAGTCTGTATCGATATTGATGCAGGGAGTTGTAATGGACAGAATATTGGGCAGTGTTTAAGGAAATAAGACAATTGAACTGCGTAATTGCCTAAACAGCCATTAAGACTCTGACTTCATTGTTACAACACTGCTGCTGACAAATAAAGATGGGATTTATAAAGACACTGATAAAAGGCAATAATAATGACAACTGAAAAAAAAAAAGTGTTTGACTTACATCAGAACCAACTTGAGTCGTTGGGAATGGAACCTTGTTATAAGTTCGGGACTGCCGGTGTTCAGAAATTTTTCAATGAAATTAAAAAAGTCTATAAATGAAACTAAGTTTTTAAGTGCTTGTATCTATATCTTATCCATTGAATATTCATGTATTCTACAAACTGTGTTTAGGAGGGAAAAATTGAATTTGTACTGTTGATTTAGATCAATCAATTCAACAATGTCATTCATTTAGTCAAATTTTATGCTTACCTTAAATGCAATGCATTCTGGTGACATTAGGAAGGATTTATTTATTGTTCCTGTTGAGAATTTCTCTAAGAAATACCCATATTTAAGTCTCACAGTAAAGAAATAGATGCAGCAAACATGGTGGTGGTGTTTATCCTTTCTATTTGTAAGCACTATATTAATTATTTGAATGACTGTAAGTTCTGGCTTTCCCAGAGCAGTCCTGGTTTATTTCTGTTGTCCTGTTGTAATTATTAATAGTGCTCCACTACTTTTAAAAGGGTCCTGATTTGTATGATGAATTAAGTGATCACCCTGATACTAGTTCAGGTAATGTCAACTGATTTTTATAAATAAACCACTGAATGTATAATAATTAAAAAAAAAAAAAAGCTGATTTCTCATTTTCATAATAAACCAAACAGTATTCTCTGCTGTCAGGTGCTCCCCTCCGTGTGGTGTTTCAGGGAACACAGAGAATGATTCTATGGAGAGGATAACCCTGCTTCTTAGAGGCGTTCTTTCAGAAGTGACACACAGTATTTCTACTCATATTTCAAAGGCTAGTACACATTCATGTCCCTACAAGGGAGTCTGGGAAATGTAGCCTAGCCTGGGAAGAAGACAAAATAGATTTTAACTGAATAGACTAAACTATTAGTTGTCACCCGTTATCATTCACCTTTTTTGTTCCTCATTAACAGAATCCTGATTTTGAGGCAGCAATGTGGCCAACTATAAAAACTACAGTTTCTAGCTTATTTTGCAGCTAGTTATGACTATGTTCAAGCCCATCTGATGTAAATAGAGGTGTTTTGTGCAATTTCCAGGGAAGCTGCTTAAAATAACCTTCTCAACTAGAGGATGAATCTTTTTGCCTGATACCCTCTCCTTTGCTGTCTGGATGCACAGATATGATACTTAGAGCTCCTGCAGCTACTTAACCATAATATGAATTTGAGGATGAAATCACATGCTAGGATGAAAGAGTTCTACATTGTACAACCATTATAATTGTGTTTATGGTAACTTCAATTACATGGGACAGTTGCCCCCTATAATATTGAGTGAAATAAAAACCAAAATATCTCCAATCTTTATTTTTATATGTTCCTGCTAGAACAAACAAACATGAAAGGAAGTAAATCCACTTTATTTTTTATTTTTTCAAACTTCTCTATTATAGGTATATATTTCTTCTATTAAAAATCATAATTTCCTAAGTATATATTAGATTTGTGTTCAAATAAGTATTTTATCAACTTACAATCGCTATGTAATTTTAAGATGATTAAGTGTGGCTCAGTGTTGATAAATGTTTTTTCCCAGCAATCACAAATCATAAATGTTATCAAAGAGTGACTTCAAGGTACATCTGGTATCTAAACAGTTAATATATAAAATTGACAAATATTAGATATATGTAACATGACATCTTAAAAACCCATTACATATTTCCCAAGACTAAAGAGAGGAATAATAAGCAGAACCTGGTTTTATTAGAATGTGTAATAGATGTTACCAATAATTGGTATAAAGCATTCTAAAAGACTGTCTTGATTCAAATGATAGAAACTGTGACTCAGAGAAGAAAGAATTGTTGATGTTTTCCAGTAGAATCTGCTTACTTGTGCTTTTATCTGTCCAGCCAGCAACTATTTATTTCTTTGCTCTAAGACTAAACTAATTGGCACAGATATGGTCCTTGCCCTTACAGAACAATGTGGGAGATAGACATTAATCAAATAATTGTATAAGTAAGTATAAAACTGTAAATGTGATAAGTATACATTTTATCAAGGATAAATGCCACTGGAGTGTAAAACAAAGAGTTTGATCTAGTCAGGAAAATAAAGAAAGGGCTTCCCTAATTGATTATAGAGAGGAAACAAAGGATAAGTATGGTGATAACAGGAGAAAAGCAGGGGGAAAAGCAGTTCTTAGGGAGTAGGAACATAATTTACAAGTCATATTAGGTGAAATGAATGGAGTCCCCCTGTGAATGGACATGAGAGAGAGAGGTCAAGCGAGAAGAGAGAGAATGCGATAGGCATGTTAACAAGCAGGGTCGTGTAGGCCATGGTAAGGCATGCTATCTTTACACCACTCTCCCTGAATGCTGCCAGACTAGTTAGAAAGATTTGACCCAGGGACAGGGACGTAATAGTCTAGTTCTAGTAGAGTAGTATTATGTATATGGCAGCAGAAGCTATCATGATCTGATGCCATTAAATATTAACATGGACAACTCCCACTGCTGTGATTGTCTGTGGAGGGAAATACTAGTGTATATCATTGCAACAGTGTGCTCTCTTACAAAATATCATATGATGGCTTCTAGCAGCTTTGGAGGAAATCTCTAAGCACCCAATTATAATTCTTTACCTGAGAGTAGGAATAAAATTTCAGTGATGAAAAATGTATAAAGTAAATATTTACAAATATTGTCCACTTTGTTACTACTTCTCAGCCCTTAGTATCTGACATTAATTGATAACACAGAGTAGACAGTCAATGAATATTAGTTGATTAAGTGAAAAAGTGAATAAATGGATTCATTTAGTATTATTACAGAAAAATGTACATATAAATTGTTCACTTCCAGAGCACCTGATTTGTTATTAGCATTATGCTTAATTTAATTCTGACATATTATCTATCATTAGGTCTAAGACCTTGTAGGATTCTGTGTTTTTGTTATTTCACTAAAAATCTGGAAAGTAGTTGAAACTTACCTCAGAAGAAAGCTATGAATAGTGCACTGTATTTTCTTATTTCACTAAAGGTCTATTTCCAGCATTTTGCTTCCATATGTGAAAAACAAAACAAACAAAAAACAGGTATAAAAATCAGTGCATGCAACAGTGGATACGAGGTCAGTATGCAAAAATCAATTTTATTTCTATGTACTATTAACAAATACAAAATAATATTTTATAATGTACCATTTTCAGTAACATCAAAAACAAATACTTAGAGATAAATCTAAGAAAAGATGTGCAAGAGCACTTCGTATTGGAAACTACAAATAGTATTTAGAGAAAATAAAGACCTGTAGAAATGGAAACGTTCCTGGTTTGGGAGCAACACTATGATGTGGTCATCAGCTGTCTCACATTGCTGTACAGATTCATTAAATGCAAGCCAAATGAAAACTTCAGCTGATTTTTCTTTATTGTATGTGTGTGGAAATTGATAAGCCAGTTCTAAAAATTTATGCAAATATACTTGTTCAGAGCAGGTATAGGGTTTATTTGGAAATATAGTTTTCTTAAAAAAACATGGTAGGTGTTGGTCAGATGGTTTCATGTCACTACAATCGTCTCATATACGTAGATACCACATAAGAGAAGGGGAAAACTCAAAAATTCACGCTCACCTGTGTTTTGGCCCAAATGTGCCACATCGTGGCTTCTTATATGTTATTGACCGGAACTATCGACATGGCCCTGGCTAACAGCAGTGAGGTGGGGTATGTAAAAAAGTTCATGGAATAATTGGTAAGCAGTATTTTCTCTGTAGTATCTGCTCAATGCTCAGAGTCCACTTTTAATTTGAAGACGTGTTATTTTTTGTTTCTGTTCAAGAAAATTCTAAGCTATTATTCCCTCATGTATTCCATTCTTTTATGCCATAAGAAAATGTCACAACCTTTAATGTGTTCTCTATATTTAACGGCTCTTTTGTAATTTTTAATTCTTTCTCTCTTTCTAGGCCAATCCGTATAAATTATCAATAATACATTCCAGTTTATAGTCCAGATTATGAAAGTTTGTGTTTAACCTATATCTTAATTGTATTCCAGTGTATATATGTATGTGTATGTATGTATACACACACACAAACACATTCATATTAATTTATAATATTTTAATTGGTTCTTTTGGACATTTTCTCCCATTTGGTTCATTTTGCTTTTCTTGTAAAGGAAATTACTCAGCATTTACATCATTCATATCTTAAATATGCTTTTAAGCCTTTTCAGACTATATTATGAAATTAATTTCATCCATGTTCACTTTATATTTCAATTACTGGTTTTATCAGCTCACTTCTCTAGCATTTCTTCAGCTTGGTTCAATTCCTTCTTGATTATCTAGGCCTGCAGATTACTCGGAACCCTTTTTTAAGGTTCTTCTCGTGTGTTGAAGTGGGCAACAAAGTGGTATAAAAACCCTGGCTTGCTTAAGAAGTAAGCCTGGCTCCTGTCTTCAGTTTCATGTGGATAACTTTAGTTATTTGCCCTGAAGAGTTAAAACCACCAGCCACAGAAGTAGCTTGACTAAAGTCTTAGCAAACCTGTGGCTTAAAGTCTCCTCATTGCTGTATGTTTGTGTTTAATTTTTCTTCCATGAGTGTGTAATATCGTTTTTTCCCTGACTGTATGTTTTGATTTCTAGTTTTATATTTTCTTTATCATTTCTCTGTAATGGAACATAGGAGGGTCATCACATCATGGGATCATGATATCACTTTATCAAAAAATGTAACATAGCAAAAATTAAGACTCTTCACTTACCCATTGGTTAGGAGGCTTTTTATGTACCTGTTTTTTTTTTTTTCTTTTTTCCATTTAACAATTAAGGTTAAAGAATTAGTTTTTAAGTGTAAGCCATCTATCTAAATTTTTAGAATCAGCCCTTTTACAAAAAGGCATTCAAAAGTATTAAGAAAAAATGTGGACACTGTATATCCTTAGTCATTAAAAAACTACCACAAAACTAAGATATTTTCCTCAATATCATTTATACCATTTCAGAAAAAAAAAAAAAAAACTATACAAAGAATTGTTATGGTTTTATTGTAATCAAGAAATTACTATCACGTTTAGAAATATATTTTATTATTATTCCCTGCTAAGGTCTCTACGCATACCACACTCTCTCTCTCACACACACACACACACAAACATACAGAGAGAGAGAGAGACACCATTCTCTCTCTGTTTATTCAGGTTCTCTTTATACAGAGTAGGGATCTTGCTATGTATATTAGCAGATTGAATTTCTTCTTAGGGTAGCAGTTTACTCTTATTTACTCATTATTTTATTTGCACTGTGATAGATCTTGCTAGGTACTAGCACTTGACTACACCGGATGAAGGCAGAAGGCAAGCTACCCTTTGCTGCTAGTCCTTCTGTCAGGTTTACACCTAGGAAGCAGAGGGGATGCTACTCAATCAAAAGTGCATCTTTGTGTATTCTCAGCACTCGGATGGCCCTTCTGTTCAGAGACTTGTTCTTGTTTAGAAATGCAGTCTGCATCCAGTGACTTTAAAAGTATGCCCTTCTGAAGCCTGTTCCTTCTGTATACAACTAAATATGTCATTTGTCCCTGAGCAGATATTAAATACAAACAGGAGCTCTAATGTAGCTACATATATAGAGAACAGCAAAATAAAGGGGGAGAGGGACTAACTAAAATCGCAAAGTATGATTCAGTGACTTCCTTTATGTAAGACTTGTTCAGAATGGGTTTCAGAAGTCAAAAATACTTTGTGAGTGTTTTGATTTATAGTGTGAATGGTCATAGAAATCTTTGCAGGAAATTTTTGTATCTCAGTATGTATGAATTTGATCATTTCTCCCCCAGCCCATGGAAAGTATAATACAGGGGATAAACTAATTCTCATTGATGAATTAGATAATGCAAAATGTCGTCTTCCTTAATACATACATATTTTTTTATTCCTAAAATTTTAAGACTTCAAAACTTAACAATTAATGAAAAGGAGAGCTATTAATTTATAATGGTTTAGCTTACTTAGGCTTTTAAAAAATGAGCATTGTTGAAGTTATTTATTTTGAGATAAATGCTGCTAAACAAGAAAACATCTATTGATACTAATGATACATAGTTGAAATTTAACCCTTAACTAGGGTAATACCTAGAAATGAAGTACGTTCTTTACATATGTTAAGTTTGTCTGTTTATATTTATTATCCAAACTTTTTAAAATATTAAAGCAATTAACTTTGCCTACATAATTATTTGAAATATCTGTAATGCGATAACTTTTATTATTGGGAGCCATACTAAAAATAAGAAACAGATTTATATTGAAATGGTAAAGCACAGATGATGGAAAAAATCTGTCATAGCATGAACCATAGAGGATAGTTTTACTATCTCAGCAATACCTTCCTGCCTTCTCTCTCACCTCGCTCCTGCTACCCCTTAGCTCATCTGGGGAGTCAGAGTGATCACCATAATTTCAAAGAATTCTTTTATTCCTAGCGTTTTTCCATTCATAAATTACTTAATATCTGTGACCAATGTAACGTTGTTAGGTGCCCATGTGAAAAAATGTAATTTGTAGATAATTTCAGTGACCTGTTATGACTAGTTAAAAGTATAACCTAATAAGGAGTTATCATATATAATATATATTATATCAGTGTATTCATTTTCATGGTAATACAAAATATATACTTATGGTTTAAAGTGGAACAATTTGAAAATCAAATACATAGGCTGATTAATTGTAAAGTTAGTAAACTGTGATTCAGTCTTTGTCTCTTTCTTTGAGATTCACACCTGTTATGGATTGAATTGTGCCCTCCAAAAATATATTTTGTAATTCCTAATCCCTATGCTATGAGTTGGGTTAGCTCGATGGCGACAGGTATACTTGTTGAAGGAGCCCCATTGACGCAGTGGTTAAGAGCTTGGCTGCTAACCAAAAGGTCAGCAGTTTGAATCCACCAGCTGCTCCTTGGAAACCCTACTGAGCAGTTCTTTTCAGTCCTGTAGGGTCACTATGAGTCGGAATGGACTCCATGGCAATGGGTTTGGTTTTCTGGTTTATACTTGTAGATGTAATCCTATTTGGGAATAGGATTTTCTTTATTATGTTAACGAGACCATTATCATTGTAGAGTCTGTCTTAAGCCTATCACCTTTGTAATATAAACCAAGATGATTAGGCAGAGATAAGGAAGGAGAGATGGGGGAAAATAGATGCAAGGCCACATGAAAACCCCCAAGGAGCCAAGCTGAAGAGAGACAAGGACCTTCCTGAGAGCTTACACAGGGAGAGAATGCATTCCGCTAGAGCTGATGCCCTGAATTCTGACTTCTAGCCTCCTAAACTGTGACAAAATAAATTTTTGTTTGTTAAAGCCACCCACTTGTGGCATTTCTGTCATAGTGGCACTAAATAACTAAGACAACACCTGAGATTTTGAGTAAACTCATTCTCATGAAGTAGTTGGAAGGCTAAGGAGAGTTAAGCACAGTAGTAAATTATGCACATTAGTTAAAAAAAAAAAAATCGATAGTTGGTTATGTGCCAGTAAAATAACGAATTGCTCTGTGCCTTCTGTCTTTCAGTATTCCATTTTAAGCAGTAGTCCTGTTGTCATGGAAGATGTTGTCTTTAGGGAAATCTGAAGACATACTATTAAATACAAGCTAGGGAATAATGAAACAAAGGAATTTGGGGACATTTTGTATATAAAGTTTCTAATTTCTGGAAATAACATTAATTTACAATGCAGATATGGTGTCCAGTAGTCCTTATATAGATCTTGAAAAGTTTTTGAATTGATAGAAATGTGTGATTGTTTTCCTTTAATTTTTAGTGATCATACAGTTGCTTCCTCTAGTCAGGCCATCATCTGTTCTATTGTAGAATTCATGGGATATTAAAATAAATTATTATGAGAGATTATTCCTTTTTGAGGATGAAAATGGGCACTATTAATAATTACTCTAATAGGTGTAAACAGTACATTTAGTCGTACTAACTATTCTTTAATCCACTGATCTTTTTATTGGTCATTGAGATAACTGTCTCTTTACATGCCTCAGCATAGGAAAAAATAATGATCAGACATGATCTCTGTCAGTCATGGTTAATGTTTCATAGTTATTGAACTAACAAGTTGGAAGGTTCTAATTCGTTTAGATGACTGTGCAATTGATGTTACCTGTTTTGCGAAATCCCACAGAGGGGAGAAACTACGTATGTAAGTTGAAATAAAATGTAAAAGCTACTATTTAATTTAAAATTTTATATATAACAAATACTGTCTTTGTATCCTGCTTGCTTGGATTACTGCAAATAAAATTAAATGGTACTGAAAAAGATCAGCATGTCATTGAATATATTCTAGACTTAACTTTTTGTAAAGCTTCTTGAATCCTGTCTTGGGGGGAAAAGGAACAGAATTTGCTCTTTAGGAGCCTCAATTTCAAATAACTGCAAATTCAGTTATATAAAATCATCTATTGAATCTCATTTATAATAAAGTATATGTGGACAGATTTATGTTTTAGGGATATGTTTTTTAGTACTCAGTTATGTATACACATACATATATGCATATATGCATGTATATATATACATGTGTATATATATGTGTATATATAGATATACACGAAAATAGAGGAAGAATAAAGAAGATAGTGAAGACAACAAATATAAGAATATAGGAAATGAGGAAGGAAACACAGGCAGCCATCTATCCTAAGAGAGATGATTTGTGACAGCATGGAATGAGATGTTCGATTTTGGAAATGTTTCATTATCTATAGAATGTTACTAAGTGTAAAGCTTTGCATGGAGTGTTTTGCCTCAGGAATATGCATTGGGATGTACCAGTGTGATTAAGCTTCCTATTCATCTCTGTCAGTCATAGCCCTTCAAAGACTGGTTTCAGAGAATTGCTCATTATGAGAGGGAGGACAGGAGGAAACATTTGAAAGAACAAGCGATTAATGGCATCATTACTGAGTCCTGTAGCTATTATTCAAAATCTAGAGTGTTGGTATGAAAATAGATGGGGGGGGGGGAACAAAACTGGAATATCCATGAATTCCCAAATTCTGAATATCTGACCCAAAATGCATTAATATAACAGGCTACAAGTTGAAGGTGTACTTGACTTCCTGGCTAGACAGGAAGTGATGATCAGTGTTGAGGGAAACTGCGTATTTGGCTGGGAGTAGAAGAGAGCTAATATCATTCCTCTTGCATAAATTATGACACTTTCAGACCAGAGACAGCATGTCTGGAGAGGATAAAACACATGGAGAATGTGGCCTTCAGTAAGACAACATAGTTTTTATCAATTCATGAAACCCCCAATAGGTAGGAGATTCTGAAGCTCTCTGCCATGGACGCCTTAGGTTAACCCAAATGTATTGAAGCATACTAGCAGCAGGTAAAAGCATCTAAGTATGCTAGTGAGAAAACAGCAAATATATTGGCTGTCAAAGGAGGAAAAACCAGGTGGGTATATATGTGCAGGCCTGTGAGGATAACACGTAAATATATTACATATATCTATATATATAGTTAAATAAAAAAAGATATTGCAGAACTATATGTATAGCATAACATTTTGTAAAAACCTGCAAAAGTTATTGGCGCTATGTATTTATACACAATATATACAAAGTTATAGAAAAATGTTCGGTAAATGTCTTCCAATTGTTTAAACTATGGAAATCTGATTACCTCCTGGTGATTAGATTGAGACAGCTCTAGGGGATGACTTTTACTATTGTACTTCATATTCTTTAAAGGAAACAGAAGTAGTAGTAGAATTATGGATGATATTCACATTCATTTTTATGCTTTTTTAATAAGCAAAGGAATGCTTGAACCTCTAAAAAGGGACAGGATCATTAAAATCTTGATTTTCAAAACAAGAGAAATATAAAGCGTATAATTTATAACATAAGCTCATATCCAAGGAGGAGCAGCAGCTTTCCTGTGTTGCCAGATGGATCAAAATGGTGTCTTGGTCCTAAAAGGGGTGGGGGTGGGGGAAGGAAGGGGCATGTATTACCAAATTTCTGTTGTCAAAAGAGAACAAGGAGGATCCAGTTTTCATTTTCTGGGTATGATTCTTCAAATATAATTATAGGTTATAAGATGTTGTAAGTGGCTACTGATTACCTTATGAAAGTTATGGAAATATTGGTGTTATAAGCTATTTGGATATGATTGATGCAATGTATTGTTATTTCATTTCTGCCATACATCTATTAAATATACGGCCTACATAGTGCCACATGAGCCTCGGTGGCTCAGTAGTTAAGACACTGGCTGCCAATCACAAGGTTGGCAGTTTGAATCCACCAGCCCCTCCTTGGAAACCCTATGGGGCAGTTCTACTCTGTCCTGTAGGGTTGTTATGAGTCGGAATTGACTTGAAGGCAATGGGTTTTACATAGTACCACAAGAAAGGCTCAGCATTGTCCTCGTCGGGGGGGATATATGTATATATAGTTGTACTTGAAGATTTTACTATGGCTTACTGTATAGGGTGGGGATAATTATGCCAGTGTCACAAAAGTTATTGATATTTGAATATAGAAGGATATTTTATAAGAAGGACAATGAAAAGTTAGAAAGAGACCATGGTAGAGACTAGGGCAATGGAGACCTCTTGACATTCTTTAGCAACTAATGAGATTGCTGTATTAGGAACGGTGGCACACTTTCTGAGTATTAACTAATTGACTCACCATGACCCAAATTGGATTTGCTGATATAAGTAGTTTTCTATTTTTATTTATTTTTTAAACAAAAAACCTTGTATTAATGTGACAGCCTGAAGACTTTGGGGAAAATAATTTCATAAGAAGCCCATTAATACTCGGCATGAGAAACACAGACAGGGGAACTAACATGTTCTCCATTAGCAAGAGGACTTAATATGAAATCCAGCAGATATATGGCAGAAAATTATTTGAAAACAATGTCAGTCTTGCCTAGTCAGGAAAGCAAAAATTTCCCAGTTATTTAAAACGGGGTTTTTTTTTTTTTTTTTTTTTAACAATCATGTTGCAAGGACTGGAGAAGTAAAGGAAGCGATTATATCTAAAGATAAGTAACTGCAGGAAGCTGCTGTTACCTCTGGAGCTGGAGGGACAAAAGAAAAGTGGTTAGCTAGAGCTCTTCATAGAGTGCTGCTGTGGCATCTTGTGCCGTTAGAACCACTGACTCTTTCCTTTCAACAAGCTGGGAGCTCACACACCTACTGATGGTATAGCAATCTTGAAGCCCAAAATCGGCTGAGGGTCCTAGATTCATTAATGCCATTAGTAGAGACCACATTGCCAGTGGCTGGTACTGTATTGCCAGGAGCCAGAGCCTGTGAGCTCTGTACTGCTGAGACTACTGAACTACCACTGCCTCTCCTGCCTGAGCAAAAAGCAGAAGAGAGAAAAAATGTCTTTTTCTAGGTTTAACCACCCACTAGGTGTCTCTCATTCGCAGCATCTAACTGGAAGTCAGGCTGCAAGGGATTCTGGGAAATTCCAGCTACTTGCACTATTTTTATTCATTTATTCAACAAGCGTATGTTTAGTATTTACTTTGTGCCAGGCCTGTTTTAGCAATTGGGGAATCAGCAGTAAACAAAACAAAGCCTTTTCCTCCATGATGCTCACATTGTTGTGGAGATGAAAATAAAATAATTACATAAATAACTATAATACGAAGTGGTGATAATTGCTAAGAAGAAAAAAATACATCTGGTAGTGAGGTAAGAGTGATAGACTGACAGTGAACTGGAGATGGGAGAGATCTCTCTGATGAACTAATATTTGAGCAGATCTCCAAGAAAATGGATGGTGAGAAATGTTGGAATCCAAAGGAAGTGTGTGCCCCTGGGAGAGGTATCATCTGATACAAAGCCCTTCAAGCTCGCATGATTGGCAAGTGTGAGAACAACGTAGGAGCCAGCACGGCTAGTGCCGTGGGAGCAAGGACGAGAGTGGTAGTTGAGGACAAAGAAGTATCCTTCCCCTTATCCCTGTTCTGGAAAGTGATTTGAATTTATTATGGGTGATTTTGCTTACAGTCAGTATTTATATAGTTTTTTTCTTGAAAAAAATTCACCCTGAATTGTGTCATTTTTATTTTTAATATAGAAAATATGATATGGGGTTGTTCATGTGAGATAGTAGAAGCATTTTCTGATTTTTATAGGCCATTTGAAATTTTTACAACTTAGAAATTTAAAAAATGCTTATTAAGAAATATTTTAAAATTATCATAACTTCATAGTGTTTTTAGTAACCTTTTTACAGTTTTAAGGAAATAGTTGAGGAAAAAACTTTTATGTTTTAAGGTGACTTATGTCTATTAAGAATTCCAAGTTATTAAAATCTTTCCTCTTCTGTGAATGAAGGTCTAATTTTCTAGTGATATCATGTTTTAAAGTTCTTTGAATTTTTTTTAAATTGGACATAATAAGTACTCCTTTGTTTTGCCTTTTTTGTTGTTTTCTGGTTGTAATTTTAATGTTCAAGATTCTTAGTCTGAGCACATGTTATTCCATCCATGGAGCTTGGCTTAATCTATGTAACATCCTGAATTCATCTAATAATGTGTGAAAATGCAGGTTTAAAAAAAATCATGTGGAATATAATTTTATCTCTCCATAAAGAATGTAAATACAAAATTAAGTTGAAAGCTATTAATGTCATCTAAACCAAACTACTGTACAATTTTTGTGGCAGTGGATTCTAAAATAGTAAATGCACCTAAACTGCAATATCTCATCTATTTTGTCATTTTAGCTTTAGTAATTTAATGATAGCCTTAATTTTCCCTTTTTTATTTGCATTAATATTGGCTCTTAATTTTAATATCTTTAATATTCTGTAAAATGTTGTTAGGTTCTAGAGAAGGTACAGGGGTATTTCATGTTTGTAGTTTGACTTGCAGTAATTACTGATCATTTTATTATTGATTTTAATATATCAAATAGTCTCTCCCAAACTCACATATATTTTATGTAATTTCACAAAATAATTTACATTATACCTTGAGATGTACAACCTTGGGCTATTGCCAAAGCAAGATTCAGTATCATTCAAATAAATAGGTAAAGATCAGCTTTTCTGTGTTTTCTTTTCTATGAGTCCATACTGTTTCTGTATAATTCTATTCCAAAGGTCAGTTTAACATTATTCATTTATTTATTCTATTATGTAATTTCTATTTTTTTTCTGTTAATGTAGGGATAAAACTGAATAACCACAGAGTTCTGTAAATATTTCAGGTATTTCACCAGACACTTGCCATACCCTGTCACCAGTGATAGAGTATGGAAAAGTAGAACACTGAATTATTTTTAAAGCTTTTATACAACCAGCAATTGTATGTTGCATATTTCTCATGTTTTGTGTACTGGATGGCTTTATTGCTTGTCATATGAGCTCAGTAAGGTGAACATAGTATTTCCTCACTTTGTTCCATTCATATTTTACCTGTTTTCATTTCATATCTGGGGATATATTTTATGTACTGAATAAGATCTGGGCATTGTTAACTGAGAGAGTAAATGGAATGCAGTGGAATTGAGGGGCAATTGGGTGGGTGAGTTGGATGGATTTGAGGGGATTATTGCAATGAGAGGGAAGTACATATTGAAGGTTTTTTTTTTTTCAATAAAGAAAATAATTTTCTCTAGATTTTTATTGTTGTAAACTGTTGATGATTTTGGAAGCAGAAACCTTGGGTTTATTTGGAAGCACAGTGAGATGAAACAGTCATCTTAATCTGGTTTTAAGAGAATGCCTTTGTTGGAGTTAATCTGGTCTGAGCCAGAAATAAAGTGTTCAGAGATTTTTGAAGTAATTGAAGCATTTGGGAAAGATAAAGCACAGGGGCTGATGGTTTCTTTTGGTTTATATTGAATCAATTAGTGAGCAATATAGCCTTTAGGTTCTCAACGGTAGATATGGAGAGATTTAGACAGGTAGATTCTTGATGGCAGACACATTTTTTCATTTCCCTTTAACCGATTTTTTTGCTTTATCCATATCTTGAAAAATAAAATAATTTGGAGAGATTTTTCAAGAAAGACCAAAGTGTCATATTAACTTCTTAGATAATTAGTTTATAAACTAATATAGTTAGTGTACCTGAGGAATATTTGTGCACACATCTCATATAATCACTAAAAAAACTAGTAATAGTTTAATTTCTTAAGCTACTGTAATAGATTCATATTCTTTGAAATAATTTAGAAAAATAAGTGCCAGTGAATAATTCCGATATAAATAAAGGAAATATAATGTGAAGTCTTTTTTAGAAATACCTTTTAGTACTAGTTTGATTGATTTTCATTCCTTTTTGCTATCTCCCTCACAATGGCAATTGGGAATGGTTAATATCTGTATATGAGGTACTAATCTGTCTTGGAAGAAGGACAGCCAGAATGCTCCTTAGAAGTGAGGATGAAGAGACTTCGTCTCTCGTATTTTGGACACGTTATTAGGAGAGTTCAGTCCCTGGAGAAGGACATCAGGCTTGGTAAAGTAGACGGTCAGTGAAAAAGAGGAAGACTCTCAACGAGGTGGATTACCACAGTGGCTGCAGTAATGGGCTCAAACATAACAGCAATTGTGAGGATGGCTCAGGACTGGGCAGTGTTTCATTCTGTTGTACATAGGGTTGCTATGAGTCAGAACAGACTCAGGCACCTAACAACGATAATCTGACTGTACAGTGTTTGTAATAAAAATATGAGTGTATTATCTGTGGTTTCACTTACAGATTTTATTTACCTTTTACTGTTTTCCAAAAAGGATATGAGGCAACCGATCATAACACTGTATTTTCTGTGTAAATTAATTTATAACTTTGAAACTCAAGATGAAATAACTTGTAGATATTCTAAATATTACATGCTGTAAAAAAAACTCTTCACAATGCCTTTTATGTTGAATGTTCTTAATATATACTTGTTATATAAATGAATGAATGAAGCTGGGATACATAGCAAATCTCATTAAGCTGTGTAACTCAATGGTTATATTGCATGAGCATCTGGAACATTTTAGCCTAAAACCTCAACTTTCTTAACATACAACTCTGTATGGGAGTCATGAATGTTGACTCTGCTATTGCATTTATGCTTAACCTTGAGCTAGGCCCTGTGTATCTTCAGGTGTATATTTCTTCCACCGTAGGGAGGGAGTTGACATAGATCAAGTCTAAGCTCCCACCCTACCAGATGATGTGTGTCAATAGTGTGTTTGGGCTTGTGCACTCTCATGAATGGTTATACCCATTCTCACTGAGTTGATTCTGATTCATAGCGACCCTATAGGACAGAGTAAAACTGCCCCCATAGGGTTTCTAAGGAGTGGCTTGATGGATTTGAATTGCCCACCTTTTGGTTGGCAGCTCTTAACCACTGTGCCAGTCAGCTCATTAATAACTGAGGATTCCCAGTCCATCTCTGGATAACTCTGAATACCAGTAAATTCTTCCTTATGTTTAGCTAAAAATCTGTCTTCCTAAGTTTTGTAGTATTCATAAATGTGCTAGGTGTGCCCTTGATATATTTACAGAAAATATTGATTGAACTGGTGTACAGGACTGGATAGGGCACTGTGTCGCAGTGAGTCTCCCAAAAATTCAGTTAATCCTTTTTTAAATCAGTACCTTTTGGCCACTCAATTAGTAGTAATCAATTTAACTGTCCTTGCAAATCAGCTAATATTTCTACTTTGTATGCAGAAGGACATCGCAAAGACTTCACAGACGGCCTTTGCAAAGCCTTGAAACATTTTGAACTGCTGTGTTTTCTTGAAAGTAAGAAGGACTCCAGGGAGGGAAGGGCAGGGGAGGAGGGAGAGAGAGAGAGAGGACTTGTTTTTACAAAATCCATAGGATTCTTTTTACTTCAGGATTTTGCTTCTGTGGATACTTTCCCTGCACATCATCAATTATTCCATGTGCTTAATAATTTCCATCAAATGTACGGTAATATTTCCCATGTTTAAAACAATTCTTTGACAGTAGACCTCATTCCACAACTTCACCTTCTCCGTGTTCTCCATTCCCTTGGCTCATGTTCTTTCTTTCTTCCCTGTCACTCACTCCACTGAAACTGTTCTTATCAAGTTTGCTAACGTCATTTTGCCAAATATTATTGTAAATTTGCATTTTACTCACCCTCTATGGAAGACTTGGCGGAAGATCACTGCCCCCACCCCATTTTATGGATGGTATCTTTGGAGGGGAGCCCTGGTGGTGTAGTGGTTAAGTGCTACAGCTGCTAACCAAAAGGTTGGCAGTTCGAATCCACCAACCTCTCCTTGGGAACCCAATGGGGCAGCTCTGCTCTGTCCCATAGGGTCACTATTAGTTGGAATCCACTCAACGGCAGTGGGTTTGGTTTTGGTGTATCTTTGCTTGGTGTCATGGATTAAATTACGTCCCCCCAAAAATGTGTGTATTAGTTTGGCTGGGCCATGGTTCCTGGTATTCCCATGTGTTGTAAATCCTGCCTCTATGATGTTAATGAGGGATAATGGGTGGCAGCTGTGTCGGTGAGGCAGGCCTCAGTCTACAAGACTGGATTGTGTCCTGAGGCAATCTCTTGAGATATAAAAGAGAGAAGTGAGCAGAGAGACAGGGAACCTCATACCACCAAGAAAGCAGTGCCAGGAGCAGAGTGCGTCCTTTGGACCCAGGGTCCCTGCATGGAGAAGCTCCTAGTCTGGGGGAACACTGATGAAAAGGCCTACAGAGAAAGAAAGCCTTCCCCTGGTGCTGACACCTTGAATTTGGACTTTTAGCCTACCTTACAGTGAAGAATTAAATTTCTCTTTGTTAAAGCCATCCACTTGTGGTATTTCTGTTAGAGCAGTACTAGATGACTAAGACACTTGGGTTCCAGGTTTTTACACACAATGAGTTTTTTCTTCTGCTTTGTTTTTTTTTTTTCTGTCCATAATGAAGAACGATCTCATCTACTTAGTTGCTTAAAAAAAAAACAACAACAACATTCATTTCACAGCTTGTTAATGTAATTGCGCTCTATAAGTTTTACAGCTGTGAAAATTTGAATTGGCAAGTTGTGTGATAGATGTGTTTACAAGAACAACTAAAAAGAGAAGCTGCTGAGGCTGCTTTTATGTACAACCAAACATCTCATGGAATTTGGTTTCTTTGTTCAGAGGTTTAGGGTCATGGTTTCATGGGACATACCAGTTAATTGGCCTAATGTTGGGTTTAGTGCTTCTGTTCTGCCTCCTACTTCATTGGGTAGTGCCTGGAGTATTAAAAGCTTGCAAATAGCCCTCCAGGGTACAACAATTGTTCTCTATTCCCTTGGAGCAACAGAGGAAAAAGAAGAATCAGGAACAGGAGGAGGAAATGGAAGGTGTATCTAATTGCCTCCAGGAACAACTGCCTCCTTTGTCATGAGGCCAGAAGAGCTGGATGATGCCTGGCTACCATTACTGAATGTATTTATTAAAGATTCTGTACAAGAATCCTGATCAAAAGGGAGAAAATGCCAAACCAAATTTCAAATTCTCATGGAATCCAGATTTTCTGGATCCATGGAAACTAGATGCCGCTTCAGAACTGTTGCCCTGAGATAATCTTTAAACCTTAAACCAAAAGTATTCTTAAAATGGGGGCTTTGATCTGGTTCTGCCTAGTTCACTTATGGCCAAGGAAGCATCACTGGAATAGATGGCAGAATTTTAAAGTTGTGGTGAACCAGAAAGATAGCCAGAACGGAAAACTTACAAATCAAAGACCTGCTAGAAACTTAATTTTCCTCTTAAAGCACAAGGGCAACCTGTGTGTTGCATAGCAAGCAAATCTCTTGCTCTCAGATTTTGAGCACAGTCTAAAGCAGTGCCGCCCGGTTCAAAGATGGCAACGTCCCGCTTAAAGATGGCGGCCGACCCATGCTGCTTTGGTGTGTGTCACTCTCTTTCGGTCTTGCCAATAATCCAGTTTTACACATCAGGCTCCTTAAAGGGCTCACTATGCCTCTTCAACGTCTCCCATTCCAGCTTTTCAACTCCTGATTTTTCCTGTACTTGGTACTGTGCCAAATCTGCCAAATTGTAAAACTTTTGATCTGTTCCTATTTCGCTTCATTGGCCATGACTGAACCAGTTTTTATTTTATTTTTTATTATAATTTAGATGAAGGTTTACAGAACAAACTAGCTTCCCATTAAACAATTAGTACACATATTGTTTTGTGACATTGGTTGCCAACTCCACAGCATATCAACACTCTCCCCTTCTTGACCTTGGGTTCCCTATTACCAGCTTTCCTGTCCCCTCCTGCCTTCTCATCCTTGCCCCTGGGCTGGTGTGAGCATTTAATCTCATTTTGTTTTATAAACCTGTCTAATCTTTGGCTGAAGGGTGAACCTCAGTTGTAACTTTGTTACTGAACGAAAAGGGTAACCAGAGGCCATACTCTGAGGTAACAAAATAGATTTAGCTTAAGTTATAAAGAATGTCTATCTTGAGCATTGTGCTCTTTTAAGAACTATCTATATGGAATCAAATTGACAACCGCAACTCAAAAGCTTAGATAGGAAACTTAGGGGGCAGTAAATTTATGTTACTAGGAGAGGAGAAATTTGGAAAAGGAAGGTGTGAATGGTTGCACAACTTGAATATAATCAATGTCACCGAATTGTACATGTAGAAATTGTTGAGTAAGTTAATGTTCTGTGTATATTCTCAACAAAAACAACAAAAATAAACTATACAAAAATTAGAGGTTTTTCTCAAACTTATATCTTTCTTCCTATATTTCTCCAGAACCCCAGGCTTTTGAGTCCAACTGCCGATCAGATGTCTAAAGGGAATCTCAAAGCTGGATATAAGGAAGAATTATTGATTCTTCTTGCCCACCACAAACAAAACAAAACACAACACTGTTCTGTACTTTTTCTCATCCTGTAAATTGGAGCCATAATCTGCCCAGTTGCTCAGGCTAGAAATACAGAAGTCAGCCCTGATTCCTCTCTGCCATCAAAATGTAATTTTAATTTGACATCTTCCTGACGTCTTGACCACTGCCATCATAATGCTGCCCCAGAAATATCCAGATAACTAGTCTCCCTTTTTCCTACACTGGTGCCGTGTAGTCCCTTCTCCCAACAGTAGCCTCAGTGATCCTTTAAAATTAGATCGTATCAAAACCTCCGATAGCTTTCTTTTACTCTAAGACTTTCAGAGGACTTCATATATCCTGTAAGGTTCTGCGTGACCAGGCAGCTGTTCTCCAGCACTGTCATCTATATACCTTTTGGTGGTTCACTCTACTCCAGACATACTGGCCTTTCTGTTCCTTGAACATGACCTCAAACTTGCTCTTCTCTCTGCCTTAAACAGTCTTTGTTAAGTTTCTCACATGGCTCCTACCCACATCATTCTGCTCAAATGTCACCTCCTTAGAAGAATTTTACCCAACCACTCTTTTAGTTAACCTTCCCAATTCATCACTCTCTATCCCTTTACCCTCCACTCTTTTTCTTTCTAAAACTTGTTTATTGCCTATTTCTTTGTAAGAATGTAAGGATTGTGACGTCTACCTTGTTTAACACTGTATATAGAGAAATACCTGGCCCATAGTAGGAGTATAGTAATTTGTTGACTGAAACATCATTGTCTTCCTCTTAAATGATATTTCATCTCCATTAATATTTTATGCCCCTAAATGCCATACAAATTGTTTTATATGTGTTCTTAAAGATTATGGTAATATTTTGACTTACCTAAATTCAAGTTATATTTAGGGGGAAAGAGCTAATTTTCATCTACTGTTACATCATTCTGTTGCTTTCTTTTTTAATGGTCACATACAGTTCTTTAAAATGGCTATTACATCAAAAGGTTAGCCTTATAAACATTTGACACGTAATTGGAAATATCATTTATTTCACTACAACTGTTGAAATGTTCCGTTGTATCCAATATATTGTATTCATAAAAATTAAAATGTCAGGAATTAAATTAAATGTTTTATTTAAAACACATGTTTTGTGATTATAGGTCAGGAAGTGAATGCTATTTCTGTTCATTCATACTAATATTTTTTAAATTAAAGGGCACTAAAAGCTCCATTGCTCTTACAAGTTAATCCCACTTTAATGAAAGAATATAGTCCTTTTTTTTAAATTTAGAAGGCCTTAACTTTTTAAGAATACTTATTTTACTAGAAAAGTTATAGGTATATATACTGAAATATAAAAAATACACAACAGCTTTAAGATAGCAATTACCTCTGAGTATGTCTATGGAATGGAGCAGGAGACATGACCTTTAGTGGTACTTGTAAAAATGTATTTTTTTAAATCAAAAGATAAGAAGTTAATAAAACCAAAGTTTAACATTTGTTTAAACATGATGCTGGAAAAATCCATGTCTGTTTTATATTATTTCCTGTAATTTTTATGTTTTAAATGTTTCATAATAAAAACTAAACAATTAGAAATAAGAAAGTTGATGATACCGTATCCTTTAAATGAATCTATAGCCAAGTAATGGATAGCTATGTGTATAACTTGAATAAGTGTGCTAGAAAATCTAGTACAGTTTTTCTTCACTTATTTAAAGATTTTTACCTACTTATTTCAGCATATACACATAAATGCCCATTACACATTTTAAAAATTTTCCCTAAAATTACTTATTTTTCAACTTCTTATCTTACCAGTTAAATACAATAAGACTTTGGCAATTAAAGACATCAACTATTAAGAATGAGAGGGACAGAGAGGGAGACATTTGCAAATGGGCAGTCATTTCTAGAGACACTGCTGTAACTATCACAAAATACTTATTTGTTTTTATGTAGTTTAGAGTCTTGTGATGACAGAATATACAGTTGGTTATTTGAAGGTTATACCTTAGTGTGGAGCGAGTCACACTGAATACACAAAATCCTAGTGATGCAGGTCTTTGGAAAAATAAACTTTTAGGTCCTTGAGAAACAATAGGAACATTCTTGAGGAACTAATGAGGTTGATTGGCAGGGGTACATTTAATGGTAAGACCCCCAGAAGTCTTGGAGCGTTGTCCAGGCTTCTATGGAGTTGTTTAGTTTTAATATACCTTTACTGAATATTGGATATCTCAATTTAGATTGCTACAAATTGCAGCATAAGATATCTAAAACAGAAAGTAGCCATTTAAAATAATTTAAATAATTTTGAATAGGGATGGAACATAAATAAATTAAATGAACTACACTGTAAAAGAAAAATTATAATCTACTTTTGAAAAGTTTCTGTTCTTTCTAATATCACATTACTGTGAGGGGCATCAGTTTTTCTCTCATTTTTTGGCCCTAAATCTTTATTTCTAACCCCATTCAGTCAGTCATTCAGTTTATACAATACATATATTTGTATGTGTATATATATATATATGCTCCTTATACTACTGTAAATACGATCTAAAATTTGGTTGCCTTAATGCAGAATCCTGTCATGTTGAAGTGAATAAAATGGCTGGTGTCAGCTGAGTAAATCAGGAAACAGTTACCAATCAGTAATGAAAACAATAGATATGACCTCACGAAATTTATACCTTGCAGGAGATATGTATAAGAGTAAGCAGGAAACTCCAGTATTGTGAAATAAATGCTGTGATTTGAAAAAATACAAGATATTGTGAAATGAAAGAGGAGGCACTAACCATAGAGCTTAAGAGATCTCTTAAAAGTAGTATCAGATTTGAGTTATGAAGCATGGGTAGGATTTAGCCAGGAAAAAGTGGAAAAACAAAGGTTTTCCAGTTGTAATCACTAATTTTTAAACAAGGTAAGAACAGTGACAAAGAGAAACTAAATATATTTTAATATGGTAGAGGCTTCGTTTTTGAGGTAAGCAGAAGCAGTTCAAGATGGAACTGGAGAAGTATCCAAGAGCAATTTTGACACATTAAGAACAAGGATTTTATTCTACGGGGTAAAATAATCCAATTCACATTTAAGAAAAATCGGATGGCTTGGTGATCTTACCCTTCATTGTTCAATTTGTAATTTAAAAAAAAAATTTTTCCTTTTAATTTTCTTTTTTATTGTACTTTAGAGGAAGGTTTACAGAACAAAGAGTTTCTTATTAAACTGTCAGTACACATATTGTTTTATGATATTGGTTAACAGCTCCATGACATGTCAACACTCTCCCTTCTTGATCTTGGAGGACCTTTTTTTTTGGTGAAAATATACATAGCTAAAGTTACACCATTTCAAAAATTTCTAAGTGTACAATTCAGTGACATCGATTGCATTCTTCCAGCTGTGCTGCTATTCTCACTATCCTTTTCCAAATTATTCCATCACTATTATCTTCAGCTCACTGCCCCCTAGACTTCCCATCAAACCTTTTGAGTTGCTGTCGTCAATTTGATCTCACATAGATAATTCTTTTTTTTTTTTTGTACCTTAGATGAAGTTATGCAGAACAAATAGTTTCTCATTAAACAGTACACGTATTGCCCTATGACAATGGTTAAAACCCCATGACATGTCAACACTGTCCCTTCTCAGTCTTGGGTTCCCTATCGCCTGCTTTCCTGTCCCCTCCTGCCTTCTAGTCCTTGTCCCTGGACTGCTGTGCCTCATTAGTCCTGTTTTGTTTTATGAGGCTGTTCAGTCCCTGGCTGAACGGTGAACTTCGGGAGGGGCTTCACCATTGAGCTAAAAAGGTGTCTGAGGGCTGTACTTTTGGGGTTTCTCCAGTCTGTGAGGGGAGTAAATCTGGTCTTTTCTTTGTGGGTTAGAATTTTGTTCTACATCCTTTTCCAGCTCTATCCAGGATCCTCTATTGTGATCCTGGTCAGAGAAGTCAGTGGTGGTAGCTGGGAACCATCTAGCTGTACTGGACTCAGTCTGATGGAGGCTGTGGTAGCTGTGGTCCATTACTCTTTTGGACTAATCTTTTCCTTGTATACTGTTCTCTTCATTCTCCCTTGTTCCTGAAGGGGTGAGACCAGTGGAGTATCTTAGATGGCTGTTCACAGGCTTTTCAGACCTCAGACACTACTCATCAAGGAAGAATGTAGAACACTGTCTTTATAATCTGTGTCATGCCAGTTGAGCTAGATGTTCCCTGAGACCATGGTCCCCACAGCCTTTTGCCAAGCAATTCAGTCCCTCAGGGAGTTTGGAAGTGTCTATGGAGCTTCCATGACCTTTCCTTGTACAAGTTCTGCTAGCTTCCCCAGTAATGTGTACTGTCGTACCCTTCACCAAAGTTACTACTTATCTATTGTCTGTTTAGTTCCCCCCACCCCTCACATCCCTCGTAACCAACAAAGATTGTTTCTTTTTGTGTGTAAACTTTTACATGAGTCTTTACAGTAGAGGTCTCATACAATATTTGTCCTTTTGTGATTGACTTATTTCACTCAGCATAATGGCCTCCAGTTTCATCCATGTTATGAGATGCCTCACAGATTGATCATGGTTCTTTATCTTTGCATAATACTCCATTGTCAGTATTTACCATAGTTTGTTTATCCATTCATCTGTCGATGGCCATCTAGGTTATTTCCATCTTTTTGCTATTGTGAACAGTACTGCAGTGAATATGGGTGTGCATATGTCTATTTGTGTGACGGCTCTTATTTCTCTAGGATATATTCCCAGAAGTGGGATTGCTTTTATAGTGCTTTTTTTTTTTGTGGTGCTGATGTTTTCTTTGTTCCTCTTACTCTCCTGTGCTGAGTTCCTTTTGTTTGTGGATTTTTTTTCATTTCTTCTGTTGTTGTAGGTTTTGTTTTTACTGAGACTTTGTTTTTCTTCTTTATTTTGATGAGTAGGTTTGTTAACTTTCTTTGTGGCTACCTTGGAATGTACCGTTATCTTCCTAGATTTGAACCAGTCTATTGTTATTTGGTATTGCCTTGCCTTCCTCTCCATTAGAAGGTTCTGTACCTACACCGTTAATTCCCTTTTTAATTGTTCTCATGCTGTTGTCATTTACAGATTAACCTCTCTGTTTCCCTGTTGTAATTCTTTTGGTTTTGCATAGCCCTTAAGAGTTCATTTTTGAGGTTGGTATCTCGCTAGTACAATCCTGTGTCCTAGATTCAGCCGTGGTCTGATGTTGTTTGTTCTCAGATGGAAGGACTCCCTTTAATAAGTCTTGTAAGTTTGGTTTGGTTTTTACATGGTCCCTTAATTTCTGTTTATCTGGAAATGACCTTATTTTACCATCATATTTGAACGAGAGTTTTGCAGGATATATTATTCTTGGCTGGCAATTTTTTTCTTTCAAGGTTTTATATGTGTCATTCCATTGCCTTCTTGCCTCCATGGTTTCTGCCAAATAATCCGGGCTTAGTCTTATTGTTTCTCCTCTGTATGTGACTTTGTTTTACTTGAGCTGGTCTCAGGATTCTTTGTTTGTCTTTGGTTTTAGTGAGTGTGATTATGATATGCCTTGGTGATTTTCTTTTGGGGTCTATCCTATATGGGGTTCGTTGAGCTTCTTGGATGGCCAGCTTTTCGTCGTTCATGATATTGGGGAAGTTTTGTGTCAGCAGTTCTTCAATGATCCTCTCTGTGTTTTCTGTTTTCTCCTCCTGTTCTGGAACTACAATCACTCGTGGATTTTTGCTTTTGATTATATCCCACATAATTCTCAGGGTTTCTTCAATTTTCTTCGTTCTTTTTTCTGATTTTTCCTCAAACAGAATTGTATCCAAGTGTTTGTCTTCAATTTCACTGATCCTGTCTTCCTTCATTTCAAACCTGCTCCTCAACCCTTCTATGACACTGTCCATTTCTGAAATCTTGTTATTTGTCTTTTGGATTTCTAATTGTTGTTTTTGTATGGTTTCTAGTTGTGAATTTATTTTAATATTTTGTTCCTGTATTATTTTCTTGAATTCTTCCATTTTTTTATCTGTATTTTCCATGAATTTGTCTGCTTTTTCCATGAATTTATCTATTTTTTTCCTCATTTTTGTCTGCTTTTTGCTTCAACTCTTGGATAATTCTGAATATTAGGGATTTGAATTCCCTGTCTAGTGCCTTCTGTTCTACTGGAAGGTCATCTGGTGTTTTATTTTGGATGCCTACTGGAACCATCCTGTCCTGTTTTTGTAAATGTTTTGATATTGTATGCTGTCTTTGGGGCATTGATTGGTTATTTTCCTCATTTATTGGTTGTAGATTTGTTTGTTTTGTCCTGCTTTTTTGTTTTATTTGGTTATGTGTTAGCAGGCAGGGTGTGTGTTCTTTGTTGTTTGCTCATTGGTGGGCATGATACTTTTCACCTCATTCTCCAATGGGCAGGGTCAGTCACTCAGATATGGTACAGCAGGGCAGGTCCAGCTGAAGGGGAGTTGCTGGGATGGGTTGTTCGTGGCACGTACCAGGGCTGACAGTGCGGACTGGGAATCAGTGCAGGGCGGGTTCCAGTTTGCCGTGCCCGTGCTACTTGGGAGTGCGATGTTCAGCGTATGGTGCAGGCAGGCAGGAAGGAGGGGGTAGATTGTGATGTATGGAGCTAAGGTGGGTTTGGGAAAGAGGAGAGAGAAGAGAGAGGAAGAGGAGCCAAAAACGTACACACAAACCAAAAAGAGTGCTAAGGGAGCTTGCTATTGGAGTGGAGAGATGAGACACTAAGAAATGAGGAAAAAGAAAAATTAAAAAAAAAAGAAAAAGGGTAAAAGAAAAAAATGAATAAATTAAAAAACTGGAAATGAAGAAAGACAAAAAGGAAATAAGAGAGAGAAGAAAACAAAACAAAGAAACAAAAAGAAGAAAAAACAAGATAAAAGAAATGCCCTCAAGTATGTCCTTGTGCATCTTTGCAGAGTAAGGGAGTAGCTTCCAAGCTGCACAGTACTGCCCAGGTAGAAGGGGCTCCCACGCCGAGAAAAGAAAAAGAAAACAAACAAACAAATCAAAACAGAACAAATCAGAGTAAACAAACAAAAAAATTATTGGGGTCCTACCAGTGTGGTGGCATGGGCTGGGAAGCAGTTTCACAGTCAGTTGGTGTTTCATAGCCTTTCAGGAAGAAGCAAAGATGGCACACAGAGCCAGGTATTTGAGAGAAAGGAGGGGGAGGTGGTGACAGTAAGGAAGAAATCTAAAGAAGCAGAAAAAAAGCAACACCAGCAGCCAACAAATGGCACTCAGGAAGCCAACCAGTGCGGGCAGGTGGAGTCCAAGCAATACCGGGGTACTTCCCATCCAAGATACTGTGACTGTAGGAAGCAAAGGAGGATAAGTGGGGGTGAAGAAGGGTGGTGGGGGGAGAAAGCCTATATCGCAGGTTACCAGTTGTTCTGTCTGTTGCTGGAAGCTTGGTGAAGCTGCTTTCTCATACCCCCTGTTCGCTGATTGCCGATAGGAGTCCAAGATGATGGATCTGTGCTGCAGTAGCTGATAGGAGACCTCTGCATGTATTGGTCTTCACTCTGTATTCTCAGTCAGTTTCTTATCCCATTCAGTGCTTGACTGAGTTCTTTATCTCTTCATTTGATGCTTAGGGTTTCAGGATTGATGTGTGACTCTGTTTGACTTAGTTTTTCTGTCCTTTGCTGAGGAGGTACAGCGTGGTGCTACTGACTATAGCACCATGTTGCCCGGAAGTCATCACTGTGTAATTTTTTTAGGAAAGACTTTACTGATCTACCAAATACGGACATATTCCCTACTATATGCTCTTTTAGCACTCTTAACACCTTTAGAGCACGTGTTTCAGTTATAATAAAATGTGAGATTAGATGCTCAATGTCTGATTCCCCTCCAGGGTTATAATCTCTTTGATAGTAGACACTAGATCATTTTCTACTTTGTTGTTTTAGCCTATGCAAGTGTTACACTGCTTTTTATATAGTAGGTTCTCAATAAATATGTGTACAATGAATTATCTAAGTCCTAAGTGCTGTAAGTAATCTGAATACTAAAGTGCGGTAAGTACCACGAATAAAACAATTTTCAAAATGAATAATTTATGTAAATACAACCAAAAAGTCAGTAATGATTTTAACTTCATTTCTTTCTCATTGCTACCTCCCTTAAGGCATTCAACAAATTTATTGCAGGCCTTCTTATGTCAAGCATTTTGACGGAAACTAAGGAAGATAAATGTGGTGTGTGAATAATAAATATTAAAAAAATTAATTGCTATAGTTAATAAAAGTGTGTTGTATGAGTATAATAAGCAATATTAAATGTACAGATAAAGCAATATAGAGTTCTTCCTCTTATCACAACATTTTTTGTTGTTGTTTTATTTGAATAGATCGTGCAAACTCATGAAGATACTATAAGTAGAGCATTTTTTTAAAATATGGACTTGTCATTGTTGGGTGCCATCAAGTCAGTTATGACTCATAGCAACCCTATGAACAACAGAAGGAAACACAGCCTGGTCCTGTACCATCCTCATAATCATTGTTATGCTTGAGCCCATTGTTGCAGCCACTGTGTCAGTCAATCTCATTGATGCCTTTTCTCTTTTTCACTCACTTTCTACTTTACTAAGTATGATGTCCTTCTCAGGGATTGATTCCTCTTGATAACACGTCCAAAGTATGTAAGACATAGTCTCATCACCCCTGCTTCTAAGGAGCACTGTGGTTGTACTTCTTCCAAAACAGATTTGTACATTCTTTTGGCAGTCCATAGTATATTCAGTATTATTCGCCACTACCACAATTCAGAGGCATCAGTTGTTCTTCAGTCTTCCTTATTCATTGCTGAGCTTTCACATGCACATGAGGCAATTGAAGATACCATGGCTTGGTTCAGGCGCACCTTATTCCTTAAAAGTGACGTCTTTGCTTTTTAATACTTTAAAGAGGTCTTTGGTGGCAGATTTGCCCAGTGCAGTCTGTCTTTTGATTTTGTGACTGCTGATTCCATGGGTGTTGATTGTGAATCCAGGTAAAATGAAATCCTTGACAACTTCAATCTTTTCTCCATTTATCATGATGTTGTTTATTGGTCAAGTTGTGAGGATTTTTATTTTCTTTATGTTGAGATATAATCCGTACTGAAGGCTGTGGTCTTTGATTTTCATCAATAAGTGCTTCAAGTCCTCTTCACTTTCAGCAAGCAAGGTTTTGTCATCTGTTTATTGAAGGTTGTTAATGAGTCTTCCTCCAATCCTGATGCCCTGTTCTTGTTCATATAGTCCGGCATCTCAAATTATTTGCTCAGCATACAGATTGAATAAGTGTGGTAAAAAGATACAACCCTGACAAACACCTTTCCTGACTTCAAACCATATAATATCCCCTTATTCTGTTCGAATGACTGCCTCTTGGTCTATGTTCAAGTTCCATATGGGCACAGTTACGTGTTCTGGAATTCCCATGCTTTGAAATGCTATCTATAATTTGTTACGATCCACACAGTCCAATGCCTTTTCATAGTCAATAAAACACAGGTAAATTCTTTCTGGTATTCTCTGCTTTCAACCAAGATGCACCTAACACCAACAATGATATCCCTCATTTCATGTCCTCATCTGAATCCAGGTTGAATTTCTGGCAGTACCCTGCTAGTGTTCTCCTGCAAAAATTTCTGAATGAGCTTCAGTAAAATTTTAATTGTGTGTGATACTAATGATATTTGTTGATAATTTCCACATTTTGTTTGATTACCTTTCTTTGGAATAGGCATAAATGTGGATCTCTTCATTGCGTTTGGCCAGGTACCTGTCTTCCAAATTTCTGGCATACACAAGTGAATACTTCAGCAATGTTATATGTTTGTTGAAACATCTCGGTATTCCAATCAATTTCTGGAGACTTGTTTTTTTGCCAGTGTTCCAAGTGCAGCTTGAACTTCTTCCGACAGTACCATTGGTTCTTGATCATATGCTACCTCCTGAAATGATTGAAGGTTGACCAATTCTTTTTGGTACCGTGACTCTGTGTATTCCTTCCATCTTTTTTTGATGCTTCCTGTGTTGTTCAGTATTTTGTCCATATTATCTTTCACTGTTGCAACTCAAAGCTTGAATTGTTCAGATTTACGGACCAACCACTAAGGGCAAAGATAAAGAAACTGAAGGTTATTACCAATTTCTCTGGTCTGAAATTGATGAACATGCAATCAGGATGCATTGATAATTACTGGTGATTGGAATGCAAAAGTTGGAAGCAAAAAAGAAGGATCATTAGTGGGAGAGTATGGCCTTGGTGATAGAATGATGCTGGAGAGTGCATGATAGAGAATTTTGCAAGACCAACAGCTTCTTCATTGTAAATACCTTTTTTCAACAACACAAACTGCAGCTATACACGTGGACCTTGCCAGATGAAGTACACAGAAATC
Organism: Dugong dugon; assembly: GCA_030035585.1. Lineage (NCBI taxonomy): Eukaryota > Metazoa > Chordata > Mammalia > Sirenia > Dugongidae > Dugong > Dugong dugon. The sequence goes on from CM057473.1 coordinate 42,156,922, forward strand.
AAATTGATTACATCTGTGGTACATCGGTGGAAAGAAACGATGGAGAAGCTCAGTATCATCAGTCAGAACAAGGCCAAGGGCTGACTGAAAAACAGACCACCAGTTACTCTTATGTAAGTTCAAGTTGAAGCTGAAGAAAATTAGAACAAGTCCACAAGAGCCAAAGTACGACCTTGAGTATATCCCAACTGAATTTAGAGACTATCTCCGGATTAGATTCGATACATTGAACACTAATGACTGAAGACCAGATGAGTTGTGGAATGACATCAAGGATGCAAACATAAAGAAGACAAGAGGTCATTAAAAAGACAGTAAAGAAAGAAAAGACCAAAACGTATGTCAGAAGAGACTCTTACTTGCCCTTGAACGTCGAGTAGCTAAAGCAAGAGGAAGAAATAATGAAGTAAAAGAGCTGAACAGAAGATTTCAAAGGGCGGCTTGAGAAGACAAAGTAAAGTGTTATAATGACATGTGCAAAGACCTGGAGTTAGAAAACCAAAAGGGAAGAACATGCGCAGCATTTCTCAAGCTGAAGGAACTGAATTAAAAATTGAAGCCTCGAATTGCAGTAGTGGAGGATTCTGTGAGACTTGTCATTCATAATCTGAAGTGCTAGGAGATATTAGAGATAGCTGCCTTTTTTGCCATTCTTCAAAATCTACTTAATGTTCTTGATCAATGATGAATGAGTGATTTTCTATTTAGGAACATCATAAGTAAAAACGAATATGTCTTTAAGTGGAAATATTAATATAATTTTAGACAACTTATAGTAATCATTATAGTTTTCTTTTAAAAGTCATTACAATTACCATCATTCAAATTGTTATGACCATCATTCAAATGAAATCTACTTAGAATTTTGACTTGGAAAGCAAATATTGCACTGAAAATTTTCTGACAGCATTTAATTCAGTTTGTGGACAAAAAGAACAGGAGTTTCAGAGAGTCCAGGTTAGTTAAACTTGGTTCAGTGTATGAAAAAACTACTCTGTATTTTTTGACAGAGATAAATGGGTATATAACAGAGTTTAGTAAAACTCCCATCAAAGGAAAAATAGTAGTAATCAGAAAGGGAAGAAAGTTGAGAGAATATTCTTGTTTGCCATGAAGATATTGCATAGTTTGATTTTTTTCTATACTGTTTCTTTTACTGAAACAGAAATTAAGTGCTACAATATTTAATATGTTGAAAAGGTCATCTAAATTCTCTTTGACATTAGGAGAAAGCTATGAGATAGAAAATTAAATTTTATTTCAGAAAAATTATATATGCAGATTATTCAGTAAAATATGGAGGAATATGTTACTGTTACATAAAGAAAGCAAAAGGTCATTAACGAGACAGGAAAGAAAGAAAAGACCAAAGTGGATATCAGAAAAGATTCTGAAACTTGTTCTTGAATGTAGAGTAGCTAGAGCGAACAGAAGAAATGATGAGGTAAAAGAGCTGAACAGAAGACTTCAAAAGGCAGCTCCAGAGGACAGAGTATTTTAATGAAATGTGCAAAGACCTGCAGCTAGAAAACCAAAACAGAAAAAAACACTGGGCATTTCTCAAGCTGAAAGAACTGAAGAAAAAATTCAAGTCTCAAGTTGCAAGAGTGAAGGATTATATGGGCAAGATACAGAAGGACACAGGAAGCATCAAAAGAAGATAAAAGAAATATAGAGTCAGTGTACCAAAAAGAATTGGTTGACATTCAACCATTTCAGGAGGTAGCATATGATCAAGAAGTGATGGTATTGAAGGAAGAAGTCCAAGCTGCACTGAAGGCACTGGCAAAAAACAAGACTCCAGGAATTGACAGAATACCAATCAAGATGTTTTCATAAATGTGCAACGCTGGGAGCGCTCACTCATCTATGCCAAGAAATTCAGAAGACAGCTACCTGGCCAACCAATTGGAAAAGATCTGTATTTGTGCCCATTCCAAAGAAAGGTGATTCAACAGAATGTGGACAAACAGTATCATTAATATCACACACAAAATTTTACTGAAAATCATTCATAAATAGTTTCAGCAGAACATTGACAGGGAACTGCCAGAAATTTAACCTGGAATCAGATGAGGACATGAAATGACAGACATCATTGTGATGTTAGGTGGATCTTGTCTGAAAGCAGAGAATACCAGAAAGATGTTTACCTGTGCTTTTATTGACTATGCAAAGACATTAGACTATGCAGATCATAACAAATTATGGATAACATTGTAAAAAATGGGAATTTCAGAACAGTTAATCATACTCGTGTAGAACCTGTACATAGACCAAGAGGCAGTCATTCAAACAGAACAAGGAGATACCGTATAGTCTAAAATTGGGATAAGTGTGTGTCAGTGTTGTATCCTTTCACTGTACTTATTCAGTCTGTATGCTGAGCAAATAGTCCGAGAAGCTGGAGTATGTGAAAACGAGTGTGGCATCAGGATTGGAAGAAGACTCATTAACAACCTGCGATATGCAAATGACACAACCTTACTTGCTGAAAATGAAGAAGACGTGAAGCACAGATGAAGATCAAAGACTACAGTCTTTAGTATGAATTACACGTCAACATAAAGAAAACAAAAATCCTCACACCTGAACCAATAAGCAGCATCATGATAAGCAGACAAAATATTCAAGTTTTACTTGGATTTCATTTTACTTGGATCCACAATCAATGCCCTTGTAAGCAGCAGTCAGGAAATAAAATGATGTATTGCACTGGGGAAATCTGTTGCAAAAGACCTCTTTCAAGTGTTAGAAAGCAAAGATGTCACTTCGAGGATTAAGGTGTGCCTGACCTAAGCCGTGGTATTTTCAGTCTCCTCATATGCATATGAAAGAGGGACAATGAATAAGGAAGACCAAAGAAGAATTGATGCCTTTCAGTTATGGTGCTGATGAAGAATATGGAATATACCATGGCCTACCAGAATAATAAACAAGTTTGTCTTAGAAGAAGTACAGCCAGAATGCTTCTTGGAAGTGAGGATGGTGAGACTTCATCTCGTGTACTTTGGACATGTTATCAGGAGGAGCCGGTCTCTGAGAGGGATGTTATGTTTGGTAGAGCAGAGGGTCAGTGAAAAAGAGAAAGACCCTCAGCAAGATGGATTGACACATTGACTGCAACAGTAGACTCAAACAAAGCAATGATTGTGAGGAGGATGCAGGACCAGACAGTGTTTTATTCTGTTGTACATAGGGTTGCTATGCGTGGAAACTGACTTGATGGCACCTAATAACAAGAACAACACCATGTTTGTGTTAAAAATAAACAAAACTTTATAGAGAAGCAATTAAGTATTTTCTTTGTCAGCAGAATTTAAACATTAAAATCACAGTACCATGGGATGTATCTACAATTTTTTTCAAAAATTATTGACATACCAAGGCATGGTCTTTTAAAAGCTAAAGCACGCTGAAGAAATAATTTATGTGATCTTTAAAGGAGAATGAGGGAAAAATAAGTGAAATTAAACAGTTATAGAGAATACTTAAAATTTAATGTAAGAAAAATATCACAGATACTCAAATGGATATTTCTCTACCCTTTTCTTAACTTGTGCATTCCATTATGCATAGTAATTATTAATTAAATATTTATGTTTTAATGTTAATACTATATGTTACAAATGACACATACCGTAATTTAGGCTAATTTAGTTCATACATACCTGAAGAAAACCCTGTTTCCCTACTGGAAGCTATGGAATTACCAGAATGATGAATAAGAATGATTAAATTGCTATTATTTGGCTGGAGTGGGAGGTGGTGAGCATAGTAAATACAGAGAAATCCTATTGTGTGGTTGCTGCTCTACTTATATTTTCCAATTTAATTTTCACCCAAATCCTGCATATAAGAAAATATTCTACACGATACACCTAGTAAATGGCAGCCAAGATTTAAATACAATGTATCTTACTGTAATACATATTTTTTCCATCATACTGTCATATCACTATCAACATGATGTTGATATTGGTAGCAATAGCAGTAGTAATAATAATAATTGTAGTAGTGATAGTGCACACTTACAGTGCTTACTATGTTCTAGACACTGTTCCCAGCACTTTAAATACATAAATTCTATTTAATACAAATTGTATGAAATATGTACTTTTTATCCAGATTTTAAAGATGAGAAAAAAAAATATGGGAAATAGGAGAAATTACTGTTGTTTGCGTGTGTACAGATGGTGAATTGCAGGCTTTTAAAAATTTATAAATGCTTTGTATTTCAATATGGTTTTAAATATGTGTCATGCTTTTAATATTTTAATTACTTAAAATGCTGTTAGTTGAGTCCTGCAAACATTATCAAAGCACTGAAGTCCTAATGAAAGAGAAGATGAAGAGTGGTCATGTTCATGGATAGGTAAAGGATGATGTGGACATATTTGAGCGTCTCGGTTCCAGTGACACTGAAAGAATTAATTAATGTTACCTTTGTGGTTTAGGAGCTTGGGAACAGAGCCTTTGGGAACAGATCAACATGGTAAACAGGGGTCTAACTGGAGATGAGGGTGGTGATTTTGATCTGTGTAGGGGAGAAAGAGGAGTAAAAGCATATTGATAGTTCTTACAAATGGGGGAGTAGTTGGAATCCTCTTTTAGGTTTTCCTTTTTTCTGTATCATCTTCTTTTGCTAATATTAGCACAAATGTATCATTGATATTAGTTGACATTAATAAAAGTCTCGTTTTACTTACTGAATGTCTGGGCAAAAAAATGTACTTAGTGATCTTGAAGGAATCCCTAGAGAAAACAACCACAGGGATAAGGATAGAGAAGGTCTAGTATGGACTCCAGTATTGAGTAGAAAATTAAAAAACTGTCCTCAAAGGGTAGAAAGTAGTTGAGGGTAATACAGCAGAGTGGTTAGAGACTGTCCGTTAGATGAAGAGACTTATTACTACCATTTGTTGTTGAGTGCTGTTGAGTCAATAGAACTGCCACATAGGGTTTTCTTGGCTGTGATCTTTACAGAAGCAGATTGCCAGGTCTGTCTCCCACAGAACCGCTAGGTAGGTTAGAATCGCCAGCCTTTCAGTTAGCTTAACTGTTGTGCCACTAGGGCTCCATTATGACTACCTGAGGAGACCATTATTATTATAGTTATCCAAACAGGAGGTCAGTGAGTTCAAAATACAAAGCAAACAAGAACTACAAGAAGTCCCACAAATTGCAGAGACCTAAATTAAATAATATAATATTTGCAAAATTATAAATAAATACATCTTATCGATTTATGTAGTCTAATACCTAGAACTCTCCAAACATGTGGGGAATTTCATATATGTGAATCACAGCAGTGCCTTCAGTATACTTCAGTTTTTTAATCCCAGCTGAAGAACTTTTTTTCCCATACAAAACCTCTTTATTCTCCTGCATAGCATTTTTCAAAGTTCTTTGACTGTACTCCATAGTCTGAATAATTTTTACATTATAGCCCAGTATACATACACATACACACATGCACCCACATGCACACCATTTAAAAAAAATAAAATGAGAATAATAGTTACTGTTACTATTTCCTATTTGACTTTTTCCTAGTCTCTTCATTTCTCTCCCTTTCCCTTTTCCTTCCTCTCCCCCTCCCCTTGCAGTCATGACCTACTAAATTATTTTGATGACCTTATCATGCTTGAGGAAACCCTGGTGGCATAGTGGTTAAGTGCTACGGCTGCTAACCAAAAGTCGGCAGTTCGAATCTACCAGGCACTGCTTGCAAACTCTATGGGACAGTTCTACTCCGTCCTATAGGGTCGCTATGAGTCGGAATCAACTCGACAGCAAGGGGTTATGGGTTATCATGGTTGAGAATTGTAGTTCGTAGAGATTGGAGCCAAAAAAGATTATGATTTATAGATATTTTTCCTAAATTGACACATATGCTAGAGGTTAAAATAGATTTTGAAGGAATAAAGCAACTAATGCTATACTTTTCCAGTTGATTAAACATTACATTTACATATTACATTTTTCTGGTCTAATGTTAATTAAAACATAAAAAAGTAACGTGTTGAAATCCTTAACTTTAAGATTTGAAGAATTGTCTATAGTAAATTAAGAGAAGTTGTACTATCAATGATAGTAAATATGTGAAGTTGTTGCTTTATGGCTAGAATTTTTTCATATTTTAGAGTTTTTTGTCCATTTAGCGATGGGAGACAACTTGCAAGACAGTACAGATATATGAGTAGGAAATGCATTACAAATCATGTAAATTTAATAATTTTAGACCTTACTTTATAAGGCTTTTTGAAATTGGGTTTGAATAATATTTAAAATAATTTATAGTTGGCTTCAGTGTTCTTTTTAGTTAGAATATATTTTACATTTCCAACATGGACTGGATGTGTATAAAACATAGAGGAAAGTATCACACTAACAAAAAAAAAAATCAGGTGCTTCAGGTATATTTATGGCATCTAGAAAAAAATTGTACAAATGTGTTAGAAACACTTTTCAGAGCTGTTTTGAAACAGAGCATTTTGTACAGACTCCCTTCAAGATTAATGTTGGAGCTTATAAAGCAAGTGACCAGAAAATTGTATCATGCAATTTCACTTCTTTACCCTAGTAGAAAAAAAAATGGCTTATGGCTATAAAACTTTTAAATCACTTATTATTATGTCACTAAGACTATAATATTTTTTCATAATCTCTAGCAGGACAAGTTAAAAAGTTAGTTAAGTATTTTTAAATCTCACAACATAACATAATATTGAGTATTTTATGGAGTTAAACATAAGTTGTCTTGATTTTATAAAATGGTGCTTTTAGAAATATTTACCACTTTCAGAGAGATTTTACATCAGTATATTTTACCAATCTTTATCCTAATTGTATAGTCAGTTACCCAATAATATTTTTTATTAGCTTAAACATGTTCAAATTCCAGCTAGTGAGTGATGTCCTAAAAGCAATTGTAGTGATTTGAAAGCGTAGTATGTGACTTTAGATTCATTATTTTATTTCATATTTTTATATACTTGGGCATCAGGCAAATAAAAATTGTTTTGTTTCTTTAAGTTATAATACTACATAATGACTTTAATGTGCTTCTGAATTAATTTTTAAAGAAAATTTAAATACATGAACCAGGAAATTTGACTTTAATAAAACATCCATGGTGCAATTTCATAATAAAAGCAGGCAAATTTTGTAGTTAATGTGAAACCAAATCTAAGTTATTCCTCACTCACCCTACTACATTATTCATAAATAAAATATGGACATGAATAAATATAGCCCTTTTTTCAACATTTGTAGTAACTGTTAAATGAGAAACTATTTTGTTGTGTAAGCCTTCATCTTAAGTGAGAATAACAGCACAATTGGAAGAGCGTAGTCAGTGTCACTGAACTGTGCAAGTAGAATTTTTTGAAATGGTGTATCTTTGGCTATGTGTATTTTCACCAAAAAAAAAGGTTGAGAAGTTAGAGGGTTGACATGTTGTGGGGTTGTTAACCAATGTCATAAAACAATATGTGTACAACTGTTTCATGAGAAACTATTTGTTCTGTAAGCCTTCACCTGAAGTACAATTAAAAAAAAAAAAATAGCCCTTTTTCAATAACTATAATTAATTGAAAAAATGCTTACTCTTTGCAAAGTTTAAGGATTTTATACATATTTTTACATTAAAATTAACAATAAATAGACTTCCCATTAGAATACTACTCTAAAAAAACTGAAAAAATATGAAGAAATATGAACATTACTCAAAATTGGAGAATCTTTTTGGGGATGACAAAATCTTACGTATTCAGGATTAAATTTACATATCTCTACATAAAATACATAATAAAAAGTATTATGAATTCATTTAAATTTTCTGACATGATAAAACATTTCATAGAAATTCACAAAATATATTAATTTTATCTACAAAGGAATATTGTCTCATGCTTAAAAATGACTCATTTAGTCACTTCATCTAATTTAGCTTTAGGAAATTTCTTTTTATTTGTCTTTTTGAAAAAGAGAAATCATCTTTTCTTTGGTCTGCTGAGGCAGGGATGATAATTGGCTTTAATAACTTTTAGATATTAGATACTATTTAAAGTTTCATAGATATAAAAATCTGTGCCTTTGGCCAAAGTAGAAATTTGTACCCATCTCTAATAGCATTTTTATTAATATTTCTTCACTTGACAAATCACTTGGCTGTAAGCTCTTTGTGATAAGAAGTACATTTAGGAGTTTTTAAATTTTCCATTTACTTTGATACAAGTATTATCTTGCTTTATAGGAGAAAAAGATTCCATAAAATGATGGTACATTTCTGACACGTTATCTGAAGTTTGTGAAGTTCTCCTTTGTAAATTGTATAGTTATTTTATTCACATAATCATTTAAAAAACCAATTTTTAGGTTGTAGCATATACAAAAGCTAAAACCAGAAACCTTAAAATTAGAAAAATACATGATCCTGGAGTTGGCAGAAATTTCTTAAACAGCATTCAAAATTCTTGCACTACAAGGCAAGTTAAGGAAATGGAAAAAGCAGTGGAAGCCCATTTTATCTTTTGCTTCTAATTGTGGTAAATTTTTGGCGAAAAAATGTTAAAAACATTTACCAAAACAGTTTTGTGCTTATGTGGATTTTCGTTGAGTGACATTTCTTCTTGCAACAGAAGATGTTTAAATTTGAACTTTACAATAAAATCAAATTAATTGACGAAAAAGTAATTTTACGCAGTGCAAAGAATTTAAGGGTGTAATTTTCATGTACCTACCAGATAAACTGGAGCCCTAAGTGATGCAAGTGGTTAACATGTTCACTCATAACTGAAAGGTTGGAGGTTCAAGTTCACCCAGAAACACATCAGAAGAAAGCCCTGGTGATCTGCTTTAAAAATGTCATCCATTGAAAACCATATGGAGCACAGTTCTGTGATGACACACATGTGGTTGTCATGAGTCAAAATTGACTCAAAAGCATCTGGTTTTATCTCATAAAGTAGAAAAATCTTCTTTAGACTAAAGTGAAGAGACAGTAGTAGAAAAATAATGAACAAAATGAAGAAATGCCTTCATTTATTTAATTCACACTGAATGCCTGTTTAGTTCCAAGGCCTGCTTTCCAAAAGTTCTTAAGTTCTGTTGTCAAATATCTCTTGGTCATTTCAGTTCTATTTAAAAAGCAAAGAAATTAACAAGCAAACGTATTTGCATTTAGAATAAATTATCCTTGAGTGGATATATGGGCCTTTTTGAATTTAATTATTTTATAAGCCTTCAAAGATTACTTTCTATTTTTTTCTTAATGATTTTGTTTGTGTGTGTGTCTACATACATTATATTTTAACATTTATAAATTTTAGTATGTGTGTATTCATGTGTATTTATGTGTTTTGGGGAGAAACCCCATTTTAAAAAGTAAATAGCTCAATAAAGTATTTTCAGCTCAAAACAGGTATTTTTTTTTCCTCTGCAATAAAAATTTAAACTATTGAAAACTCACAGACATCATAGAAAATAAATCATTTTTTTTTTCTATTAAGTATAATTTGAAACCCTAATTTATAGCCTTTAAAAGGAACAAAGTTTTATGGATTGGTTACTGTCTTAGTCATCTAGTGCTGCTCTAACAGAAATATCACAAGTAGATGGCTTTAACAAAGAGAAATGTATTGCTTCACGGTAAAGTAGGTTAAAAGTCCAAATTCAGGGCATCAGCTCCAGGGGAAGGCTTTCTCTCTCTGTAGGCCTTCTCCTCAATCTTCCCCTGGACTAGGAGCTTCTCTGCGCAGGGACCCTGGGTCCAAAGTACACGCTCTGCTCCTGGCACTGCTTTCTTGGTGGTATGAGGTCACCCCTCTCTGCTCCCTTCCCTTTCCTTTTTATCTCTTGAAAGATAAAAGGTGGTGCAGGCCACACCCCAGGAAAACTCCCTTTATATTCTATCAGGGATGTGTGACCTGGGCAAGGGTGTTACATTCCCACCCTAATCCTCTTTAACATAAAATTACAATCACAAAATGGAGGACAACCACACACTACTGGGAATCATGGCTTAGCCAAATTGATGCATACATTTTTTTGAGGGGACATAATTCAGTCCATGACAGTTACTAAAGAGCACCAACTTTAAGTCATCTTCTGCCCAGAATTTTTTTGAGGCTGTTAATTAATACATGAGAAAAATAAGTTAATTTTGATGCAGATAACCCAAAAGAATATCTGTGTTTAAACCAATTTTATTATACTTTAAAACTAAGGAGAATATGTATACTATTACCTAGGAAAATGCATGTATAACAGAAACTTACTGGTGGTGGTGTTATATGTGATTTTAATTTTCTTCCTAATTATAGTATAATGAGAATATGTTATTGTCTTAAAGTGATTAAAATTATGTGATAATTGAAAATCATTAAGTGCTTCTTTTTATGTTCCAGCCTATATATAAATAGAGGAACATATTAGTTAACTAGATAAATCATTTCACAGGGTTATATGATCTAATATCATTTTAAAATAACCTTTTGTATTTATCATGACATTAAATTTTTTTTCAAAAATGTATGTTTTTTATTAAATTCTAAACCTTTCAAAATATTCAGAAGTATTAAACATATTATTTTTTAAATCATGAATTTTTATGATGATTATTTTTCTCCTAAGAGTAGGTTGTTATTCTCTTAAAAGTGGGTTTTTAATATTCATCGTTATACATTAGGTGCAGTTAATCTCAATGCATAACTCTTCTTCAATTAGAGTGACTGAAGAATACGAAAAAATTTTCAGAGGTAGTTTTGAAATTCATCTAAAAGTCACAACATTTAATTCACTGTGTATGTTTGTGATATCAACTCAGAATCCAGTTGGAAGAGGCTTCTACTAGCCTAGGTTGGAAAACTTTGAGCATCAAAAAGAATAATGGCAGCAGTTGGTTGAAACATATTAAATGCATTAAAAATTCATGAGTTTACTTTATGTCATAAAAGAGAAAAGAATGGAAAGAATGAAGGGAGGAAAAGAGGATGAGAAAAAAAGCCTCATTTGTTACTTTTGATGATGCCTATTAAAATCCTTAGGAGTCTCTGGGTGGCACAAAGGGTTAAGCTGTCAGCTGCTAACTGAAAGGTTGGCACTTCAAATCTACCCAGAGGCATCTCGGAAGAAAGGCCTGGCAATCTGCTTCAAAAAGATCATGGTCATTGGAAACCGTATGTAGTGTAGTTCTACTCTGAAACACATGGGGTGGCCATGAGTCAGAATCAACCTGGTTATTATAATCCTAACTGAAAATTGGCAATTAAAGGAAATAATTCAGCATTTATGACCTCTTTCCAGTAGGAACTCTATTCCTTGATAACCAGATGGTCCCAGTTGATGAACGGATGCTTTTCATTAAAGAAAAATGCCCCCTTCTAAATGCAGAAAGAATGATAGAATTATAAAATAACCATTTTTCAACACCTGTTGGAATAATTCAGCAAAGATTGTCTAAGGAAGGTAAAACCACCAGGTGAAATATTTAGATGAAAGAACTGTTCAGATCAAAAAAAGAGAGAGAGACCTTGATTGAGTATGTAGGTAAATTTGTAAATAAAGTACATTTTTAGATAACATTAAAGAATCATTGTCAGTTTTGTTAGGTTTAATAATGACGTTATGCTTATTATGAAACTGTCTATCTTTCAAAGAGGCAAATGAGTAGTAAAATGTCATTATGTCTGAAATTTACTTAAAAATACTTAAAATGATGCAGATATGATACAGTATTTATAATTATCAAATCTGTAAGCAGTTCATTCAACTGTTTATCCTCCTATCACGTTTTCTGAGGAGCCCTGGTGGTACAGTGGTTAGAGCACTTGACTGCTAATTGAAATATGGGCGGTTTGAAACCATCAGTGGCTCCGTGGGATAAAGATGTGACGGTCTGTTTCTGTAGAGATTTACAGCCTTGGAAACGCTATGGGGTCGCTGTAAGTCAGAATCGACTTGACTTCAGTGGATTTGGTTGGGTATAACCTTTTCTGTTTGTTTGGAAATTTTTTATAATAAAATATTTTTAGAACAATTATTTTATAGAATGCACTTCATTTATCCAGCCTACCTTTTGTGTTTTATTACTTTGTCAAAAGCCTAAAAAGACATTACATTTTTAGTATTCAATATAATTTACATTGCATGAACCACAAAATTGGAAATAATGAAAAAAATAATGAATGTTCAATAGAATTAATATGCTGTATTTAAAAGGAAATTTAATTGCCTTAGTGAGTCTCCCTTGTAGTAATGATATATTTAATTATTGAATCTCTTAAGCTTCAAAAGTTGCATATTTAACTTTGTTATTCATCTGTTATTAAATTATTTTAGGTAAAGAATTTTACAGAAACTTTGGTGTAAATATTTTCGTGCTTTTAGGATGTAGTTTGCCACAGGGCATATGGATAGCAAATAGTGCAGCTTCTTAGGATTTCTTCAACTCTGTCTTGCTTTCCAAAGTTCTCCAAATAAAATAAGCTATGTTATAACAATTCTTTTGTAATTTTACAATTACATGGTCACTCTGCAAGAAATGGAAAAATAGGAAAGATCCAGGGTCAAGCCACAAATGCTTATATAAGTGTGAGGCAGCTTAAGAGACATGAGAGCATTCTATAACAGGAGAATATAGTATGAAATTATGGGGATGTTAAGGCTGATGGATAAATTTGGGAATGGATAAGGATGATCGTTGAACAACATGATCGATACTATTGATGTCATTGAACTGTGCACATGAAAATAATTGAAATAAAAAGTTTTTTAATGTAGTACATATATGCATATGTTTACTACTTTAAAAAAGAAAAAAGATAAGGCTATAAAGTGAGTTTATGACTAAGTTATAAATTGAAACTGGGGGACTGTTAAAACTTCGAAACAAGTAGGTATAGATTGAAGAGTTAGAAAAGGGACAGAACATAAACATTTACCTTGTTTCTATTTTGGACTACCCTAAATAGTACTATGATGGTCCTCCTGGCCAGGCAACAAGAAATGTCAAGACAACATTTGTCATTATTTATAAGAACTAGCTTTATTAGTATAGTATTTTATGAGAAACTTATTTTATAACAATTAATGGAAAAGGCACTGAAGTGAGTTGAAATGATGTAATATTTTAATATAGAGAACACAGGAATTTTAAGATTTATTACTTCAAAAACCATGTTATTTATATTTTTAAAGATATGTAAAAATTGTGTCATTTTCCCACACACAGTACCTCAGAATACATACATGCCCATGTCTGGCAGTTTGGTTTTCATGAAGCCATTTGCTGAACTTCTGCTAGTAATTTTTGTCAAGCAAATAATTTCTACAAAAAAGGTATCTGCAACCAGCTGTGTGAACTCCATAAGAATCAGTGAAATTGATCTAATAATTGATCTTTACATATAAATTTTATTTGCATCCAGATAATCTGTGCACGTATGAGGCTTTTGGTTATAAATTACTGCTGGAAGCAAGTTTCACAAGGGCACAGATCTTTTTCACACTGTATCTCAAGTGCCTAGAACATTATTTGTCAAGTAGCATGAAATGTTTTGCACAATTTTCCTTCAGAGTTGCTTCAGCAGTTTCCACTTCTATCAGCAACGAATAAGAATCTACTTTACCAAAGCTGGAATTTAAGAAAAAAATAGCGTGAAATCCTGCAGTGAGATTCCTGGAAATAATGCAAAACAGATACTACACAGTTGGTGAATGGATCCCATTTTACTCAGGTCATTTTATAAACTTTTTCAATCATGTTTTATTTTTTGTAAGTTGACTCATCATTTCTTTTACCAGCCCTTAGAACTTCTTTGTGCCTTTTACTCTTTAGATGTTTGCTTTGTATGTGTTTAAACTTTGTCACTTTAACACTTTATACACTTTTAAATGATCATAGCTAAATATTTAACCCTATGAGACAAGGCCTATTTCATATCTTCATCCCATTTTGCCACACAGGCAAAAAAATTTTTCACTGTAGGCCACTGTTATCTAAAGTATACGCAGGATAGAGTGGACCCATGACATGCTTCACCAAAAATGGGAGCCATGTAGTATACCACTCCTGGTAGGAATTTGTAATTTAAAATAGCATTTTAAAAGCTTGAAGTATTTTTGAATTATACAAATAAACACCACAACAAGCAACAGCCACATACATACACACATATGCATACACATACATGCACATACCATTTAAATTTTGTCTCAGGATTTCCAAAATGTGTTTCTCCAGGGAATTCTTTTCGGTTATTGTAGTTTTCTCATTTTTCATGCAATATATGCTAAATTATTGTGTATGACCATTCTGGTTGGTTTCATTCCCTCCGTGGGATCTTATCATAAACTGTCTTCCATTAAAGCTCCATTTCCCCCTAGCAAACTAGGCACTCACTGGGAACTTTAATACACTTTAATAACCATCTAATTGTTTTAATCCTTATCTTCTTCTATAATACAGTCTATACTTAACACTGTTCATGAGCTTGCTGTTATATCTTGCTTCATTTGTTTATTCACCTTTATAGTTAAGACAATCTAATATGCTTAGAAACTTCTACCTTCCTTCCTTTAAACTGTAGTTCTTACGCCATCTCTTACAAGATGTTACTTTAAATTGCCTAAAATACTTTGATATTTAATTGTTAAATTTTTGCTGGCATTAATTAGTATGGATTTGTGTGTCATGGCTATCTAATTATTTGATGTAATCTTCCAGAGGAAAAAAGGAATACACATATGCTAGTATGTCATTTTTCTCCTATTACTGTACCTGTGGCTTGTAGATCCTGTATTTAATGACTAAGTCATAGAAAGTGAAGCATTCATTAATTTCAGCTGTAGACTATGCCTAGTTTATCGATCATATCTTTGAAAAAGTCTCTCTTGGGACTGTGCTTTTGCTCCGTAACAAAGTTTTACCTGGTTCTTTTTTTTTCCTTCCACAATCTGCATTTTCATTCCTTTGAATTCTGCTTGTTTGTGTAAACTGACAACCTGTTACCTAGAAATTGATCAAAACCTATTAGAAATCAAGATAAACTAATGTTACGGTTATACCATGTTTTAACTTTGACACCCTCAAATTTAAAAGAAAAGATTTTAACAATGAATCCTTTATAAACTCTTGATGATCATCTTGGCTGATAAATTAGAAAGCTTCCGTTTGCTTATGTAACATGATGTTTAAGCCATCTCACCTTTTTGTAAGCTTTCTGTCACAGCCAGCTGTCTCTGAACATACTTTCAATCCAGCAGATTTTCCGATTGTTCAGAGTTAAATGACCTTCTTCAAACTCTTCAATATCATGTTTGGTGAACACCTTCACCTTAGACGGTTCTGTCATTCAGTTGTAGTTGTTGATATTTCCCCCAGAGCATTGTATTGTTCATGCTTGAAGTTATTAATAGAATTCTCCTTTCAAAATGAGGACTATATTTTCCTGTTTTAATGGGTTTTATTCACAAGGGGGGAGGGGATAAATCTGAACATTTAAGCCCCAAAGAAGTTTGTGGAGAAATAGGATACTTCACTCTAACTGTTCTGATTTTAAATTAAATGTCCTGGGAGATAATGTTAATTTCTATCAGACGTTTTTTCATTTCAGCTTTAGTCTTCATTTCTATTTTTAGGTTCTCTTCTTAATGGTTAACTTTGAATTTAGTCTTAGTCTACCATTATTATTAAGGAAATTATATTAACACATTTGGGATGCCTAATTTTAGCTGCCAGTTACCATTTTTGTAAGTGATAATTTGTTCTTCAGAATTAATTTTTTTCAGCATACCTTAGTCTCTTATTAACCATGACTTAGAAATAACTAGATACAGAGTTCGGTAATAATCAGACCAGATATATCAAGCAGAAACAGATATTTCTACTGGTTTTGATTTTATTAAGCAAGCTACATATTGAGTAACTATGATTTTATTGTATGCATGACTGTCATATTCACATGGTAAATGGTTATGAGAATATTTCTAAAAATTATAATATTTACCCTATTATACAATGTTTTCAAGTATTGGTAAAAGTTTAGATAAAATTATAAATTTAAGAGTGGTCAATTTGGAATATAAGTGAAATTGAAATGTGCTAAAAAATTAACTACCATAAAGAATCTCATAATTAAAATGACTTTTTTCTAAACTTTAAAACATGAATTATAGAAAATGTCCCTTAAATATGATAATTTTAAATGTTATATTTGCTCCTAGCATTATAACACTTACTCTTCTTTGTTACTTGTTTTTTTTGTATACAAGCACCATAAGAAATGGAGAAGTAATGTCATTTACAATTTATTTCCACCATTGATCATAACGTAGAGATTCAAATAGTAATGGTTCTCTAATGTGTATCCAACCCTTGTACAAATGGTCCAGTTAAGAGCGTTTAGATTAATGGTTACTGTTTTAGCAACCTCTCTTCTTAAAATATTTATTACCATGTTCATTTTCACTAAACCTGAAGACAATAATCATATTAACAACATTATTATGTATTTTTAGAAAACAGCTGTAACTAATCAGTAGCTTAACTACTTGTCAGATAGTTAATATTAGGAAAAAAACAAACCAAAATATCTCTTTTATGCTATGTAACTAATTATACTGATCATTTGAAGAAATATAGGATGGTATATTGCTGTCAAGATACAATGTGATCTTCTTCATTCTAGGTTAAAAATGTAATTAGTAATATTTGGGTAAACATTTATACATATAACCATTATCTGCTATTTAGTACACATTGAAGTAATTCTTATTTAATTTTATTAGACAATATATTTCACTTTCAAGATTGTATAAGAATATATCATATTTAAACATTGTTGAAAATCCAACTTATAGCATATCAAAAGTCAAAGATTGTCCTGAAGCATCACGTTTCATTTTGTTTAAAGGATGTCATCCCTAAAGTTAAACTTTTCCTCAGCAGTCATATGTACGTGTGTGTATTCTAATGATGCTTCTGATCTAATTCACACATGCATATTTTCAAATAGATCCTGACGAGTTAATACAATGTAATTATATTCATCTTGAGTAATATATCGTTAATTTAATGTGGGAGGACTCATTAGTGAAAATGAATACTTAATGTCATACCACATAGTACCTTCACCATACAAAGTTGCTAAAACAGTATGGAAAAAACCTCCTAAGGAAAATTTGATATAGATTTCCTATGCTTTTCCAGACCTATTATCAACACTGCTAAAAGGGGGGAATATTCAAGAAGGCACTGAAGAGACCGCCTCACCAGACCCTGATGTTACTTCTTCTCTGGATGTACATGCTGCAGCTCCATAGGAGCCAGGTTGGAAAAGTTTCTAGGAAAACAACATATTCATTAGTAATATATATTTTTAAGTAAAAAAGATTCTTTTTCGATGACAGTTTGTCTTTTAAGGCCCCAGAGTTAGTACATTAAAAAGTCCACATTTTAGTTTAAATGTTAACATTTATTTCTTACTTGTTATTTTTTAAAAATATCAGTGACAGAAAAATCTGGCTTTTCAAAAATAATATTGAAATGTAATTGTTTTAAAGCATGCAAAATCAGTCAGTTAAAAGTCAAGATTTGTTATTATTATACAATTATCTTTTAAAAGAGTATCAGATTGTTATTAATCCATTATAATGATAGAACATGAAGTTTAACTTGTTATTAAAAATTATGCCAAACCCTTTTCAGGATCTTCTATGTATCCTAAGTAAATGGCAGTAGACAGCTTCTGTAATGTTTGTTTTGTTTGTTTTTCTTACACTTTCATCTCAAGGAAATTTATACTAATGCTCTTAGCTGTAAAGTGAAAATTTAAAAGTAATAAGTATTTATAAACATTATTCATTTCCTAAGCCTCAGAGGCCTTTAGATATATGGGCCAGAGAGTTAGAGAAAAATCTTGAAGGGGATTTTTTTTTTTTTCCTGTGACTAATCTCAAAACATAAATTTCATATTTTGTTTACTTTTGAAATTATTATAAATTGAGAATATTGAAATACATTACAATGCAGAGAGGTGATAGTTATTCTGTTAATGGAGGTTGGACATAATGAGTCTAAATAATTTATTTTAAAAAATATACATAGTCAAGACTCTAAAGATATAATTGCCTATCAATAATCAAAATTTATAAATATGAAGAATGGAAATAATTTAACTTTGACTATAAGAATGTAATTAAAGAACTAATAAATGCAAAATTTTTTAAAATAAAGATCTAGTAAAGGAGATAGGTAATGCTCCCGACATTTTAAATTTTGAAATAATACCAAAAAAAAAAAAAAAAAACTCATTGCCATTGAGTTGATTCTGACTCAATAAGGACCCTGTAGGACAGAGTAGAACTGCCCCATAGGATTTCCAAGCAGCAGCTGGTGCATTCAAACTGCCGACCTTTTGGTTAGTAGCTAAGCTCTTAACCACTGTGTCACCAGGGCTCCTCTGGTACAGTACGTACACAAAAATTAGGAATCATCTTGTGTATAAGAGCTAATGTTAAAATAGTGTATATCTACATCTCTACTGCATAAAAATGTGACATTTTTAAAGTTTAGGAATCTTCTGAACTGCTTCCAATTATCTCACTAATTTAAAAAAAAGTATAGACAGTAATTTGTACTTGATTTACAGCCTTTGCAACTTTTTGCCTTTTATTACAATTATTGTTTTATAAGTTTATGTTTTGTTGTTACTCTTCTTCTTTCCCTAGCATTAAATGGTGAACTCCTTTAGAGAAGTGATTATATCTCAATATTCCATTTGTCTTTCTGTCTTCCACAAGGTTTAATACATTTATTTTCAAATATTAATTACTTAAAATGTTTGTTGACGGAACTAAACATACAAAGTCAGACATTTAAAAAAAAAAAAACACTTATCAAAAAAAAAAAAAGGCTTTTATTGACTTGTTTGCAGATAGGCTATTGGTTCTAACAGTTTATTTATTAATTCAAAAGGATTTATGAGTTCATCTGCCTGGAAACTGTAAATCAACTTTGGCATATATGGCTACTTTATTTTCTTAATGGCCTAAAAGAGACAATGGGGATTTGGACAGATCTAGAATTATGGTCAAGATCATATTTAAAAGTCTGAAATATTTTTACTTTGCGTTGAGTAAACTTTCAGTGAGACTGAACAGACCAGTTATTAGCTTTGTTTAAACACAAAGTAAACAATAATGTAAGTTCTTTACCTTTTATAATGAGAACACCTTGACAGATTTGACTATTTTATGTGTAGTTTGAATAACCAAATTGAAAGAGGACGAGGAGGAAGTTTTTAAGAGGAAACGGGCCAAGGCACAGCAATTTCTAATGGGTTGAGAGAGGGGAAAAAAAACCTCAATAACCTGTTAATAAATAATTTGAATTAATTTTTTAAACTTTTTTTTTTTTAAGTGAAGAAGGGTAATAAATAGATCAGCTTTGGGGTTACAGAATGGTGGGTGAAGAGAAGCAATAGTGCTACAAATATCTGCTCCTAATGAATGAAACACGTCTCTACAGAGACCACAGGAAAGCATCACAGTCCCTTGGAACAGTCTGGGGATTTAGAGATAATTTAGTTTACCCCTCTTATTTTACATAGGTTAATTAATACTATACAAATGGCATGGGGAGGGGGCTGTCTGACCACTCCAACCCACAAGGGGGGAAGGAGAACCAAGATCCACAGCACAAGGCTGACTCTCATGAGGTGGAGACCAGACAAGCCTCCCCTCTCTGCCATGTTTACTAAGTCTGAACAACAACCATCCCTCACAGAGCACTCTCTACTTCTCTACTGGGTTGGATAATTCATTGCAATGGCCACACACAACTCAAAGACCATACTCAGATAGTAGGGTTTATCAGGGAAGTAACAGTTACAATTCAGGCTCAGGAACATTTAGGATACAATTCTTTCATCAGGACAGCCTCTTCCCAACAGAGCTTGGAGGGATGCCTCTGCCTGGCTCTAGACCTCTCCCCAGAGGCACTCAGCTTTCTCTCTCTGTGGGCTGGGAAGCCCACTGTGCAGTCTCCTGCTGCTGGGTCTGTACTGCTGGGCCTCTTCTGCTGGTCTTTCCTTCCTTGGTAGAAGCAGGTTCCTCTTCTCTATTGTGGAATTGACTCTCTTTTAAGGCAAAACTGACCAATCCTCTTGGTGGGCCACAGTTATCTTATTTGCACAGCCCCGCTCAGTCACCAGAGTGGGAGTTGCAAGACCATGGTGAGAAAGACCATAGTAAGTAACTCATCACACAGCAAATACACAAGGGGCTATGGTGATGCAGTGGTTAAGCGCTTGTCTGCTAACCAAAAGATTGGTGGTTAGAACACATTAGCCTTTCCATGGGAGAAAGACCTGGCGATCTGCTTCCATAAAGATTATAGCCTTGGAAACCCTATGGGTCAGTTTTACTCTCTCCTACAGGTTACCTATGAGTTGGAATCGACTTGACGGCAATGGGTTTGGGTTTGGTTTTAATTAATACATGCACGCGTGCACGCATGCACATCCCAAAATGCTATTGAAAATTTTAGATAAAAAATGGGCTGGCAGCCTGCATTTTGCTGGGGAATGTTGTTGTTAGGTGTCTTTGAGTAGGTTCCAACCCATAACGACCCTCTCCACAACAGAAGGAAACACTGCCTGGTCCTAGACATCCTCACAAAGGTTGCTATGCTTGAGCCCATTGTTGCAGCCACTGTGTCAGTCCATCTCATTGATGGTCTTCCTCTTTTTTGCAGACCCTTATAGGGTTGCTAAGAGTTGGAATTGACTCTACGGCAATGGGTTTGGGTTTGTTTTTTTGTTTTTTTTAACTCCTACTTTACCAAGCATGATATCCTTCTCCAGGGACTGGTCCCTCCTGACAACTTGTCCATAGTATGTGAGACAACGTTTTGCCATCCTTGCTTTTAAGGAGCATTCTGGCTATACTTCTTTCCAGACAGATTTGTTCATTCTTCTGGTAGTACCTGATATATGCAGTATTCTTTGCCAACACCATAATACAAAGGCATCAATTCTTCTTTGGTCTTATTCATTATCCAGCTTTTGCATGTATATGAGGGGTTTGAAAATACCATGGCTTGGCTCAGGCGCACCTTAGTCCTCAAAGTGACATATTTGCTTTTTAACACTTTAAAGAGGTCTTTTGCAGCAGATTTTCCTAATGCAATACATCATTTGTTTTTTGACTGTACTTCCCTGGGCATTGATTGTGCATCCAAGTAAAATGAAATCCTTGACGACTTCAGTCTTTTCTCTGTTTATCATGACGTTGCTTATGGGTCCACTTGTGAGAATTTTTGTTTTCTTTATATTAAGGTGTAATCCGCACTAAAGGGTATAGTTTTTGATCTTCATAAGTAAGTGCTTCCAGTCCTCTTTACTTTTAGGAAGCGAGGTTGTATCAACTGCATACCACAGGTTGTTATAAAGTCTTCCTCCAATTCTGATGTCCTGTTCTTCTTCCTATAGTCCAGCTTCTCAGATTATTTGTTCAACGTATAGATTGAATAAGTATGGTGAAAGGATACAACCCTGACACACGCTTTTCTTGATTTTAAACCAGATAGTGTTCCTTTGTTCTGTTCATGTACAGAACATATGAGCATGATTAAGTGTTCTGGAATTACCATTCTTTGCAGTATTATCCATAATTTTTTATGATCCACACAGTCTAATTCCTTTTCATAGTCAATAAAACATGAGTAAAAATCTCACGGATATTCTCTGCTTTCAGTCAAGATCAATGTGACATCAACAGTGATATCCCTAGTTCCACATTGTCTCAGGCTGGGTTCTCTGAGAAGCAAAACCAGTAAGGTGTATAAATATATATATATAGGGAGATTATATCAAGGAAACAGCTCACGTGATTGTAGAGGCTAGAACCTCCCAAGTCCGTGGATCAGGGTAGAGGCCTCTCCCAAGTCACACAGCTGCAGAAGCTGGCAGGCCCAAGATTGGCAGGTTGGAAAGCAGGGCTCCTGCTCTCAGGCTGTGCAGATTGATGAATCCCAGGTTCGGCAGATAAGCTGACAGCTCAACTCCCAAGAACGGGAGATGAGACGACAGAAAGCAGCCTCAGGATCCAGAGAGAGCAAAAAGCCAGAACGTCTGCTTATATACAGATACGGGCCACAACCCCAAGGAGACTGCCTTTCATCTGATTGGCTACTCACAGTATATTAAATCATGGAAGTGATTACATTAAAACCCTGAGAATCATGGCCCAGCCAAGTTGACACACAATCTTAACCATCACACACATCCTCTTCTGAATCCTGCATGAATTTCTGGAAGTTCCCTGTTGATGTACTGCTGAAAATGTTTTTTTAATTATCTTTAGCAGAATTTTACTTGTGTGTGATGGTAATAATATTGTTTGATGATTTCCACATTCTGTGGAATGACCTTTCTTTGGAATGGGCACAAATATGGATTTCTTCCAGTCGGTTGACCAGGTAGGTTAGCTGTCTTAGAAATTTCTTGGCATAGATGAATGAGTGCTTCTGTCATTGCATCTGTTTGTTGAAACATTTCAATTGGTATTCCGTTAATTATGGAGACTTGTTTTTTGTCAGCGCTTTCAGGGCAGCTTGTACTTCTTCCTTCAGTACCATTGGTTGTTGATCATATGTTACCTTCTGAGATGGTTGAATGTTGACCAATTATTTTTGGTACAGTGACTCTGTGTATTCCTTCCATCTTCTTTTGATGTTTCCTGCATCCTTCACTATGTTGCCCATAGAATCCTTCAGTATTGCAACTTGGATTTTGTCTTCAGTACTTCTAGCTTGAGAAATGCCAAGCATGTTATTCTCTTTTGGTTTCCTATCTCCAGGTCGTTGCACGTTTCATTATAATACTTCATCTTCTTGAGACACCATTTGAAATCTTCTGTTCAGCTCTTTTACTTCATTTCTTGCATTTGCTTTAGCTATTCTACATTCAAGAGCAAGTTTCAGAGTCACTTCTAACATGCATTTTGTTTTTTTCTTTCTTTTCTGTCTTTTTAATGACGTTTTGCTTTCTTCATGTATGGTGTCCTTGATGTCATTCCACAACTCATCTGGTCTTTGTTCATCAGTATTCAATGTTTCAAATCTATTCTTACTGCAATAAAGCAAGTCACACAAATTTTTTGGTTTCCCAGTGCATATAAAAATTATGTTACACTATACTATAGTCTATTAAGTGTACAGTAGCATTATGTCTTAAAAAATATACATACATTAATTAAAAAATATTTTCTTGCTAAAAAATCATAACAATCATCTGAGCCTTCAGTGAGTCATAATCTTTTTGCTGGTGGAGGGTCTTGCCTAGATGTTGTTGGCTGTTAACTGTCAGGTAGGTGGTTGTTCAAGGATGGGGTGGCTGTGGCAATTTCTTAAAATAAGAACAATGAAATTTGCCACATTGATTGACTGTTGGAATCTCTTCCTAATTCCTGTTAATGTTGATATTTTAACCTCCTCCCATGAATCACGAATGTTCTTAGTGGCATCTAGAAGGGTGAATCCTTTCCAGAAGGTTATCAGTTTACCTTGCCCCAATCCATTAGAGGAATCACTATCTATGGCAGCTATAGCCTTATGAAATGTTTTTCTTAAATAGTAAGAGTTGAAATTACTCCTTGATCCATGGGCTGCTGCAGAATGGATGTTGTATTAGCAGACCTAAAACAACAGTAATCTCCTTATACATCTCCACCAGAGCTCTTTGGTGACCTGGTGCTTTGTCAATAAGTAGTAATATTTTGAAAGGAATCTTTTTTTTTCTGAGCAGTATGTCTCAACAGTGGCCTTAAAATACTCAGTAAACCATGTTGTAAACAGATGTGCTGTCATCCAGGCTTTGTTGTTCCATCTGTAGAGCACAGGCAGAGTTGATTTAGAATAATTCTTAAGGGCCCTAGGATTTTTAGAATGGTAAATGAGCATTGGATTCAACTTAAAGTTGCCAACTGCTTTAGCCCCCAGCAAGTGAGTCAGCCTGTCCTTTGAAGCTTTAAAGCCAGACATTGACTTCTGCTCTATAGCTGTGAAAGTCCTAGATGGCATCTTCTTCCAATGTAAGGCTGCTTTGTCTACATTGAAAATCTGTTGTTGGTGTAGCCTTCTTCATCAGTTATCTTAGCTAGATCTTCTGAATAACTTGCTTCAGCTTCTACATCAGCAATGTCATGTTCTTTCCTTAAACCTCACAAACTGACCTCTCCTAGCTTCCAGACTTATATTCTGCAACTTCCTCGCCTCTGTCAGCCTTCATAGAGTGAGGAGAGTTAAAGCCTTAATCTGGACTGGGCTTTGGATTGAGGGAATGATGTGGCTCATTTGATCTTCTATCCAGACTGCTAAAACTTTCTCCATTTCAGCAATAAGGCTGTTTCACTTTCTTATCATTCATGTGCTCAGTGGAGTAGCACTTTTAATTTCCTTCAAGAACTTTTCCTTTGCATTCACAGTTTGGCTAAATATTTGACACGAGGCCTAGCTTTTGGCCTATCTCAACTTTCGACATGCCTTCCTCACTAAGCTTAATCATTTCTAGCTTTTGATTTAAAGTGAGAGACGTGCAACTTTTCCTTTCACTTGAACACTTAGAGGCCATTGTAGGGTTATTAATTCACCTAATTTCAATATTGTCCGGTCTCAGGGAGTATGGAGGCCGGAGGAGAGGGAGAGAGAAGGGGGAATGGCTAGTCAGTGGAGCAGTCAGAACCCACACAACATTTATCTATCAAGTTTGCTGTCTTCTACAGGTGCAGTTTGTGGCACCCTAAAACAATTACAGTAGTAACATCAAACATCACTGAGCACAGGTCACCATAATAGGTATAATAATGAAAAAGTTTGAAATACTGCAAGAATTTCCAAAATGTGACACAGAGACACAAAGTGAGAACATGCTGTTGGAAAAATGGCGCCGGTAGACTTGTTCAGTGCAAGATTGCCACAAACCTTCAATGTGTAAAAAAATGCAATATCTGCAAGGTACAGTAAAAACAAGTATGCCTGTATTTCAGGCTAGATCTTGAAATGTTCTTTTTGATGGTGAATGTGATGCTGTTCCTCTTCAATTTTTCATTCCTGGCATAGTAGACCTTATAATTGTCGAGTTCAAAATGGCCAATAACAGTCCATTTCAGTTCACTAATGCCTAGGGTATTGATCTTTATGCATTCCATTGTATTTTTGATGACTTTCCATTTTCCTAGATTCGTGCTTTGTACATTCCACTTTCTGATTATTAATGGATGTTTGTAACTGTTTCTTCTCATTTTGAGTCATGCCACATCAGTAAAATAAGGTTCCAAAAGCTTTATTCTATCCACGTCATTAAGTTCGACTGTACTTTGAGGAGGTAGCTCTTCTCCAGCAGTATTTTGAGTACTTCCCAACTTGAAATGTTCATCTTCAGCACTGTATCAGGCAGTGTTCCACTGCTATTCATAAGGTTTTCCCTGACCAGTTTTTTTAGAAGTAGATTGCTGGGTCTTTCTTCCTAGTCTGCCTTAATCTGGAAGCTCCACTGAAACCTGTCAATCATGGGTGACCCTGCTGATAATTGAAATACCAGTAACAGGGCTTCCAGCATTGCTGCACACGGAGGCCACCACAATACAAAAAACTGACATATGAGCGGTGGACTGACAAATGAAAATAAAGGAGATAATAAAGAAAGTTGCAATTCTGGAAATTGTCATTGAAATGTAATAAAAATGAAATATGCAGTTTCTGACATATAGTCACTGAAATTAGTAGTAGTATTGTAATGCATCATCAATTGTCTTATACCTCTCAACATATAAATATGCTCCAATATATTTATGCTCTTCCAGCTCGTATCCATTTTTCTATAAAATGCCTTGAAAAATTATCTATGTGTTTTGTCTTCTCTACCTCTCCATTAAAGTCTGTACTCACTGTCTTGCACAAAACCACTCTAGTTAGGCTTTTATCCAGCCACTTCAGCAAAATAACTTAAGGTAATCTGTAACACTCACACTGTCTAATTCAGAAGTGAGTTTTCAGTCTTTATCTTAACTGGAATTACTCGCAACATTTATCACTTGGCTTCATGATATCACTTGTTTCTGTTCTTACTTTTCCCATTTCCATGGCTGGTTTCTTCAGTGGTCTTATTCAGTTTCATGACTTTGAATATGCTAACAACTTCTGGATGTGTATTTTCAGCCTGGATCTCTCTTCTGAATTCAGAGTGTATGCCCAAACTTACAGCTACTCATCTTGGATGTCTGTCAGGGACCTTACACAAAACTGAACTTCTTATGCATTCACCTCAGCCTGCTCCTTACACACTCTTCAGCATTTCAAAATAGGCCAATTCCAACATTTAGTTACTTGAAACAAAATTTTGACTTCACTCTTTCTCAAACTTTATAATGACCAACAAGTCTTTGTGACTTTACTGTAAAATACATATTCAGAATTTGATCACCTTTTACCACCATTATTGAAACCACTCTGGTCTCTAAGGTCATCATCTTTCACTTGGATTAATAAAATACCCTCCTAAATGAATTCTGTGATCCGTAATTGCCTCTCTAGAGCTGTTAGATTCCCTGAAATGAAGTAGTCCCCTGCATTGTCTCACCCCACATTGCCTGAATTGCACAGTCAGGCAAAGTTAATGAGCAGCCAACTCATATATGACCAAAGCTGATGATGCTGTGTAAGCCAGATATTAAAGTTTGATAGGTCCCTGGTTTATTCTAATAAGTAGCATATATGCCTAGCTATAAAAATGAAAACATCAACCTGTGTGACTTTGGTCAAGTTGCTTACCAATTCCATGTTTAGCTTCCTCATCTGTAAAATAACTAAAATAATATTACCTACATCTACAGGGTTTTTTTGAGAGTTAAATAAAACAGTAAATTTAAAGCATATATAACAACAGAGCATAAAAATGTTATTATATGTATTTAAAATTAAATTATAAAAATTATGTAAATCTATAATTACCAATAAAGTTTATAGATTGTAGTTGAGAACTTAAAATATATTTTAAAGGCTACAGAAAAATGAAGGAGAGAAAATTAGCAATGGCTAAAACCATTATCATTCTCGTGCACAGGAATAATAGCCCCCAATAAGTATGTGAAGGAGAGGAAACCTGGCAAAACAACACCCAATCAGCATTTCACAGTAAAATTTTTCATGTGATTTTTTTTGCGTGGACCACCTGTTTATGTTTTGGATAGATTGTTTTCCTCAACGTTTTTAGAATAAGTATAAACCTACTGCCGTTGAGTCAATTCTGACTCATAGCGACCCCATAGGGTTTCCAAGGCTGTAAATATTTATGGAAGCAGACTGCCATATTTTTCTCCAGTGGAGCCACTGGTGGTTTTGAATTGCTGACCTTTCAATTAGCACTCAAATGCTTTAACCACTGCACCACCAGAGCTCCTTCAAAATAAGTATACAAGGGTAGAAAATTGTTATCATTTATACTTTATATGCTTTCATATATCCTGGAAGCCATCTAAGAATCTTCCTGTTATTGCTTGTCAACTACCACCTAAAGGAAACTAAATCTCTTTGTTACTAAACCAAAACCAAACAAGCAAACAAACCTTTTGCCTTCTCATCAATTCAGACTCATAGCGACCCTATAGGGCAGAGGAGAGCTACCCACATAGGATTTCCGAAGAGCAACTGGTAGATTTGAACTGCTGACCTTTTGGTTAGCAGCCAAGCTCTTAACTGCTGCGCCACCAGGGCTTCTTTTTGTTACTACTTAGTCTATATTCTGTTATGGTTCATGTCTGACCGTGGTATAAGTTTGACTGTTTTGAAATACATTTCGAAGCTTACGTATCAGTGTGTTATTTAAGTTCTAGGAAGATGCTGTTGTAAATCTTATTGATGATGTTTTGTTTCCCTGAAAATAGGAGAAGAAATATTAGGTATTTTTAAAAGCAACCAATTTTAGGCGGGAAATGTCAACAGGTATTGAAAATGTAATTACATTTTGATAAAAGTAAATTAAATAGAGGCTCATTCATATTGTAGTATAAATACATGGTGGAAGGAAAGGATTAATATCTGATTAGTGATCTTTTCTCAATCTTCAGAGCCATATCCTTACACCAAGAATTAAATGAATTTATAGGAGTATACTAGATCCAAGATAAATGAGAATCTGGCCAGGTTATTATTTATCAAACTAAAGACATATATTTGATTATTGAGATGATTTACTGAGGAGTAATTAACCAGTGTTCATGTACCAGAGAATCAGAGGAATAAAATCTGAAGGAGCCCCAGAGTTGATGAGTTCCTCAAACTGAGGTGGTCTTCACCTACCCTGTGTTGCGTCTTTTGACTACGTGCGTTTCAAGTTCTGAGTGAATGGAACATTTGGAAGGGATGTCTGGATGTCTTCTGCTGTGCTGTTGCATGCACAGTGTTTTGCTGTATGTCTTATATACTTCCATAAAGCTAAATAAACTTGGTGCTGGATGAAGTCTCTTGTACCTGTGACGCTTGAATGTTAATTCAAACCCCAAAAGAATCCTACTGATTGACAGAGAAGGAGTTACAGGTGTTTTTTTACTTCTTTTAAATTTTGATACTAATACAGAATTTAATTGAATGTATTAAAATGAAAATGATTATATAAAACAAAAGTAGCTATGAGATAGTAAAAAGTATGCAGTGTATAGAAAGGCAGTACAGTGTGTCTGGTGAGAACATGGTCTGTGGATTTAGAACTCTGCTGCATTATTTATTAGCTGTGTAATGTTGGGCATGTTACCTAACCTCTCTATGCCTCAATTTCTTTATCTGTAAAAGTTAGGTTAGTAATAATAACTGACCTCAGGCAATTGTTTTGAGAATCAAATGAGATGTGTTTCGGAGAGTATATATAAAATATCAATTAGCACATGAAATTTAAACTCTATAGTTACAGGACTAAAATAGTTAACAATTTCAATGACAAAAAATCATTAAAAAAGGAAAAAAGAGGGACTTGGTAAATTTATTTTATTCCTGAAATGTTTGACTTAATACAAGTATGATTTCAAATAATATTTTTTTCTTTCTCTATGTATATATATAAATGTCAGTGCTTACACTACTTCTGTCCCTTAACTTTTCCTCTTCTACTTAAACTTTCTCTGAGACATCTCATCTATGGCTACTAGAAATTCTACAGCCTTAATATTAAACCCATTGTGTTCTCCCCTTCCCCTAAATGTATCCCTTTCTTTAAATGTCTTCTAACTAATGAAGTTTTGTTCAGGCTAACCTTAGTTTTAAAACCTTTAGTGTCTTTCCATTTTCTGTAGTAACTTTGTTTTGCAGGTTTTAGAGGTTTATGGCAACCTGCCTTATCTCCCCAGCTTTGCCCACTAGCCTCATAACCCAACGCTGGTATGCCCATTTAGTCTTGCACACATGGTTGAGCTACGTGTATTATTGTTTGTTTTATGGGCCTGTCTAATCCTTGGCTAAAGGGTGAACCTCAGGAGTGACTTCAGTAATGAGTTAAAAGGGTGTCTGGGGGCCATAGTCTCGGGGTTTCTCCAGTCTCTGTGCCACCAGGGCTCCGATATTGCTAATTATGATGTGTATATAGAAAAACAGATATATGAAATAATGAATTGTGAATGAAGTTGAACTTGGACATATACACTAAAATGGTAATTCTCAAAAATAATTTTCTAGAATCAGAAGGCTCAGTAGTTGACAAATAGCTAGTTATTAAGGAATAAGGGCATCTTTCGAGGATTACTTCCATAAATAATGATGATTAGTTGTTTTTGTTCAGTAGTCATTGTTCAGTTGTTCCAATTTTAATAATCCAATTACCATAGTCATTTTTACATGAAATAATATATTACAATTGAGAAAAAGATGCAGTCCCTGACTTTACAAAGTTGCAACCTGATGAGGGAAAGAACTGCAATGATGGAAGAATGGAAATGGGGAACCCAAGGTTGAGAAGGGGAGAGTGTTGATATGTTGCAGGGTTGGCAACCAATGTCACAAAACAATATGTATATTAATTGTTTAATGAGCAACTAATTTGTTCTGTAAACCTTCATATAAAGCACAATTTAAAAAAAAAGGAAAAAAACAAAACAAAAAAAACCACTGCGACCTTTCAGAAGCAGATTGCCAGGCCTCTGTTCTGAGGTGCCTCTGAATGGGTTCAAACCTCCAACCTTTTGGTTAGTAGTAGAGTGCTCAACCATTTGTGCCACCCAGGGACCCACTCAGTTATTAATGCCTCCTATTTTTGTTGAGGTCATACAGATATTTCAGGAAATTCCTGACATCAAGATGCATACAGTATAATAGAAAATAATTAATAATTCTAGTGTATCATACTTCATGCATTTATAGCAATTCAGAAGTAGAAGACACCTCTATGACCTGAGTGGTCATGAAAGTAGCATAGAAGTAAGTCCTTTGAGCTGAATTTCAGTTCTTAAATAAGATTCAAATTCATTCATTCAACAGTATTTATTAATTACCTGCAACATGTCAGGCCCAGTTAAAGGTCCTTGTCCTTCTGTCACTTACAAGGGAAGCAGAAAACAAACCAAAGATCTCTGCCTCTATCTTATATCTCCCTATATAAATTATCTGTCTGCCTGTCTGTCTGCCTGCCTGCCAGGTTGTGGTAAATGCTTTGCAGAAAAATTAATGATGATGAACATACGTATATATAGATGATAGTAAGGAAAGGGCAATTTCAGATACAGAATTAAGATGGGGATATGTCTATTAGTCTAATTAAAAACTAATTTTGTAATTCCAAAGATAGAAATTAGAGCAGACACTTTTCTCTAAATGAGTGGGTGTCTTAGACTGGGTTCTCTAGAGGAGCAAAACCAGTTAAGCATATAAATGTATATATATAGAGAAATTTATATCAAGGAATCGGCTCACGCGATTGTAGAGGCTGGAACTACCAAAATCCGTGGATCAGAATAGAAGCTTCTCCCAACTCATGTAGCCACATGGGCTGGCAAACACAAGATCAATAGGTCAGAGAACAGGGCTCTTGCTCACAGGCTGTGAAAATTGACAAATCCCAAGATTGGCAGGCAAGACTGCAAGGGTTCTGCTGATTCACATAGCTTCCGGGGCTGATAAACCCAAGATTGGCAGGTTAGAGAGCGAGGCTCCCACTCACAGATTGTGAGGATCGACAAATCCCAAGATCAGCAGATAAGCTGATAGCTCAAGTCCTGAGAACCAGAGGTCAGGTGAACAGGAGCCAGCTGCAGGATTTAGAGTGAGCAAAAGCCCATGAGCCTTCGCCAGAATGTCCACTTATATTTGATGCAGGCCACACCCCCAAGAAAACTCCCTTTCAGCTGATTGGCTACTCACAGCAGATCCCATCACGGGAGTGATCACATATAGACAATGAGAATCATGGGCCAACAAAGTTGATGCAGTCATCATAGTAGATCATACACAGAAACTTAGGTTCATTGATTATGACTAAACTACCACACCCAGATGTGTATGCAATATTTTAGTGTTTTTTTTTTTTTGTTTTTTGGTCTTTGGGAGGAAGAATACAGGAGCCAAAACAAGAGTAGACTTACTGTTTCTTCACACAACCTGGGAAAGTATGGTGCAGTTGGTTCTAGCTAAGGCCAGAAAAGGTGGATGGGCCTAATCCTGATGGCCAGGGTTCTCTGAAAACTGAATCCCTTCTCATAACCTAGGCTAGATACTCATCCCTTTGCTGTACCAGGCTGTGCCAGGAAGAGATCATCATCATTAAGTATTCCCCACTGCACCCATCCAGACAGAGGGTGACAGTTGTGGACTAAGCCATCTTTTGAATGGCCTGACAATCTCCACTTAGCATAGTGCCTAGTGCATAACATGTTTTATAAACTTACGGTCTATTACCCAATGTCAGGGACTCAATTTGAATCCAGGAATTTCTGGATTTTCCACATCCAGTGTTTTCCACTCTGCCATGATGCTAACTTAGGTTTCCTAGGCTGTGTTGCATGCCAATCAGATTTTTTTTTTTTTCTTTAAATGAGAAATTACATTTGGGAATTCTATTTAGTATTCATATCATTGAAAAATCTAAATTGTCAGAATTTCATTTACTTCTAATTTAAAAACTCACCGTGAATTTTATCATCTCTTCCCCCACCCCTTAAATGAGATGGGCTTTTCAAATTGCTTTTAAAATTATACAGATAATACATGCTAGCAATAAAATGCCCAAATAGTATGAAGTAAAATGTGCAAGTTTCCTGCTTCTGCTTCCTTTCTTAGCTTTAATTCTGTTAAAAACTGGGTATTTTTCCAGTTCTTCTCTTTTTTTTTATAATAA
The DNA here is from genome assembly GCA_030035585.1 of Dugong dugon. NCBI lineage: Eukaryota > Metazoa > Chordata > Mammalia > Sirenia > Dugongidae > Dugong > Dugong dugon. The sequence continues at coordinate 42,189,300 of CM057473.1, forward strand.
AAGTGGGCCCATTCTATCTATCTTCATACAGATTGTTTTTATCTCATAATATCATGGACACAACTTCTATATATGCACGTGCAGATCTGTCTTATACTTGACAATCCCTCTTTCTTTTATACCCCATATCCAAACCATTTGCAGATCCTGTCTGGGCAACCTTAAAATATGTCTGGAAACGTTACATACACTGCTGCCATCGTAATCCAGGCCCTAACTCTTCTTACCTGGACTACTTGATTTTCACATCACACGGGTATCCCGTCTTCACTTGACCCTTGCAGTGTATTATCCAGATAGCAACCAGAGTAAGGCATTCAGAATGTAAGCCAGATCTTATCATCCCTCCTGCCAAAACCCTTCAGTGGTTTGCAGTCTTAAGAGTAAAAACTAAAATCCTTATGATAGCCTGTGAGAGCCTCAGTGATCTTGCCTCCCCAGCTATCTCTTTGAAATTATTTCTTAACACTTCCACCCTTGCTTGCTGCACTGTGGTCACACTGGCTCCTTGCTGTTTCTCAGATAAGCTGTGCTTGCTCCCAACTTGTAACCTTTGATCTTACTATTTCCTTTTCCTTTAATAATCTTCCCCAGATTCCTCCTTGGCTGGAACCCTCACTCAGGGCTGAAATATCACTGCATCAGAGACTGTGCCCACTAATTGCCACACATAAAAGAACATCTCTTACTCTCAGCTCCCTTACCTTACCTCACCTCACTTTATTTTTCTCTGTAGCAGTTAACATCACTGATATTTTATATGTTCCTTTATATTTTCTTTCTGAACAACCTACTACCCAATGAAGTTTCCATGAAAGCAGAGAATTTATCCTATTTTTTCACTTATATGTGCCCCAAATCTGGAACACTGTCTGGCACATAATAGCTTCTTAATATATATTTACTGGATGAACCTTTGAATGATTAATGAGCTATACAATATCTATAGTATATTCTAAAATATAAATCAATTATAATTTTTCCATTCACCGATTGTAGATATTTTGGCTGTCTCTAAATTTTCATGTTAAAAATTCTGTATAGTGAACATTCTTATGAAGTATTTCTGTAGAATATGTTTTCAATAGTAGAAATATTGCACGAAAGGGTATAAAAACTTTAAATTTGATACATGCTGACAAGGTGCCCTCCAAAAAAGACAGAGCATATGTATCTTTATAATACTGAACATTTTTACCATAGAAGTGTTGTATCTCTCAAATTTATTCAGGTTTTCATATATTTTAATGTGAGTTTTATTTGTATATGGGAATAGACTTGATATTTATTCGTACTGTTTATGGTTTTCTCAATGTCTGTGCAATGAATATGTAAGACGCATTCAGTAATGCATATCTTTTAAGGAGGCAGGAAAAAAATGGTTTTTAATATGTGAAGAATTTCCACTAAGTTGTGGATGTTAGGTGTGTTTCTGTTCAGTACTTTTATCATTACTCCTAGTGTTTTCTTAACCCATTTTTGAGAAATACCAAGATTAATGATGAGAAGGAATACATGATCTAAAAAGAAGATGTTATGCTGGTTCATCTACAGATAGAGATAGAAATTTAAAAAAAATAACAGTGAAGGTTGCTACTTTTTATTGAATAATTTTTATTTTAACCTTCACAGGTGGAATTCAATGATGATATATATATATAACCAATAAAAACTCATTTTATTATCCATGTCAGTAAGTCTAATACTTCCCACCTTCTCAAGCATTATGCTAATGAATTTTCAGATGAATGCATTTTAATTAAAAAACAGGAGTCAGTTGAAGAGTGTTACTCATAAGTAGGAGCAAATACAAACTGTGGTTTGTATGATCTGAAAAATGCTTTGAAGAAATCAGCTGAGGAATTATTTGCTGGTAGCTCTGAGGAATGAAAATGTTTACAACATGTATCTTGTCCATTGTTATGTGAATCAGTATTCAGTAGGAAACGGAGTAAACATGTCCTCTGCTTTCCAGAGCAAATGTTTCAGCAGGTCAGTGTCAAAAGGTTGCTAAATGGAAAAATGTTCCATGCTGTAGAAAGAACATAAAAAGAAAATTTAGGGCATTATTCAATAAGGCTCAGTCTCTCCACAGTTTCTTCCTAAGCCATCTGAAGAAGTAACAATCCATACACATAGAAAAGTTGCTTAGAGAGTAGCAATTAGAAGAAAATTCTCCCTTCCCTTCTCAATTCCCCCTGGAACTTTACTGAGAAATGTCTAGTAAGGGGTACATAGGTTATATTAACTAATTCTAATGTAGTGAATTAGAAAGTTTAGGACATAAGGCATGCCAGCCAGTTATGACTCATTAAACTGTTTACACTGCTGTTATACAAAAACCAAACCAAACCCGTTGCCTTGAAGTCGATTCTGACTCATAGCGACCTTTTAGCACAGAGTAGAACTGCCCCATGGGGTTTCCTAGGCTGTAATCTTTGCAGAAGCAAACTGCCGTATCTTCCTCCCACGTAGAAGCTAGTGGGTTCGAACCACCTACCTTTCCGTTAACAGCTGAATGCTTAACCACTGTGCCACCAGGGCTCCTATACACTGCTGTTAACAGCTCAATTCAAATAGAAATAAAAAACACACTTACCCCAAAGCTAGAATGCAACTGTCATGTCTTTGAGCCTCGGGGAGGAAAACTATGGACTCAGGGCACAGATGGTATTTTCATTCCTTCTAGTTGAAGGTTATGACTGTGGAATGAAAAGGAGAAAATGTGAAGTAAACAGAGGTGGCAGAGCTTGCAATTCCATATAGAGGGGCTCCTTGCAAGCTAGAGTACACATTTTATAAAGGCCTGGATCAATTTGTTTAGCAGGAGAATTCTCTCTCTGATCAGAAAGGTATCAAAATCACATTTAATAAAAATGGATAAAAAATTCTCCTGATAATTTCACAAACCAAATACAGGAGAGACAATAAAAGGTATGGAAAAGTTGAACCACAGTGATCAGAAAAATAAAAATTGAATGTCAGTATATTGAACAGAGAAGGAATAATGTACTCTGTTGGAAATTTTTTAAAATAAATTTATATTAACAAGGAGTGATCAAAGGGAATTTCTGAGTGAAAAACAGTAATACCATGACATTGGGAATTTAAAACTTAAGACTCAAAAGGGAGAGAAATCTATGAAGGAGAACAAATAAGTGTTGACAATAGAGGATGACTAAGCACATTACCATATTATACACACACACACACACTCTCTCTCTCTCTCTCTCTCTCTCTCTCTCTCTCTCTCTCTCTCTCTCTCTCTCTCTCTCTCTCTCTCTCTCTCTCTCTCTCTCTCCCCCCCCCCCCCCCCCCCCCCCCCCCCCCCCCCCCCCCCCCCATACACCCACTGCTTTGATTCCAACTCATAGCGACACTACAGGACAGAGTAGAACTGCCCCATAGGGTTTCCAAGGAGCCACTGGTGGATTCAAACTGCTGACCTTTTGGTTAGCAGTCGAGCTCTTAACCATTGCACCGGCAGGTTTCCTAACATATTATACACAGGGGTTCTCAATTTAAATTTGAAAATTCAAACAAGGTAAGATACAAAATGGGGCCTATAATGTCTAGAAGTTTTTTCAGGTTTGCAAAATCATGCTTTCCTTACTTTTTTTTTTAATTTTTATTAAAAACAATTTAGTGGTAATTGTCAAACATAAAGTAGAATTATATAATAAACTCCCACATTTCCATCACTCAGCTTCAACAACTGTATAATGTCCTTGAAAAATTAAGATCAAATTCACACATAAAATCAGTCATTTTAAAGTGAAAAAATCAATGACATTTAGTGCTTTCACAGTGTTGTGGAACTACCACCTCCATCTGGTTCCAAATGCTTTACTGACTTTTAGTTAAACTATCCTATTTTAATGTAGAGAATCTATAACAGGGAATGTATCAAAGAATCAGAGCATTTTATAATTGAAAAGAATAAGTTATTAGATCAATCACATCTCTAAATTCCTGTAAAGGTGGCACTGATTGGTAATGGGAAAAAATATAGAATCCTTGGGAGAAAATAACAAGGTCACATCAGAATTCTTAGTAAGTACTTAAGTAATCCCATCACTCGTCTAACAGTTTGTTGTACCGTGGTGGCTTGCTTGTTGCTCTGATGTAGGAAGCTATGCCACTGGTGTTTCAGATACCAGCAGGGTCACGAAAGGTGGACAGATTTCAGCAGAGCTTCCATACTTCAACAGTCTGAGAAAAAGGTTCTGGCAATTTACTTCTCAAAAAATTGGCCAGTGAAAACCTTATGGGTAGCAGCAAAACATTGTCTGATAATACTTTCAGAAGTTGAGCCCTTCAGGGTGAAAGACACTCAAAATACAACTGGGAAAGAGCTACCTCCCATAAGTAGAGTTAACTTTAATGATGTGGATGGAGTAAAGCTTTCAGGACCTTCATTTGCTGATGTGGCATGACTTAAAATGAGAAAAAACAGCAGCAAACATCCATTAATAATCAGAACTTGCAATGTACAAATCATGAATCCAAGAAAATTGGAAGTAGTCAAAAATGAAACAGAATGCTTGAAGACAGATATCCTAGGCATAGTGAGCTGAAATTGACTTGTATTGGCCGTTTTGAATCAGACAACCATATGGTCTACTATACCAGTAATGACAAATTGAAGAGGAATGGTGTCCCATTTATCATCAAAAAGAACATTTCAAGATCTTTTCTGAAGTAAAAGCTGTCAGTGATAGGATAATATCCATATGCCTACAAGGAAGCCTAGTTAATACAGCTGTTGTTCAGAGTTACACACCAACCACTAATGCCAAAGGTGAAGAAATTGAAGATTTTTACTCTCTTCTTAAGTCTGACATTGATCAAACATGCACTCAAGCTGCATTGATAATTACTGGTGATTGAATTGAGAAAGTTGGAAATGAAGGATTGGTAGTTGGAAAATATGGCCTTGGTGCTAGAAATGACACCAGAAATCACAGGATAGAATTTTGCAAGACCAACAGCATAAACAGTGACTATTGATGCGGCTTTTGCCAGATGGAATACGTAGGAATCAAAATGACTACATCTGTGGAAAGAGATGATGGAGAAGCTCAAAATCATTGGTCATAACAAGGTTAGGGGCCCACTGCGGAACAGAGCGTCAATTGCTCATATGCAAGTTCAAGTTGAAGCTGAAGAAAATTAAAACAAGTGCACAAGAGCCAGCATACAACCTTGTGTACATCCCACCAGAATTTAGAGGCCATCTCAAGAATAGATTTGATGCGTTAAACACTAATAATGACCAAAGACCAGATAAGTTGTGGAGTGACATTAAGGACATCATACGTAAAGAAAACAAAAGGTCATTAAAAAGACAGAAAAGAAAGAAAAGACCAAAATGGATGTCAGAAGAGACTCTGAAACTTGCTCTTGAATGTAGCTAAAGTGAATGGAAGAAATAATGAAGTAAAAGAACTGAACAGAAGATTTAAAAGGGCAGCTCCACAAGACAAAGTAAAGCATTATAATGAAATGTGCAAAGACCTGGAGTTAGAAAACCAAAAGGGAAGAACGTGCCTGGCATTTTTCAAGCTGAAAGAACTGAAGACAAAAATTCAAGCCTTGAGTTGCAATATTTAAGGATTCTATGGAAAAAAATTGAATAATGCAGGAAGCATCAAAAGAAGTTGGAAGAAATACACAGAGTCACTGTATGAAAAATAATCAGTTGATATTCAACCATTTCAGGAGGTAACATATGATAAAGAACCAATGGTTCAGAAGAAAGAAGTCCAAGGTGTACTGAAGACATTGGTGAAAAACAAGATTCCAGGAATTGACAGAATATCAATTGAGATGTTTCAACAAATGGATGAACCACTGGAAGCGCTCACTCGTGTATGCCAAGAAATTTGGAAGACAGCTACCTGGTCAACTGACTGGAAGCAATCCATATATGTTTGTATTCCAAAGTAAAGCGATCTAACAGAATGCAGAAATTAGAGAAAAATATCACACACAAGTAAAATCATGCTGAGGAGAATTCAAAAATGGTTGCAGCAGTACATCCACAGGCAATTGCCAGAAATTCAAGCCTGATTCAGAAGAGGGCATGGAACAAAGGATGTCATTGCTGATGTCAGGTGGATCTTAACTGATAGTAGAGAATAACAGAAAGATATTTACATCTATTTTATTGACTATGCAAAAGCATTCGACTTTCTGGATCATAACAAATTATGGATAACATTGCAAAGAATAGGAATTTCAGAACACTTAAATTGTGCTCATGTGGAACCTGTACATAGACCAAGAGGCAGTCATTCAAACAGAACAAGGGAATACTGCATAGTTTAATATCAGGAAAGGTGTGCATCAAGGTTGTACCCTTTCACCATACTTATTCAAGATGTATGTTGAGCAAGTAATCCTAGAAGCTGAGCTATATGAAGAATAATGTGGCATCGGGATTGGAGGAAGACTCATTAACAACCTGCAATATGCAGATAACACAACTTTGCTTGTTGAAAATGAAGAGGACTTGAAGCACTTACTGATGAAGATCAAAGACTACAGCTTTCACCATGGATTACACCTCAATATAAAGAAAACAAAAATCCTCACAACTGGACTAATAAGCAACATCACGATAAATGGAGAAATGTTTGAAATTGTCAAGGATTCCATTTTACTTGGATCCACAATCAATGACCTTAGAAGTAGCAGTCAAGAAATCAAAGAACATATTGCCTTGGGCAAACCTACTGCCAAGACTTCTTTAAAATGTTGAAAAGCAAAGATGTCATTTTGAGGACTGAGGTGTGCCTGACCCAAGTCCTGGTATTTCCAGTCACCCCATATGCATGTGAAAGCTGGGCAGTGAATAAGGAACACCGAAGAATAATTAATGCCTTTGAATTATAGTGTTAGCTAAGAATATTGACTATACCATGGATTGTCAAAAGAACAAACAAATCTGTCGTGGAAGAAGTACAGCCAGAGTGCTCCTTGGAAGGTAGGTTGGTGAGACTTCATCTCATGTACTTTGGACTTGTTATTAGGGACTGGTCCCTGGAGAAGGACATCATGCTTGGTAAGGTAAAGGGTTAGCGGAAAAGGGGAAGACCCTTGACAAGATGGATTGATACTGTGGCTGCAACAATGGGCTCAAACATAGCAACGATTGTGAGGATGAGGCAGGACTGGGCAGTGTTTGTTGTACATGGGGTTACTATGATTTGGAACCAACTCAACTGTACCTAACAACAATAAGATTGGTAAGACTGGGGGAGAAGGACAGGAATAGAATCAAGAATTCTATTTCAACCATGTTTTCTTTTGCCTATTAGACATGTCAGTGAATATGTCAAAAAATGCTGTTGCATATATGAGTTTTGGAGTTCAGTGAAGAGGCCTGGGGTCTAGGTAGAAATTTAGGGATTATTGGCACGAAGATGGTTTTTAAAATCATCAGACTGATTGAGATCACGTAGAGAGAGAATGGAGGCATGAAAAAGTAACTGGGATAACTCATGATTTTAGTTACTTGTAGTATCTCTCCCTTCATAATTTCAGCTTCCACATCACTCTCATGATCTTTTTAATCACTCTATATAATAAACTTTCAGATTTATTTCCAGATTTTAACTGGATCCTCTCACCACCACCCCCATCACCATCCCATGTTTCTTAATTCAGACATTTAAAGGGAATTTCTGATTGGCCTCCCTCAACACAGTGGCCCCTGATCAGTCTGTCAGGGCCAACCTTCTTCTAGTAACCTGGATGAATTTTCTGTAATTTAGGAACCAATATTTTCAATATATACCCATATTAGATATTATGCTATATGTTTTAGATGTGTTACCAGATTAAGTGATTGAAATAAGCCTATGAGTAGGTATTAGTATTTTGATTTCATAGATTAAGAATTGAGGATCAAAATAAATTTCCCTGGTCACATATCTTGCAAATTATGGAGTTCGTATTTGAAAACAAGACTACAAGCAGTCCCCAGTTTACGAATGTCCAGCTTACGGGTAACTAGTACTTGCCCTGTAATGTTATGTAAATTTGCCCTCACTTTGAAAAAATTGAACCATCCTTACTCGCAACAAATTCTTCATCGCAGTCACCTTCACTTGTTCCACGTGCAGTTTTTAAATAATTGAAAAGCCTTCAAGCCTTTTCTTGTACTAAAGTAAGGCTAAATAAGAACCATATACATGTGTTCCGAGGTACACACAAATTCAAATTAAAGACTTAAAGACACAGTTAGGAATGGATCTCCTTTTAACCTGGGGACTGCCTGTACCTAACTCCAAAGTCTAAATTGAAGAAGAAAAATTACAAAGATTTAAGCCCTAGGTTGCTTCTAGCTATGTTTACCTCCACATAGAGAAACTCTTATCTACTGTAAGGCAGACACAAGCCATTAACCAAACACTAGAGAATAGGACTGAAAATCCTAATAGCATTTGAGCTCTGAATTTATTTTTCCCTGGGACCAACTGTACCCCTTCCTTTTCTATGGTATTATGGAAGCCAGTCAATTCTGGCTTTTTACTGAAGATAGTGAAACTTTCATCTGGACAGTCTTTAATAATACAGGCACTTGTGTACAAGAGCGGATGGGATGAATATTACTACTTAACATTATTAATAAATATGCTATTTAACAAAGATATTGTTTAACATTTTTATGGAAACATAATTCACATATAAAATTCACTCATTTAAAGTATACAATTCAGTGGTTTTAGTATATTCACAGAGTTGTGTCTGCATCACCACAAAGTTTAGAACATTTTGATCACCCCAAATAGAATCCCTTTACCCATTAGTAGTTACTCCTCATGTCCAGCCCTGTTGTTAGCTGCCATCAAGTCAGCTCCAGACTCATGGCGACGCCTTGCACAATGAAATCAGACTGTTGTGATCCATAGGGTTTTCAATGGCTAATTTTTGAAAGATCACCAGGCCTTTCTTCTACTATGGCTTAGTCTGGAAGCTTCACTGAATCCTGTTCAGCATCACAGCAACCTGAAAATCTCCACTGACAGATGCGTGGTGGCTGTGCTTGAGGAACATTGACCTGGAATCAAACCGAGGTCTTCTGCAAGGAAGGTGAGAATTCTGCCACTGAAGCATCACTGCTCTCAATGGTCCAGCCCACCCGTTAAAAACCAAACCTGTTGCTTTTGAATCGATTCCTACTCATAGCAACCCTTTAGGACAACGTAAAACTGCCCCGTAGGGTTTCCAAGGCTGAAATCTTTACAGAAGCAGACTGCCACATCTTTCACCCACAGAGTGGCTGGTGGATTCCAACTGCTGAACTTTCTGTTAGCAGCCAAGTGCTTAACCACTATTATGAATACTGCTGCTATGGATATTTATGTACAAGTGTTTGTGTGGTGTATGTTTTCATTTCTATTCGGCGTATGTATACCTAGAAATGGAATTTCTGGGTCGTATCGTTAACTCTGTGTTTAACATTTTCAGAAACTGCCACGCTGTTTTCTAAAATGATGGGACCACTTTACATTCCCACTTGGAATGTGTGAAGGTTTCAATTTCATCACATTTTTACCAACGCTTGTTATTGTCTTCTTTTTTTTTTTTTAATAGACATCCTGTTGGGTGTGGAGTGGTATCTCATTTTGGTTTTATTTGTGTTTTCTTAATAGCCAGTGATGTTCAGATTCTTTCATGTGCTTGTTGCCATTTATATATCCTTTATCCATTTTTAAGTTGGGTTTGTGTTTTTATTGTTGAGTTGTAAGAGTTCTTTATATAATCTCAGTATAGCTCCAATTCTTTGGGTTTTATGTTCTTCATGGTATCATCATGGAGTCCATGGGTGATGCATGGAGCCCTGTGTTGCAGTGATTAAGAGCTATGGCTGCTAACCAAAAGGTTGGCAGTTCAAATCTACCAGCCGTTCCCTGGAAACCCTATAGGGCAGTTTTGCTCTGTCCTGTAGGGTCACTATGAGTCAGAATTGACTCAACCGCAGTGAGTTTTTTTTTCTGGGTGGTACAATCAGTTAAGAGCATAGCTACTAATCAAAAGGTTGGTGATTTGAATACACCCAGAGGCACTTTGGAAGAAAGGCTTAGTGATCTACTTTCAAAAGGTCACAACCTTGATAACCATATGGGGCAGTCCTACTCTGCACACGTGGGGTCCCTGTGAGTCAAAATCAGCTTGACAGCAAGTGTTACTAGTATCATTTGCAGCACAAATATTTTTAGTTTTGTTAATATTCGGTTTATCTATTTTTTTTCATTTTCACTTGTTCCTTTGATAGCATATCTAAGAAACCATTGACTTATCCAAAGTCACAAAGATTTACTTCTACATTTTCTTCTAAGTATTTTATATTTGTAACTCTTAATATTTGGGAATATGATCTATTTCACATTATTTTTTGTTTTGTTGTTTAAGGAAGGAATCTGACTTCATTTTTTGTATGTGGATATCAAGTTGTCCTGAATACTAGGCTTTTAAGTAATAAATACAGTAGTCATTAAAGAATCAGGAGGAAAACAAAACTGTACCTGGGATGATTAGGGAAGCTTTATGAAATATGTAGCATTTGAGAGTTTTCTGAAGTGTGAGTAGAATATGGAATGGAGGAGAATATTAGGGGGAAAAATTACAAGCATGGTTGGAAAAGATAAAGGGACCAAAAAGTTACATTATTTTATTGTTGGCTATGCCAATGTTCGTAGAGAACCTGGAACTTAAACAAAAACAGACCCTGAGGAAACAAGTTACAAGTAATGGCCTTTGAGAGTTGCCTCAAAATTATCCCATACTGGGAACAACTGAGCTTATATATTTTTAAACTAGTTCTTGAGAGTCATTTGATTTAGGACTACCTTTGGGAGTGTACTAACTCCCCAGAACTTGTAGCCTACTCTGACATCATGAGTACCTTCCTCAGTAGAACTTAGACTACTCTTCAGTTGATGGGTTTAGGGTATAAGAACTGGTACAATTGCAGAAAGTGGTCTAGGATAATTATTTTTCATTGTCACAGCTGTCATTACTCCTCAGTATCATTTGGTCTTGAAATTATTTGGTAGTACAGGTACCCTCATTGGCTTCCCAACTATCTCATTTCTGGGAACATCATGATGTTAGCCATTACCACAAATACCTGTGTGTTAGTGCCCCCAGTTGCTTTTCAGACTTGGCTGCTCATATTGGCACTTACAGCAATTAAATACACTGCCTCTCTTGGCGTGGTGATTAAGTGCTACAGCTGCTAACCAACAGGTTGGCAGCTCGAATCCACCAGGTGCTCCTTGGAAACCGTGTGGGGTAGTTCTGCCCTGTCCTATAGGGTCACTGTGTGTTGGAATCAACTCAGTGGCAGCGGTTTCCCTCTTGCTGCAGTGGTTAAGAACTCTGCTGCTAACCAAAAAGGATCGGCAGTTTGAATCCACCAGCCATTCCTTGGAAATCCTATGGGGCAGTTCTACCCCGTCCTGTAGGGTTGCTGTGAGTCAGAATTGACTTGATGGCAATGAGTTTTCCCTTTCTAGTTATGTGTTGCCATCTGGCCCTGCTATTCCAAAATCCCATTATCTCTGTTGAAACTGGGGAACTGGAATTATAAAAAGACTCCTCCACTCCAGTCTTCAAATCTAGTTTATGACGGAAAACCACCATTGAGTTTCTCAAATGTATATGTTTCGTTAGTGTATCCCTTATTGCTTAAGGGAGATTTGCGTTCAGGTGCATCCCAGTAACATAGGCAGATGATGGATTTTCTGTTGTTGTTGTGGTTATATGCCATCAAGGCACTTCTGACTCATAGTGACCCCGTGTATAACAGAGTGAAACGCTGCCCAGTGGTGCACCATCCTCACAGTCGTTGCTGTGTTTGAGCCCATTGTTGCTGTCCATCTCATTGAGGGTCTTCCTCTTTTTCGCTGACCCTCTACTTTACCAAGTATGATGTCCTTCTCCAGGGACTGGTCCCTACTGATAACATGTACAAAGTATGTGAGATGAAGTTTCACCATCCTCATTTCTAAGGAGCATTCTAGCTGTACTTCTTCCAAGTCAGATGTGTTCATTATTCTGGCAGTCCATGTTATATTCAATATTTTTTGCCAACACGATAATTCAAAGGCATCAATTCTTCTTTGGTCTTGTTTATTCATTGTCTAGCATTCACATGCATATGAGATGATTGAAAATGCCATGGCTAGAATCAGCAGCACCTTAGTCCTCAAAATGACATCTTTGCATTTTAACACTTTAAAGAGATCTTTTGCAGTAGATTTGCCCAATGCAATGTGTCATTTGATTTCTTGACTGCTGCTTCCATGGTCATTGATTGTGGATCCAAGTAAAATGAAGTCCTTGACAACTTCAGTCTTTTCTCCATTTATTATAATGTTGTTCACTGGTCCAGTTGTGAGGACTTTTGATTTCTTTATACTGAGGTGTAATCCATACTGAAGGCAGTAGTCTTTGATCTTCATCAGTAAGTGCTTCAAGTTCTCTTTGCTTTTAGGAAGCTAGGTTGTGTCATCTGCATATCTCAGGTAGTTAATGAGTCTTCCTCCAATCCTGATGTCTCATTCTTTTTCATATAGTCTGTCTTCTAGGATTATTTACTAATCATACAGTTTGAATAAGTATGGTGAAAGGATACAACCCTGACACACACCCTTCCTGATTTTAAACCACGCAGTATCCCCTTGTTCTGTTTGTATGACTGCCCCCTTGGTCTGTGTACGTGTTCTGCATTAGCACAGCTAAGTTTTCTGGAATTCCCATTCTTTACAATGTTATGCATCATTTGTTAGGTGGGCTCTCTAGTGTTATTTAATAAATCCATTGTGCATGCTCATGACTCAGAACTTTTTGACCCTTTCATCAAAACTTTGCACAGCCTTCATTGTAGGAAATATGCTGGAGTTATGAATTAATCCTTCTCTGTAATTTGGTACTTTCACAATCAGCTCCTGAGGTTGACTTAGATCCTATCTGTGCTTCTGCAAGAGACTAGGGTCTCAATCAGTACCTTTCATTTCACACTGTGTTCTGAGTTAGATCTTGACCAAGTTGAAAATATCGTTTTTCTTCCTGTAGTTCATTGATGGCACTTGACAGTAACCTGTGCCCTTACAATTACCTATGCTACTGTAGTAGTTTACTCTTTAAAATCCTAGCAATACTACATAAACCAGTGCAACCTTTCCACCTGTATAAAATTGTAATTTACCACAGATAAGAATGTTAGTAGTTGATACCTTCAGCATACCAGAGTTTATGTCCATCCCATTTAACACTAGTAATGGAGTCCATGTTGCTGTTTGGCCAGCTAGTAATCCAGTTTCGTGATTATATCTGAGGAACCTTATTCTTAGAATTGGTTCTCATACCAACTGTGTTAGTTTCAGTTCCCCTGAGAGGTGCTGAGAGAATAATTTGAGTACAGGTAGTTTATTCAGAAGATGCAAGGAACACAGGTAGGGGAGGAGAAATGATATAAAAAAGGGATGACATCCAGTAAAAGGTGCTTTATTAAGCTAGTTACCACATGGGTAACTTTTGGTTACTCCCACAGGGACATTTGGAGAAGTGGTATAAAGCACAGGTCTCATACACAAAATTCTTTGAGTTATTTGTTGAGGGCTTTTCCTCTGGGGGAGTTAATTTTTCAGCACTGTAACCTGACATGTGCCCAGATTGCCTGCCTTCTGCAGTTTTGGAGATTAAAAGCCCTCATGCATAGAATTGATGTTAGCCAGAGCACCCTGAAAGGTCAGAGGAAAGGAGCAGAGCACTGGCAGCATCTGCTACAAGGAAGAAGTGAAATTAAAGTCAGTTGATGTCAGAGCATGGAGGGCATTGGATGCCATTCGAGGGAAGTGTTCAGACTTCATCCTCTTTGAAGTTTTCTTGAGAAAGAATTTAACATAACAATTGTCCTTTAGTAAAGTTATACTGAAGTAGTGCAGTGATAGATTGGAAGACGCAGACTAAATTAGGTAGTATGGTGGAGAGGTTAAGATTAGAATGTTCCCATGGGGACATTATAGGACATGAGGTGGGGGGATACAATAACATGATCTTTCTTCTATTTCCAGTTCTGACTGAAACCTTCAGCCACTCCTAATACTAAAGCCACTATTGGAAGGTTTACCTAGATAAGATTGTATTCTGAGCACACCTCAGCAAAAATATTTCATGTAAAGAAAGGGATTTTTTTTCTCAAAAGAATTGTGAACTTGATCTGTACAGAAGGCAAATGCCCCCCAAGGTTATTTTTCCTCTGTTCCATTGTGAAGAGCCCAGGAAATTTTTCCCCCTCACCTTTAAACTTAAATGCCTTGTTTCAGATAAAGCAAATTAGCCTCATTCAGGCAGAAGCAGCTTTATGTATGGAGAGGCAACAGTTCCTTGCCTGAATTTGAGTCTTTTGCCCTTGTTCAGTCACCTGCATATACCCTTTGAATCCCATTTAGAAATCCTTCTCATTTCCAGTAGTGGTTTGCCAAAGACAAAAGAACAGAAATTAGACTGATAAGAGAAAAATAAATGAAAGAGAAAGCACTGAAGAGCAATTTTCTTTTTTTTTTTAACTTTTCTTTTACTGTTGTAGTTTAAATGAAGTTTATATTTCAAGTTAGTCCCCCTTACAAAAATTTATACATACATTGTTATGTGAACCTAATTGTTCTCCCCATGTTGTGACAGCACACTCCTCCTTTCCACCCTTGATTTCTCATGTCCATTCAACTGGCTCTTAACCCTCTCCAACTTCCCATCTCACCTCCATACAAAAGCTGCCCATTTAGTCTCTTGTAGCTAGTTGAGCTAAGAGGCAAGCTCCTCACGAGTATCACTTTATGTCCCACAGTCCAATCCAATCCCAGTCTGAAGAGCTGGTCTCAGAAATTGTTTTAGTTCTGGGCTGATAGAGAATCCGGGACCTTACTTTCCAGGGTTCTCCAGTCTTAGTCAGACCATTAAGTCTGGTCTTCTTACTAGAATTTGAGTTTTGTACTCCACCTTTCTCCTGCTCCACCCAGCGCTCTCAGTTGTGTTCCCTGTCAGGGCGGTCATTGGTGGTAGCTGTACACCATCTGGTTCTTCTGGTCTCAGGCTGATGAAGTCTCTGGTTTATGTGGCCCTTTCTGTTTCTTGGGCTAATACTTTCCTTGTGTCTTTGGTGTTCTTCATCCTCCTTTACTCCAGGTGGTTGGGACTAGTTGATGCATCTTAGATGGCCGCTTGCAAGCTTTTAAGACCCCAGACGCCACTCACCAAAGTAGGATGCAGAAGGTTTTCTTATTAAGTTTTGTTATGCCAATTGACCTAGATGTCCCCTGAAAGCATGGTCTGCAGACCCCTACCCCTGCTACTCCGTCCCTCAGAGTGTTTCATTGTATTCAGGCAACTTCTTAGCTTTGGTTTAGTCCAGTTGTGCTGGCTTCCCCTTTAGTGTGTGCTGTCCTTCCCTTCACCTAAGATAATTCTTATCTACTATCTAGTTAGTAAATAACCCTCATCCTCCCTCCTCACCCTAGTAACCATCAAAGAATGTTTTCTTTTATGTTTAAACCTTTTCTTGAGTTCTTATAATAGTGGTCATATACAATATTTGTCCTTCTGTGACTGACTAAATTCAGTCAGCATGATGCCCTCCAGATTCCTCCATGTTATGTTTCACGGCTTCATCGTTGTTCTTCATTGTTGAGTATCGTTACGTTGTCCTTTATCATTATTCCACTGTGTAGATATACCATAATTTGTTTATCCATTCGTCTGTTGATGGGCACCTAGTTTGTTTCCATCTTTTTGCTATTGTGAACAGTGCTGCAATGAACATGGGTGTGCATGTATCTATTGTGTGATGGCTCTTATTTCTCTAGGATATATTCCAAGAAGCAGGATAGCTGGATCATATGGTACTTCTATTTCTAGCTTTTTAAGGGAGTGCCAAATCAATTTCCAAAGTGGTTGTACCATTTTACATTCCCACTAACAGTGTGTAAGTGTTCCAGTCTCTCCACAGCCTCTCCAGCATTTATTATTTTGTGTTTTTTGGATTAATGCTAGCCTTGTTGGGGTGAGATGATATCTCATTGTAGTTTTCATCCGCATTTCTCTAATGAGTAATGACCATGAGCATTTCTACATGTGTCTGTTAGCTGCCTGAATATCTTCTTTGGCAAAGTGTCTGTTCATATCCTTTGCCCATTTTTTAATTGGGTTATTTGTCTTTTTGTTGTTGAGGTTTTGCAGTATCTTGTAGATTTTGGAGGTTAGATGCTGATTGGATTTGTCATAGCCAAAAATTTTTTCCCAGTCTTTTGATGAGCATAAGTGTTTGATTTTTAGGAGCTCCCAGGTGTCTAGTCTTTCTTCTGGTGCTTGTGCATTGTTACTTATGGTTTGTATTGTGTTTACGCCATGTATTAGGGTTCCTAGCGTTGTCCTTATTTTTTCTTCTGTGATCTTTATCGTTTTTGATTTTATATTTAAATCTTTGATCCATTTTGAGTTAGTTTTTGTACATGGTGTGAGGTATGGGTCTCTTTTTAGTTTTTTGCAGATGGGTGTCCAGTTATGCCAGCACCATTTGTTAAAGACACTGTTTTTTCCCCAGTTAATGGACTTTGGGCCTTTGTTAAATACCAGCTGCTCATAGGTGGATGAATTTATGTCTGGATTCTCAATTCTGTTCCATTGGTGTATGTATCTGTTGCTATACCAGTACCAGGCTGTTTTGACTACCCTGGTGGTATAATAGGTTCTAAAATTAGGTTTCGTGAGGCCTCCTACCTTGTTCTTCCTCTTGAGTAATGCTTTACTTATTCAGGGCCTCTTCCCTTTCCATATGAAGTTGGTGATTTGCAGAAACATATTCTTAGTACCATATTTCTCCCCTTTTTCTTCCTTCCATCTTAAAAATAACCCTCCTCCCCACCCCCACACACCTGCACATACAACTTCTCAGGTCTAACCTTGAGTTCTCACCTAACTTTTAAACCCTTGTGCAATAGCGTAATGCTGGCTGAGTCATCTGATGTCTGCAGCCTTCACCTAAGTCATCTGATATTTCTGAGTTTAAGCCTCATTATCTCTAAAATAGGATGATTAGATTAGGAGGTTTCTAAAATTTACATATCCCGCAATAACATATATGATATTTAAGAAGTAGTAGGTCTCCCATTAGTGGACACATTCAGAATTGTTGTTAGTTAGAATTCAAGCCTTATATTATTTATTTGTATATTTAACACATATTTATTAAAAACTTGCTGTGATCCTGTATTATATCCCCCTGGTACTGGGGATGCAACGAACAAGACAAAGTCCCTGCCCTCATAGCACTTGCATTTGACTTTAATTTATTTTAGCCCAAATCGTTTGTACTGGCCAGCATAACTTGTCAGATTCTTTTGGTGTTGGCTTCTCTGTTTTCTTTGATAACTCAAGTCAGAGCCCTCCTTCAAGTCATTTTCCTCATTAGTAAAACTAGAATAATATGTTTTATTTTCTCTACTAGAATGAAATGAAATATGGTTTGTGAGATTATTTTTCTGTTTATTCTATATTTGTGAAGTCCTGTGGAAACTACAATGGGATTTGGTATGCAATATTTTTGAACGTAGGACAAAATAATGAAGATGGATGTTTGCCATCCCTTTACTGTAGAAATACTCAAATGTGATATTTGTGGCATCTTATTTATTAAGTAAAAATGCCAACTTTTAAGGATATCAGTTATAGCCTTCTGATATTTGGAAGATGGATTCTATTTAAGACTTTTCTTCATGAAGATATGACAACTTTTTTTATGGAAAGAATCATTCTCTCTTAATGGAAGTTTTCCTTCTTCCTATAATATTTTGATTTTGTTAATAGGACAAATCCACCAAAAATAATACATTTATTTATAAAACTAACTTAGTCTGGGTAGCTGTCTTCCAAATATACCATTGAGTTTTTCCTTTTTTTAATTAAATATCTTTGTAGTGCTAATAAAAAAGTTTTATGTTTGCCCAAAGTGAAATATAAATGTATCTGCACATGATACTTTTTTTTGCTTCTTGTTTTATTCTCTGAAACTAGTTATCATTTAAATGCAGAACCTTCACTTTTCTGCTGCAAAAACAGATTTATGTTATTAAGTACATGCCTAGCAGCAGAATTCAGGGCACTAATTTTCTAAGTTTATGTCAGTATACGTATTGACTCAAAGTGAATATTTAAGTGATTTAGAGGAAAATATCAAATTAGAATAACAAGGCCTTTTAACAAGCTTTTCTTTGGTAGAGAATATTTGATACTTATCCGGAGCCCCCTCTGTGGTTTTGGAGCCCTGGTGGCACAGATATTAAAAGCTCAGCTGCTAACCAGAAGATGGGCAGTTTGAATCTATCAGCAGCTCCTTGGAAACCCTATGAGGTGGTTCCAGTCTGTCCTATAGGGTCACTATGAGTTGGAATTGACTCAACGGCAATGGGTTTGTTTTTTTTTTTATAGTTTAAGCCACTTCAGGGTTACATAATGAAATGCCTATGCCTATGTTTATTTGGCTTATGGAAGGTAAGAGGAAGAATGTTTGGGAAAAATTAGATATGTGTCATTTTAGTAAATGAAGGTTTCTCTTCATTTTCAACCATTCTACTTGTCATTCTTACAATGAAGCTGAAGGAGATTTTCTTCCCTCCCTGGCTCCCTTTCCCATTTAAATTTATTTTCTCTTGAACCACATATTACAAAACACTTGGGAACAAGTTATAAGAAACCTGACTAAGAATTATGGGTTTAGGAAGATTTTATTATTGTTTCTTCATTTTATTTTTAATCTATGTATAGATTGTCTTTAGTTTTAAAAATCTGAATAATAATAAAAATAAACTATCTTAGTGCTTTATAAATTAATCACTTACCAATGTAATGATAGCAAGTTTAAATAGACATTTGGCCTTTAGGATTCTCTGTTTGAAATGATCCCTTTGGTATATTCCATTTGCTTTGCATATTTCTACTTTATATATTTATCCTAATTACATTTTGAAGAAATGAAATATTTTTTCCATGTATTTTATCTCTTCTTTTGTCTATAGTTGGAATCTATTACAAACGGAGGCAGGAATAAATTTAGGTCTTACTAATTTTAATACTAGAGTGCATATTATTACTGTGTGTGATTTTTGTAAAGAGAAGCAGAGAAAAGAGAAGAGAGGGAAGAAACTCCACATGCATATAAATAAACACTCATTTAGGAAACACAGATAAAGAGAAGGGCCAGTATATTTTTCTATAGCTATTTCAGCCCTCAGCGTTGTTAGATTACCATCAGCATATTTAAAATTGGTATTTACTT
This sequence comes from Dugong dugon, assembly GCA_030035585.1. NCBI lineage: Eukaryota > Metazoa > Chordata > Mammalia > Sirenia > Dugongidae > Dugong > Dugong dugon. The sequence continues at coordinate 42,208,645 of CM057473.1, forward strand.
ATTTTTTTTGTCTCTAAATCAGACTAGTCATATAGTTCCTTTGGGTCCTAGGGTGTCTAGGGTGTGATTTTCCCTTCCTTTTCTCTCTGAAGATATAGAGGAGAGAATGTTAGTCTAAGGTTAATTATTCTACAGGTTTTCTTGGGCTATGGGCTTTGAGTAAATTATCAGGATTTATCACTGCCTTTTGAAATTATAATTAGCTTTCCAACAACCATTCTATGCTGAGAAACAGCTTATCTGCTTTTATTTTAGACTTTCAGAGTTTACTTTTGAAATAAACATTTACATTCCTGTTGAATTCTAAAGGATTTCAGAGGGAAGAAGGCATAAATTTGGGAGATTTACTTTAGAATTTTGGAAGGTAGGGATCAGTTCACCAGAATATTCTCTGAATATTTTTTGCCTATAAACTCCGTTTGATTGCCTTACTTTGTTCTCTGAGAAAAGGAAGCAGTCTGATTCCACAATGACTACCAGTTGCTTAGGAATCAGTTTCCTTGTTCTAACATTCTGTGCCCAAAAGGAATCCAGCTTTTTTTATTTTAGCTTGCTATGGAAACAAAAATTCTCTATATGTGAGTGGGGATGAGTTTTTAGAAAACCTGAAGGTATAAATAGATAAGTACTGTTCGTAGCTCTTTGTACTTCCTATTGCTTCTAAAAACATTCACATTAAATGAGACTGCCCAAGATATCCACTAAACTAATCAAAACCCAAACCCGCTGCTGTTGAATCAATTCCAAAGGTATCCACTAAAAAACCAAAATTGCTGTGGAGTTGATTCCAACTCATACCAACCCCGTAGGACAGAGTAGAACTGCCCCATACTGTTTCAAGGATCACCTGGTGGATTTGAAGTGCTGACCTTTTTGTGTAGCAGCCGTAGCTCTTGACCCCTACACCACCAAGATGTCCACTAGGGAAGAAATATTCTTAGATGCCATAATGCCCTAAGCTATAGGCATACACATTTGGTAACTTCAGTCCTGCATGGCAGATATCCAGTTAATAGAAGTTTCTGTCCCTATTTAAAACAAAGGAACACGAAACTTGCCCTCCAGCTGTGAAGTATTTAAATGCACATAAGCCTGGTAACTGACAATAATCAAACCTGTCATTAGTTCTGCTGTTAAGTTTGTCAACTCTGTCAGCTGCTTGCTTTTACGTAATAGGCCCTGAGCCTGAAATAATCCAACTCCGAAAGTTCACGTTTTTAAAATTTTTTAATTAATGTTTTTTATGTAACACAAAATATCAACATATAACAACTTCTCAGTATGTAATATAGTAAAGAGTTCAGTGAAGCAAAACTCAGCTCCTATATGCTTCTGCAGAGTAGAATATATCTTGTAAACTCTGTTCTTATGGCCTGGATTAGTAGAACAGAGAGGTTTTCTGTCTTATGGTCATTTACGAATCCTTTTCTTTGGATTAAAGAGCGGATAGATGAATTACAAAGTGTTGGATGGACAAATTTTGTTATTTGATGTGTTCCGCTCAGTAAATGGTTTCAGGTAAGCAAGAATCAGTTGACTTTCGAAGATTTCTCTTTCATATGCTTCAAGGGCACCTAGTAGGTAATGATTCCTGGGACAACTGTTTGTATATTGAATTTGCCAAAGCTTTTTCACTAATGTTAACTCATTTGGTTCTTACCAACCCACTGAAACAAGACAGTTATTTTCATTTTGACACTATTGATAAGAAATCTAACACATCAGAGTAGTTGTGCAGTGTCCTGTGGACCAAGTAGTAGAACCAGGCCTTCTAACTTCCAACAACTGGTTATTTCCACTGTAAGTTTTGAACATTATATCTCATTTTGTAACCAAAATTCAGATGGGTAGTAAATTCCATTTTGTAGAACCTGCATTCTGGGTAATAAGTGAAAGTGGTAATAGACTGTCCACATGGGGTTGCCGATTAGGGGATAAAGATTAAATATTGGTATATCACCATAGATAATATAGTGAAAAAATTGTGATGATATTTATTTATTTTTTTGAAGTAAGCATAATCAGGTGGGACCTCAACTCAATGGGAAACAAAATAATTTCTTGGTGGAATTATAATGAACACTAACATAATACCAAAAAGAATAATGAGACTATGTTCAGGGGGTCTGACAGATGGGTTAAATCAATGAGAACTTTAATTGCTATTATTATGACATAATTTCAAATTCTGTGTATGTACCGTAGCAATAACTGGCCGCTCTGCGGAAGAAAGATGTGGCAGTCGGCTTTGTAAAGATTACAGCCTTGGAAACCCTATGGGGCAATTCTTCTCTGTCCTATAGGGTCGCTATGCAGACTTAACAGCAGCAGGGCTATAGCAATAGACTACTGAGACAGGTAAATAGCCATATGGGTCTTGAGACCTTCATCCTGGCAACCCTTTGGAGGATAATGATTCTTGTTTATCTAAAACCTCTTATTGAGCAGGACATGCCAAATGACAAAACTTTTTCCATCCATCACTTTGTGATTCATCTGTCCACTCCTTAATCCAACGAGAGGGGTGCATAAAATTATCACAGGACAGAAAAAACTCTGTTCTACTCATTCAGGCCATAAGAACAGATACAGTTTGCAAGATCTATTCTGCAGAAGCATATATAAACTGATATTTCCTTTACTGAGCTTTTTACTACATTATATATTGGTAAATTGTTTTATGTATTGGTATTTTAAGTCTTACAACATTAAAATATATAACTTTAAAAAAAACATGAGATTTAGGAGTTAGGTTATTCCAGGTTTAGTGCTTATTGTGTAAAATCAGAATTGACTGACTTAATAGCAGAACTAATGACAGATTTGATTATTGTCATCATGTAATTACAGTTACCAGCCTTATGTACATCTAAATATTTCACAACTGGATAACAAGTTATATGTTTATTTTAAATAGAGGCAGGAACTTTTTTCCATTGGATATACATCGTACAGGGCTATATGTATACACATGGCTTAGTGCTATACATTAATTTCTAGTCACTCCCCTCCCTTTGCTTTATTGAATCTTAAAAATACTTTAAAGTTCAAGTCAAGTCCCTTCCTTTTGGTCAAGCCTCCCAAACTACCCCAGTTTATGAAAATTGCTGTTCTTTGAATACTTATTATATTTATTATGTATACTGTTCAATTGTTACTTTCATTTAAACCTGTTATCATTTATGTTTTCATAATTTTTAACCAAATGGTATTATAATAAGTCCAATGAGTGTGACATTTATATCCTATTTCTTCACTTCCTTTATGGAATTTAACACATATTCTAAATTCACTAAATATTATTGATTGCTTATTAACACAATCTGTAGGGTTCATAAAGTAGTTTTATGAGGTAAAAAATTTTTTTGAGGTAAATGTTTATATTAAACACTGAATAATAAAGTAGGATATGGAATAATATTTTAGAATATTATAATATTTAACTCTTTGATATTATAGAGGAATTACAGTATCTCACATTCCAAATTGGATATTTCTGTCATTACCATCTTTATATTTGGGAAGAGGAGCCCCCTGGTGTTTGCCTAGAGTTGTAGATAGATGGTCTTGGCGGTTCCTTTCTCTGGCTGCACCCCTTATCATGAAGCTTTGACCTTGAGAGACTAAGTGGATATTCTACCTAGATCCCATTCTTCCCTTCTGTACCACGTTGTAAGTACCCAAGGCTCCAGAATTCATTGCTCAAATGGCCCCAAGTCTTCTTTCAGGAATTTCATGGCTTCAAAAAGGAATCCATCCTCCAATGGGTCTACTGCACCACGTTGTGCTCACCTAAGACTGAAAGGATGGCCAAAGTTAAAAGCTCTTTGTAGCAGGGGTGGTGAAGAGCCGAGACATGAGGGCTGGGATATTCGTATATGTGCATATCTGAAGGATAGAGCTAGAGTCAGGGATGGGAATAGAAGTGGGGTTGACTAGGCTTAGGGGCTGTCTTTCTGTAGATTACCACAGAATGCATGAAACTCTGAAGAGTCAAGGTGTTCTAAATCTGAACATGGTCTTTCAGGTTGTTATGAAGATATATTTGAAAAGTAGGCAAATGGAACACATTTAAAGTTTGATTTTATTTAAAGACTGGTTTATCATTTTAAAATATTGAGACATGTGCTATGTGAGCCTCTTTATCCTCATTCTTGCCTTGGACCTCATGATCTTTAGAAGCAGCCTTATTATAATACTTGAAAATTATATAGTTACATAACTATAAGAATATAAGTATATATAGATGTAGATCTTTCCAAAGGACAGATTATGCCTAAAATATGATAGGATTTCAACATCTGATGATATTAATGTTTTATAGTAAATTTCATAGTCTTTTAGATCCTGTAACCAATACTGATTTATATTTTTGTTTAAGTGAATTAGATTCAAATTTTAAAATCTAATTTAATTTACTTTCTATATTATTGGATAAGGTGAAATTTATCAGTCATCTGTTTGGACTATTTTTGTAACTTAGTCTAGTTCTGATTTCTTTTTTAAAATTAGAGAAAAATTATTGTTCATGAAACAGTATTACAGATTTTGGATACAAATGATGTAACATTTTGTAATTATCCTTATGCATTATCTTGAGAAGAATCACATTTCTAATTATCTGTGTATTTTGGCACGTATTTCTTGGTATTGATCATATTGAGTTCATTGAGTGCATGTTATTTTCAATTTATTCCTAACCCCTCTCTTCATTTGATTTTTTTTCCTTTGCTTTCAAACCCAACGTATTTTTAAAGAAAAATATGCATATTTTCAGAAATTCTTTTTTTTCCTCTAAACAATAGGTAACTTTCTACTTTTTTATTAAATTAATCTCATATTTAGGAGACTTGATTGTTTGATGAGCATAGATAATAATTTTTATTAGCATACCAAAATATGGTCTAAATATATTAAAATATAATTATTCAAACTGAATTTATTGATAATGTAGCTCTATACTCCTTGTATTAATTTTTCAGGGCTGCCATTGCAAATCACCACAAACTGGGTGGCTTAAAACCATAAAGATTTATTCTCTCATAGTTCTGGAGGCTAGAAGTTCTAACTCAAGGTGTAATCAGGGCCTGCTCCTTTAAAAGGCTCTAGAGAAGCATCCTTCTTTACCACCTCCTAGTTTCTGGTGGTTGCCAGCAGTCCTTGATGTTCCTTTGCTTGTAGACACATCACTTCAGTCTCTGCTCTTGTGATATGGCATTCTCCCTATGTAACTGTGTCCCAGTGTCCAAACGTCCCTCTTCATATGAATATACCATTCATATAGTTTTAGGCCCAACCCTTATGCAGTATGGCCTCATCTTAACTTGGTGACATCTGCAAGGACTCTATTGAAAGAGGCCACATACACAGGTTCTGGGTAAACATGAATTTTGGGCATTATTCAGCCCAGTATACTAGATGGGAAGAGAGAAGATAAAGTAAAGACAATGATGATTACATGGATTCCTTGAGAAACAAAATCAATTTGGAGTAGAAATCCAGCCAAAATAAGACAGATCATTAGATGAGTGCCTTAGAGGCTCTTTGTGGATAAAATGCTTTGAATTTTGGATACTGATTTTGTCAGTTTTCAGATCTTGTTATTTGCAACCTGGTTCACAGTTATATTTTAATGGTTTGCAGTTTAATTGAGCTATGGTAGCGCTGATTTGCCTTTAAATTTAAGGGTAAGAGTAACATAAGGCTGACAGCTTACTAGGATGAAAGCCATTTTGACATGTAATTTCCTATGAGTCTCCATGAGATTATCAGATTATCCCTGATAAACAATGGGTATATTTTGCAAAATTTCACTCATAGTTACAAAGGAATAAATCTTTTTTTTTTTTTTTTCCTGAAAAATAACCTCTAAATTTCAATCAAGGAACTGAGGAGTGAAATTTTTAGATAGACATTATTTTTAAGTTTGCTTGATAGGTAGTATCAGTTCTCTATTTGTAGAAATACATAGTATAAGGTTGAAAGTACTTAGTGTCATTAGTTCTATAGTCTATAGACTGTAGAAAGTAGCTATTCTGTTAAAAACTATACTAATTGAAATTCAACCAGCCTTGATTAAGTGACTTTCTACAACCAATTAAAAGCAGAAACTGTAAACAGAATGTGTTAAATAATCTTATAAATTGCTGAAGTATGGTATCAAAAAATAGAATACTTATTCACTATAGCAGTTTATAATTTCCAGTATATCCTAATGGAAATGAGAAATTCTGATATAATATCACATTTTCTCTAAAAAGCTCTAAAGTTACCAGAATGTTTTTTCATTTACTGAAAATTCTGAATTATAATGGTACAAGTACAATACAATTGCAGTCTAAATTTACAGTATAAAATCAAGTATATTAGGCATGTAAAAACTGACAATACCAATTAATTTCAAAGTACTCAAAGGATTTTTATTAAATTTTAAAAAAGGATAAACAAGATCTTCCTATGCAATTAAGTAGCAGAACGTTTGTATGTAAACCCGTGGAAGTGAAGATAATCCAATGATCCAGCTCAGAATAAAAGCTAACCTGCTTAAAATGCTTACAACCTGTCAAAAATGCTTATAACACCTTCTTGTTTGGCCCTCCTCTGCCTATCTGTGCTCATTACCCGGTGTGCTTCCTGTGACCACTCATGCAATTCATAAAGTATACCCTAACACTCCTGCTTCAGAGTATTTGAACATACTGTTTTCTTTTCCTGCAGATCTCAACAAGGTTCATTGTCTCACCTCTAAGACATTGCTTAAATGTCACTACCTCTGTAAGGTCTTTCCTGGCCACTTTATTTAACCTTTTCTATTTCCCTACCTTATTTTTTCCCATTGTACTTTCTACCATATTAGTCAATTTACACATTTATGATTTTCATTGTCTCTCTTCAGGAGAAGGTAAGCTCTATAAAGACATGGAGTTTTTGTCTGGTTAGTTTACTATTGTATTCCTAGTATCAAGGGAAGCTGATTCCAGAACCCACATTCTTAACCCAAAAAAAAAAAAAGCTCATTGTTAAATGCCACATTTGCATTGTTGCTTTGAGTAGCCTCATATATATCATTTATATTCATTATTCTTTTGCTGAAACAGAAAATTTATGGATTAATCATTTCTGTTTAAACACTGTGGTTCTACAATTTTTTTTTTCCTTTTCACAGTGGGATGCCATTACTGAAATGGATGAGCACAATAGGCCCATTCACACATACCAGGTATGTAATGTAATGGAACCAAACCAAAACAACTGGCTTCATACTAACTGGATCTCCCGTGATGCAGCTCAGAAAATTTATGTGGAAATGAAGTTCACACTGAGGGATTGTAACAGCATCCCATGGGTCTTGGGGACTTGCAAAGAAACATTTAATCTGTATTATATGGAATCAGATGAGTCCCATGGAATTAAATTCAAGCCAAGCCAGTATACAAAGATCGACACAATTGCTGCTGATGAAAGTTTTACCCAGATGGATTTGGGTGATCGCATCCTTAAACTCAACACTGAAATTCGCGAGGTGGGGCCTATAGAAAGGAAAGGATTTTATCTCGCTTTTCAAGACATTGGGGCATGCATTGCCCTGGTCTCAGTCCGTGTTTTCTACAAAAAGTGCCCCTTCACTGTTCGTAACTTGGCCATGTTTCCTGATACCATTCCAAGGGTTGATTCTTCCTCTTTGGTTGAAGTAAGGGGCTCTTGTGTGAAGAGTGCTGAAGAGCGTGACACTCCTAAACTCTATTGTGGAGCTGACGGAGATTGGCTGGTTCCTCTTGGAAGGTGTATCTGCAGTACAGGATATGAAGAAATGGAGGGTTCTTGCCATGGTAAGAAAGAAACATTTAATTTTTCATACATTTAAATGATTATTGTAAGTTAAATATACTTACTTTCAAATAATAAATTCTGAATGCTATTACTGGTAGAATTGTAGAAATTCATTCATACTAACTAAAAGAAAATTTGTTTTTGTTTTTTTCTCATCTCCTAGGAAAGGTATATGCAAATGTAAAATAAATTGAATACTCTGGTAAAGTAGTGAAGCAGTATGAATTGCTGGTGTTCATCTTATTTTTATAAAGCAACAACAACAGCAGCAACAAAAAAGCAAAGGGAGTTTGAAATGGGCATTTGCCTGATACTTACGCTTAGGTGGTTTGTAGATAATACCATATTTGAAGATAGTCTGAAAATAATTCTTTCTTTCATATTGAATTCTAGTAATTTAATAGTATGTAAATAATATGAAACTATATAAATGAGGCATTCATATATGTTTTATTTCAAAGACTTAAAGGATTGTTTATAAAGGTAGTGACTATCTAATGGCTCAGTGTTTTTTACTTTGTATACTTGCTCTGTGAAATTACATTCTTATTTATATTGTTAAAGTTATTTTAATTGTTTGGCAAAGATGATTGTGGATAGATGATAAACAGCGTCATTTTATTTAGAGGTGCTGCTCCACTCATCTGTTTTTGCGGCTTGTTACCTTTATTATTTTTTAGCTGATTGCAGAAACATGAGGGATGGGCACAATGCAAATGTCCATTGTCTTTCTGTAATGGATAACAGAAATTTGAAGAATTGAGTTTGAAATTCTAAACCTATGGCTTTCTAACTGTGAAACTATAAATAGAGTAGTGGTTATAATCACCTAATGATAAAGAAGTACATGAAAGTTTTTCAAAACAAGTATATGTGCCTGGTTTCTTTGAATTTAAGGGCACCCAGTTGAATGTAATAAATTACTACTTACAAACAAGAAGGAACTCAGAGTGGATCTAGAATCCTCATTTTTAGAGAGGTGTCTTATTCTACCACCTGTCTGCATTTTAGAATATTTACTTACGTGTGTTTCTGATGCTTTGTAGTGTCCTTTTCTTTCTTCTGATGATGTTTCATCATTGCCTCCTCTGTTGCTTGCAGTCAACAGTTTATCTCACAACCGAATCTCTGAATGACACATAAACTAAATGTCATATTAATTGGAATTTATATGGATAAACCATAATCTCAAGAAGTAATCTGACCAATGTGATATATCTGGGTCTTCACAGAGTTAAATCCTCTCTCCTCTGTGCTGTCATAGCACATAATGTGTACTAATTTTCTATGTGTCTGTCTCACCAGGGCTGTCGGATAAAAGAGGTACAATAAAGGTTTAGAAATTGGTTGATGTGAGTGTTACAAGGCAGTGAGAAATGGGCTCAACTGATTAGTTTAAGCTATTGGTATGCCTGTGGAGTGCTCAGTTTCTGTGAAACAGGCAGGTTTTCTTCAGAGAGGGTTAAAGTATTTTAGATCTGGAAGACTTAGAAAATATTTGTATTCATCATTTTATAACTCAGAACACTAACGTACTAAGAGTAGAATTTAATTCCCTGGGGCCACCAAGTGTCTAATGCCAAACTGAAGACTAAAGCCGAGATCTTCCTCCATCTCTCAATCTAGACTTTGTGTGATTTTTCTTTTTTTTTCCCTGCCTCTTCCCTCCCTCCTTCTCTTTCTCTCTTCCTACTCCTTCTTTTCTCTGGCTGGTTTCCCTTCCTCTCTTTCTCCCTCCTTCTTCCCTCCCTGCTTATCTTTCTCTCTTTCTCCCCCATCTCTCTCTCCCCTTTCTGTCTCTCCCCTTGTTTGTCAGTCTCTCTGTGTCTCACTTTCTCTTCACTGGCATTCATGTCCTCACCTTGATGTTATAACTTTTCCTGCCTGCTAAACACAGAGCAGGGGAGCCCCAAGTTGTCTGTTATTAATTAGGCTCTTTTTTCCCTTTGTTTATTCTCTGGAGTCAGATATGACCACTCTAAGAAGAACAACAGTATCTACACATCCATTCTGAAATCCAGCCTTCTGAGAATGCTGGAAAAACATACGTAGTTCTCTGGAAATTGCTGTTAGACATGATAAATAGGAAAATTTACAGTAAGGTTTTAGGGATTTTCATAATTTGTTTGAATGGGTTTGAGAACTCTTGGTCTGCTATAAAACAAAGACAGAATGACCTGGTTTAAAATAAAATAAACCCATATCTATGCCTGTTATTTATATCTAATTAATGGTATATATTTACTTGCATTTAAATAATGTATTATGATATTTTATCCTAAAAGTTGTACTACTGAATGTTTTTATTTGTGATTGCTTTCTCCATAATATTGTTAAGATATATCTATATCCAAAATAATACAAAAGAAAGAAACACTTATTCTTGCTGTGCCAGATTTAAACAGACAAAAATGTTATATGAAGCAAATATGCTGAAATTTAAAACCAAACAAATAATTTAAGTTACTCTAGTCATAATAAGCAATATTTTATTCTTAACTCAAAACTCAACTTATTTATCATAACTATTGATGTTTTATTTTATAGGTCAATAATTAAAAATGTCATGTTAAAGCATATTGATGTTACAGATATAGATTTTTTTTAAATTGTCTTAATTTCTTCCACTTACGTCAAAATCTTCTAAGTGTTTATATTAAAAAAATCATTGATTTAAAAGTACTAATTTATCTCAAATGGGCTTTTACTTTATATATCTAAGAGTATTTTAGTATCATGGAAAGAATAATTATAAACAATTAGCATGTGCAATTGAATGCAATTTTTGTTCTTTTGTATGAGTTCTGAAGTGACATGAATCCCTAATAAGCTCATGTTGGACATTAACTTAGGGTAAATCTCATTAAGGTAATGAATGGCACTTGGTCTTAGAAATATTAGCTAAGGTTTGGAATTTTAGACCAGCTAGGAGTTTTGGAATTATAATAAATCTATGCTGCAAAGATACCTTCTTTAAGTAGCAAATATTATAATTTAACAGAATGACATGGAAATAAAAGCTCTGAAACAGTGAAAATTTTGGAAAAACTTCCCACTTTCTAGAATCATGCTTTTATTTAATTATTTTTCTTCTAGTACTCATTTAAAATTCAGGAGGAAAGGATGGTGGCAATTCTCAGACCATTGAATTATTGTTCATGGAGGTGAAGGGGATATACAGGGCCTTTGATGACATAGCTGTTGATTTGTTCTCCTGAAGAGTGTTGTTATTCAGCCTTCATGGCACAGTCCTCTGCTGTAGTTCGGAAACATTCATGCTGTGTGTTTATGGTCTTCTGTCTAATCATGTTATCAGAGATGACTATGGAAGAAGCAGAGAGCATAAAGAAATTTGAGAGACCAGAATTTGCTGGCATTAAATAATGGGGTTTGAGGATTTGATGAAAAGCTGAAAGGTTGAGATAGGGATCAGAAAAATAAAAGGGCAGATTTATTGGCCCAAATAGTATTTTCACTTTCTAAAGGTGCTCACAAACTAAGTATAAACTCTGACAGTATAGCCTTTGATTTCAAACAAAGTTTCTTTTTCAAGAAGCAATTCCAGGCTTTCATCTGGCTTGAGAATAATATGAAATCAAGAAGCTTGGAGGAATCTAAAAATAGAAGGTATTATTTCCAAGAAAGACAGAATAAAGTTAATTATATTTTAGGAGGGCAAGGCCAAGATGGCAGAATAGTCAGACACTTCCAGAGGACCCTATGACAACAAAGACCTGAAAAAAACAAGCTATTTGATTATACACAGCAATCTGGGAGCTCTGAACATCAAAGGCAGAGTTGAAGAACCGGACTGAGTGGCAGGGGGAGGGAGAGATGGTTTGGAAGCAGTGAGGAGTTGCCAGACCTGACCCGGCAAAAGCCTGAGCCATTTAGGCCTGATCGCCTTGTGGGTGAGCGGTGAGGCAGGCAAGCGGCGGTCCTTGGGAGGCACATTTTCTGCACTGGGAGACCCAGCACCAGAGAGTCTATACCGCCACTCAGAACCAGTGAGAAGCAGCCTTCATCAGCGAAAGATAATCACTTGCATATAGCTTATCGCATGGATCAAAAACACCCACCTTAGGGAAAAACCTCTCTCCCATTTACCTCCCTGCTGTGTGCACTGGGTCCCAGACTGGCTTCAGCAATTGCTAAGTTCCCTGGGCCGGAAGTAGGATCTGTCACGTTCCTGGAGCCATTCTCCCTGCCTTGGAGAGTAAACAGATTAACAAATGGGAAAAAATAAACTTCCGGCTCCCCTAAGCCAGGAACCCAGGGTAGGCACAACTCCTTTGCCTAGGCACAGCCATAAGGGATCCATGGACTTTGAGTGCCTTTCCCCCTGCAGAGACTAGCATGGCCCGTTTCAACAGCGTAGGCCCTCATTACAGCAGTACAATAGGGTATATACCTGAAGTCTAACTTCAACTCTTTCAGCTGTGAAGTGGTAGGTTCTTGACATTTGACACTACTCTGCCCATTAAGCAGGGCCTTCACCTACCTACATCAGGAGCCTGAGGACTGGTGGCTCCAATCCATGCCACCTAGCCACCTGTGATAAGGGCCCATGAATAACAGGTGCCCCCCCATTCCTTACAGCCAACAGCATTAGGTGCTCACAGTCCACTGAATAACCCACCCACCTAAGCACTCTAGGGAACAGGGACACACCTTCCTCCTGGATACTTGGGGGTGTCCCCCTGCTGCAGCCAGATGCCTGTGCGACACCAATCACCCATTCCTGCCTAGGACTGTAAGTGAGAGCCTACATCACACACTTGGTGGCTATCTACATGGGCAGCTGAGGTGAATCCATACGGAAAGAGTGGGCAAACTCCTGAGCTCACATACCTAGTAACAGATCTGACCACCTGGTGACAGGACATTAGAGCTTCAAAGGTGCCAATAATCAAACTAGCTCATACAAGCAGCCTATTTGGGCATATCAAAACAAAACAAGACACGAGGACACAGTAAGCAAACATAAAATAAATAAATATAATAACTTATTGATGGCTCAGAGACAACAGTCAATATCAAATCACAAAAAGAGGCAATTCATGATGGCTTCAGCAAGCTCCCAAAGTAAACAATCTAGAAATTTTCCAGAGGAGGAAAATTTCTTGGAATTACTGGAGGCAAAATAGAAAAGATTAATACACAGAACTCTGCAAGAGATTAGGAAGGAAATTAATCAAAATGTGGGACATGCGATAGAGGAAATTAAAAAGATTAGAGAAGAGCATAATGACACATTTAACAGGCTGCAAAAATCCATAGAGAGACAACAATCAGAAATCCAGAAGATTAACAATAAAACTTCAGAATTAGACAACTCAATAGAAAGTCATAGGAACAGAATTGAGGCAATGGAAATCAGAATTAGTGAGACTAAAGATAAAGCACTTGACACCAACTTATTTGGGGAAAAATCAGATAAAATGATTTAAAAAAAATGAAGAAGCCCTAAGAATTATGTGGGACTCTATCAAGAAGAATAACCTACAAGTGATTAGAGTACCAGAAGGGGAAGGGGTAACAGAAAATACAGAGAGAATTGATGAAGATTTGTTGGCAGAAAACTTCCATTATGTCACAAAGATGACGAGATATCTATCCAAGATGCTCATCGGACCCCACATAAGGAGGATCTCAAAAGAAAGTAACCAAGACATATTATAAACAAACTTGCCAAAACCAAAGAGAAAGAGAGAATTTTAAGAGCAGCTAGGGATAAACGAAAAGTCACCTACAACGGAGAGTCAATAAACTCAGACTACTCAGCAGAAACCATGCAGGCAAGAAGGCAATGGGATGACATATATAAAGCCTTGAAGGGAAACAACTGCCAGCCAAGAACTATATATCCAGCAAAACTGTCTCTCAAATATGATGGTGAAATTAGGGCATTTCCAGATAAACAGGAGTTTAGGGAATTTGCAAAAACCAAACCAGAATTAAATGCTAAAGGGAGTCCTCTGGTTAGAAAATTAGTAACATCAGATAACCCAAGACTAGAACACAGGACAGAACAACCAGATATCAACCCAGATAGGGAAGTCACAAAAGGAAATCAAAGCTAAAACACTGAAAATAGGGAAACAGATGTCAATATGTAAAAGATGACAACATTAAACAAAAAAGAGGGATTTAAAAATGTAGACATAGATTTTTCTTATGGAGAAGAATTCAAGGTGATATAAAGAAATAAAAGACTGGTATCAACTTAGAAAAATAGGAATAAATATTAAGGTAACCACAAAGGAAACTAACAATCTTACAAGTCAAAATAAAAAACAGGAAAAATATAAAGACTTAGCAAATACAAAAACTACAGCAATGAAAAAGGTGAAAAGAAAATACATAAAGAAAAATGACTCAGCACAGAAAATTAAGTATAACAAAGACACTGTCAACAACACTGAAAAAAAGACATCAAAATGACAGCACTAAACTCATACCTATCAATAATTACACTGAAAGTAAATGGACTAAATGCACCAATAAAGAGGCAGAGAGTGGCAGATTGGATGAAAAAACACAATCTGTCTATATGCTGCCTACAAGAGACACACCTTAGACTTAAAGACACAAACAAACTAAAACACAAAGGATGGAAAAAATATTTCAAGCAAACAAAACTTAAAACAGAGTAGGAGTGGCAATATTAATCTCTGCAAAAATAGACTTTAAAGTAAAATCCACCACAAAGGATAAGGAAGGACACTATATAATGATTAAAGAGTCAATACATCAGGAGGACATAACTATAATATTTACTCATCCAACAACAGTGCTCCAAAATACATAAAACAAACTCTAACCCCACTGAAAAGAGAGAGAGACAGCTCCACAATAGTAGTAGGAGACTTCAACACACCACTGTCGGTGAAGGATGGAACATCCAGAAAGAAGCTCAACAAAGACATGGAACATCTAAATGCAAAAAGCAACCAACTTGATCTCATAGACATATACCAAACACTCCACCCAAAAGGAGCCAAGTGTATTTTCTTTTCCAACGCACATGCAGCACTCACCAGAATAGATCACATAGTAGGCCATAAAGCAAGCCTTAATAAAATCCAAAGCACTGAAATATTACAAAGCATCTTTTCTTACAATAAAGCCATAAAAGTAGGAATCAACAACAGAAAAAGCAAGGAAAAAAAATCAAACACATGGAAACTGAACAACACCTTTCTCAAAAACTACTGGGTTATAGAAGAAATTAAGGATGGAATAAAGAAATTTGTAGAATCAAATGAGAATGAAAACACATCCTACCAGAACCTTTGGAACACAGCAAAAGCAGTACTCAGAGGTCAGTTTATAGCAGTAAATTTACACATCAAAAAGGAAGAAGGGGCCAAAATCAAAACATTAATCCTACAACTGGAACAAGTAGAAAGAGAGGAGCAAAAGAAGCCCTCAGGCACCAGAATAAAGGAAATAGTAAGAATTAGAGCAGAATTAAATGAAATAGAGAATAGAAAAACAATTGAAAGAGTTAACAAGACCAAAAGCTGGTTCTTTGAAAAGATCAACAAAATTGATAAACCATTGGCTAAACTGACAAAAGAAAAACAGGAGATGAAGCAGATAACCCGTATAAGCAATGAGGTGGGTGATACTACGACAGACCCAACTGAAATAAAAAGAATTATAACAGAATACTATGAAAAATGGTACTCTAACAAATTTGAAAACCTAGAGGAAATGGACAAATTTCCAGAAACTAACTACCAACCTAAACTAACACAAACAGAGGTAGAACAACTAAATTAACCCATAACAAAAGAAGAGACTGAAAAGGTTATTAAAAAACTCCCAACAACAACAAAAAAAAAGCCCTGGCCCAGAAGGCTTCACTGGAGAATTCTACCAAACTTTCAGAGAAGAGTTAACACCACTACTACTAAAGGTATTTCAGAGCATAGAAAAGGATGGAATACTCCCAAACTGATTCTATGAAGCCAGCATAACCCTGATACCAAAACCAGGTGAAGACACCACAAAAAAAGAAATTACACACCAATATCCCTCATGACCATTGACGCAAAAATCCTCAACAAAATTTTAGCAAATAGAATGCAGCAACATAGCAAAAAAAAAATTTTACCATGACCAAGTAAGATTTATACCAGGTATGGAGGGATGTTTCAACATTATAAAAACAATCAATATAATCCATCACATGAATAAAACAAAAGACAAGAACCACATGATCTTATCAGACAATGCAGAAAAGGCATTTGAAAAAGTCAAACACCCATTCATGATAAAAACTCTCAACAAAATAGGAATAGAAGGGAAATTCCTCAGTATAATTACGGGCATTTATACAAAGCCAACAGCCAACGTCATCCTAGATGGAGAGACTTTGAAAGCATTCCACCTGAGAATGGACTAAGACAAGGATGCCCTTTGTCTTAGTCATCTCGTTTTGCTCTAACAGAAATACCACAAGTGGACGGCTTTAACAAAGAGAAGTTTATTCTCTCACAGTCCAGTAGGCTACAAGTCCAAATTCAGGGCATCAGCTCCAGGAGAAGGCTTTTCTCTCTGTCGGCACTTGAGAAAGGCCCTTGTGATGCATCAGTCTTTCCTCAGTCTGGGAGGTTCTCTGTGCAGGAACCTCAGGTCCAAAGGATGCGCTGTACTCCCTGCACTGTTTTCTTGGTGGCATGAGGTTCCTATATGTCTCTGCTCACTTCTTTCTTTTATATCTCAAAAGAGATTGCATTAAGACACTATCTAATCTTGTCACCCTCATCAGTATAACGTCATCACAGTGATAGAATTTACAACACACAAGGAGATCACATGTAATTCTCATCATGGTGATAGAGTTTACAACACATAAGGAAATCACATCAGATTACACAATCATACAGTACTGGGAATCATGACCCAGCCAAGCTGACAGATATTTTTGGGGGACACAACTTGTTCCATGACACCCATTATTATCACTCTTATTCAACATTGTGCTGGAGGTCCTAGCCAGAGCAAGTAGGCTATAAAAAGTAATAAAGGACGTCCAAATTGGTAGGGAAGAAGTCAAAGTATCTCTATTTGCAGATGATATGGTCTTCCACACAGAAAATCCCAAAGAATCCACAAGAAAACTAATGGAACTAATAGAGGATTTCAGCCAAGTTTCAGGATACAAGCTAAACATACAAAAATCAGTTGGATTCCTTTACACCAACAAAGAGAACCTTGAAGAGGAAATCACCAAATCAATACCATTTACAATAGCCCCCAAGAAGATAAAATACTTAGGAATAAATCTAACCAGAGACGTAAAAGACCTATACAATGAAAACTACAAGACACTACTGCAAGAAACCAAAAGAGACCTGCATAAGTGGAAAAACATACCTTGCTCATGGATAGGTAGACTCAACATAGTGAAAATGTCAGTTCTACCCGAAGCAATCTACAGATACAATATAATCTTGATCCAGATTACACCACCGTTTTTTAATGAGATGGAGAAACAAATCACCAACTTCATATGGAAAGGGAAGAGGCCCCGAATAAATAAAGTATTACTAAAGAAGAACAAAGTGGGAGGCCTCACACTACCTGACTTTAGAACCTATTATACTGCCACGGTAGTCAAAACAGCCTGGTACTATTACAACAACAGATACATAGACCAATGGAACAGAATTGATAATCCAGATATAAATTCATCCACCTATGAGCAGCTGTTATTTGACAAAGGCCCAAAGTCCATTAACTGGGGAAAAGACATTCTCTTTAACAAATGGTGCTAGCATAACTGGATATCCATCTGCAAAAAACTGAAACAAGACCCATACCTCACACCATGCACAAAAACTAACTCAAAATGGATCAAAGACTTAAATATAAAATCGAAAATGATAAAGGTCATGGAAGAAAAAATAGAGACAATGCTAATAGCCCTAATACATGGCATAAATACAATATGTACAATAAGTAACAATGCACAAGCACCAGAAGAAAGACTAGGTAACTGGGAGCTCCTAAAATCAAACACTTATGCTCATGAGAAGACTTCACCAGAAGACTAAAAAGACAGCCTACAGACTGGGAAAAAATTTTTGGCTACCTAAAATCCGATCAGCATCTAATCTCTAAAATCTGCAAGATACTGCAAAACCTCAACAACAAAAAGACAAATAACCCAATTAAAAACTGGGCAAAGGATATGAACAGACACTTTGCCAACAAAGATATTCAGGCGACTAACGGACGTATGAAGAAATGCTCATGATCATTAGCTGTTAGAGAAATGCAGATCAAAACTACAATGAGATAACATCTCACCCCAACAAGACTAGCATTAATCCAAAAAACACAAAGTAATAAATCCTGGAGAGGATGTGGAGAGACTGGAACACTTATACACTGTTGGTGGGAATGTAAAATGGTACAACCACTTTGAAAATTGATTGGCGCTTCCTTAAAAAGCTAGTAATAGAAGTACCATATAATCCAGCTATCCCACTCCTTGGAATATATCCTAGAAAAATAAGAGCTGTCGCATGAATTGAGATACGCATACGCATCTTCATTGAAGCACTGTTCACAATAGCAAAATATGGAAACAACCAAGGTGCCCATCAGCGGACATATGGATAAACAAATTATGGTGTATCTACACAATGGAATAGTATGCAATGATAAAGAACGATGATGAAGACTTGAAACATCTTATAACTTGGAAGAAGCTGGAGCTCATTATGCTGAGTGAATTTATTCAGTCACAGTTGGACAAATATTGTATAGGGCCACTATTAGAGGAACTCAAGAAAAGGTTTAAACACAGAAGAAAACATTCTTTGATGGTTACGAGGGTGGAGAGGGAGGTTGAGGGTTATTTACTAACTAGATAGTAGATAAGAATCATCTTTGGTGAAGGGAAGGACAGCATACAGTACAGGGGAAGTCAGTACAACTGGACTAAACCAAAGCGAAGAAGTTTCCCGAATACATTCAAACACTTTCAGGGACAGAGTAGAAGGGGTAGGGGTCTGGGGACCATGCTTTCAGGGGACATCTATGTCAATTGTCATAACAAAGCTTATTAAGAAAATGTTCTGCATCCTACTTTGATGAGTGGCATCTGGGTTCTTAAAAGCTTGCAAGCAGCCATCTAAGATGCATCAGTTGGTCCCAACCACCTGGAATAAAGGAGAATGAAGAACACCAAAGACCCAAGGAAAGTATTAGCCCAAGAAACAGAAAGGACCACGTAAACGAGAGACTTCATCAGCCTGAGACCAGAAGAACTAGGTGGTGCCCAGCTACCACCAATGACTGCCCTGACAGGGAACACAGCAGAGTCCCTGATGGAATGGGAGAAAGGTGGGGTGCAGAACTCAAATTCTAGTTAAGAAGGCTAGACTTAGTGGTCTGCCTGAGACTGGAGAACCCTGGAAAGCATGGCCCCTGGATTCTCTATCAGCCCAGAACTAAAACAGTTTCTGAGGCCATCTCTTCAGACAGGGATTGGACTGGACTGTGGGACATAAAGTGATACTCGTGAGGAGTGCGCCTCTTAGCTCAAGTAGACACAAGAGACTAAACAGGCAGCTTCTGTCCGGAGGTGAGATGGAAAGGCAGAGAGGGTTAGGAGCTGGTTGAATGGATGTGGGGAATCGGGTGGAAAGGAGGAGTGTGCTGTCACAGTATGAGGAGAGCAATTAGAGTCACATAACAATGTATGTGTAAATTTTTGTATGGGAAGAAATGTTTATTATAGTTTGTTCTTTTACACAGTCTTAAAACTAGGTGAAACTACAAACTGGTTTGAAATGATCAATTTTAGTAAATCATTTTAATCATATTTTGACTATAATTTCAGTCCCTGTTCTACTTTCTGGTGGCTTGAAATATATAGATCATACTTTTATATGGGTTTTCCAGAATTTTTTCTGAGAATCCTTTCTTAACACATGTATTTCTAGGAAGTGATAGATTTATTAAGAATCTCTGTTCTCTTTCTAAACATGATGCAGCATTCCATCCAACGAAATTGCCACATTTCTTGTGAATGTTGTATATAATTTTAGTTCTCAATTTTAAACCAACTAAATTCATAACTTTATGAAATTCAGTAATTACACGCACCAAGATATACTAACAATTTTTACCCTTGCCATTTTTTTCTATCATTGTCCCCTTTTTTCTGGGTTTAATACTCTTTTTTGTTGAAGTATCTTCTTTGGTAGTTCTTTTGACAAGATTGTATAAAGTGGCTAAACTCTTTATTAAATGGATGTCTAAAAATATCTTAATTTTGCCTTCCCTCTTCAGTGATGTTTTATTTGTGTATATAATACAAAGTAACTATTTTTTTTTTGCAACACTCTGAAAATATTATTTTCCTGTCTCTTAGAATCTATTGTTCCTAATGGTCAGTTGAGAGTCTGTCATAATATCTGAGATTATTTGTAGGTTCCACATTTTTTATCTTCAGTTATACTATGCTGTGTCTAGATTGGTGTTTTTTTTTTTTTTTTCTTTCTTGGCATTTCTTTGTTTTTAACCTGAGAAGGGCTGTGTTGGGTGTGTGTGTGTGTGTGTGTGTGTGTGTGTGTGTGTGTGTGTGTGGTCGGTCTTCTCACCATTTCTTTTATTCTCTATTTCTGGAATTCCTGTTTCTAGGATTCAACCTACCCACAGCATCTGAAATTATTTTTTGAATATTTCAGCTTCGGTACTCATTTCCAGGCTATGTATTTTCACTTTGTGTATAGTTAAGAGTTTACCTCATTTATTGAGTCATTTTTGTCTTCACTAGTTTTAATTTTTCATTTTTTATTATTATTGTACCATTTCTGCCTATTTTGTTTTATAATTTATTTTTCTCTTTTATGGAAGTTACTCTTTATGAATTTTAATATCATATTCAAATTGATTTAAAAAATAGGTCTAAATTAATCTTTTGATTTCATAGTGTGTTGGCCGTATTTATAAGCATTAGTGTTCATCTTGTGCTTTGGAATTTTATTTTGTACCCTAACTTGTGTGAAAGTTTCATATTTTGTTGGTTTTATGTTTCTTTTTTTTATTATTTGGAGATTTTGTAGTTGCACTAACCCAGCTTTCAGAGATCTTAAATATATAAAAAATTAAGAGGCTTTATAAAGTTATTAAGAATTCAAGTTAGTGTTCCTGGGGTTTATAGGTGTTTCCATTGCACGCAGTGATTCAGAGATCCAGAATTCTTGCATTTAGTGGACCCAACAACTCTTAGATGTTAGTTGTCTGTACCCAGTTCACAGATGGGAAGAAGAGATTGAAAAAGACATGTGGTGTTTAATCACCTCAGATATGAAGAGACACACATCATTTCCTTTTACGTACTAACAGTGAGAACGAGTTATATGGCCACACTTAGATGTATGTAGAGATGGGATGCTATTAAATGTTGTCCCTGGCTCAGTAGTCACGTTCTAGCAACAATTCTGTACCATGGAAGAGGAAGCCCAAATTTTGCTTGACATGGTTATCTCTGTAACTCTTTGCCACTCCACTCACAAAATATACATGTTATATTGTATTTTATATATTTTATGATGCAGAGTTCTCTCCATAAGGTTTGAGTATATCTGCTTGTCATCTGCTAAACAGATCATCTACCCCCGGCAGAAGATACACAATGGTGAGAATAAATATGAAACTTTGTGAAGAAAAAAAGAATAATGGGAAGCACACAGGTGTGATTATTCCATAGTAATGATGGAATCCTTCTGGGCAAGTATTGTGAAGATCACTGTCTTAGTTATCTAGTGCTCCTAAAACAAAAATACCCCAAATGGATGGCTCTAACAGAAGCAATTTATTCTCTCACAGTTTAGGAGGCTAGAAGTCCAAATTCAGGGTGCCAGCTCCAGAGGAAAGCTTACTCTGCCTCTTGGTTGTAGGGAAGGTCCTTGTTATCAGTCTTTCCCTGGTCTAGTTGCTTCTCAGTGCAGGGACCCCAGGTCCAAAGGATGCACTTGCTCCTGACTCTTCTTTCTTGGTGGTATGAGGCCCCTAACTCTCTACTCAATTCTCTCTCCTTTTATTTCTTGTAAGATAAATGGTGATGCAGGCCACACCCCAGGGAAACTCCCCTTACATAGAATCAGGGCTGTGACCTCTGTGTGTTACATCCGTGCTAATCCTGTTTAACATAACCTAATCTTGCCTCATTAACCACACACAGAGATTAGGATTTACAACACACAGGAAAATTACATCAGATCACAAAATGGAGGACAACTACACAATACTGGGAATCATGGCCTAGCCAAGTTGATGTATTTTGGGGGAACATAATTTGATCCATGACAATCCCTAACAGATCTGGACACAGATTCTGGGATGCTCTTATCCACTGTTCTCAATGGCCTTTGGCCCCACTATCTGTGAGCTTCTTTTTTTTTCACGCACAGCCATTTCTGAAGTACTTATTGGTAGTTGAACAGCTTTTATAGCCTACTTCGTGATCATCATTTTGGGGGCTTGTATATGGCTGCCTCAACAAACTGCCACAATGTAGGTGGTGTGTAAGAACAGAATTTCATTTTCTGGAGGTTGAGAGTCTGAGATCAAGGTTTTGGCCATGTTGATTTATTCTGAGACTTTGAGAGATAATCTGTTCCATGCGTCTCTTCTAGCTTCTGGTAGCCCCGAGTGTTCCTTGCCTTGCAGCTGTAGTCACATGGTGTCCTTCGTCTGTCTCCGTTTCTGTATGTCTTCTACTCTTTTATAAGATACCAGTCATATGGGATTAGGACCCACACTACTCCAGTTTGACCTCATATTAACCTAACTGATAATATTTTGTTGTGTTACTGTTGGGTGCCTTCAAGTCAATTCTGACTCATAGTGACCCTGTGTGACAGAGTAGAACTGCCCCATGTAGGGTTTTCTTGGCCAAAATCTTTATGGAAGCAAATCTCCAGGTCTACCTCCTGTAGAGCCACCAGGTGGGTTCTAACTGCCAACCTTTCCGTTAGCAACCAAGTGCTTAACTGTTGCACTATCAGGGCCTTGAGAGAGAGATAATACCTTACAAGATCCTATTTCTGAATAAGGCCACATTCACAGGAAAAAGAAGTAAAGATTTCAATACATCTTTTTAGGGGACACAATTCAATCTATAACAAGTCTCAGGGATCATTTTCTCACTACAGGCATGTTTTGGCCAGATTCCTGATTTGTTGGCACTAAGATACTCTAAAAATTAGAGTAGACTTTCGATCTATTTCAAGAAACTGTGTATTTTTCATCTGTAGCTACATAATTACGTGGGGCCTTTTAGTCATCTGTATCTAGGAAGTGGAAGAAGAAAGACAGCATATAGAGTACACATCTGCTGCTTAAATACTCTGGCATAGAAGTGACACATAAGTTTTATCCACAATTGCCATACCACACTTTGTAAAAATTTAAATAATCATTAGAGTAAAAGTTTTATAGGGTAAGCTTCAGTATTAGACTTAGCCCAGTACAGACAATGAGGATTTTTCCTTCTGATTAACAGACAAGCAGTAAATATTTAACTGGATATAAGCTGAACTAAGTATGCCATATTTAACATTAAAATAAAGTTACTTCTGTTAATTCAAACCTTACTCTTTTTCCATATAAATAAATAAGTTTCAACTATTTTGAAAAGGTATGATTACTTCCATGTAGCATCCTCAAAGAACAGCAGGAAATATTTGGGGTAAACCTTCCATTGGGATATTATGTAGTACATTGAAGTTAAATAATGAAAACATTTACCAGAGAATAAAAAAAATTATCATTTTATAAAAATACAGTATTATAATTAAATATCATACTTAATAAATCTATACATAATTCAGATGAAATCATACTCCTTTTATGATAACCACTATAAATAGTAAAATTATTCATATAATATATTGAAAATATAAGGGCTAATTTAATATTATATATCCAGAACTAGCATTGGAGCTACAGAAGTGTAGTTGACTGTGTATTCTCTTATGAAAGAAAATTTAGGAATTTGCCTTTTTAGGATGACCACATATCTAACCTCTGCGAAACTATATTTAAAAGGAGAAAAAAAACCCTAAAGTAAATAGGCAGTCAGGTAAAGACCAAAGGGAAACCCTGATAGAGAAAAAAGATATTTAGATAATAGGGTATCATATATAAATACATTTAAAGTATTTATTTTTATTTTGAGATATAGTATTACCATTTTTGAGAAAAAGCTTTCTACATTTCATTTATAGTATCAGTTATTGTGATTTCCTAGGGGTGATAAACTCACACATATATTTTTGAGTCCTTTGAGACAATGACTTTTAATAAGAATTGAGGAAATTAACTTCTGTTCTCAATTATTCATGGAGGCTTTTTAAGAAAAAGTTGTTCTTTTTTATATTTGATTTTTTTTCCTTTCAGAATATAATATTATACAATGGAGCATTTAGTATTTTAAATAGTTCCCTATCATGATTCTGTATAAAAAATAAATTCTTTTAACCAGTTACTATTTTCAGTCTGAGCTTAGTACAAACTGTTTGCTTTTAGAATGAGTCTCAGTAAATAAAGAATATAGTATCACTGGAAATGGTAGTCTCAGTTTTACAGGAGAATGTAGAGTGGTGATAAATTTAAAGGGATGGAGATTTCCAGTTGCAAGTTGCTGTATGCAAGGACTATCACCATATAAAGAAGCATGTAGTACCAACAAGTGATGGGAACTTCGAGGGCATGAAAACAAGCTCTCTTTATCTCCACCAGCTGACAAGAAAAAAGGTATGATTTATTCCCATTATTTGGCAGTATCAAAAGTAACGTCTATAAAAAGTCATGAAAACCTCTTGAAAGATGCAAACTCTGTTCTGTTGGACTGAGATAAACAGCCACTGTCTGGGATAGAATTCTTTACATAGGATCACAGAATTTTTTTGTCTTTTTCTTGAAATGATTAATATCGTTTCTTTATTTTTATTCCTATTTTGAAGTTAGCTACTGCTCAGAATAGATTATTTTTCATCACACCATGGGGATGAAGTCTGTATTCTTTATCTCTGTGCTGACCAATTAAATGTTTTTAAATAAAATTAAATCTAAAAAGTGTGTTAATTTGTAAAACTTTGAAATAGCAATAAGATGGGTTATGCAAAAGGTTTTCCAAAGATTCACTACGTATTTAATAATTGAATTATGATCAAGAGCATACCCTTCTTAAAGTCTAATTGTACATGTGTATCCACATTTAATTATAAATTGTTAAGGCAGTCTGCTTCCATAAAGATTATAGCCAAGAAAACCCTGTGAGGCGGTTCTACTCTGTCACATAGGGTCACTGTGAGTCGAAATCAACTCGATGGCACCTAACAACAACAAATGTTAACTAGTTTATTATACTTATGAGATAGTATAACAAATTAGTTTGATAGTATAACAAACTAGACTTACATATTACAATTTTCTCAATTATGCTGTAAATGAATACCGTGTGTTACTTAAGTCAAATTTTTATTCATGATGGTCACTAAATTTTTTCAAAAGTTTCCTAGCATCCATGGAGGTGATGAAATATGTAATTTCTTTATGTACCTATTCATGAGATAATGTTATAATAATATATTTCCTAGATAACCCATCTTCGATTCAGTAAGATAAAGTTAATTTGTCTTGATGGATTATTAATTTAATGTTGAATTATATACATAAATTTATATATGTATATATTAATTTATTAAATGTTAGAATGAGTATAGCCTATTTAATTAAATGAATTATAAATTTTTGAGTGATGTAAAGATGAGTAGAATAATTAGATATGCATACTTTTTTAGTAAAGAATTTAAATATTTATAAAATATAAATGTTAATTTAGAATTATAAACAAACCATACTCAAAAATTTTATCATTGTTTTTGTCGCTTTGAACTCAGGAAAAATGATTACAAATTTTCTATGAAATATAGAAAATTATTTGAAAAGAACAGTAAAGGAGAGCAATAGTCTTGGCAGATATTAAATCTGTTCAAGAGAAAATATTTAAAATGCATAGGATTAACCCCCCACAGGGAAATATTTATCAATAGTGTCAAACAGAGAGGAAAGAAATAAACTAAATTACATGAAATAGTTTGATATATGGTGAGCAAATAATCCGAGAAGCTGGACTATATGAAGAAGAATGTGGCATCAGGATTAGAGGAAAACTCCTTAACCTGCGATATGCAGATGATACAGCCTTGCTAGCTGAAAGCGAAGAAGATTTGATGCACTGATGCAGATCAAAGACTGCAGGCTTCAGCACGGATTACACTTCAACATAAAGAAAACAGAAATCCTCACAATTAGACCAATAGGCAACATCATGATAAACGGAGAAAATATTGAAGTTGTCAAGGATTTAATTTTACTTGGATCCACCATCAATGCCCATGGAAGCAGCAGTCAAGAACGACGTATTGCATTCGGCAAATCTGCTGCAAAAGACCTCTTTAAAGTGTTAAAAAGCAAATACATCACTTTGAGGACTAAGGTGCAGCTGAGCCAAGCCATGGTTATTTTCAAACCTCTCATATGTATTTGAAAGCTGTATGTGGAGTATCTTTTCATGTGCTTATATGTCATCCATATATCTTCTTTGATGAGGTGTTGGTTCATATATTGATTTTGAGTATCTTTTCATGTGCTTATATGTCATGCAAATATCTTCTATAGTGAAGTGTCCATTTAAATCTTTTGCCCATTTTTAATGTTACTGAGATTTGAGGGTGTATTATACATTCTAAAAACAAGTCATAATAAGCTATGTGAAGTGAAAATATTTTATTTTATTCTGTAACTTGTCTTTCATTTTTTTAAGAGAATCTTTCAAAGAGCAGAAGTTTCTGATTTTGATGGAGTCTAGTTTATTGTTTTTTTTTTTCTTTATTTCTTTTATGGATCATGTTGTATCTAAGAAATGTTTTCCTAAACCAAAGCCACAAAGCTTCTCATTTTTTTTTCTGGAAGTTTTATAACTTCAGGTTTTATTTTTTTTAAGTCTATGGTTCATTTTGACTGATTTTTTATATAGTGAGTAGGTGTGGATAAAAGTTTATTTTTTGTTCATTTTGGGCGTCCAGTTGTTTCAGCACCGCTTGTCTTTCTCCTTTGAATTTCCTCTGCACCTTTGTTGGAATCAGTTTATATGTATATATATGTGGGTGTGTGTGAGAGAGAGAGAGACTATTTTTAGACTCTGTCTCATTGTTCTTTCGGTCTTTACACCAGTGCAGCAATGTCTTGATTAATGTGGGTGTATACTAAATCTGGAAACCCCGGTGGCATAGTGGTTAAGAGCTACGGCTGCTGATCAAAAGGTCGGCAGCTCAAATCTACCAGGTGCTCCTTGGAAACCCTATGGGGCAGTTCTGCTCTGTCCTGTAGGGTCACTATGAGTTGGAATCAACTTGACAGCAGCTGCAATCTTGACGTCAGGAAAGTGTAAGTTCTCTTGTTTTGGCTGTCCTAAGTCCTTTGCATTTCCATATTCATTTTAGAGTGAGCTTGTCAAGTCCTATAAAAAAATACTACTGGGATTTTGGTTGGATATGAGTTGGATCTATAGATCAATTTGAAGAGAAAGTTGAATCTATATACATCAATTTTGTGAGAAATGACATCCTAACAACATTAAGTCTTTTGACCCATGAGAATATTGTATCTCTTCATTTCTTTAGGTCTTCTCAGTTTCGATCAGCAGTGTCTTTTGATTATAGTATATAGCTCTTTCACATTTTTTTGTAAGACATATGCCAAGAATTTCATATTCTCATGCTATTTTAAATATTTTTATTTAGATTCCCAAATATTTGTTGGTCATATATGGAAATATAATTTTGTATATTGATTTAGTATCTTACTCTTCCTAAACTCACGTATTCATCCTAGAATATGCTTATAGATTCCATAGATTTTCTGTGTCAGCTTTTCATGTCATCTGTAAATAAAGAAAATTTTACTTCTTTATTTGACAACTGGATACTTCTTATTTTCTTATCCTTGCATTATTCCCTGTCTAGATTCTACGGTACAATGTTGAATATAAATAGAGCAGATTCTTACCTTGTTCCTGATCTTAGGGAAGAAGCATTCATTCAGTCTTTAACCATTACATGTGATGTTAGCTGTAGGATTTTCTGTTCTATTCCTAGTGTACCAAGAGTCTTTATCAGAAGTAGATACTGAATTTTTCCAAATACTTTTTTGTTATCTGTTCAGATGATTGTATTTTTTTCATTTAAAAAAATATTAATAAAGTCAATTATCTTGTTTGATTTTCAGCGTTAAAGCGAGCTTGCATTCCTGGTATAAACATCATTTTGCCATGAATCAGTATTTTTTTAAATAAATTTTTGCATTTGATGTCTTAAGAATTTTTGCATTTGATGTCTTAAGAATTTTTCCATCTGTGGTCATGAGGACTATTGACCTGTAATTTTATTTCTTGTAGTATTTGTTTCTGTTTTGGGTATCAAAGTAATACTGACCTCACAGGTGATACTGCCTCCTCTTTAATTTTTCAGAAACTTTTGTTCAGAACTGATACCTTTTCTTTTTGAAATGTTTGCTAGAATTCACCAGTGAAGCCTTCTGTGCCAGGAGTTTTCTTTTTGAGAATGTTTTTGACTATAAATTCAATTTCATTAATAGATACACAAGTATTCTGGTTATCTATTTCTTCTTGAGTGAGCATTGTTATTTTGTATTTTTTCAAGAAATTTGTCTCATCTGATTGTCAAATTTATTGTAATAAAGTTGATCATAATATCCCCTTATTTTCCTTTTAATATCTATAGATTTTATAGTAATATCACTTCTCTTTTTCCTGATAATGATAATTGTGTTTTATCTCTTCCTTCCCTTCCCTTTCCCCACTCCCTACTTTTCCCTTTCCTTTCCTTCTCCCTGCCCCCCACCTCTCTTCCAGCTCAGTTTGGGTAGAAGTTTGTCAATTTTGGTGATCTTAAAGAACAACAGAACAACTTTGGTTTCATTGTTTTTTTTCTGTTCTCATTTAATTGATTTCCACTCAGATCTTTATTTCTATTTTTATGTTTATTTTAGATTTCATTTGGTCTTTGTTTTTTATTTTCTTAAGGTGGAAGTTGAGGTCATTGATTTGAGACCTTTCTTTTTTCTATTGTTTTTGCTTTGCATGATTATCTTTTAAAGATATTTATAATAATATAAGTCCTTATATTTAGCCATGTCGTGATGATTGCTGATGCTCTTCATTCCCTGTAGATTTGGATTTCCATCTGGTATCATTCCTATTTCTGAGGCATTTCTTTAGTATACGTTTGCTGGTGATGAATTCTTTAAGCTTTTATATGTTTGGAGAAGTCTTTATTTCACCTTCATTCTAGAAAGATATTTTTGCTGGATGTAAACAATTCTAGGTGGACAGTTTGTGTGCGTGTGTTTCCTTTTAGCAGTTGAAAGATATTGCCCACTGTCTTTTAACGTGAATTATTTATAATGAAAAATGTTGTCATACTTACTTTTGTCATACTGAAAATAATGCATTTTTTTCTTTGACTGCTGTTAAGTTTGTCACTAATTTTAAGCAGTTTTATTATGATGTGCCTTAGTGTAGTTTTCTTTTTGTGGTTGATGTTCATTAGAATTTTTGGATCCATGATTTTATAGTTTTCCTTAAATTTAGACAGTCTTTGTTCATTATTTCTTCAGTTTTTTTTTATCCTCCCATACCGTTTGGGGATTCTACTCGTATGTATTTTTGGCTGCTTAAAATATCCCTGGAGCTGTGGTGGCATAGTGTGGCTAAGCGTTTGGCTGCTAACCAAAATATCCGCAGTTCAAATCTACCAGCCACTCCTTGAAAACCCTGTGGGGCAGGTCTACTCTGTTCTATAGGGTGGCTATGAGTCAGAACCGACTTGATGGCAAAGGGTTTATTTCCCTACAGTTTATTGATGCCCTGTTTATTTTCCCCAGTTCTGAAGTAAGGCCTTTCTTAATATTCAAACTAATGCCCCATGAGTTATGAGGTTTTCCAGTCTAGCTAGTAGAGATAGGTGCTATTCTTGACCTTGCGTGAAGTACTACTGTTCCTTCTAATCTATTTAGGTGGGTCTCTCCCCCACCTAAGGAGCCCTGGTGGCACAGTGGTTAAATGCTCAGATGCTAAGAGAAAGGTCGGCCATTTCAACCCTCCAGCCACTCCACAGGAGACAAATGTGGCAGCCTGCTCCCTTGAAGATTTATAGCTTTGGAAACCCTATGGGGCAGTTCTACCCTGTCCTGTAGGTTCCTTATGAGTTAAAATTGACTTGATGGCAATGGGTTTTTAATGCGTTTTCCCCGCTTTGCATAGTTTCTTCTCACATATGTGTTGATCAACACTCAGCTAAATACTCAAGGGGCCCCTCTGCAGATATACAGAGTTTTTCATCTTTCTTCTGTCTAGTACTCTGCCCTGTGAACTTTACTGCCGTAGCCTCCCCAGACTCCCAGCTATGTTTTGTTAGCTCTAGAAGGCTGCCAGGCTCTCCCTGGTTTACCCTTCTTGTGCCACAGCCTGGATATTTTCTCTTGGCAGTAAGGTAAGGTAATCATAAAGCTGAACTTTTTTCATTCCCGTCTATCAGGGATTGTATATTTTGTCCTGCTTTTTTAGTTGTTTCAGATGGGAGTGTAAGTCTCCATCATCTACATGACGTTACACCATTGTGACCAGAGAAAGAAGTCCTAATAGGATAGATTTAATTTGCACAGATTTTTAGTAAACTGGAGAGTGTGTGTATACACACACGCACAGTGCATATGTGTGTATATTGTATGCATATGTACATATGTGTATGTATGTATATGCAGGCAGATATGTGCATGTTTATTATTTTTTGTTTTTCCTATTGTGTGTATCACGATTAGTTATGCACTTGTTTTAATCTGTGTAATTAGAGATGGATGAATAAAGGTATGATATTTTAATACAGGTGTGGTAAATTGAATTATTGGCCCCAGTTCTTCACCCTCCTATATTGATACTCTTTCCCCTGTAACTTTGCAGTTCTTCCCACTAAAGACCAAGTGTACTTCCACATCCTTGACTTTACCCTTAGCTATATGACTTGTTTTGTCCAATGGAATATGGGCCTAAGTTACAATGTGCCAATTCTGAACCGATGTCTCAAGAGGCATATTTGTTTTTGTTTATTCTTTTGTGCCTCTGCCAACATTATAAGAAGAGCTTTCTTAGTATTTGCTGGAGCAGACTGAGCCCAGATTCAGGTGAGGAGCCAAGCCCCGCTAGATCCACAAATTGAAGCAAGTCAGCCTGCCAAACCCAGGCTGGAGCAGCTGACCCCAGCAAACCCCAAAAATAAATGCTAGGAGATGAAAAAATATAGATAGATCCACTGAAAATAATAGGATATGAATAATGCATACAAAAGGCTAACAGATCAGGTCAATATATCAAAATGACAGGGCAGTGTGTCATGTAACCCTGGTTCAGTTAGAAAAATACATCGTTTTAGGGTAGTTCAGTTTGCAAAAAACTTAAATGAGCCTGCAGAGTATCTAAGGCTGTTGGAACATGGATAGAGGACTAATAAAATGCTATAGACTAATAGACTAATAGACTACTAAAAAGAGCTATAGCAATCAATTAATGCCAACAAGGATAGAAAAATAAAAAATTATTATGTAAGCAGTACCAGCACTAATTGCCATCCAGTCAGTTCTTAATCATGGCGAGACCATGTGTTTCATAGTAGAACTGTACTCCATAGGTGTCTTAGTCATCTGGTGCTGCCATAACAGAAATATCACAAGTGGATGGTTTTAACAAAGAGAAGTTTATTTCCTTACAGTAAAGTGGGCTAAAAGTCCAATTTCAGGGTGTCAGCTCCAGGGGAAGCTTTTTTCTCTCTGTGAGCCTTCTTCTCTTCGGCGTTTCCCCAGACTAGGAGCTTCTCTGCACAGGGACCCCCGGTCCAAAGGATGGGCTCTTCTCCTGGCAGTGCTTTCTTGATGGTATGAGGTCCCCCTGTCTCACGGCTCATTTCTGTCTTTTATATCTCAAGAGATTGCCTCAGGACACAATCCAGTCTTGGAGATCCAGTCCTGCCTTACTAACACAACTGCCACCCATCCTCCCTCATTAACATCATAGAGGCAGGATTTACAACATACAGGAAGATCACACAGTACCAGGAATCATGGCCCAGACAAACTGAAATACACATTTTGCGGGGGGGGACATAATTCAAACCATGACAATAGGGTTTTCAGTGGCTGATTTTTCAGAGTTAGATTGCCAGGCCTTTCTTCCAAGTCACCTCTAGCTGGATTCGAACCTCCAAACTTTAGGTTAGCAGCCGAGCATGTTAACCCTTTGCACCACCCAGGGCACTACTATGATGAGCTATAGAGATCCTGAATTGATAAATGTATATTCCTTTACTCAGACTCAAGGGATACAAGCTTCGTGCAATACACAAGAAAGGATCCACTCTGGTCCAATATGGCAACTTCCCCTAGCAGTGTGTGTAAAAATGACTTGTGTAGCTGTTACTTGTTGAATGGCATCTTAGGCTGGGTTCTCTAGAGAAGCAAAACCAGTAAAGTGTATAAATATATATATAGAGAGAGATTTATATCAAGGAAACAGCTCATGCGACTGTAGAGGCTAGAATGTCCCAAGTCCATGGATCAGGTCAGAGGCCTCTCCCAAGTCATGCAGCTGCAGAAGCTGGCAAGCCCAAGATCAGCAGGTTGGAGAGCAGGGCTCCCGCTTACAGGCTGTGCAGATCGATGAATCCCAGGTTCGGCAGATAAGCTGACAGTTCAAGTCCCAAGAACCAGAGATGAGACGGCAGGAGGCAGCGGCAGGATCCAGAGAGAACAAAATGCCAGAATGTCTGCTTATGTTCAGATGCGGACCACACCCCCAAGGAGACTCCCTTTCATCTGACGGGGTACTAACAGTATATTCAATCATGGGAGCGATTACATTAAAACACTGAGAATCATGGCCCAGCCAAGTTGACACACAATCTTAACCATCACAAATGGGATCGAATTAAAGTATTATTAAGATCGCATTTAGAGTTTATAATTTTAAGTGTCTTTATGAAATTATGATGAAATCACCGTAAGAGTTTATTCCTAAATCATTGTCAACAAAGCTTTTCCTTAGTTTAATGAATCACAAGTTCTAAAATTCCTTCAGCGTAGATACCTAAACCTCATAGTCTGTCTATTAAAAATGAAGAGACTTCGCCTCCAGAGAGGACAAATCCAACTAACTGACACTTCATTATCATCATTTCATCAGCAATTTGTATAGGTACTACCTTCAAAATTTCCCCTAAATCTGTTCCCTTTTCTTGATCAACACTGATTCCTCATAGGTCAAACCTGGACGGGAATAGCCTAACCCTTCTGCATTTGAACTCCTAACGTCAGTTCTCCAGATAGCAGCTGATCTCTTCTTTGATTGTCCATTGGCTTCACATTACCTTTAAAGTAAAATTAAAAATGCTGGCCATGGCCCAATAATGTCCTTGCCTCTGTGATCAAGCCCTTGCTGGCCTCTGCAACTTCATCTCCTACATCTGCCTCATTTCCTGTGACTGTACTCCTAGTCATGAGTCACTCAGGTTTTAGAACTCTTCAAGCTTCTTCCTTTTTTAAGGCCTTTGTGTTTGCTGTTCGCTCCGTCCTAAATATTTCCCCTTTCCTCGCTCTCCTGACACCCAGATCTCCACATGGCTGATGGCATTGCATTATTGAGGTTTCATTTCCAGTATTACTTTCTCGGAGGGTTCTTTTTCGACCATTGTTTCTCCCTAGTGTCGTGTAATTCCACAGGTCCAAGTGCATGTCTCATTTTGTTCATTCACTATATCCAGAACTGTGCTCGGCTCATATCAGCCATTGAGAAAGCATTTGTTGAGTGAATGGTTTGATGGGGCATAGCTGTTTTTGGGTTTACTGCACACTTTAACAGTATATTTCTTGT
This sequence comes from Dugong dugon, assembly GCA_030035585.1. Taxonomy (NCBI): domain Eukaryota; kingdom Metazoa; phylum Chordata; class Mammalia; order Sirenia; family Dugongidae; genus Dugong; species Dugong dugon. Next base: position 42,242,510 of record CM057473.1, read on the forward strand.
GGCATTTCTCAGAGGCAGACACCTAGGCTTCAAGGTCCACAGTGTTATCCAGAAAGACAGAATACAATAGATATTCTAAGTATACCACAAAAGAGTAGTTGGTTGACTGAGGAGTCGTGACCTGTTGTTACTTAAATAGAATTTGGTTTTAAGTTTTCCAGAAATTTCCCCCAGCTACATTGTAATGAAACTTGGCAGATGTCATAACTTTTCAACTACTTTGGTTGTTGCTTTAGTGTATTTACTCATTTTAAAACTTCAACCTCAAATTCTACTCATAAATTTTCTATACTTATCATCTGTTTAGATAGCTCTTGTAGTTTGAAGAGTGGTGGGTTATGGGTGGGGTCTCAGAAACCTCCTCTTTCCTATTTCTAGATGGCAGCTCCATCTGTGATGTGACAAGAAGGGAGGGCCAAATGTCTCTTTACCTGACTCAGTGGAATTGCAGTCTTCTTTTTGTTGGATGCTGCTGCTTCTCAGGCTGTGCTCATTTCAGATGTCCTCCCAATGCCATGGTTCTCCTAGGTGGTGTCAGTGTGCTTTCCTCTGGGTTCTGTAAGAGGTGCGCCATTTCTTGATTTACTGATTATGCAGATCAAGATTCAGTTCCACTTCTTTCATTTCTTTATTCTAAATTAAAACAACAAAATCTGCTGTTGGGTATCTTTTCCCTGTGCTCATCTGTTTGAATGAGTCTCATCAGATCAGCTTAAGCCCAGCAGCCTTAGTCATATCCGTTCCACCCAGGGGCAGTTCACATTCCTTGCCTCATCACACAGTAGGAGGTGGTTTATTTACTAGCTCCCCTTATCTCAGCACCTTCATCACTCTTAGTTTGGTCCTTTTTTCCCCCTAAGCCTGGGAAATAATAAAGTATCTGTGAATCCAGTAGTTCACCAATTTTTTAAAAGAAAGAATAGATTTAGTAAATTTGGGAGGACCTTTGAGACACCGCCAAATTTGTAAGGGATTCTTTTGACCACTTCATTCCATATTACCCCAAAAGACCATCCTTTCTCACTGATCACTATTGCTGAGTTGACTGGGGGCACTGAAACTGGCAAATCCTGAGAAACCATTCCTTGAATTAGCTGACCTCAACTGTTAAAGCTTGTGAATTTGGAGTATAGATTACCAGCACTGATTAAACTCATTTTAGGGAATTTCCTAAATTGTATGATATTCAATTTAGGGAATTTCCTTGAAATGTCTGTACTATAGGAAAATTTCCTTTCAGCCTTCAGTTACAGTAGCATTTTACAGCTTTAATATGATTTACAGTATATAATCTCACCCAAAATGAGGATTTTATATAGAAAATTTTCTATCTTGTCTCTTTGTATTTTTATTTTACTTATAGTAATTCATACTTTCAAGTGTTGTGAGATTAAATTTTGTCAAATATTTTCATACTTTTTCCAATTCTTTAAGTTCTGATTTATATATTGAATATTTTAAAATGTTTTAATATACACTATAATTTTGTTTTGCCTTTATCATCTAGTTTTTCAAATTCTAATTTCTTACCCATGAGACATTCCTCCCCAAAAAAACCTTTAGACTGGCAAGGACTTTATTCTAATACTCTTTTATCTTTATAATTGATGCTCTGATTTTAATACATACAACCTTGGTGAAATGTTAGCTATAATATAAGCAGACAAGATTCAAAACTATTGTCGGAAATACATTTTTCAACTTTGTGTTATAACAACCTTTAGAAGGAAAATCTTAGATTCTTTTTGTTACTGTTTATAGTGTTTCTTTTTAAATTATTTTGTTTATATTCATTTAGATAAAAAATCCTGAAATAGGGAATATCATTCATTTTCTCTACTGAAAAGTTATAAAATTCAATTATGCATAAAGACAAATATCAGCCTGAGTAAAGAATCATCCATAAGATTAACAGAATGAATCTGTTGCAACATTTACACTTCATACCCTGAAATTGATTTTTCACAGGTGTTAATGGAGGCAGTATTTTGCATTTGAGTACATTACATTGGAAAGTAAAATGTCAAAGCTTATCCCTCTTAGAGTTCACAGTGTTTCTCTCATGTGTGCACTCTCTCTTTCTCTCTCTCTCTCTGTGTATATATGTCCCTCTCTTTTAGTTAGAATAATTCCCTGATGAGACTATCTGGTGGTCAGTTAATTTCTCATTCTGTTAGAACAATAATTTGCATATCAAAGTTCTGATACAAATTAACATACTTTATGGTCCCATCTGCAGTTTTCATTCCACTGGGACCTAGTATAGAGTAAGGCAGTAGATTTAGAAAAGATGGCCTAATTTTTTAAATATATACCAAATTCTTTCAATTGGCAAAATATACATATATTTTCCATATGGTTAAATTATTATGCCTTTGAAACTGGCTATAGCCAAAATATTGATTCCAGGTTTGGGAAGGGTGGTAAAGTGTGATAACCAGTTGCTATCGAGTAGACTCTGGCTCATGTTGACAGCATGTATATCAGAGTAGAACTGTGCTTCAGTGAGTTTTCAATGGCTGACTTTTTGGAAGTAGATCACCAGGCCTTTCTTTTGAGGGACCTCTGGGTGGACTCAGTCCCCCAGAATTTAGGGTAGCAGCCAAGGCTTTTAACTATTTGTAACACCCAGGGACTCCCGAAGTGTGATTGGCAGGTCTCTGTTTTAACTTACTTTGATTTCATGTAAAGAGCATTGTCATTTTTATGATTATCAACTGTAAGGATTATGAATAAATCATTTTTAAGCTTTAGAATTCTTTTACATATCTTGACATATTTTATTTCTAAACTGATCTGAGAGAAATCCTAAAAACAGTTAAACATTTGAGATTCTCAAACATGAAGAGTTTAAACAAAGCATAAAATGAACAGAGAGAGGTTTAGTGTTTATATTTGCTCTTTGATGAAGGAAACCTTAGAATCTAAGACACATAAGGAAACCTAGTCTACACTATCAAAACATTTTTTAAAAAATGATTGAAAAAAATGTTTACTTGATTCATTTAACTTGCATCTTTTATGAGTCATTTAAAAATATTGCATTCACTAAAATAGTCTGCCTGCAAAGAGTTAACATTTGCAAAAATTAACACTTGCAAAACTGCTTCCTAGTTACTTACTGGCTACTATGTGTTCTTCCCAGTTTAATATTAGATTATTTCAAGTTAACTCTTAATTCTAGTTTGTTTTATTTGAAAAATTATCTTAAAAAAAAAAAAAAACGATTTAGTGACTGCAGTTTCTCAAAGGACTGCAAAATGGAATTTTTTTTTATAACAGTAAGCCCCTGAGTTGGTTATGATTTAATTGGAAATGTTGCCTCCAAAGGTATAATTTTAAGAGAAGGCAGTGGTTGGTATGTTTAATGATGAAATGTTCAAGCTCTGGAGTCAGACTTCTGAGTTCAAAACTCTATTCTGCCACTCAGGAGCAAGTTATTCAACCATTGCCAAACAGGAGATTAGCAGTACCTACGTCTTGAGGTTTGGATGAAGATTAAATGAGATAATATGCATAGAGGATTTAATAATGCATCTATCACTTTATAAGCATTCAGTATTATTACCATGCAAAATTTCAAACGTGTTCTGATAAAAAGTAACTTAAAATCCTACTAGGGAGGAGAGAGAGAGAGAGATTAAGATGGAGAGTTTGAGACTGAGAGAGTGAGTTGAGACTAAAGGAAGAGTTGGTTAAAAAAAAAGCTGTAGCATTAGTGGTTTGATACTGGGCAGAGAAACTTTTTATCTACTTCTAGCAAGTGAAGGTGTTAATACTGCCTGAAGAATACTGGTCTCAGTAGAATTTTAGCTATTTTTAGTCTGTTGAAAATTGGCGTGAATAAACGTTAACAGGTTAATGAAACCTCTGTCTGAAAATAACTGAATCTAGTTGCTTGTTTAATGTACCAAAAACCAAACTTCTAATGCTTTCTAATGGTCTCTTTCTCTTAGAACTGTGAGGAAATAGCTTTTGTCCCAATAGTATTCTGCCTTTCCAGAAAGTCTATTTTTATTAACATCTCTTGGTGGCCATAACTAGTATAATGTGGTTGGAGTAAAATATCTTGCTTATGACCCATTTCTGTTTCTAATAGTTCTTAATCAAGAGTGATATGCAACGCAGACCCAAATTTCTTTCCTTTCAGACTTACTCCTAATTCCCATATCCCACTTCCCATGGTAGAATTTGGTGTCCAGAATATCAATTAAAACTGTCACTATTTATTATTTTATATGTTTAGCATCATTTCAGAATTTTCATGTTTTATTTTGGTGTTCCTAAAGTGAAAAATAAAAAAATAATTTACAGAGGATATGAAAGGTAGGATTAACATTGTTTAATTTTTTCTTAAAGAAGAGATTGGAGAAACTGATTTTCTTTGTATGGAAAGCAGAAACCTGAAGACTAATTCACCAACTAGCTTTATAAAAGACAGAACTAAATTGCTGCTTTTACTTCCCAGATGGATTTCTGGAACATACTTAACCACGTTTGGGTATCAGTTTCCTAGTTTTCAAGATGAAGATAATACTTCTGTCTTGACTGTTGAGAGGATTAAATGAGATAATTTAGATTAAATATTGAATATAAAACAAAATTGCTGTTGAGTCAATTTGATTCAGACTTTTAGTGACCCTATAGGACAGAGTAGAACTTTCCCATAAGGTTTCCAAGGCTGTAATCTTTATGGACGCAAATTGCCACATCTTTCTCCTGCAGAGCGGCAGGTGGGTTTGAACCATCGACCTTTCGGTTGGCAGCTGAGAGCTTTAACCACTGCATCTGTAGTGTCTGTTAATAATAAGAGCTCAATAAAAGTGTCTTCTGTTCTTATGTCATCTTTAATAGGTTGTGTGATCACTATCAATATCAAAATAGGAAGTTATAGTTGTGACTACTTAATGCATAGAGAAGGATTGTCTGTTACAGTGGCTAGCAGTAGAGTATCCTGTCTCAGTTTCTCTCTCTCTCATTCTGGGTTTTCAAGGAAAAAAAGAAAAATATATTTTTTCCTGCAAAAATTACAATGTTACTTCCCAATTAAATGTTACTTCCAAGGGAATTTAAAAAGATGAACTTTTTTATTAGAAAGTTTTAATAAAACTAGAAAACCATTGTGCTGTTTGTTGTTGCTGTGTGCCCTCAAGTCAGTTCGGACTCATAGAGACCCAGGGTGACAGAGTAGATCTGCCCCATATGGTTTCCTAGGCTGTAATCTTTGCAGAAGCAAATTGTCTGGTCTTTTCTCCCATGAAGTCTGATTGACTCTACAGCATACACCACCATTCCTGTGTATAGATGTTATTTAATTTTAAGTTCCTGAAAAGGATGCTGTAACTAGAAACAATATGTCAAATATGATTTCTCACATAAACAAACATAATCGATTAATGAAATATTTATATTCTCATGAGTCTTAATCAAATATAAACTTTATATCACTTGATTAGGAGCCCTGGTGGCACAGTGGTTAAAGCACTTGACTGCTAAACAAAAGGTCTGTGGTTCAAACCAACCAGTCGCTCATGGGAGAAAGATGTGGCAGTTGGCTTTCATAAAGATTTACAGCCTTGGAAACCCTATAGGCAGTTCTACTTGTCCTATAAGGTCACTGTCATTCAAAATTAACTTGAGGGCAGTGAGTTTGGTTTAGGTGGGTACTTCTCATATAAGGAGCCCTGGTGGTACAGTGGTTAAAGCACTCAACTGCTAACAAAAGGTCAGCAGTTGGAATCCACCAGCCCTTCTGCAGGAGAAAGATGCAGCAGTCTGCTTTACAACCTTGGAAACCCTATAGGGCTATTCTGTTCTGTCCTGTAGGGTCTCTATGAATTGGAATTGACTTGTCAGCAATGAGTTTGGTTTGATTTTTGTCACTTGATAATTTTGTTTAATTCTTGAACTGATATTTTTTTCATACTGAAGTATAGGCATTTTAAACCTAAACATTTTAAAATAAGTTGTAAATTAAGTATAACAATTTTACAAAGTAAAAACAAAACAGTAAAAAATTGTTTTGGTTCCAGTGTACCACTATTGCAGTAACATTTTTCATAAAAAAAACAACAAAACTCTAATATGACTGGAGAATCCTTCTTCACTTTTTGACTGATTGTACACAGAAGAATGAGTAAATATTTACTTGGTTAAAATACTGAGTCATCTAAATATAAATATGGGAGAATAATTTGGTAAATGTGTTTTCCAAAGTCCATTTTTTTTTTTTTTATTGTACTTCAGGTGAAGGCTTACAGAACAAATAGTTTCTCATGAAACAGTAGTACACATATTGTTTTATGACATTGGTTAACAACCCCGCAACATATCAACCCTCTTAACTTCTCAACCTTTTTTTTTGGTGAAAATACGCATAGCCAAAGATACACCATTTCAAAAATTTCTCCATGCACAGTTCAGTGACATTGACTACGCTCTTCCAATTGTGCTGTTCTTCTCACTTAAGATGAAGGCTTACAGAACAAAATAATTTCTCATTTAACAGTTACTACAAATGTTGCCCTATGACAGTGGTTAACAATCTCACAACACATCAACAATATCCTTATTCAACCTTGGGTTCCCTATCACCAGCTTCCTTGTCCCCTTCTGCCTTCTGGCCCTTGTCACTGGACTCCTGTACCTCTTTGGTCTCATTTGGTTTTACGGGGCTGTCCACTTCGAGGCTGAATGGTGAACCTCAGAGATAACTTCACCACTGAGCTAAAAGGGTGTCTGGAGGCCATACTCTCGAGGTTTCTCCAGTCTCCTTTAGGCCAGTAAATCTGGTCTCTTTTTTTTGTGCGTTAGAATTATGTTCTACATCCTTTTCCAGCTCTGTCCAGAACCGTCTGTTGTGATCCTGGTCAGAGCAGTCAGTGGTGGTAGCCGGGCACCATCTAGCTATACTGGACTCAGTCCAGTGGAGGCCTTGGTAGCCGTGGACAATTAGTCCTTCGGACTAATCTTTTACTTGTATCCTGTTCTCTTCATTCTCCCTTGCTCCCGAAGGGATGAGACCAGTGGAGTATCTTAGATGGCCGCTCACAGGCTTTTAAGACCCCAGACACTACTCACCAAGGTAGAATGTAGAGCATTGTCTTTATAAGCTGTGTCATGCCAGTTGAGCTAGATGTTCCCTGAGACCATGGTCCCCACAGCCCTCCGCCCAGCAATTCAGTCCCTCAGGGAGTTTGGATGTGTCTATGGGGCTTCCATGACCTTTCCTTGTACAAGTTGTTCTAGTTTCCCCTGTATTGTGTATTGTCTCACCCTTCACCCAAGATACCACTTATCTATTGCCTATTTAGTATTTCCCCCCCACCCCTCCCATCCCTGGTAACCAACAAAGATTGTTACAATTTGTGTGTGAACTTTTTCACGGGTTTTTACAATAGAGGTCTTATACAATATTTGTCCTTTTGTGATTGACTTATTTCACTCATCATGATGTCCTCCAGTTTCATCCATGTTATGAGATGGTTCACAGATTCATTGTTGTTCTTTCTCGTTGCATAGTACTCCATTGTGTGCATGTACCATAGTTTGTTTATCCATTCATCTGTTGATGGGCATCTAGGTTGTTTCCATCGTTTTGCTATTGTGAACAGTGCTGCCATGAACATAGATGTCAAAGTCCATTCTTATTATAACTGTTAACTTGGGATGTAGTTATTACAAGAGCAAGAAATAAGAATATCTTGTTATTAAAATATTAAAAATCTCACATGATGTCTTTAATAATGATTTATTTTTAATACAGGGATTTAAAAAAATTAATTTGAAGATAAATTAGAAAGACTTAGAAATAAATTACATAAGAGACATATTGATACTAAATTCTCAAAAATCATTATGTTGAATGAAAGAAGCTAGAAAAGATTACATAATGAAGCACAGAGGAGCACATACTGAATGATACATAAATTTTTAGAAATTGTGAACTATTCTGACAGAAAAGGAGCAATGATTGCTGGTTATATAGGGAGGGATGAATTACAAAGAGGTATAGAAACTGATGGGGGTGATGTTGAAATTTTGTACCTTGATTATAAATGTGATTTTTGTTAATACTCAGACAATTGTATGCTTTAATTAACTACAGCTTATTTTACAGAAATTATAACTCATTAAAATCGGCTGAAAAAAAGGACAGTAGTTTTATCTCACTAGTTTTGAAGGAAATGACTATCTAAAAAATATAGAAGAATTATTATTTTTTAAATCTTTGAATTAAAAAGCTAAAATAAAAGAGCAATAATAATATATCATAAGTCTAATGAAGATGTGATTATGGTGGAAGTATTAATTGTTCAGCATTTTGGATAATTATTTTATGATGCATTTCCAGAATCATCAAAAGTATCTCTTCCCTACTGTTTGAAGCAACAATTTTACTTCTGTAAAATAGCCCAGTGGAATAATCCAATAGGATAAAGAGGCATTTAAAATGGTCTTCTTTTCAGTATAAGTTATTTAAATAGTTTTGAGTCTTAGTCCAAATATTCAGCAGTACAATAAATACTTCATTTCTTTCTTTTCCCCAAATCAGTCTGAACCTATCCTTGAGCCAGAAATTCAGCATGAGTCATTATTACTGACATCACCCAATTTTGTCAAGTTCGCAGAGCTTAACACAATACCTTTGTTTCAAGGAGTACCCCAAATCATCTGCCACTGGTACACACCGGACTGCATTCCAACCTGTACCATCCAGAACTCTGCTACTTTCTTGCTCCTGTCTGAGAAAGGCCATTTTTGAGGAGCATGAGACACCCTGTGCCTGGAAGCTAGCTAGCCTATTCAGTGGATCAAGCAGCCACCCCTTTGATGTCTTGCCAATATCCAGAGATAGAACCACGAGCAGGGATTATATGCCCACTACTTCTGTAACATCCTACAGTCTTTTAATATCTTTCCTTCCCTCTCCTTACCCCCAAAGGTTTCCTCATCTGCCTTCTAGTTCCATGGCATCAAACAATCTTTTCAATGAGTTTGGATACTTCTTAGAACTTGGGTTTAGAGGTGTACGTGGTGCCTAATTTGTACCTCGTATATTACCCTGCTAAATTTATCTTAGTGAAGAATTGTAAGTAAAATAAAATATCTGATAGTTAAGAATGAGTAAGAAAATATATGCATCCATAAGATGAAATAATATGGTTATGCTAAAATTTAAGGAATAGAAACAGAATACAAAATTGTATCCTCCTATGTAGAACTCCGTAAGAATCATGTATGTTATTTGTTACGATGAGAGAAACAACAGATTTTCCCATCTTTTAAAATTATACTGTTTCTTTCGGTGTGTGTAGATAATTTGTTTTACAAAATCCATGTGCTTTAGTTAACAACAACAATAACAAAACGTATGATGTGGCCAATTCAAATACAAAGAGCGAGAGAATAGTTATCAACTGTAGTTATTAGGTCGTCTGTATTATAAAACTTACATAACGTAGAAGGAGGGACTGAGAAATTTTGAAGAAAAGTTAAGGGGTTCCTAAGAATGTGCAGTACCTCACACAAGGAACATGGACAGTCCTGACCAGGAGTTGTGTAGGGAACTGTAGGAGACACAGTACGCTGAGAAAGGATGCTATGAGCTGGCTATACGAAAAACCAAACCCGTTGCCACTGAGTCGATTTCCAACTCAAAGCTGGCTATAGGAGATAACAGTTTAACCTTTACTAAGTGAACCTCTTTATTGAAGTTACATATTAATCATAATGATTGTAGTTAAAGTGTTTTAAGTGTGCACTGATGTAAATCAAATCATTTTAAGTGAAAGAAAACTTGTAGATAATAAAGTGGACAAAATTTACTCTAGGAAATTTTGTAACATATAGTTTACATGGTGTAGATGAGAAAGTGTAGAGTCTGTCAGCACAAATAAGCAGTGAAGCAACACCCTGAATTCATTACCACATATATCATGAATCTTTGAGAAAATTCTAGAAGGGATATTCAAAACAAAGGTCACTGGTAAGAAAACTCAAGGTCATACTTTGGCTCTTGTGGACTTGTTTTAATTTTCTTCAGCTTCAAAATGAACTTGCATATGATAGTTGATGGTCTGTTCCACAGTTGGTCCCTGGCCTTGTTCAGACTGACAATACTGAGCTTTTCCATTGTCTCTTTCCATAGCTGTAGTCGATTTGATTCCTGTGCGTACCATCTGGTGAGGGGCACATGTACAGTTGCAGCTTAATTTTTTTTTTTTTTTTTTTGGCTTTAACAAATGGAAGTTTATTCTGTCACAGTTTAACAGGCTAGAATTCAGGGCACTGGCTCTTGGGAAAGGCTTTCTCTCTCCATCAGCTCTGGGTGAAGGTCCTTATCAATCTTCCCCTGGACCTAGGAGCTTCTTAGCACAGGGACCCTGGGTCCAAAGTACAAGCTTTGCTCCTGGTGCTCCTTTCTTGATGGTATGAGGTCCCATCTCTCTGCTCACTTCTCTCTCCTTTTATCTCTTGTAAAATAAAAGGTGATAAAGGCTACACCCCAGAGAAACTCCCCTTACATCTGATCAGGTCTGTGACCTGAGTAAGGGCATTGCATCCCTCGCTAATCCTTTTTAACATAACCTAATCTTGCCTCATTAACCACAGGCAGAGATTAGGATTTACAACACATAGGGAAATTATATCAGGTCACAAAATGGAGGACAACCACACGATACTGGAAATCATGGCCTAGCCAAGTTGACACGTATTTTTGGGGGGCACAATTCAATCCATGACAGCAAGAGAACTCCCTGTCCTAGACCACAGTACCGTCTCCTGACATCAGGTAGCCACACTAGTTTCTGAATTGTCATTGTTATCCCCTGACCTATAAGAACTGCAACTTTTGAAAGGGATGGGTGACATGCAGCTTATGTTTTTCAAAAAAAGGTATTTGCAATGAAGAAGTCGTTAGTCTTGCAAAATTCTATCCTGCCGTCTCTAGGGTCGTTTCTATCACCAAGGCCGTATTTTCCAACTCCCAATCCTTCTTCTTTGTTTCGAACTTTTGCATTCCAATTACTAGTAACTATCAGTGCAACTTGAGTGCATGTTTGTCAGTTTCAGACTGCAGAAATTGGTAAAAATCTTCAATTTCTTCATCTTTGACCTTAGTGGTTAGTGTGTAACTTGGAATAATAGTCATATTCACTGGTCTTCCTTTTAAGGGTATGGATATTATTCTATTACTGACAGCATTGTACTTTAGGATAGACCTTGAAATTTTCTCTTTCACCATGAATGTGACACCATTCCTCTTCATTTTATCATTCCCAGCATAGAAGACCATATGATTCTCTGATTCAGAATAACCAATACGAGTCCAATTCAGCTCACTAATACCTAGGATATTGATCTTTATGCATTTGATTTCTTTTTGATGACTTCCAATTTTTCTAGATTCATACTTTGTACATTCCATGTCCCAATTATTAAAAAAAAATTCTTTTTATTGTACTTTAGATGAAGGTTTACAAAACAAATAGTTTCTCATTGAACAGTCAGTACCCATATTGTTTTATAACATTGGTTAACAACCCCACGACATGTCAACACTCTCCCTTCTCGACCTTGGAGGACTTTTTTTTTGGTGAAAATATACATAGCCAAAGTTACACCATTTCAGAAGTTTCCACATGGACAATTCAGTGACATCGATTACGTTCTTCAATTGTACTGCTATTCTCACTGTCCTTTGCCAAATTATTCCATCACCATTATCTTCAGCTTACTGCCCTCTAGGTTTCCCATCAAACCTTTTGAGTTGCTGTTGTCAATTTGATCTCAATAGATAATTCTTTTTTTTTTTTTTTTTGTACCTATATGAAGGTTTACAGAATAGTTTCTCATTAAACAATTAGGACACATACTGCCCTATGACAATGGTTAACAATGCCATGACATGTCAACAGTGTCCCTTCTCAACCTTGGGTTCCCTATCACCAGCTTTCCTGTCCCCTTCTAGATTCCAGTCCCTGTCCCTGGACTGCTGTGCCTCATTAGTCCTGTTTTGTTTCATGAGGCTGTCCAGTCCCTGGCTTAATGGTGAACTTCAGGAGCGACTTCACCACTGAGCTAAAAGGGTGACCGGGGGCCATACTCTAGGGGTTTCTCCAGTCAGTCAGGCTAGTAAAACTGGTCTTTTCTTTTTTTGTGAGTTAGAATTTTGTTCTACATCCTTTTCCAGCTCTGTTCTGGATCCTCTATTGTGATCCCGGTCAGAGCAGTCAGTGGTGGTAGCTGGGAACCATCTAGCTGTACTGGACTCAGTCTGGTGGAGGCGGTGGTAGCTGTGGTCCATTAGTCCTTTGGACTCATCTTTTCCTTGTATCTTGTTGTCTTCATTCTCCCTTGCTCACAAAGGGGTGAGACCAGTGGAGTATCTTAGATGGTTGCTCACAGTTTTTAAGACCCCAGACACTACTCACCAAGGTGGAATATAGAACATTGTCTTTATAAACTCTGATATGCCAGCTGAGCTAGATGTTCCTCAAGACCATGGTCCCCACAGTCCTCCACCCAGCAATTCAGTCCCTCAGGGAGTCTGGAAGTGTCTATGGAGCTTTCATGACCTTTCCTTGTACAAGTAGTGCTGGCTTCCCCAGTATTGTGTATTGTCGTACCCTTCACCAAAGTTACCACTTATCTATTGTCTATTTAGTTCCCCACTACCACTCCCATCCCTTGTAACCAACAAAGATTGATACTTTTTGTGTGTAAACTTTTTCATGAGTTTTTACAGTAGAGGTCTCATACAGTATTTGTCCTTTTGTGATTGACTTATTTCACTCAGCATAATGTCCTCCAGTTTCATCCATGTTATGAGATGGTTCACAGATTCATTGTTGTTCTTTCTCGTTGCATAGTACTCCATTGTGTGTGTGTACCATAGTTTGTTTATCCATTCATCTGTTGATTGGCATCTAGGTTGTTTCCATCTTTTTGCTGTGGTGAACAGTGCTGAAGTGAATGTGGGTGACCATATGTCTATTTGTGTGATGGCTCCTATCTGTCTAGGATATATTCCTAGGAGTGGGATTGCATTTTGTAGTGCTTTTTTTGTGGTGCTGACATTTTATTTGCTCCTCTTACTCTCCTGTGCTGAGTTCCCTTTGTTTGTGGATTTTTTTTTTCATTTCTTCTGTTTTTGTAGGTTTTGTTTTTACTGAGACTTTATGTTTTTGTTCTTTATTTTGATGAGTATGTTTGTTAACGTTCTTTGTGGTTACCTTGAAATTTACTCTTATCTTCCTAGATTTGTACCAGTCTGTTATTACTTGGTATCGCTTTGCATTCCTTTCCATTAGAAGGTTCTATACCTATATCATTTATTCCTTTTTTTTTTTGTTCTGATGCAGTCGTCATTTACAGATTAACCTCTCTGCTTCCCTGTTGTAATTCTTTTGGTTTTACATAGTCTTTAAGAGTTCATTTACTAGGTTGGTATCTGGCTAGTACAATCCTGTGTCCTAGATTCAGCCTGTGACCTGATGTTGTTTGTTCTCAGTTTGAATGACCTCCTTTCATAAGTCTTGTAAGTTTGGTTTGGTTTTTACATGGTCCCTTAATTTCTGTTTATCTGGAAATGACCTAATTTCACAATTATATTTGAGTGAGAGTTTTGCAGGATATATTATTCTTGGCTGGCAATTTTTTTCTTTCAAAGTCTTATATGTGTCATCCTGTTGCCTTCTTGCCTGCATGGTTCCTGCCAAATAATCCGAGCTTAGTCTTATTGTTTCTCCTCTGTATGTGACTTTTTGTTTTTCTTGAGCTGCTCTCAGGATTCTTTGTTTGTCTTTGGTTTTAGCGACTGTGATTATGATATGCCTTGGTGATTTTCTTTTGGGTTCTCTCCTATATGGGGTTCGTTGAGCTTCTTGGGTGGTCAGCTTGTCATCTTTCATGATATTGGGGAAGTTTTCTGTCAGCAATTCTTCAGTGATCCTTTCTGTTTTCTGTTTTCTCTGCTGTTCTGGAACTCCGATCATTCGCAGATTTTTGCTTTTGAGTGTATCCCACATAATTCTCAGGGTTTCTTCATTTTTCTTTTTTTTTTTCTGATTTTTCCTCAAGCAGAATTGCATCCAAGTGTTTGTCTTCAATTTCACTGATCCATTGTTTCAAACCTGCTCCTTAGACCTTCTATGACACTGTCCATTTCTGAAATCTTGTTGTTTATCTTTTGGATTTCTAATTGTTTTTGTGTGATTTCTCGTTGTGAATTTATTTTAGCATTTTGTTCCTGTATTCTTTTCTTGAATTCTTCCATTTTTTTGTCTGTATTTTCCATGAATTTGTCTGCCTTTTCCATGAATTTGTCTATTTTTTCCTCATATTTGTCTGCTTTTTGCTTCAACTCTTGGATAATTTTGAATATTATAGATTTGAGTTCTCTATCTGTTAGGTCTAGTGCCTTTCTTTTACTGGAATGTCATCTGGTGTTTTATTTTGGATGATTACTGGAACCTTCCTGTCCTGTTTTTGTAAATGTTTTGATATTGTCTGCTGTCTTCGGGAATTCAGTGGTTATTTTCCTCATTTATTGATTGTAGATTTGTTTGTTTTGTCCTACTTTATTGTTTTATTTGGTTATGTATGAGCAGGCAGGTTGTGTGTTCTTTGTTGTTTGCTTGTCTGTTGGCATAATACTTTTCACCTCCTTCTCCAATGGACAGTGTCAGTCACTCAAGTATGGTACAGCAGGGCAGGTCCAGCTGAAGGGGAGTTACTGGGATGGGTTGTTTGTGACACGTAAGAGGGCTGACATTGTGAACCAGTAATCAGTGCAGGGCAGGTTCCAATAAGCCATACCTGTGCTGGTTGGGAGTGTGATGTTCAGTGCATGGTGCAGATAGGGAGGAAGGAGGGGGTAGTTTGTGATGTGTGGAGCTAAGATGGGTATGGGAAAGACGAGAGAGAGGAGAGAGGAACAAGAGCCAAAAACATACACACAAACAAAAAAGAGTGCTAAGGGAGCTTGCTATAGGAGTGGAGAGATGAGAGACTGAGAAATGGGGAAAAACTAAAAGAAAAAAGAGTAAAAGAGAAAATGAATAAATCAAGAAACTGGAAATGAAGAAAAACAAAAAGGGAGTAAGACAGAGAAGAAAACAAAGAACCCCCCCCCCCCAAAAAAAAAAAAAAAGAAAAAAGAAATGCCCCCAGGAATGTCCCTGAGTAAGGGAGTAGCTTCCAAGCCACGCAGTACTGTTCGGCTAGAAGATGCTCCCAAGCCAAGAAAAGAAAAAGAAAACAAACAAACAAGCAAATCAAAACAGAACAAACCAGAGCAAACAAATAAACAAAAAAGTCCTGGGGATCCTACCAGCATGGTGGCATGGGCCAGGAAGCATTTTCACAGTCGAGTGGTGTTTCACGGCGTTTCAGCAAGAAGCAAAGATAGCACATGGAGCCAGCTATTTGAGAGGAAGGAGAAGGAGGCGGTGAGAGGTAAGGAAGAAATCTGAAGAAGCGGAAAAAAGGTACACCTGTAGCCAACAAAAGGCACTTAGGGAGACCGGCCATTGTGGGCAGGTGGAATGCAAGCGACACCAGGGTGAATCTGGTGTTTCCTTGCCAAGACACTGTGGCTGCAGGAAGTAGAGGAGGCTAAGTGGGAGTGAAGAAGGCTGGGGGGTGGGAAAATGTATATCGCTGGTTATTGGTTGGTCTGTCTCCTGCTGGAAGCTCTATGAAGCTCTTTCTCGTACCCCCTGTTCGTTGAACTCCGATAGAAGTCCAAGATGGCGGATCCGTGCTGTGGTAGCTGATAGGGGATCTCTGCATGTATCTCTCCTCGCTCTCTGTTCTTGGTCAGTTTCTTATTCTGTTTGGTGCTTGGCTGAGTTCTTTACCTCTTCATTTGATGCTTAGGGTTTCAGGATTGACGTGTGACTCTGTTTGACTTAGTTTTTCTGATCTTTGCTGCGGAGGGACGGCGTGGTGCTTTTGACTATGGCACCATGTTGCCCGGAAGTGCCCCCACGTTCCAATTATTAATGGATGATTACAGCTGTTTATTCTCTTTTTGAGTCATGACGTCTCAGCAAATGAAGGTCCTGAAAGCTTACTCCATCCACATCATTAAGATTATATTTTAAGTGCCTTCCAACCATAGGGCTCATTTTCCAGCAATATATCAGACAGTGTTCTGCTTCTTTTCATAAGGCTTTCACTGGCCAATTTTTTGGAAATAGATTGCCAGGTTCTTCTTCCTAATATGTCTTAATCTGAAAGCTCTGCTGAAACCTGTCCACCGTCAGTGACCCTGCTGGTATTTGAAATACCAGTGGCATAGCTTCCAGCATCACAACAACACATAATCTATCACAGTATAATAAACTGGCAGTAGAGAGCCAAAGTAGAACCTTGAGTATCTCCCACCTGAATTTAGAGACCATCTCAAGAATAGATTTGACACACTGAACACTAATGACCAAAGACCAGATAAGTTGTGGGATAACATCAAGGACAACATACATGAAGAAAGCAAAAGCTCATTAAAAAGGAAAGAAAGAAAAGACCAAACTGGATGTCAGAAGAGACTCTGGAACTTGCTCTTGAACATAGAGTAGCTAAAGTGAATGGAAGAAATGATAAAGTAAAAGAGGAGAAGATTTCAAAGGGCGGCTCGAGAAGACAAAGTATTATAATGAAATGTGCAAAGACCTGCAGTTAGAAAACCAAAAGGGAAGAACATGCTCAGCATTTCTTAAGCTGAAAGAACTGAAGAAAAAATTAAAACCTTGAGTTGCAATATTGAAGGGTTCTGTGAGCAAAAATTGAACAACGCAGGAAGTGTCAAAGAAGATGGAAGGAAGACACAGAGTCACTGTACCAAAAATAATTGGTTGACATTCAACCATTTCAGGAGGTAGCATATGATTAAGAACTGATGATATGGTAAAGAAGTCCAAGCTACACTGAAGGCTTTGGCAAAAAAGAAGCCTCCAGGCATTGATGGAATACCATTGAGATGTCTCAGTAAACGAATGCAGCACTGGAGGTGTTCACTCATCTATGTCAAGAAATTTGGAAGACAGCTACCTGGCCAACTGACTGGAAGAGATCCATGTTTGTGCCCGTTCCAAAGAAGGGTGATGCGACAGAATGCATAAATTATCGAACAATATCATTAATATCACACACAAGTAAAAGTTTGCTGAAGATAATTCAAAAATGCTTGCAGCAGTACATTGACAGACAGCTGTCAGAAATTCAGGCCAGATTCAGAAGAGGATATGGGACAAGGGATATCATTTGCTGATGTCACACGGATCTTGGTTGAAAGGAGAGAATACCAGAAAGATGTTTACCTGTGTTTTATTGAGTTTGCAAAGGTATTTGACTGTGTGTATCCTAGCAAATTATGGATTACATTGCGAAGAATGGGAATTCCAGAACATTTAATTGTGCTCATGCGGAACCTGTACATAGACCAAGAAGCAGTCCTTCAAACAGAACAAGGTGATACTGCAAGGTTTAAAATCAGGAAAGGTGTGTGTCAGGGTTGTATTCTTTCACCATTCTTATTCACTCTATATACTGAGCAAATAATCCATGATGCTCTACTATATGAAGAAGAAAGCAGCATCAGGATTGGAGGAGGACTTATTAACAACCTGCAGTATGCAGATGACAGAACCTTGCTTGCTGAAAGTGAAGAGGATTTGAAACATTTACTGATGAAGAACAAAGACTACAGCCTTCAGTATGGATTACACCTCAACATAAAGAAAACAAAAATCCTCATAACTGGACCAATAAGCAACATCATGATAAATGAAGAAAAGATCGAAGTCGTCAAGGATTTCATTTTCCTTGGATCTACAGTCAACACCCATGGAAGCAGCAGTCAAGAAATCAAATGACTTATTGCATTGGACATATCTGCTGCAAAAGACCTCTTAAAATGTTAAACCAAAGATGTTACTTTGAGGACTAAGGTGTGCCTGACCCAAGTCATGGTATTTTCAATCACCACGTATGCTTGCGAAAGCTGGACAATGAATAAAGAAGACTGAAGAACAGTTGGTGAATTTAAATTATGGTGTTGGTGAAGAATATTGAATATACCATGGAGTGCTGGAAGAATGAACAAATCTGTCTTTGAAGAAGTATAGTCAGAATGCTGCTTAGAAGCAATGATGGCAAGACTTAGTCTCGTGTACTTTGGACGTGTTATCAGGAGGGACCAGTCACTGGAGAAGGACATCATGCTTGGGAAGTAGAGGGTCAGCAAAAAAGAGGAATACCCTCAATGAGATGGATTGACACAGTGGATGCAAAAATGGGCTCAAGCATAGCAAAGATAGTGAGGATGGTGCAGGACCAGGCAGTGTTTTGTTCTGTTGTACATAGGGTCGCTGTGAGTCAGAGCTGACTTGAGGGCAGCTATCAACAACCACAAAGTAAGAAAATGAATAAATAAAAACATTCTGGTTTTAACCATAAAAAATAGTAACCCTATGATCATGCTTAGCTGGATAGAGTATCAGAATACTGAACATATCATATAAAATATTAAATATATTCTTCTCCTAATAATTAGAATAATAGATGTTGAGGAATATCAGACAAAATAAAACAAAACTTAATTGGTAAATGGAAGACAAATAATCAAAATACATGTTCAATTTTATGAAAATGATGTGGGGTTCAGTAAGACATACATTAGAAAACAGTCCCAGATGAAAGCTCCTATAGTTCAAGAAAACATAAGAGCAATGCTATTATGCTTAGTTGCAGAAACAAAATTATAATAATTATTCTGTGAAATAATGACATATTAAAGATGATAAAAATAAGGTACATGTAACTATTTTGGTTTTATAAATCAAGTAACATTTTCTAAGAATTATTGTGAACTTGAAACAAGGATTCTGACTTGGATTCCAGGGAATTTATGTTCAGTTGTCTAATTCTTTCTAGACTTATTGCTTACCAAAATTCTACCCCCCTAGGTGGTGCAAATGGTTAATGTGCCCAGCTGCTAACCAAAAGGTTGGAGGTTCAAGGCTACCCTGAGACTCATTGGAAGACAGGTCACCTGGTGATCCACTTCTGAAAAATCAGCATTTGAAAAGCCCTGTGGAGCACAGTTCTACACTGACACACAGCGTCATTATCATGAGTTGGAATCAACTAAGTAGTAACTGTCTTTTTTTTTTAATGTTACATAATAAAATTGCGTTCTTAAGTCTACAGTGTGAGCTCACTACAACCAACCAAACCAACAGTTGCTTTGGAATTGACTCTGACTCATGTTGATCCCATCTGTATCCACGTAGAACTGTACCCCATAGGGTTTGCAGTGACTGATTTTTCAAAAGTAAATCTCCAGACCTTTCTTTTGAGGTGCCTCAAACCTCAAAACTAACAGCAATGAAGCCTGATAACAGGGGCACCACCCATGGCCTCCATCCCTCTAGATACATGACAAGTTTTCATGTGAGCATCAAATTGTCCCCA
The DNA here is from genome assembly GCA_030035585.1 of Dugong dugon. NCBI lineage: Eukaryota > Metazoa > Chordata > Mammalia > Sirenia > Dugongidae > Dugong > Dugong dugon. The sequence goes on from CM057473.1 coordinate 42,261,992, forward strand.
CTGACAAAAATTAAAATATAACCCATTTCTGACTTATAATTGTATGCTTGTATGGCAAAAATCATCTGATCCTAGAGATGAGTTTTGGGCTTCCTGACCTCCAAAGAGATATTAATAAGAACAGTCGTGAGCAAACTAAATTTCTCTTCCTTAGGGATAGTTTTACAATCTTTGCAATTATCAGTGCCATGGATGTACCTTATCACAACTTCAATCTTTGCATGTTTTATAGACTTAAAATATAAAATCATTTCTAGTTCCTGAAAACACCATGTAATACAATGTGAATGGTTTGTTCATCTAGTTTTCTATAGACAAGTTTCAGTTCACATTAGAATCTCTTTCAATTTTTGCATCAGCAGATGTGTTCTTTTAAAGGCAATATCCCCTGTTTGAAGTCTCCTCCAGCAATAAAATTGTTGTTTTAAAGATTCAGAATTCAGTTGTGTCTGAGCAGATGGCTTTTCCTTTACCTGATTGCTTAAAATCTTCCAGGTTTAGCTATTATCTTCAGTAGAATGCCTACACTAGTTGTTTTCAAAGTAGGAAAGCAGTCTATTAAAAATAATACACATACACACACACAGGACTGATGTTAGATTCCAAATTAAATTGTTCATGCAGTTAAATGCAGAGATCCCCTTGTACTTTCCTTTGAACTTTGCAAGGACCTCAGATCAACTAAAGTTCCACAGAACACTTTGAAAACTCCCTTGACAATCGTACTGTTTGAGTGTTTAAAATTCTTTTGAAATAAGTAAAGCTATAGCTATATTTTATCATGCAGTTATATTTCCAGAGTATAATGCTTGACTTCTAAGAATAATTTAAACACAGATGTAAATCCTACTCTTTCTTTTTAACACCTTGTTCCTTGTTTTACTCTCAAAATTGTGTCAGTTAAGATTTAGAGTTTCTAGAAAAATCCTTTGGAAACAAATAATGCAATTCTTTATCTAGGATAATTTTTGTAGGTCGAAAGCACCCCAGTTTTTTCCCAAAGAAGAGCACAAACGCTCTAGCACTTTTCACTGTTGTTTTGGCTATCCCTGCCAGGTTTCTTTTTCCCTATCTTTCTTCTCTCTTCTTTTTTCTTATGCTACAGCAAGCACCTTACCTTTTCAGCGATTCAAATCCCTCAGCAGGATGCTTTGCAGATAAAAATTTCTGTTTTGTATAGAATGTGTAGTTGAGAAGTAAACTCTAGTAGTATATAACTTTTATAGCCATTAGGACTTTTTGGCACAGTGGTTAGGAGTTATAACTCTAAGCAAAAGGTTAGCGATTTGAATCCAGTGGCAGCTCCTTGGAAACTCTATGGGGCAGTTTTGCTCTGTCCTATAGGGTCACGATTAGTCAGAATCAACACAACAGCAACAGTTTAGGAGTTTTTACGTGTTGCCTCTTTTATCATCCTTCTCTTTCTTAATATCTCCACAAGTGTATTTTGAAACAAAGATATGCCTCTTGTAGTATTTTAACTATTACAAGTTCCATATTTCTTTGACACTTAATATTTGACATACATCTAGAAATCTTGATATCAGCACTTAAGAATTCATTTTAAAAATGGAATGGATTTATTTAAAGGGATAGATTGTGTCTTAATGATTAAAAAAAACTTTCTATATTTATATTTCCACTATTGAGATTCTTAACTTTCCAAAGTGAAGGAATTTTGTAACTTGTTCCATACTCCAAAACGAATTTCTTTGTATTTTCAACTTCAGCTATGAAGATGGATGTTCCTATATTGTTGTTAGAGATTTTCACTTTTAGTGTTACATCTCTTCTTTAGTCACTTGATATGTATCTGAGTTTTTCTTCATTTGCTGTGACAAAATATATGATAGATCTTTGTGTTAATCCTCACTGTCTTTCAGTAGTTGTGATGGTTTGAAATATATAGTATAAATGATGTTCTTAATTGTTTTTGACCGTTTTTGAGATACTTTTGTGCACCTGTGCTCTCTCTCTGTCTCTCTCATACTACTTTTGCCCTAAAAAGGCTAATTTTGTTGTATATGAATTCAATGCTTCAATTCATTTGCCAGTGACGATGGCTACTAACATAGAGTCTAGCATCAGTTTGACCTGGGTTCAAATCAGAATATTTCACTTGCTAGTGTTATGATCTTGGGCAATAAAAATGTTCTGTGGCTTGGTTTTCTTTTTTTAATCTAAATTATGGGAATAGAAATAGTATCTATCCCATTAGGCTATAAAAGAGATTAAATAGGAAAATGCTTTCAGAGATTTAAGTATGATGATGGGCATGTAGTAAACACAAAATAAACACTGGTTAGTATTATCTCCTCATGGTGACCCCATGTGTTGTCATTAGCTGGAATTGACTCCATGGCAACTAAAAACAACGGTAGTATCTCCGTTATTATTAATGGTGATTCTCTTCATGATAAGCAGAACAAGATGACTGTTAAAAACTGAGACATGGAATGTTTTTACATTTTAAACTGTTCTTGTGATTTTCTTACCTGGGTTCCATTCTGGGCAGTACCCTTTGCTGGAGTACTCTCTTAAACACATCATTTAATCCTTCATATTTAATTCCATCATCATGAAATATGGATAATAATCTTTTTTAATGATTGCTATAATAAAAAGTATATGTAATGGGCACTCTAGTACCCTTTCATATCCCATGTAATGAGAAAGTATGTCCATCCATTAACCGCTGAGTGTTGGCTGCTAATGGCTCACAACTACCTCTTTTGCAAGAGTTGCCCTTGGCTGGGAGCTACCTGACCAGGGAGGTTATGTACTGTCCCTTTTCCAACAAGCTCACAACCATTGATGGGCTGGCATGTGTTTCAAAAGGCCAGCCCCCTTCCCTCAAGGTAGGACAAACTTTGGTGTAATCCATGTTCTGTGGTATTAGGCTAAAACTACACTCTCCCTGAGACAACATTCTTGCTTAGCTCCTTCTCCTGCCCTATCCTAATTCTATCATTTGTCTTGAACACTTTCTCAGTAAGTCACATGTGCCTGAATTCCTGTTCTAGGCTTTATTTCTGGGAAACAGACTTAACCAAATATAAGTGAAATGCTTTATCATGTGTCGTGATAAACAGTTTCTTTGAAGATAGCATAATAGATCATCAGGAGGTTTTTAAGAATTCCTGTGAGACTGAGATTTCTTAAATAGCCAAAATTTGTAAGTTTATTCATTAAAAGCTTTTAAACTACAATAGAATTAGAAACTATTGAAACAAACTGACTGATGACTTTTTTTTTTTAAATTGTGTTTTAGGTGAAAGTTTATAGTGCAAATTAGTTTCTCATTCCAAAATTTACATACAGATTATTTGGTGACATTGGTTGCAATCCACTCAATGTGTCAGCACTGTCCCCTTTTCCCTTTACACCAAGGGTTCCCTGTGTCCAGTAGTCCAGATATCCTGTTCCTTCCTGCCTTCTTATCTTTGCTTTTAGGCAGGTGTTTCCCATTTGATCTCATATACTTGACTGAACTATGAAGCATATTCCTCAAGTGCATTATTGTTTGTTTTATAGGCCTGTCTAATCATTGTCTGAAAGGTGGAGTTCAGGAGTGGTTTCAGTTCTCAGTTAGCAGGGTGTGCTGGGACCATAGTCTCGGGGTTCCTCCAGTCTGTCAGACCAGTAAGTTTGGTCTTTTTTTGTGAATTTGAATTGTGTTCTACATTTTTTTCCTGCTCTGCCCGGGACCCTCTATTGTGATCCCTGTCAGAGTGGTCAGTGAAACAAACTGAATGGTGGATTTATTAACCAAATTTTGATAAAGCATCTACTATGTGACAGATATGTGCTAGTTACTAAGACCAAAATGAATAACAAGATAGACATGGTCCCCCCTATAGACAAGGACCTTATGTTCCAGTGGAGGACTTACACACAAACACACACACACACACACACACACACACACACACAAATATTACATAAAAATCAGAATAACTCTTGAAAATTTCTGTGAAGTACAAAAACATATAGAGAATAACTAGAGTTCTAAACTTAGGTTAATCAGGAACGATTTCTTTGACAGTATGCCAGTTTGGCTAAAACCTGAAGAAAGGAAGGACCTAACACCATGAAAAGTAAGGATAAGAGTACACAAGCAGAAAGGACATCGCCGTATATTTGTAAATGCCTTTAGGAAGGGTATGTTTAGCTTTTTCAAGAGAAGACTAGTGTGTCAGTAGTGTAGTGAGTAATGGTGAGAGTGGGAAGAGATGAAAAGTAAAGATGAAATCACCTAGGACTACATGCCATGCTAATGAGTTTGGATTTTGCTCTACATGCATTGAGAATCCAGTAAAATATATTAAACTGTGGGGAATGTGGGAATTATATGATTTGATAAGAGGACAGTGAATTATAAGAGGCAAGAAAGGCAACAGTGAGCCCAGTTAGACTGTTGTAGACTGAATGAGAGATCATATTGGACAAGGCAAAGGGTAGTGTCAGTGAAGAGAAGAGGAGATATTTCTGAGATTGTATTTGTTGTTGTGTGCCATTGAGTCGATTCCAACTCTTAGTGACCCTATAGGACAGAGTAGAACTGCCTCATAGGGTTTCTTAGGCTGTAATCTTTATAGGAGCAGCTTGCCACATCTTTTCTCCTATGGAATGACTGCTAGGTTCCGACCACACACCTTTCGGTTAGCAGCTGAGCTCTTTATCATTGTGCCAACAGGACTCTTTGAGATAGTATTAGCTGATGATTAAATGGTATAGTTCAGAAGGTGGAAAGAAGGGTTTTCAGGTACATTTGAATATTAGGTAAGAGGTAAAAAATGGGAGTAATCTATAATAAGAGGTAGTAAGTGGTAGAAGAACTGCTTTTAATTAGGGGTATAATAGGTTCTAAAATCAGGTAGTATGAGGCCTCCCACTTTGTTCTTCTTCTTCAGTAACGCTTTACTTATCCGAGGCCTCTTTCCTTTTAACTTGGAGACTTTAAATGTGAGACATAGTGAAGCATTCAGGTGGAGCTATTAAGCTGTATATATAATAGCCAATATTGGCTAGAGATACATCTAATAATCAGCAACATTGAACTAATTTTTAAAGCTTGAAATAGATGTGCTCAGTTAGGAAGAGAGTATGGAGAAAGAGGAGGTGGCCCAAGTCTCAATATATAAGTTGGCAAACTAGGAGAATGTAGGAAGAAGACTGGAAAGGAAGAGTTAGTTAAAAAAAAAAAAAAAAAGGAGAGAAACCAAGAGAATATGGTGTCACTGAAATAATGGAGAAAAAATTCAAACTTGTTCATCTATATTGAATGTGGCAAAAAGGTCAATTAAAATGAAATCTGGAAACGTTTCATTGGAATTTGCAATTTATAGGATTTGGATGACCTCAAAATAAAATCTGGGGAGTGGTAAAACACAGCCATGTTATTTTATATTGAAGAATGAATGGGAGATGGCGAAATAAATCCAGTGTCCATAGAAAAATTATGAAGCATAGAGATAATTAGTGGGAATGGGTTTATCATAGTCATAGAATTTTTTTTTTTAAACTAGGAGATAGTGAATTATTGTGGGTGTGTGTATTTTTGTTTACTTTTTCAAATTTCTCAATTTTGACAATTTTCCTTTTAGTTTTTAGTTTTAAATATCCTGAAGAAATCAGATGGTTTTTATATTCATATTTATGTAAAACCTGCATGTATTGGGTAGTAAAGAGTTAAGAGGAAAAGCAGCATCTGTGTGCTACAGGTTTAGAGCTTTTGATCCTGGCTGTTTTGTTGCAGCCAGGGGACACTTTGAAGTAAGCTGTTAGACAGTAAGTCCTTGTAATATAATAGGACACTGAGCAAATTGCAGTCTCAGAGTGAGACCTTGTAACCTTTATACTGTTAACTTCAATAAAACTGCAGAAGACAACGAAGAGGAAACAAGGCTCAGAAAAGAAGAGAAAGGGAACAGTAGAACAACCCAAAACATGACCCCAGTGGGAGGGGCTGGCAGGTAAAAAGAGAAACACATCTGCTAAGGATAATTATGATAATAATAATGATGCTATTTATTAGAAATATAAATCAGCACTTAATTCTTGATGTTCTCTAGGAAATAATGAGTTTTGGTATTATCAACTCTGAATGCCTTTATTTTTAATAATTTTCAGATACTATCTATTTAAATCTGAAGCCTCAATAGATTGGGGAAATACTGACTAAAATTTACCCATCTTACTGATGTAAATGAGCAAATATTATACAATGCAAATTCTGATAAGGACTTCGAAGTATACCCTAAATATAGTTCATATTTTATAACATAAAACAACACTATTGTGTCTGAGATTTTATATCAAAATAATGTGTTTTTAAAAAAAAAAGACAACCTTGATTAAGGTGTGCAGGCCGTTTTCAATTTATCATGACCTTTGCTCTTCAGGATAGAAAAGCTTTTTATGAATTCTTCACGTTATGGGAATTTGAATTCCTTGGAGTGTTTTCTATATTATTATTTCAAGCCTCTTTCTCTGATCAATCCTAATTGATTTTAGCATAGCTATAATGATCCAAGGATTCATATTCTCCCTGGAGACGATTCCTGAAATAAAATAATTTAATTCTTTGGCTATGTCAAATCCTTTAGAGATAATTTATTTTATAATCAGTAACACTGGAGAAGTGATGCAGTTGTTTACCATAGAGCAAGGAAATTAACTATTTGTTCTTTCAGACTTCCTTGTATTTTATATGTGCCCATGGATTTAAAATTTTGTCAACAGTAAATATATTGTGGCTCTGATGTTTAGAATTTAATGCTGACACTTTTGAAAGAAGGTAGTACCACAGGACCCCTTTGCCCAAGGCGTCTAATGATCTTTACACATACAACTTTTTCATTTTGTTTTCCTTCTTTCTCCAGTTAATCTTTGTTTCCTTTTTTATTGTTTATGAAATGTTGAGACAAACTAGCAAACACACTAGCATATTGCTTTTAGTTTCTTTTCTCTGTGCCAACAATTCCTAGGCAAAATCATGCACATGGATGACCCCACCACTCCTGTGATGCTTTTTTCACTGCTGTTGTGCATTCCTACAGTGTTACATTTACCTGTGTCTTAGAGCATTTATCTTTTGTGTGTGTGTGTTATAATTTCCACTGCACCATTAACACCTTGAAATCAGATACTTTCCCTGGTTCTTGCCAGAGCTTTTCCTTCTGAATGAATGCCTGGGGATTGCAAATGGTACCAAGCATTTTGAGTCTCTGACATTATTCCTGGAAACACTGGCCACTCTCTTGTAAGGGTCATGTGAATTGCCTCATTTGGGAGAATTTTGTCCTATTTAAACCAAAACACAAACCACCTAGGAAAGGATGACCTTTCTGTGACTGCCTGCTCACAAGCCTGCACATTTTTATGATCTGAGTCTGTTTCAGTACCGATGTTTGGCTTTTTATTTACAAAGTGAGTTGGTACCTTACACTTCAGAGAAACTAACTTAAAGGGTCTTGAACCTGTAAATAAGTCAGGGACATCCAGAGTGTGATAACAAAGATGCAAGTCCCTCCCCTAAGCTGGCATAGCTCTTATCTTGCTCTTCCTGAATTCCTGATTTTCTCTCAGCACTTCTCCCCCACCCTGGGAGAGGAGTGTGCCTGTCCTTAGCATTTGTTACCTCTTTCTCTCAGAACTCTCTGTGGGGCTGGAAAACCAACCCCAGATGATAGTCTCTTTGGTTCCAGCCGTTAGTGAACTTCCCTGCTTTCAAATAGGCAAGGTTACTCAGCAGGAGGGGCTGTGGACGTTTTTTTTTTTTTTTTTTTTTAATATCAGACTAGACTGTGAGTAGAAAAGCCTAGACTTGGTTACATCCAAATCAGAGCTATAAGATCAGACGTACTGCCCTGTGTACAATCAGATCAAACTAAAATCTTGACAACTCGCTTACAGCTCATATTCTCTGAAGCAGGCAATCTAGGGGGGCCCGGTGTGAGGATTTGGCCTAGCAGACTAGCCCCCTGCCAGCTTGATCTCAGCAGGTGAGCCCTCAGAGAAGACAGTAGGTAGCAGAAAGGTAGCTGTAACAGCAGAGTGGCAAAGTAAAATCCCCTCAGGAACCACTAACTCACACGAGTACTGCTTTCATCTTGTATTTCATCTTTTCTCGCTGATTACTATAACTCCTTCCCCCACCCCCAACCCAGGAAAAACAGACTGGACTTTTTATTGTTGGTTTTTGAAATTCCTGAATATGTCTAATTGACCTAAGGGTCTTACCTTCTGGAAATCACGGGCCAAAGACAAGAGAGCGCAGGTCTCAGTCCTAAATTAGGATCAAAGGGAGGATGTAATATCCAGCCAGTAGCTGTGCAAACAGACTGATTCTCCCCTGGCAGAGATAGCCAACTAGTTGTATATTCTCAAACCAGAACTTGTCTGTTCTCCCCTTTTGGAACTTTATTCAGTCATATGTCCCAGAAGCATATCCTAATCCACTAAGCAGGAATATAGTAGATACTTCTGTAACATAAGTAGGTCACTATGTGTATTAGGAACCCTGAAGACCCTTCTAAGTGCAAGGGCATCTTTGGTGCTGAGACTCTTCAGCAAATCACGAGAGAGCACTAACTAGTCTTGTAACAAACTTCAAGACGGCAGCATAATGCCGCTTTTTAAAATCAGGCTTTATAGCTAGATCACTTCACTGTCACTCTCCCACCCTGGTTGAGCTGTACACTCTTTAGTTTTGACTCCTTTGCCTGTCTGATTCTCAATGTCCATTGCTATCTACAACCTTAAGTCAAGATAAGAAGCATCTAAAGTTTAACAAATATAAAAAAATGAAAAGTATAATAAGGTTTATATAGATGCTTACCAACCTTTTTAATATACTGGCACACAAAGAAGATATCTGTTTAGCCCTGGGGTAAACATGACTCTTGTTAGAGGTGATTGACCCTAGGCTGCCCCAGGTTCTACCCTAAAGTTTTTTTTTTTTAACTTTTTTTTTTTGGTGCCATTAAATGAAGTTTATATTTCAAGTTAGTCTCCCGTACAGAATTTTTTTTTTACATACATTGTTATGAGACCCAAACGGCTCACCCTTTCTGCGACAGCACACTCCTCCCCTCCATGCCTGACTCCCCATGAACATTCAACCAGCTCCTAACTCTCTCTGCCTTCCCATCTCACCTCTGGACAGAAGCCGCCCCTTTGGTCTCTTGTATCTACTTGACTAAGAGGCACATTCTTCACAAGTATCACTTTATGTCCCACAGTCCAGTCCAATCCCTGTCTGAAGAGTTGGCCTTGGAAGTTGTTTTAGTTCTGGGCTGACAGAGAATCCAGGGGCCATGCTTTCCAAGGTTCCACCAGTCTCAGTCAGACCATTAAGTCTGGTCTTCGTACTAGAATTTGAGTTCTGCACTCCACTTTCCTCCTTCTCCATCAGGGACTCTGTTGTGTTCCCTACCAGGGTGGTCATTGGCGGTAGCAGGGCACCGTCTGGTTCTTCTGCTCTCAGGCTGATGAAGTCTCTGGTTTATGTGGCCCTTTCTGTCTCTTGGGCTAATACTTTCCTTGTGTCTTTGGTGTTCTTCATTCTCCTTTACTCCAAGTGGTTGGGACCAATTGCTGCATCTTAGATGGCCGCTTGCAAGCTTTTAAGACCCCAGACGCCACTTACTAAAGTAGGATGCAGAACATTTTCTTAATAAGCTTTGTTATGCCAGTTGGCCTAGATGTCCCCTGAAAGCATGGTCCCCAGGCCCCACATCCCTGCTACTCTGTCTCTCAAAGTATTTGATTGTATTGAGGAAACTTTTAGCTTTGGTTTAGTCCAGTTGTGCTGGCTTCCCCTGTAGTGTGTGCTGTCCTTCCCTTCACCTAAGATGATTCTTATCTACGATCTACTTAGTGTATAACCCTCACCCTCCCTCTCCACCCCCGTAACCATCAAAGAGTGTTTTCTTCTGTGTTTAAACCTTTTCTTGAGTTCTTATAATAGTGCTCTTATACAGTATTTGTCCTTCTGTGACTGACTAAATTCACTCAGCATAATAAGTTCTAGCTTCCACCAAGTTATACGATGTTTCATAGCTTCATCATTGTTCTTTATCGTCACGTAATATTCCCCTGTGTGGATGTACCATAGTTTGTTTATCCATTCGTCCATTGATGGGCACTTAGGTTCCTTCCATCTTTTTGCTAATGTGAACAGTGCTGCAATGAACATGGGTGTGCATATATCTGTTCATGTGACGGCTCTTGTTTCTCTAGGATATATTCCAAGGAGTGGGATAGCTGGATCGTATGGTACTTCTATTTCTAGCTTTTTAAGGAAGCACCAAATCGATTTCCAAAGTGGTTGTACCATTTTACATTGCCACCAACAGAGTATAAGTGTTCCAGTCTCTCCACAACCTCTCCAGCATTTGTTATTTTGTGGTTTTTGGATTAAGGCTAGCCTTGTTGGAGTGAGATGATATCTCATTGTAGTTTTCATCTGCATTTCTCCAATGGCTAATGATCGTGAGCATTTCTTCATGTGTCTGTTAGCTGCCTGAATATCTTCTTTGGTGAAGTGCCTGTTCATATCCTTTGCCATTTTTTAATTGGGTTATTTGTCTTTTTGCTGTTGAGGTTTTGCAGTATCTTGTAGATTTTAGAGATTAAATGCTGATTGGGTTTGTCATAGCCAAAATTTTTTTCCCAGTATGTAGGTTGTCTTTTTACTCTTTTGGTGAGGTCTTTTGATGAGCATAAGTGTTTGATTTTTAGGTGCTCCCAGTTATCTAGTCTCTCTTCTGGTGCTTGTGCATTGTTACTGATGGTTCATATTGTGTTTATGCCATGTCTTAGGGCTCCTAGCATTGTCCCTATTTTTTCTTCCATGATCTTTATCGTTTTCGATTTTATATTTAAGTCTTTGATCCATTTTGAGTTAGTTTTTGTACATGGTGTGAGATATGGGTCTTGTTTCTGTTTTTTGCATATAGATATCCAATTATGCCAGCACCATTTGTTAAAGAGAATGTCTTTTCCCCCGGTTAATGGACTTTGGGCCTTTGTCAAATGTTAGTTGCTTATAGGTGGATGAGCTTATATCTGGATTCTCAACTCTGTTCCATTGGTCTATGTATCTGTCATTGTACCAGTACCAGGCTGTCTTGACTACTGTGGCAGTATAATAGGTCCTAAAATTAGGTAGTGTAAGGCCTCCCACTTTGTTCTTCTTCTTGAGTAATGCTTTATTTATTCGGGGCCTCTTCCCTTTTCGTATGAAGTTGGTGATTTGTTTCTCCATCTCATTAAAAAATGCTGGTAGAACTTGGATCGGGGTTGCGTTGTATCTGTAGATTGCTTTGGGTGGAAATGACATTTTCACTATGTTGAGTCTACCTATCTATGAGCAAGGAATATTTTTCCACTTATGCAGGTCTCTTTTAGTTTCTTGGAGTAGTGTCTTGTAGTTTTCTGTGTAAAGATCTTTTACATCTCTGGTTAAATTTATTCCTAAGTATTTTATCTTCTTGGGGGGCTATTGTAAATGGTATTAATTTGGTGATTTCCTCTTGAAGGTTCTCTTTGTTGGTGTAAAGGAATCCAATTGATTTTTGTATGTTTATCTTGTATCCTGAAACTTTGCTGAAATCTTCTATTAGTTTCAGTAGTTTTCTTGTGGATTCCTTGGAGTTTTCTGTGTATAAGATCATATCATCTGCAAATAGAGATACTTTGACTTCTTCCCTACCAATTTGGATACCATTTATTTATTTTTCTACCCTAACTGCTCTGGCTAGGACCTCCAGCACAATATTGAATAATATTGGTGATAAAGGACATCCTTGTCTGGTTCCTGTTCTCAAGGGGAATGCTTTCAAAGTCTCTCCATTCAGGATGATATTGGCTGTTGGTTTTGTATAAATGCCCTTAATTATATTGAGGAATTTCCCTTCTGTTCCTATTTGGTTGAGAGTTTTTATCATGAATGGGTGTTGGACTTTGTCGAATGCCTTTTCTGCATCAGTTGGTAAGATCATGTGGTTCTTGTCTTTTGTTTTATTTATGTGATGGATTATATTGATTGTTTTTGTAATGTTGAACCACCCCTGCATACATGGTATAAATCCCACTTGGGCATGGGGAATTATTTTTTTGATATGTTGCTGAATTGTATTGGCTAAGATTTTGTTGAGGATTTTTGCGTCAATGTTCATGACAGATACCGGTCTGTAATTTTCTTTTTTCTGTGGTGTCTTTGCCTGGTTTTGGTATCAGGGTTATGCTGACTTCATAGAAGGAGTTTGGGAGTATTCCATCCTTTTCTATGCTCTGAAATCTCTTTAGTAGAAGTGGTGTTATCTCTTCTCTGAACGATTGGTAGAATTCTCCAGTGAAGCCATCCGTGCCAGGGCTTTTTTTTTTATTGGCAGTTTTTTACTAACCTTTTCAATCTCTTCTTTTGCTATGGGTTTATTTAGTTGTTCTACCTCTGTTTGTGTTAATTTAGGTAGGTAGTTAGTTTCTAGAAATTGTCCATTTCCTCTAGGTTTTCAAATTTGTTAGAGTACAATTTTTCATAGTAATCTGTTATGATTCTTTTAATTCCAGTTGGGTCTGTTGTGATATCACCCATCTCATTTCTTATATGGGTTATCTGCTTCCTCTCCTGTTTTTCTTTTGTCAGTTTGACCAATGGTTTATCAATTTTGTTGATGTTTTCAAAGAACCAGATTTTGGTCTTTAACTCTTTCAATAGTTTTTCTATTCTCTATTTCATTTAATTCTGCTCTAATTCTTAATATTTCCTTCCTTCTGGCACCAGTGGGCTTCTTTTGCTGCTCTCTTTCTACTTGTTCCAGTTGTAGGGTTAATGTTTCATGAGCCTTTCTTGTTTTTGGATGTGTGCATTTATTGCTATAAACTGACCTTTGAGCACTGCTTTTGCTGTGTCCCAAAGGTTCTGGGAGGATGTGTTTTCATTCTCATTTGATTCTATGAATTTCTTTATTCCATCCTTATTTTCTTCTATAACCCAGTAGTTTTTGAGCAAGATATTGTCAGTTTCCATGCGTTTGATTTTTTTTCCTTGCCTTTGTGTTATTGATTTCCACTTTTATGGCTTTATGGTCAGAAAAGATGCTTTATAATATTTCAATGCTTTGGATTTTGTTAAGGCTTTTATGGCCTAATATGTGGTCTATTCTGGAGAATGTTACATGTGCGTTGGAAAAAAAGTACACTTAGCTGCTGTTGGGTGGAATGTTCGGTATATGTCTATGAGATCAAGTTGGTTGATTGTAGCATTTAGCTTTTCTGTGTCTTTGTTGAGCTTCTTTCTGGGTGTTCTGTCCTTCACCGAAAGTGGCGTGTTGAAGTCTCCTACTACTATTGTGGAGCTATCTATCGCTCTCTTCAGAGCTGTTAGAGTTTGTATTATGTATTTTGGAGCCCTGTTGTTGGGTGCGTAAATATTTATTATAGCTATGTCCTCCTGGTGTATTGACCCTTTAATCATTATATAGTGCACTTCCTTATCCTTTGTGGTGGATTTTACTTTAAAGTCTATTTTGTCAGAGATTAATATTGCCACTCCTGCTCTTTTTTGAGTGTTGTTTGCTTGATATATTTTTTTCCATCTTTTGAGTTTAAGCCTGTTTGTGTCTTTAAGTCTAATGTGCGTCTCTTGTAGGCAGCATATAGATGGATCATGCTTTTTTATCTAGTCTGCCACTCTCCGTCTCTTCATTGGTGCATTAAGTCCATTTACATTCAGCATAATTATTGATAGGTATGAGTTTAGTGCTGTCATCCTGATGTGTCTTTTTGTGTGTTGTTCACAGTTTCTTCATTCTCCTCAATTTTCTGTGCTGAGTCGTTTTTCTTTATGTATTTTTTTTTCATCTTTTTCTTTGCTGTAGATTTTATGTTTTCTGGGTCTTTATGTTTTTCTACTTTTTTATTTTGATTTGTAGGATTGTTAGATTCCTTTGTGGTTGCCTTAATATTTACCCCTGTTTTTCTGAGTTTATACTGGTCTTATATTACTTTATATCACCTTAACTTCCCCTCCATATAGAAAATCAGTCTCTCCATTTTTTAAGTCCCTCTTTTTTTTGTTTTAATAGTATCCTTTTTTACATATTGATATCTGTTTCCCTATTTTCAACGTTTTAGCTTTCATGTATTTTCGATTTCCATATCTGAGTCAATATCTGGTTGCTCTGTCCTGTGTTCTAGTCTTGCGTTGTTATCTGGTGTTATTGATTATTTAACCGTAGGACTCCCTTTACTCTTTCTTGTAATTTTGGTTTGGTTTTTGCAAATTCCCTGAACTTCTGTTTATCTGGAAATGACCTAATTTCGTCATCGTATTTGAGAGACAGTTTTGCTGGATATATAATTCTTGGCTGAGAGTTATTTTCCTTCAAGGCTTTAAATATGTCATCCCACTGCCTTCTAGCCTGCATGGTTTCTGCTGAGTAGTCCGAGTTTATTCTAATTGACTGTCCTTTGTAGATGACTTTCTTTTATCCCTAGCTGCTCTTAAAATTTTCTCTTTATCTTTGGTTCTGGCAAGTTTGATTATAATATGTCTTGGTGACTTTCTTTTGGAATCTACCTTATGTGGGGTTCAGTGAGCATCTTGCATTGATATCTTCTCATCTTTCATGATATCCGGGAAGTTTTCTGTCAACAAATCTTCAGCAATTTTCTCTGTATTTTCTGTTATACTCCCTGTTCTGGTACTCCAATCACTAGTAGGTTATTTCTCTTGATAGAGTCCCACACGACTCCTAGAGTTTCTTTATTCTTTTTAATTCTCTTATCTGATTTTTCCTCAAATAAGTTGGCTTTAAGAGCTTTATCTTCAGTGTCACTAATTCTAACTTCTACTGCCTCAATTCTGCTCCTATGACTTTCTGTTGAGTTGTCTAATTCTGAAATTTTATTGTTCATCTTCAGATTTCTGATTGCTGTCTGTCTATGGATTCTTGCAGCCTATTAAATTTGCCATTATTTTCTTGAATAACTTTTTTAAGTACCACTACTACTCTGTCTGTATGTTTCCTGGCTGTTTCTGCATTCTGTCGAATTTCCATTCTTATTTCTAGAAGAGTTCTGTATATTAATCTTTTGTATTCTGTCTCTGGTAATTCCAAGAAGTTCTCTTCCTCCAGAGAATTTATTGATTCTTTATTTGAGGAGCTTGCTGAAGCCATCATGGACCGCCTCTTTACGTGACTTGATATTGACTGTTGTCTCCGAGCCATCAATAATTTATTATAAATTTTTTTTTTGTATTTGCTTAGTCAGACCTAGCTTCTTACTTTGCTTTGTTTTGATATGCCCAGATAGGCTGCTCATGTGCACTAGTTTGATTTTTGACACCTTTGGATATCTAACGTTCTGTCACCAGGTAGTTAGTTCTGTAACTAAGTGTGTGCACACAGGAGTATGGGTTCAGCTCGGGTGTTCAGGCAGTTGGTCACCAAGTGTGTGATGCAGTCTCTCACCCCCAGTCCTAGAGAGGCATGGGTGATTGGTACAGGCACTGGACTCTGGCTGTGGTAGGGGATCACGTGCTAAGCCAGGCAGGGGGCTGACAGCTGCCCCTGAGAGTCTGAAAGGAAATCGTGTCCCTATTCTTTAGGTTGCGTAGGTAGGTGAGTTTTGCAGCCAGACTATGAACACCCCACTTTGTTGGTTGTAAAGACTCGAGGGCACCACTTTTTCTTGGACTCTTGTTGCAGGTGACTAGGCGCTTTAGGTGCTACCACCAGTCCTCAAGCCCCTGCTGCAGATCAATAAAAGTGCCTGCTTAAGGGGCAGGGCTATTTCGAGGGTCACAAATCTGCCAGTTCACAACTGAAGCAGTTGAAGTTAAACTTCAGATGTTTGCCCTGTTGTACTGTGGCAGTGAGGACTAATGCTGTTGAGATGGGTCCCCACAAGTCTGTACAGGGTTGCAAGGCACTCAGAGTCTGTGGACCCCTGATACCTATGCCCAGCAATGGAGCTGTGCCGTCCTTGTGTTCCTGGCCTAGGGGAGCCGGCAGCTCATTTGTTCCCTCTCCAAGGCCAGGAGAATGGGTCAGGGAGCCTTTTGGGATCTACTTCCAGCCAAGGGGACTCCCGGTGCAGAGCATGGAGAGAGGAAGTAAAAGGGAGAGAGGTTTTTCCCAAATGGGCTTTTTTTTTTTTTAAATCCTCACGACGTGGTGCATGCATGTACTTATCTTAGCCTCTTGGGAGCTGCTCTTCACTGGTTCAGAGTGTCCAAGCAGAATCTCTGCTGCCAGGTCTCTCTCGATGTGGAAGCTGCTTCCCGAACACATGTACTGCACAGCTGTTTGCCTGCTTCACTGCGGACTGATGTGGCTACAGAGCTGCAGTTTCACCGCTGCGGCTCTGGCCCTCCTCACCTCTTCCAAAGGGTCTCCCTCTCCCATATCACTCTGATGGATTTCTTAACCTTGCCTTGTTTAGGGATCACAGATATTCAATCAAATCACTTGTTTTTCCAGGTCTTTGTTGTAAGAGGGATATAGGAAGCATCTAACTACTCCGCCATGTTGACCACGCCTCTCTACGCTAAAGTTTTAATGACTAAAGGGATCTGTATCTATACTGGCTTGAAATCCATTGTTTATATGCAACCTTAATTTACTTAGTATGATACTCATAGCTCTATATAGACCCTTCCCCTACAGCATCTCTCCCTACTTCTCCAATGTACCTATCCCCAGGCACATACAGTCTCCATATATTTAATAAAGTCTTATGGTCCATACCTTTGTAGATGTTGGTTCCCACACCAGTCCAACCTTTTTCAATGAGAAAACTCCTACATATCCTTTAGGATTCAGCTAAATATTCACAACATATTAAAATGCTTAGTGAATAAAGGAGAGGAGGAAGGGAGGGAGGTAAGGAAAGAAAAGAATGAAGGAGGAAGGAGGAAGGAGGGAGGGAGGAATGAAGGGAGGGAGAAAGAGAGAAAGTAATGAAGGAAGAAAGAAAAAAAGATGAGAAAAAGGGACCAATAAACCAACTAGCCAAATAAATTACATTCTAAGAGAAAATCTTAGGCCTGTAGGCAATATACACCTTTCATCAGTTTCTGACTTTCAAATAATTGTTGGATTATACCTTAAAGTTTAGGAGATAGCAATGTAATGAGAAAGTAAGGTAAACTGCAGAAAGTCTGGTGCCCTTAATTTTTTTTAAATCAAAATGTGTCTGTTAAGGTAAGCATCAAACTTTGTTTAAATCAATAAAAAAAGTAATAAGTCTTCAGAAATTCTTAGGAAAAAGACTCCTCATGTGGATAAACTTAAGAAGACTCGTATATTGTGATGAATTGCATCTGATTTGAATATGTAGGTATTTATATGGATAAAGATATGGATATAATCCAATAATTAATATTCTATGGATGGCATTTAATTTATTCTATAATGAACTTTTGAAACAAATATTTTAATAAATCACAGTATTTTAGGACTCCAAATGATATATAAAGTGATATCTAAAACACAATGTGATGGAGATAAAATTCAGTAATGTATAATTAATGAAAGATGGTTCTCTTTCCCATATGTACCATTTTAAAGAAAATATCTTCTATGGATGTTTCATAACCACTTGTAGAGTTCAATCAAGATTATTTCCCTAACAGATTGTTACATGAAATGTTAATTACAATATGATTAAGAAGGGTTAGGAATGTTACAAAAATGATAAATTACTAAAAATAGCATAGAGCTATAGATCACATAGTGAACATTTATCTGACATAGGCTTTTTATGAAGGGTGTGAAGTGAAAATCTGTTTTATCCATTTCATTTTTCATTGCCTGGCTTCATTTTAGTTTTCCCAATGATAAAAAACAATTTTCTAACTGAATATTAGGCTGAGTATCACAGGAAAATATAGAAAAAAAAGTCTAAAATTCTAAAATGCTAATGTCATAGTTTTCTGATTAAAAAAGAATATGTAAGCTTTATAGAAATGTTGTAAAGAATAGTTTAAAAAATTACCTATAGTCCCATTACACAAAGACAATGCACTTAGCCTATACATTGTTTGCATGGTTGTAATCATAAAATAAGGATCCTGGGTGGCACAAGTGGTTTGAAATTGGCTGTTAACTGAAAAGTTGACAGTTTGAACCCACCCAGTGGCTCTGCAGAAGAAAAGGCCTGATGATTTGACTCCATAAAGATTACAGACAGGAAGCTGACTCTTGCAATCTGGCATGCTTGCCCCTTGTGCCATAGTACAGGAGACCCTGTTTCCTCCCCGCCATGATCATGTATAGAAGTGGGGTTGGCTAGGTGTCATATGAAGCGCATGCATGTGCAAAAGGCAGAGAAGGTTACTGTTTGCCCAGAACAAGGGGGAGGCTTCTCTGATAAGGAACTGGGAGAGAGAAGGCAGCCCAGTTCCCCACCTCCTTATCAGAGAATGCTCTAGGCCCAAGGTCTTTACTTAGTCAGCCTGCATGAGAGGTGTAGAGGCACACCATTCCCCCAGAAGTCCACCCCCTGACTCCCATCAGGGTAACAGAAAGAAAAGAAAAGCAGTACCAAGTCCTGGTGTGCCCATCACTCATTTTGGATGTTGTGCTGTATGTCCATGGTTTGGTGCAAAACTCTGACGGATGTTATATATATGCATCATTTGAGGCAGCATTTAATGAGGGTTACTAGTAGGCCCATCCCCAGTAGATTGATCAGGCCCGCTTAGAGGAGAGATCCCAACCAGCCACCTCAGTAGTAGCTTAATTTAAGCCAACAGTATAGATCAAAGGGCTGCATTTGTCTAGTCTTAAATGTGTGTAACATATCTTGATTAATTTATGTAAAAACAGCATATTTCTCCCAACATGGCACATTATATGAACAGTACATATTTCAGTACAAGTAATACAAAAGCTCCCTTTCTTAGCACAGTTGAACAAGGTATTACCATTGCCAGACCAGGCTAAGTCAGACTTGGTATAGTCAGTCAATGTACATTGGACTGCCTGGTCGTATTCTGCAAGTTCTCCATGTCCGGAGTAATGTCTTCAAAGTACCATTCTCAGAGTGAATTTTTAACACACAGAGAGAAATTTCCTTCTAAAGTTGCAGCTCTCCCCAGAGACAGCTTACATACTTCAAAAGATGTTCTCCCATGAGTAGTGGAGTTGACCATATTCATTTATCACATGATCTCCTCAGTATACCAGGTTACACATTCAGTAATTCACAAGGTGTCCTCCTTGTTGACAAATTAGCTGAAACAGTGTGGGGAGGTAACTCGTCATCTCGGTTCGAGTGTTGACGGAGCCAACAGTTATTCTGATTGGTAGGTCTAGCAAAAGCCTGTATCACTGGGGCCCATAAATGAGAGGCCTGTCCATCATTGTGAGATAATCTGTGAATACAAGAAAAAGAGAGAGATACAACATTAACAATTCCTCCTCCCTTCCCCTATCTTCCTGGAACTTGAGGTGAGAGTTGCCCAGGTATAGCCAACCAGGCTCTCTATCCTAGTCTTGAGGCAGTGACCTCTGTGGGAACCCAGATCTTTTGTCAGGAACAGGTGTATACAAAAGAAACACATTTTACAGAACAGACAGTTTGATCAAACATACCACACAAATGTGAAATGCCCTTGCAGGGAGCTGCTCTACTGAGACCCAGACTGCTTGCCTGAGATACATAGATCAGGATGGGGTTGTCTTGTCCCTCCCATCATCTGTTTAAGCCTGTCCATCGAAGTGCTCAATCGCCCCTATGGCTTGAGGGTGATATAGAGCGTGAAGAGTTCATTCAAGGTCCAGTGGAAGTGTCTGTACAGGATAAGAGGCGCCAATATGATTTACCTACTGAGAATGCCCTGGCCTATTGGCTCAAGAATTTGTCCCTTGGCAGGTTTTAGACTTGGCCACGGTCTTAGAGGCAGGTCAGCTTTTCTGTGCTGTCTGGCATTTTCTGATGACAGTGGCAGTCCATGCATATAGGCCCAGTCTCTGATAGTATATGAAACTCCACAGGCTGTCCTTTGTTCAATCCAAGAGGTGATCAGTTGCACATCTGTTTGTGCTGGAGCAGAGGATGCTTCAGCCTTTGCAGTCAGTTGGCAGGAGTGGTCTACTCATTGGTTGTTTTCACCTCTCAGCATAGGAGCCTTTCTGGCAATCATCCACACAAGTGACAAAAGTTTATCGGAGCAGAGCTGTTTTTTTTTTACACTTATCTATTGCCTATTTAGTATTTCTCCACCACCCCTCCCATCCCTGGTAACCAAGAAAGATTGTTACTTTTTGTGTGTGAACTTTTTCATGGGTTTTTACAGTAGAGGTCTCATACAATATTTGTCCTTTTGTGATTGACTTATTTCACTCAGCATAATGTCCTCCAGTTTCATCCATGTTATGAGATGGTTCACAGATTCATTGTTGTTCTTTCTCGTTGCATAGTACTCCATTGTGTGTATGTACCATAGTTTGTTTATCCATTCATCCGCTGATGGGCATCTAGGTTGTTTCCATCGTTTTGCTATTGTGAACAATGCTGCCATGAACACAGGTGTGGATATGTCTATTCAAGTGATGACTCTTATTTCTCTAGGGTATATTCCTAGGAGTGGGATTGCTGGATCGTATGGTATGTCTATTTTTAGCTTTCTGAGGAAGCGCCATATGATTTTCCAAAACGGTTGTATCATTTTGCATTCCCACCAGCAATGTATAAGAGTTCCGATCTCCCAACAGCCCCTCCAACGTTTGTTATCTTCAGTGTTTTTGATTCGTGCCAGTAATGCCGGGGTAAGATGGTATCTCATTGTGGTTTTAATTTGCATTTCACTAATGGATAGTGATCACGAGCATTTCCTCATGTGTCTGTTGGCTGCTTGAATGTCTTCTTTGGTGAAGTGTCTGTTCATTTCCTTTGCCCATTTTTAAATAGGATTATTTGTCTTTTTGTTGTAGAGGTGTTGGATTTTCTTGTAGATTATAGAGACCAGACCTTTGTCTGACTTGTACTATCCAAAAACTTTTTCCCAGTCTATAGGTTCTCTTTTGACTCTTTTGGTGAAGTCTTTTGAAGAGCATAGGTGTTTGATTTTTAGAAGATCCCAGTTACTAGTTTATCTTCTGAGGTTTGTGTGTGGATAGTTATGATTTGTATCTTGTTAATGCCGTGTGTTAAGGCCTGTAGTGTTGGTCCTATTTTTTCTTCTATGAACTTTATACTTTTAGGCTTTATATCTAGGTCTTTGATCCATTTTGAATTATTTTTTCTATATGGCATGAGGCATGGGTCCTGTTTCATTTGTTTGCAGATGAATATGCAGTTTTGCCAGCATCATTTGTTAAAAAGACTGTCTTTTCCCCATTTGATGGATTTTGGGGCCTTGTCGAAGATCAGGTGACCGTAGGTGGATGGATTTACATCTGGGTTCTCAATTCTGTTCCATTGGTCAATGTATCTGTCGTTGTACCAGTACCAGGCTGTTTTGACTACCGTAGCTGTATAGTAGCTTCTGAGGTCAGGTAGTGTGAGTCCTCCAACTTTATTCTTCTTCTTCAGTAGTACTTTACATATTCGGGGCTTCTTCCCTTTCCGTATAAAGTTAGTGATTAGTTTTTCCATCTCTTTGAAGAATATTGTTGGTATTTGGATCAGGATTGCATCGTATTTGTAAATTGCTTTGGGTAGAATGGTCATTTTCACAACATTGAGTCCACCTATCCATGAGCATGGTATGTTTTTTCATTTATGTAGATCCCTTTGGGTTTCTTGCAGTAGTGTTTTGTAGTTTTCTTTGTATAGGTCTTTTACATTCCTGGTTAGATTTATTCCTAAGTATTTTATTTTTTTAGGGGATATTATAAATGGTATTGTTTTCCTGATTTCCTTTTCACCATTCTCCTTATTGGTGTATAGGAATCCAGTTGATTTTTGTATGTTTATCTTGTATCCTGCTACTCTGCTGAATCTTTCTATTAGTTCCAGTAGATTTCTCATGGAGTCTTTAGGGTTTTCTATGTATACTATCATGTCATCCGCAAACAGGAAGAGTTTAACTTCTTCATTACCAATTTGGATGCCCTTTATTTCTTTTTCTTGCCTTATTGCTCTAGCTAGAACTTCCATCACAGTGTTAAATAGGAGTGGTGATAAAGGGCATCCTTGTCTTGTTCCTGTTTTCAAGGGGAATGTTTTCAGCCTGTCTCCATTAAGAACGATGTTGGCTGTTGGTTTTGCATAGATGCCCTTTATTATGTTGGGAAATTTCACCTCTATACCAATTTTATTGAGAGTTTTTATCAGGAATGGGTGTTGGACTTTGTCAAATGCTTTTTCTGCATCAATTGAGATGATCATGTCATTCTTTTCTTTCCTTTTACTTATGTGGTGGATTACGTTGATTGATTTTCTACTGTTGTACCATCCTTGCATACCTGGTATGAATCCTACTTGGTTGTGGTGTATTATTTTTTTGGTATGATCCTGAGTTCTATTAGCTAGAATTTTGTTGAGAATTTTTGCATGTATATTCATGAGAGATATTGGTCTGTAATTTTCTTTTTTTGTGGGATCTCTGCCTTGTTTTGGTATTAGCGTTATGCTGGCTTGATAGAATGAATTTGGAAGTGTTGCTTCCTTTTCTTTTCTGAAATAGCTTGATTAGTACTAGTACAGGCTTTTCTTTGAATGTTTTGTAGAATTCTTCGGTGAAGCCCTTTGGGCCAGGGCTTTTTTTTTTTTTTTTTTTTGGTTGGCATTGGGAGTTTCTTTTTTATTACCTTTTCAATTTCTTTTCTTGTTATGGGTGTGTTCAGGTTTTCAATATCATCTTGTTGTCATTCGGGTAGGCCGTGTGTTTCTAGACATTTATCCATTTCCTCTAGGTTTTCAAATTTGTTGGAGCATAGTTTTTCATAATATTCTGTTGTGATCCTTTTTATTTCAGTTGGGTCTGCTGTAATGTCGCCCATTTCCTTTCTTATGTGGGTTATTTGCGTCCTCTCCTGTTTTTCTTTTGTCAGTCTGGCCAGTGGTTTGTCGATTTTGTTGATTCTTTCAAAGAACCAACTTTTGGTTTGGTTGATTCTTTCTATTGTTTTTCTGTTCTCTACTTCATTTATTTCTGCTCTGATCTTTATTATTTCCTTTCTTCTGGTGGCTGTGGGCTTTTTTTGCTGTTCTCTTTCTATTTGTTTGAGTTCTGTAGTTAATGTTTTGATTTTGTCCCTTTCTTCTTTTTTGATATGTGCATCTATTGCTATAAATTGTCCTCTGAGGACAGCCTTTGCTGTGTCCCAAAGGTTTTGGTATGATGTGTTTTCATTCTCATTTGATTCTAGGAATTTTTTGACTCCATCTCTGATTTCTTCTATTATCTACTGATGTGTAAGCAGGGTATTATTCACTTTCCATGTAGTTGATTTTTTTTCCATGCTCTTTTTAGTGTTAATTTCCACCTTGATGGCATTGTGGTCAGAGAAGATACTTTGAAGTATCTCAGCGTTTTGGCTCTTGTTGAGGATTGCTCTGTGGCCTAAGATGTGGTCTACTCTGGAAAAGATGTTTATTATGGTTATGTCTTCATGATGGATCGTCCCCTTAATCTAGTATCCTCTTTGTGTTTTATGGTGGATTTTTTTTTAAAGTCTGTTTTATCTGATATTAGTATTGCCACTCCTGCTCTTTTTTGGTTGTAGTTAGCTTGATATTTTTTTTCCAACCTTTGACTTTTAATAAATTCACATCTTTGTTTCTAAGGTGTGTCTCTTGTAGACGGCATATTGTTGGATCCTGTTTTCTTATCCATTCTGTCACTCTCCGTCTCTTTCTGGGTGCTTTGTGTCCATTTACATTCAGTGAAATTATTCATAGATGTGAGTTTGTTGCTGTCACTTTGTAGTGCTTTTTTTTGTGGTGCTGACGTTTTCTTTGTTCTTACTCTCCTGTGCTGAGTTACTTTTGTTTGTGGATTTTTTTTTCATTTCTGTTGTTTTTGCAGATTTTGTTTTTGCTGAGACTTTATGTTTTTCCTCTTTATTTTTATGAGTGTGTTTGTTGACTTTCTTTGTGGTTAGCATGAAATTTACCCTTATGTTTCTAAGTTTGAAGCAGTGTATTAATACTTGATATCACCTTGCCTTCCTCTCCATTAGAAGGTTCTATACCTATACTGTTTATTCTGTCTTTATTGTTCTGATGTTGTTGTCATTTACTGATTAACTGCTCTGATTCCCCGTTGTATTTCTTTTGGTTTTGGGTAGTCTTTGAGAGTTCATTTCCTAGATTCATATCTGGCTGGTACAATCCTGTGTCATAGATTCCGTCTGTGAGCTGAAGTTGTTTATTCTCAGATCAAAGAAGTCCCTTTAATAATTTTTGTAAGTTTGGTTTGGTTTTTGCATAGTCCCTTAATTTCTGTTTATCTGGATATATCCTAATTTCACCATTATATTTGAATGAGGGTTTTGCAGGATATATTATTCTTGGCTGGCAATTTTTTTCTTTCAAGGTTTTATATATGTCATCCCTTTGCCTTCTTGCCTGCATGGTTTCTGCCGAATAATCTGAGCTTAGTCTTATTTTTTCTCCTATGTATGTGACTTCTTATTTTTCATGAGCTGCTCTCAGGATTCTTTGTTTGTCTTTGGTTTTGGCGAGTGTGATTATGATACGCCTTGGTGATTTTGTTTTGGGGTCTATCCTATATGGGATTCGTTGACCTTCTTGAATGGCCAGCTTTTCATCTTTCATGCAATTGGGGAAGTTTTCTGTCAGCAGTTCTTGAATGATCCTCTCTGTGTTTTCTGTTTTCGCCCCCTTTTCTGGAATTCCAATCCCTAACAAATTTTTGCTTTTGATTGTATCCCACATAACTCTCAGTGTCATTTCATTTTTATTTGTTGTTGTTTCTGAGTTTTCCTCAGAGGTGTATCCAAGTGTTTGTCTTCAATTCCACTGATCCTGTCTTCCGTCGTTTCAAATTTGCTTCTCAGCCCTTCTATGACACTGTTCAGATCTAAAATCTTGTTGTTTTATCTTTGGGATTTCCAATTGTTGTTTTTGTATAATTTCTATCTGTGAATTTATTTTGGCATTTTGTTCCTGCATTATTTTCCTTAATTCTTGTAATTTTTTTCTCTGTATTTTCCATGAATTTGTTTGCCTTTTCTATGAATTTGTCTATTTTTTCCTCATTTTTGTCTGCTTTTTATTTCAACTCTTGGATAATTTTGAGGATTAGAGATATAAATTCCCTGTCATGTAGTTCTTATGCCTTTTCTTCCACTGGCAAGTCATCTGGTGTTTTAGTTTGGATGTCTACTGGAACCATCCTGTCCTGTTTTTGTAAGTGTTTTGATACTGTCTGTTGTCTTCAGGGCATTCAGTAGTTATTTTTCTCATTTATTTATTGTAGCTTTGTTTGTTTCATCCTTTTTTTTTTAATTTGGCTATGTCTGAGCAGGCAGGCTGTGTGTTCTTTGTTGTTTGCTCATCTGTGGTCACGATACTTTTCACCTTCTTCTCCAGTTGGCAGGGTCAGTCGCTCAGATATGGTACAGCAGTGCAAGTCTAGCTGAAGGGGGATTACTGGGATGGGTTTTTTGTGGGACTTACTACAGCCACCAGGGCGGGTTAGTAATCAGTGCAAGGCAGGTTCCAGTGGGCCACACCTGTGCTGTTTGGTGGTGTGATGTTAAACGCACGGTGCAGGTAGGCAGGATGTAGCGTGGAGATTGTTATGTGTGGAGCTAAGATGGATATGGGAGAGAGGAGAGAGAAACAGGAGCCAAAGACATACAAACAAAGAAAAAAGAGTGCTAGGGGAGCTTGCCTTTGGAATGGAGAGATGAGAGTCTATGAAATGGAGAAAAACAAAAAGGGGAAGAAGAAAAAAAAAAAGGAAAGAATAAGTAAATAAAAATGAAAAAGGAAAAAGAATAGCAAAGCTCTCAGGGATCCCACCGGTGTGGCTATGGGGAAGTTGTTCTCAGTTGTTGCTGTTCAGCCTGGCTAGAAGGCATAGAGGCATTCAGCTCCAGGTATTCAGGGAACAGAAAGAGAAGGAAGATATAGAGAGATGAGAAACTGAGAATGAAGAAAGACAAAAAGGGGAAAAGAAAACAAAACAATTAAAAAAAAAGAAAAGCCCCAAAAAACAGAGGAAAAAAGAAATGTCCTCAGGGATCCCTCTGCGTATTTGTGCAAGCCAAGGGGGTATTTTCCAAGCCGCCCAGCACTGCTCAGCCAGAATGGGCTCCCAACTCAAGAAAAGAAAAGAAAACAAACAAACAATTCAAAAGAAACAAACAAAAGCCCCAGGATCCCACCAGCGTGGCAGTCCAGACCAGGAAGCAGTTCTACACTTGAACAGAGCTCCGCAGCTCCTCAGGAAGAAGCAAAGATGGTGCATGGAGCCAGGTATTTGAGAAAAAGGAGGGGGAGGTAGCGAGAGGTAAGGAAGAAACCAAAAGAAGTGGAAAAAAAGAAACACTAGCAGCCAAGAAATGGCACCCAGAGAGCAAGCTAGTGCGGGCGGGTGGAATCCAAGCAGCCGGTGCTTCCCAGACTAGACTGTGGCTGCGGGAAGCAGAGGTGGCCGAGTCGGGGTGAGAAATGGTGGGGGGTGGGAAAGCGTATATCGCAAATTTCTGGTTGTTTTGTCTGCCACTGGAAGTTCCATGAAGCTGCTTTCTCGTACTCCCTGTTTGCTGGTCTCCGATAGGAGTCCAAGATGGCAGATCCACGCTGCGTTAGCTGATAGGTGACCTCTGCATGAATCTCTCCTCACTCTCCATTCTCTGTCAGTTTTCTGAATCCATTTGGTGCTTGACTTAGTTCATTATCTCTTCATTTGATGTTTTAGGGTTTCAGGATTGCTGTTTTCTCTGATAGGCTCAGTTTTTCAGATGTTTGCTGTGGAGGGACGGCGTGGTGCTTCTGCCTAGAGTGCCATTTTGCCAGAAGTCTGTAATTTTGTTTTTTGTGATGTGTTTGCCTGGCTTTGGTATTAGAGTAATTCTAGCTTCATAGAATGAATTAGAGATATTCCTTCCTTTTCTGTATTCTGGAATAGTTTGATTAGAAATGTTGTCAGCTCTTCCCTGAATGTTTTTTAGACTTCTCCAGTGAAGTCATCTGGGCTGGGGTTTTTTTTGTTGGGAGATTTTTTGTTTTTTTTAGGACATCTTCAGTTTCTTCTTTTATTATGGTTCTATTTAGATTTTCTACCTCTATTTGTGTTAGGTTAGGTTGATAGGATGTTTCTAGAAATTTGTCTATTCTAGGTTTTTAAATTTTTTGGAGTACAATTTTTCATAATACTCTATTATAATCCTCTTTATCTCAGTTGGTTCTATTGTATTATTTTGGTTATTTGCATCTTCTCATTGTTTTTCCTTCTTAATTTGGCCAGTGGTTTGTCAATTTTATAGGCCTTCTCAAAGAACCAGCTTCTAGTCTTTATTGATTATATAGTGTATTTTAAAGCAAATGTGAAATGACATTTTCTTCATGTATGTGACTTGATTGCAGTTGAAATAAAAAATGAGAGTATGAATGGTAAATAGAAATAACTCACTCTGCATTTTTAACAGCCATCGTTTTGTGTGTCACATAGCAATCGTAATTGTGACACAAAGTTGGCTCCAAGTACTCCCTAACCTCTTCACTCTAGTTTATTTTTCTCCATAACATTTGTCAGTAACACATGCACGCATATGCACACACACATACACACACACTCAAGCACACTATTCATTTCTTGCATTTATTTTCCCAGTGGCATATTTGAAGAAAGGAAATTTGTCCATTTTATTCACTGCTATTTCCCTGGAACATAAAATGATTCCTGGCACATAATATAAACTCAGTAATTGAATTAATAAGTAAATGAATGAATAATAATAAAAAAAGAATCTGTTGCCCTTGAGTCTATTCCAATTCATAGTGACCCTATAGGACAGAGTAGAACTTCCCCATAAAGTTTCCAAGACTGTAAATCTTTATAGAAGCAGACTGCCACATCTTTCTTCCTTGGTGCGGCTGAGTTTGAACCGCCAACCTTTCAGTTAGCAGCTGAGCACTTAACCACTGCACCACTAGGGCTCCTTAATGAATGAATGCTACAGTATATGTAAGAGGGTATATATTGAAAAACCAAAAACCAAACCCGTTGCCGTCGAGTTGATTCTGACTCTGTGACCCTATTAGGGTAGAACTGCCCCATAGGCTTTCCGAGGAGCAGCTGATGGATTAGAACTGCCGACTTTTTTGTTAGCAGCCTTGGCTCTTAACCATTGGACTACCTAAATTAAAACTTAAATTGTTGTTCACAGTAGTAAAAAATGATTTGTTAATACAGCCTTATTAATGAAAGTATTAGAGTCTGGAAGCCAACTAAAACTCTTGAGAAGAAAACAGAAATGTGCCTAAAGTCTAGAGATAGATCAATATTACACACATTATGAAGAAAAATTATTCTAAAACCTACAGTGAAATATGCTTGAAATCTACTATTTGTAAAATAGTAGGATAGTTTGTTAAATAGTTGGTTCATATAACTTCACTTGGAAGGAAAAAGTGGTGATCCTTAAGAACACAAATGCACTAAAAACAGGCTTTATCAAGGTAACTTAATTTTCTTTCTGGAGGAGTCACTAGAGAAATGCTTTAATTAATGTCAGTTTCAGCAAGACATTTGGCAAAGTCATTTACAAATAGCCTTACAGACAAATGAAGAAATAATCAAGCCCCAGAACTGTTGAATAATGGATCAATGTCTACTTTAATGGAATTCTCCAGCGTATGTTACTGAGCTCTACTCATAGAAATATGTTTTTGTTTGATGAATACAGTTGATAAAGATGTAAAATGTATTTTTGTTAAAATCAATATAAATTCAAATATGGAACATATAAATAATTCAATAAAATAATTTAATGACTGCCTAAGATGAGGATTTAGTTTGATATTCTTGGTAAAGAGCTCATGAACTGAGAGAGGTTAAACAGCATATCTAAGTATGCTATGACCAAATATGTTGAGAGGAGAAAATTATTTATGCCTGGGAGAATGATTCAGAAAGAATGTAGTAGTTGATCTGTGACTGATGGAAGGGTAGGGCTTTATAAGCAGGGACTGGAATGAAGGCTGTTGCAGGTGGAGGAAACTGAATGAGCAAAAGCACAGAGGTGAGAAATTGTGACACATATTAACAAATTACTTGAATATGACAACCAAGGATCAAATTAAGTGACTTTTGAATGCTGCTTTATGGAGTTTGGGCTTTATTTGTGAAACAGTGGCATTGAAAGTAATTGAGCATGAAGATTATTCTTTCAGCAGGATGAAAGATGTATTGGATTAGTGAGAGACCTCACAAGAAACACAGTAGTTCCCATAAAAGGTAATGTGATTCCAAGCTGTGACATTAGTGATGGATGAGATGGATGTGAGAAAAATTGTAGGGATCAAGTCATTAGAACTATAATATTTATGCATGGGGAATTCATTCATTTAATAAATATTTATTAATTGGCAGGTACTGGAGATAAAATAGTGAATAAATTCAGGCAAAAATCCCTCTTCTCAGAGAGCTTATTTCTGGTGGGAAGAGACAGAAAATGAACAAGAATCACAAATATAATGTATAACAATTTAGATGATAATAAATGCTCTGGAGAGACACAAAGCAGTATAGGAGAAAGAGGGAAGGTGTGGGTGGATTTTATATAAGGTAATAGGCAACGCCTCACTGAAAGTGATATTGGAGTGAAGACCGGAGGAGGTGAGGGAGCCAGCCCGACGGGGACAATTTTTCCTGGTAGAAGGAATAGCATGAACAAAGGTCCTAAGGCAGAAGCATGTTGGAAGAACATCAGTAGGGCAGGGGTTATTGAGTGAGTGAGTAGGAGGTGAGGTCAGAGGTACTTAAGTGCCACCTCCTGGAGGAACTTCTAGATCAGCTTAAGGGCTTTGGTTTTTACTCAGAGGGAGATAGAAGCCTTTATAGGACTTTGATCAGAGAATTTTTTATAGTCTTACTCGTGTTTTAACAGGATTGCTCTTGATACTGGGTGGTAAATAAATGGAAAAGAGCAAAGTGGAAGTAGGGAGACTAGTTAGATTAGTAGGATAAGCACCTGAGAACCGGAAAACATTATCCTGGCAGTTTAAGTTGAAGTGAACGATTAAGTTGACTGGTGAATTTAATAGAGAAATCAGAAAGAATAACAGATTTATGGTAACAATAATAATGTTAGTGTTGGGTCATACTGGATTTTAAGTATAAATACTTTTTTCAAGTGGAGGCTTAGTAATTTTGATTTACGAGTCATTTGCACACAGAGTTTATCAACTGATACAAGACAATTTTTTGAAAAATGTTTGGAAACCCATTGAAACTTCAAATTAATTAAAAGAGGAACATTGGGGTAAGTAATGGTAACTGTACTTAAGTTGGTTGAAAACTGCCAGATGACCAATTAGATTTATTCTTCTGCTCGTCTCACTTTCCTGACAAGTGATCCCGGGCCCTGGACTCAGACCAAGGTGGTGTGGTATCCTGGGACCTAGGACAAGTTTGGGTCTCAGCATGACTCAGAAGTTCAGGGTGAGCACCTTAGATCTAAATGAGACCAGGAAGAGAGACTCTGGATACACAAGCAAAAATATGGTGTCTAAGAAGACTTGACTTGGGAGAAGATTTGAAGCAAAAGGTGAGCAGCAGACATGCTAGAGGTAATTCATCTACCAATTAGTGGACAGACTCAGTGGCTTTTTATAGCCTTTTGGTGACTGTTGGATTTTAATGTCATCAGAAAGTTAAAAGACACAGCCAGTAGAAAGCATAGAAGAGAGTGTTAAAGCCAAACAAGATGATTTATAATAAAGGTTCAGTTATCTATTAAGAAGAATATGTTTGCCAAAAATGGAATGTGTTGGCTTTGTAAAGCATTAGAAATCACTGTTCAACTAGAGTGGAGATTCAGGCAGGGATAAGGGAATAGAGTTAATAACCTCTACATTATTCTCCAAATCTAAAAATAATGTGACTATGAGAGCAGTACTTCTTTTGAGCACAAAGATGATAGCTACCTGCTGCCTTTTATGATTTTTCGCTTTATTTATTTATTTATAACTTTCCCATAGCTGTAGACAGGAGAAACTAAAAGACTGCTGCTTATTTGTTGGGTACTACCCATGCAGAGAACTTTACCATGAAGGCATCATCATACTATATTTCAGTCTGACTTTTTAGGAATAAAATAGACTTAAGAATGTGAATCTCAGCATAACCTTGTAATTCATTCCATAAATTTATGTACCAGTACAGAACTTGAATTGACTTAGTCGTGGTATGAAGAATCCTTTTGAATAGGGCTTCTATTGATTGAAAATACAGATCTTGTCAGAAAGAATAAATTTATTCAGGAAACATGTCCTATGATACTATTTCAGACAGGCTTGTCAGGACCTTCAGAGAATTGTGGAAACTGAGAATGGCAATACCCTACTGGAGACAATCTGAGAAACAATTAATAAGCTACATATCCCTCATTTCTTTATCACTAAATAGTCTTAATAATTTTATTTCTGCTGGAAAAATATCTTAAAAATGACTACTGGGACATGTAGAGCTTGCAAAGTGGCACTAGAGAGCTGCTTTTTTTTTTTTCCTAATAAGTTGAACAAAGAAATACTTATTAAATCTCCTCTCTAAGGAACTGTAGTATATGTGTTTATGTGTAGCCTGGGGTTTCTGGTACTTGAGAACTCACCCTTGCCCTCTAGGAAATTGCTATTTTGTAAAGGAGGTAAAAATGCATATAATAATCATAACACAAGGCACATATGCAATGTGTGATATGAGTGGTATACGATGCTGTACAAAATCTTACTTGCATTCACCTACATCAGGGGATTTAAAAAAAGAAATTAAGACACCTAGGCCTTATCCAGTCTAGAGCCATGGAGTCAGAAACTCTGGAGATAGGATTTAGGAATGTGTATTTTTTTTTTTTTTCCGTCTGTAATTTTATTTTATTTATTTATTTATTTTTTTATATATTTTATTGTACTTCAGGTGAAAGCTTACAGAGCAAATAGTTTCTCATGAAATAGTAGTACACATGTTGTTCTATGACATTGGTTAACAACCCCACAACGTATTAAGCCTCTAAATTCTCAACCTTTTTTTTTTTGATGAAAATTACAGATGGCCAAAGATACACCATTTCAAAAATTTCTACATTCACAGTTCAGTGACATTGACTACGCTCTTCCAACTGTGCTGTTATTCTCCCTTAAGATGAAGGCTTACAGAACAAAATAGTTTTTCATTTAACAGTTACTACACATGTTGTCCTATGACAATGGTTAACAATCTCACAGCACATCAAGAATATCCTTACTCCACCTCGTGTTCCCTATCACCAGGGGGCTTCCTTGTCCCCTTCTGTCTTCTGGACCTTGTCAGTGGACTATTGTACCTCTTTAGTCTCATTTGTTTATTTATTTATTTTATTTTATTTTATTTTATTTAAACACCATTTCAAAACTTTTTACTTACACATTTAAGTGATATTGACTATGCTCTTCCAATTGTGCTGCCATTCTCGCCCAAGATGAAGGCTTACAGGACAAAACAGCCTCCCATTTAATAGTTACTACAAATGTTGCCCTATAGCAGTGGTCAACAGTCTCACAATACATCGACAGTGTCCTTATTCAATTTGTGTTCCTTATCATCAGTTTCCTACTCTCCCTCTGCCTTCTGGCCCTTGTCACCGGACTCCTGTACCTCGTTAGTCCCATTTAGTTTTACTGGGCTGTCGATTCCCAGGCTTAACATCGAACCTCGAAGGTAACTTCACCTCTGAGCTGAAAGGGTGTCTGGGGGCCACACTCTCAAGGTTTCTCTAGTATTCTTTAGGCCAGTAAATCTGGTCTTCTTTTTTTTTTTTTTTTTGGAGTTAAAATTATGCTCTACATCCTACTCCAGCTCTGCCCAGAACCCTCTGTTGTGATCCTGGTCAGAGGAGTCATTGGTGGTAGCCAGGCACCATCCAGCTGTACTGGGCTCAGTCCCGTGGAGGCCTTGGTAGCCGTGGACCATTAGTCCTTCAGACTAATCTTTTCCTTGTATCCTGTTCTCTTAGTTCTCCCTTGTTCCCGAAGGGATGAGATCAGTGGAGTATCTTAGACGGCCGCTCATAGGCTTTTAAGACCCCAGACACTACTCACCAAGGTAGAATGTAGAGCATTATCTGTATAAGTAGTGTCATGCCAGTTGAGCTAGATGTTCCCCGAGATCATGGTCCCCAGAGCCCTCCGTCCAACAACTCAGTCCCTAGGGGGGTAGGAATGTGTATTTTTAAAACTCATTTGGTATTAGATGTGGCACCCCAAATTTATGCAAAACTACTACAGTAATTCCCAAGAGGGAGATCCCTTCCAGTGAGTTCAGTCGTTCTCAATCTTGGCTCTGTGTTGGAGTTAGTTAGAAGGCTTTGCTGATGCTTGGAGCTTACCCCAGAGATTCTGATGTAATTGTCCAGACAGCAACCTAAGCATTGGGATTTTTAACAGTCAGATATAGCAGCTAATGTGTTTGAAAAGTTACAGCCTATTTATAAGACCACTCTTGATGTCCATCCACTAGCCGTGGTGAACTACTTGCAGATTGCAAAATGATCATGAGATTACCATAATTAACAGTAACAGTCAACACTTACTTTGCACTTATTATATGCCCAAACCAAAAACCAAACCAGTTGCTCTCAAGCCAATTCTGACTCATGGCAACTCCATGTGTGTCCCAAGAACTAACAACTTTGTTGTTGTTAGGTTCTGTTGACTTGGTTCCAACTCACAGCTACCCTATGCGCATGAGAATGAAACACTGCCGGGTCCTATGCCATCCTCACAATTGTTGCTATGTTTAAGCCCACTGCTGAAGCCAATGTGTCAATCCATCTCATTGAGAGTCTTCCTCTTTTTTTGCTGACCCTGTACTTTATCAAGTATGATGTCCTTCTCTAGGAGCTAGTCTCTCCTGATAACATGTCCAAAGTATGTAAGACAAAGTCTTGTCATCCTCCCTTGTAAGGAACATTCTGGCTGTACTTCTTCTAAAACGTATTTGTTCATTTTTCTGGCAGTCTATGGTATGTTCACTATTCTTCGCCAGCACCATAATTCAAAGGCATGAATTCTTCTTCGGTCTTCCTTATTGTTGTCAAGCTTTCACATGCACATGAGGCGATTGAAAATAACATGACTTGCATCAGGCACACCTTAGTCCTCAAAATGACATCTTTGCATTTTAATATTTTAAAGTGATCTTTTGTGGAAGATTTGCCCAGTGCAATATGTCGTTTGATTTCTGAACTGCTGCTTCCATGGACACTGATTGTGGATCCAAGTATAATGACAACTTCAATATTATCTCTTCACAGATACTTTACAAGTATAATATTTGTTTAATCTTCATGAAAACATATGATCTCAGAGAACATCTAGCTCAATTGGCACAACATATTTTCTAAAGACACTGTTCTATATCCTACTTTGGGGATTAGCGTCTGGGGTCTTAAAAGCTTACAAGCTGCCTTCTAAGATACTACACTGGTCTCACCCCGTCTGGAGCAAGAGAGAATGAAGAAAACCAAAGACACAAGGGAAAGATTATTCCAGAGGACGAATGGACCACAAGTACCACAGCCTTCCCCAGACTGAGTCCAGCACAACTAGACGGTGCCTGGCTATCACCACGAACTGCTCTGACAGGGATCACAATAGAGGGTCCTGGACAGAGCTGGAGAAAAATGTAGAACAAAATTCTAACTCCCCCCCCCACCAAAAAAAAAAGGCCCAGACTTACTGGCCTGTCAGAGACTGGAGAAACCCCGAGAATATGGCCCCAGGAAACCCTTTTAACTCGGTACTGAGGTTCACCCTTCAGCCAGAGATTAGATATGCCTGTAAAACAAAATGAGACTAAATGGGCACGCCAGCCTAGGGGCAAGGACGAGAAAGCAGGAGGGGGCAGAAAAGCTGGTAACAGGGAACCCAAGGTTGAGAAGGGGAGAGTGTTGACATGTCCTAGGGATGGCAACCAATGTGAAAACAATGTGTGTATTAATTATTTAGTAAGAAACTAATTTGCTCTGTAAACCTTCATCTAAAATACAATTTAAAAAAATGAGGTGAATGCTGTCAGTATTCCCATTTTACAGATGAACAAAGTTAAGGTAGCTTGCCCAATGCCACACGACTAGTGACAAAATTGAGATTTGAACCCAAGCATTCTGGCTCTAGAGTGCATATGTTTAACACTATGTCGTCCACCTATGGTTATACTCTCTCATGCCTCGTGAACTCTGTCATATGTGTTCACATTGCCTTGAAACACATTTCTCCAACCTCTTGCATGATTTTTACCCACTTTTCAGGTCACAGCTCAAATGTCACCTCCTCCAGAATGTTTTCCCTAGTCTGAGAAGTGATGCTTCTATTGTACAAGTTTTCAAAGAAGATTTCGTTTGTTTTTGTTGTCCATATTAGTGCATGAACTCCTTGAGGGAAGAGACTGTGCCATATAGATTTTTGTATTCTCAGTAGCTGCCTTAACAGTGCCTGGAATATAGCAGCCCCTCAGTACTTAATGAATAAATTCATGATAAAATGGTGAGTTCATCACTGAGTATGAGAAAGCAAAGGTAAATTTTGGTGTTATAAATAAATTATATTAATTGAATTGGTTGGCTAAGAAATAAAGCCAAAAAATGTATCAGAAGCCACTGTAAAGGTTTTTGAATTCCTGACTGAGGTGTTTGGATTCAGTTTGAAGATAGTAGGGAATTATTGAAGATTTTAATTAAGGGAGTCACATGTTGCTTCTTGTTTTGACCAGCAGGATTTAGGTAAACCCAGTGGGACCACCTGGGAGAACCTGTAAACAAGTCTTAGCATCCCAAACCACCCTGGATACAATGTTATCTTTATCCAGGGAGGTCTACCTTGATCTAACCACAGACAAATCTATGTGAGAAAAGAAGTAAGGAAAATGTAAGAGGTGAAGGAGTGATGCTAAACCCAGATGCACCAAGTGAGATAAATTCATAAAGTGGAAAATGAGTTATAAATGCAGCAGCCATAAAGATAGGGCAGATGTTGCAAGGAATAATAAGAGAAGTTCAGGATGAAGGCCAGAAAGCATGGAAGGGAAACAAAGATCCATTTTTAGATGATGCTTGTTGAAGTGAAAGAGGGACATCCTGGAGTTTTAAAAAGAACCTGGAAATCCAGGTAACAATGAAGGGAGTAGGTTTCCTGAGGTGAACCTGCAATAGGTATAGAGTTAAGTGTTGGCCAACAATGGCTCATGATATTTATATTTTTGAATTTGAGCAAAATCAAAACAATATTTCATGATGTGAAAATTATATAAAATCAAATGTAAGTGACCACAAATAAAGTTTTATTGGAATATAGCCATACTCATCCATAGACTTAAATTGTCTGTGATGCTTTTGATCATGCTACAATGGCAAAGATAAATTATGACACGGACTCATATGGGCTGCAAAGCCTAAAATATTAACTCACTACCCTTTCTAGAAAATGTTTGCTGAGAATGGAAAAGTTAAAGCATAGGGATTTATTAGAAATCTTACATAGAATATTACAATAGCCTCTGAATGAAGTAATAAATGTATTTTATTATGCAGACCTTTTAAGGTGGATCTGTCAAAGTTATTGTCATGTCAGGGTATAAACAGCAGTGGGTGTAGGGCACAACTGAAGAGTTGAGAGTGGGGTGTTCTGTCAAGGCTGGGAGCTCTGCATAGAGTAGACATTTGGGTAAGTTTCATCTAGAGAAGGCCTAGGAAGCCAAATCTAGCAGAGCTGTGGGACTAAAAGTAGAGAATGCTTTAGAATGGAAACATCTTCTCTACATTAAGGTAGAGACAAGAGTGAGGCAAAATTAACAAGACTTAAAGGAGGACATGAAATCCCTGAGTGGTACAAATGGTTAATGCCCTCAGCTGCTAACTGAAAGGTTGAAAGTTTGAGTAACTCGCAGAGCCACGTTGGAAGAAAGGGCTGGCAGTCTATTTCCAAAAAAATCAGACATTGAAAAACTTATGGAACACGGTTCTACTTTGACACACATGGGGTTGCCATGAGTCAGAATCAACTCGACAGTAACTGGTTTCTAATTAAAGGAGACTATGGGAATTAATTTCTTGAACACAGTAGGCACTTAATAAATAATTACTAAATTGACTTGACTAACACTGACAGCATTCACGCAATTTTGAAATCCAGGGAGACAGTGGAGAATAAGGAATCAAGAACCTAGAAAGGTTGTGCAAGGGCCAAAAGATCCCGATCCGTCTGGGTTGGGTTACTTTTTGCAGTAATCAGGGCTTTCATACTGATTGCCCACATGGATAGATCTGTCTTTGATTAGAGCAAGGTAAATCTCCCTAGATAGAGATGAAATTGTATCCAGGATGGTCTAGGACATTAAGACTTGTTTACAGGTTCTCCCAGGTGTTCCCACTGGGTTTACCTAACTTCTGCTGGCCAAAACAAGATGCATCATGTGACTTCATTAATTCCCTATGCAACTTGGGTTTCTAAGATACTCCAGTGCATTTCCACATATGTTATTTTATTAGATCTTTTACACAAATCAGGTATTGTAGATGGGGCAGACATTATACCTTTCATTTACACTTAACCACAACAAAGGATCATGAGGTGAAGTATTTCTTCAGAGGCATATTTATCATGTAGCTAATCTAATAAAGTTTAAGCTTCAGAGTCTCCCATTTTCATGGACCTTCCAAGGTCCTGTATCTTAAAGAGAGCCACATATAATTTCTGTACCAACAAAATCTTGATCTGCCCTTTTGTTGCGCCTAACCTAACCTAGATGGAAGTGGATGGGGCTGGAACTTCAAAGCTTGTGTTCTATTACATTACCCTGTCCACTGGTTGCCTTTTGTGTTTTTCATGGGTAGGTAGTAACCATTTCCTATGGAACTCACCCTATAGATGAGATGACAAAATTCTAAACAACCAGCAAGTGGAAAAAGCATGTGGACAGAAGAGGCAGCAATTTCTGACATATTATTTGATGAACAGAAACAGATTAGGAAAACTACCTGAATCATTTAAGAGACACTGAATCAAGGACTGCAAAATTAACATTTCTTTAGAATGATATATGAATGGTTAAAACTACATTTCCAGATTCCTGCCTCGTGTTCCCAAACACATAATCATTATGAGGCTACTGAAAATAAATATTACTAATTAGAGAAAAAAATGTCGAGTTTCAACTTCCAAAGAAAGAAGATTTCTATTTCCTCTTTAAAATAATTTAGTCAGTACATCATTACAGAATGGCATAAAATATAACAAAACAGTCACTAAACTGATTTCAGTGACTTAAATAAGGAGAAGAATAAATGTTGACTTTGCAAATAGTTTTATCATTATGGACCAAAATGTATTTTATTTTTGAAAAACATCTTGAGTGTAACAACAGTTATAAAACAAACATGATAGGAATACTTCTTTTAATTAGTACTTCAGAAAGGTATTATTCTCAGAAAAATTAAATCTTTTTCTAATTTTTACCTGCTACTTATAATTTTATTTAGTCTATATTTATATGGAGTCTGCTTCCATAAAGATTACAGCCTTGGAAATCCTATGGGGCAGTTCTACTCTATTCTGTAGGGTTACTGTAAGTCGAAATTGACTTGACGGCAATGGTTTATACTTATATGGCAGTTACATTTTCTTTTTGTTTCTTTGTGTTTTTTTTCAAGAATGATATTTCATTATCAAATTTATAAGAGTCTTTATACACACACAGATGTATTTGTGTGCATGTGTGCATGTGTGTGTTTAAAGTTTCTTGCTTTCACTGTGCTAATTAGTTATTGTGGATACTACTTCTTCTTTTTTTCATGAATCTTTTCAAGAATAATGAGACCTTTACCTACTTCCATTGTCCTCTTCACCCTTTTTTTTTCTCTGAGAAATATTGAAGATGATTCTGCTTGGTTGTGTTTTTGAAAACATGAATCTAAATTGTGTATACTTACGTGATTCTAAGTAGTTTTAAATGAATGGGGCCAGCACATTTAATTTACTTTTCTCCCACAAAATGTTGCAGGTGAACTCTTAAAAAGCACCAAACCAGAGGTAGACGCTAGAAGAACCTGTATCAGAATGAGCTGGGTTGCTTTTTAAAAATGTAGGTTCTCATGTCCTAGCCTAAACCGAAACCCCTGTGGATGTAGACTGGGATATGCATTTGTAACATACTTCTCAAGTGGTTCTTACTCACATGAAAGTTTACGAACACAGGATCATATATAGCCTACCTTATTTAAGTCCTAGGAGTGTGGCAAATGTATTATGATATAGCCGCTAAGAATAAAAGAATATTCATCTATAGAGGGAACTTGGGAAATCTTAGCTTAAAAATGTCTACTAATTAAGATTCATGAATAGAAATGGTTTGTTTATAGAAGGATTTTGCCTGGGTCATTAATTTTTAGAAAGGTTTATAATCTTTCAGGAATTAGATTCATCTGGAAATTCACAAGGATTTGCCGACTGACACTACAATGAATAGCTGAGTTCTTGAGTGTGGTAAGAGACATTGACAAAACAGAATGGGTTTTCAGATAAATTGTAATGTTGGGGAAAAACTGTCCTGCAGGCATCTCTTTCCTTATAAAACACTTGAAAGTGATTTTTCTAATAACAGATCATTTACGCAGTTTTCAAGTCTATAATTATGTTAAATGGCATTCTAATTTTTTTTTAATTTCTCTATTTAAAAAAATAACTTATTTCCTAAGGGATGACAATAATGAAAAGTGTGATACTAGAAAATATAGCAAATGGCATGAATAAGGCACCATATAAAACTCAGTTTTGCAGTTTTTACTTGAGAAAGTTTTGATATGATATAATAAAAATATGATATTTTAATGTGAACTTTTATTTACTATCCTATGCAACTTAAACATATTTTATACTTAAAATATGATTTACTTAGTATTACTAACACTTTCTAATGCAAAAAAAAAAAAATTAAATATGACCCAGAGAACAGCCTCTAATACAATTTAATATTACTATTACCTGGCTATCGCCCTCCCTGTACCTTGATTATTTGGATGGATTCGATTATTGTTATTCTTATTTAGATAATAAGTGATACACTCACCCTCAATTTGACATTCTTATCTACCAGTAGGTGAAAAGCCCTTCTTCCATGGAAGTATGTTCATAGACCCTTCTATCACCATCCCATGACAGAAAGTAGAAACAGTGTCAAAGAGATGAGAGGAAGGGTCCTCCAGTTTGACCTCCTCCCTCAGTTTGTAGTTGTTTGTTCTTACACTTCTCATCACTTCTTGTTGGTGCTTGGCCTCTGTGTTACATAGAACCTTGTAATAATTGGAAACATGTCTAGATAGATCTGTGCTCCTGCTGTCTTAGTTAGGAGTATTGCTTAGCCTGGGACCCATCCTGTACAGACAGTTTTCTATCAATAGTGTAAATGAATATAAAAATGGTAGAAGAGTTTTAGTACAGTGGTTAAAAACTTAGCCTCTCAATTTAGATATAAACCTCAGCCTGCAAATTGGCATTCACATTTACTTGCTGTGTGATCTTGGACAACTCATTCAACCTCTCTAAGTTTTGATTTCCTGTCTGTTAAATTGGAATACTAAAAGTCCTCTAATTCTTTACTCATAGGTTTATTGTGAGAAATGATCAATATAAAACATTTAGCATGGCATATTACACATAGTACGTGCTATTTTAACTGCTATGATCATCATAGCAACTTTTGTGACTAATACCTTTGATTCTTCTAGATAAATTACAGGCTTCTAACAGGAAAATTGAAGAAGTATTATAAGGGCAAAAGGGATATATATGATCACTATCCCCACCTGTTGCATTTTTCAAAGATAAGAAATTGCAAGAGGTTAGCAATTTATTCATACAATTAAAAAAAAAAATACTAGCATGGGCTGGAACCACCACCGATCTATCAGTTTGTCATATTGTGGTGACTTGTGTGTTGCTGTGATGCTGGATGCTATGCCACCGGTATTTCAAATATCAGCAGAGTCACCCATGGTAGACAGGTTTCAGTGGAGCTTTCAGACTAAGATAGACTAGGAAAAAAGGCTTGTCAATCTACTTCTGAAAATTAGCCGGTGAAAACCCTATGCATCACAACAGAATATTGTCTGATAGACTGCTAGAAGATGTGTCCCCTGAGATGGAAGGCACTCCCAGTATACTGTGGCCACAGCAGTAGATTAAAATACACAGATGATCATGAAGATGACACAGAAATAGGCCATATTTCATTCTGTTTTACATGGGGTTGTCATGAGTCTGAGGTGACTTGGTGTCACCTAACAACAACAACACAACAGCATGGGCTAGAAATGACTATATATATATATATACTGGCCAAAGTATATTGATTTTAGTTTAGGTACCCATCTTTAAACTGGATTCCCAGGATACTTCACAACAATTTATTTTGACTATACCCCCAACTTTTTTTTTTTTCCAGTAAACCAAACAAAACCAAACTTGTTGCCATCAAGTTGATTCTGACTCATAGAGACCCTGTAGGACAGAGTAGACTTTCCAAGGAGCAGCTGTTAGATTCGAACTACTGACCTTTTGGTCAATATTTCAAATGTGTAACTTCACCTTATCCCATCTTCCCTAGTGGAGGAAGTTACTAGGAAAAGTCTCTTGTGTCAGTTACCTATTGCTGTGTTACAAACCACCCTAAAACAATAATAAATTTATTATTTCTGCTGATTCTTTGAGTTGGCTGGAAGCTGGGCTCAGGTGAGGAGGCTGGGATAATTGGGTTTCTCTCTTCATGTGGTCTTTCCTCCCCAAGGAGGCTAAACCAGATTTCTTTACATGTTGATGACAGTGTTTCAAGGGGACAAACACCAGTGTGAAAGGACATTTCAAGCTTCTGCTTAGGTTGTGTTTGATAGTATTATGTTGGCTAAAGCAAATCACATGGCAAAGACCAGGGGACTATAAAGGACATTGGTACCAGGAGAGTTGATTTATTGAGAGTTGTTGATATAAGCAGCTTCCGCAACTATCACTGTCACTATATATAGATACAGAGATAGAGATATACCCACACATATACATATGTATAAAATATATATGTATATTTATAAAATATATATATATATATATAAGTAGAATATTTTTACCACTGTTTAGAGCTGAACTAGATATTAGTTCTTCCTTCTACTTCAGACATGAGAGAAATTTCTGTGTGATTTCTTAGAATGAAGGGGAGAGTTGAGCACTCTTGTAATAAGGCCTTAATTTACACACTGATTCTTTATCATTGGTAAGCAATAAAGTTTTTATCTATAAAAAACAAGATGGTTTATCCACTTTTATTCTGCTCTGACGCTTATTATGTGTTGCACTCTCATTTTTTCCTAAATAATGATATTGACTTTTCTATGGATTTCCTATTTTAATTTAAACCATATTTTCACCACATATTTCAGTTGTAAGAAAATTAGAGTAATTTATAGTATTCAAATGCATTGCAGCAAAAAAAAAATTGCAGTAATTTTAACTGTCATTCTAAAATTCAATCTGTATTTTCTCTTGGCAAACATTACTGTAACATGTATAGTTAGACAAAAGTGTGCACGTTTATATATAGTATATATGAATATAAACTCACACAACATGTATATCAAATACCTTTATCATTATTTTCAGTATAGATATTCAAATGATCAAGAAATGATTTTTAAGTCCTTAATTAACTTCTCTTATATAAAGCTCTATATAAATCAAATAGCGAATTTTTGCTTAATTATTTTTAGCTTACAACTGTAATCTTTTTCTAATCGTTTCTTTAATCATTTAAAAATCTGTAACTCGATTCTGAATTAAAGAGTGAACTAATAAAGGTAACTTAAGTACGTCTTCTTAGTGACTTA
Source organism: Dugong dugon (assembly GCA_030035585.1). Classification (NCBI taxonomy): domain Eukaryota; kingdom Metazoa; phylum Chordata; class Mammalia; order Sirenia; family Dugongidae; genus Dugong; species Dugong dugon. The sequence continues at coordinate 42,305,056 of CM057473.1, forward strand.
ACGTTAGTAAGATTGTTTTTATATTTTCATATATGAAATGCTTTTCCAAAAAAACAAAAGGTTCAGAATAATGCTGGAGGAAAAAATTTTTTTCTGATTTCAACTGAAAGCTAACCTCAAGGGCTTGGGTTTTCCATTCTATAATGGGGGAGGGGGGATTATCTCTGCTTGAACGATGGAGTCTTTAGAGCAAACCTCGAGAACAGGAGATAAAGAAAAAGACAATCCTTCAAGTAAAATATACAAAAGTGAAGCAAATGGAGAATAAGAAAAATATTGCTTTCATGCCTGTAGGAGCAAAGAGAGAAGGACCCCAGAGGAGAGGCAAACAAATACACACCTTTAAGTATCTGATTTTCAGAGTTATTGAACCTGATATCTGAGGATCAACTTTTTCCCGTCAAATGACTTTTCTGTATAATAATAGCCTATGCAAAATAAAACCAGCTGTCTCAGAGGAAAACGTATTTCTTTCTCTTGCATTCCTAATGCTTGGATTGGACATCAAACCTCTGACCCCTTAGGGCTGTCCTGTCTCTTGGGGAAGATAATCATTTTATGATTTGATAACTGTAACACACATTGCAATTCCTATATTTGACTATATAGAGTTTTATGTTCTCAGACATTAAATGGAATCAAGTATTTCAGATACAGCCTCATCACGAGTGTTGCTATGTGCAGAAATTTAGGAAGATCTCACTTTTCATCTACATGCACTTCTGAAAAATATTAAAAAAAAGATCATAAATTGGTTCATATTTTCACCTTAACAACTTGATTGTTGAGTTTTATTCCTAAAGAATTTAGCATTAGATTCGTTATAGATGTTTATATATATCAAATAATTTACAAAATGATTAGATTGCTATAAATCTGCATAATTTTTGAAATTCTTTTCTCAAGTGTCATAAAATAGAGAAATGTATTGATCACATCCATATAAGATCTAATATTTATTGAATGCTTCCTGTGTTCAAAACATTAAAAACAATAATTGTATCATCCAGTCTTCTATTAGATAGTACTATTATTATCCTCTTATACACAAGAAAACTGAGATTAAATAACCAATGTAGCATAGATAATAACACCTAAATAAATAATTTTAAGTACAACCAGTTAAGCCCACAACTACTAGCCAAACAGCTGGTAATTCGAACCCCCAGAGGCACCTAGGAAGACAGGCCTGGTAATGTGCTTCAGAAAGCTTATAGCCTTGAGAACGCTAAGTCAGAATCAATGGATGGCAACTAACAACAACGACTTAATTTAAGGAAACTAATGTTGTTGTTAGGGGCCATTGAGTAATGACTCACAGCAGATCCCATCACGAGGGTGGTTATGCATCAGAGCTCAGTAGGGAAGTGATCACAACATTACACGACTGCCAAAACACTGAGAATCATGGTCCAGCCCAGTTGACACACAATCTTAACCATCACAATAGGGAAGAGGACTGGAAAGGGTGATCATTCATTCATTCATTCAACAACCTTTAAAAGGTCTACAATATGTAGTATGTACTGTGCTGGGTGCTGGAAATATAGACAGAATAGGCATACTACCTACCCTTAAGGGCTCCCAATCTAGCTGAAGAGATAGATAAGTGAAAGAAAAACTATGTTTAGGTGCAGTAAGAAACCTTAATAGAATTATTCATAGGGTGAATGGGAAAGGAAAGGAAGCACACTAGTTCAGCTTTAGTCTTGGAGATGGGGAGGAGACAGGTGAGGATACCCAGAAAATATATGCTTGGTTGTGTCTTGAAAGTTGAATAGGAATTACCCAGGTATTCCACACCATGGGTATTCCAGGAAGACGAGGTGACACATAAAACAGTCTAGAATTATAATGTAATCTGTTATGTTTAGGAATTGGAAAGAAGAGGGCACTGATGCATGTATAACTCAGGGTTCACTCAGGAGATAAACTATACGGTAAATTAAACAAGAAAAGTTTAATATAAAGAATTATTAACTATATTGGGATTTGGGTAAGGAGAAATTGGCTAGTAAGAAGGAAAGAGAACTGTAAAAAATATAGGAATGACATATATATAAGGTGTATCCACTCCCCCTAGGGCTGAGATAGAAAGGCCAAGAAGACCCCCTGCCCCCAATTCTACCAGGGCTGAGATCCAGATCTTCTGGAGAGGGCACAGCTGTGGATCATTGAATGGCAGGTAAGTCGGAGTGCTAGAAATTTGCTTTGGAATTTGCCAGAAATTGGCCCTCTAGAGTGCCAAGGAAAACCGTTCAGAGAGGTGTTTTCACCAGAGGCACTCTGCTGCAAAACCTCCTGAGGGAGCATTGCGGAAGATGCTGGCTGCTGTTAACCACTGTGTACTGCAGGAGTGAGTGTCTGGAAAAGCTATCCTAACTGCAGGAACTTGGTTCTTGAGTGCCACCTGCACTGCCAGAGCCAGATGCTGGACAAGGACTCTGCTGGATGAGAGATTATGCTTACACTGCCAGAGCTGGAAGCTGGACAAGCCATATATCTTCCTGGAGGAGCCCAAAGCGCTGTACCAGGACCTGGAAGGAAAACCAACCACTGCCTTCTGCAGTATCTTTCCAGCACCTTTTCTTGAAAGAGTTTAGCATTGTGCCAGCTGGTAAGGAAAAATAATTAAATTGCCCAGGCCCATTTGCACAAAGCAGGCAGTGAATATTGAATTTGGAGCTGAGAGACAATAAATTGATAACTGGAACAATAGATTAAAAGTCCTTGAAGGTATTGTAGTGATGCTGGAGAGGGAAGCAAAGGTCAGATGATTATGGATACATGGAAGGGCAAGGGCTTCAGGAATATGGTGGGCCACATGCTGGAATGTCTGAAAGAATTTTGGCTTAGATCCAGCACTTTATGAAAATAAACGTTTAAGTGCTATATATATATGCCCTGAGATTGTAGAGAGAAATCCAAGGAAGAAACTTCATGAACTAAATTTGTCATGGAGTTAGCTCTGTTTTTTGTTTTTGTTTTTTAATTGTCAATCAGTTCCTTAGAGCCAAGTATGACAATATGAATATTAGCTTTTGCCACTGACCTGAGCTAAATAGTTTAAGTAAAATGATCTGTGGTCAAAGAAGTGACCTCACCATACTTTCGGGGATGCTAACCCTCACCCGATAATACCAGCCAGGTTATTTTCTTGCAAAATGCTCTCAGAGAACTAACTTCTTTTCCTTCCTAGCGTGTCTTTAAATTTGTAATTATATGCTAATGTACAATATTTGATTAAGCCTGTCTCCCCCACTAAACTGTAAGCTTCAAGAGGGCAGAGACTATTTTTGCTTTCTGTTACATCCCCAGCAGCTCTTACAATGCCTTCCACACAGTAAAAAAATAAAATAAAATAAAAAGAAGCCAAACCTGTTGCTGTCAAGTGGATTCTGACTCATAGCAACCCTACAGGGCAGAGAAGAACTGCCCCATAGGGTTTCCAAGGAGCGGCTGGTGGGTTGAACAGCCGACCTTTTGGTGAGCAGCCAAGCTCTTAACCACTATACCATCAGGCCTCCCTTCCACATAGTAGTATCTCCAAAATAAATGCTTCTTGAATGGATAGCTGAACAAATAATTTTACTTTTTGCTAAGGTGGTCTTGATAGCTCAGAAAAGTATCTGTCTATTCTTCTCAATGCCATTCCGAGGTAATGAAGTTTTCATTAATCTCATTTAAGTGAGGGTATCAAAGAGTGATATCAATGAGTGATGCTGAACAAGGGTTTTCCTGTTTACATTTTTAAAATTATGTCAGGCTTTTTTTTTTTTTTTTCTTTCTCCTCATTCTCAGAATTGCCTTTAAGTTCCAACCCTGCACAGCCCCCTTTTTCTAGCCCGTTAGTGTCACCGTGACTTCTGTTTCAGGATTCCTCCTTTAATGACTGTTCTCTTCCCAGAATACAAATAAGTGGAAGGAGAGAACACTTGATTAAATTCTCAGGTTTTTTTCATAGTTGTTTACTGCTATAACTTACTCAGAATGGACATCTTTACAATTTTGGTAAAGTATATTTGGGTTTTGAAAAATTTACTGCCAATCGAAATATGTATCTGCTATGAAAATTAATACCTTGAGCTGTGACTGTCAGAATTCTTTGAACTAATGGGCCGTTACAGGGAGTGCATTATTCAGAATAGTTTAAAATATGCAAACAATGCACAAGGAGATTCATAGAGCTATAAAATTATTCTAAACCAGAACAGAATTTCTCTGATCTTTAAAGGGATTTAGCTATTAATTTTTAAATGCTGAACATAGCTGACATTTCAAATTGAATTGTTACTGAAGTAGGGCACATGAAATATGCATGTTACCAAATAAAGGTAAAGAGACTTTCTTCTGTATGCATGATTTTTTATTTAGATAAAATATTAGATGCATTTTATTTAAAAATAAAATCTCAAGAGTAAGATGACTTACTCTTCAAAGAAAAACCAAGTGTGTAGAACTCAAGGGATTTTTTCAATATTTGTTCTGTAATTCAGTTTATTATGTATTCACTGTTAGTGAGGACGTGAATATAAAAACATATAAAACACGGTTTCTTATGGCCAGATACTTAGATGCTTAATATTGGCAGAATACACTACTTACAATCTGCAGTACATATCACAAAATATTTATGAAGACCAAATTTCCCAAAGTATGGTATAGGTGCCTTTGATGTTACATTAATAGACTTTAGATGTTCCATGGGCCAACATTTTCTAATTTCATTTTAAGTTTTGTATGTCTACTTTCCACTATATTCAGAGAATCTGATACTACTTCCTTATTTTGAATAATGCTATATTGTGTTTACTTTTTAAATAACTTTCAACTTTTTTTTAATAATTTATTTTATTTTTGTTGTTGGTGTTGAGAATATACACAGCAGAATATATGCCAATTCAAACATTTCTCCATGTACAATTCAGTGACATTGATTACATTCTTCAAGTTGTGCAACCATTCTCACCCTCCTTTTTCTGAAGTATTCCTCCCCCATTAACATAATTCACTGCCCCCTAAGTTTCCTATCTGATCTTTTGAGTTGCTTTTGTCAATTTGATCCTATATGGCTATATCTTAAAAGAGCACAATGCTCAAGGTAGACATTTTTTACTAGTTAATCTAAACTATTGTTTGGTTTTAAGAAGACTTCAGGGATATTTTTGATTAAAGTTTCAGGTTTAATGATTATCTGAGGGCAATAATTTCAGAGGTTCATCCAGCCTTCATAGCTCCAGAAAATTCGGATTCCATGAGATTTTTCAATTCTGTTCTGTGCTTTCCCTCTTTTGATTAGGTTTCTTCTATAGAGTCTTTAATCAAAGTGTTCACTAATGGTATCTGGGCACCATCCAGTTCTTCTGGTCTCATGGCAAAGGGGGCAGGTGTTCATGGAGGCAAAATAGCCATACATTCCATTTCCTTCTCCTATTCCTGACTTTCCTCTTCCTTCTCCTTCTTCATTGTTGCTCCAGGTGAATAGAGACAGTTGTTGTCCCTTGGATGGCTGCTTGCAAGCTTTTAAGACCTTGGTTACTACAAAGTGAACTAGGAGGTAGAACAGAAACAGTAAACATGTTACTATGCCAATTAACTGGGATGTTCCATGAAACTTTGACCCTAAACCTCCAAACCAAGGAACCAAATCCTATAAGGTATTTGGTTGGACATAGCAGCCTTAGCAGCAACTTTTTTTTTTGTCATTATTGTAAATATATCTGTCACACAACTTTTGCCAATTCAACTTTTCACAGGTATACAACTTTTTGACAGCAGTTAAGTGAATCAGCTGTACAACTCTACCCTTGATCAATGCGATTTGTCCATCACTGTAAACCAAGGCTCAGTACTCCATAAGCAGTAACTCTCCTTTCCCCCTCCCCCACACCTCTGGTAACTGCTAATAAGCTTTGGTCTCTATACATTGCCTTTTCTTTTCTCTTTATATAATTGAGGTCATACCATATTTGTCCTTTTGTGATTATTTGTCCTTTTGTGGTTGACTTATTTCACTCAGCATAATATCTTCAAGCTCCATGCATATTGTAGCATGTATCAAGACTTCATTTCTCTTATTGGCTGAATAGTATTCCATTGTATGTATTCACCACGCTTTGTTTATCCATTCTTCTGTTGATGGGCATTAGGTTCCATTTTTTGGCTATTGCAAGTAGTGCTGAAATGAACACTGGTGTACATGTATCTGAGTCTCTGCTTTCAAGTTTTTGGGGTATATACGTAGGAGTAGACTTGCTGGGTCATGTGGTAGTTCTATTTTTAGTTTTTTGAGGAATCACCACGCTATTTTCCGCACATGACTGTATTGTTTTTCATTCCCAGCAGCAATGAATAAGGGTTACAGTTTCCCCACATCCTCACCAATGTTTGTTATTTTCAGTTATTTTATTTTTAAAATTTTTATCTTAGCCATCCTAGTGGGAGTGAAATGAGATCTCATTGTGGTTTTGATTTGCGGCTCTCTGATGGTTAATAATGTTAACCTTCTTTTCATGTGTTTGGTGGCCATTTGAATGTCCTTTTTGGTGAAATGTTTATTCAAGTCCTTTGCCCATCTTATAATTGGGCAGATTGTCATTTTGTTGTTAAGTTGTCAAAGTTTTATATATATTTTGGTTATTAGATTATTATTATATCTATGGTTTCTGAAGATACTCTCCTAGGTGATAGCTTTTATTTTTGTTTTTTTTAGTAAAGTCTCTTGAACAAAAATTTTTAATTTTTATGAGGTCCATTTATTTATTTTGTTTTTTGCTCTTTCAGCTTTTGGTATTATAGTAGATAAATATGTTGTTAAAAGCTAGGTCTGATAGCATTGCCCCTGAATTTTCTTCTAATTTTATGATTTTAGTTTTCACATTTAAGTCTTTAATTCATTTTTACTTTGTTTTTGTGTGTGGTGTTAGGCATGGATCCTGTTTCGTTTTTCTGTATGTGGAAATCCAGTTTTCCCGACAGTGTTTATTGAAGAGACTCTTCTTTCCCCCATCGAATGGACTTAGCACCCTTGTCAAAATCAGCTGGCCATATATGTCTGGGTTTATTTTTGGATTCTCAGTTCTATTCCGTTGGTCTGTGTATCTATTGTTATACCAGAACCAGGCTGTTTTGATTACTGTAGCTATATAATATGTTTTAAAATCAAGTAGTATGAGTCCTCTTAATTTGTTCTTCTCTTTCAGCAGTGCTTTAGCTCTTAGGGGCCTTTTGCTATTCCATGTAAAGTTAAGGATAGAGTTTCCCATTCCTGTAAAGAAGGCTGTTGGAATTCTGATCAGGATTGCATTGAATCTATAGATTAGTTTGGAAGTATTGACATTTTACCAATATTAAGTCTTCCAGTCCATGAACGTGGAACATCTTCTCATTTATTTAAGTCTTCTTTAATCTCATTCAGCAGTGTTTTATAATTTTCATTGTATAAATCTTTCACATCCCTGGTTAAATTTTTTCCTAGGTATTTTATTCTTTTCGATGCTGCTGTAAATGGAAACATTTACCTGATTTTCCTTTCAAATTTCTCATTGCTGGTGTATAGAAACCCAGCTTATTTTGATTTGTTGAACTTGTACCCAGAAACTTTGCTAAATTCCTCTGTTAGATCTAGCAGCTTTCTTGTAGACTTTTTCAGATTTTCTGTATATAACATCATGTCATCTGTGAATAGAAATAATTTTACTTTGTTTTTTTTTTGTAATCTGGTTACCTTTCCAAGAGCTTGGTGGTGCAGTAGTTAAGCACTCATCTTCCCACTAAAGAGTCAGCGGTTTGAACCCAACATGCTTCCGTAAAGATTATAGTCTTAGAAAACCTATAGGGCAGTTCTAACCTGCCCTATAGGGTCACTGTGAGTTGGAATCGACTTGATGGTAACAGGTTTTAGGTTTTTGGAATACTTTTTATTTCTCCTTCTTGTCTTATTGCTCTGGCTAGGACTTCTAATACAATATTGAATGGAAGTGATGAGAGTGGGCACCCTTGCCTTGTTCCTGATTTCAAGGGGGAAAGCTCTCAGTATTTCTCCATTAAGTATAATTCTGGATGTTGGCTTTTTGTATATGACCTAAATCATATTGAGGAATTTCTATTCCAAACTTCTTGAGGGTTTTCCTTGAGAAAGGGTGTTGTATTTTATCAAATGTTTCTTCCGTATCCATAGAGATGATCATGTGCTTCTTTTCCTTTGTTTTGTGGATGTGGTGTATTACGTTGATTGATTTTCTAATGTTGAATCATCCCTCGATTCCTGGAATAAAAATACCACTTGGTCATGGTGTATGACTCTTTTAATATGTTGTTAGATTCTGATTACTAGCATTTTGTTGAGGATTTTTGCATCTATATTCATAAGGGATATTGGCCCGCAATTTTCTTTTCTTGCAGTGTCTTTGTCTTGTGTTGTTATCAGGGTTACGTTTGCTTCATAGAATGAGTTAGGGAGTAATCCTTACTTCTCTGTCTTTTGGAAGTGTTTAAACAGGATTGGTGTACCTAAAAGTTTGATAGAATTCCCCAGTGAAGCCATCTGGCCCAGGACTTTCTGTTGTTGCTGTTGAAAGGCATTCCATCACTGATTCTATATCTTCACTTGTTATGGGTCTGTTGAGATTTTCTATTTTCTCTTGAGTCAGTTTGGGTATGTTGTATGCTTTAAGAATTTGTCCATTTCATCTATGTTATTCAGTATATTGTCATACAGTTGTTCATAATATCCTGTCATAATTGTCTTTATTGCTATCGGGTCAGTTGTAATGTTTCCTCTTTCATTTCTCTGTTTTTTGATTGCTCAGAATGTACTTTTTTGAGGTTTTTTTTATTGTGCTTTAGATGTTTTACAAACCTAATTAGTTTCTCATTAAACAATCAATACACATATTGTTTTGTGACATTGGTTGCCAACCCTGTGACTTGTCAACACTCTCCCCTTCTCAACCTTAGATTCCCCATTACCAGATTTCCTGTCCCCTCCTGCCTTTTCATCCTTGCCCCTGGGTTGGTGTGCCCATTTAGTCTCATTTTGTTTTATGGGCCAGTCTAATCTTTGACTGAATGGTGAACCTTAGGAAGGACTTCAGTACTGAGTTAAAAGATTATCCAGGGGCCATACCCTTTTGAGGTTTCTTCACTCTCTGCTAGACCAGTAAGTCTGATCTCTTTTTGTGAGTTAGAATTTTGTTCTACAGTTGTCTCCAGCTCTGTCCAAGACTCTATATTGTGATCCCTGCCAGAGCAGTTGGTGTACTAGCCGGGCACCATCTAGTTGTGTGGACTCAGTCTGGTGGAGGCAGTGGTAGTTGTGGTCCATTAGTCCTTTGGACTAATCTTTCCATTATGTCTTTCATTGTCTTCATTCTCCCTTGCTCCATGTGGGGTGGGACCAGTGGAGTATCTTAGACGTCTACTTACAAGCGTTTAATACCCCAGATGCTACTTACCGAAGTAGGATGTAGAACATTTTCTTCATAAACTATATTATGCCAGTTGAGCTACATGTCTCCTGAGACCATGGTCCTCAGCCCTAAGCACAGTAATTCACTCCTTCAAGGAGTTTGGATATGTCTGTGAAGCTTCCATGACCTTGGCTTCCTTGGTCAAGTTGTGCTGACTCCCCCAGTGTTATGTACTGTCTTACCCTTCACCAAAGTTGCCACTTATCTATTGTCTGTTTAGTTTTTTCCCTCCTCACCCCTCCCCTCCCCTCCCTCCTAAGCAACGATTGTTTCTTTTTGTGTGTAAACCTTTTCATGAGTTTTTATAGTAGTGGTCTCATACAGTATTTGTCCTTTGTGATTAACTTATTTCATTCAGCATAATGCCCTCCAGATTCATCCATGTTGTAAGATGTTTTGCAGATTCATCATTGTTCTTTATCGTTGAGTAGTATTCCATAGTGTGTATGTACCATAGTTTATCCACTCTTCTGTTGATGGGCACCTAGATTGTTTCCATCTTTTTGCTATTGTGAACAATGCTACAGTGAACATGAGTGTGCGTATGTCAGTTCATGTGATGACTCTTATTTCTCTAGGATATATTCCTAGGAGTGGGACTGCTGGATCATATGGTATTTTAATTCCATCTTTTTAAGGATGTGCCATATCATTTTCCGAAATGGTTATACCATTTTGCATTCCAACCAGCAGTGCATAAGGGTTTCAGTCTCCCCACAGCCTCTCCAACATTTGTTATTTTCGTTTTTTTTGATTCATCCCTGTAATGTCTAGGTGAGATGGTATCTCATTGTAGTTGGGATTTACATTTCTCTAATGGCTAGTGATCGTAAGAGCATTTCCTCTTGAGTTTCTTAGCTGCTTGAGTGTCTTCTTTGGTGAAGTGTCTATTCATATCCTTTGCCCATTTTTTTTTTCTTTTCTTTTTTTTTATTGTACCTCAGGTGAAGGCTTACAGAACAAATAGTTTCTCATGAAACAGCAGTACACATATTGTTTTATGACATTGGTTAACAACCCCACAACATGTCAACCTCTCCCTTCGCGACATTTTTTTTTGGTGAAAATATACACAGCCAAAGATACACCATTTCAAAAATTTCTACATGCACAGTTCAGTGACATTGACCACACTCTTCCAATTGTGCTGCTATTCTCACTTTAGATGAAGGCTTACAGAACAAAATAAGTTTCTCATTTAACAGTTAGTACACATGTTGCTCTATGACAATGGTTAACAACCTCACAACACATCAACACTAGCCTTGCTCAACCTTGGATTCCCTATCACCAGCTTCCTTGTCCCCTTCTGCCTTCTAACCCTTGTCCCTGGACTGCTGTACCTCATTAGTCCCATTTGGTTTTATGGGGCTGTCCACTCCCAGACTGAATGGTGAACCTCGGAGATGACTTCACCACTGAGCTACAAGGGTGTCTGGAGGCCATACTCTTGGGCTTTCTTCAGTCTCCTTTAGGCCAGTAAGTCTGGTCTTTTTTTTTGTGAGATAGAATTTTGTTCTACATCCTTTTCCAGCTCTTTCCAGAAACCTCTGTCGTGATCCTAGTCAGAGCAGGCAGTGGTGGTAGCCGGGCACGATCTAGCTGTACCGGACTCAGTCTGGTGGAGGCCTTAGTAGCTGTGGTCCATTAGTACTTTGGACTAATATTTTCCTTATGTCCTGTTCTCTTCATTCTCCCTTGATCAGAACGGGTGAGACCAGTGGAGAATCATAGATGGCTGCTCACAGGCTTTTAAGACCCCAGACACTACTCACCAAGGTAGAATGTAGAACATTACTTTATAAACTGTGTTATGCCAATTGAGCTAGATGTTCCCCGAGACCATGGTCGCAACAGTCCTCCACCCAGCAATTTAGTCCCTCAGGGAGTTTGGATGTATCTGTGGAGCTTCCATGACCTATCCTTGTACAAGTTGTGCTGCTTTCCCCTGTATTGTGTACTGTCTCACCCTTCACCCAAAATACCACTGATCTATAGCCTACTTAGTATTTCCCCCCCACCCTTCCCATCCCTGGTAACCAGCAAAGATTGTTACTTTTTGTGTGTGAACTTTTTCATGGATTTTTACAATAGAGGTCTCATACAATATTTGTCCTTTTGTGATTGACTTATTTCACTCAGCATACTGTCCTCCACTTTCATCCGTGTTATGAAATGCTTCACAGATTCATCGTTGTTCTTTCTCATTGCATAGTACTCCATTGTGTGTACGTACCATAGTTTGTTTATCCATTCATCTGTTGATGGGCATCTAGGTTGTTTCCATCGTTTTGCTATTGTGAACAATGCTGCCATGAACATAGGTGTGCATATGTCTATTCGAGTGACGACTCTTATTTCTCTAGGATATATTCCTAGGAGTGGGATTGCTGGATCGAATAGTATGTCTATTTCTAGCTTTCTGAGGAAGCGCCCTATCATTTTCCAAAATGGTTGTTTCATTTTGCATTCCCACCAGCAGTGCATAAGAGTTCCGATCTCCCCGCAGCCCCTCCAACATTTGTTATTTCCAGTGCTTTTGATTTGTGCCAGTAATGCCGGGGTGAGATGGTATCTCATTGTGGTTTTAATTTGCATTTCTCTAATGGCTAGTGATCACGAGCATTTCTTCATGTGTCTGTTGGCCATTTGAATGTCTTCTTTGGTGAAGTGTCTGTTCATTTCCTTTGCCCATTTTTTAGTAGGATTATTTGTCTTTTTATAGTAGAGGTGTTGGATTTTCTTGTAGATGATGGAGATTAGACTTTTGTCTGACTTGTACTGCCCAAAAATTGTTTCCCAGTCTGTAGGTTCTCTTTTTACCCTTTTGGTGAAGTCTTTTGAAGAGCATAGGTGTTTGATTTTTAAAGATCCCAGTAATCTAGCTTATCTATTGGGTTTTGTGCATTGATAGTAATGGTTTGTATCCTGTTAATGCTGGTATTTTTAAGGCCTGAAGTGTTGGTCCTATTTTTTCTTCTATGAACTTTATAGGTTTAGGCTTTATATTCAAGTCTTTGATCCATTTTGAAGTAGTTTTTGTATACGGCATGAGGTATGGGTCCTGTTTCATTTTTTTGCAGATGGATATCCAGTTTTGCCAGCACCATTTGGTAAAAAGACTGTCTTTTCCCCATTTGATGGATTTTGGGGCCTTGTCGAAGATCAGGTGACCGTAGGTGGATGGATTTACATCTGGCTTCTCAATTCTGTTCCATTGGTCAGTGTATCTGTCATTGTACCAGTACCAGGCTGTTTTGACTACCGTAGCTGTATAGTAGGTTCTGAAGTCAGGTAGTGTGAGTCCTTCAACTTTATTCTTCTTCTTCAGTAATGCTTTACTTATTCGGGGATTCTTCCCTTTCCATATAAAGTTAATGATTAGTTTTCCATCTCGTTGAAGAATGTTGTTGGTATTTGGATCGGGATTGCATTGTATTTGTAAATTGCTTTGGGTAGAATTGTCATTTTCACAATGTTGAGTCTGCCTATCCATGAGCATGGTATGTTTTTCCATTTATGTAGATCCCTTTGGGTTTCTTGCGGTAGTGTTTTGTGGTTTTCTTTGTATAGGTCTTTTACATCTCTGGTCAGATTTATTCCTAACTATTTTATCTTACCTTTTTAGGGGTCATTATAAATGGAATTGTTTTCCTGATTTCCTTTTCATAGTTCTCCTTATTGGTGTATAGGAATCCAACTGATTTTTGAATGTTTATCTTGTATCCTGCTACTCTGCTGAATCTTTCTGTTAGTTCCAATAGATTTCTCGTGGAGTCTTTAGGGTTTTCTATGTATAGTATCATGTCATCTGCAAACAGGGACAGTTTAACTTCTTCATTACCAATTTGAATGCCCTTTATTTCTTTTTCTTGCCTTATTGCTCTAGCTAGAACTTCCATCATAGTGTTAAATAGGAGTGGTGATAAAGGGCATCCTTGTCTTGTTGCTGTTTTCAAGGGGAATGTTTTCAGTCTGTCTCCATTAAGAACGATGTTGGCTGTTGGTTTTGCATAGATGCCCTTTATTATGTTCAGAAATTTCCGTTCTGTACCTATTTTATTGAGAGTTTTTATCAGGAATGGGTGTTGGACTTAGTCAAATGCCTTTTCTGCGTCAATGGAGATGATCATGTGATTCTTTTCTTTCCTTGTATTTATGTGGTAGATTACGTTTATTGATTTTCTAATGTTGAACCATCCTTGCGTACCTGGTATGAATCCTACTTGGTTGTGGTGTATTATTTTTTTGATATGATGCTGAATTCTATTGGCTACAAATTTGTTAGGAATTTTTGCACCTATATTCATGAGAGGTATTGGTCTGTAATTTTCTTTTTTTGTGACATCTTTGCTTGGTTTAGGTATCAGCATTACGATGGCTTCATAGAATGAATTTTGAAGTGTTGCTTCCTCTTCTATGCTCTGAGATAGCTTGAGTAGTACTGGTACAAGCTCTTCTGTAAATGTTTTGTAGACTTCTCCAGTGAAGCCATGTGAGCCAGGGATTTTTTTTTGTTGGGAGTTTTTTAAATTACCTTTTCAATCTCTTCTCTTGTTATGTGTCTGTACAGATTTTCAACATCACTTTGTTGTAGTTTGGGTAGGTAGTGTGTTTCTAGAAATTTATCCATTCCCTCTAGGTTTTCAAATTTGTTGGAGTATAGTTTTTCATAATATTGTATGTTATAATCCTTGTTATTTTAGTTGGGTCTGTTGTAATATCCCCCATTTGATTTCTTATTTGGGTATTTATGTCCTCTTCTGTTTTCTTTTGTCAGTCTGGCCAGTGGTTTGTCGATTTTGTTGATTCTTTCAAAGAACCAGGTTTTGGTTTTGTTGATTCTATTGTTTTTCAGTTCTCTATTTCATTTATTTCTGCTCTGATCTTTACTATTTCCTTTCTTCCAGTGGCTGTGGGCTTTTTTTGCTGTTCTCTTTCTATTTGTTTGAGTTCTATAGTTAATGTTTTGGTTTTGTCCCTTTCTTCTTCTTTGATGTGTGCATCTATTGCTATAAATTGTCTTCTGAGGACTGCCTTTGCTGTGTCCCAAAAGTTTTGTTATGATGTGTTTTCATTCTCATTTGATTCTAGGAATTTTTTGATTCCTTCTCTGATTTCTTCTATTACCCAGTGATGTGTAAGCAGGGTATTATTCAGTTTCCAAGTAACTGATTTTTTTTGTCATTGCTCTTTCTATTGTTAATTTCTACCTTGATGGCATTGTGGTCAGAAAAGATACTTTGAATTATCTCAACATTTTGGATCTTGTTGAGGATTGCTCTGTGGCCTAAGATGTGGTCTATTCTGGAGAACGTTCCATGTGCATTGGAAAAGAATGTGTACTTTGCAGCGGTTGGATGGAGTGTTCTGTATATGTCTGTGAGGTCAAGTTGGCTGATTGTGTCCTTTAGGTCTTCTGTATTTTGCTGAGTTTCTTCTTAGTTGTTCTTTCCTTTACTGAGAGTAGTGTGTTGAAGTCTCCTACTATTATTGTGGAACTGTCAATTTCTCCTTTCAGTGTTGTTAGAGTTGGTTTTATGTATTTTGGAGCCCTGTCATTGGGTGCATAGATGTTTATTATGGTTATGGCTTCATGATATATCGTCCCCTTAATCATTATATAATGTCTTTCTTTGTCTTTTATTGTGGATTTTTTTTTAAAGTCTATTTTATCTGAGATTAGTATTGCCACTCCTCTTTTTTGGTAGTTGTTAGCTTGATATATTTTTTTCCAACCTTTGACTTTTAATAAATGCACATCTTTGTTTCTAAGGTGTGTCTCGTATAGGCCGCACATTGATGGATCCTGTTTTCTTATCCATTCTGTCACTCTCCATCTCTTTATGGGTGCATTGAGTCCATTTACATCCAGTGTAATTATTGATAGATGTGAGTTTGTTGCTGTCATTTTGTAGTGCTTTTTTTTTTTGTGGCTCTGAAGTTTTCTTTGTTCTTCTTACTCTTTTGTGCTGAGTTACTTTTGGTTGTGGATTTTTTTTTCATTTCTTTTGTTTTTTCTGAGACTTTATGTTTTTCGTCTTTATTTTTATGAGTATGTTTGTTTAGTTTCTTTGTGGTTACCACAAATTTTACCCTTATCTTTCTAAGTTTGAAGCAGTCTGCCATTATTTGGTATCGCCTTGCCTTCATCTCCATTAGAAGGTTCTATATCTATGCCGTTTATTCCCTTTGATTGTTTTGATGTTGTTGCCATTTACTGATTAACTGCTTTGATTCCCTGTTGTATTTCTTTTGGTTTTGGATAGTCCTAGAGAGTTCATTTCCTAGATTGGTATCAGGCTGGTACGATCCTGCGTCCTAGATTCTGCCTGTGAGCTGAAGTTGTTTGTTCTCAGATCGAAGAACTCCCTTTAATAATTTTTGTAAGTTTGGTTTGATTTTTACATATTCCCTTAATTTCTGTTTATCTGGAAATGACCTAATTTCCCATCATATTTAAACGAGAATTTTGCAGGATATATTATTGTTGGCTGGCAATTTTTTTCTTTCAAGATTTTATATATGTTATCCCATTGCCTTCTTGTCGGCATGGTTTCTGCAGCTTAGTCTTATTGTATGTGACTTCTTGTTTTTCACGAGCTGCTCTCAGGATTCTTTGTCTTTGGTTTTGGCGAGTGTGATTATGATATGCCTTGGTGATTTTCTTTTGGGGTCTCTCCTATTATGAGTTCGTTGAGCTTCTTTGATGGCCAGCTTTTCATCTTTCATGATATTGGGGAAGTTTTCTGTCAACAGTTCTTCAGTGATCCTCTCTGTGTTTTCTGTTTTCTCCCCTTGTTCTGGAATTCCAATCACTTGAAAATTTTTGCTTTTATTGTATCCCACATAACTCTCAGGGTCTCTTCATTTTTCTTTGTTCTTTTGTCTGAGTTTTCCTCAAACAGAGTTGTATCCAAGTGTTTGTCTACAATTCCACTGATCCTGTCTTCCATCGTTTCAAATCTGCTTCTCCGCCCTTCTATGACACCATTTCTGATATCTTATTGTTTATCTTTGGATTTCTAATTGTTGTCTTTGTATAATTTCTAGTTGTGAATTTATTTTGGCATTTTGTTCCTGCATTATTTTCCTGAATTCTTCCAATTTTTTGTCTGTATTTTCCACGCATTTGTCTATTTTTTCCTCATTTTTGTGTGGTTTTTACTTCAGCTCTTGGAGAATTCTGAGTATTAGAGATTTGAATTCCCCATCAGGTAGTTCTAGTGCCTTTTCTTCCAGAGGAGAGTCATCTGGTGTTTTATTTTGGACATCTATGTGAACCATCGTGTCCTGTTTTTGTAAATGTTTTGATGTTGTCTGCTGTCTTCGGGGAATTCAGTAGTTATTTTTCTTGTTTATTGATTGTAGATTTGTTTGTTTCGTTCCATGTTTTTTTTTTTTTTCAATTTGGCTATGT
The DNA here is from genome assembly GCA_030035585.1 of Dugong dugon. NCBI lineage: Eukaryota > Metazoa > Chordata > Mammalia > Sirenia > Dugongidae > Dugong > Dugong dugon. The sequence continues at coordinate 42,321,946 of CM057473.1, forward strand.
CTGAGCACACGGGCTGTGTGTTCTCTGTTGTTTGCTCGTCTTTTGGCACAGTACTTTTCGCCTCCTTCTCCAGTTGGTAGGGTCAGTCCCTCAGATATGGTACGGCAGGGCTGGTCTAGCTGAAGAGGAGTTACTGGGACAGGTTGTTTGTGGCACTTACTAAAGCCACCGAGGCAGGTCGGTAGTCTGTGCAGGGCAGGTTCCAGTAGGCCATGCCTAAGCTGCTTGGTGGTGTAATGTTAAGTCATGGTGCAGGTAGGCAGGATGTAGCAGGGAGATTGTTATGTGTGGAGGTAAGATGGATATGGGAGAGAGGAGAGAGAAACAGGAGCCAAAAACATACAAACAAAAAGACTGCTAGGGGAGCTTGCCATTGGAGTGGAGAGATGAGAGACTATGAAATGGAGAAAAACAAAAAGGGGAAGAGGGAAAAAAAGAAAAGGAAAGAATAGAATGAATAAATAAAAATCGGAAAGGTGGAGAACCGCAAAGTTCCCAGGGATCCCACCGGTGTGTCTGTGAGCTCTGGCGAAGTTGTTCTCAGGTTTTGCAGTAGCCTGGCTAGAAGGCCTAGAGGTAGACAACGCCAGGGTTACAGGGAACAGAAAGAGAAGGAAGATATAGGGAGATGAGAAACTGAGTAATGAAGAAAGACAAAAAGGGAAAAATAGGGAAAAGAAAACAAAACAAATTTTAAAAAAACTGGAAAAGCCCCCCAAAAAAACAGAAAAAAAAGCGAACGAAGAAAGAGATGCCCTCAGGGATCCCTCTGCACATCTGTGCAAGCCGACGGCGCAGTTTCCTAGCCATGCAGCACCGCCTGGCTATAATGTGCTCCCAACTCAAGAAAAGGAAATGAACACAAACAATTCAAAGGACACAAATGAACAAAGCCCCGGGATCCCACCAGCACGGCAGCCCAGATCGGGGAGCAGCTCCACGGTCGAACGGAGCTCCGCAGACTCTCTGGAAGAAGCAAAGGTGGCGCACGGAGTCAGGTATTTGAGCAAAAGGAGTGGGAGGTGGTAAGAGGTAAGGAAGAAATCAAAAGAAGTGGAAGAAAGCAACACCAGCAGCCAACAAATGGCACTCAGAGAGCCAGCTAGTGCGGGCTGGTGGAATGCAAGCAGCCAGTGTTTCCCAGATAAGAGACTGTGTCTGTGGGAAGCAGAGGAGGCCAAGTGTGGGTGAAGAAGGGTAGTGGGTGGGAAAGCGTATATCACAAATTACTGGAGCTGTGCAGTCCCTTAGGAAGAAGCAAAGATGGTGCATGGAGCCAGGTATTGGAGCAAAATGAGCGGGAGGCGGTGAGAGGTAAGGAAGAAATCAAAAGAAGCAGAAAAAAGCAACACCAGCAGCCAACAAATGGCACTCAGAGAGCCGGCCCGTTCAGGTGGGTGGAATCCAAGCAGCTGGTACTTCCCGGAGAAGAGATTGTGGCCACGGGAAGCAGTGGAGGCCAAGTCAGGGTGAAGAAGGGTGGGTGGTGGGAAAGCGTATATCACAAATTACTGGTTGTTTTTTCTCCCACTGGAAGCTCCGTGAAGCTGCTTTTTCGTACCCCGTTTGCTGGTCTCCGATAGGAGTTCAAGATGGTGGATCTGTGCTACGTTAGCTGATAGGGGACCTTTGCATGAATGTCTCCTTGCTCTGCGTTCTCTGTCAGTTTTCTGACTACATTTGTTGCTTGGCTGAGTTTTTTATTTTTTATCTCTTCATTTGATGTTTTAGGGTTTCAGGATTGTTGTTTTCTCTGTTCGGCTTATTTTTTCGGATCTCTGCTGTGGAGGAATTGTGTGGTGTTCTGCCTCGAGCACCATTTTGCCAGAAGTCTCCTTTGCCCCTTTTTTAATTGGATCATTTGTCTTTTGTTGTGGAGGTGTTGGATTTTCCTATAGATTTTAGAGATTAGACTCTTGTTGGATTTGTCATAGCCAAAAGTTTTTTTTCTCCGCCTGTAGGGTCTCTTTTTACCCTTTTTGTGAAGTCCTTTGATTAGCATAAGTGTTTAATTTTTAGAAGATTCTTGTTATCTAACTTATATTCAGGTGTTTCATTACTGTTAGTTGTGGTTTGTATCCTGTTAATGCCATGTATTAAGGCCTCTAGTATTGACCCTGTCTTTTTCTATGATCTGTATAGTTTTTGGTTTTATATTTAGATCCTTGATCCATTTTGAATTAGTTTTTGTGTATGGTGTGAGGTATGGGTCCTGTTTTATTTTTTTGCAGGTAGACATCCAGTTTTTCCAGGACCATTTGTTAAAAATACTATCTTTTCCCCCATTTAATGGAGTTTGGGCCTTTGTCAAAAATCAGGTGACCATAGGTGAATGGATTTACATCTGGGTTCTCAGTTCTATTCCGTTGGTCAGTGTGTCTTTCATTGTACCAGTAGTAGGCTGTTTTGACTTCTGTAGCAGTATAGTAGGTTCTGAGGTCAGGTGGTGTGAGGCCTCCTTCTTTATTTTTCTTCAATAGTGCTTTAGTTATCCAGACCTCTTCCCTTTCCATATGAGTTGGTGATTTGTTTCTCCATCTTGTTAAAGAATGCTGTTGGCATTTGGATCGGGATTGCATTATATTTGTAGATTGCTTTGGGTAGAATTGACATTTTCACAGTGTTGTGTCTTACCTGTCCATGAGTATGGTATGTTTTTCCAATTGTGTAGTTCTCTTTTGGTTTCTTGCAGTAGTGTCTTGTAGTTTTGTTTGTATAGATCTTTTACATCCCTAGTTAGATTGATTCCTAAGTATTTTATTTTTCTAGGGACTATTATAAATGGTATTCCTTTCCTTATTTCCTTTTCATAGTTCTCTTTATTCGTGTATAGGAATCCAATGATTTTTGTATGTTTTTCTTGTATCCTGCTACTCTGCTGAATCTTTCTATTAGTTCCAGTAGTTTTCTCATGGAATCTTTTGGGTTTTATACATATAGTCTAACATCATCCACAAATAGGGACAGTTTTACTTTTTCCATACCATTTTGGGTGCCCTTTATTTCTTTCTCTTGCCTTACTGCTTTAGCTAGGTCTTCCGGCGCAATGTTAAATAAGAGTGATGATAAAAGGCATCCTTGTCTTGTTCCTGTTCTCAAGGGGAATGTTTTCAGTCTGTCTCCGTTAAGAATGATGTTGACTGTTTTTCCTGTATAGATGCTTGTTATCATGTTGAGGAATTTTCCCTTTTATACCTATTTTATTGAGAGTTTTTATCAAGAATGGGTGTTGGACTTTATCGAATGCCTTCTCTGTGTTGATTGAGATGATCATGTGATTCTTTTGTTTTATTTATTTGGTGTATTATGTCGATTGATTTTCTAATGTTGAATCATCCTTGCACATCTAGTATGAATCTCACTTGGTTGGGTTGTATTTTTTTTTTTTTTTTTATGTTTTGCTGAATTCTGTGCACTAGAATTTTGTTGAGAATTTTTGCATCTATATTCATGAGAGGTATTGGTCTGTAATTTTCTTTTTTTCTGTGATGTCTTTGCCTGATTTTGGTATCAGGATTATGCTTGCCTCGTAGAATGAATGTGGAAGTATCCTTTCCATTATTATGTTCTGAAATAGTTTGAACAAGCTCTTCTCTGAATATTTGGTAGAATTTTCCAGTGAAGCCACCTGGACCAGGGCTTTTTATTGTTGGGAGTTTTTTTTGTTTTTTTTAATTACCTTTTCAGTCTATTCTCTTGTTATGGGTTTGTTCAGATTTTTGACTTCAGTTTCTGTTGGTTTAGGTAGGTAGTGTGCTTCCAGAAATCTGTCCATTTCCTGTAGGTTTTCAAATTTGTTGGAGTATAGTTTTCCATAATACTGTGTTATGATCCTTGGTATTTCAGTTGGGTCTGTTGTAATGTCCCCCATTTCATTTCTTATTTGGGTTATTTGCATCCTCTCCATTCTTTTTTTGTCAGTTTGACCAATGGCTTGTCGATTTTATTGATCCTTTCAAAGAACCAACTTTTGGTATTGTTGATTCTTTCTGTTGTTTTTCTGTTCTCTATTTCATTTATTTCTGCTCTGATCTTTATTATTTCCTTTCTTCTCATGGCTGTAGGCTTCTTTTGCTGTACTCTTTCTATTTGTTCAAGTTGTGTAGCTCATATTTTGATTTTGTCCCTTTCTTCTTTTTTGATATGTGCATCTAATGCTATAAATTAACCTCTGAGCACTGCCTTTGCTTTGTCCCAAAGTTTGGTATGATGTGTTTTCATTCTTGTTTAACTCTAGGAATTTTTTGATTCCGTATTTGATTTCTTCTATTACCCAGTGGTTTTTAAGCCAGGTGTTATTCAGTTTCCATGTATTTGACTTTTTTTCCTTGCTATTTCTGTTGTTAATTTCTACTTTGATGGTATTGTGATAAGAGAAGATGCTTTATATTATCTCAGTGTTTTGGATTTTTCTGATGGTTGCTCTGTCGCCTGTGATGTGGTCTGTTCTGGAGAATGTTCCATGTGCACTGGAAAAGAATGTGTACTTTTCAGCTGTTGGGTGGAGTGTTCTGTATATGTCTGTGAAGTCAAGTTGGTTGATTGTGGCCTTTAGATCTTCTGTATCTTTGTTGAGTTTCTTTCTACATATTTGTCCTTTACCAAGAGTGGTGTGTTGAAGTCTCCTATTATTACTGTGGAACTGTCAATGTCTTTTTTCAGTGTTGTTAGAGTTTATTTTATGTGTTTTCAAGCTTTGTCACTGGGTGCATAAATATTTATTATGGTTATATCTTCATGATGTATTGTCCCTTTAGTCATTATATAATGTCCTTCTTTGTCTTTTATGGTGGATTTTGTTTTAAAGTCTATTATATCTGAGATTAACATTGCCACTCCTGCTTTTTTTGGTTGCTATTTATTTGATATATTTTTTCCATTCTTTTATTTTTAATATATTTATGTCTTTTTTTCTAAGGTGTGTCTTTTCCAGACAGCATTTTGATGGGTCCTATATTTTTATCCATTCTGTCACTCTGTCTTTATGGGTGCATTTTAGTCATTTACGTTCAGTGTGATTATTGATAGGTATGAGTTTATTGCTGTCATTTTGTAGTGCTTTTTTTTTCTTTTTTTGTGGTGCTGATGCTTTCTTATTCCTCTTACTCTCCTGTGCTGGATTCCTTTTGTTTGTGTGTGTGTGTGTGTGTGTGTGTTTTCATTTCTTTTGTTTTTGTTGATTTTGTGTTCACTGAAACTTTGTTTTTCTTCTTTATTTTCATGTGTAGGTTTGTTAACTTTGTTTGTGGTTACCTTGAAATTTACCCCTACCTTCCTAAGTTTAAACTTATCTTTTATTATTTGCTATCCACTTGGCTTCCTCTTCATTTGAAAGTTCTATACCTACAAGGTTTATTCCTTTTTTTATTGTTCTCACATTATTGTCATTTACAGATTGACCTCTCTGGTTCCCTGTTGTAAATCTTGTAGTTTTGTTTTAACCTTGAGAATTCATTACCTGGGTTGGTATCTAGCTGATACTGTACTGCATCCTAGATTTGGGTTGTTCTCTGATGGTGTTGGTTCTCTAACAGAAGGAATCCCTTAAATAATTCTTGTAAGTTTGGTTTGGTTTTTTCATATTCCCTAATTTCTGTTTGTCTGGAAATGTCCTAGTTTGGCCATCATATTTGTGTGAGAGTTTTGTAGGATATATTACCCTTTGCTGGCAATTTTTTTCTTTCAAAATTTTATGTGTGTCACCCCATTGCTTTCTTGCCTGCATGGTTTCTGCTGAGTTATCAGAGCTTAGTCTTATTGTTTCCCCTTTGTATGTGACTTTTCGTTTTTCTTGAGCTGCTCTCAGGATTCTTTCTTTTTGATTTAGCAAGTGTGATTATTATGTTTCTTGGTGATTTTCTTTGGGGTCTATCATACATGGGGTTCGTTGAGCTTCTTGGATGGTCAGCTTTTCATCTTTCATGATATTGGGGAAGTTTTTTGACAGCAAATCTTCAGTGATCCTCTCTGTTTTCTCTCCTTTTTCTGGAAATCTGACCACATGAGAAGTTGTACTTTTGATTGTATCCCACATTATTTTGAGAGTTTCTTCATTCTTTTCTCTGATTTTTCCTCAAACAGTGGTATACAAGAATTTGTCTTCAATTTCGCTGGTCCTATCTTTCATGGTTTCAGATCTACTTCTAAAACCTTCTATTGTTCTTTCCATTTCTGAAATCTTGTTTTTTATCTTTGGATTTCTAATTGCTGTTTTGTGTGATTTCTAGTTGTTTATTTTGATGTTTTGTTCTTGTATTATTTTCCTGAATTTTTCCATTGTTTTGTCTGTGTTTCCCATAATTTTGTCTGTTTTTTTCCTTATTGTTGTCTGTGTTTTCCTTTATGTTACGAAGAACCCTGAATATTAGAGTTTTGAATTCCCTATCAAGTAGTTCCAGTGTCTTTTCTTCTACCGGAAGGTCATCTGGTATTTTGCTTTGGATGCTTTCTGAGCCATCCTGTCCTTTTTTTCAAATATGTTTTGATATTGTTTTCTGTCTTCCAGACATTCAGGAATTATTTTCTTCATTTACTTATTGTAGATTTGTTTGTTTCATCTTGCTTTTTTGTTTTATTTTGTTATGTCTGGCAGGCGGGCTAGGCATACTTTGTTGCTTGCTTGTCTGTGGGTACAAAACTTGTCAGCAGCTTGTTCAGGTGAGTAGGGCTGGATTTCTCCACTATGGTGCAGCAGGACAGGTCCAGCAAGGTGGCATCGTTGGGATGGGTTGTTTGTGGCATCTACTGGGGCCAACAGGGAAGTCCCAGTGGCACTGCAAGGTGAGGTCCAGTGGTCCATGACTGTGCCACTCGGGGGGTGGCGCTCAGCACGTGGTGCAGATAGGCCTGACAGATAGGAGAGGATGTGATGTCTTGGGTTAAGTTGGCAAGCGAAAGAAGAGAGAAAAATAGAAGCAAAAAATAAAAAATGAAGAAAAAGGAAAAAACAGAAAATGGCGGTATGGTAGGATTTGGTGGGTGGGGCCAGGGCAGACCAGTAAGCCCACGTGCCGGTGGCTTTCTAGCCAAGCGGTGTGGCTTGGTCTGTCATGTAGGCTGTGGGCAGCACACGGGGCTAGGTGGGGGCTGGAGAAAGGGAAGAAAAGAAGGGAAAGAGAAGAAAGAAAAAATGAAACAAACAAACAAAAACAAAATTAAAAAACAACAAAAAATGAATATCATGCTGGCATAACTGGCCATTGGGAGTGGGGTGGAATTCGGGTGGCAGCAAGCTGATGTGTCTCTCGCTGAGCAGCGTGACAGAGTCTGTCAAGAAGGGACGGAGGCAGTGCAGAGCCTCTATGAGAAGGAGAAGGAAAAGGGAGAAGGGGAAAGATAAAGACCTAGGGAGGCTGTATGCCAGAGGCTCTCTAGCTGGGCAGTACAGCACAGCCCATCAGGAAGGGGTAGGTGGTGCATGGGGCTAGGTGAGTGGGAGAAAGGAAAAGAAGGAAGGGAGATAAAGAGAAGAATCGTAAAAAAATAATGCACTGTAGGTGTCTGCCAGTCAGGGCAGTGTGGATCTGGGAAGTCTGTGTGCCAGTGCTTCTCTAGCTGAGCAGTGTAGCATAGCTCATTAAGAAAGGGCAGTGTTGACCCACATGGCTTAGTGGGCATGAGAAAGGAAAGGAAGGAAGGGAGAAAGTGAGAAGAAACTGAAAAAAAAAAAAAAAAAAAAAGGCACTGAGGGAGCCTGTTGGTGGGGTGTTTTGGACCTGGGGAGGCTGTGTGTCAGTGGCTCTGTAGCCTATCAGTGTGACATAGCCCATCAAGAAGGGACTAGGATGGCACATAGGGCTTGGCGGATGGGAGAAAGGAAAGGAAGGAAGGGAGAGAGAGAGAAAGAAACCAAAGGAAGAAATAAATAAAGTAAAAAATAGAAAATAGTACTGAGGGAGCCTGCTGGTGGGGTGGTGTATACTCAGGGAAGCTGTGTGCCAGTGGCTCTCTAGCTGGGTAGTGTGGCACAGCCACTTAGGAAAGGGCAGAGATGGCACATGCAGCTAGGTGAGTGGGAGAAAGGAAATGAAGGAAGGGGGAGAAAGATAAGGAACCTAGAAACATAAAATAAATAAAATAAAAAATGGGGCTGAGAGAGCCTGCCAGTGGGGTGGTATCATGGATTGAATTTTGTTCCCCAAAAAATGTGTGTATCAGTTTGGCTGGGCCACAATTCCTGGTATTGTGTGATTTTCCTATAGGTGGTGAATCCTGCTTCTATGATGTTAATGAGGGAGGATGGGTGGCAGTTGTGTTAGTAAGGCAGGGCTCAATCTATAAGACTGGATTGTGTCCTGAGGCAATCTCTTGAGATGTAAAAGGGAGAAGCCAGCAGAGAGATAGGGGGACCTCATACCACCAAGAAAGCAGTAACAGGAGCAGAGCATGTCCTTTGGACCTGGGGTCCCTGCGTGGAGAAGCTCCCAGCCTGGGGGAACATTGATGAGAAGGGCGACAGAGAAAGGCTTCTCCTGAAGCTGACGCCCTGAATTTGGACTTTTAGCCTACTTGACTGTGAAGAAATAAATTTCTCTTTGTTATAGCCATCAACTTGTGGTATTTCTGTTGTAGCAGCACTAGATGATTAAGACAGGTAGCATGGACCCAGGGAAGCCATGTACCAGTGGCTCTCTTGCTGGACAGTGTGGCACAGCTCATCAGGAATGGGTGGAGATGGCACATGATGCTAGCTGGGCTGGAGAAAGAAAGGAAGGAAATGAGAGAGAATGAAGAAACAATAAATCCAAAAAACAACAACAATCGAAAAATGGCACCGAAGGAGCCAGCCAGTGGGGACAGGCAAATCTGAGTGACAAGGAGCTGGCGTCTCTCTGGCTGAGCTACCATGGCTTGTTGGAAAGTGGCAGAGGCCACGTAGAGGGAAGAAGTGTTGGGAGTGGGAAAGCGTGTATCCCTGGTTGCCAGTTACTTTGCCTTCTATTGGGAGCTCTGTGAAGTTGCCTTACCATACTCCCTGTCCACCATTCTTGGTGGCTGAGATCCGAAATGGTGAGTCTGTGCCACATTAGATGGTAAGGGATCTCCACTCTGTAGCTCTCCTCCTTCTCTGTTCTCTTTAAGTTTCTTATTCCATTCAGTGCTTGGTTGAGTTCTTTAGCCCTTTATTTGATGCTTAGAGTTCCAGAACTGACGTTTGTATCTGTTTTATTTAGTTTTTCAGGTCTTTGCTGTAGAGGGACGGCATGGTGCTTCTGTCTTTGGTGCCATGTTGGCTCTGGCCTTCTTTCATATTTAATTATTTGTACCCTTTCTCTTTTTTTCTTTATCAGTCTAACTAAAGGTTTGTCAATTTTATTGATCTTTTCAAAGAACCAATTTCTGGTTTTGTTGATTTTTTCTGTTTTCAGTTTTATTTCTGCTCTATTCTTCATTATTTCCTTTTTCTGGTAAGTTTAGGCTTAGATTGTTTCCTTTCCAGTTCCTCAAATTGTAGAGTTAGACTATTTATCTGAGATCTTTCTTCTATTTTCCTGTAGGCATTTAGTACTGTAAGTTTTTTTCTGAGTACTGCTGTTGCTGCATCCCATGAGTGTTGGTATATTGTGCTTTCATTTTCATTTGATGCTAAGAAATTTGTGATTTATATTTTGAGTTCTTCCTTGGCCCGTTGGTAGTTTAATACTGTATTGTTTAATTTTTGTACGTTGTATGTTTTCCAGTTTTTTTTTTTGTAAAGCTACTTAATTTTTAAAAATCATGTATAAATAAAAATGCTTATGGAACACAGATGTTAACAATCCCTAAAGTTCTAATGGGTCCCTAGGTGTGACGTAAATGGTTAAGCACTGGACTACTAGCCAAAAGGTTGGTGATTCGAACCCACCCAGAGGCACCTAGGAAGACAGGCCTGACAATCAACTTCCAAAAGGTCACATCCTTGAAAACTTTATGGAGCAATTCTCTGCACATCTGGAGTTGCCGTGAGTTGGATTAACCCAATGGCCACTAACAACAGCAACAAAAATGCTCTAATGAATAAAAATTGAAAAACAACTCTAAAACTCCTTTTACTTTTTAAGTTTACTAGTGCTCTTTTTCTTTTTTTATGTTAATATTACATTCATGTCAGCAATTCTAGAAGCTTATAGTAGATATTCAATCAGTATTTGTTGAATGAATAAATAATGTCTCCTTTTAGAACTTCGTAGTTACAGTTCTAATAAATGAACTCAAGTAGATTGTACATATATTGCATTTATTTTTCTAGTTAATTCCTTGTACTCCGTTTCTAAGCTAGATTGTTTTTCTACCTACCATAGGCACAATGGAATATTTGACAATGCTCATTTTCTAGGAACTTCTACATTTTCTCTACAGATAGAATCTTCTTTACAGAACCTACACGGAAGAAAAACTTAAAAAAGCATAACACTTACCAAGTAATATCCAAAGTAAAAATTTATAAGGTAGATACAAGAATTTCTCAGTATATGAATTAAATGTAATTTTTTATGTATTTGAGTGTCAAAAAGTCATTTATTCTGTTTACTTCAGAATATATAACAGGTGGTTTATCTTGGGATGTCTAGGTTTTAGTAATCTTAGGAAAGGGAGGAGTTTTATAAAATATTTCCAGAAAAGTCCTGCAGAAGACATGCTAGTGTTTCACAGGGACTGAGTTTCTGTTGATAAGACACAAGAGAAGGAGATACATTTATCTTATCAAAATAGCTACCTTATGGCTCCTACTTTTTCTTGCCTTTTGCAGTAAGCTGCCTCACTGGGGTCTTCTCAGCGCAGCAAATACCAATCAGCTATTTAGAGTCTATAGAGATTTTTAGATATAGATAATTTACAAGTATGTGTTTTGATATTTTTTATTGAAACTAATTCAAAAGCCGACTGTTTACATGCCAGAGGTCTCAGTGTCTCTGCCCACGTACACCCAAATCAGTGCTGTAGCAGGCAGCACTCATGAAGGGATGGTTAAAATGAAGTAAAAATTGTCACCAGACAATGTAAATTGTTTTGAAAATGAAAATGGACTATGGAAGCAGAGAACTAGGATAGCAATTTGTTAGGTCAAGAGGGAAAGTTTGTCTTTGTTTTCTGTACCAGAATCTTTCAGAATAGTTATTTAACACAATGCAGTTTTCAAACTAAAGACTTTCTTCACAATATATCTTCCACTTTGGAGTCCTTTTCTCTTTTTCCTTAGTTACTTTTAGTAAATGATAATAAAATTTTAAGTGCTCATTATTATTTTGTATGTGCTGCCTACCACTATCCATATGACTTAGGCAAAAAATCTAAATCATATACTTTACATCATCAATTTACATCATACAAGCCATTGAATCTTGTATTTATTCAGCAAATATTTATCCAGTGTCTACCATGTTCTAGGCAATATTGCTTTACACAGGGAATAAGAATATGAAGAAGACATAATTCCTGGTTTAAGTAACTTCAGATTCAGGAGGGGGGTGTGTGTATCATTTTCCATCTTATTCATTTTAATTTTTAAGTATGTGTGAGAGATACAAAGATTGTAATTGATCAGCGAAAGGTAGCTTTTTGGACCCAATGGTAAATAGAGAAGTCTGTAATCAATGTGTACATTTTGAGGTCAGTTGTTTTTGTTGTTAGCTGCTGTTGAGTCAGCCTCTGACTCATGGCAAACCCATGCACAGTAGAATGAAACACTGTCCAGTCCTGTGTCATCACCGTGATTGTTTGCAGATCAAACTGTTGTGATCTATAGGGTTTTTAATGGCTGATTTTCAGAAGTAGATAGGATCTAGGTAATTGTTGAAGAAATTATAAAGACTGAAATTGTCTAGGAAAAAAAAATAAACAAAAGAGAAGAAACAATGGGAGAGATAAAGAAGCTAAAGAAAGAATCTAAGAGAAACCAAGCCAAGTGGCATAAGCAAACCAAGAGAGGGTAGCATGTAGTATCTACATACTACATACAAGAGCAGAAATTTTCAAGAAATAGAATTAGACATTGTCAGTTATTGTTGACAGGTAAAATAAAATTAGAACTGAAAATAAGTCATTAGCACCTTAGGCCAACTAAGTTCTCTTTAAGACAACCATTTCATAGTGAGGGGAGTGGGGTATGGAAGTGAGATAGGTGATTAATGAAATGTGTAATGAAGAAAGAGACAGGTAGCAAATGGCACTGGTTCAGTTGGGAGTCAGGGACAATAAAAACATTTTTAAATGATGAAAAACTTGAACTGAGATTTTTTTTATATCTGATAGGGAAAAATCAATGGGGAAAAAAAATTTAAACCCAAAAAGAAAAGGATAGAACAAGGTAAAGGAGAGGCCTGGGACAGGATTCAGAGTATAAGCAGAGGTGTTAAGTGTGAAAGGAAGTTTGAGCACATCTTCCTCTGGAACAGGAGGAAGCTTTGAAGGTATGATGTTGTAAAAACAGTGTGGGGGCAGTTTCTGACCTCTAACTTCACAAGGGGGAAGAAGAATCAAGGTGAACAGCCCAAGGCTGGTTCCTATGAAGCAAAAGTCAGATATACCTCCTCTTTCTGCCGTCTTTCCCAATTCTGACACCAACTGTCCCTCTCATGACACTCTCTATTTCTGTGCTGGGTTCGAGAATTCATTGCAGTGGCCACACAGAACTCCCAGACAATACTCATGATTGTGGGGTTTATTAGGGAAGTAACAGGCTCAGGTACACTCAGGATACAGTTCTTCCATCAGGACAGCCTCTTCCCAGCTGTGCCACAGGCAGGCCTCTCTCTTGCCTCTCCCCTGCTCAGTCAAGTGTTACAAAGCTCTTTTAGCTCTGCCGATAAGTGCCCAGGGGCACCTCACTCCTGGTAAGCCTTGGCCCAAAGGCACTCAGCTTTCTCGCTCCGTGGGCAGGGAAGTCAACTGTGCGGCCTCTTGCCGGTCTCTTCTGCTGCTGTTTCTCTGTCAGTGCTTCTCACTGTCTTCAGTGTTACAGCTCTCTCTCTCTCTCTCTCTCTCTCGGTCTCCAGGTTCCAGGAGCTTCTCAGTGCAGGGATCCTGGATCCAAAGGACATGCTCCACTCTTGGCTCTCCTTCCTTGATGGTAGTGGGGTCCTCTCTTTCCTGCCTCTGGGATGGCGCATTTCAAGCACAGCAGGATGGCAAAACTGACCAGTCCCCTTGGTGGGCCATGATTACCCTATTTGCACAGTCTCACCCAATCACTTGGGTGGGAGTTACAAGATCATGGTGAGAAAAGCCACACAAAGTGGTTCATCGCACCACAGATGTAGATAACTTTGGAAGTAAAGGAAAGGGAACTAAGGGAGGTCTATGACCTGGCAGGTTGTAGGACTGTGATGATAGAGGCTTACAGAAAAGAGCTAAAGAATATAGGTGTAGGAATGAAAAATATCAGTCTGCTAGAGATGAATATTTTCTGAAGCACCTAGGACACAGGAGTATGAATTCCCACTATTAATAGTTTGCATATAAAAATAAGTATTCCTTGCCTGAAAATAAAGAAGTCAGAGTTTTCAAAAATATATATTTTCTTTACTGAAATTCTAAGGCAGATATTTCCAAGTAATTACTTTGATAAGTCATTGAAAGTCAAAAATAGTGAGGATACTTCTAAAGTTAGAAGATATTTATTTCTAGGAACTTTGCCACCTTGCTGAGGAAAGGAGCTCTGTTCATTAGGAAATAATTCCATTTAAAATTTCCTCAAATAATATCTATTTGATAGTCTAAAGATATAGCATATAAAAGCTGTGAACACATTAAAGTGTTTCTGGCAAAGTAAACACATATTTTGAATCAAATATATTTTGAATCAAATATCAAAAGCGGGTTTGTTTTTAAAAAAATATGCTGATAGTTTTTTAAATTGCTCGTTCTTAGAGTTTGAACATTTCAAAGCACTTACCAATAGCCTAGTCTTTATGATGATTAAATATTATAACTAAATATGTAATTAAATAATAGGGAAAATAGGAAAAAGAATGTGCATATTAATATATTTTCTATATGTAATAACAGTGATGTTTTTAAGGAGTGTGACCTTAATGTTTTCCCAACATCCCTAGCTCTTTAGTTAATGCCATCCAGTCTTCCTCTTGCTGTTTCCTCTTTCTGGAATGCTCTGCATCAGATTGTGGCATGGCTGATGCCATTTTCATCATTCTTGTCTAAAACCAAATGTCAGGGAAACATTCCCTGACCATCCTAACTAAAAAGAGTTTTCATCCCCACCCCTCCATTCAGTTACTCTGTCACATGTCTTCAGAGGTTTAATCATTAACTAAAATTATGATTGTCATCCATTTGCTTGTTTATCGCTTGACTCTCCTGACTAGAATATAAATTCTACAAGGACGAGGGCTAAGTAATTATAACGTTGTTGTTAGTGGCCGTCAAGTCAGTTTTGACTCATAGCAACCCTTTGTAACACAGAACAAAACTCTGCCCAGTCCTGCGCCATCCTTACAATCCTTGCTATGTTTGAGCCCATTGTTGCAGCCAATGTGTCATTCCATCTCTTTGAAGTCTTCCTTTTTTTTGCTGACCTTCTACTTTATCAAGCATGATGTCCTTCTCCAGGGACTGGTCCCTCCTGATAACATGTCCACAGTACATGAGACAAAGTCTCACCATGCTTGCTGCTAAGGAAAGCATTCTGGCTATACTTCTCCCAAGACAGATTTGTTCATTCTTCCGGCAGTCCATGGTATACTCAGTATTCTTTGCCAATGCCATAATTCAGGTGCATCAATTCTTCTTTGGTTTTCCTTATTCATTGTCCAGCTTTCACATGCATATGAGGCAATTGAGAATACCATGGCTTGGGTTAGGTGCACCTTAGTCCTCAAAGTGACATCTTTGTGTTTTATCACTTTGAAGAGGTCTTTGCAGCAGATTAGTCCAGTGCGATTTGTCATTTCATTTCCTGAACACTGCTTCCATGGGCTTTGATTGTGGATCCAAGTAAAATGAAATCCTTGACAACTTCATTCTTTTCTCCTTTTATCATGATGTTGCTTATTGATCCAGTTGTGAGGATTTTTGTTTCATGTTGAGATGTAATTCATACTGGAGGCTGTGGTCTTTGATCATCAGTAAATGCTTCAGGTCGTCTTTACTATCAGCAAGCAAAGTTGTGTCATCTGCATACTGCAGGTTGCTAATGAGTCTTCCTCCAATCCTGATGCTGCATTCTTCTTCATATAGTCTGCTTTCTTGGATTATTTGCTCAGCATACAGTTTGAATAGTATGGTGAAAGAATATAACCCTGACACACATCTTTCCTGATTGTAAACCATGCAGTATCCCTTTGTTCTATTAGAATGACTGCCTCTTGGTCTAGGTAAAGATTCCACATGAGCACTATTAAATGTTTTGGATTTCCCATTCTTCTCAGTGTTATCCATAATTTGTTATAATCCACAATTAGAACATAGTAAATATTAAGTAAATATTTTCTTAATGAATGAGAAAAATAAAGCAACATATGTATTTTCTATTTTATAGTTAGTAATTGGATAGATGCATTAATAAAAATGTGGCATTTTAGTAACATGGAGTAGCTACATCAGAGAAGAAGATTCGGAGTTAGGGAACTTGGAGATGGGAAGCCATGCCATGGGGACTACCAATAGCACTCATATTCTCTGAACTAGGACAACTCGACCATGACATCTTGAAATACTGGTTTGTCTACATGAGTTATGAGACACATTAAAAGCAATGTAGTACTAATAAGAAATTAAATGAGATTTATGAATAATTTCCTTGTAAAATATGTAGAATTACTATTATCTCTGTAGTGTCACTTACCTATTTCTGCTAGGCAGTAAAAGAGACATGATACATAATCGATACAGCGTCAGTGACTATTTCTCAGATAGTATTAATAATGGTGATGATTTTGAATTAATTTGTATATGTCCAAAGGGAGTTGTGTGCAGTCAGGGAGCCTCCTGCATGTATGTCAAATGCAAAACTGTTTGAGAGCTATTGTTCAAAGTCAACCTTGATTATAGGTGAACAGGTGTCTGAGTAGGCTGAAACCTAAGCTCTGATTTCCTTGAGGGCAGGGAAGATGTTCAGTGTGGCTTTGTATCCACAGTGCTTTGATCAGTGCCTGATAAACTAAATGTGTTCAAAATCTCCTGTCAAATAATGGAATTCACTAGTGAAATACATTAACAGTGTGATTTAGCTAGTATAAGGAGGCCCTATGAGATGTTTGCCATCAATTTATAGAATTAACTTTGTTAATCTAGACTTTTAAAGAGTGATTGTGGTTATTTTTTTTTCCCCAAAGTACCTCATCATTAATTTAATCATCTCACCAGAAATATGGGGCTGGATCCCCTATCCATCAATGATTCTAACAAGGTAGGGAAATCCCTCCAGTGCTATATATAATAACCTAGGCCATTCTTAACAAACTTCACATATCCTTCATCATTCCTTCTTAAACTTGCTACTTTTTTTACTCCCTACCATTCTCTACTCCTCCACTAAAAATCACTGAAGTAAGCGATTATAGGAGTGTTGCTTATCCCTCCAGCATTTAGGGGCAGAAATTGAGAATCATGATTTAGATAATTATAACCGATTGGACTGATTTAAACATCTTCATTTGGTTATTAGATCTTTAAATAGAAAAAAAAAGATACCTTTATTAATGAATAAAATAATTTACAAGTCATTTTTTTTTTATATAAATCACTATGGATAATCTTGAAAAGCATTCCAGGAAATATAATTGTCCCACTACCAATGGAAATATTTTGCCTGAATGTCAACTGCTATCGAACACTTCTTAATCTAACCTTAGATTTGCCTGTTGGGCATGGTACCAATCAGCACTTAAAGTAACTGTGAGTTTTTCTTAGGTTCAGGAGCCTACTGCGATGTGTGTTTTGCTCTCAGCATGTGAGTCTTCCACTCCAGGCTTCAGATTAACTTTGACATCAAAAGTTTTGTAACTGCTTACAGCATAGTAAAGTTCCCTCTTCTATTTACCCTATCTTCTGTTATCTTTTTTATGAGGAGAAACTGCTTTCTCTTTCACATGTGGTACTCCATACTACATATGACTTAAATTTACAGTTGATAAGAAATTTTAGATGCATGATATATATATCTGCTGTATAAGATTGCTATTTTATTTTTCCTTCAACTGGGACAGGGATTTCTCGACAGCCAAATTGTGTATTTTTCATCAAACTCATTTATTCACCTCTTTTCTGTGTTTCTTTGTAATAGATGCCATATAAAATGAAAAGGATTCCTTTATTGAGACAATGTTTAACCTCTCCCCAAATTTTTCCATAATCTAATTTCTTTTCAAAGTTACTTTTTTTTCTGTCTGAACATTTAAAATGGCTATTGAACAAAAGAGATTTAAAAAATAATAATAAAATTATTTCCTCAAGTGAAGGCTAATCCAAACATCTCTTCCACTCTGCCTGGAATTTCTAATTAATAGAATGATTCCTTCACTTGAAGGCAAGTTCTACAGAAGGAAGTCCCAAGAAAGGATGATACCAGGAAGGAGTAAAATTAACCTATTCAGTCCTATTTTTCCTTTACCTGTTGTTTTTGTTAGCTGCTGTCAAGTTGATTCTGACTCATGGTGACCCTGTGTGTGCAGAGTAGAACTGCTCCATAGAGTTTTCAAGTCTGTAACTTTTCAAAAGCAGATCTCCAGGCCTGTCTTCTGAGGCATGTCTGGATGGGTTCGAATAACCAGCCTTTCAGCTAGTAGTCAAGTGCTTAACTGTTTGCACTACCCAGGGACTCCATTCCATTACCTAGTTTACTATGTTACATCAGCAGCAAGGAATAAGTAGAGTCTGAAGCAAGGGAGACAAAAAGGAAAGTATTGCCTTTTTATACTTCCTTGTCCTCCTTAAAATGTAGGGACTACGAAGAGAAAAGGGTAGGGTACAGACTGAATAATTTGTGCTATCACAACAGAAATATACCAACTATCATTACAAAATGTTAACAGCAAGGAGATAGAGACCTTAAAAAGGACTAGGGCATGGGCATGGCTCTAAAACTAATCTCCGTATATTAAACAGTGTTTTTCTGATACTGATCCTAGATGCTAGAAATTAGGAAATATAGCCAATTTCTTCTTCGTTTTACCCCAAGTAAGGGGCAGAAGGTAGCAGAAAGTGCTTCTACACTTTCACTCTCTCATACCTGCGTGTCAGCTACAGCTACTACTTTTTGAAAATAGTCTAGGCACTACTATGTTGTTGTTAGGCGCCATCGAGTCAGTTCCGACTCACAGGGACCCTGTGTACAACAGAATGAAACCCTGCCTGGTCCTGCGCCATCCTCACAATCACTGTTATGCTTGAGTCCGTTGTTGCAGCCACTGTGTCAGTGCATCTCGTTAAGGATCTTCCTCTTTTTCACTGTCTACTATACCAAGCATGATGTCCTTCTCCAGGACTGGCCTCTCCTGGTAACATGTCCAAAGTACACAAAATGAGGTCTCACCATCCTTGCTTCTAAGCAGCATTCTCGCTGTACTTCTTCCAAGACAGATTTGTTTGTTCTTCTGGCAGTTCATGGTATATTCAGTATTCTTCACCAGCACCATAATTCAAAGACATCATTTCTTCCATCTTACTTATTCATTGTCCAGCTTTCACATGCATATGAGGTGATTGAAAACACCTGTGGCTTGGGTTAGGCACACCTTAGTTCTTAAAGTGACATCTTTGCTTTCCAACACAATAAAAGTCTTTTGCAGCAGATTTGCCCAGTGCAGTTCGTTGTTTGATTCCCTGAACGCTGCTTCCTTGGGCGTTGATTGTGGATAAAAGTAAAATGAAATCCTTGACAACTTCAATCTTTTCTCTGTTTATCATGATGTTGCTTATTAGTCCAGTTGTGAGGATTTTTGTTTTCTTTATGTTGAGGTATAATCCATACTGAAGGCTATAGTCTTTGATTTTCATCAGTAAGTGCTTCAAGTCCTCTTCACTGTCAGTAAGTAAGGGTGTGTCATCTGCATATCACAGGTTGTTAATGAGTCTTCCTCCAAACATGATGCTGCATTCTTCTTCATATGGTCCAGTTTCCGCATTGAGTACAGATATCTTATTCAGCATACAGATTGAATAAGTATGGTGAAAGGATACAACTTTGATGCACACCTTTCGTGCTTTTCAACCATGCAGTATCCTCTTGTTCTGTTTGAATGACTGCCTCTTGGTCTATATACTGGTTCCTCATGAGCACAGTTTGTAAGTACTATATTCTTTTTCTATTGCTGCATAACAAATTATCACAAATTTTACATTTACTATCTCATGATTTCTGTGGGTCAGACACATGTTAACTGAGTTCTCTGCTCAGGGTGAAATCAAGGTGTTGGCCGGGCTGTATTTTCATCTGGAACTCAGGATCCTCTTCCAGGCCCATTCAGTTTGCTGGCAAAATTTAGTACCTTGTGGTTGTAGGACTAGGTCCTCTATTTTTCTGTTTTTCTTGTTTGCTGTTGCCTGAGGGATTTCTTTCAATTCCTAGAGCCTGCCCTCAGGGCCTTGCCATGTGGCCATTTCCATAGGCAATTCACAATATGTTTGCCTCTTTGAAGCCAGCAGGAGAATCTCTCTTACTTCTAATCTCTTCTTTCAGGGTAAGTCTGGGTGGTCTTTTACAGGGTTTACCTAATTAGGTCAGGCCCACCAGTGACAGCCTCCCTTTTGATTAATTCAAAGTCAACTCAGGGATCTTATTACATTTGCAAAACACCATTTATAGGAGTGAAATCCAGTCATATTCACAAATCCTGCCTACACTCGAGGAGTGGGCAGGATTTTCAGGCCTTGTACACCAGGGGATATGGGAATCTTGGAGGCCATCCTAGTATTCTGCCTTTCTCAAGCACTGTTAATATTTCTGTGTTAATATATTAAATTAAATTAACATAAAACTGCTTGCCCTGCAATCAGTTCTGACTCATAGTGACCCTGTAGGACAGAATAGAACTGTCCCATAGGATTTCCAAGGAGCAGCTGGTGGATTTAAACTGTCGACCTTTTGGTTAGCAGCCAAGTTCTTAACCTATGTGCCACCAGGACTGCATGTTAACATAGATGTTTTAATAAAGTTATCAGTATAAGCATGTAAATTTTATACATGTAAGACTTAAGATTTATGCCATTAAGTAGCAGTTAAACTTTAGGAATAGTTTTTTCTTATGTTGTAACATATAACATTATAAACATTAAGGAATGACTATTACTTGGTGTGTTACAATAACTGTAATCCTTAAAATTTTGTGTCATTCATCAACTAATGTATTTTTCTTCTGACAAAACTAAGCTATTTTGAATCTTACATTCTATGCTAACTTTCATATATGTACGATACTGTACCATGTTGTGGAAACCCTGGTGGTGTAGTGGTTAAGTGCTACAGCTGCTAACCAAAAGGTTAGCAGTTCAGATCCACCAGGCGCTCTTTGGAAACTCTATGGGGCAGTTCTACTCTGTCCTGTAGGGTCACTATGAGTCGGAATCGACTCAATGGCAACGGGTTTGGTTTTTATGGTTTGATACCATGTTGCATTTTGTGAGGTATCATTTATTTTGCTAGCCTACCCCTTGATTGGCATTTAGATTGTTTTCAGTTTTCTATTGCAAATTGTGCTTCAGTTAACATATTATATTAGTGTATGTGTACATTCATTTGAGTTTATGGGTAGAATATTTATAAAATCAGAATTTCCATGTCAATGAGCATGTGAATTTCAGATTTTGATTGATATTTCCAATTTGTCCTTCAAAAATTTGACAGCAGTTTACACTCCTGTCAACAGGACAGGAGAACACTTGTTTTCCCGTACCTTAAACAACCCTTGGGTACTATCAAATATTTTATTCCTAGATAATTTTTTAATTGAGAAACAGTGGTGTAACTAGCAATGTTTTCATTGTAAAAAGTATGAGTAAGATTGATCTTGAGATATATTTGGTTTTTTATGTTTTTCTCTGTTATTAATCTAAGTGAAATGAAGACTCTCAGACTCATTGTTTGAATAATGAATCCAAGAGTCATAGGATTTATTTTAATTTTACACACAAAAGAAGAAGAATAAGATTGCAAAGCTTTTATTTCTTTCTTAACACCTTTAAGAAAAAAGAGATGTCAATGTAAAATGATTACTGGATTAATAAATAATGGAAAAAAATAAAGCAGAGTTGCAACCTTTTAGAAATTCTTTACATTTCACAATTTATAGCATCGATCTCTTAAGTCCAGCTATCTAAAAGTAAAACTTTTAAGTAGTGTTTAATAATTGGAAACAGAGCAGGGTTATACATTCTCGTACAAGTTTTCCTATCAAATTGGAGAATAAAATTGGCATCTCTGGAAATGTTCTCAATTACAATACCCTATCAGAACTAGTTCTAAGATGTAGGAATGGAGCCTTTGTTTCTTAATTCTGTGGTATTCCACCAGCAATCAGGACACCCTGCAGTTCCATGGCTAAATGTTGGTATTTCACTAGTATAGGGAGAGGGAATTAAAGCTAATCTAAGAGACTTAAATTATACAAAATGAAAAGAGAAAGGCAGAGGAGAATTTTAATGAATGGAATATGACACATATGATGTTTCATATCTCTGTTTTTGCTCATTTGAACTTTTGCTCATATAAAAATAAAGATAATATTTTGTATTAATACACATGTTGGGGAAATTGGGTATCTAGAGGTCACATATTCCAAATATTTTTCCAAAAATTAATTTGAACCTTGATCTTTGTAGATTATATTTTTTAGTACAATAATTTGAATTTGAATGAGGTTTCTAGGTATTATGTAATGCCTTTAAAGACAAACAGCAATATATTTGTTTATCAGTGGCACTGTAACTTGTATTTTTTTATTCCTGAATAAGTACTAACGATTTTGCAGTTTTATATCTACCATTATGAAAACATATTTTACATTGTTACTTATACTAAACCAAAACTAAACCTACCGCCACTGAGTAGATTCCAACTCATAGCAACCCTACAGGATGGAGTAGAACCATCTCATAGGCATTCCAAGTCTGTAAATCTTTACGAAAGCAGACTGCCAGATCTTTCTCCCGAGGAGCAGCTGGTGGGTTCAAACCACCAACCTTTTGGTTAGCAGCCAAGTGCTTTAACCACTGCACCACCAGTGCACCTATGTATCGTGAATAATAAATGATATTTCTCCTTTTTTACTCATATTGTTGTAGTTGTTAGTTGCCATCCAATAGATTCTGACTCACGGCAACCCCATATGTGCAGAGTAGAATGGCTCCGTATGATTTTCAAGGTTGTGACTTTTTGAAGCATATCTCCAGGACCGTCTCTGGATGGGTCAAACCACCAGCCTTTCAGTTAGTAGTAGAGTGCTTAACCACTTGTGCCACCCAGGGGCTCTTACTCATATTACAATTGGTAAATTAATTCACTTGTGGTGTAGAGCTACGGCTGCTACCCAAAAGGTCGGCAGTTCAAATCCACCAGGTGCTGCTTGTAAGCCCTGTGGGCAGTTCTACTCTGTCCTGTAGGGTTGCTATGAGTTGGAATCAACTGGACGGCACCGGGTTTGGGTTTGGTTCAGTGTCTTAGTTTCGTAGTACTGCCATAACTAAATATACCACAAGTGGGTGGCTTCAAAGAAATTATTTTTCCTCAAAGTTCTGGAGGCAAGAAGTCCAAATCAGGGCGTAGCTCTAGGGGGGAGTCTTTCCTTGTTGGTATCTCCAGGCCTTTCTTGGCATTCCTTACTTGTAAAGAGATCTTTACGTGACATTTGTTTTTCCCTTGTGTAGGTCTGTGTGTGTTCTGCTCTTTTTATAAGACACCACTCCCAAGGGATCAGGTTTAGGACCCACCCTACTGAGATGTAATCTCATTAACATAACAGAAGAAACCTCTGTTTCCAAACAGGGTCATATTTGCAGGTACAGGGGTTAGGACTTCAACCTAACTTTTAGGGAGTAAAATTCAACCCATAACTACCAGTGTTTATTATATACCACATTTTAAAATATAATAGTCTTCCGAAGAGTGCCAATGTTAACATTACAAATAATGTAATCTTCAGAGACATAGTTAAAAAATGAATTGTAAAACTCTGTGAAACTGAAAGTGATAACTTTGTCATCCAAATGGCTACAGTTCAGTCTCTTTGTGTTGGGGAGGGGGGGTGTTGTTAATAAAGGAATTTATAAACTATATGTTAGTGTTTTCTTTGTAATGAGGTTATTTTCCAAAGAAAATTGACCTCAGAAAGAAGTAGTTTTCCTCATCTAAATCCGGAGAACTCTCCAAAACTACTTCCATCAAATAGCATTTTCCGTAACTATTTTTGCAAGAGGCATCTGGCAGAGAATATTTAAAGGGAATGCATAATGAACCTAAACTCAGGAGTGTAGGAAAATATGTAATAGTAATAGAATAGATATTACTGGATCTGTAGAAATATTGTTGATGACCTTCTGGTACTTCACAAATTGAACTGCAAAAATGTAGCTAAATTTAGAGGCCTAATATGTTATGGGGTTGTTAACCAATGTCATAAAACAACATGTGTACTACTGTTTCATGAGAAACTATTTGTTCTGTAAGCCTTCACCTGAAGTACAATAAAATATTAAAAAAAAAAAAAAATGTAGCTAACACTCAAACAAAAAAACCTGTTGCCATCAAGTCAGTTTTGACTCATAGAAACCTTATTGGACACAGTAGAACTGCCCCAAAGAGTTTCCAAGGAGCAGTTGGCGAATTTGAACTGCCAACCTTTGGTTTAGCAGCCTAACTCCTTAACCACTGCACCACCAGGACTTCTAGCTCACACTAAGCAATGAATATTCTCCTATGCTGTCAATTTAAGACTATGTAGTACTTATATATAAATATATATGCACACATATATATTTATAGGCTTAATTTGAGCATCTGTGACAAAAAAACACATAAGTATGTGTATTATTTAATTTTATAGTTATATTTAGACTATATGGTGAGAAACAGACTTTTTTTTTTTTTTTTGCTTTCCTCAGTATAATGCCACTGTCATATATAGGTCCCTTGGTGGTGCAAACGGTTTGCACTTGACTACTATCCGAAAGGTTGGCAATTTGAACCCACCTAGCAGTGCCATGAAAGAAAGGCCTGGCAATCTGCTTCCATAAAGATTACCGCCAAGAAAACCCTGTGGAGCTCAGTTCTATTCTGTAACACATTGCATCACCATGAATCGAAATTGCCTCAGTGCTGTGGGTTTGGTTTGGTTTTTGAATCATATACAGAAAGGAAACATTTCTTGTAAATTGGAACCAGAGGGAGATGTAAGAAGCAGAATGCAGGGAATTATTGGTCTAATAAGGAGACATTAACACAGGATTAAAGAGATATTAACACAGGACTAATAGGTCTATTGAAATGAAGCATAAACTTACAACATTTTAAAAATATTTTTCAAAAAACCTTAAGAAAATGTAAAAATAAACTATAAATTTACAGATGAAGGGTTAAAGATTTAAACATGGAAAGAGATTTTGTGAATTATTTCGAAAGCACTACCATCCGAATAGAAAAATCAGGCAAAAGATAAAATCAGGCAGTTCAGACAAACATAAAAAACATACAAATGACTGCCATGGATAGTAAAAACGTTCAAACTTGTGTGACTCTCCATTTGTCCCAATTTCTAATTAGAAGAAGACCATTATAAATAAGGCATCAATCACCAATACTAATTGCTCCATGAATATCACATCCTTCTGATCAGAACCGGAACACAGTAGACGCTCCTCGAGTGTTAACACATGGAAAGTAGCTTGGATTACTCACAACAGAGGCAGACAGGACACTAGAACAAACGTGGATCCATTTTTGAGTATCCCCTCAACTCGAGAAGACTGTCCGGGGGAGATGATGACTCTTCCACAGGCACCCTACTTTGAGCCATGGGTGAGGGACTTAAAGGGGTCCTACCTTCTGCTGCCCACCCCTAGGCCAGGTATGTTTAGTTAGGTGGGCTGAGAACTTCCGGTAAGCATGCTGCCTACTAGCACCATAGCTGAAGGGACAGTGAAAATCCCTCTCCCAGACATTTTCATACCCCGAAGCCTACTTGACATACTACATGGAGAGCAAGGTAGATTTTTCACACCTGACCACTCTGAGGTGTGTGTGGGGGGCTCAGAGACCTTGGCACTAAGCCTGGGATAGTTAACCCTGATGACACTGAGACAAACCGTTAGGCTTTGTTGGGGCGGGGGTGTTGGTAGTTTGTTCTGAAGCCTGAAGACGCTAGCAGAGGGAGAGTCTGGAAGACCGTAGACTCCAGGCTTATCCAAAAGACTGCCTCCACACATTCACTGTAATCAGAGATAAATGAATGCAGTGAAATAACCATTTCTCCTGACCAAACTGACACATTTTAAAAATGATTATACGTGGCCAAGGTAGATTGAAACTGGCATGCTTATACACTTCTGGTGGGAATATGCATTAAAATACTCATTTAAGGACAGAATTTGCCAGTTTAACAGAACTTCAAAAGTCCATGCTCTTTGATCATGTGATTCAATTTTTATTCTAAAGGTATGTGCATAGATAGAGATTAAAACTCCTGCTCTGTCCTATAGGGTTGCTATGAGTGGGAATTGACTCAACAGCAAGTTTTTTGTTTTGTTTTAAAAAAAAATCCATATGTCCAAATATGAGAGATTGTTTATCAACATTATGGTATACCGTAATGGCAGTGAAATTTTTATGCAGCCATTAAAATTATGTCTTAAAAATACAACATTGAGGAAATTCTGGTTGCATATTGATAATAGAAAATTTAGGGCACAGAATTGATATATATTAAGTTATACCAATTTTCAAAAGTTTGCATCAAACATTCTGAAAGAAAATTCATCAAAATATAAACAATATTTATCTTTGTGTATTAGGATTTCACTTGATTTATTTTACACTTTATACAGTCTACATTCTCAGTTTTCATACAATGAGGTTCTATTACTTTGAATATTAGAAAAATCTAAAATTCACTTAATTCTATTAATAGTTCTACTTTATCGTTGAAATATTTTAAGATCACAAGATACATGATTGCTTCAAAATATTTTACTTTGAAATTACTTTTTACCACAATTTATAACTGCCTCCTATATTTTGTTTAATATGACCAAGTAAATGAAAATTTTGTGAATAAATGATTCTTTCATCAGAAGATAATTTGCCCCAGTTATAAGTATGATCATAATATGAAAGTCTAATTCTGTCTTTAAACATCATTGCAAGTATTCAACTTTAAGAAAATTACGTCCTTCTCTCACCACCTCTGCTTTTTCTCTCAGAAAACCATAATTTGAGTGATGAAGTTGAAGAACTTTGACAAACTGAGTCATAAAATTTATATCAAACTTAAAATAATGCTGCTATAAACATAAAGTGACACAGCACATGGTCAGCTGTTCATGCACAGTGACTCTCTGATAAAATGCCTGAGTATGACCTTGAGCAAATTCCTTTGGGAGCACTGAAGAGTGTCCATTACTCTGTGATACATGCTTCACATGGATTAGACATCAAAGTAGCTTGTTTATACCCTAATATAATACACTTCACAGTTTTATGTTTCACTTATTTAAAAAATGTTGTCAAGTCGATTCTGACTCATAGAGACCCTATAGGACAGGATAGAACTGCCCCATAGGATTTCCAAGGCTGGAGCCCTCTGGCACAGTGGTTAAGAGCTTAACTGATAACCAGAAGGTCAGCAGTTCAAATCTACCAGCTGCTCCTTGGAAACCTAGTGGGGGAGTTCTTCTCTATCCTATAGGGTCGCTATGAGTCCGAATGGACTTAACAGCAATGAGTTTGTGTGTGTGTGTGTGTGTGTGTGTGTGTGTGTGTGTCTGTGTGTTTAAAATCTTTTATGAAAGTAGACTGCCACATCTTTCTCCTGCAGAACGGCTGGTGGATTTGAACCACGGACCTTTCGGTTAGCAGCCAAGTGCTTAACAACTGTACAAACAGAGCTCCTTATTTATAGACCTTAATTAAGGATTTTATTGAAAATGATTTTGTATAAAAACTCAAAGAAAATAGGGTGATAGTGTGAGTTAGATGTTACTGAATGGGATTGGATTTGTTGTTGTTTCATTCATACTTTACTATTTATTGTAGGTCTCAGAAACAAAATTGAACTTTGACTGTTTTTATTTTTACTTTATAAAATACTTTTCATTTCTGTTTAGTTACACAACCTGAATATATTTTATTAGTATCAATAAAATAAATTGACAAATTCTCTTTTTGAAAATTGATGAGATGAAATGAAAAATTCTGGTTTGACAGCTATTTACTTATATGACATCATTATAAATTAATATTATTTTAACTTTCTTTAGAAATTATTGGATTAGTGTAATATCAGTATATAGAATTGGTTTCTTAAAGTCAAGCTATATTATCTACTTCATGCTGAAATTTAAAGCTTTTGTATGTGCCAAATTTGTTGGCTCATCTTCAGTATTTAGAATCAATTATACTTTAGATATATGACAAGCAAGCATTCTTCACATTATAGTTTATCTCTGTTTTTCTTATTATAAAACATAATTTTGACATTGTTTTTTGAAAATATGGAATTTTTAAACAACACAAATATTAAATATACTATCTCAAGTTATTAATGCAGATTTACAATATTAAGTTTATTAAGTTTCAATCCTCTTCAATGATGCACTAAGGAAAAAAAAGGATAGTAAGTTACATGGGCTTAGTAGGAAATATAAATGTGAATATACCCACTTACATACACAGGCATACATACATTGTCAGGTATTTTTCAACATTAATTGGTTATATTTTATTATTGAACATTTCAAACACACTAAATGTTTAAAAACCTTCTTAAATAACAATCACTGATGTATCAATAAATGTATTGCATAGGGAAAATAAAATATTTTGTACATGGAGAATTATTGTTTATTCAAATAAACAGATTTTAATGAATTATTAGTTACACAAATCTAAAGATATATGAATCAATAATTTATATCTTCTTGAAAATTTATGTTTTAACATATAATGAAATTGCATTTTATTTGAATGGTTTTAAAAGCAGTTGTTGTTGTTAGGTGCCGTCAAGTTGGTTCCAACTCATATCAAGCCTGTGTACAACAGAACAAAACGCTGCCTGGTCCCACACCATCTTCACACTTGTTACTATGTTTGAGCCTATTGTTGCAGCCGCTGTGTCAATTCCTCTTTTTCGCTGACCCTCTACTGTACCAAGTATGATGTCCTTCTCCAGGGACTGTTCCCTCCTGATAACATGTCCAAAGTACCTGATAACATGTCCAAAGTATGTCAGACGAAGTCTCACCATCCTTGCTTCTAAGGAGAATTCTGTCTGTACTTCTTCCAAAATGGATGTGTTCATTCTTCTGGCAGTCCATGGTATATTCAATATTTTTCACCAGCACCAAAATTCAAAGACATCAGTTTTTCTTCGGTCTTCTTATGCATTATCCAGCTTTCACATGATGTTATGGATTGAATTGTGTCCCCCAAAAAGGTGTGTCAACTTAGGTAGGCCATGATTCCAGTATTGTGATTGTCCACCAATTTGTCATCTGTTGTGATTTTCCTATGTGTTATAAATCCTGCCTCTGTGATGTTAATGGGAGCCCTGGTGGTGCAGTGGTTATTAAGAGCTCAGGCTGCTAACCAAAAGGTCAGCAGTTTGAATCCACCAGGCACTCCTTGGAAACCCTATGGGGCAGTTCTACTCTGTCCTGTAGGGTCACTATGAGTCGGAATTGACTCAGCATCAACAGGTATGTGTGTGTTATAATCATGATGTTAATGAGGCGGGATTAGAGACAGTTATGTTAATGAGGCAGGACTCAACCTACAAGATTAGATTGTATCTTGGTTCAGTCTCTTTTGAGATACAAAAGAGAAGTGAGCAAAGAGACGGGGACCTCATGCCACCAAGAATGAAGAACCAGGAGGTTGAACACGTCCTTTGGACCCGGGGTCCCTACACTGAGAAGCTCCTAGACCAGGAGAAGATTGACGACAAGGACTGTACCCCAGAGCCAAAAAAAAGAGAAAGCCTTCCCTTGGAGCTGGCACTCTGAATTACTGCTAGCCTTCTAGACTGTGAGAGAATAAGTTTATCTTTGTTAAAGCCATCCACTTGTGGTACTTCTGTTATAGCAGTACTAGATAACTAAGCCACATGCATATGAGGTGATTGAAAATACCTTGGTTTGGGTCAGGCGAACCTTAGTCCTCAATGTGACATCTTTGCTTTTCACACTTTAAAAATGTATTTTGCGGCAGATTTGCCCAATACGATGCATCATTTGATTTTTTGACTGCTGCTTCCATGGGCTTTGAGTGTGGATTCAAGTAAAATGAAATCCTTGACAATTTCAATATTTTCCCCATTTATCATGATGTTGCTTACTGGTCCAGTTGTGAGGATTTTTGTTTTCTTTATGTTGAGGTGTAATCCATATAGAAGAGTGAAGTCTTTGATCTTCATCAATAAGTGCTTCAAGTCTTCTTCACTTTTAGCAAGCAAGATTGTGTCATCTGCTTATTGCAGGTTGTTAATGAGTCTTCCTCCAATCCTGATGCCACATTGCTCTTCAAATAGTGCAGCTCCTCGGATTATTTGCTCAGTGTACAGACTGATTAAGAATGGTGAAAGGATGCAACCCTGACACACACCTTTCTTGATTTTAAACCTTGCAGTATCCCCTTGCTCTGTTCGAACTATTGCCTCTTGGTCTCGGTAGAGGTTCTGCATGAGCACAATTAAATGTTCTAGAATTCCTATTCTTGGCAATGTTATCCATAATTTGTTATGATCCACACAATCAAATGGCTTTGGGTAGTCAATAAAATGCAGGTAAACATCTTTCTGCTATTCTCTGCTTTCAGCCAAAATCCATCAGACATTAACAGCGATACCCCTCGTTCGACATCCTCTTCTGAACCTGGCTTGAATTTCTGGCAGTTCCCAGTCAACATACTGCTGCAACCACTTTTGAATTACCTCCAGCAAAATTTTACTTGTGTGTGATACTAATGATATTGTTTGATAATTTCTCCATTCTACTGGATCACCTTTCTTTGGAATATGCACAAATATGGATCTCTTCCAGTCAGTTGGCCAGGTAGTTGTCTTCCAAATTTTTTGGCATAGATAAGTGAGCACCTCCAATTAAATACTATGAAATTACTAGTGGAGACATAGAACTCATTGTTTTTAGCCTCCCTGAAAAACATGTCGAATATAACAAAAAGGAAAAAGAAACGTACGTTTTCTTTTACTGTGGACGTGTCACAAAGGAGCCTTGCTTTTTGTACAGACACTTCACTTGCCAGAGAGAAATTAAATATCTTTTGATTAGGAAAGTCTGTGGTGGTGGTGGTGGTGAGGGAACCTGGGTGGCTTAGAAAAGGATTGTGCTGTCCCTAGGTGAGGCTAGTTCTTGGAAATGGAGAAATTGAGAAGGACCATGATGCTGCACTTCTGCTCAGATTCTCCTCTATCCTCCTGCACTGTAACAGGCACTAGCAGGGGTTTGATGGGGGTTGTATGTCTGGAAACTGAACCTCAAATTTAGCAGCTGGCCTGAGAATGGCAGCAAAGGTCCTAGATGCTAAATTTAGCATGGGGGCACTATGACCAGACCAAGGAGGTCGGGATGGTAAGAACCTCAGATGAACTGAAAACTGGTCTCTTTTCTCAACATTTCTGGTGTCTGTAAGAAACCAGGGACATTTTGTGACCTCAACAAAGGGGAAATGACCCACTTGCTAGGCAAGTGCATATTAAGAGTCAGATTTAATTCAGTTTAGAAAAAGACAAGAAAAGGTTTAAGTTATTTTTCACCTGGGAATGTGAAGCAAATGTGTACCCATTGCAAGTGTCTGCATATTAAAGTAGAATGTGTCCACTGCTTCCTCACTTAGACTTCATCTCAAGTGAGTAACACTTACAGATACTTCTATCCATTCCCTCAGACCAAAGGAAAACTTTAACTGGCAAAATATCAGGGATTCTGCAAATGAAGTCTCCTTATGGTTCAATGCAATCATCATTATCGTAATTATCCTTTAGTGTGTGCTAACCAGTCCTGCGAGGATGGCGCAGGGCCGGGTGGTATTTCATTCTGTTGTACATAGGGTTGCTAAGAGTTGGAACTGACTTTTGATGGTACGTAACAACAGCAACAACAATAAGGTACTGACCAATCAGTAGATGCCGGCCTCAGGACAAGAGCAGTTTAAAAACGTATGCATTCATTTCCCATTAAAACATTTTTTAGTTGAGGAAACATGTTCATAGAGGTTAAGTCACTTGTCAAGTCATGGAATTAATAAGTGACAACCCCCGTCAGTATAACCTGATGGACAATTGATCTCACCTGTTTTTTTTTTTTTTTTTGGCAAATGTAGAGCAAAGTTTATCCATGTGAAAAGGCCAAGCAACTTTCTGGGATTCATTCTGCCTATATTCTTAGATACCTAGAAGTTTGGTCCCCCAAGTCCATTAAGTCTGTGGAGAAGCATGCCTGAATTCCAGCTGTATGGATGACATATACTTTTGTGCCTCCTTTCTGTCAGTGTTGTTTCTTACATTTCTCCATCTGATGACACAGATTTCTTGGAACGAGAATATACTTTGTATTTGATGTTTCTGTTTCTTCTGTCTCTATTCTTCACTTCCAACTTCCTTCTGCTCCTCCTGCTCTTCTGGATTGTTGTCCACCTGAGCTCTCAATGCCTGCCTGGAAGGGGACTGGGTTCTTCCCATCCCTCTTTTGCTTTCATTGTCAGCCCCTACCATTTCCTCTCAGTGTCTGTGTCCCTAGATTCCGCCTGTAAAAACAACATGGGGGTAGTGTCTGACCTTCTCAAACTTCACAAGGGGGAAGGAGAATCAGGATCAACAGCTCAAGGCTGATTCCTATGAGGCTGGGGTCAGACATGCCTCCTCTCTCTGCCATCTTTTCCAATTCTGACACCAACTATCCCTCCCACGGCACTCTCTGCTTCTCTGCTGGGTTCGATTATTCATTGCAATGGCTATACAGAACTCACAGACCATACTCACAATTATGGGATTTATCAGGGAAGTAACAGGTTACAGTTCAGGCTCAGGAACACTCAAGATACAGTTCTTCCATTAAGACAGCCTCTTCCCATCCATGCTTGCAGACACGCCTCTCCCTGGCCCTCGGCTTCTGCCTGAAGGCACTCAGCTTTCTCTCTCTGTGGGCCGGGAAGCCCATAACACTGTCTCCTGCTGCAGGGTCTCTCCTGCCACCGCAGGGTTCCAGCTCTCTTTCTCAGTCTCCTGCTTCCAGGAGCATTTCAGTGCAGGGATCCCAGGTCCAAAGGACGTGCTGGCTCCTGGCTGTTTGTCATTGGTGGTAGTGGTATTTTCTTTTTCATGCCTCTGAGGTGGCTCATTTCAAGCCTATCAGGATGGCAGAACTGACCAATCCTTTTGGTGGGCCACAATTATCACACAGTCCTGCCAGATCACTTGGGTGGGAGTTATAAGACCATGGCTAGAAAGGCCACACAAAAGCGATCCATCACACTGCACCCCCCAATGTCAAACACCAGCCAAGTCCACCAAGCTTAGTGTGCTTTAATGCCCAGTATTCCATATTGAGAGGGTCCTAGCTCAAAATAGCATCCAAGTGTGATACTTCAGACACTAAGGAAGTTTGGGGGAAAGGATTACTGGTGGTTTAGCATGGCATCCTTCCAAGGGTGATATTCAGTGTTTTACAACCACTTAGGCTCTGACTAGGAGGGATCAGTCCCCGGAGAAGAACATCATGCTAGGTAAATTAGAGAGTCAACAAAAAACAGGAAGGCCCTCAAAAAGATAGATTGACTCAGTGGCTGAAACAATAGGCTCAAGCATAGCAATGATTGCGAGGATGGTGCAGGACCGGGTAGTGTTTCATTTTGTTGTACATAGGGTTGCTATGAGTTGGAACCACCTTTTGACGGCACCTAACAACAACAACAACAATAAGGTACTGTCCAATATTAGTAGATAGCAGCCCCAGGACAAGAGCAGTTTGCTGGATCTTGGAGAGGATATGGCAAGGGAAACCAAGATAAAGGCCAGCATGGCAGAGTGATCACTGGAGAAGCTTGTATACCAGATAATTTACTAATTAGTAGAGAAGTATTTCATACTTTAACAACCTCTAAGTCTACACGAGTGAGCACTGATTGAATATAAGTTCTGGCTCCTACATGTCTGAAAAGCAGGAAAAATAAATAAATAAAACCTAAGAAATTATTAGTAAAAATTATTTAACATATATCAAACCTGCTGAAGAGATACTGAATATTACATGATATTGTCACAGTCTGCTTTTCTAGCTGTTGGTGACATAACTCTTTAATTTTTATAAATTAAATGGTACCTGAGTCAACAGTCTCTGGGCTTAATTTTTCCTAGAACTTCTTATCCAGTGTATGTCTCTAATGATGAAACATCAGCAGTCTTAAAATTATGTAAAATAGGTTTCCCCTTGGTATTTCTCACAAACTGTGAGAAATTCCAGAGTCTCAAAAGTCTGTTATTTTCTGCTTCTGCACATTGTTTGCAAAGGGAGCTAACACATGGATTGAAGTAAAAACTATCCAGATCTAATCTACTATGCATCTGAGTATTCTTGAAGCTTATGCTATATAAACACTAGTCAAATTTTTTACCACTATTCATGTGTTTTTATTACTGGACCACCTTTCCCCTAGGAATCTCTGGAAGTGCAAAAGTGACTTTGCCAGAGCATGTTGTAATCCAGTCAAACTATAATCACTTAGAAAGTGACAGTGAGTCATAAGTTTTATGATCTATCTAGCTTCAAAACTGATGGAATGCTGCTGTAATTGAAAACACACAGGGAGATTATTTTCACCACTTCCTGATTAAGGAACAGAGCAATATAAATTATATTGAAATTTTGTCTGCGTTTAATTGGTAAGTAGTGTACTGCAATTGATAGTTTAAGTAGTAATTATTTTAATGTAATTACATTTAATTATTATAATTTCCATTCATATATCCTAGTAGACAGACATCAAGGGCCTCATTCACAAAACTATTAAATTCCCCTTGTGCTAGAAAACAGAGAATAGAGAATTTATTTACCTCAGGTTAGTTGAAAGATTCTATTTGCTATTCCATTTATTTCAAAATGAAATGTTAGTAATTTTTTATTTTGGTTAGATTTTTTAACAAGGATATTTTATAAAAATAGGCTGTGAAACCCTTGAAATTAAAATAAAAATGGAAATAGTGTGATTATTTGTATGTGAATTATGACTGCCTACATTTCATACATTTATTGTAGATCACACTATAAATTCATCTTTTTACTCCTGTGGGGCATCTCAGTATAAAGAAAGAGGTGATTAGACATTGTGACTTTTTTTACTCTCAATTTATGATGTGTGGCAATGTATTTAGCTCAGTAAGTGTGTAAATTACAACACATATAAGATTTGAAAATTCAAGAAATGGAAGGGAAAAGGTAATCTACAGTAACTAAAAAACAAATTCTAATTTATTGCCTCAAATGGCTCGAGTTTAATTTGTTTATATTTCAAAAGAGAAACATGTATTTACCATGTTCTCTTTGATATAGTACATATAAAGCTGAAATATTGTGTTTCAGTGTGGATAATGATGTCATTAACTCAATTTTAAACATTGTGTACCTGAAATTGGGATTCATAATGGACTCATTGGCTAAACAAAATTACTACAAGTAAAAACAATTTCTAGAAAAGTAGGGACTTGATTTTTATTTTAAATTTCTAAGATAGTATGGGGAATAGAATTCAGGGAAATTATAAAGATGGTAATTTTAGAAGTATGAAAAGTGTAAAAATATATGTTGTAGAGAACAGAAGAGCCAGATGTTTATAACACTGGCTATAGCCACTAATAATTATAATACTACTTACCATTTATAGAGTATTTAATTGGTGCAGCCATTTGCCAGAAAATTTACATGTATTATTAAATTTAATCTTCACAACAGCCCTGTGACTAAGATATTACACTTCTCAATTAAAAAGTCCTATTTTACTGGGACAATAGACACAAACCAATACTGTCTCAAGAAAATTGGGCTATCATTTCCCATCCTGACCAATTTTCA
Organism: Dugong dugon; assembly: GCA_030035585.1. Lineage (NCBI taxonomy): Eukaryota > Metazoa > Chordata > Mammalia > Sirenia > Dugongidae > Dugong > Dugong dugon. The sequence goes on from CM057473.1 coordinate 42,357,166, forward strand.
GACAGTAGAATGATTTGCAAAATAGATTACTCCTCTCCTTGAAGTTTCCAACAAAAGGTGGAAGACTCCAGAGTATCAGAAGCCTATGGCATTTTCTTCTTTGTACACTGTTTCCAAAGGGGGCTGAAACTGAAACCAACAACATTAAGACCTATTCTGCTATGGGACAGAGTATCAGTAGCCATAAAACAAAAAGTGCTTTGGAAATCTGTGGACATTGGCAGTGACATCACTAGGGTTGGTATCACCCAGTGCAGTATCTCATGGTGTCACCCCATCCCCATGGACTTTCTCCCATACCAGACCTACAGAATCCTTAGTAATGTTTTCTTGTACTAATGTTATTCGTAAGTTGTAATTCCCATATAGCACCCCTTCTTTTCCTTTAATTACTACTTCATTCTCAAAAAACTTACTGTTATCAGTGCAATTTTATGGATAGTCATTTTGGTGTCACCCCCCTGACAGTGTCACCCAGGGCAGTCTGCACCCCCACACCCCCACACTACACATTGGATCACTGTTTTTAAGGAAGAGCCCAGTCAAAGCCAGTGCTGCCTTACGAATCTAAGCAAATTAGTCTATATAAAGGGAGAGTGCAGCTATTTGGGTTTTATTGCATAGGAAGCTTATACAGAGGTTAAAAAGCATAGATTATGTATCCAAGAGATAAAAGTTGAATGTAGTGATCACTATTTAATACCTTTGTGACCTGGGGAAATATATTCTACTTCTCTAATTTCAGTCTTCTATTTTGTCGGGTTAGACTAGTATCTGTCTCAAAGAATTATTGTGTAGATTAAATGGGAATAACGGCCATATTCTGCTCAGTGTGGGTCCACAATGCACTCATTAAATGTTAGCTATTTCATATTATATGAGTATTTTAACTTTATGGCCATACATTTTTCTTTCTATCAAAATAGCTTTCAGTCTGATTGTGTCTCAGATTCCAGTTTGATACTTTCAGGGAAAGAAATGTGGAACCTTTAAGAAAGATAAATGCCTGGACTCCATCTTTGTAGCTTCTAAGTTGGTGGGTAATGTATGGTCTGAAAATTTACTCATTGGAAAAAAAAGGTCCGGTTGATTCTAATAAGTTGAGGACCTCTGTAATACATTCTCAATTAAAAAGCTGTTTTTTTAATTTTAATATATTATTTAGTTAAAAAGGGTTTTGTAAAATGTGGTATATCATCACATGTAACTACATAAACAATAAACAGAACTTTCTCCCTCGAAAGTCAGAGCTTTAACTTTACAAATCCTTACCATATTTACTCTTTCTTTAACATTGTGTGTGTAAACCCAGATCTGATTATGTGCTAGACACTGTGAAAAGCATTGGGGATATTGTAGTGAATGCTGAGTGGGAGTGATGAGAGGGAAGAAGGTTATAGAGAAAATACTAATGATCAAATGGAAATCATAGCTTCTGCTCCATCAGCATCTGAGCAACATTCCCTAACTGCCAAATGCAAGATGTCCTGTGAATTGTCTTGGAGGATAGGACTTAGAACTGAGCAAAAAATGAGGTGTTTGCATCTTTCCTTCAATATAGACTTCAGGGACTTTTTTCTCCCCTCTATACCATGTAGAAAGAAAAAAAAAAAAAGATATATACAAAGCTGGTTCAGTCAGTTTACTCAGCATATATATCATCATCATCATCATCATCATCATCACTTTGATCAGTTACTAACATTCTCTTCTGAGGATATAAAAGAGGCTGGCTACTAATGTTAGTGGTGCCTGTTTAATTTTAAGTGTCACTACTTAATGGGAGAAGCTATATTAAAATATTGAGTGGTTTTACTCAATTTACTCAGGTAGATCAGGAGGACATATAAGGACCAGTATAGGTCTTGGAATTAGACAAACATAGATTCATTTCCAGTTTCACCACTTACTAGTGGTATTAGGTAGAGTCACACTAAGGCAAAAGTAAATCCTCAAATTTCCACGGCTTACCGCGCTAAAAATGCATGCAATATGGTCCACAACATGACTAAGGAACCTGCCTAGGCTCCTACAATCTCATAACTGCACCCTCCTGTAGAGCTTCAAATGTCTTTTTCATCCACTTGACAGGCAGGATAAGAGAATGGAAAAGGCTCACTAGCTTATTCAATATCTTGGCATAGATGTGACACAATTATCTTTATTTGTTGGCAAGAACCATTCACAGAGACCTATCTCACAAAAAGGTGAGTTGAGAAATATAATCCCTACTTGAGTTATATCTGCTTCTCAGCTGTAACTTGATAGTTTGTAAAAGACAGTACAAATTTTTACAGGATAATTGGCCATCTTACCAAAATAACACTATAACTTTAAAAATTAATTCATGTATTCTCATTCCTGATGGAAAAAAGGTAATAATAATACCCTGAAAGATATGTAGTAAATATTGACAGAGATAATGTACATAAAGTATTTGACATAGAGTCTAGCATGGTACAAATTTTCCATATATCGTACATGCTGTAATCATCATATATCAATTATATGTTGTATCCATTTATGCTCTGTGCTCCATATAAGTGAAATGCTAAATTTGTCCGCTCCCTCTCTTTAGGAGGGTAGTGTAATATTCTATCTCATTTTTCTTTAAATGGTGATTGAATTTTATAATTTTTTATGACTATTTATTTATGCCCCTCTTTTGTGAGCATTCTTTCCTGCAGGAGTAGAAACACCAAATGCTTCCTTTTTATGTTTAGGTGTTCTAGCATAGAAAACAGCTTATTTTCTGGAATTAGCAATTGGCTCTTCTCTGTCAGTAGCTATGCTGCTTCAGATGCGGCATGCATAGAGCAAAGAGGTTCCTTCTGGGCTTACCTGTGCCGTGGACAGAACACCCTCCATGCTGACTTGTCCAGTGTTAGAAGATCTATGCCAGTCAGAATACAGGAACTCCACTCTGAGCTGTGAAGCACCAAATGGATTTGGCCTTTCAATAAAGTTTATTTTATTCTGTGTTCTAAAATATATACTTGTTATTAACAAGTTCCAGTTCATTGTGCTATATTGATTATGTTATATTTAACTCAGTACTTATAAACTACAGAGAAGTTTTCATTTCCATATGAAAATTCTAAAATGCTAGAGCAAATCATCAGATAGTTTCTGTTACTAGAACCCTGGCAATAAATATTTCCAAAATGTTAGAGTCAGTATTTGAATAGAAGTTAAAATTCTGATACAATATAAAAAGTAAGCAATAACTTTTAATTACTTTCCATTCTCATTATAGTTCTTGTCATACCAACTACTTTCTCAGTTTTTTTTATTCTTTTTTTTTCTATTTTTTTTTTATTGTTGTAGTTTAAATGGAGTTTACATTTCAAGTTAGTCTCCCGTACAGAATTTTATGTGACCCTGATTGCTCTCCCCATACTGTGACAGCACACTCCTAATTCCACCCCTGATTCCCCATATCCATTCAGCCAGCTCCTAACCCTCTCTGCCTTCCACCCCACCTCTGGAGAGAAGCTGTCCGTTTAGTCTCTTGTATCTACTTGAGCCAAGAGGCACACTCCTCACGAGTATCACTTTATGTCCCACAGTCCAGTCCCATCCCTGTCTGAAGAGTTGGCCTCGGAAATTGTTTTAGTTCTGGGCTGATAGAGAATCCAGCGGCCATCCTTTCTGGGGTTCCTCCAGTCTCAGACCGTTAAGTCTGGTCATCTTACTAGAATTTGAGTTCTGCAGCCCACTTTCTCCTGCTCCATCAGGGACTCTCTGTTGTGTTCCCTGTCAGGGTAGTCATTGGTGGTAGCTGGGCACCATCCAGGTCTTCTGGTCTCAGGCTAATGAAGTCTCTGGTTTATGTGGCCCTTTCTGTCTCCCGGGCTAGTACTTTCCTTGTGTCTCTGTTGTTCTTCATTCTCCTTTACTCCAGGTGGTTGGGACCAATTGATGCATCTTAGATGGCCGCTTGTAAGCTTTTAAGACCCCAGACGCCACTCACCAAAGCAGGATGCAGAACATTTTCTTAATAAGCTTTGTTAGGCCAATTGACCCAGATGTCCCCTAAAGTCATGGTCCCCAGAACCCTACCACTGCTTCTCTGTCCCTCAAAGTATTTGATTGTATTGAGGAAGCTTCTTAGCTTTGGTTTAGTCCAGTTGTGCTGACTTCCCCTGCAGTGTATGCTATCCTTCCCTTCACCAAAGATAATTCTTATCTACTATCTAGTTAGTAAATAACCGGCACCCTCCCTACCCACCCTCATAACCATCAAAGAATGTTTTCTTCTATGTTTAAACCTTTTCTTGAGTTCTTGTAATAGTGGTCTTATACGATATTTGTCCTTCTGTGACTGACTAAATTCACTCAGCATAATGACCTCCAGCTTCATCAATGTTACGTTTCACGGCTTCATCGTTGTTCTTCTATGGTTGTGTAGTATTCCGTTGTGTAGTATACCATAATTTGTTTATCCATTCTTCCGTTGATGGTCACCTAGGTTGTTTCCATCTTTTTGCTGTTGTGAACAGTGCTGCAGTGAACATGGTGTGCATATATCTATTTGTATGACAGCTCTTGTTTTTCTAGGATATATTCCAAGGAGCAAGATGGCTGGATCGTATGGTACTTCTATTTCTGGCTTTTTAAGGAAGCGCCAAATCAATTTCCAAAGTGGTTGTACCATTTTACATTCCCACCAACAGTGTGTAAGTGTTCCAGTCTCTCCACAACCTCTCCAGCATTTATTATTTTGTGCTTCTTGGATTAATGCTAGCCTTGCTGGGGTGAGATGATATCTCATTGTAGTTTTGATCTGCATTTCTCTAATGGGTAATGATCATAAGCATTTCTTCATGTGTCTGTTAGCTGCCTGAATATCTTCTTTGGCAAAGTGCCTGTTCATATCCTTTGCCTATTTTTTAATTGGGTTATTTGTCTTTTTGTTGTTGAGATTTTGCAGTATCTTGTTGATTTTAGAGATTAGACTCTGATCAGATTTGTCATAGCCAAAAGGTTTTTCCCAGTCTGTAGGTTGTCTTTTTCCTCTTTTGGTGAAGTCTTTTGATGAACATAAGTGTTTGATTTTTAGGAACTCCCAGTTATCTAGTCTTTCTTCTGGTGCTTGTGCATTGTTACTTATGGTTCGTATTTCGTTTATGCCAATTATGTTTATTTATTTTATATTTGCTTACTGTGTCCTACCTTCTTCTTTTGTTTTAATATGCCCAAACAGGCTGTTTGTAGGCAATAGTTTGATTATTGGCAAGTTTGAAGCTCTAATGTCTTGTCACCAGGTGGTTAGCTCTGGTACTAGGTATGTGAACTCAGGATTCTGCCCTCTCCTCCTACATGGATTTATCTCTGGTGCCCAGGTAGATAGCCACCAACTGTGTGGTGTAGGCTCTCACCTACAGTCCTAGACAGGCATGGGTGATTGCTGTAGGCATGGGCATCTGGCTGCAGCAGGGGGACACACTCTGAGCAAGGCAGGGGGCTGAGGTCCACTGCCGAGTGTCTAGGAGGAAGGCATGTACCTGTTCCCTAGAGCGCGTAGGTGGGTGGGTTTTGCAGCCGGACTATGAGCACCTAATGCTATTGGCTGTAAGAACTGGGGGGTACCTCTTATTCATGGGCCCCTATCGCAGGTGACTAGGAGCCATCAGTCCTTATGCCACTGATGTGGGTAGGTGAAGACCCTGCTTAATGAGCTGAGCAGTGCAAAATATCACAAACCTGCCACTTCACAGCTGAAAGAGTTGAAGTTAGACTTCAGGTATATAGCCTGTTGTACTGTGGTGATGAGGACCTACACTGTTGAAATGGGCCCACACAAGTCTATGCAGGGGGAAAGGCACTCAAAGTCCGTGGATCCCATATGCCTGTGCCTAGGCAAAGGAGCTGTGCCTACCTTGGGTTCCTGGTTTAGGGGAGCTGGCACTTTATTTTTTCTCATTTGTTAATTTGTTCACTCTCTAAGGCTGAGAGAATGGCTCAGGGCGTGTGATGGATCCTACTTCCATCTCGGGACTCTGCAGTTGCTGAAGCCGATTTGGGACCCAGTGCAGAGCAGGGAGCAGAGAGGTAAATGGGGGAGAGGTTTTTCCCTAAGGGGGATGTTTTTGATCAGTGAGGTAAGCCGTAGGCAAGTACTTATCTTTTGCCGATCCAGGGCTGCTTCTCACTGGTTCTGGGTGGCCAAGCAGACTCTCTGGTGCTGGGTCTCTCCTGGTGCGGAAAACGTGCCTCCCGAATACCGCTGCTTGCCTGCCTTACTGTTTAGCCATGAGCTGATCAGGCCTGAAGGGCTCTGGCTCTCGCTGGGTCAGGTCTGGCAACTGTTTTCTGCTTCCGAACCATCTCTCCCTCCCCCTCCCACTCAGTGCCATTCCTCAAGTTTGCCTTAGATATTCAGAGCTCCCAGACTGTCATATATAATTGATTCACTTGTGTTTTTGGGTCTTTGTTGTAAGAGGGTCCACCGAAAGCATCTGCCTCCTGTTTTCTCAGTTTTTTAAACGGAAGAAGAAGCAAGCAACAATTTAATGTCAATTGACATCGTCTGTTAAAGATTTCATTGTCATATAAATTTAACTTCAAAGTTTAGAAATGTTAGTGTGAGACAGCTATTTATCTTGAGTTATTAACATTTCTCAGCTATTAAAATCTGGTTACTTCTTTGAGGTTTCAATGATTGAAATATAAACAATATATAGAAAAAAATGTCAGGTGTATCTGATTAGTATTGTAAACTTCTTGTAGTCTTGCTATATAAATTGTTATTTCAGCTTTCACATTTTAAAAGGCTTCATAATTTTCATGGGAAGATTTTTCAGGAAAAAAACGTTGGGGAGATAAGAAAAGAAATAAGGAAATCTAGCAATATTGAAATGTTAAGGTTAAAGTGTGTGTCCCACACTAAATAAATGTGATATGATGAAAAAAGCAAAGGATATGGGTAAAGAAACCTGACTTTTAGGTCTGACTCCTCCTACCAGATATGTGAGACCTTGAGTAAGAAATCTGGAATTTGGGAGTCTGTTTACGCATCTTTGAAATGGGAACAAAAATGATTTCTATTTCCTATGATTATTTTAATATTTTAAAATTGAATAATGTAAGAAAAAAAAGACCTCCATTAAAGCCAATAAATACCCAGAAAAGTAACATCTTTTTTTTTTTAAATTAAAAACGTTTTCTTTAAGAAAAGTAGAACTTTTAATAGGGGAAAAAAATAAGCCAGCCTGCTTTCTATAGTTGTGGTATTCTCCTTCCTTTTTAAAATTATGTGGCTTAGGCTGATAGTTTTCCCTTAGGCTGATGAAATCCCTGATTTTTAGCTGGGCATATGTCTGCTCAAAATAAACACTACATTTCTTAGCCTGTTTGTCAGCTAAGCATGATAAAGAGACTTAGATCTGGTCAACAGAATGTGAGGGAAAGTGATGTGAGCATACCTTCTCACATACATTCTTAGAACAGTGATTCTCAAACTTTAGTGCATATCAGCATCGTTTGATAGACTTGTGGAAAAAAAACAGATATCTGTGCCTCATCCCCAGAGTTTCAGATTCATTAATTGTGGAGAGGCTCTTGATAATTTGCATGATTTCTACCAAGTCCCTAGGTGATGCTGATGCTGCTGGTCCAGGTAGTATGCTTTGAGAACCTCTGCCTTCTCATCCTCTTCTTCCACCCTAGTATTTGGAAAATGAAGTGCCCCCTCTGGAGCCATGAAGATGAGGGCCCCATCCCAGGGACAGCAAATAGGAAAGCTGGAAGCCTGGCCTCAGGGAACTCCAGAGCTACAGTGCCAGCCATGAACTGCCTGCATCCATATTTTTCTGTGAGAGTGAAATAAACTTCTAAATCATGTCAGCCCTGTTAACTTGTATTTTCTGTTAAATGCAGCCACATCTAATTCTTACTAATAAAACATATTAGATAGAATTGGAACACTCCCCAAGTACCCCCAATCCAGTTTTTCACAGTGGTGTATAGTAGTCTTTCACCCAAACACCTGTGCACATCAGGAAACTATAAACATAGTACCAAAACCAAACCAAAGCCATTGCCATTGAGTTGATTCCAATGCATAGCCACTCTGTAGGACAGAGTAGAACTGCCCCATAGGGTTTCCAAGGCTATAAACATAATACCTGGTCAAAAATTTCAATCTGAGGACCTAATATGAAATTTATCATATGGTGATTAAGACTGTTTTGAGTTGGAGAGAATGGGTTTTGGTTTGATAATGCCTGTTGTTTCTAACTTTGGTCTAACAAGGTCATTTTGTATGTATCTGCACATACTTGTAAAACCTGTGTATGTATGTGTGTATGTGTGTGTGTATTTAGCATAATGACATATATCTCCTATACTTGAATATTGAATTTTTTATAGTAAGTCTATATCAGAATGGTTTGGAAGTATATTCTATACATTTATGTTTTAAATCAATGAGCATTTCATAGGAGTACATAAACATGTTCAAGGGTGATGATTAATAATGAGAGTTACTGGCCTCATAGGTGTTCAGAACACTTGGCCTTCAACATAATGCCCTATGCTTTTTCTAAATCATTGAATATAACTCACAAGGAGAATATAACCTGTCATGGGTTATGCCGACCTGGGCATTTAAATTCTCAGTCAGACTTGCAAGAATAAAGTCAGTATATTCAGGTATTTTTTACTGAAAGTTGAAATTATTGGTTTGCCCTAGTATCTTTGCTGATTCTTACATTTTTTGAGGTTTGAATAATCAGATGCGACTTTAATAATAAAAATACTGACTTTAATTTAAAATGTAAAGTTAGTACTTAATACAATGTAAAGGATAAAGGATAAGTTTTTGTTTTTACATTCAAAATTAGACCTGCCTTAAAAAAAAAAAAACTAAATAAAGTCTTAATCATCTGGTAACCAATTTTCTAAATTATAAGTAACTTAAATTTGAATTGCCACGTCACCAAACATTTTTCTTCATATTCTCAGGGAATATATACAATCATTTAAATAATTATTTAAGTAAAAATTCAACTTCCAATTTAAAAGATCTAAATTTTAGGCATTTTACCAATTAAAGAAAAACAGTAATATTTTGGTATAACAAGAAGAAAAAGAAAATATACATTTACTTTAATAAGCTATAAGAATTTGTAAAAATAATTATTTTTAAAATATATAATCAGTTATATATGTATTCCATAAAGAATATTAGATAATTTACAAAAATTGAATCTATAACAAATCAGTAATTATAGAGAAATTTTAAAATCTATCAAAGATAAAATATAAATAAAAGTGCAAATAAAAAATGTAAAAGATAATGTAAATGACTAAACTATCAAGATTGACATCATTGTTCTATTTTGCTTCCTGGCAGTCAAAGCAAACAGAAAGATTTAGCCAGTTATAATTACTGTAACTTTTTTCTGAAAGAAGGGGCTATACGAGGTCTATAAAATAAAAAAAAAAAAGGAAAAAAGTCTGGATTAAAAACATTGATTTTAAAAAACAGAAAAAAAATTGTAGATGTTATAATATTAGTTGTAGTGGATTAGGTAAATGACCATCTCAATGAAGACTAAATCACAGTGGTTCATGTTTTTATAATAAAATTTTCATGTAACATTTTTAATATATAACTTTATATAATAGTTACTTGATTACAATGTATATCTCTACTTCTGCATTGGAAGCTCCTGAGTACCAAAATTTGCCCCATATCTTATTCTTATGTCACGTATGCCATATGTCATATGTCAAGCCTCTGCCCATAGTGGGTATAATAAATGTTTTTTAATAATTGAATAATTAACAAAGTTTATGCCAAAAAGATAAATAGCGGATAAATCAGACAAATGTGTGCAGCTAATATATCGAAAAGGAAAGAATTCATCAAAGTAGGCGGTGGTTATTAAATAAAATTTGTGAATGTGAATAATGCCATAAAAGTGCCACAGTTTCACTACTGTCAAAATATTGCAAAGACAGTCTAAAATAAATCTCATGTTTAAGAATTTGAGTTTAGAAAACGCAAATCATAAAATGAAGGGACAACAATAGTAAAACTTTTATAGATAGTGTTACAGTTTACCTAGCACTCAGTTAAGTGCTTCATCTGTAGGCACTAGCATAGGTATGACACTAACCTTTTGAGATAGCATCACTAATGTCATCTTTTATGGATAAGGACACTGAGGCACAGAAAGATCAAGGTCCCAAACCTAGCCAGTGGTAGACTCAGGGTTTGAACCAAGTCTGGTTCCTAGGTGCATGTGCTAATCAGGCCTTTAACCCAAGACTCTAAAACAAGTCACTTTATTTTTTGTATCTCAGCATTTCAAATTATTTGGCTATCATTCTATTTCTAGGACTGTTGGAAGTGATAAATCTTAAATTGTTGCCTTAACTTTTGATTTGGATGATTATTTAAATCTTCCGGTTTTTTACATAACCTTTCTATGCATTAGATCTGGATAGGCAACACAATTTATAGAAGAAAAGAAACACTTGGAGGTAAAGTATGGAAAAATAAATTAAAACAGAGTGTTCTTAGTAAATTTAAATGTGATTCAGTTGATGACATGTGGCCAAGATTTATAACATTCTGTGGTATATTATGTGAAATGTCTTTGCCTTAGTTATAATGAAAAAAGTTAGTTGGACCTCTAAGACTGTTTCTAGGACCCTATGGCAAAGAAGAGTCTCTGATGATATAAGCAGTTAATGTGCACCGCTGCAAACCCAAAGGTTGGTAGTTAAAGTCCATCCAGAGATTCCTTGGAAGAAAGACCTAGTGATCTACTTTTGAAAAAATCAGCCATTGAAAACCCAATCGAGTATAGTTCACCTCTGACACACATGGAGTCACCTTGTGTCTCCATCAACTCAAAAGCAACTGGCTATGACAAAGAAGTCATTAAGGTGGGAAAAGGTAATACTTTCTGATACAATTCTTCAAGAAAGGGGGAGAGGGAATATGAAATACCTTGGAGTCTACATCCTAATTCATAATAACACAATCACTGTGTCAGGAAAAAAAGAAATGTGTTAGTCTGTTCTGTCCACCATTGATGAATGTGTTTGCTGCTATTTGATGATTGCTAACAAATTGATGGCTTCTGCTGTCACCATTACTATCAGAGTGCAGTTCTATTATATTCTCATTAACATAATGATCAAATTAACATTAAGAAAATACTTCATTAAGAATTTATGAGTTTCTGTGCAATTAAGCATATAATGATATGGACAGAAATTTTGCAGAAGGCTATGTAATAATAAAAATAAAAAAATAAAAATTTGTAGAAGTAGTCAATGACCTGAGACTTAGACTGTTGATAACTGGCTTGTTGATTTGTTAATATGAGTAATTGTTCCCATGAACTGAAGCTAAAAGTCAACATGTATATTCATTAAGTTAGTTTAAGCTTCCGTACTGTTAATCACAGTTGGGCTATCTATTTTCAGCAAACTGATCCACAACTTTCCCATCATACTTTGCCAGCCATAAAATTTAAACATTTTTTCCTGTCAACTTTCCAATTTCTAATTAGAATAGGCATTTTTGATCATTTAAAATTTTAAGCAAATTTTTGTCTTCAAAATTAATAATCAATTGTCAGAAATCTATTTCATATTGCATATAATTTGTGTTTCAGTATTCACAAATATTTTCACATTTTTTTCTCCAAGTATATTCACTTATTAAAGGATTAGATATCAGTATCTCTTACTAATTAGATAGTGAGTTATGTCAGAGAGGATACTATATATTAAATCCCCCTTTTCCTGCTTGTCATGTAAAATTTCCCAGCCTCCCTTATAGTTAGATGGGATCATGTGATTGAGTTCTGGCCACTGGAATGCAGGTTAAAGTCATATACACCACTGCCAGTCCTGGCTCATTAAAGCATCCCCCACATAAACTGCCAAGTTCTCCCCCATCTTTATTTTCATACAATGATGAAAAAGATTCAGTGAAGGAATGCAAGGCTCTTAGGGCATGGAGAAGCAAAAGATAGAAGCCCCCTAGATTCTTGAATGACTATATGGAGCAGAGTCCTATTGCCCACATAAACTGAAAAAAACCAAAAAAACCCATTGCCTCGGTTCGATTCTGACTCTTAGTGACCCTATAGGACAGAGTGGAACTGCCCCATAGAGTTTCCAAGGAATGCCTGGTGGAATCAAACTGCCGACCTTTTGGTTAGCAGCCGAACTCTCAGCTCGTATGCCACCAGGGTTTAGGACTGTAAAATGAGTGAGAATTAAACCTGTACTGTATTAAACCAATGAGTTTTTGGGGTTCTTTTAAACAGCCATTGGTCTACCTTGACTAATATACCTAGAAATTAGCAGAAGATTGGTAGTTGGAAAAAGCTAAGTACAAAGGAGTCTCCCCATATATACGCATATTTTTTAGGTGGCACATTAAAATTCACTATAGATTGTCATGGTTTCTGGTTTCACTATCAGATTCATCAGAGATGCCGTACCATGACTACAGTAAGAATTAGTGAAATATTTTTTAAATTGAATAAATAGAAGTTGTTTTTCAGTTCAGAATTTAATCTCATGTTCTAAATCTTAATAGGGTAAAAAATGCAAACAGTCATCTAGGGATCAAAGCACGTGTTAAATGTAGAAGATATGTATAGCACAGTGGAGCCTAAACGTCTCTAAGCAGTTCTGATAAACACAAATGATAGTAGTAGAGAGATATATTCTTTCTTTTTTTTCTGATTATCACCTAGACAAATTAACGAAGAGAAGTAATAATGACAGCAATCATTTTTGAGTGCTTCCCAGGTGGCAAGGTATTCTGCAACCCTATTGTATATATTATCCTATTTAATGTTTATAAACTAATCAGAGAGATTAGTTAACTTGCCCAGATCATGTAGCCCTTAAGAGGTAAGACTGAGATTCATCCCAGGCCTATCCTTTTCCAGAGACAGCACATTGTTCTTCGTCCTGTGGAAGAGAATGGGGTCAGCTAAGCAGGAACCAAGGTAGATAGCTGAAATAATAAAAGACACATGCTTCAAGTATTTTACCCTTGTTTTCAAGAAATTGTGAATTACTATTCTGAACATTCTCAGAGTGATATGCCCGATACTAGTCGTTCTTTCCCATTTTTAACTGTTTGGTTTGAAATGTCTGTGTAAGTTAGACATCATTTCTTGTAATTCTCTCTGTGCTGTCCCAGGATTACTCCCTTCCTAGATGTTGTTTTGGAGAAGTTAGTGAAATTTTAAAATAACCGGAAAGAGAAATGAGATATATGATTAAAATAACTGTTTCTATTATAGAATAGCTTATAGACCATCAATAAACATAGTCTGTAATATTTGATTAATAATAAAAGTTTAGTATCTGTGAATGTAAAGCCATTTTATAATGTAGCATTCACATTTTCAAGTTATTCAGGGTGCATTTTCTCTGATTCATAATTCTTTAGTGTAATGGATGAATTATATAGCTATATTTTTAGTCAGTTTGAGCTTTAATAGTAAATTTTTTAAAGAATAATTATTTAAATATAAGAACAGAAAAATATACAATACATAGAATGAAATTGAGTTAATGAGAATATATTAGAGTTAGGAGTGAACTTTTCAGATAACTAGTCTAGCCTCTTTATTTTACAAAGGAAGGTTAAAAGACATTAAATAGCTTTTCTAAAATGTCACTGTTAGTGAGCATACAGTCAAGTGCAAAATCTGGTTCCTGAGTCACCATGAAATATCTCTTCCTTTCCAGTTGGTTGTTGGTGGGGCTGAGTGGGCATTGCCTACTTTCTACTCATTTTTCATTTCCAAAAAAGTTATAAAAAATGTTTGACTGGGTGTCAAGTTATTACCTAATTGTCAGTGGGTCTCCTCTAGATGCCCAACTAGAATTCCTGTCCATCTCTGATTAATCTGAGTGGTGTTTTTTTGTTTTTGTTTTCCCAGCTGGGCCAGATTCTAGCCTTCCTCCAATACAGGGCAATGTCTGGGACACACCTGCTCCCTAACAAACTTTTCCTTTATGCTGCAACTTTACTTTTAGATTTCTATTTTGCAAGACGAAAGTATACAGTTTTCAAAAGACATACATGAATTATCAAGTTTTTAAATTCTCTACAAAATAACTTTGGTATTTACAGAGTTAATTTATGTTTTCAAAGAGTGAAGATAAATTCACTTTTGTTTTTTCCTGAGTTTATTGCAAAAGATTCAGTAAATATCTTACTCTCACCGTCATTTTATTTTTGGCAGAATGTAGCTCTTCAGTCAGTCAGATCTGGATTCAGGTTAAGCTCTGCCACTTACTATTTTGCGTAGTCTTCAACAAATAGCTTAACTTCTCTAAATTTCAGTATCCTCATATATAAGAAGAGGAAATAATATTATCTACCTACTAGAACTCCTCACGTCTCTTCCTTGTCCTGTCAACTTGTTTGATTAATAAAATGTGGCAGAAGTGACATTCCTGGACTCCTGGGACTAGATCATACGAAGCCTTGCCCCTTCCACTTAGACTTCTTGGAAGTCTGTACTCTTTCTCAGGGCACTGAGTCACCATATCAGAAGTCCAAATGCCCTGTAACTTCTGTCCTGGAGAGCAACATATACCACTTTCTATAGCTCGTCTATATACTAGGCTCCTTTTACTTGGCATTTGGGAAGAAACATTTTAAAGCGCAATTTACTAAATGTTTTCCCTTTTCCCTCTATTTTTGTCAACTTCAAAATATAACTACTACCTCCAACAAATCTTCCTGTACATAAAATGTCCAGGTAACTGCACATTTGCCTGCCCTTTGTCTTGCTTGCAGATTGCCAGCAGATTTGTTTTGCAAAAACAGTGCTCCTCTATTCAAAACTTTTCACGCATATGTGAGTTTAGTACGTGAAAAGGGCAGCATTTCATACAGTAAGAAAAAAGGTGGATTGTTCAGTAAATTGTTAGAGACCACCAAAAATAAAGTTCTATTCATACCTCATACCCTATACCAGGGTAAATTCCAGATGGATCAACTATATAAATGTAAAATTTAGATCACAAAAGAACTAGAAGAAACAAGGAAAAACCTTATTTATTTATTTTTTTTAGTAATTTCAGATTGGGGAAGGCTTTCTGGCAATGATGTAATAACCAGAAGGTATAAAAGAACAATTTGATGACATGCAAATTAAAAAAAAAGTGTGTTAAGTCCAGAAACACTCTAAGCAGTCAAAACCCAAAAAAACCCACTGGCGTTGAGTCGATTCTGACTCATAGTGACCCTATAGGACAGAGTAGAACTGCCCTGTAGGTTTTCAAGGTTGTAAATCTTTACAGAAGCAGACTGCCACATCTTTTTCCCATGTAGCAGCTGGAGATTTTGAACTCCTGTCCTTTCTGTTAGCAGCCAAGCACTTTAACCACCTTGCCACTAGGGCTCCTTAAGCAGTCACAGCCGAAAAAAAACTGGGAAAATAACTGAAGCTCATTTCATAGACAAAATATAGATTTCCCAAATACAGTTCCTACAAATGGATATGGAAAGCAGTAGAAATCCAATAGAAAAATAGGCAGAAAATTACAAACAGATAATTCATAGGAAATGAAACACAACTGGCTAATAAGGTCAGAAAGAGATGTTCAAAATTATCCATAATAATATAGACATATAGATATGTTCCTGGGTGGCAAAACAGTTAAGTGCTCAACTGCTAAACAAAAGGGTAGAAGTTCGAGTCCGCCTGGAGCTTCCTCAGAAGAAAGGCTGGCAATCTACGTCTGAAAAATCAGTCATTGAAAACTGCATGGAGCACAGTTTTACTCTGACACACATGGGGTTGCCATGAGTCGGAATTGACTTGAAGACAACTTTTTTTTTGTTTTGTATACGTATACACATACATACACACATACTGTCATTGTTGGGTGCCATGGAGTCATTGTTTTCAACTCATAGTGACCCCATGTGACACAGTAGAACTGCCCCATAGTGTTTTCTTGGCTGTAATGTTAATGGAATCAGATTGCTGTATCTTTTCTCCCATGGAGATGCTGGGTGGATTCTAACTGCAGGCCTTCCAGTTAGCAGCTGAGCACTAACCCTATGGGACAGTTTCATTTGTCACATGGGGTTGCTATGAGTCAGAAACTGACTCGACATCACCTAGCAGTAACAGGTGCAAATTAATATATGCACAAAGTTATGCATTGCAGCATTGCTTATAATACCACCCCCCAAGAAAAATGGTTGCCATGGTGACCCATAGTGTCAGAGTAGAACTATGCTCCATAGGGCTTTCAATGCCTGATTTTTCTCTGAAAGTAGATCGCCGGGCCTTTCTCCCAAGGTGCATTTGGGTGGACTCAAACCTCCAGCTTTTTGGTTAGCAGCCAAGTCTGCTAACCTTTTGCACCACCCAGAGACTCCTACAGTACACAAATATGGCAAAATAAAACTACATCTCTACCAACAGGGAGTTAGTGCATCCATACAGTAAATATGCCTTTAAAAATGGGAAAGATTATGTGCACTTGTATGAAACAATCCCTAAGGTATATTATTTTCAAAATGCAAGGTGCAAAGCAGAACAGACTATGGCACAATTTCTAGACAATGAGTTAAAAGAATATATAAGTGTATGCTTGTGTAATCATAAAGTATCTCCAAAAGTAATCAGTAATGTTGGTTGGCCCATAGAAGAGGAGTTAGATGACAGGGGAGCAGGGATGAGAGGAGTAATTTTCACTATAGATCCTTACATTCCTTTTGGAGTTTGCATAATATGAATGTATTTATTATTCCAAAGATTAATTAAGAAAAGTTTGGAAGTCCCTCAAAATGTTAAACATAGAGTTACCATATGACCTAACAGTTCGACTCTTAGGTATCCATTGTTGTGTGCTGTCAAGTCAATTTCAACTCAAAGTGACCCTATATGACAGAGCTGAACTGCCACATAGAGTTTCCTAGCCAAGCATTTAACCATTCTGCAACCAGGGCTCCTCCTAGGTATCTACCCAAGAAAAATGAAAACGTATGTTTGCACATGTACTTGTACACACATTTTATAGCAGCATTATCTAAAAGCCAAAAAGTGAAAACATCTTAAATGTCCACCAACTGATGAATGGTTAAACAAAATATGTCATGTCCATACAATGGAATGTTATTAGACAATAAAAAGGAGTGGAGTACTGATATATGTTTTAATATAGATGAACTTCAAAATCAGTGTGCTAAGCAAAAGAAGTCAGACATAAATTACCTATGTTGTATGATTCCATCAGTATGAAATGTCTAGAATAGGCAAATCTGTGGACACATAGAGTAGTCATTCCTAAGGGATGCAGAAAAGAGGGGATAGAACGTGATTGCCAATGGCTAGATGGTTTTTGGGGAAACACTGGTGGTGTAGTGGTTAAGTGCTATGGCTGCTAACCAAAAGATTAGCAGTTTGAGTCCACCAGGCACTCCTTGGAAACTGTATGGGGCAGTTCTGCTCTATCCTGTAGGGTTGCAGTGAGTTGGAATCAACTCAACGGCAATGGGTTTGGTTTTGGTTTTAGATGGTTTATTGGGGGATGATAACAATGTTCTAAAAAATTAGATTATGGTGATGATGGCACAGCTTTGTAAATATACTAGTAACCATTGAATTGTACAATTTAAACAGTTGAACTTTATGATATGTAAATCATACATCAGTAAAAATGATAAAGATAAATAAATTTAAAACTTTAACATAACTTACAAGATGAAGTCATTTAAAAAATATTTTCAGACCTTTGTGCCAAGCACTGTGCTAATCACTTAGGATACATAGTAAGTAGGGCATAGGTATTCCCTGAAAGGCATCATTGCCTAAATAAGGTGAAAACGCATGCATAAAAATATAAAGCGATATAGAAATTCTATAATAAAGGAGCATACACAACAGTTAGAAGCGCAGAATAAGTAAAACTTCCTAGAAAAGCTGGAAAAGGCTTCATATAAGGAGATAGCATTTGAACTTCCCCTAAAGATTTTAAGAATTTCTCCAGCAGCTGAACAGTGGTGAAGGAATTCATGGCAAGATCATGAAAGTCAGACCAAAAAAAAGTTATCTGGCATTGCGGTGCAAACCGAAGACTCGGGAGAGCTGTGATACATGAGGCCATAATGGTAGATAGGCACCAGATTGCAAAAGGCCTTGTGTACTTGATTTAGGAATTAAGGCTTCATTCTGTATGAAATAGGGAATTGGGAGATAGGGTGGTTTTAAAAAGGAATTCGATGTTTTTTTTGGTAAGTCTCTGTGGTAATATGAAGAATGGTTTGAAAAGAGGTGAGATTAAAGACATGAAGACCTTGGAGGAAGCTCTTGCAATATGCCCTGGGGAGAAATGATGAGGATCTGAACTAAGGCAAATAGGATACAGCTGTTAGATTTGGAAGACATTTCTGTAGGAAAAAAGGCTTGGCAACTCACCAAAGGTGTGCCTGGAAAAAGGTGATGACAGTTATGTACATGTCTGAGATCAAAGCGTTTAAGTTTGACTGGGTGAATAAGGGTGGGATTACCAAAGAAATTTGGTATGGAAAATTCACCATCTTTCTGTCTTCAAATCTACCATATGCCTTGCTTATTCTAGGTAATGAATGAAGTCACTAGTCTCATACCATCCTGCTTTGCAGGCTTCTATATATATTTACAATGCATTTTTATATAAAGGAACATTGACAAATAACATTTCATGGAAAAGTAGTTTATATTGAGGGGAAATCTGCTTGAACACTCAAAAAGTAAATAATAATGAAAAGAGCTGCTTGCAGTTTCATCTAGCCTTGTCAAACTACTTTTCTACCTGGGGGACCCTGCTCAAATTCATACTCCCTTCCGTAACCAAGTCATCCTGGATGACATTGTCTGTTTATATGTTTGTTACGTGCCATTTGTTTCGTCTAACTCCTTTCTTAAAGACCTTGTGTCATTTTCCTATTGCCTACTAAATTCAAGTCTATCCTTCTCTGCTTTACTAAAAGGTAAAAGGACTTTCATAACCTGAGCCTATTTTCTCTTGCTAGTGCCCTCCCACATAGGGTCACTATGAGTTGGAATCGACCCCACGGCACCAGTTTGGTTTTTAGCGCCCTCCCTTATGACATTCTTTGTAATTGGCTAGATGTCATGCCTGTTCCTTATACAAATTGTTCTCTCATTTGCATGCCTTTGATGATGCCATTTCTGTTCTGGAATGCACATCTCCATTCTTTACCAGAGTCTATTTCATGCCCATGCCTTTCATGAGGATTTCCCTGATTCTGCTGGACTAGGAAGGCTGGATCTCTAGAGAGTAAATATAGCATATACTATATTACTTATCAGTTAATGACTGCTGTCTTTATTGTTCCTCATTGTTTTTCCTTATTTTATTTCCTCATATAGATTGTAAGTTCTTTCAGCCTAGGATCTCATTTTAGTTGCTAGCAAGTCATTCCCTTTGAAGTGAAATAAAGTGTTTTATATTTTAAACATTTTATTTTAAGCTTATATTCTTGGGTTTTCAAATAAAACTGCATGATATTGTTCTAAGTACCAGAACTGTTACTGTACATGAGAGATCTAAGTTCCCCTCGCTAAGCTTGGCCTATTTAAAACATAGCAGGATGCCTTTTCTTGAGTCTGAAACCTTTGTAATTCTAGCTGGTACTTCCCATATCATGCAGTGCAAGCCTAAGTAAACTGCATGCTAGGTAAAAGCTTCCATGGTGTTACCCACCACAGGAAGCAGTAAGAAACAAGTGTTAGTGGTAAGTCAGTGGAGATTCAGTAGGAACACGTAAAAACAATATTCCAGTTATTATCAATAGTTAAAACCAACTGGCTAGCAACTGTTTCCATTTAAAATCAATCGATGGATGTGAAAATAGGTTAGTCAGCATGAACCATTGATATTTGCAGATTTCATTCACTTCCGTTCTGGTATGAGATTAGCCAGGGAACTGCCCTGAATTTGGTTCAGGAAATGGAACAAATCTTATTGCATTTATAGATTCTGTATGCCCATTTCCTTAAAATATGTCCAAATGTCTGAAAAAGACCAAACATAAGAAAAGAACACAATGTTTTGCTCATAATACATGTATAATGCTACATTATGTCACATTATAGACTCATGAGATCTAAGAGTTGAAGGGCATATTTTTCTATGAGGCTACCCGTGTACCTCTGGCAGGGGCCGCTGCTTAGATATTGACAGAGAATTTAGCATCTTATGAGGTAGCCCACCGAATTTTTGAATAGTTTTGTTCTACAACCTGTTTCCCTGGCAATGCCAAGAATGCACGGACAAGGTAAACATTAACAAGCTAGTGCATTTCTGGTCCTGCTCTTGGGAACTTGACCTCCCCTCCAAATACTCCCAGTTATTTCTGGAAATTTACAGGAGTTAAAGATGCACTGAGGACTGTTTTTTCTTGGCTACGGTTTTGTAGCCATCATTCTCCTTTCTTGCTGTGCCTCCTCATGTTGAAGACTAGAATGGAAACCAAATATAGAATTCATTTGACACTTGTAATACTTCAGGGGTTGACAGAGGGCAACGAGAGTGACAGATGATATGCCATACTCATGACCTCCTCTTTTTTCTGTTGCACTTAGTACACTCCTTTGTAATTATTGATTCATTGTCAAGATTTTTTCTGTTAGAGTGTGAGATCCTTAAAGGCATGAATTGTGATTTATTTGATTTGGATCTCAAGTGTTTGCTGAATGAATGAATGACTCTAAGGTTTCATTCTCAGCCAATATTATGCATTATTCACTTTTCTTTGGGTAAGTTATTTTCCCAGAAATGACTACTTCATCAAATATATAAACGGGCGTCTTGTAGTCTCCTTCCTTGTAAACATGCATAATAAGTGTAGGGTGACAAGTGTTTAGGCTTCAATTAGAATCTGTGTTTGATTTATAAAATTAGTTTTGGCTAAAAACAAACAAACAAACAAAAAACCTATCTCCCATGGGTCTAATTCAGGCCAGTGGAGCTAAACAGAATAAAACTTTTTCTTTGAAAGTAAGAAAGAGTGATGTTCGGGCCTCAAATATACAGTTTAATGAACACTTTCAAGTTAAATTTGAAAGATGCTTTGAAGAATTGCAGTCAATAAAAACACACATTACTTTGAATAAAAAATTGAAAATGTTAAAAACTACTGCTTTTTCTGCTTTTATAAAGTACCAGGTATTTTATACCTGGAGAAGAAAGCTAAGAGCAAAATCTTGAGAAACAGTGACCTTGGAGATGGGGATGTCAAGAAGGTGTGCAGCATTCATTCATTAAGTGCAAAATATATACCAAGCAAGAACAAGGTAGTGTGATAGACGCTGACAGCCATAAACTGGATGGACAAATGCTCCTGACCTTACGAAGCTTATAATCTAGTGGAGAACAGACACAAAGATAGCATTACTCAGATAATTAATGATAATTGTGGTAAGTGCAGAAGTGGGAATAGCCTATCCTAACAAGTTGAACCAATTCATCATTGGAACTGGAGGGGCTGGAATGTTATGTTGACATCATATCGAGAAACATATTTTAAATAATAGCAAATGAAACTCTAGAAGATATTAAGGAACATTGAAATATTCTTTATTTCTTACCTCTTGGGGGAATGAAAATGTAAACTTAAGTTTTTTTTTTTAATCTTCAGCAATGTGGGATATTTTGCATATTCATTGCACTTAAAGTTAATACTATGCTGTGAAAAAGGTAACATTATCCTCCTTCATAAGAATCCAAAAAAAAAACAAAAAACAAAAAAACCCATTGCTGTCAAGTTGATTCCGACTCACAGTGACTCTATAGGACAGAGTAGAAGGGCCGCATAGGGTTTTTAAGGAGTGGCTGGTGGATTTGAACTGCTGACATTTTGGTTAACAGGGGAACTCTTAACCACTGGGCAACCGGGTCTCCCGTAAAGATAAAGTGACTAAGATATTTTCAGGTGAAGGCGGGGGATGGTTACAAATTACTTAAACATGGTAATGGTAATACCTCCATGATGATAAAATTTGTCATGTACATAATTCTCTTTTAGAAGAAATTCCAGATACCTGTCCACAATCACACAGCTTAAATGACAGAGTCAGAAATCAAACACAAATCCATTTGATTGTTGTGTCTGAATCACTTTCTTTTTAAAAATTATTATCTGTGTTAAGCCATATCATTCCATATTTCATTATTTTTGTTGTTGTTTTAATTTGGAAACCCAGAAATGTTGTTATATCACCAAAATAAACACTTCATTTTACAGAAGAGGAAACTGGGATGCAGAAAAATAAGATGACTTGCTCAGAATCTTACTGAGATTAGACCCAGTTGTCATAATTTGTAGGAAGCACTAAAAAATACTTGACTATTATTATGTACAATGATATTTAAGCAAATAATTGATATGATAGTGAGAAAGTAACATTTTTCCTGGAAATTTTATTATTGAAGACTTCTAGAAAACGTTTTGGAGAGAAATTTACACATGAAAATGATATAGTGAGCATCTGGGAGTCCTGGTGATGCTGTAGTTAAGAGCTCAGCTGCTAACCAAAAGGTCAGGAGTCAAACCCACCAGCTGCTCCTTGGAACCCCTGTAGGGCAGTTCTACTATGTCCTATAGGGTCACTATGAGTCGGAATTGATGTCAACAGGCTTATTTTTTGTTTGTTTCTTTTAGTGAACATCTGCAACTCCTAGTGAAAACTGCCCTAGACTTCCCTTGGGATTAAGGCTCTGAGTTATACCTCCAGAGGTTTTCATCATGTGCAGACTTAGAGGTTATATTCAGCAGCAACAGTAATCCATTTACAAATGTAGAATTTTTATATACAAATTTGTTTCTAGTCATGAATTTCTTCTTCGTATGTTATAAAATATGTCCTTTGAATTGAGTTTTTAAGATCTATTATTGTGGTGCTCATTTGTTGTGAGTGAATTTTTTAAAAATTGTATTTGACATCTACTTAGTTAAGTACTTGTTTTCAGCTTTTAGCATAATAAGCAATATGTGCTGTCATAGCTTCAATTTTCCTGCCAAGTAGAGAGTGACAGCTGTGTGGCAATATGTAATGCATTTTGTCACCTACAGATAAATTGGAAGGAAGGAAAAACAGCTTCTGCATGGCAGGTCACCATAATTTAAATGAATCATTAAAATTATATTTTTCCCTAGAAACAAAAATGTAATTGCTTTTCTGGTTAGATGCACACTGAAAGGCCTTAGTTGTGTTATAACATATTTTCTCTCAATTTACAACTTTCCCAAGATCCTTTGGATTTTTTCATTTTTGTTACTCTTCTCCATTCAAGCAATGTGCACTTACTTATTCCTTAGTACATCTCCATGATATTTGAGTAAGTTTATCCCTGAAGGATAGAACTGCTCAGTACATAGTATTGTAAGAGCAACTTCACTCTTCAGCATTCATTCCATTGGCAAGGGAGACAATGAAAGCTGTAAGTAGACAGCCACTTAAGGAAGTTTTGTATGCTAAGCTTCATTGAGGAGAGGTTACTGCACTGGGCTCAGTATCTTAAAAGTGCTATATTTTAATTCACTTTCAAAGTGAAATGAGAAATATCCTTTTTTTTTTTTCATTTTATAATTGTATATTTTATCACTACTTATAGTACATTTGCCCGTCCTCAAGAACATATATGAGAGTCTTAAATATACTTCCAAATTGTATTTAGTGATGCTACTTGAAACTTAAAATTCCCTCACTGCTATTTCATTTGATATATGTAGTTTATAATGATAACAATATTCATTTGATGATTTTTATGAATAGCAAACAAAGAGGAATTTTTAGTCTCCATCTTTTCCTGCTCTCAATTTGTTAATGTATAAGTGATTGTTTTGATATTGGCACATCTGTTTTTTTGTTTTGTTTTAATTTTGAAACTTCCAGTAGGTTAGCCTGGGCTAATAATTTGTGTGAAAGCTGCCAGTGATTTAAAAAGCCCAACTACTCATAAGTTCTTTGACACTGAGTAAATGTATTCCTACTTTGGACATGAATAATGTTATTTGCAATTAAAAGACTATGAGAGAAATTAGTAGAGTATCTCTGGTGATCATTACTACAATAGTTGAACCTATCACACTAATCACAAGTTTGGGGACATCAGAGAAGAGAATAGCCAAATGCTATTTCTCCAGAGTTTATTTAGGATTTCAGAATTTCATTGTTTCAAAAGTGGTAATAGTTTCTGTTGTCCCCTGATAAGTACGTGAAGATGTTGACTTTGTATGTGGCGCATAAGCAACATAGTCTAACATTCTGGATGAAACAATCTTGCTAGCCTAATCTGATGTTTTAATAAATGTTTTAGACCCTTCTTGCTCAGTCAGTACATGCAGTCCCCAATTTAGGATGGGTTTCCATTCTGACGACTGCGTTGTAAGTCAGTTCTTATGTTAAGTCAAATACCGCTTCTTTTTAAGCTTTCATTACTATTGCCTTTTATTATCAGTATCTTTATATATCCAATCTTTATTTGTCTTTGGAAGTTGGAAACATTACATATAAAGTTACAGGTATATTTTAATACATACCAGAAGAAACCAAACCCATTGCCATTGAGTCAATTCCAAATCATAGACAGGCCTATAGGACAGCGTAGAACTGCTCCATAGGGTTTCCAAAGACTGCCTGGTGGATTTGAACTGCTGACCTTTTGATTAGCAGCCTGAGCTCTTTACTCTGACGATGAAGAAGAGTTGGACGATGCTGGCATTTTGTCAGTTGCCGTATAAATCTACTCGTGGAAGGTTCTGGATCTTCTGGATTATCCCTGGGAATGGAGATAGCATTTCTAGTCAGAAAATTAGTGATGGTTGTCTGCATGGTCCTTTTCTTTTCTTCTTCATATATTTTGCACTAATATCTCACTGCTTCCTGAATCTACCGACTTTAGCAAAGTGATCAGGGTTTGGGTCCATGTTTTCAAGCAACTGAAGCCCCTGATTTGTTTAGTAAAAACTTCGGCTAATCCTTTCGCTGTAAAATTTTTTGACAACTTCTCTGCTTCCTTTTCCTCATTATTTCTTTCTTCTTTAGCATTTTTTTCCTCTTCAAAATCCATTAAGTCCTGATCTGTCCATGCCAGTTCTGCGAGTGAACACCTGAGAATGATAACATCAGCAAATTAGGTGCTGCAGCAATGTATGTGGTACATATTACTAACAATAAGATGTTAAGAAAAAAAAAAGAGTTGTAAGTGTGGTTTATCATAACTTGAATACTTAGTGAGTCAGAGATGACTGCATTTCAAAGGATTTTCAGAGGCCTCAGACAAGGATCTTTGTCTTCTTTGTGTGGGCCTTTTACAGCATATTTCCTTAGGTGTTTTCCTCCTTTGAAGTTTACACCATAAGGCTAATCCACTCTCCCCCCAAAGCATTACATTACAGATAATCAGTAGGATAATGTCCAAATCTCCTTAATGATTCAACATGAGATTTGTGTGTGTGTTTTCCTCTATCTAATCATGTTTCTCCCACCATTTGTCTGTTAGTTTGTCATACTTTGGTGGCTTACATGTTGATATGATGCTGGAAGCTATGCCACCAGTATTTCAAATACAAGTAGGGTCACCCATGGTGTACAGGTTTCAGTGGAACTTCCAGACTAAGACTAGGAAGAAGGACCTCGTAGTCTACTTCTGAAAAAATTAGCCAGTGAAAACCTTAGGAATAGCAGCAGAATATTGTCTGATATAGTTCTGGAAGTTGAGCCCCACAGCTTGTAAAGCACTCACAATGTGACTGGGGAAGAGCTAACTCCTAAAAGTAGAGTCAACCATAGTGACATGGATGGAGTCAAGCTTTCAGTACCTTTATTTGCTGCTGTCACATGACTTAAAATTAGAAGAAACAGCTGCAAACACCAATTAATAATCAGAACATGGATTGTACAAAGTATAAATATAGGAAAATTGGAAGTTGTCAAAAATGAAATGGAATGCATAAAGATCAGTATTCTAGGCATTAGTGACCTGAAATGGACTAGTATTGGCCATTTTGAATCAGACAATAATGTAGTCTATTATGCCGGCAATGACAAATTGAAGAGGAATGGCATCACATTCATTGTCAAAAAACCATTTCAGTGACTTCCAGGCAACATGGTGCTATAGTCAGAAGCACCACGCCATCCCTCCAAATTAAAGGTCAGAAAAACTTAAGTCAAACAGAGTCACACGTCAGTCCTGAAACCCTAAGCATCAAATAAAGAGATAAAGAACTCAGACAAGCACCAAATGGAATAAGAAACTGACTGAGAACAGAGTGCGAGGAGAGATACATGCAGAGGTCCCCTTTCAGCTACCAAGCACAGATCCGCCATCTTGGATTCCTTTTGGAGATCAGCGAACGGGAGGTACGAGAAAGCAGCTTCATGGAGCTTCCAGCAGGAGACAGAACAACTGGTAACCCACGATATAGGCTTCCGACACCCCACCCCTCTGCACCCCCACTTAGCCTCCTCCGCTTCATGCAGCCACAGTCTATTGGCCGGGAAGCACGAGCTTCCCCCCAGTGGTGCTTGGATTCTACCCACCTGCACTGGCCAGCTCCCTGCGTGCCATTTGTTGGCTGCTGGTGTTGCTTTTTTCCACTTCTTTAGATTTCTTCCTTGCCTCTCACCACCTTCCCCTCCTTTCACTCAAATACCTGGCTCCATGAACCATCTTTCCTTCTTCTTGAAAGGCTGCAAAACACCGCTCGACTATGAAAATCCTTCCCAGCTTATGCCGCCAAGCTGGTTGGGAACCCCGGGGCTTTTTTGTTCATTTGCTCTGATTTGTTCTGTTTCGATTTGTTTGTTTGTTTTCTTTATTTTTTCTCAGCTTGGAAGCCACTTCTAGCCGGGCAGTACCACGCACCTCGGAAGCTAGTCCCTTACTCTGTGTGGATGCAAAGAGACATCCCTCAGGGCTTTTCTTTTTTCTTTTTTTCTGTATTTCTTTATTTTGTTTTCTTCTCTCTCTTATTCCCTTTTTGTCTTTCTTCATTTCCAGTTTTTCAATTTATTCATTTTTTTATTTTACCCTTTTTCTTTTTTTTTTTCATTTTTGTTTTTCCTCATTTCTCAGTCTGTCATCTCTCCACTCCAATAGCAAGCTCGCTTAATGCTCTTTTTTGTTTATGTGTATGTTTTTGGCTCCTGTTCCTCTCTTCTCTCTCTCATCTTTCTCCTACCCATCTTAGCTCCACACATCACAATCTACCCCCTCCTTCCTGACTACCTACACTGTGCACTGAACATCACACTCCCAACCAGCACAGGCACGGCCTACTGGAACCTGCCCTGCACTGATTCCCAGTCGGCACTGTCAGCCCTTGTATGTGCCACAAACAGCCCATCCCAGCAACTCCCTTCAGCTGGATCTGCTCTGCTGTACCATAACTGAGTGACTGACCCTGCCCACTGGAGAAGGAGGTGAAAAGTATTGTGCCTACAGATGAGCGAACAACAAAGAATGCACAGCCCACCTGCACAGACATAACCAAATAAAACAAAAAAGCAGGACAAAACAAACAAATCTACAATCAATAAACAAGAAAAATAACCACTGAATGCCCTGAAGAAAGCAGACAATATTAAAACATTTACAAAAACAGGACAAGCTGGCTCCAGTAGGCATCCAAAACAAAACACCAGATGACCTTCCAGTAGAAGAAAAGGCACTAGACCTAACTGACAGGGAATTCAAATCTCTAATATTCAGAATTATCCAAGAGTTGAAGCAAAAAGCAGACAAAATGAGGAAAAATAGACAAATTCAGGGAAAAGGCAGACAAATTCAGGGAAAAGGCAGGCAAATTCATGAAAAGTACAGACAAAAAATTGGGAGAATTCAAGAAAATAATACAGGAACAAAATGCTAAAATAAATTCACAACTAGAAATGCTACAAAAACAACAATTAGAAATCCCAAAGATAAATAACAAGATTTCAGAAATGGACAGTGTCATAGAAGGGCTGAGGAGCAGGATTGAAATAATGGAAGATAGGATCACGAAATTGTAGACAAACACTTGGATACAACTCTGAGGAAAAACCAGAAAAAAGAACGAGGGAAAATAAAGAAACCCTGAGAATTATGTGGGATACAGTCAAAAGCAAAAATCTTCGAGTGATCGGAGGACGGGGAGAAAACAGAAAACACAGAGAGGATCATTGAAGAATTGCTGACAGAAAACTTCCCCAATATTATGAAAGATGAAAAGCTAACCATCCAAGAAGCTCAGTGAACCCCATATAGGATAGACCCCAAAAGAAAATCACCAAGGCATGTCATAATCACACTCACTAAAACCAAAGACAGACTCCTGAGAGCAGCTCGAGAAAAACAAAAAGTCACATACAGAGAAGAAACAATAAGACTCAGCTCAGACTCTTTGGGAGACACCATGCAGGCAAGAAGACAATGGGATGACATATATAAAACCTTGAAGGAAAAAAATTGCCAACCAAGAATAATACAGACTGCAAGACTCTTGTTCAAATATGATGGTGAAATTAGGTCATTTCTAGATGAACAGAAATTAAGGGACTATGTAAAAACTGAACCAAAATTACAAGACTTATTAAAGGAAGTTCTTCAATCTGAGAACAAACAATATCAGACCACAGGCTGAATATAGGACACAAGACTGTACTAGCCAGATACCAACGTAGGAAATGAACTCTTAAGGACTATGCAAAACGAAAAGAATTACAACAGGGAACCAGAGAGGTTAATCTGTAAATGACAAAGGCATCAGAACAATAAAAGAGGAAATAAATGGTGTAGGTACAGAACCTTCTAATGGAGAGGAAGTCAAGCAATATCAAGTAATAATAGACTGGTTCAAATCTAGGAAGATAAGGGTAAATTTCAAGGTAAACACAAAGAAAGTTAATAAACCTCCTCATCAAAATCAAGAAAAACATAAAGTCTCAGTAAAAACAAAACCTACAAAAACAGAAGAAATGAAAAAAGAAATCCACAAACAAAAGGAGCTCAGTACAGGAGAGTAACAGGAACAAAGAAAACATCAGCACCACAAAAGAAAAAAAAAAAAAAAGCACTACAAAATATAATCCCACTGCTAGGAATATATCCTAGAGAAATGAGAGCTGTCACACGAATAGACATATGCACACCCATATTCATTGCAGCACTGTTTACGATAGCAAAAAGATGGAAACAACCTAGATGCCAATCGACAGATGAATGGATAAACAAACTATGGTACACACACACAATGGAGTATTTTGCAAAGATAAAGAACAATGATGAATCTGTGAAGCATCTCAACATGGATGAAACTGGAGGATATTATGCTGAGCAAAATGAGTCAATCACAAAAGGACAGATATTTTATGAGACCTCTACTGTAAAAACTCACGTAAAAGTTTACACACAAAAAGAAACAATGTTTGTTGGTTACAAGGGATGGACGAGGGAACTAAATAGACAGTAGGTAAGTGCTAACTTCGGTGAAGGGTAAGACAGTACACGATACTGGGGAAGCTAGCACAACTTGTACAAGGAAAGGTCATGCAAGCTCCATAGACACTTCCAAACTCCCTGAGGGACTGAATTGCTGGGAAGAGGGCTGTGGGGACCATGGTCTCGGGGAACATCTAGCTCAATTGGCATAACACACTTTATAAAGACCATGTTCTACATTCTACCTTGGTGAGTAATGTCCGGGGTCTTAAAAGCCTGTGAGCAACCATCTAAAATACTCCACTGGTCTCACCCCTTTGGGAGCAAGGGAGAATGAAGAGAACAAGATACAAGGAAAAGATTAGTCCAAAGGACTAATGGACCGCAGCTACCAAGGCCTCCACTGGACTGAGTCCAGTACAGCTAGATGGTGCCTGGCCACCACCACTGACTGCTCTGACCGGGATCACAATAGAGGGTCCTGGACAGAGCTAGGAAAGGATGCATAACAAAATTCTAACTCACAAAAAATGACCAGATTTACTGGCCTGACAGACTGGAGAAACCCCAAGAGTATGGCCCCCGGACACCCTTTTAGCTCAGTGGTGAAGTCACTCTCGAAGTTCACCGTTCAGCCAGGGATTGGACAGCCTCATAAAAGAAAACAGGACTAATGAGGCACAGCAGTCCAGGGACAAGGACTAGAAGGCAAGAGGGGTCAGGAAAGCTGGTGATAGGGAACCCAAGGTTGTGAAGGGACAGTGTAGACATGTTGTGGGTTTGTTAACCATTGTCATAGGGCAATATGGGTACTATGTGTTTAATGAGAAACTATATGTCCTGCAAACCTTCATCTCAGGTACAAAAATAAAAAAAAAGAATTATGTGAGATCAAATTGACAACAGCAACTAAAAAGATTTGATGGGAAGCCTGGGAGGCAGTGAGTTCAAGATAATGATGATGGAATAATTTGGAAAAGGATAGTGAGAATAGCAGCACAACTGGAAGAATGTGATCGATGTCACTGAATTGTACATGTAGAAACTTATGAAATGGTGTAACTTTGGCTATGTATATTTTCACCAAAAATATGTCCTCCAAGGTCGAATAGGGAGAGTGTTAACATGTCATGTGGTTGTTAACCAATGTCCTAAAACTATATGTGTACTGACTGTTTAATGAGAAACTATTTGTTCTTTAAACCTTCATCTAAAGCACAATAAAAAAAATTAAAAACAAAATCTCACAAGTGGACTAATAAGCAACATCGTGATAAATTGGGTCGGCACAAAAGAGGAAGACCGTCAACAAGATAGATTCACACAGTGACTGCAACAATGGGCTCCACACAGCAACAGTTGGGAGGATGGTGCAGGACAGGGCAGTGTTTCATTCTGTTGTACATAGGACATAGGCTCACTATGAGTCAGAATCGACTCATTGGCACCTAATGACTATATATATATGTGTGTTATATATAGGGTTTCCAAGAGAAGCTGGTGGATTCGAACTGCTGACATTTTATTTATTTATTTATTTTTAATTGTACTTCATGTGAAGGCTTACAGAACAAATAGTTTCTCATGAAACAGTAGTACACATACTGTTTTATGACACTGGCTAACAACCCCACAATATGTCAAGCCTCTAACTTCTCAAACTTTTTTTTTGGTGAAAATACACATAGCCAAAGATACACCATTTCAAAAATTTCTACATGCACAGTCAGTGACATTGACTACGCTCTTCCGATTGTGCTGTTATTCTCACTTAAGATGAAGGCTTACAGAACAAAATAGTTTCTCATTTAACAGTTACTACAATTGTTGCCCTGTAACAATGGTTAACAATCTCACAACACATCAACGATATCCTTACTCCACTTTAGGTTCCCTATCACAAGCTTGCCCGTCCCCCTCTGCCCTCTGGCCCCTGTCACTGGACTACTGTACCTCATTAATCTCATTTGGTTTTATGGGGCTGTCGACTCACAGGCTGAACGGTGAACCTCGGAGATAACTTCACCACTGAGCCAAAAGGGTGTCTGGGGGCCATACTCTCGGGGTTTCTCCAGTCTCCTTTAGGCCAGTAACTCTGATCTTTTTTTTTAAGTTAGAATTATGCTCTACAACCTTCTCCAGCTCTGTCCAGAACCCTCTGTTGCGATCCTGGTCAGAGCAGTCAGTGGTGGTAGTCGGGCACCATCTAGCTGTACTGGACTCAGTCCGGTGGAGGCCTTGGTAGCTGTGGTCCATTAGTCCTTCGGAATAATCATTTCCTTGTGTCCTGTTCTCTTCATTCTCCCTTGCTCCCGAAGGGATGAAACCAGTGGAGTATCTTAGATGGCCGCTCACAGGCTTTTAAGACCGCAGACACTACTCACCAAGGTAGAATGTAGAACATTGTCTTTATAAGCTGTGTCATACCATTTGAGCTAGATGTTCCCCGAGACCATGGTCCCCACAGCCCTCCGCCAAGCAATTCAGTCCCTCAGGGAGTTTGGATGTGTCTATGGAGCTTCCATGACCTTTCCTTATACAAGTTGTGCTAGTTTCCCCTGTATTGTGTACTGTCTCACCCTTCACCCAAGATACCACTTATCTATTGCCTATTTAGTATTCCACCCCACCCCTCCCATCCCTGGTAACGAACAAAGATTGTTACATTTTGTGTGTGAACTTTTTCATGGGTTTTTACAGTAGAGTTCTCATACAGTATTTGTCCTTTTGTGATTGACTTATTTCACTCAGCATAATGTCGACCAGTTTCATCCATGTTATGAGATGCTTCACAGATTCATCGTTGTTCATTCTCGTTGCATAGTACTCCATTGTGTGTATGTACCATAGTTTGTTTATCCATTCATCTGTTGATGGGCATCTAGGTTATTTCCATCGTTTTGCTTTTGTGAACAATGCTGCCATGATCATAGGTGTGCATATGTCTATTCGAGTGACGACTCTTATTTCTCTAGGATATATTCCTAGGAGTGGAATTGTTGGATCAACTGGTATGTCTATTTCTAGCTTTCTGAGGAAGCGCCATATCATTCTCCAAAATGGTTGTATCATTTTGTATTCCCACCAGCAGTTCATAAGAGTTCCAGTCTCCCTGCAGCCCCTCCAACATTTGTTCTTTCCAGTGTTTTTTATTTGTGCCAGTAATGCCGGGGTGAGATGGTATCTCATTGTGGTTTTAATTTACATTTCTCTAATGGCCAGTGATCGCGAGCATTTCCTCATGTGTCTGTTGGCCATTTGAATGTCTTCTTTGGTGAAGTGTCTGTTCATTTCCTTTGCCCATTTTTTAATAGGATTATTTGTCTTTTTGTTGTAGAGGTGTTGGATTTTCTGGTAGATTATGGAGATTAGACCTTTGTCTGACTTGTACTGTCCAAAAACTTTTTCCCAGTCTGTAGGTTCTCTTTTGACTCTTTTGGTGAAGTCTTTTGAAGAGCATAGGTGTTTGATTTTTAGAAGATCCCAGTTATCTAGCTTATCTGTTGAGGTTTGTGCGTTGATGCTTATGGTTTGTATCCTGTTAATGCCATGTATTAAGGCCTGAAGTGTTGGTCCTATTTTTTCTTCTATGAACTTTATAGTTTTAGGCTTTATATTCAGGTCTTTGATCCATTCTGAAGTAGTTTGTGTATACGGCGTGAGGTATGGGTCCTGTTTCATTTTTTTCCAGATGGATATCCAGTTTTTCCAGCACCATTTGTTAAAAAGACTGTCTTTTCCCCATTTGATGGACTTTGGTCCCTTATCGAAGATCAGGTAACCGTAGGTGGGTGGATTTACATCTGGGTTCTTAATTCTGTTCCATTGGTCAATGTATCTGTCGTTGTACCAGTACTAGGCAGTTTTGACTACTGTAGCTCTATAGTAGGTTCTGAAGTCAGGTAGTATGAATCCTCCAACTTCCTTCTTCTTCAGTAGTGCTTTACTTATTTGGGGCTTCTTCCCTTTCCATATAAAGTTAATGATTAGTTTTTCCGTCACTTTGAAGAATGTTGTAGGTGTTTGGATCGGGATTGCGTTGTATTTGTAAATTGCTTTGGGTAGAATTGTCATTTTCACGATGTTGAGTCTGCCTATCCATGAGCATGGTATGTTTTTCCATTTATGTAGATCCCTTTGGGTTTCATGCAGTAGTGTTTTGTAGTTTTCTTTGTATAGGTCTTTTACATCCCTGGTCAGATTTATTCCTAAGTATTTTATTTTTTTAGGGGCTATTATAAACTGTATTGTCTTCTTAATTTTCTTTTCATTGTTCTCTTTATTGGTGTATAGGAATCCAACTGATTTTTGTATGTTTATCTTGTATCCTGCTTCTCGGCCAAATTTTTCTATTAGTTCCAGTAGATTTCTCATGGAGTCTTTAGGGTTTTCTATGTATAGTATCGTATCATCCGCAAACAGGGACAGTTTAACTTCTTCATTACCAGTTTGGATGCCCTTTATTTCTTTTTCTTGCCTGATCACTCTAGCTAGAACTTCCAGCACAATGTTACATAGGAGTGGTGATAAAGGGCATCCTTGTCTTGTTCCTGTTTTCAAGGGCAATGTTTTCAGCCTCTCTCCATTAAGAATGATGTTGGCCATTGGTTTTGCATAGATGCCCTTTATTATGTTGAGAAATTTCCCTTCTGTACCTATTTTATTGAGAGTTTTTATCAGGAATGGGTGTTGCACTTTGTCAGATGCCTTTTCTGCGTCAATGGAGATGATCATGAGATTTTTTTTCTTTCCTTGTATTTATGTGGTGGATTACGTTGATGGATTTTCTAATGTTAAACCATCCTTGCATACCTGGTATGAATCCTAGTTGGTCGTGGTGTATTATTTTTTGATATGATGCTGAATTCTTTTGGCTAGAATTCTGGTAAGAATTTTTGCGTCTATATTCATGAGAGATAATGGTCTGTAATTTTCTTTTTTTGTGATGTCTTTGCCTGATTTTGGTAGCAGCATTATGCTGGCTTAATAGAATGAATATGGAAGTGTTGCTTCCTCTTCTGTCCTCTGAAATAGCTTGAGTAGTACTGGTACAAGCTCTTCTGTAAATGTTTTGTAGAATTCTCCAGTGAAGCCATCTGGGCCAGGGCTTTTTCTGGTTGGGAGTTTTTTTTATTACCTTTTCAATCTCTTCTCTTGTTATTGGTCTGTTGAGATTTTCAACATCACTTTGTTGTAGTTTTGGTAGGCCATGTGTTTCTAGAAATTTATCCATTTCCTCTAGGTTTTCATATTTGTTGGAGTATAGTTTTTCATAATATTCTGTTATAATTCTTTTTATATTTCTGTTGGGTCTGTTGTAATGTCCCCCATTTCATTTCTTATTTGGGTTATTTGTGTCCTCTCCTGTTTTTCTTTCGTCAGTCTGGCCAGTGGTTTGTCGATTTTGTTGATTCTTTCAAAGAACCAACTTTTGGTTTTGTTAATTCTTTCTATTGTTTTTCTGTTCTCTATTTCATTTATTTCTGCTCTAATCTTTACTATTTCATTTCTTTCCGTGGTTGTGGGCTTTTTTTGCTGTTCTCTTTCTATTTGTTTGAGTTTGGTAGTTA
This sequence comes from Dugong dugon, assembly GCA_030035585.1. Lineage (NCBI taxonomy): Eukaryota > Metazoa > Chordata > Mammalia > Sirenia > Dugongidae > Dugong > Dugong dugon. The sequence continues at coordinate 42,392,193 of CM057473.1, forward strand.
ATGTTTTGATTTTGTCCCTTTCTTCTTTTTTGATATGTGCATCTATTGCTATAAATTGTTCTATGAGGACTGCTTTTGCTATGTCCCAAATGTTTTGATGTGATGTGTTTTCATTCTCATTTGATTCTCGGAATTTTTTGATTCCATGTCTGATTTCTTCTATTACCCAGTGATGTGTAAGCAGGGTATTGTTCCATTTGCATGTAATTCTTATTTTTTCCTTGTTCTTTTGATTGTTAATTTCTGCCTTGATTGCACTGGGGTCAGAGAAGATACTTTGAATTATCTCAGCGTTTTGGATCTTCTTGAGGATTGCTCTGTGGCCTAAGATGTGGTCTGTTCTGGAGAATGTTCCATGTGTTTTGGAAAAGAATGTGTACTTTGCAGCGGTTAGATGGAGTGTTCTATGTATGTCTATGAGGTCAAGTTGGCAGATTGTGCCCTTTAGGTCTTCTGTATCTTTGCTGAGTTTCTTCTTAGTTGTTCTTTGTTTTACTGAGAGTGGTGTGTTGAAGTCCCCTACTATTATTGTGGAACTGTCAATTTCTCTTTTCAGTGTTGTTAGAGTTTGTTTGATGTATTTTGGAGCCCAGTCATTGGGTGCATAGATGTTTATTATGGTTATGTCTTCATGATGGATCATCCCCTTAATCATTATATAGTGTTGTTCTTTGTCTTTTATGGTAGATTTTGTTTTAAAGTCTATTTTATCTGCCACTCCTGCTCTTTTTTGGTAGTTGTTACCTTGATATACTTTTTTTCCAACCTATGACTTTTAATAAATTCACATCTTTTTTCTAAGGTGTGTCTCTTGTAGACAGCATATTGATGGATCCTGTTTTCTTATCCATTCTGTCACTCTCCGTCTCTTTATGGGTGCATTGAGTCCATTTATATTCAGTGTAATTATTGATAGATGTGAGTTTGTTGCTGTCATTTTGTAGTGGTTTTTTTTGGGGTGCTGAAGTTTTCTTTGTTCTTCTTACTCTTGTGTGCTGAGTTACTTTTGTTTGTGGATTTTTGTTTTTCATTTCTTTTGTTTTTGTAGGTTTTATTTTTGCTCAGACTTTATGGTTTTCCTTTTTTTAAACGAGTTTGTTAACTTTCTTTGTGGTTACCATGAATTTTACCCTTATCTTTCTAAGTTTGAAGCAGTCTACCATTACTTGGTATCGTCTTGCCTTCCTCCCCATTAGAAGGTTCTATTCCTATGCCGTTTATTCCCTCTTTTATTGTTTTGATGTTGTTGTCATTTACTGGTTAACTGCACTGATGCCCTGTTGTATTTCTTTTGGTTTTGGATAGTCCTCGAGACTCCATTTCCTAGATTGGTATCTGGCTGGTATGATCCTGCATCCTAGATTCTGCCTGTGAGCTGAAGCTGTTTGCCCTCAGATCGAAGAACTCCCTTTAATATTTCTTGTAAGTTTGGTTTGACTGTTGCATATTCCCTTAATTTCTGTTTATCTGGAAATGACCTAATTTCACCATCAAATCTGAACGAGAGTTTTGCAGGATATATTATTCTTGGCTGGCAATTTTTTTCTTTCAAGATTTTATATATGTCATCCCATTGCCTTCTGCCTGCATGGTTTCTGCCGAATAATCTGAGCTTAGTCTTATTGTTTCTCCTCTGTATGTGACCTCTTGTTTTTCACGAACTGCTCTCAGGATTCTTTGTTTGTCTTTGGTTTTGGTGAGTGTTAATATGATATGCCTTGGTGATTTTCTGTTGGGGTCTATCCTGTATGGGGTTCATTGAGCTTCTTGGATGGCCAGCGTTTTGTCTTTCATGATATTGGGGAAGTTTTCTGTCAACAGTTCTTCAGTGATCCTCTCTTGTGTTTTCTCTTTTCTCCCCCTTTTCTGGAATTCCAATCACTTGAAAATTTTTGCTTTTATTGTATCCCACATAACTCTCAGGGTCTCTTCATTTTTCTTTGTTCTTTTTTCTGAGTTTTCCTGACATAGAGTTGTATCCAAGTATTTGTCTTCAATTCCACTGATCCTGTCTTCCACATTTGAAATCTGCTTCTCAGCCCTTCTATGAATGACACTGTCAGTTTCTGAAATCTTGTTTATCTTTTGGATTTCTAATTGTTGTATTTGTATAATTTCTAGTTGTGAATTTATTTTGTGATTTTGTTCCTGCATTATTTTCCTGAATTCTTCCAATTTTTTGTCTGTATTTTCCATAAATTTGCTATTTTTTCCTCATGTTTGTCAGCTTTTTGCCTCAGATCTTGGAGAATTCTGAGTATTAGAGATTTGAATTCAGTATCAGGTAGTTCTAGTGCATTTTATTCCACTGTAGAGTCATCTGGTGTTTTATTTTGGATGCCTGCTGGAACCATCCTGTCCTCTTTTTGTAAATGTTTCGATATTGTCTGCTCTCTTCGGGACATTCAGTAGTTATTTTTCTTGTTTATTGATTGTAGTTTTGTTTGTTTCGTCCCCCTTTTTTTAAAAAAATTTGACTATGTCTGAGCTGGCAGACTGTGTTTTCTTTGTTGTTTGCTCATCTGTGGGCACAATACTTTTCCCCTCCTCCAACTGGCAGGGTCAGTCACTCAGATATGATACAGCAGGGCAGGTCTAGCTGAAGAGGAGTTACTGGGACCGGTTGTTCGTGGCACTTGTTACAGCCACCAGGGCAGCTCTGTAATCAGTGCAGGGATTTTTCCAGTAAGCCGTGCCTGTGCTGCTTGGTGGTGTGATGTCAAGTGCACAGTTCAGTTAGGCTGGATGCAGCGGGGAGATTGTTATGTGTGGAGGTAAGATGGATATGGGAGAAAGGAGAGAGGAACAGGAGCCAAAAACATACAAACAAAAAAGAATGCTAGGGGAGCTTGCCGTCAAGGTGGAGAGATTAGAGACTATGAAATGGAGAAAAACAGAAAGGGGAAGAGGAAGAAAAGAAAAGAAAAGGATGAATAAATAAGAATCGGAATGGTTAAAGAACCGCAAAGTTCCCAGGGATCCCACCAGTGCAGGTATGATGTCTCGGGATGTCGCTCTCAGGTGTTGCAGGTATACAACATCAGGTATTCAGGGAACACAAAGAGAGGGAAGATACAGAGAGATGAGAACCTGAGCAATGAAGAAAGACAAAAAGGGAAAAAGAGGGAAAAGAAAACAAAACAAATTAAAAAAAAAAAAAAAAAGAACAAGAAAGGCCCCCAGAAAAAGAGAAAAAAATAACCAACGGGTAAAGAAATGTCCTCAGGGATCCCTCTGCATGTCTGCAAGCCAAGGGGGATGTCTCCTTGCCATGAAGCACCACCTGGCCAGAAAGGGCTTACAACTCAAGAAAAGGAAAAGTAAACAAACAAACAATTCAAAACAAATAAACAAACAAAAGCCCCAGGATCCCACCAGCATGGCAGCCCAGATGGGGGAGCAGCTCCACACTCGAACAGAGCTCCACAGTCCCTCAGGTAAAAGCAAAGATGGCTCACAGAGCCAGGTATTTGAGCAAAAGGAGCGGGAGGTGTAGGGAAGTAAGGAAGAAATCAAAAGAAGCAAAAAAAAAAAAAAGCAACACTAGCAGCCAATAAATGGCACTCAGAGAGCCAGCTAGTGCGCACTGGAGGAATCCAAGCAGCTGGAGTTTCTCAGATAAGAGGTTGTGTCCACGGGAATCAGTGGGGGCCGAGTGTGGGTAAAGAAGGGTAGGGAGTGGGAAAGCATATATCACAAATTACTGGAGCTCTGCAGCCCCTCAGGAAGAAGCAAATATGGTGCACAGAGCCAGGTATTTGAGCAAAAGGAGGGGGAGATGGTGAGTGATAAGGAAGGAATCAAAAGAAGCAGAAAACAGCAACACCAGCATCCAGCAAATGGCACTCAGAGAGCCAGCCCATTCGGGTTGGTGGAATGCAAGCAGCTGGTGTTAACCGGTCAAGAGATTGTGGCTGCGGGAAGCAGAGGAGGCCGAGTGGGGGTGAAGAAGGGTGGGGGGTGGGAAAGCATGCATCGCAAATTACCAGTTGTTTTGTCTCCCGCTGGACGCTCCGTGAGGCTGCTTTCTCGTGCCCCCTGTTTGCTGGTCTTTGATAGGAGTCCAAGATGGTGGATCCACACTGCGTTAGCTGGTAGGGGACCTCTGAATGAATCTCTGCTCACTCTCCATTCTCTGTCGGTTTTCTCACTCCATTTGGTGCTTGGCTATGTTGTTTATCTCTTTGTTTGATGTTTTAAGGTTTCAGGATTGTTGTTTTCTCTGTTCGGCTTAGTTTTTCGGAGCTTTGCTGTGGAGGGACAGCATGGTGCTTCTGCCTAGAGCACCATTTTGCTGGAACTCCCAGCAGCAGATTTAGCCACTGTACCACCAGGGCTCCATATATACATATATAATGAGTAATTTTATATATCCGGTGGGTATGACACTTAAAATTATTAGTGACTTTGTATAATTATTCTTTGCTTTCAGTCAAGATACATCTGACATCAGCTTTGATAGCCCTCTTTCCATGTACTCTTCTGAATCCAGCTTGAATTTCTGGTAGTTTCCTTTTGATGTACTGCTGTAAACATATTTGAAATATCTTCAGCGAAATTTTACTTGCGTGTGATATTAATGATATTGTTTAATAATTTCTGCATTCTGATGAATCACTTTTCTTTGGAATATGCGCACATGTGGATCTCTTCCAGTCGGTTGGCCAGGTAGCTCTCTTGCAAATTTCTTGCCATAGACAAGTGAGCATCTCCAGTGCTGCATCCATTTGTTGAAACATCTCAATTTGTATTCTGTCGATTCCTGGAGCCTTGTTTGCTAATACCTTCGGTGCAACTTGTACTCCTTCCTTCAGTACCATTGGTTCTTGATCATATGTTACCTCCTGCAATGTTTGAATATTGACCAATTCTTTTGGTACAGTGACTCTGTATATTCCTTCTATCTTCTTTTGATGCTTCTGGCGTTGTTCAGTATTTTCCCCATAGAATTTATCAAAATTGCAACTCGAGGCTTGAATTTTTTCTTCCATTTTTTCAGCTTGAGAAATGTGAGCATGTTCTTCCCCTTTGGTTTTCTAACTCAGGATCTTTTCACGTTTCATTATAATATTTTACTGTGTCTTCTTGAGCTGCTCTTGGAAATCTTCTGTTCAGCTCTTTACTTCATCAAAATTTCATCTGTTGCCTTTAGCTACTGTACATTCAGGAAAAAGTTTCAGAGTCTCTTCTGACAGGCATTTTAGCCTTTTCTTTCTTTTCTATCTTAATGGCTCTTTCTTCGTGTATAACATCCTTGATGTAATTCTACAAATAGTCTGGTCTTCAGTCATTAGTGCTCAATGTGTCAAATCTATTCTTGAGATGGTCTCCAAATTCAGGTGGGATATACTCAAGGTCATGTTTTGGTTCTCGTGAACTTGTTTCAGTTTTCTTCAACTTCAGCTTAAACTTGCATATGAGAAATTTATGGTCTGTTCTGCTGTCACTTCCTGGCCTTGTTGTGACTAATGATGTTGTGCTTCTCCTTTCTCTCTTTCCTCAGATGTAGTTAGTTTGATTTCTGTGTTTTCCATCAAGCGAGGTACATGTGGGTAGTCATCATTTATGTTGTTAAAAATAGGTATTTGCAATGAATAAGCTATTGGTCTTGGAAAATTCTATCATGAGATCTCCGATGTCATTTATATTAATCACCAAGGCCATATTTTCCAACTACAGACCCGTCTTCTTTATTTACAACTTTCACATTCCAATCAACGCATCTTGATTACATGTTTGATCAATTTCAGACTGTAGAAGTTCGTAAAAATTGTCAATTTCACCTCTTTGGCATTAGTGGTCAGTGTGTAAATTTGAATAATAGTTGTATTAACTGGTCTTCCTTGTAGGCGTATGGTTATTATCCTATCACTGACAGCTTGTACTTCAGGATAGATCTTGAAATGGTCCTTTTGACAATGAATGCACCACCACTCCTCTTCAATTTGTCATTCCTGCGATAGTAGACCATATGATTTTCTGATTCAGAATTATCAATACCAGTCCATTTCAGCTCATTAATACCTAGGATATTGATCTTTATGTGTTCCATTTCATTTTTGATGACTTCCAGTTTTCCTAATTTCATATTTCATACCTTCCACATTCTGGTTATTAATGGATATTTGCAGCTATTTCTTCTCATTTTGAGTCGTGCTTCATCAGCAAATGAAGATTTCAAAAGCTTTACACCATCCACGTCATTAAGGCAACTCTGCTTTAAGGAGGCAGCTCTTCCGTAGTTGTATTTTGAGTACCTTCTAACCTTAGGGCCTCTTCTTCTGGCACTATATCAGACAGTGTTCTGCTGCTATCCATAAGTTTTCACTGACCAATATTTTCCAGAAATAGACTGCCAGGTCCCTCTTCTTAGGACGGTTTCACTATGTCCTATCTTCTGGTTTTCTAGGTCTTTGGTACCTACTTCAGAATACCTGTCAACTTCTAATTAAGAATGCCGTATAACTTCAGTATACAAACTAGTAAAGCATGCATTGGGATATTTCTTGTTTTCTTTTCTCATACTAATACTTTGTGGGTCGGTTTTGGAGCCTTTACAATCTTAAATAGTCTTGAATCTGAGATTCTTTCAGTTAAAAAAGACCTTAAAATTACCTCTTCTAGTCATCTACTTAATTTGTGCAGTTCATTTGACAAATGTTCATTCAGCCTGTGCTTTATTCTTCCAGAGACTGGTAATTCCCTATCTTTGAAGCATGCTAAAATAAAGAACTTTTCTACCAAAAATCTTCTCTTGTCCAAGTTTCATACATTAATTCCCTTTCCTTTCTTTTTGGGAAATGGCTTACAGTTTCCTCACAACATTCATTTCTCTTTGAATACCTGCAGAGATCTATTTGTACAGGACAAAACTCATGTGCTTTAGAATCACACAGACATGGTTTAAAGTCTTATTTCCAGTCTTTAATATCTGTGATCTTAGGAGAATTGCTTAACTTCTTTAAGATTCAATTTTCTCATCTGTAAAATGGTACTGGAAACAACAATCTCATAGGCTTTGAGAATATCAAATATTCTCGCAACATTTTACGCAGTACCTTAGTCGCTCATTACATTTTTATTCCCTTCCAAACTTCCTATGGTTACTGGCAGATCAATACTATCAGCTCACATATTCTAGGTACTACTAAGTAATACGAATACTGCATTAACTTTTTAGAAGTCTCATTGTGCTGTTTACTCACAAGCAGCTTTCAAGGAAAATTTGTAGTCATTTTTTATGCAAGAGCTGCTAGCCTACCTATCTGCATAGAAATATATATGTATATAATCAATGGTATGCTTTTTCTTGTTAGAATATGCTTGTAGCTCCAGCTTGTTAAGCAGTCTTTTAGAACTTTATTCAGTGAGTCAATGTGTTGGTCAGGCTCCCAAATTTGTCTTCTGCAAGTTTAATAGTAGCTCCCTCTGAATCAATGATAAAACACTGAAACAAACTAGGATTGGAGCAGACCCCCGTCAGGCTACTAGGAAACTATGCACTGTCCCATTACTTTGCACCCTTCATTCATGTACCTACTTCTAATACATTTTAGGATGATTTTGTGTGATTGTTATGAATGGAGAAGCAGTAGTTTTGCTTTGCCTATGTAAATGAAGCTGTCCAAACTTATCAAAAAGGAAAAAAAGGAATATATTTTCCCATAATTTTGTACTATTTTAATTTTTTAACCCTGTTTTTAAGGAGAGTAGAAGGAATTTATTGTGTCAGATACTTTTTGGTAAATCCATTTTGGTTCCTTGTTATTATACCTTTCCTCCTGCCTTCTGCAGAAGCCCTTAAAAATTGCATTTAATGTATGAAACTTCATTCATAATCAGCATAAAGCCAGGTTAGTAAAATGACCCCTTTTCTCCCTTTTGAAGGAGGGTTGGCCTCATTCAGATTATTTCCTAAAGGTCATTGATAAAATTCAATAGGCTGTCATGCAAATCTCCTTGTAACAGTGAGATACAATCAATCTGTTTAAAGTTGAACACAATTAGAGTAGTTAGATGTTTCTTTGATTGATCCATTATACATCTGGGGTTCAGATTCCTTTTTCATCGATATATGTGTTATCTTTTGTTTGTTTGTTTGTTTTCCTTTAAAAATTATTCTCTAGCTGTAAGCAGTGTATGAATTTAAGTTTTTAATATTTTTGCATTTCATAAAAAATTGCACTTTGATGAAGTAGACATTTTATAGTTAATTTATAATTTCTTTGTTTTAAATAATAATCATAACTTAGTTTTGTGTTCCTAGAAATAGTAATTTTTCTTAGAAACTGTGTATAGGTGAGTTTTATAAAACTTGGCCTGTGAAAATGTTAAGTGGCTTTGTGTGGATATTGCTTGTACTGTTTAGTCACTCAAATTTGTATGATTAGAGAATTAAAAAAGCATAAAAATTAATAGAAGAGTCCCTGGGTGGCACAAATGGTTAAGTGTTTGACTCCTGACTGAAAGGTTGGTGGCTTGAATCCACCAGAGGTGCCTCTGAAGACAGGCCTGGAGATTTCACTTCTGAAAGGTCACAGCCTTGAAAATTCTGTAGAGCCGTTCTACTCTGCACACATGGGGTCGCTGTGAGTTGGACTCAACTCCGTGGCAGCTAACAATGACAATCAGTTCACACAGCTCTTGGGTGCACCTTCCTGCCTCCAGGTGGATCCAGTTGGCCAGCCGATTGGACAGTTTGGGATTCCACATACCAGCTGGTTTTCCACCTCCACTTGTTCACTTCGTTATGTGCCGTTATGAACATTCCACAGAGGTCTTGCTCAAAGTGATAGTTCTTTCTGTAACTCCATAACTGCCTTCTTAGGAGGTTGGATGCAGGTATACAGCAAGATTCCATTTTAATGAGTGGAAAATGCTGCAATCCAGGACAAAAGAGGAAGGACTACTGTTGCTGCCAGTGCTCCAATGCTTACTTTCTCCAAAGCAGAGTGATCTGACCCATCTCTAAATAATGGTGGACATGTATATTGAGAATATATTGAAGTACACCAAACCATCAGCCTACTCTGCTTTTCAAACTGTGTAGGATGCTTAGGTGTTTTTGTCTGGCCCTGCAAATCCATTAAAGTTTTCCTGTACATTTTTTCAGGACATTTATAGACCACTAAATGCTTATAGATTTTGCTATATATTCATTCTATAATTATTTATTCAATGAGAACGTATGTGCCGGGAAGTAAACATGCTTACATATATGTCCTCAGTACCAATACTTAGCATTTTTGGTAATACTAGAGTTAGGTTATGATATGGTCCCTGAGTTGTAGAAACAATTTGCACTGGACTACTAATCTAGAGGTTGATGGTGTGAGCCCATCTAACAGTGCCATGGAATAAACACCTGGCAGTCTGCTTCCATAAAGATTACAGCCAAGAAAAATCTTATGATCCATTCTACTCTGTAACACATGGGGTCACCATGGGTTGGAATCAACTCAGTGGCAAGAATTTGGTGGGTTTTTTTGTTGTTGTTGTTTTAGGCTACACTTTAGAAATTATTATAAAATTCATATGAAATCATAATGTCTCAATGAAAGGAAACAAACGTAGCAACTACACTTTGGTCCTTTCGTTTGAACTATTCTCACTTGCTTATTTGAGGTCAACATACTTGTGCTTGATGGAGCAATTAAATTGAATTTGTACATCTGTATTTAACAATATCATCTCTTTGACACGTAGTCATGTAACAAAATACCTATGACCTTCACATTGAATTTACACATTTTTCTTAGCAATGAGATTGTTTTAATGGACTGTACAGTCACCTGCTGTTATACATCATGTTGGTTTGGTAAGCACAGAATTCTGCTGATTTTTTGTGTTCCAGTTTTTTACTGAGTGGTTAATCCCTTTATCAAACAAAATATATTTCAGTGGAAAGAAAGAATAATACAGATATCTTTAAGCTGATAAAATTATCCTGACATCAGAGAAAATTAATGATTAATTATTAACTTGTATACAGCATTTCCTAGCAGTGATGAAAAGCTGAAAGATTATTTTAAGAGATTGCATCACCCAGAGAGAGATTTGTGTTTCTGTCACTGAAGGTCTAAAAAGCCATTCATGAACAGTTAATTGTATAAAATTCTTTATATATAAGCCTATTAAAGTGGAAAATCCATAATCAAATCATGTAGTTAATATATAATATATGTGTGTATACTACATGTATATGATACCAATAAAGCAAATCCTCCCTTTTGTAAAAATAAAAAGGATGATAAAGTGATTTGATACTGTAGTATTTGGAAAATTATTTATAAAACAGTACCTTATTTATAATCTATCTACAAACCACTGTCCGTATGTAAATGTAATTTTTTCTAGAATTTCTCATTTTATCTGATTTAGGAATAACTGTAGCTATGCTGCTTTTAATTCTGACACCCAAAAGAATGCTAATATATGCAATTTTTGTTTCCTAATTTATCCAAGGGTAAATGAAAAACACAAAATAGGTACAAATACACAATATCTTGATAGTATAAAAATACAAAAAAAAAAATTAAACAACTCAGAATTTAATACCTAATAACATAGATTTTTACACACAGAAACAGTTAAGAAGTGGAATACCTTGACATGTGGCAAGGTGACCCCTGATCCTATAGACTTCACTCCTGGATAAAATTAATTAGATACATAAAAAAGTAAGCATTAAGAGAAAATATTTACAAGTGTTTGAATTATAATTCTGGGAGTGGAAGGGGAAAAAAATCTGATTTTTTCCCTACATCTATAAAAATAAACCTTGAAATGTGGAGCGAGCAGATGTTTATGTCAAATTATTCATAGGGTAATTTTCATGTATTAAAAAGTGATTGTAGTTCAAGTTCCGGCAAAATGGTGCTCTAGGCAGAAGCACCACGCCATCCCTCCACAGCAAAGATCTGAAAAAATAAGCCGAACGGAGAATACAACAGTCCTGAAACCCTGAAACATTAAACGAAGAGATAAAGAACTCAGCCAAGCACCAAATGGAGTGAGAAAACTGACAGAGAATGGAGAGTGAGGAGAAATTCATGCAGAGGTCCCCTACCAGCTAATGCAGCGTGGATCCTCCATCTTGGGCTCCTATCGGAGACCAGCAAACGGGGTACGAGAAAGCAGCCTCACGGAGCATCCAGCGGGAGACAAACCAATCAGTAATTTGTGATATACGCTTTCCCACCCCCCACCCTTCTTCACCCTGACTCAGCCTCCTCTGCTCCTGCGGCCACAATCTCTTGACCGGGAATCACCAGCCGCTTGGATTCCACAAACCTAAACATGCCGGCTCTCTGAGTGCCATTTGTTGGCTGCTGATGTTGCTTTTTTCTGCTTCGTTTGATTTCTTCCTTACCTCTCACTACCTCCCCCTCATTTCGCTCAAATACCTGGCTCTGTGCGCCATCTTTGCTTCTTCCTGAGGGGCTGCAGACCTCTGATAATTTGTGATATATGCTTTCCCACTCCCTACCCTTCTTCACTCACACTCAGCCCCCTCTGCTTCCCGCAGACACAGTCTCTTGTCCAAGAAACACCAGCCCGCACTAGCTGGCTCTCTGAGTGCCATTTATTGGTTGCTAGTGTTGCTTTTTTTCGCTTCTTTTGATTTCTTCCGTACCTCTCACTACCTTCCCCTCCTTTCACTCAAATACCTGCCTCTGTGCACCATCTTTGTTTCTTCCTGAGGGACTGTGGAGCTCCATTCGAGTGTGGAGCTGCTTCCCAGTCTGCACTGCCACGCTGGTGTGATCCTGGGGCTTTTGTTCGTTTGTTTGTTATGAATTGTTTGTTTTCTTTTCCTATTCTAGAGTTGGGAGCACTTTCTTGCCAGGAGGTGCTGTGTGGCAATGAGACTTCCCCCTAGGCTTGCACAGATGTGCACAGGGATCCCTGAGAACATTTCTTTTCTCGTTTTTTTTTTTTTTTTTTTCTGTTTTTCTGGGGGGCTTTCTTGTTTGTTTTTTTAAATTTCTTTTCCCTCTTTTTCCCTTTTTGTCTTTCTTAATTGCTCAGTTTCTCGTCTCTCTATATCTTCCTTCTCTTTCTGTTCCCTGAATACCTGGCGTTGTATACCTCTACGCCTTCTAGCCAGGCTGTACTGCAACACCTGAGAATGACTTCCCCAGACCTCATAGCTGCACCGGTGGGATCCCTGGGAACTTTGCAGTTCTTTAACCTTTCCGATTTTTATTCATTCTTTTCTTTTCTTTTCTTCTTCTTCCCCTTTCTGTTTTTCTCCATTTCATAGCCTCTCATCTCTCCACTCCAACGGCAAGCTCCTCTAGCATTCTTTTTTGTTTGTTTGTATGTTTTTGGCTCCTGTTCCTCTCTCCTCTCTCCCATATCCATCTAGCTCCACAAATAACAATCTCCCTGCTGCATCCTGCCTACCTGCACTGTGCACTTAACATCACACCATCAAGCAGCACAGGCACGGCCTACTGGAACCTGCCCTGCACTGATTACAGACCTGCTCTGGTGGCTGTAGTAAGTGCCACAAACAACCCGTCCCAGTAACCCCTCTTCAGCTAGACTTGCCCTGATGTGCCATATCTGAGGGACTAACCCTGCCAATTGGAGAAGAAGGTGAGAAGAATTGTGCCCACAGATGAGCAAGCTACAAAGAACACACAGTCTGCCTGTTCAGACATAGTCAAATTTTTTTAAAAGAGGGGATGAAACAAACAAATCTACAATCAATAAATGAGAAAAATAACTACTGAATGCCCCAAAAACAACATACAATATCAAAACATTTACAAAAACAGGACAGGATGGTTCCAGTAGGCATCCAAAATAAAACACCAGATGACTCTCCAGTGGAAGAAAATGCACTAGAACTACCTGATAGTGAATTCAAATCTCTAATACTCAGAATTCTTCAAGAGCTGAGGCAAAAAGCTGACAAACATGAGGAAAAAATAGACAACTTTATGGAAAATACAGACAAAAAGTTGGAAGAATTCAGGAAACTAATGCAGGAACAAAATGCCAAAATAAATTCACAACTAGAAATTATACAAAGACAACAATTAGAAATCCAAAAGACTAGCAACAAGATTTCAGAAATGGACGGTGTCATAGAAGGGCTGAGAAGCAGATTTCAAATGTGGAAGACAGGATCAGTGGAATTGAAGACAAATACTTGGATACAACTCTATGTCAGGAAAACTCAGAAAAAAGAACAAAGAAAAATGAAGAGACCCTGAGAGTTATGTGGGATACAATAAAAGCAAAAATTTTCGAGTGATTGGAATTCCAGAAAACGGGGAGAAAACAGAAACCGCAGAGAGGATCATTGAAGAACTGTTGACAGAAAATTTCCCCAATATCATGAAAGATAAAAAGCTGGCCATCCAAGAAGCTCAACAAACTCCATATAGGAGAGACACCAAAGGAGAATCACCAAGGCATATCATAATCACACTTGCCAAAACAAAAGAAAAAGAATCCTGAGAGCAGCTCGTGAAAAACAAGAAGTAACATACAGAGGAGAAACAATAAGACCAAGCTCAGATTATTCAGCAGAAACCATGCAGGCAAGAAGGCAGTGAGAAGACATATAAAATCTTGAATGAAAAAAATTGCCAGCCAAAAATAATATATCCTGCAAAACTCTCGTTCAGATTTGATGGTGAAATTAGGTCATTTCCAGATAAACAGAAATTAAGGGAATATGTAAAAGTCAAACCAAACTGAGAAGAATTATTAAGGGAGTTCTTCGATCTGAGGACAAACAGCTTCAGCTCACAGGCAGAATCTAGGATGCAGGATCATACCAGCCAGATACCAGTCTAGGAAATGAACTCTCGAGGACTATCCAAAACCAAAAGAAATACAACAGGGAATCAGAGCAGTTAATCAGTAAATGACAACTGCATCAAAACAATAAAAGAGAGAATAAACGGCATAGGTATAGAACCTTCTAATGGAGAGGAAGGCAAGGCGATACCAAGTAATGGTAGACTGCTTCAAACATAGAAAGAGAAGGATAAAATTCATAGTAACCACAAAGAAAGTTAACAAACATACTAATAAGAAAAAAAAAGAGGAAAACCATAAAGTCTCAGCAAAAATAAAATCTACAAAAACAAAAGAAATGAAAAAAAAAAAAAAAACCGCAAACAAAAGTAACTCAGCACAGGAGTGTAAGAACAACAAAGAAAACTTCAGCACCCCAAAAAAAACCACTACAAAATGACAGCAACAAACTCACATCTATCAATAATTACACTGAATGTAAATGGACTCAGTGCACCCATAAAGAGACGGAGAGTGACAGAATGGATAAGAAAACAGGATCCATCAATATGCTGTCTACAAGAGACACACCTTAGAAAAAAGATGTGAATTTATTAAAAGTCATAGGTTGGAAAAAAAGTATATCAAGGTAACAACTACCAAAAAAGAGCAAGAGTGGCAGATAAAATAGACTTTAAAACAAAATCTACCATAAAAGACAAAGAAGGACACTATATAATGATTAAGGGGACGATCCATCATGAAGACATAACCATAATAAACATCTATGCACCCAGTGACAGGGCTCCAAAATACATAAAACAACACTGATGAGACAAAATAACAGTTCCACAATAACAGTAGGAGACTTCAACACACCACTCACAGTAAAGTACAGAACAACTAAGAAGAAACTCAGCAAAGATACAGAAGACCTAAAGGGCACAGACTGCCAACTTGACCTCATAGACATATATAGAACACTCCATCCAACCTCTGCAAAGTACACATTCTTTTCCAATGCACGTGGAACGTTCTCCAGAATAGACCACATGTTAGGCCACAGAGCAATCCTCAACAAGATCCAAAACACTGAGAGAATTCAAAGTATCTTCTCTGACCACAGTGCCATCAAAGTAGAAATTAACACTAGAAAGAGCAAGGGAAAAAAATCAATTACATGGAAACTGAATAATACCCTGATTACACATCAGTGGGTAATAGAAGAAATCAGACATGGAATCAAAAAATGCCGAGAATCAAATAAGAATGAAAACACATCATACCAAAACCTTTGGGACACAGCAAAGGCAGTCCTCATAGGACAATTTATAACAATAGATGCACATATAGAAAAAGGAGAAAGGGACAAAATCAAAACACTAACTACAGAACTCAAACAGATAGAAAGAGAATAGCAAAAAAAGCCCACAACCACGGGAAGAAAGGAAATAGTAAAGATCAGAGCAGAAATAAATGAAATAGAGAACAGAAAAACAATAGAAAGAATCAACAAAACCAAAAGTTGGTTCTTTGAAAGAATCAACAAAATCGACAAACCACTGGCCAGACTGACAAAAGAAAAACAGGAGAGGACACAAATAACCCAAATAAGAAATGAAATGGGGACATTACAAGAGACCCAACGGAAATAAAAAGAATTATAACAGAATATTATGAAAAACTATACTCCAACAAATTTGAAAATCTAGAGGAAATGGATAAATTTCTAGAAACACACTACCTACCAAAACTACCACAAAGTGATGTTGAAAATCTGAACAGACCCATAACGAGAGAAGAGATTGAAAAGGTAATAAAAAAACTCCCAACCAAAAAAAAGCCCTGGCCCAGATGGCTTCACTGGAGAATTCTACAAAACATTTACAGAAGAGCTTGTACCAGTACTACTCAAGCTATTTCAGAGCATAGAAGAGGAAGCAACACTTCCAGATTCATTCTATGAAGACAGCATAACGCTGATACCAAAACCAGGCAAAGACGTCACAAAAAAAGAAAATTACAGACCAATATCTCTCATGAATATAGACGCAAAAAATTCTTACCAGAATTCTAGCCAAAAGAATTCAGCATCATATCAAAAAATAATACACCACGACCAAGTAGGATTCATACCAGGTATGCAAGGATCTTTCAACATTAGAAAATCCATCAACGTAATCCACCACATAAATACAAGGAAAGAAAAGAATCATATGATCATCTCCATTGACGCAGAAAAGGCATCTTACAAAGTCCAACACCCATTCCTGAGAAAAACTCTCAGTAAAATAGGTACAGAAGGGAAATTTCTCAACATAATAAAGGGCATCTATGCAAAACCAGTAGCCAACATCATTCTTAATGGAGAGAGGCTGGAAACATTGCCCTTGAAAACAGGAACAAGACAAGGATGCCCTTTATCACCACTCCTATGTAACATTGTGCTGGAAGTTCTAGCTAGAGCGATCAGGCAAGAAAAAGAAATCAAGGCATCCAAATTGGTAATGAAGAAGTTAAACTGTCCCTGTTTGCAGATGATACATTAATATGCATAGAAAACCCTAAAGACTCCACGAGAAATGTACTGGAACTAATAAAAAGATTCAGCAGAGTAGCAGGATACAAGATAAACATACAAAAATCAGTTGGATTCCTATATACCAATAAGGAGAACGATGAAAAGGAAATCAGGAAAACAATACCATTTATAATAGCCCCTAAAAAGATAAAATACTTAGGAATTAATCTGACCAGGGATGTAAAAGACCTGTACAAAGAAAACTACAAAACACTACTGCATGAAACCCAAAGGGATCTACATAAATGGAAAAACATACCATGCTCATGGATAGGAAGACTCAACATCGTGAAAATGACAATTCTACCCAAAGCAATTTACAAATACAATGCAATCCTGATCCAAACACTGACAACGTTCTTCAAAGAGATGGAAAAATCATTATATGGAAAGGGAAGAAGCCCTGAATAAGTACAGCACTACTGAAGAAGAAGAATAAAGTTGAAGGACTCACACTACCTGACTTCAGAACTTACTATACAGCTACAGTAGTCAAAACAGCCTGATGCTGGTACAACGACAGATACATTGACCAATGGAACAGAATTGACAACCCAGATATAAATCCATCCACTTACGGTCACCTGATCTTCGACAAGGGCCCAAAGTCCATCAACTGGGGAAAAGACTGTCTTTTTAACAAATGGTGCTGGCAAAACTGGATATCCATCTGAAAAAAAATGAAACAGGACCCATACCTCAGGCCGTATACAAAAACTACATCAAAATGGATCAAAGACCTGAATATAAAGCCTAAAACTATAAAGTTCATAGAAGAAAAAATAGGACCAACACTTCAGGCCTTAATACACGGCATTAACAGGATACAAACCATAACCATCAATGCACAAACCCCAGTAGATAAGCTAGATAACTGGGATCTTCTAAAAATCAAAGACCTATGCTCTTGAAAAGACTTCACCAAAAGAGTAAAAGGAGAACCTACAGACTGGGAGAAAATTTTTGGACAGTACAAGTCAGACAAAGGTCTAATCTCTATTATCTACAAGAAAATCCAACACCTGTACAACAAAAAGACAAATAATCCTATTAAAAAATGGGCAAAGGAAATGAACAGACACTTCACCAAAGAAGACATCCAAATGTCCAACAAATATATGAGGAAATGCTCGTGATCTCTAGCCATTAGAGAAATGCAAATTAAAACACAGTGATAGACATATGCACACCTATGTTCATGGCAGCATTGTTCACAATAGCAAAACGATGGAAACAACCTCGATGTCCATCAACAGATGAATGGATACACAAACTATGGTACATACACACAATGGAGTACTATGCAATGAGAAAGAACAACAATGAATCTGTGAACCATCTCATAACATGGATGAAACTGGAGGACATTATGCTGAGTGAAATAAGTCAATCACAAAAGGACAAATATTGTATGAGACCTCTATTGTAAAAACCCATGAAAAAATTCACATGCAAAATGTAACAATCCTTGTTGGTTACCAGGGATGTGAGGGGAGTGGGGGGGAAATACTAAATAGGCAATAGATAAGTGGTACCTTGGGTGAGAGGTGAGATAACACAGTACAGGGGAAACTAACACAACCTGCACAAGGAAAGGTCATGGAGGCCCTATAGACACATCCAAATCCCCCGAGGGACTGAGTTGTTGGACGGAGGGCTCTGGGGACCATGGTCTCGGGGAACATCTAGCTCAATTGGCATGACACTACTTATAAAGATAATGCTCTACATTCTACCTTGGTGAGTAGTGTCTGGGGTCTTAAAAGCCTATGAGCGGCCATCTAAGATACTCCACTGGTCTCATCCCTTCGGGAGCAAGGGAGAATGAAGGGAACAGGATACAACGAAAAGATTAGTCCAAAGGACTAATTGTCCACAGCTACCAAGGCCTCCACCGGACTGAGTCCAGTACAGCTAGATGGTGCCCGGCTACCACCACTGACTGCTCTGACCAGGATCACAACAGAGGGTTCTGGACAGAGCTGGAGAAGGATGTAGAGCATAATTTTAATTCCCAAAAAAAAAAAAAAAAAAAAGACCAGATTTACTGGCCTAAAGAATACTGGAGAAACCTCAAGAGTGTGGCCCCCAGACACCCTTTCAGCTCAGAGGTGAAGTTACCTTCGAGGTTCGATGTTAAGCCTGGGAATGGACAGCCCAGTAAAACTAAATGGGACTAACGAGGTACAGGAGTCCAGTGACAAAGGCCAGAAGGCAGAGGGGGAGTAGGAAACTGATGATAAGGAACACAAATTGAGTAAGGACACTGTCGATGTGTTGTGAGATTGTTGACCACTGTTACAGGGCAACATTTGTAGTAACTATTAAATGGGAGGCTGTTTTGTCCTGTAAGCCTTCATCTTGGGCGAGAATGGCAGCACAATTGGAAGAGCATAGTCAATATCACTTAAATGTGTAACTAAAAAGTTTTGAAATGGTGTTAAAAAAAAAAAAATGAGACTAATGAGGTACAGTAGTCCAGAGACAAGGGCCAGAAGACAGAAGGGGACAAGGAAGCCCCCTGGTGATAGGGAACACAAGGTGGAGTAAGGATATTCTTGATGTGTTGTGAGATTGTTAACCATTGTCATAGGGCAACATGTGTAGTAACTGTTAAATGAGAAACTATTTTGTTCTGTAAGCCTTCATCTTAAGTGAGAATAACAGCGCAGTTGGAAGAGCGTAGTCAATGTCACTGAACTGTGTATGTAGAAATTTTTGAAACGGTGTATCTTTGGCTACCTGTATTTTCATCAAAAGAAAAAAAAAAAAGGTTGAGAATTTAGAGGCTTAATATGTTGTGGGTTGTTAACCAGTGTCATAAAACAACATGTGTACTACTGTTTCATGAGAAACTATTTGTTCTGTAAGCCTTCACCTGAAGTACAATAAAATATTTGAAAAAAAAAAAAACCACAATGAGATACCGTCTCACCCGGCATTACTGGCACGAATCAAAATCACTGGAAAGAACAAATGTTGGAGGAGCTACGGGGAGATTAGAACTCTTATGCACTGCTGGTGGTAATGCAAGATGATACAACCATTTTGGAAAATGATATGGTGCTTCCTCAGAAAGCTAGAAATAGACATACCATTCGATCCAACAATTCGACTCCTAGGAATATATCCTAGAGAAATAAGAGTCGTCACTCTAATAGACATATGCACACCTATGTTCATGGCAGCATTGTTCACAATAGGAAAACAATGGAAACAACCTAGATGCCCATCAACAGATGAATGGATAGACAAACTATAGTATATACACACAATGGATTACTGTGCAACGAGAAAGAACAACAATGAATCTGTGAAGCATCTCATAACATGGATGACACTGGAGGACATTATGCTGAATGAAATAAGTCAATCACAAAAGGACAAATATTGTATGAGACCTCTATTGCAAAAACCCATGAAAAAGTTCACACACAAAATGTAACAACCTTTGTTCTTTACCAGGGATGGGAGGGGTGGGGGGGGAAATACTAAATAGACAATAGCTAAGTGGTATCTTGGTTGAAGGGTGAGACAGTACACAATACAGGGGAAACTAGCACAACTTGTACAAGGAAAGGTCATGGAAGCCCCATAGACACATCCAAACTCCCAGAGAGACTGAATTGCTAAGCAGAGGGCTGTGGGTACCATGGTCTTGGGGAACATCTAGCTCAATTGGCATGACACAGCTTATAAAGACAATGCTTTACATTCTACCTTGGTGAGTAGTGTCTGGACTCTTAAAAGCCTGTGAGTGGTCATCTAAGATACTCCACTGGTCTCATCCCTTCTGGAGCAAGGGAAAATGAAGAGAACAGGATACAAGGAAAAGATTAGTCCAAAGGACTAATTGTCCACAGCTACCAAGACCTCCACCGGACTGAGTCCAGTACAGGTAGATGGTGCCCGGCTACCACCACTGACTGCTCTGACCAGGAGCACAACAGAGGATTTTGGACAGAGCTGGAGAAGGATGTAGAACATAATTCTAACTCACAAAAAAAAAAAAAAAAAAAAAAGAAGACCAGATTTTCTGGCCTAAAGAGACCGGAGAAAACCCTGAGATTACGTTTCCCAGACACCCTTTTAGCTCAGTGGTGAAGTTATCTCCAAGGTTCACTGTTCAGCCTGGGAGCGGACGGCCCTGTAAAACCAAATGAGACTAACAAGGTACAGTAGTACAGTGACAAGGGCCAGAAGGCAGAAGGGGACAAGGAAGCTGGTGATAGGGAACCCAAGGTTGAGTAAGGATATTGTTGATGTGTTGTGAGATTGTTAAGCATTGTCATAGGGCAACAGTTGTAGTAACTGTTAAATGAGAAACTGTTTTGTTCTGTAAGCCTTCATCTTAAGTGAGAATAACAGCACAATCGGAAGAGCGTAGTCAATGTCACTGAACTAACTGTGCATGTAGAAATTTTTGAAATGGTGTATCTTTGGCTATGTGTATTTTCACCAAAAAAAAAAGGTTGAGAAGTTAGAGGGTTTATATGTTGTGGCGTTGTTAACCGATGTCATAAAACAATATGTGTACTACTGTTTCATGAGAAACTATTTGTTCTGTAAGCCTTCACCTGAAGAAAAATATAAAAAAAAAAAGTGATTGTAAACCTTCATGATAAAAATAAAGTAACTACAAAAAATGCAAAAAAAAAAAGCCAGTTCGTGTATCTGGTACCAATAGTTGTGGTAATACTTAGGTAGTATTGAAGATATTTTTTTCTTTAAAAGTTTATTGATGTACTTAAGTATTCACATGTGCTTGCATAATACATTTCCGTATTGAATTATTCATGTATATGATAGGCTGGCTTCTTTTTGTTTTTTATTTTTCCCTTTATATAATGCTACTCCAGAAAAGGATTACAGTCTGCTTTAAGATTTAGGTTTAGGTTGTGTGATATTTAGGACTGATGCCATCAACTCCTGTCCCTCCCTTAGATTTTTAAAACTTCAGATGTACACCAAAAACAAATGTATAAGCTATGCCAAGAAGACACCCCTTGAAAATCTGAAATTTGGAGCATAGAAACTGTGGTAAAATCTAAGTGAGTCATTGAAATGTTAATTCATGTAGAGATGGGGCTGGGGCAGCCATTTTTAGGGATGTGCGTATGTCCCATGATAAGTTAGTAGAGAAAGCAATCTCTTTGAAGAATCAGGAGAATAGATCCAGCATGTGGAAAGAATAGTCAAGAAACCATTGTGGCCTAGAGAAATGGTGGACTAGAGCCAGTCTGCTAAACTTTTGGAAAGTCTTGCATGCCAGTTGACTTTAAATTTTTAATTTGTAATCAGCCATGATGATGCATTTACACCCTGGAAATTAGCAAACACTACAAATCAGAGCCTCCCTACTTCTGAGTGCCAGTTACACATTTACCAGCTCACACTTCCAGAAAGAGACAGAATGAGAGAAGGAAAATGGGATTGAGAGGAATGTCCTAGATCCCTGACAGCTTCCTCATTCAGTGCTCTAAATCTTTCAGAGCCATCAGTGTTTATTTCTGTGAAATACTTCCATAGCCTCCTAATTATCCTCACACTTATATCATGCTCATTTGACTTGAAATTTCATTTACACACACACACACACACACACACACACCAAAAAAAAAAAAAATCATGACTAACCAGCCTCATAAAAGAAACATCTCAGATGATTAGCTGTTTGCCACTACTTGAATCAGTACAAATGGAAGATGAGGAATCTGAGGATGGAAATGCAGTATATTCATGTGTAATGTCTCGCATGTACACAGATGTAAGTATCTTTGCTTTTTTGATGACGCCATATAATTCAGTCCCATCTAGCATGTATTGAATACCTATTATGTTGACACACAGCTAGGCAATTTTTTCAAATGCATTTTAGAGTCAGTCTGATCATCACCAAGAGGAAATTTAGGGAGGGCATAATAAAAGAGAACAAATCTTAAACGTATTTTATAAAGCATTTTCTGGTTTCTTTATTACAGAGTTGTGACAAGTTTCTGCCATTAGAGACTTGGAACCTAAGGAAATATCAATTTCAACTGGTTGGAGAGTCAGCCTGTTTTAAAAAAAGAAAAAAAGAAAGAACAAAGATAAGAATTATGCTTACCTGGATTTCCTTTCTGGGTCTTCCTACTCTTGCTTCTACTCTGTTTTCTCTGCTAGGGACTCCAAATGTCCTTTAGAGTAAGATTAGTAAATATCTTGTCACAAAATACTTTTAAAAGATTCACTGTAAGACATTATTTTGAAGGACGGAAACCACCCCCCCTTCTTGCTGTCCCATCCCTACCCCACCTGAGCTTCTGGATACAGATATAATTTAATATTCAGTTATCCTGAGACAATGTCATTGATTTTAGCAAAATATGGCCAGAAAGGTGTGCTTAAACCTAGTAGTTACTGAAACCCAGTAACCGCAGTAGGCCTTGCTTCAGCCTTTACTGAAGTCTTTATTGACTTCAGAAATTTTAAGATTCCACACAAAATGCCAACAAGGAGCATGAGCTGTTTCAGATCTATCGTTTCACTTGTGGGAAGCATCTTTACTAAAATACAGTGACTGACCCACTTTATTAAGGCTTTACAAATGTTAATTGGGAGAAAGTTAACCCCCCCAAGTGCCAAAGGAAGGATTTTACCTCATTAGAAGTCCAGTGGTATTACTTACAGAAATACAGAAGATCATAAAGGACTCTTGCAAAAGGACATGGTTTTGGGCTATCAGATTTAAAGATAGACATAAGAAACCGATGCCCTGATTGTTTTGTGTTTATTTTAAAAGTGCTACCAGAAGAGACTATTATTTTCTCTTTGGACTAAAACTCTTTTAATGATGTTTTAGGGCAAGTGTTAACCTTTAGCTGAGAAAATATTTATTTTGGATATATACTGAAATATGCTACTATTGATTACTTCTGGCATACTGCATAAAGTACAGAATGTGGATGGATTCACAGAGAGAAAACTGACCCAATTCAACAGGCTTTTTTTTTTCTTTCCCAGCTATCCTAGTATGAAACTGAAATACTCAAATACCATATAATAGAAATATTTCTAGAAAATTTAAGAGCACACCTGTAATTACTATATGCACTTTGGGTAACTTTCTCTCATTAATACAAGAACATGGACAGGGTATTCATTGAGAAGAAACAGGAAGCTGTATAATTTGTTTTCTGGTTTGTGAGTAAGCATTTAAGGGAGATTACTTTTTCTGGTATCTTAACTTTTCTAAATTTCACATAGGTACCAGATTATTCTCTTGTTCCCCCAAGAGAAATAGAAACAATGACTATAAAGCCCTTATAAAAATGATTAAAGTGAAATAAATATTTTTAGACAACACTTTTGACACATGTAAGTGGTTAAGTTTTAATGGAATCACAGGCTGCTGATCAAATGGTCCAGAGGAGGATCTCAGAAACACACTCGGATGTGCACGCGCACACACACACACAGACACACACATTTATGTTTCTTTCACTGAATTTCAAACCCAGATATAAATGATTTCAGATTGTTTGAGAGTATTCATTCCAGTTGTAATAAGGACATAAGTAAAGGCCATTGATGTCATTCCTCTTTGTAGAAGACTGAGAAATGGCTTCAGTCAGAGTCACATGTCCCACTGTGCTTTGATTTAGTGAATGGATTACAATCAAATAGCTGGCATGCTTGCATCCTGTGATTACTTGACAAAAGCCTATCTTGATGCAGGTATAGGATTCCCTACTACTTTAGAAGACAACTTTTTTAGCCTTCAGAGTATTGCTAGGCTCTTAAACTTTTGAAAAGGTTCCACAGTTTTTGCTTTGACCCAGGCTTGAGATTTATTGATCCACACCTGGTGGCTACTTTATTCTAATGGCCAGGGGATTGTAGCTCTGTAGTTTCCAAATCCACCACCTGATGCTGGCAGTTTGGAATACTGCCCAGAAACACTAACTCAGCCTGTGAACAAGACTTCAGCCTGTGTTCCCTGAGTGTAAAAGAATACAGTAACTGAACAGATGTTTCAGTCCAAAAACAAGCAAAATAAAAATGCGAAATTCATCCATGATGACTATTCTTTTGGTGTTTAGCACAAATGATTATTCAACTCTACAAAATTGTCTCCAAATAATTACATAATAAGGCATGGTAGGAAATAATGTAATACTGAATCACTAGGAAACAGCTTTTTCCAGGGAATTATATCTAGATATGCCACACCAAAAGATGGCAGATTATTTCCTATTACACTCAAATAACTGCTACTAGGTTCTACAAATGTTACATCTGTTCTGCTCTGTAGTATGTACTGAGGAATGATGGAAATTCAGAGCACTCACATGTGTCAGAAAAGTATATGAAGTAATATAGGATAACCAAATTAAATCCATCAGAACTAAAACTAGCTTTTGAACTCGGTTCTGCTGATGTTTAAATGATCAATATTAATTTATTGAAAATCACTCAATAAGAGCATAAAGAAGAGGATCACCAATGGGAGAAGGGGCAGGAAGAAGGGAAGAGAAGCACAGATTTGATTTGAGAATCCCACCACCCATCTCTCTGTTGTACTGTGGCAGCTTGCATGTTGCTATGATGCTGGAAGCTATGCCACCAGTATTTCAAATACCAGTAGCATCACCCATGGTGGACAGATTTCAGTGGAGCTTCCAGATTAAGACATACTAAGAAGAAAAGCCTGGAAATCTACTTCTGAAAATTAGCCAATGAAAACCCTATGGATCACAACAGAACATTGTCTTACCCCCTTTAGCCATGTCATCAGGACAGATTGATCACTGCAGGAGTACATCACGTTTGGTGAGGTTGAGGGCCAATGAGGACATAGGAGACCCTCAGTGTGATGGATTGGCACAATAGACACAAGGTGGACTCAGACATGCTGGTGAACATGAGGATGAGGCAGGGCCAGGCAGTGTTTCATTCTGTTGTACATAAGGTCTCCATAAGCTGTAGTCGACTTGATGGCAGCTAAGAAAAACAGCAACGATGTGGGAGACAAAGAATAAACAACCTTCATGATAAAAATAGAATAACTTGAAAAATAAAAAAAGAGAAGCAATAAGAGTACCAAATAATAACAAGGACATTCTGTAATGATCTTGATGAAAACCAAAAACCAAATCAATTGCTGTCCAGTCAATTTGAACCCATTACAACTCTATAGGACAGAGTAGAACTGCCTCATAGGGTTTCCAAGGCTGTAATCTTTATGGAAGCAGACTGCCACATCTTTCTCCCATGGAGCAGCTGGTGGGTTTCAACTGCTGACCTTTGAACTTTTAACCACTGCACCACCGGGTCTCCTTATCTTGGTGAAAATATTATGAAATTCTGCAGTTTACCATATTTTATGCAAATAATGTGTGCCTTCTATATTTATTTGCCAACTGCACCCTCCGGGTATTTTTGTAAGTGTGTGCCCTATGCTATTTTTTTTACAGCAAAGTGTAAATCCAAATTGGCATACCAGTGCTTATGAAAATGCCTGGAGTGGGGAGGGTGCAATTGGCAAACAAACATAGAAGGTGCACGTTATCTGCATAAAAATACAGTAATCTGCCCCTATACCAATCTGTTGGGTTAAAATACTCGATTAGCTTCTTGAATGTAGAAACAATAATTCCTTAAACACTAAAAAAATGTATATTTTTATTTAGATATTTTGAGATTTTCCTTTTTTCCACTACCTGAACTTTTATGTCCCTCTTGGAATTCCCTAGATATAATTATTCAGAAATCATTTCCCGAATGCCTAATTTGTGCAAAGGTGAAGTGGTAAATCCTGTGTTAGTTATGTGCAGTACAAACCATAATAGAAGCTCAAGGTCCCTCATTTGATAAAAATAAATATTTTTTGGTGTCTGTCAGAGTGGATTTTGTTTGTGAAATTTTTTCTCTTTTTCTTTGAGGTGGAGAGGGCTGAACGTTGAAACTATTATTCATTTCCTAAACCAATCTTTGTTTTTTTTGTTTCTCAGATTATACACATTTTTGCAGTATCTCGGGTTTTCTCATTTTCTTCATTTGTCCTCTACTTACCATCTGTTAAACCGGATTGTACAGTTCTTCTGCATATGGTTAGTTTAATCTAACTTGTTTTTATTATAAATTGGATTGATCCTAATTCAGATATTATCAAGTTATTATAGTACCATGTTAACTTTTTTGTTAATATCTATGCCCTATTTAATTATACACGTATTTCTGATGACTCAAATTTTCTGGCTTTGTCTTCAGTGCCACTTTTAGCATTTTTCCATACCACTCGAAATATACGCCTTACCTTGCACAGACTTCAAGGTATAAATTATAAAGTTACCACTCACAAACATCCTAATTTCTCAGTTTCCTAGTTTATTGATGTATCATTTCAGTTTGAGGAATTCTTTAGCAATTCCCATGTCAATATGTGCATTAATTAATCTGACATTAGGGGGATGTTAAGGAGTGCAGATATTAATAATGCTGTAAATACTTAAGGTTTCTAATAAAAATGTTTATTGTAGCCCATGTGCACTTCCCTAGTGAAAAGTATTTCTGTTTTCCTCCCTGTAATTCGCCTTTGTTATATCTAAACTATCTTTTTTCCTAGTGAGAAGGGCTAAATATTCTTCTGAGAAGATATGTTGCTGCAGAAGTTTATTGTTGCTATAGTTACTGATTGTAACCATTCACATGGCACTTAATTTATACAAAGTGATCTTTTAGCATGCAGTAGCTAATTCTGCCACCATTTCACAGATTAAAATAGTGCAGCTAGTTAATTTACAACTGTAAAAACCCTGACACTGCAATGGCAGATTAAAACTGCCATAGCTGAGGAGAAAAAGAACTGGTATTTGTAAAAGCAGCATTATGTAAGTTAATTTCCAAATGTGTGCTTTGCTTAATTTTTAAACAAGTATAAGGTGAAATGTACAGAAGTCTTTATTGTATGAATGTATATGGTGGAAGTTTTAGAAATATAAATGAAAATGGCAATATATATATATGAGTGTTATGTAGATATAAATTGGTGGGTGGGTGGATGGATGGATGGATGGATGGATAGATAGAGATAAAATTGAAAATGTACACTTGTCAATATCCCAAAAGACCTGTATAAACACAGAAATAGATGAAGGCATACTTAGAATAGACATTAGTCATGATAATGATTATGATGAACTACAGTGACAAAGAATTTAAAATAATTACAATACTATATATTTGGTGCAGGTAAAATGATAATAATTAAATAAGGATAAAATATTGGAACAATCTGTGAATTTTCATTACAGTTATTTTTTACACAATACTTATCATAGACATTTAGTTCCTTAATTCACTTCAAAAAAGGACAGATATATATACATGACCTTACTTGCAGAGGGAAGGCTAAAAATGACCCAACCAGATGCTTCGTGTATTAATTAAAATCTGCTAGGATATTGGCAGCAATCATGTAATAGATCAGAAAACTTCTCACTCGTTCAAGTCATGTGGAATAATGAATATTCTCCTTTTATTCTACTGCTGTTGTGAAAATAATAAGCAAGAAAAATGCTATCTTGATCCAAGTGTGTGGCTATCTGCTTATCCATTAGTGTACAGCCTGTGTGTCAGCAGATCAGCCCGAGTAGGGAAACAGCCTCTGGTGGTTTCAATCATAATCTAAATTACCTGCGATGTTAAAACAAAACTGGCAAGTCCTCCACCAAAGATTTTAAAAAAGGCAGACTTGAAATGTATTAAACCCATAAGCAATATGGTCCTAGAACTATGTAATATTACTCATGTATGAAAAATCTGTGAATACTGTTGTACTGATCAAAGAAGCTGGCCCTCAAATTAGCTTGATAATTATGAAAGAAAAAAATCAATATATTTTAATTAGTTAATTAGTTATAGAGATCACGTATTAATCAGAGTCTTTGCTTTACAGTGCATGCATTATCTGTATTTTAAATCAATGCATATATTCGTTAATTCATTAACCAAAATTTGATGAACACTTGCCATGTCTCAGACTTTTTCAGGGTCTTGAGGTACACATGCAGTACTTTTCTAGAAAGGTGCTTAGAATTGATTAAAGTGCTACATATCAAGTTCTACCTTTAAAGTACTTCTCATATTTTGATTATTTGTTATTTGTGGGGTTCCCAAATTATGTGGGGTGGGGGGCCTTAGAAAATTGTTTAACCATTCACTCGAACTATGTGTTTGTAAATATCGTACTCTTCCTCCTGTATTAAGAAGCCCTGGAGCCCTGGTTGCGTAGTGCTTAAAAGCTCTGCTGATAACCATAAAGGTCGGCAGTTTGAATCCACCAGCTGCTCCTTGGAAACCCTATGGGACAGTTCTGTTCAGTTCAGTTCTGGAATCAACTCAATAGCAATGGGTTATTTCGAGTTGTATTTAGTAAGGTAAATGTTGCCTACGTTATAATATTTAAGAAGTTATTAAAATGTTTACTTGCTCAAAACTATTCTTCAAAATATTATGCCTAGTGAAATATGTCAGGCAAAAAAGGACAAATATGGTAAGATCCCACTTATTTGAAATATCTAGAACAGGCAAATGCATAGAGACCAAAGATTATTAGTAGCTTCCGGGGGCTGTTGGGAAGGGGGAATGGGAAGGTAATGCTTAGTTTCTGTTAATGTTGATGAAGAAATTTGGAAATGGATAGAGGCAATGTTTGCAAATGTGGTGAATTAATGTCACTGAATTGTATACATAAAATTGGCTAAAATGGCAAATGTTTTATTACATATATTTTATTACAATAAAAATTAAAAAAATTATTTTTCACCTGCTTATTTCTCTAACTGAAATGGCATTTCCAAGAAATCTCTAAAATCACAGCACACCTTGCAGGGCTTAACATATTAAGCTATTGTAAGTTTTATTCTTCAGTCCCCAAGATATTAGTTTAGCAGATTACTTTCCTGTTAGTAAATTGAGAATACAAAGCTGAGCATGGGACTGTAATACTGACTTAACAAAAGGAAGAAGGAACAATTATTGAGTATAGAATATCACCTGGAGAGTAGGGGTCAAATGGAACATTTTCATCTACAAAAGTGGATGAGTATCTACCCAAAATAAGTTAAAGGGTAATCCATTTATGCTTTCCTCTGGTGTTAAGCTACTAAATTTAATAGAGATAATTCAATAAAATAGAGCAAATATCATTTGCACTTGAGGATATTGTACTCTCGTCACTCAAGGCAACAGTTTCTCCTAATTGTTATAGCATAACAGCGTTATAAAATGGAACATACACGATTATAAAACAAAACATTAGATTATGTTCTGTTTAATCCACGTAGTGATCGAATGGAGATTAGATGATTGCTAGTGTTATTAAAGGCTTCCCATAATTGGTAAAGGTTGAGATTTGTCTTAAAAGAGATAATGGGAATAAATTGTAGAGTCATGGGATCCAGTGGAAGTGAGCAGCCAGATTAATATGACTGAAATAGATAGGTGGATAAAGCAGGAAAGTGATTAATGTTGGGCCTGGAATACTGGATTAAGCCATGTGTACTTGGTGCAGTCAACATTTGAGAAAAAAGTTGCTCAGATCTTAAATGGCAAGTTTCTTTCAGATATTTAAAGCATTTTCAAATTGACAGAATAAATTAATATAAAATATTTATGACAGTGTTCTGTTGTCATACATTGAACAACATTAATAACCTGTGATATGCAGATGACACACCTTGCTTGCCAAAAATGAGGACAAAACACTTACTGATGAAGATCAGAGACTACAGCCTTCAGTATGAATTACATCTGAACATGAAGAAAACAAAAATCCCCACAACTTGAGCGATAAAAAACATCATGATAAATTAAGAAGAAATTGAAATTGTCAATGTTTTCATTCTACTTGGATCAACAATCAACTTCCATGGAAGCAGCAGTCAAGAAATAAAACAACATATTGTATTGGGCAAATCTGCCGCAAAAGACCTTAAAGTTTTAAAAAGCAAAAATATCACTTTGATGAATAGGGTGCATCTGAACCAAGCCATGGTCTTTTCAATCACCTCATATGCTTGCAAAAGCTGAACAGTAAAAAAGGAAAACAGAAAAATTAATGCATTCAAATTGTGGTGTTGGCAAAGAATATTGACTATATCATGGACTACCAGAAGAACAAACAAATCTGTCTTAGATGAAATACAAACAGAAGGTTCCTTAGAAGCAAGGATGGTGAGTCTTCATCTCGCTTACTTTGGACGAGTCATCAGGAAAGACCATCTGCTAGAACAGGACATCATGATTGGTAAAAGTAGAAGGTCAGCAAAGATGAGGGAAATCCTCAGTGAGGTGAATTGACACAAAATACAACTATGAACTCAAACATACCAATGATCATGAAGATGATACAGAACTAAACAGTATTTCTTTCGGTTACACATAAGGTCGCCATGAGTCAGAGCCAACTCGGCAACAGCTAGCAACCACAATGGTTATGATAGGCTTTCACATATAATTTGTTCATAACTGCTTTGTCTTCTATTTTCTTAGAAAAAATCTATATCATAATCCTTATTAAATATTTATTAGAAAAAAATGAAGTTGACAAAAAATTTAGGGTGACACTAAAGACTCTTAAATGCTTACATTCAAGTGTTAGGAGATAGAGTTAGAATTATCATAAAATATCATATATGTCTCTGTGACTTAATACAAAAACTAAATCATAATGTGTTTTGTAAAATATATCTGAATGTACAGATTAGGAAATCAGAAGTCATATTTTTGATGTTTCTAGTCTGGACTGGCATAACTGTTTTCCCTTTTGAAACTTGTATTAAAATTTTAATATTAGTATTTGCTATTTTAACAGTATAAAAGTGATGAGAATATCATATGAATGCCTATACTTCCTAGGAGATCAGAAAGGCCAAAAGTGTCTTCTCCAATAATGAGTTTAATTTGTTCCCAAGAGGGAATTCTGAATTTTATCCTTTTAAGCTTATCAACATAATTCAAGCTGTTGATTGCATAGCAGATTACTGATACTGAGTATGGTGTGTAAAATTCTATTAACAGCGCAGAGGGTGATTTTAGAAAAGCAACCTTATCTTTGAACTAAAGAAAATTGTTTTTGCTTTTGTTGTTTTCATGAAATTAAACACACACTCGCACATACGCGTGTGCACACACACACACACACACACACACTCATATAAATATAGCACACTGAAGAAAATGACCACAGAATCATGTATCAGTTAAAAACAAATGAAGGGTGATTTGATATGACATTTTTATTTCATATGCATTACACTTAATTATCTAAAAGGTTCCCTTGCTACATGAGGTGTTTTATCAACATAAGGTAACTGCAGCTCTTTCAGAATACTTTCTGAAGTTATATGTTAGACTTATTCTTTGGTATTTTTCAGATAGAATTGTTTTTGAAACTTTACTCAGTAAAACAGTTCAGTGATTCCTAACCTTAGACAAATGTTAAAATCACGTACCAAAACCAAACCCATTGCCATCAAATCAATTCCAACTCATGTGACCCTATAGGACAGAGTAGGGCTGTCCCATAGGGTTTCCAAGTAGCAGCTAGTGGATTCGAACTGCTGACAATTTTGGTTAGCAGATGAGCACTTAACCATTGTGCCACCAGGGCTCCATTAGAATTATATAGAGAGCCTTTAAAAAATACTAATAGCTACACCCCAGCTCCTAAAAGATTCTGATGTAATTGATTTGGTTAGTGTCTTGGGCCCTGATGTGTTTGCAAAGCTGCCCAGGGAATCTTATACTTGCAGGCAGGTTTGAGAACAATTGAGAGAAATCAAATATCATCTATCCCAAAATATAAGAAAATATTTCCAAAATATTAATATTGGATTTGATTCAAAGCAGTTAACCAAGTGAAATCATCTATTATTAAAATTATTCATTTTACCATTACCATATTCAAATACCATTATGCTGATATTTTATTATTAAGAACTGAAGAATCAATAAATATGTCCTGAGTTAAGAAAAGGAAACATTGCTCTAAGAAAAAAACGCATTCATATCATGAAAAAATTTGATTAAATCTTTCAAAGTTACTGATTGTTCCATATATTTAATTTAAAAAAGAAATCAAGAAGTAGGTTACACTCAGAATAAATGAAAATAGAAATGTTAAATAAAGCATGAACAAATGAGTGTTGACCAGTCATTTAAACTGCAAAATGTATATTTTAAGATTTGTAAACATAACTGATCACATGAACCATAATTGTAAAATATTTAGGTTTATTATTTTATGAATGGCAATTTTTTAATGTTTAGCCAGAAATTTATGAAAAAATATAAAATATGAGTGGCTTATTATATCTTCTGACTTATCCCAGTGCTTAGCATTGTGTGTGAGATAAAAAAAATATATATCAGTAATTTTCTTGGGAGGTGGGGGACGGGGGTCATTAACTGTATTACCTAAATACTAATGACTGATCCACTTTAATCTCATGTGGACTAAGTTTAGTTACTCCAAAAATATATTTTTGAACTTACATCAAAAATTTTTTTAAAAAGGGAAAAAAAGTTATTGTTGACTTTGCTTATTCATTTCATAAGAAATTGGATGAACAGAAATATTTCTATTATTTCCCTTCAGCCAGAACTGAGAGATGCGACCCAAAAGACACATAAATACTTGAGTATACATATACTTGAGTTATTCAGCTGTATGTCTAACATCGAGGAGGATATGCAATGATGGCACAACAATGATTTTTAAAGTTAGATTACCTGTGTTTAAAGCTTTTTCTCTTTTTTAATTCATGTTTATGTCAACCTAATATAAATTGATAAGTGAATATTCTCCCATCTGAGGTCTCTGGAACTGATGGTCACGTGTTGCTAGGAATGATTTTTGTATACTGAAATTAACATTATTTCAATACTTCCTGGAAAGGGCATCTGTTAACCTGGGCTTACCCTCTAGGCCATGCATTCTTTCCACAGAACCAGATGGTCCTGTGTGACCTTCACTGTTCTTACGCTCAATCCTTGGTCATGCTCAGTCCTCACCATGGAGTTCTGTAAGGCATGTCTTTTCATTCAGGTTAATTTTACAGAAGACGTTAACAGCTCCCAAAGATCAGTTAGTTGCCTATGCTGCTCTGTGAGTAGGTAGAGTGGATCTGTTTCCTGTCATTTTGAAGGTCATGGTGACTGCTGGTGGGGAGACTGTTTGGATCTGGCCTGAGGAAAGGGACTGGGGAGCCTTGGGGCAGGTCATCATTCACCTCTCCTGAATGCCTGAGGATGGATTCTGGGGGTGCACGCATTTTAAGCAGCAAAAGGCAACAATCAATATGAGTTTGTGAGGGTGATCCCTCATACCAGTTCCACTTATAACTAATTGGCCAGTGATGCCCTTAGTTGAAAGGGTCAGGCAGGCTTAGCAAGGCAAGGAGCAACTTTTTTTTTTTTTTTTTTTTGTTAAATAACAAGACGTGTGAACTTGGGAAAGTTGCTTAATCTATGCAAGCCTATAAAATTCAGATCGAGTTGAGCTTTCTACTTTTAAAATTTTGGCTGACAAACAAATATATTAAATTGAAAGTAAACACTACATTATTAAAACTATGTTGGAGAAAGTCCACCCAAACATCAATATTTATTCATTCATTCTTAAAATATTTAATAAGCATTTCAAGAGTCCATTAGAGCAATGTCTTTCAAACTTTAAAGTACATTCAAGTCACCCTGGAATCTTGTTAAAAATACAGATTCTGATTCAGAATGTCTTGGTGATAATCTGAGATTCTGCAGCGCTAGCAAACTGCCAGGTGATACAGATTTAGTTAATTTGGCTACCAACTCTTGCACCCTATCTTGAGTAGCAAGATCTAAAAGATCTGACACTTTTTACTGAATGGGTAACTGGACACTCCAAGGGAATTTCTGGAAAAATTCAGCCAGATCATGGATAAAATGCAAAAAAAAAAAAAAAAAAAAAAGAGGAAGAAGAAGTCTTAATGTGTTGCTGAGTTTGCCAGGAAGTAAATGAAGTTTCCCAAAGCAAACACACACACACACACACACACACACACACACACACACACACACACACACACACGCACGCACGCCAGCAATCTGAAACCACAGCAAGAAGCTGAGTGGTAAGCATAAACAGAAAAGCAAGATTGCCCTGAAGCCAAAGCTGATATCAATGCTGCATCATGTAGGCAAAACCTTGAGTTCCTAGTGAGATAGCAGGTCTGGACCTGAAATTTCTACACTGAAACAATCCTCAAAGGCAATGAAAGTGATCTCAATTTGATGAGTCTCAGAAACTCCCTGAAGAATCATTTACACATTCTCCTTTTAGGAAAATCCGTTGCCATTGAATCAATTCCAATTCATAGCATCTACAGTTATGCCTTTAGGACTTTCAGAGATGACATTCAGTGAAATGAGCTCCTAAACTAACAGTACTGAACAGTCATGAAACCAAAGCATCATGAGTTAACAGAAACCAAAAATCAGCAAATCACAATGGCCTAGAAATTATGTAAAATACCTAAAAAACTAAAAGATAAATGCATTTTTTTCCTCCCAACATACCTATTCAAGCAGTTTAGTGTAATTTTTGACCACTGATTAAAGGAGATCATTCTCCTGCAATGAAACCTTTGAGGGACTTCATATAAAGTTTGAAAAGTGCTGAATTGATTGACAGAACTACCTTATTGTTCAAATAGAAACTTGACAAAACACCAAATGTGAAAACATTGAAACTATTAGCAAATTAAGTAAAACATTTTATCTAATAATGATTTGATTTGATAAAATCAGTTAAAATATTTCACCTCCTTTATTAATTTTCTATTGCTGCAGAACAAATTACCACACACTCAGTGGCTTAAGGAGCCCTGGCGGTGCCGTGGTTAAGAGCTTGACTGCTAACCAAAAGGTCTGCAGCTCGAATCTACCAGCTGCTCCTTGGAAACCCTGTGGGACAGTTCTACTCTGTCCTATAGAGTTACTATGGGTCAGAATCGATTCCTCGGCAATAGGTTTGGTTTTTGGTTTTAGTGGCTTAAAACACCACCCCTTTATTAGCTCACAATTCTGTAGGTCAAAAGTCTAGCATGGCATAACTTGGTTCTCTTCTCAGGTTATCACAAGGCAAAAATCAGGGTGTTGGCTGGGCTTAGTTCTTGTGTGAAGGATCTGGGGAAAATCCACTTCCAAGCTTATTCTTGTGGCTGGCTGCGTTCAGTTCCTTATATTTGTAGACTGAGGTTCCTGTTTTCCTTCCTGGCTATCAGCTATGGTAAGCTGTCAGTTAATAAAAGAGTTTCACACCGTTGTCATCTGGCCTCCTCTATCTTCAAGCATGCAGTGGTGTCTCGAATTGTTATTGTGCTTCAAATGCCTTACTTTCCTTTATCTGACCTCTAAACCCATATTTAAAGGACTCAAGTGATTAGGCCAGGCCTACCCTGACAATTTCCCTTTCTTAAAGTCAACTTTGTCATGTATCATAACCTAATCATAAGTGTTAAATCATTCATATTCACAACCCTGAGGCTTAAAGAGGGCATGGGCACCAGGGGTTGGGGAATCTTGGAGACTGTCTTAGAATTCCGCCTACCACATCTACTAAGTTGTGCAGTGGAGGGAATAACTTGATTGTGGTTTTTGGCCTACTGCTTGATAATGCTATTCATACATTCCTTATACAATAATTTAGGAAACAAGATGTAAGTAATATATTCTTAACTTAAATATCTCTTAAATACTTAGAGACTGTCTGGTTTCAACAGAGCTAATACAAATATAAAAGAATAGAAATGATTGCATAATTTTCAGTAATAAAGATCACTCATCATCTCTCATTAACATTTTTGGAGATCATTGGAAAAGTTCCAGCCAATGCAAAAATACATGAAAAAGAAATAATGAATATCAATATATGAAGAAAGGAGGGAAATGTATAATTACATGCAATAATATATCTCTGTATCTGGAAAAGCAAGATAATTAGCTGAAAATAAAATAGGATAATTTAGTAGCATTATTATTTGTAAAATTGTTATGCAAAGCCAATAAATTATTTATACAAAAACAATGAACAGTTTAAAAAATAATCAAATACATGGGCCCAATCTTGTCTGATCTTGGAACTTAAGCACTTTGGTAGGAGATGAATATTTTTTTAAAAGCAAAGTAAAGAGATTATTAAAATGAGACAGTTAAAAAAACAACTTTTTAAAGTAAAAATAAAAATTCAATGTATAGACTAAATGGCATATTAGATTATAAAAGCTGAATAGAAAAGTGAAATGGAAGATAAATCTGAACTGAATGAATTTTTCAGAATACAGCACAGACAGGAAAGGAGATGAAAAACATAATGACATATAGGGTGAGATGAGAAAGTTCTACTGGTAACTATACAGTGCCGCAGATGTGAGAATAGAGAGAATGGAGAAGTTGAAATATTTACAGGCATGATGCCTAAGATTTTTCCATGATTGATGAAAGATACAAATTAACAGATTCAGGCAGCTTAATATATAATAAGCAAAAATATATATGTATATATACACACACACGAACTAAGATAAAATTTCACACCGAAGACAAAGGTCTATCACCTTCAGAAGAAGGGAGATTGACAGGAGATTCTCAAAACTTTAAAACAAACCAGGCATAAGTAGAATAATAACTTTAAAGCGTTAAGAAAAAATAACCATCAAAACTATTTTAAAGTATGATTGTTAAATAGCCAAACAGCTGCCATGAAGTCGACCCTAAATAATGAAAACACCCCCCCTCCCCACCATGTGTGTCAGAGTAGAACCGTGCTTTATACGGCTTTCAATGGCTGATTTTCTGGAAGTAGATCACCAGGCCTTTTTTCCAAGGTGCCTGCAGGTGAATTCAAATCTACAACCTTTCATTTAATAGCCAAACATGTTAACTGTTTGCAACACCCAGTGTTAAATGAAGATACTTTCATTTGGAAAAAAAATATAGATTTTTAACAGCAATCCCTTCACTTAATAGAATTTGTAATGATGTTCTTCAAGAAGATGGTGAATCATACTGGAAAGAGGGACACCCTAAAAGAAAATATCATAAAATATTAAAACGCCAGTCTCACTTCTGAATATGTTTAAAAATACCATCAAAAGAATTCCTACATCACATGAAAAAAGTCACCTTCAAAATGTAAAATGCTTTGATATTAAAAAATAAATATAAGAAACAAAAATATCAACACATGAAAGTAGTTCAAAAATTTTATATATTAAAATATAAATACATCATATTTATGAATTCAGTGTGAAGATAGATGGCAGAGACTCATCACTTTTCAAGTTCTTTGGAGGGCTGCAATTTTAAATATGTTTTATACTACCTTTTTGTTCTCCTCTCGTGGGGCTTGGAACCCTGGTGGCACAGTGGTTAAGACCTCTGCTGCTAACCAAAGGGTCGGTCGTTCGAATACACCAGCTGCTCCTTGGAAACCCTATGGGGAAGTTATACTCTGTCCTGTAGGGTTGCTGTGAATCGGAATCGACTCTATGGCAATGGGTTTGGTTTTTTTTTTTTTTTGGTTTGTGGGCCTTACCAAAAAACAAACAAAAACAAATTCACTGCCATTGAGTTGATTCTGACTCAATACCAACCCTAAAGGACAGAATAGAACTGCCCTGTAGGGTTTCCAAGGCTGTAATCTTTAAGGAGCAGACTGCTACATCTTTTTCCTGTGAAGCGGCTGGCGGGCATTATATTCTGCCATTTCTAATGCTCCTCCTGCCCTGGTTGCTGGCTCTAAATTCCACAGATTTGGCTTTTATTTGCCTAGAGCACAGGCTACAGTGAAAGTGCTTGGCTTCAAATATGAATCTAACATTTAACAGTCTTTTGAACTTGGACAGACTACCTACCCTTCCTTTATGTGGGTTTCCATATCTGTAAAATTGAGCTAGTAATTGAGCCTACAGAAAAAAATGAACTTGTTTTAAGGATTAAGTGAGGTAATACATGCTAGTTCTCAGAACAGTGTCTAGAGTATAATAAGTACTCTACATTGTTTTATTTAAGTCATCAAATAATATTTTGATGTTTTCAATACATAGAAATTTATTTAGCAAAATATTTATGAAACCACATTGATATTTATTGCTAAAAAGGAATTGAGACATTTGTGAAGTGTTGCAGTCTAGAATCTGGTTTTATTGACTTGCTTACTTCATGTACAACTTTATGAGTGATAGACTACCTGCATTCTGTGTTTTACCAATTATTAATAATCAAGTGATGATTTACTTAAAAAACATGAAATTTTTACAAAGTTAACTAAAAAATATTGGCTGAAATACGTTACAGGTTGCACTATAGCCACGTTCCCTTATGGTGATACACCAGCGGGGAGGAAGTTTTCACTGTGTCATTTTCCAATGTTTTGTTCAGATTCTAATATACCTACTGGAGAAATTACTATGAGCGAGTACTTAGATAGCTACCTCAAAGCTGTTGAATATTAGATAGTGAAGGTATTCTTCTAACACTACTAAGTCACCGAAAAGAGAGGAATGATCAAGAAGTATTTGAACATTATAAACATAATGTTGTTGTTGCTCCCCACATTTAAATAGATTATTTTCTTTATTTAGTAGGATTCTAGAATATCCCTTTGCTTGTATTCCCACCAGCAATAAGTGTTACAGAACTTGCCATTTTCATCAGCAGGATGGGGATACGTGGATATGTGGTCTCGTTTTGTTTTAATTTCTTTTCTCTGACCACTAATGAGTTTGAATATCTTATTCTTTTTGTAGTTGTTTTTCTCTATATTTTCTATTAATATACTTTAAACATTAAAAAAATTATATGCAAAATTTTTAAGTCATAGATCTAAGAGGCTTATAACAAAAATAAATGAATTCTTATGTATCCTTACCTTGATCCTTTCTCCATTCCCCAAAAGTCATCAAGATTTTCTCTTATAACTTTGTTTTTTAACTGTATATATCTAAATAAAATGTATACTATAATCTCAATTCTAGACCTGTATTATGGTAGATTAACACTTTTTGCTAACTGCCTTTCTCCTTCTTAGATCTTGTTAGATCCATATTCATTATTTCTGCTGTTACGATGCTGTAAATATTGTTCACTACTGGGCCATATAGCATACAAGGAAAAATAAAGTTTTCTTCTACAGCTTTTTTATCCTGGAATTAATAATCTTGTCATGTGGTTTTTAGTATGATTCCAAACCCAAAAAACATGTTGCCATTGAGTCCATTCTGACTCATAGCGACCCTATAGGACAGAGTATAACTTCCCCATAGGGTTTCCAAGGAGCAGCTGGTGGATTTGAACTGCTGACCTTTTGGTTAGCAGCTGAGCTCATAACCGAGCTCATAACGTTTAAAGATGAGAGTTAGTTTTCTCACATATCCAGTGCTCTAAAATCTGTATTTTTATAATTTTTTTCATTCAGTGAAACATTTCATATGCTTTATCACCTCTCCCTCCATCCCCCACCCCCCAACCCCATGTAAACTTTTCTCCTATAGCTCACACCTTACTGGGTTTTGTTTGTTTGTTTTAATGTTTCTTGGACAGTTGTCCTGAGACTTACTTTTGTTCATTCTTGGATTTCCTTTGCCTTGTTCCTCTGCTGAATCCCCTGTTTATAGACCCCCTGTCTTAATCTTCCTGTGTTAATTCTCTATTTTTATGGAGTGCATCTTCTCAAAGTGTCCAGAGAAGGAGGGTATAGAACATAAATGTTGAGTCTGCATATCTGAAAGTGTTTATGTTTACACAGAATTCTGTATCCAATAAAGAATAAAAAGTACCTTTCCAACTTAATATTAAGTTTAGTTTTACCTTCAATTATACTTTACATTGAAAATGTATTGATTGTACATAGTAAATAACATAAAACAAGACAGAAGGATGTACAAAGAAACGTAACTCTTCTACTGCAAAATTTTAACGTGAGGGAGCTTATGCTGTATTTTCTGTGTCTGTTTTCCTCAGTTTATCTTGGAGATCTTTATCAATATACATGATATATCCCCTCATTTTACATTTTTATGCTATTCCATTGTCCAGAAACTCAATGCAAAATTGTCAAGGTCAATACTTTTCTGTTGTCCTAGTTCTTAGTTGCCGGGGGTCAGCTCCTACTACTGGCGACCTTATGTATAACAGAAAGAAACCTCGCTTGGTCCTGCTCCCGCTTCATGATCGTTGATATACGTGAGTCCATTGTTGTGGTTATTGTGTCAATCTATTTCATGCAACCGTGCTCATTTTTGTTGACCATCTAATTTACCAAACATGATGTACTTTTCTAGTGATTGGTCTTTCCTGATGACGTTTCCAAAGTAAGTGAGCCAAAGTTTCACCATCCTCACCTCTAAGGAGCATTCTGGTTGTATTACTTATGAGATTGATTTGTTTGCTCTTCTGGTACTCCGTGGTATCTTGTTAATGAGTCCCAATACTCTCTTGATATTCTGTAATTCAGACGTGATTTTCTGTTTTATCAAGTGTTTTATTTTCCTGCTTTTTAAACTGGAAAGTTTTTTTTAATATTCAAAATGTTTATTTAGAGTTTTTGGTTAACATCTTGGCTTCCTATTTTCCTTGCCTATGGTTTTTTCCCCCCTTATCTATTTTTATTTCTCTTGATTTTTATACTTTTATTTTTAAGATAACTTAGTTAACTTTTGGAAGTGACAACATTAAAGAAAACATTTTAATGTACTGTGCTAAAGCCCTATTTCATGACTATGTTACACTCATTCTTACAAAGAGATTTTTTTAGCAGTTGTTGGAAGAAATTGGCAGTTGCCAATCAATCTTGGAACTCTACTGTATGTGTCTGTTATTTTGTGTCACAACACATTTATTGGAGGATTCATTTTTTAAATGTGAAGATTGTTTTTGTTAACTGAAATAAATCCAGCAAAATGATTTACATTTTTACAAAGTGGTGTTTAGATGCAGATTATATTTTAAAGAGAATAACAAAATGCATCATATAGAGTTGTGTACTTTCCAACAAATTCAGGAATGTATCGGTTGTAAAATTATTATTATCTGCTTTAAGCAAGTGGAAAAATTTCCAGTACGCTTTGATAAATATTCTATCATGATGATCTACCTTTAGTGGAAACCCCCTTACATTGGTTATTTGAAGTAAGACTAAGCATTACCATGGAGTACACATAAGACAACAGTACTAAATGGAAAAGTGTCAAAAAATTATCTACTATTTATTTTTTTGTCCACAAATATATGTCTCTTAAAGA
Source organism: Dugong dugon (assembly GCA_030035585.1). NCBI lineage: Eukaryota > Metazoa > Chordata > Mammalia > Sirenia > Dugongidae > Dugong > Dugong dugon. The sequence goes on from CM057473.1 coordinate 42,433,857, forward strand.
CTTTTATTTGGGGCCAGAATTACTAAAATGTTTTACTGTGTTTTCTGTGAAAGCTTACACAGCAAATTAGGTTCCCATTTAAGAATTTCTATATGAGTCATTCAGTGACATTGGTTACATTTTTCACAGTATGTCAGTTTTCTCATTATTTTCTTTCTAGTTGTTCCATTTCCAGGGATCTGGTTTCCCTGCCCTCTTGCCTTTTTGTGTTTGTTTTTGTGTAAATGTTGGCCATTTGGTCTCATATAGATGATTTTTCAAAGAAACACAGTACTTATGGATGATATTGTTTATTTTATGAGCCAGTCTGTTATTTAGCTAAATGATGACCCCATGGACTAGTTTTGTTTCAAAGTTTAAGGAGTATCTCAAGGCAGTAGTCTCAGGGAGTACTTCAGTCTCAACTGGTTCAGTAAGTCTAGACTTCTTACAAATTTGAGTTCTGCTCCATATTTTGCTCCAACTCTATCAGGATCCATCTATTGAGCTCCTGATCAGAATGGTCAGTAGTGGTAGCTGGGCACCATCTAGTTGTTCTGGTCTCAGGGTAGATGAGGTTGTGGTTCATGTAGACTATTTGTCCCATGGACTAGTTTCTTCTCTGAGTCTTTGGTTTCCTTCTTTCTCTTTTACTCTAGACATGTACAGACCAATAGTTGTATCATAGATGGCCACTCACAAGCTTTTAAGACCCCAGATGCTATTCACCAAATTAGGATGCACAACATAAACTTTATGTCCTATTTTATGCCAATTGACTGAGTTGTCCCATGAGACTATGGTACTAAGCCTTCAGACCCTGTAAACCAATACCACAAGGTGCTTTATAGATGCCCACATGTATACACACATGTACATACATACCTATACACTCGAATGCATACATACATACACATGTAATCACACTCCTATTTTTTAATTGTTGTTACACAATTGTGTATGTCATAATATTTACCAAAAATGTCCTTTTTAGTTGTGTACTTCTTAGTGAGATCGTTTACCTTGGTCAGGCTGTGCATAGTTCACCCACATTTGGTGTTATATTCCCCATCACCAAAAATAACAAGTATTCTGCTATCTAGAGATCAGTCCTCTCCCCACCATCACCTATCCCTGGTAACCACTGAAGATTATTGCTTTCAGTAGGTAGACCTATTCTTGTCTTTTTATAATAGTGAGATCATACAGTATTTGTCCTTTTGTGATTGACTTATTTCGCTCAGCATAATGTCCTCTAGATTCATCCATTTTATATTTTGAGAACTCATCATTGTTTTTCATGGCTGCATAGTATTCCATTGTATGTATGTACCACATTTTGTTTATCCATTCATCCATTGACAGGCACTTAGGTTGTTTCTATCTTTTTGCTATTGTGAATAGTGCCACAGTGAACATAGGTGTGCGTGTGTCTGATTGTGTCTTTAGTATCAGATCTGTAGGGTATACACCTAGAAGTGGAATTGCTGGATCATAAGGTAGTTCTATTTCCAATTTTTTTAGGAAGCACCGTACTGTTTCCCACAGTGGTTGTACCATTATACAGTCCCACCAGCAGTGGATAAGAGTTCCAATCTCCCCACATCCTTGCCAGCACTTTTTTTCCTGTTTTTTTGATCAGTGCCATTTTAGCAGGGGTGAGATGGTATCTGATTGTAATTTTGATTTGCATTTCTCTAATGGCTAATGAACACAAGCATCTTTTCATGTGTTCATTGGACGCTTGAATTTCCTTTTTGGTAAAGTTTCTGTTCATGTCCCCTGCACATTTTTTAAATAGGCTATTTGTCTTTTTGTTGTTGAGTTGTTCAAGTTTTTTTAATATATTTTAGAGATTAAACCCTTATCAGATATGTCACGCTCAAAGATTTTGTTCCCAGTCTGTAGGTTGTCCTTTTGTTCTTTTGATGTGCCTAGTTTTTTAAATTTTTATGAGGTCTCAGTTATCTAACTTGATGTCTGATGTTTGTACATTAATAGTTATGTTTGATATATATATATATATATATATATATATATATTTTTAAAATTAATCCTATAGTATTGTTCCTGTTTTCTTCCAAGAACTTTATAATTTTAGCTTTAACATTTAGGTCTTTGATCCATTTTGGTTAGTTTTTGTATATGTTGTGAGGTATGCATCCTGTTTCGTTTTTATGCATGCCAGCACCATTTGTTAAAGAGACTTTTTCTTCCCCGTTAAAAGAACTTTGATGTCTTGTTGAAAATCAGTTGCCAGTAAATGGATGGATTTATTTCTGCCACTCTACATTCTATTCCATTGGTCTATCTGTCTGCCACTGAGCCAGTACCAGGCTATTTTGACCACCGTGGCTATATAGTATGTTTTGAGATTAGGGAATATAAGGCCTCCTACTTTGTTCGTCTTCTTCAATAATGCTTTGGCTATTCATGGCCTCTTACCTTTCAGTGTAAAGTTGGTGATAAGTTTTTCCATTTCAGTAAAGAATGTTGTTGGAATCTGCATCAGGATTGCTTTGTATCTGTAGATTGCTTTGGGTAGTATTGACATTTTTCAATATTAAATTTTCCAATCCAGGAACATGAATGGCCTTCCATTTATGTAGCTCTCTTTAGACTCGTGTACTAGTGTTTTATAGTTTTCATTGTGTAAGTGTTTTACATCCCTGGTTAGTTTTATTCCCAGGTATTTTATCATTTTGGGGGCTATTGTAAAGGTATTGTTTTCTCTTAAAGACTTTTAAAGTGATTTTTTTTCATATATTTAGCAAATTCATCCACAAATTATATTGATATACAGTGTCATTCTTATACTTCAAACTAAATATTAAGCATATTCTTAGTTTCTTTCAAATATCCAATATAGACATCCTGTGAAAATTATTTTAGAATTATGTACTTATATTAACTGACCTGTCTGTAGCCTTGGCACTGTCGACCTTTATCTCCTTTTTGAATCACTGTCTTTGACTATTGACCCCCTACCTTAGTTTCTGTAATAAAGTTTTCTCAGTTTTAGCCTACCCTTATTCAGCATCCTTTGCTGGATAGTCTACCTCCAACCATCCATTAAATAAGGATGTTTTCTGAGATTCCCAACAATACTCCCTTTTTCTCATTTGATATACTGCTGTAGAGTATCATCTACTTTCATTATTTCCGATACAGTCTATATGATAATGTTTCCAAAAATGTATCCCCAGCCCATCTCTCTCGAGCTCTGTTTCCAATAATCACCAGCCTATTGGGGAATCTCTGTTTTATGTCTTCAAACTCAGACATCTCAAACCCAGTCTGTTCAAAACTGAACTAATCTTTTCACATCTCCCTCCCTGCTCGCTCCTTGCCTCCTGTATTCCCTGCTCACACTGGTAACCACATATCAACTAAGCAGAAATTCAAAGGTGATAACCTCCTCTCTTCTTATTCTTATATTTTTCACATTCAATTTTATGCATATCCTGTAGATTCTACCTCTTTAAAAACTATTTCCTTTTCATCCCTAGTTCATAACCTCATTATTTTGTCTTGATTATACTGTTTTCTAATTATTTCCTGCTTCTAGTTCATCTTCATGCTTCTGTCGGAATATTCTTTCTAAAATGCAAAGATGTTAAAAAAAAGATAAGAAAAGCATTTCCAGTATATGGGGATATAAGTTACTTTTTCAATAAAAATAAATCAATAAATTTTAAAATTCAAATCTTATTTGTCATGCTGTTGCTTACAGTCAACAGGGAAAAATAATTCTGTCTTAAATTCCCATTCTGATGGCAGTAAAATTCAAAAGAATTTGACAAGGCATGATGGCATCATATGCTCTAATCAAAGTAAAACATGTACTTACTTTGCCTAAATCTCCCTTTGAGTTACCTCTTCTCCTGAGGAAGTTCAATTCATTCTACAAAACTACCTTAGATGTTACCTCCTCTTCCTGAGAAGATTTTTTTACATCTCTTTTTGATAGAATGAGGTGCAGGTAATATTTATAAAAGTAACTAGGTACATTTGAACACATTCAAGTCATTTTTACCCATAAATTGTGAGCATTATAGTGTAGGCAATCTCTCACATGAATACCCACCCTGCCTCCCTTACCTTCTCTATATTAATTTTATATTTGTTGACTTTTCCCTTTTCTTAACTATGACCTCCTGGAAGAGAGAAACTATGTCTTTTATTTCTGTGTTCCCTCTACACAGCACAATGCCAGACACAAGGTAGGCATTCAGTAAATGCTTATTGATTTCATGAATGATTCTCATTAGGATTATGTTTCTTCTTATAAAGATGTTTGACTAGAAGGAAAAAAAATTACCAAATCTTTTTGGAAAGTGCAACTTTCTCTTTTTCAGTAAAAAATGTAATGGTTTATGTATTTTTTTAGTTGAGTGGTTAGTTATTTAATATACGTAGATAAAACCACACACACGAATCAAATTTCTAGTATTATAAATAAATTGGGCAAACCTAGACTGGGAACATTCTATAGGATACTTAGCCAGGCCTCCAGATAATCAAGGTCATGAAAAACAAGGAAAGACTGAAAAACTGTCACAGACCAGGGATGACATGACAACTAGGTACCATGTGGTACCCTAGCCTAGATTGGATCCTAGAACAGAAATTGGAAATATTGGTGACATTCAGATAAAATCTGGGGTTTGTTAATAGTTATATACTAATGACAGTTTCTTAGTTCTGATAAATATACCATGGTAATATAAAATGTTAACAGTGTAGGAAACTCTACTATTTTTAGAATTTTTCTATAAATCTAAAATGATTCCAAAATAAAAAGTTTATGAAAAATGTACAATCATGACTTACAAAAATATTTTAGTATTAATATGGCACAACATATGGATTTTCTAAACATTATGTGCACTCAGGAGATCTTCCAGTAAAAGTATGTTTTGAATGTTAAAAATGCCTATCTTTTTCTAAAATCCGATGGAAATTAGAATAATTGTTAAACTGCACATTTCCTTTTGTTATGTGCTATTTCAAATATGACTGATTTGCAGTTGAGGAGGTCTGAATGCTTTCATGACCACACACTACAGTGTTAATGATCTGTCTTATATCAAAATTTGAAGAAATTATTTTTTTACATGTTTTTGTCAAAAATTTTGACTAAAATGCTAACCTTGAAATCAATGGACATTTACACTTACTTTTGTCTACCTGAATATTATGAGCCATTTTCAATTTTTGCCATTCCTCACAGCAATATATGTTTGAACAATTGATCTTTTCAACTATTACAAAAATGAAACATTCCCTTTCCTGGTATCAGGGGACTTATTAAGGGGTGGGGAAGCATACATTTGTTTTTCCCTTTTATTAATGTTTTGCTGGAGGGCAAAATGTCAGTGTAGCCACTTTCATTTTTTAACCCTGTTTCTGAAAGTGCCTGTAGAGAAATTCTGCACCTGGGTTTCTTTGATGGTTCTTTTCATTTTTATCTTCTGTTGTGACTTTGACAGTCACAATGGCAGTAGGAAACAGAAGTAAAAGAAGAAACCTTGAAGAAATGTTATAGCTTCAGGCTGTGAATGTAGGAGATGACAGGGTTTTTTGGCTTGCTTCTTCTGGCCCATGACTAAAAGAAGAACTGTCACCAGGTCACAGGGCTAAGGGGAAGTAATGAGAACATATTTTCTCATGCTGGCTACCAAGAAGATGTTGATCCATGTGGCCCGCCCAAGCCAGTCTGAAACTGAGGCTAAAAATTGCTGTGGCTGGATCCAAATCCATGTGGCTGGGTATCAGGCTTGACAGTTTTCACCATGTAATAAGCATTTATTAATGATTATAGCATATAAATTTGCCTTTTATGCCATTGCATCAGCAAGAGTCTTTAATCTGTCTATTTGTCTGTCTGTCTACTAATATATTCTTTAGAAAAAAATTAAGAAAGAAAAAAATTAAGAAATCACTGTGTTGGATTTGACTTTATTTTTCTCTAGAAAGGTGTCTCCAACTCTTTGTTAGCCATTAAGGAATTACATTTTCACTAATGAGGATCCATGGGGATATGCAATAGCTAATAATATCTCCTATTGGAAAATGCACAAATTACTTGTAAGGAGATTTTGAAAGTAAAATTCCCTATGTTTACAATAAATCTTAATAAATCTTTCAGAGTAAAATTAATTAGAATAGAAATGAGGAAGAATTAGCCTCTAACAGTTATAAAAAGGGAGAATTTATTATTATTTTAAATACATACTTTTTACGGTTATATGTTATAGCACATATATAATATATGTATTATAACATAGGTAAAATAATGTTATTTTATTAAATTTATACCTATTGCATAGATATGATATACTTGTCACAGTATTTTTTCCATAATAATTAAATGTTTAAGATTAATAGCATTTCTCTCAACTTAAATGTAGCTAATCTCATTTTAGAAATGTATTTGGAGGACACATTCTATAACTTCATGAAATAACACACACACATTTGTATATTTTAAAATGTAGATTATAAAAATAAAAGAGAATTTGTCCTTTGTGTATTATTATATGCATATCAAAATTTTGAAATTATAAAAATATAAACTGTGTTCTACAAAAGATGAAATGTTATCTCTTGAATATGTATTTTTTATACTTGGGAGATAATAAGTTTGCAGCCATATTGCTTCTACTTTACTTTGTAGAAGTTCAGTTGTGTCTGAAATTATCTATACAATAAACACATCAAGGAGAAAAAACACTGGCATATTCACAGCTCAGAACAAAACACATTGACTCTTGTATTTTAGTTTATCCATTGAATTGATTCATCATTTTTCTTGTTACAAAAGTATTTTTGATTCGAGCTCATGGAGTTGGTATGTATAAAGCATATTTTCTCAACATTATAGAAACTCTCCTTAGGTTATAAATAGTCTTCCTCAGTTCTAAGAGTTTAAATTTATCTTCATTAAAAGTCCAATGGTGTTAAATTCTGACTTGTAATTTATTTTTGTAAGAAATCTACATTTCCCTCCTAGGTTATCATGAATTTTCCCATGCAAGAATAAAGTAATTATCCATTCTTCTAGTGTTGAGAAAGGTTTGTCTTATAGACACGTTTCCAGAAACTTTGTTGCAATTGGAGGATCCAAATATAACATAGGAAGAGTCTCCTGCACTAACTAAAAATTTAATCTTTGGACTAAATAAAAGCCCCCAAACCTGCATGAATACGTTAATTATTGGAAAGGAATTTTCACTATTGTGAGATCATTCTCTATGGGTTTCTCATGTTTCAGAAAATCTTGCAAGCTGCCTGTGTTTTAGACTGTCTTTTCAGGAATATTTGCATATTTAGCACCCTGGGACGAAAGAGATAGTGTCTACCTCTGTATCAGAGGGTAGGTTTGTTTCCTACCCAGTTTAATAAAGATAATGTCTTGTTCTGGGGCAAATACTAGGCTGGCTTATGTCCCATTATAAAAGATTAAGCTCCTCAAGCTCAGAATTATTTTCCCACTGAGTACACAGACATCACCTGTCTCTGTGGGAATAGGGGCTGGGGGAACTAGCACAAATGCTGATAATCTGGTGACTACAGCTGAATTAATAGAGTCATTTGTCTCTCACTCAGTAAATCCATGTCTTCTGCCAGCATCCATGAAACTGAGGTAATTAATAGGGAAACTTGCAAGAAGGGTAAAATCTCAGACCCTTCAAAATTCTTAACATTGACTGTCTTCTCTTAGTCAAAAAAAATTTTTCTGTTAGTGTTTCCTCCTCTTATCTCTGACCTCTTTCATTCATCATATTCTGTCACAGATTATTCTTTCTAATATACATTACTGATAAAATCTCATGGCTACCCATTTTTATTGACTAAAATATAAACTTACTTCACTAATTCATTTTTTAATTTTTAAAAGCATCCGCTACTTACTCTGTAGGTATTGAGATAAACGGTAGACATGGAACTGGCCCTATAAGCTTAAGGACAAGTATAATGCTTTCAATTGGAACTCTCCAAGTATCAGCCTAATGTACCTTTCCTGTAGTATTTTATACTGTTTCATTCAAAGAACCTATTCTCCAGCAAACTGGATTAGGTCTTGAAATCAGCCCTATGATTGTCTTGCCTGTGCCTTTGTGCATTCCTTTACTTAAAATACTGTGATTCTGGATCTTTGTCTATTAAGAACTATTTTGACCTCTAAAGCCCTCTTTTAATTACCCGTAACACATTGCCGTTGAGTCGATCCCGACTTGTAGTGACCCTATAGGACAGAGTAGAACTGCCCCATAGGATTCCCAAGGCTGTAATCTTTACAGGTGCAGACTGCCACATCTTTCTCCCAAGGAGCAGCTGGTAGGTTCCAACCTGGTAGGTTTGAACTGCCAACCTTTCGGTTAGCAGCGCTTAACCACTGCACCACCAGGGCTCTTCATTTTAATTACAACTTCTTTATAAACTTTTAACCCCACTTACAAGTAGTATTTTATTTTTTTCTCCATTCATATGGCACTCACTTATATTGTAGTTACTAATTACTTTTTCTTAGATGCTATCTACTTGAGGAATTATAAAATATATATACTGTATACCTTTTATGTCTTACTGTGTACCTTTTATGACTTGGTAGGTAATCAATAAACTTGGAAAAAATAAGAAAATAAAGTATAAGGAACATCTAAAGCCTCACAAGTGAAGACCAAAACTTCTGTTAACTATCATCATCTACCTGGTAAATGCAACAAAGAGATTCTCTTTCTTCCTTCAGACCTGGCCATTTGAGTACAAATACATTCAGTCAGCATAAGGTCTGCTGGTCTCAGTTTACCACTGTCTGGGCCTATTGGCCTCATTTTTAAGGTAAAGATTATAATTAGATTTAATGCCTTACTGAGAAGCTTCAAAGTTCCTGACAAGTAATAACTTACCTGAAACATGAATACTGTTGTTGTGTGCCATTGAGTAGATTCCAACTCATAGCGACCCTATAGAAACGTGAATATAGGCAACAAATTATCATTCCATGGAAGTTTCATGGTAAAAAGAAATAATTATTTTCTTTTCGTTTTAATAAACATACTAAAAACAACTTTCTCATCATTATTAAAATCATTGTGATATTAGTGTTATTAATTGCCTTCAAGTAGGCACCAACTCATGATGACCTTATGTAAAACAGAGCAAATTATTTCTCCATTCTTCTCTATCATCTTCATGATTATTGGTCTGCTTGAGTCCATTGTTGTGGCTATTGTGTCAATCTGTCTCATTGAGGGTTTCCTTCATTTTTGCTGACCCTCTATTTTACCAAACATGATGTCCTTTTCCAGCGATTGGTCTTTCCTAATGACATCTCCAAAGTAAGCAGTTCTAAGTCTTGCCACCGTAACTTCTAAGGAGCATTCTGGTTTTATTTGTTCTAAGACTGATTTGTTCATTCTTCTGGCAGTCCACAATATATTCAATATTCTTCACCAGCACTACAATTTAAATGCATGAATTCTTCTGTCTTCCTTTTTCATCTTATAGCTTTCACATGCATATGAGGCAATTTTAAAGACCATGGATTGGATCAGGCAAACCTTGGTCATCTTTGCTTTTTAAAACTTAAAAGAGATCATTTGCAGCATTTTTGCCCGATGCAATATGTTGTTTTATTTCTTGACTGATGCTTCCATGGACATTAATTGTTGATCCAAGTAGAATAAAATCATTAAGTTTATTTTTTTGTCTGTTTATTATGATGTTATTTATTGGTCCAATTGTGAGGATTTTCATTTTCTTCACATTTAGGCATAGTCCATACTGTAGGCTTTCATCCGTATTAATCTTTATCTGTATAAGTATGTAATTCAAGTCATCTTTTATTTTCCACAGGCAAGACTGTGTCATGTGTATATTGCAGGTTGTGAATAAATCTTCCCACAATCCTGATGTTGCCTTCTCCTTCATATAGTCCAGCTTCTTGGATTGTTTGTTCAGCATGTAGATTGAATAAGATGAAAGGATACAACCTTGCCACACACCTTTTCCAATTCTGAGCCACACAGCATTCCCTTGTTATGTTCAAACAACTGCCTGATTTATGTATAGCTTCCACATGAGCACAACTAAGTTTTTCTGGAATTCCCATTCTCTGTAATATTATGTATAATTTGTTATGATCCACACAGATGAATGTCTTTGTGTAGTCTATATAAAACACAGGTAAACCTCTTTCTGGTATTCTCTGAATCCAGCCAAAATCTGTGTGACATCAGCAATGATAGCCCTTGTTCCATATCTTCTGAATCCAACTTGAACTTCTGGCAGTTCCCGTCAATGAACAGCTGCAGTTATCTTCAGAAAAAAATTGCTCTCATGTGATATTAATGATATCGTTTGGTAATTTCTGCATTCCATTTGATCAGCTTTCTTTGGAATGGGCACGAATATAGCTCTCTCCCAGTTGGTTGGCCAGATAGCTGTTTTGCAAATTTCTTGATAGACAAGTAAGTACTTCTAGCATTATAGCCATTTGTTGAAGCACTTCAATTGATATTCTGTCAATTACTGGAGACTTGTTCTTGCCAGTGCCTTTGGTGCAGCTTGAGTTTATTCCTTCACTCCCAGCAATTCTTGATCATATCCTACCTCCTGTAATGAGTGAATGGCAGCCAATTCTTTCTGGTACAGTGATTCTGTGTATTCATTCCATCTTCGTCGGATGCTTCCTGCATCATTCAATTTTTTGTCTTGAATTTTCTCTTCAGTTCTTTCATCTTGAGAAATGGCAATCTTATTCTTCTCTTTTGATTTTCTAACTCCAGGTCTTTGACATTTCATAATACTTTACTTCGTCTTCTTGAGACACCTGTTGAAATCTTCTGTTCAGCTCGTTTACTTCATTTCTTCTGTTTGCTTTAGCTACTCTGCACTTAAGAACAAGTTTCAGAATTTCTTCTGACATATATTTTGGTATTTTCCTTCTTTCCTGTCTTTTTAGTGGCCTTTCACTTTCTTTATATCTGATGTCTTTAATGATTTTCTCCCAACTCTTCTGGACTTCAGTCATTAGTGTTCAATGTGTCAAATTCTTGAGATGGTCTCTAAATTGAGGTGGGATGTATTCAAGGTCATACTTTGACTCTCTTGGACTTGCTTTGATTTTCCTCGGCTTCAACTTGGACTTGCATGTGAGCAGTTGATAGTCTGTTCTGCATTCATCCCTGGCTTTGTCTTGACTGATGATGTTGAGTTTCACCTTTGTCTCCTTCCGCAGTTGTAGTTGATTCAATTTCTATGTAATCCATCTGGCAAGGTCCATGTGTATAGTCATTGATTGTGTTATTGAAAAAAAAAAAGTATTTTCTATAAATAAGTCAAGAAGCCCTGGTGGTGCATTGGTTAAAGCTCTTGGCTGTTAACTGAAGGGTTGGTGGTTCAAACCCACCAGCTGCTCTGTGGAAGAAAGATGTGATGGTCTGCTTCCCTAAGGATTCACAGCCTTGAAAACCCTATAGGGCAGTTCTACTATGTCCAATAGGGTTGCTATGAGTCAGAATCAATTCGACAGCAATAGTTTTTTTATGAATAAGTCACTGGTCTTGCAGAATTTTACTATGAGATCTCTGATGTTTTTCTCTATCAACAAGGTCTTGTTTTCCAACTACTGAGCCTTCTTCTTTATTTAGAACTTTGACATTCTATTAACCAGTAGTTATCAATACATCTTGATTGGACATTCAATCAATTTCAGACTGTAGCAAGTAGTAAAAATCTTCAGTTTTTTCATCTTTGGCATTAGTGATTGGTTCTGAAATTTGAATAATAGTCATATTAACTGGTCTTCCTTGTAGGTGGATGGAGATTAACCTATCACTGACTGCACTGTACTTCAGCATAAATCTCCAAATGTTCTTTTTAATGATGAATGCAAGACCACTCCTCTTTAATTTGTCATTCCTAGCATAGTAGATCATATGATTGTTGGATTCAAAATTGCCAGTGCCAGTCCATTTCAGCTCAGTAATGCCTCTTGTTGTTGTTATTAGGTGCTGTCGAGTCAGTTCTAACTCAGTAGAGACCCTACATATGACAGAATGAAACACTGCCCAGTCCTATGTCATCCTCACAATTGTTGTTATCAATATTGCCTGAGATATTCATAGTCAATCAGTCCATTTAATTTTTGACAATTTCCAATTTCCCTTGATTTATACTTTTTTCCGTTCCATGTTCTGATTACTAATGGGTATTCGTGGCTGCTAGATGTCATTTTGAGTCCGGTCACATCATCACATGAACTTTCTGAAGGCTTTATTCCATCAGAATCATTAAAGTCAACTCTACTTTGAGGAGGCAGCTCTTCCCTAGTCATATTTTGAATGCCTTCCATCCAGAGTGGCTCATCTTCCAGCACTATATCAGACAATATTCTGTTGTTATCAATGAGTTTTTCATTGTTTGATTTTTGGAAATAGATCACCAGGCCTTTCTTTTTAGTCGGTCGTAGTCTGGAAACTTTGCTGAAACCTGTCTACCATAGGTTACCCTGCTGGTATTTGAAATAGTGGTGGCCTAGCTTCCAGCATCATAGCAACATGCAAACCACCACAGTATGAAAAACTGACAGATGGGTGGTGGCTTAATAATATAATAATAGTATATAATTAATTTATATTATTATTTATCTAGATTAAGTTTGAGTAACAATAATTATGTTACATAATGTAATAGTTTTATATCATATAACTGTAAGTAGTATTTTTATTAATAAGAATAATTTATAGAGTGCTTCCTGAGTGTCAAGCATTGTACTAAATGATTTACGTACTCACTCCAGTAACCCCAAGGGTTGGATATTATTATTATTTCTGTGTGCAATGTTGGAAGGGAAGTTGAAGTCCAGAGACATTAAGTAACTTGTCTGCAGATTAAGGGCCATAGTGATTGAGGATCAGGATATCAAGAATAAGGCTTTACTTGTGGATTATGTTTCTTTACAAAGGCTGTGTTTCACTGAGTATAATACCTGACAAGAGAAACAAAAAAGAATTACACTAACAGACTGTTTAAGGTTGTTTCTCCAAAGGTTTTTAAAATCAGAGGGGAAAGTAATAATAGAGTTTGTATTAGCAGGTAGAGATAAAATTCAATACACAACAGCTCTGTCCCTCAAGAATTTTGTGATAAAAATAAAGTATATGAAAAAGTTCATTATAGTAAAAGCATTTCCCCATAACATAAGCTAATATTAGTCATCTCGTTCTTGAGGAAGAATATATATGTCAGATATAAATATACACACACACACACGCACACACATATATAATGAGTAATTTTAAACACTTGAACAGAAAGTCAAAAATATTACAAAACTAACATTAAAATGCAAAAAAGAGCTAAATTAAAATATTGTTGTCTCTGGTTTTGACACTGGAAAGAATATGCAGGTTGAATAATATGTAAAATTAAACTTTTTATATTTCCTTGACCTGTGATTCAACATTTACTCAGTACTTGTAATCCTTTACTTTGGTTTGGCCGTACAACTAATGGTTTCTTAAAGCTTCTGATAAGAATGGTTTTAATGATTAGTTCTTTTCTGCCTGTATAATTGCTACGTTGCCCATATCTGTCCTTCTAAATAAGAGGGCAGTACGAAAGAAGGCAGACTCAGTGGCTTTTTTTTTTTTTCCCTCAAGTGAGATAAAGGCCAGGCATTCGAGGATTGAGATCCAAAATCATGCCTGAGCAGCACTTCCTTCAATGTCTTCTATGAATTCTCTCCTGTTATTACTTTACCTGCCTTATATTACATGATACTACCAAAATGCTTTGCTGGTGGCTTTGGAGACATTACTAGTGAAAAGAACCAAGATTGCCTAATGACCATCCTGAGAGTCTAAGTAGGTTAATAGCACAGGTATTAAAAAGTCACCTCTGTTACACACCTAATAAATTTTGAAACTAATGAACTCTAGGATACAAAGGGAGAAAGTTTATTTTAATTAATACATGGTATAAATACAACCCACCCATCTGATAGCTGTTTTACATATCAATTTTAAATATATGTTTCTCCATAAAGAGTCAGTGCATGTAATTTCTGATAAGATCACTATCAACATAGAGCTGTTACATATCATAGTTTTCTTCAGAGTGCTTGACAGGCATTAAATAATCATAAATATAATTCTGGACAATTAAATCATGATTGCACAAAAAGTTTAAGAACAAATATAAAATAATCCATTCCTTCCATTCACTCAGTAATGAAATTACTCCTTGTAATCATTCAACCCTTGTATCTCCTAAGTTGTCATTATTAATATAAAATCAAAGCAGTATCTTTGAAAAGTTTGCTAAACACAACACGAATCACTTTTGAAAAGATTGTAAAATGCATATTTAAATTAGTAATGTAGATAAGACCCAAATTTCAAGCATAATTGGTATTTGATGAATAGAGTTCAAAGGAGAAAAAAAAAAATTAGTTGCCTGAAGAAATTTTTCTCTTTAAAACTTCTGGCAAGTACTGATATGTAATAAAATGCTGGAAGAATTTTTTATACCTAATCTCTTTGACTCATTGTAACATGTACAATGTCATGATATTTTATGTATTCTACCAACTATGAGAAGAACTCTGGTACCTGAAGCTATGCCACTGGTGATCAAAATTAAACTTTCACTTCTGGCTGCATGAGAAATTCCAATTGTGATCAGTACTTGCAAACTTGAACTACCTGTTGCCGTTGAGTCGATTCTGACTCATAGCGACCTTATAGGACAGAGAAAAACTGCCCCATAGAGTTTCCAAGTAGCACCTGGTGGATTCAGACTGCCTACCTTTTGGTTAGCAGCCATCCCTTTTAACCACTGCGCCACCAGTGTTTCCAAATATGACCTAGTGCATTTAAATATGGTGTCTCAGGAAGTTATACAATTGCTTTTCCTTCTAACAGAACTTAAAAAATTAATTTAAACGCTGAACAAATAACTGCACAAAACCATGATTTACACTTGATTTCTTCAGTTGTTGTACACGTAAAAAACCTCAAGTGTAATTGAAATATTTAACTGTAAAAATTTTAAAAGTGTAATAGCTATCTTCTTCTACAATATACATTTTGTCCAGGGAATGTTTTTCAGTTTTTCAGTTTCATTATTTCTATTATATTGACCAAGCTGCAGTTAAAATGTAGTATACCAACATATCATAAAAACCTAAGCTTTGATAAAAACTGTATCAGCACACCGATATATCAAAATTAGCACATATTGGGAAAATACAATTACATCTTTTCCTTAAAAAATATTAAGTGACTTTTTATTTTCATTTTTCTCTCTATGTATATTTCTTGGCCCCTTTAAAAATTTTTTGTTGTTGTGCAATGAATTTGTAACAATTATTGTAGCACCTCAACTCCTATTGTGCATCTGTTTAAACAGATTTTATGAACATATAACTCTGTTTTTTGAAAAGGCTAGCTACGCATTGAGAACAATCCCCAAAGAGGTGTCCTCTAAACTGGCAGTTGAAGAGACAAGGCCTGGCGCCAAGCCTGATACAGCTGGCCACAGTTATCCGAATTAGTTCAGGCAATTGAACTAGGATATACATAATTTATTCATATTATTAGACCACATCAATGTATGTAAAATAGATGGTTATACAAGGAAACAAACCTAGCTCTAGGTATAAGTAAACATGAAATTATACTGTATTCCACTGTTTTATATGTTTTCTCAGCAATTATAACACTTCAGGCTACACTTCATCACTCATCTGTCGACTTGGCATACTGTGGTGGCTTGCATGTTGCTGTGATGCTGGAAGCCATGCCACCAGTATTTCAAATGCCAGCAAGGTCACCCATGGTGGATAGGTTTCAGTGGAGATTCCAGACTAAGACAGACTGGGAAGAAGGACCTGGTGATCTGCTTCTGAAAAAAATTGACCAGTGAAAACCTTACAAAAAGTAGTGGAACATTGTCTGAAATAGTGCTGGAAGATTAGCCCCTCAGGTTGGAAGGCACTCAAAAAATAAGATTGGGGAAGAGCTGCATCCTCAAAGTAGAGTCGATATTAATGATGTGGATGGAGTAAAGCTTTTGGGACTTCTTTTGCTGATGTGACATGACTCAAAATGAGAACGGTCACAAACATCCATTAGTAATCAGAATGTGGAATGTACAAAGTATGAATCTAGGAAAACTGTAAGTTCTCAACAATGAAATGGAACACATAAATGTCAATATCCTAGGTGTTAGGGAGCTAAAATGGACTGCTACTGGCCATTTTGAATCAGACAGTCTTATGGTCTACAATGCTGAGAATGAAAATTGAGAGGAATGGCATTGCAATCATTGTGAAAAAGAACTTTTCAAGATCTATCCTGAAGTACAATGCTGTCAGTGATAGGATAATATCCATAATGCCTACAAGGAAGACCAGTTAATACAACAATTATTCAAATTTACACATCAACTATTAATGCTGAAGATGAAGAAATTGACGTTTTTTACCAAGTTCTGCAGTCTGAAATTGATCAAATGTGCAATCAAGAAGCATTGATAATTACTGGTGATTGGAATGGGAGAGTTAGAAACAAGAAGAAAGATTGGCAGTTGGAAAATATGTCCTTGGTGATAGAAACAATGCCAGAGATCACATGATAGAATTTTGCAAGACCAACAGCCTGTTCACTGGAAATACCTTCTTCAACAACATAAATGGCAACGTACACATGGACCTTGCCAGGTGGAATACCCAGGAATCAAATAAACTACATCTGTGGAAAGAGACAAAGGAGAAGCTCAGTATCATCAGTCAGAACAAGTCCAGGGGCCAGCTGTGCAACAGACCATCAATTGCTCATATGGAAGTTCAAGTTGAAGCTGAAGAAAATTAAGACAAGTCCACAAGAGCCAAAGTACAACCTTTAGTATTGTTGTTGTTAGGTGCCATCGAGACAGTTCTGACTCATAGCGACCCTATGCACCACAGAGTGAAACACTGCCCGGTCCTTTGCCGTGCTCACAATGGTTGTTATGTCTGAGCCCATTGTTGCAACCGCAGTGTCAGTCCATCTGGTTGAGGGTCTTCCTCTTTTTTGCTGATCCTGTACTTTACCAATTTAGATACTATCTAAAAAATAGATTTAACGTGTTGAACGCTAATGAATGAAGACCAGACTAGTTGTGGAATGACATCAACGACATCATACATGAAGAAAGCAAGAGGTCATTAAAAAGACAGGAGAGAAAGAATAGACCAAAATGGATGTCAGAAGAGACTCTGAAACTTACTCTTGAATGTTGAGTGGCTAAAGCAAAAGGAAGAAATGATGAAGTAAAAGAACTGAACAGAAGATTTCAAAGGGTGGCTCAAAAAGGCAAAGTATCATAATGAAATGTACAAAGATCTGTGGATAGAAAACCAAAAGCGAAGAACACGCTCAGCATTTCTCAAGCTGAAAGAACTGAAGAAAAAATTCGAGCCTCAAGTTGCAATTGTGAAGGATTCTATGGGGAAAATATTAAAACAACGTAGGAGGCATCAAAAGAAGATGGAAAGAATATGGAGTCATTATACCAAAAAGAATTGGTCGACATTCAGTCATTTCAAGAGGTAGCATATGATCAGGAGCCAATGATACTCAAGGAAGAAGTCCAAGCTACACTGAAGGCATTGGCGAAAAACAAGGCTCCAGGAGTTGACAGAATACCAACTGAGATGTTTCAGCAAACAGAAGCAGCACTGGAAGTGCTCACTCATTTATGCCAAGAATTTGGAAGATAGCTACCTGGCCAACCTACTGGAAGAGATCCATATTTATGCCTATTCCCAAGAAAGATGATCTAACCAAATGTGGAAATTATTGAACAATATCATTAATATCACACACAAGTAAATTTTTGCTGAAGATCATTCAAAAGCGGCTGCAGCAGTATGTCAACAGGGAACTGCCAGAAATTCAGGCCAGATTCAGAAGAGGACATAGAACCAGGAATATCACTGCTCATGTCAGACGGATCCTGGCTGAAAGCAGAGAATACCAGAAAGATGTTTACCTGTGTTTTATCAACTATGCAAATGCATTCGACTTTGTGGCTCATAACAAATTATGGATAACATTGTGAAGAATGGGAATTCCAGAACACTTAATTGTGCTCATGAGGAACCTGTACATAGAACAAGAGGCAGTTGTTTTTGACAGAACAAGGAGATACTGCATGGTTTAAAGTCAGGAAAGTTGTGTGTCAGGGTTCCATCCTTTCACCATACCTATTCAGTCTGTATGCTGAGCAAATAATCCAAGAACCTGAACTATATGAAGAAGAATGGTGCATCAGGATTGGAGGAAGACTCATTAACAACCTGCATTATGCAGATGACACAACCTTGCTTGCTGAAAGTGAAGGGGATTTGAAGCACTTACTGATGAAGATCAAAGACCACTGCCTTCAGTATGGATTACACCAAAATATAAAGAAAACAAAAGTCCTCACAACTGGAGCAATAAGCAACATTATGATAGATGGAGAAAAGGTTGAAGTTGTCAAGGATTTCATTTACTTGAATTCACAATCAACACCCATAGAAGGAGCAGTCAAGAAATTAAAGGATGCATTACACTGGGGAAATCTGCTGCAAAAGACCTCTTTAAAGTGTTGAAAAGCAAAGATGTCACCTTCAGGACTAAGGTGCACCTGACCCAAGCCACAGTATTTTCAATCTCATCATATGCATGCAAGCTCGACAATGAATAAGGAAAATTGAAGAAGAATTGACACCTTTAAATTGTGATGTTGGCGAAGTATATTGAATATACCATGGGCTACCAAAAGAACAAACAAATCTGTCTTGGAAGAAATACAACCAGAATTCTCCTTAGAAGCAAGGATGGTGAGACTGCGTCTTACATACTTTGGACGTGTCAGGAGGGATCAGTCCCTGGAGAAGGACATTATGTAACCTTGAGTATATCCAACCTGAATTTACAGACCATGTCAAGAATAGGTTTGATGCATTAAACACTAATGAACAAAGACCAGATGAGTTGTGGAATGACATCATACATGAATAAAGCAAAAGATCATTAAAAAGACAGGAAAGAAAGAAAAAACCAAAATGGATGTCAGAGGAGACTGTGATACTTGCTCTGGGACATAGAGTAACTAAAATGAAAGGAAAAACTGATGAAGTAAAAGAGCTGAACAGAAGATTTCAAAGGGCAACTCAAGTAAACAAAGTAATTTATTAAAATATGAAAAGACCTGGAGTTAGAAAACCAAAAGAGAAGAACACACTCAGCATTTCTCAAGTTGAAAGAACTGAAGAAAAAATTCAAGCTCTGAGTTGAAATATTGAAGGATTCAATGGGCAAAATATTGAATGACATAGGAAGCATCAAAAGAAGATGAAAGGAATACATAGCGTCACTATACCAAAAATAATTTGTCTGTGTTTAACCATTTCAGAAGATAGCATATGATCAAAAACTGATGGTATTGGAGAAAGAAGTCCAAGCTGAACTGAAGGCATTGGCAAAAAACAAGGCCCCAGGAACTGATGGAATAGCAGTTGAGATATTTAAACAAACAGATGCAACACCGGAAGCACTCCCTTGTTTATGCCACGTAATTTGGAAGACGGCTTCCTGGCCAACCAACTGGAAAAGTTTCATATTTTTGCCCATACCAGAGAAAAGTGATCCAACAAAATGCAGAAATTATATAACAATATCATTAATATTACATCCAAGCAAAATTTTCCTGAAGAAAATTCCAAAACGATTGCAGTAGTACTTTGATAGGGAACTGCAGAAATTCAGGCTGGATTCAGAAGAGGGCATGGAACAAGGAGTATCATTGCTGATGTCATATTAATCATGGCTGAAAGCAGAGAATAGCCAAAAGATGTTTACTTGTGTTTTATTAACTATTTTGATTGTGTGGATCATAACAAATTATGGATAGCATTGCAAAGAATGGGAATTCCAGAACACTTAATTGTGCTCATGAGAAACTTGTACATAGACCAAGAGACAGTCGTTTGAATAGAACAAGGGGATACTGCATGGTTTAAAATCAGGAAAGGTGTGAGTCATATTTGTATCCTTTCACTATACTTATTCAAGCTGTATGCTGAGCAAATAATGTGAGAAGCTTAGCTATATGAAGAAGAATGTGGCATCAAAAATGGAGAAAGACTCATTAACAACCTGCAATATGCAGATGACACATCCTGGTTCACTGAAAGTGAAGAGGAATTGAAAAACTTACTGATGAAGATCAAAGACCCAGCTTTCAGTGTGGATTATACTTCAACATAAAACAAAAATCATCACAGCTGGACCAATAAGCAACATCATGATATGTGGAGAAAATAATTGAAATTGTAAAGGATTTCATTTTGCTGGGATCCAAAATCAATGCCCATGGAAGCAGCAGTCAAGAAATCAAACAATGCATTGCATTGGGCAGATCTGTTGCCAAAGACCTCTTTAAAGTTTTAAAAAGCAAAGATGTCACTTTGAGGACCAAGGTGCACCTGTCCCAAGCCATGTTATTTTCAATTGCCTCATATGCATGTGAAAGCTGGTCAGTGAATAAGGAAGACCAAAGAAGAATTGATGCCTTTGAATTATGGTGTTGGTAAGCAATATTGACTATACCATGTACTGCCGGAAGAACTAACAAATCTGTCTTGGTAGACATACAGCCAGAATGCTACTAGAAGGAAGGATGGCGAGACTTCATCTTATGTACTTTGGACAGGTTATCAGGAAGAACCAGTCCCTGGAGAGGGACATCATGCTTGGTAAAGTAGAAAGTCAACAAAAAAGAGGAAAAACCACAATGAGATGGATTGACACAGTGAGTGCAACAATGGGCTCCAACATAGCAACCTGTGTCGCAGTACTGTGCAGTGTTTCATTCTGTTGTACATAGCGTCACTATGAGCTGGGACCAACTTGAGGGCACTTAACAATAACAAGGCTTCAATATTATGGGTAACTTGTTACCATAACCCAGGAAAACTAGCAGATTAATTTTTTTTCTTATCTTAAAATTAGAATAAGTAAGCATTAAGTAAATATTTATTTAAAGTTATGGAAGACAGTATTTATGAGGATAGAAAATTTCAACTTCTAATGCTGTTCTGTTTTTATATTAAGTCAAGTTTTTTTGTTGTTGTTTTGTTTTGTTCTATTTTGTCTATTTTGTTTAGTAGAATAAGCCTAACTAAAACTTATAAATCTTAGGTTTTATTCCTCTCTGCAGCATTCTGTGCAGAATATTCTATAAGTTCTTCAGTTTCTCTGAGAATCATCTGACTCATTGTAAAAGAGACATGATAATGCCTTTCCCAAACACCTAGATGATTGTAAATAAACTTTATTACAAATATGAAATTTATTGAGTACAAATATGTTGTAACAACCCATGTTTATTATCTCAGAGTCAAAGGTCCAGGTTGGCTTACGTAGTTTCTCTGCTCTAGATTTCATAAAGTCAAAACCAAGGTGTTGGCTGGTTGGACTCTTATTGGAAGGCTCTGGAAGAATCTGCTTCTAAATTTACTCAGGTTATTAGCTGAATCCAGTTCACTTCCTTACGATTGTAAGACTGAGGGCCCTGTTTCCTTGCTAGCTGTCACCTGTGGATCCTTAGCTCCTAGAGTCCTTTTGGATCCTTGCACAAGTGTCCCTTCATCTCAAAGCCAACAATAGTGCATTGAATCATTCTCATAGTTGGAATCTGCTTGAATGTTCTTTCTGCCATCTCTCCTGCCTCTTCTACTGCATCCCTCTTCTGCTCCCAGCCAGAAAAAGTTCTCTACTTTAAAGGTTCATGAGCTTAGATTGGGTCCACCCAGATGCATAATCCAGGATAATATTCTTATTTAAAGTCTGTAACCTTAATTATACTTTGTAAAATAGAGAGTCCATGAAAAAGAGGAAGACTCCGTGAGATGGTTTGACAGGATGTCTGCAACAGTGGGCTCAAAGGTAGCAGTGATTGTGAGAATGGCACAAGACCAGGCAGTGTTTTTTTCTGTTGTACATAGGGTCGCTATGAGTTGGAACTGACTCGACGGCAACTAACAACAACAACAAACCTTAATTATATCTGCAAAGTCCGTTTTACCAAGTAATATTCCAAGAATTAGGACATTGACATCTTTGAGGTGCTGTTATTCTGCCTATAATATACTGTAATACAAATGTGAAGTAATTTTATTTGTTTTGTAAATGGAATTTAGAGGATGAGTTTGAGAAATTAAAATAATACTTCTCAGAATCAAGGAGGTGTTAATGTTAAGACTGGATGTTAGGCTGGAAAAAAATGAAATCTGTGGGATTAATGGTCATAGCTAAAGCAAATTTCATATAGGAGACTGAATCTTAAAATTATATCTACAACTAATTATACTTAACAAAAATTCTCCAACATTTAATTTAATAAAATTAATGCTACTTAAGCATATTAATATGAACTTGTCATATACAGTGTGTGATTATTTACCTTGATTAAGAGAGATATTGATCCCAATTTAAAACAATGTGAGGTCAAAGATGTTAGAACAGAGTATCAGAGGTATAATGAACTAAAAATGTTAATCAACTTTATTTATTATAAAATGTGTGCTTTAATGGAAACTACATTTATGACAGACAGATTTGCTTCTATATAGTTTCTTTTTTGCATTTAAAGTTTGTATTTACTTACTTGTTACATTTCTTATCTTCCTAGTAAATTGAAAGTTTTTTTGTTTTTTGTGATGGTTAAAAAGAGAAAATCTCTACTGAGTGTCAGTAGCTCAGGATTCAAGTTCTTGCTCTGCCATTTCTTTCTTTTTTTTTGAGTATTTTATTGTGTTTTATGTGAAGGTTTACACAGCAAATTAGATTTCTATTCAACAATTCATACACAAATTGTTCTGTGATATTGATTAGGCTATAGTCCCTGCAATATGTCAGTACTCTTACCATTTTCACCCTGCCTGCTCCTTTTCCATTCATCATTTCCCAACTCCGTACCTTCTTGTCTTTGCTTTTGGGTAAATGTTGGCCTTTTGGTCTCATGTAGTTGATTGTTCAAAGAAGCACATTCCTCACTAGTGTTATTGTTTATTTTATAGGCCAATCTATTATTTGGCTGAAAAGTGACCTCCAGGAATGGCTTCAGTTCCAGGTTAAAAGGATATCTTAGGTCAATAGTCCTGGAGGTTCCTCTAGTCTCTATCAGTCTAGTAATTCTGGTCTTTGTTATGAATGTGAATTTTGTTCTACATTTTTCCCCTATTCTAACCAGGACCTTTTGCTGTGTCACAGGTCAGAATGGTCAATAGTGGTAGCTGGGCACCATCTAGTTCTTCTGGTCTCAGGCTGGAAGAGGTATAGGTCATGTGGGACATTAGTCCTTTGGACTAATTTCTTTCTTGAGTCTTTGTTTCCCTTCACTCTCCTTTGCTCCCGACGGAAAGGGACCAATAGTTATATCTTAGATGGCTGCTCACAAACTTTTAAGACCCCAGATACTACTCACTAAACTAGGATGTAGAACATATCATGAACTAAGTTATGGCAGTTGACCTAATTGTCTCATGGAACTATGGTCCGGAGCCTTCAAACCCAGCCTTCAAATCCTAGGAAGTGTTTGGATGTATCTTGGCAGTACCCATAACTGTGACCTCTATGTGCTGTATTGTATATATGAATACATAAACCAAAACCAAACCTGTTGCCATCTAGTCGATTCCAACTCCTAGCTACCCTGTAAGACAGAGTAGAACTGCCTCATAGAGTTTCCAAGGAGCACCTGGTGGATTCAAACTGTCAACCGTTTTGTTAACAGCTGTAGCTGTTTAACTACTATGCCACCAGGGTTTCATAAAAACATGTGTATACATATATCATAAATATACCTATATGTACACGCGTTTACTTCCATATGTCTTCCTGCACCTGTACAGCATACGTATCTGCCGATGTAACTACTCACCTATTTTTTGCTTGTTATACTGTTGTTGCAAAATTGTTATAGCAGTTACTGTAGTTGTCCTTTATTCTTGCGTACCTCTCAGTGTCTTCATTTACCTTGGTCACGTTGGCTAACTTCCCCCATATTGTGTATTGCCTTTCCCATCGTCACAATTAACACATCTGTAGGGTCACTATGAGTCGGAATCAACTTGAGGTCAATGGTTTTTTGTTTTTGTTTTTTTTACTATCTAGTAAGTGATTCCCCCTCCCTCCCCCTCCTATCCCTGGTAACCATCAAAGAAGGGTTGCCTTCTGTGTAGATACCTATTCTTGAATTTTATAAAAGTGGTATCATACAATATTTGTCCTTTTGCATTTGACTTATTTCGCTCAGCATAATGTCCTACAGATTCATCCATATTATAAGATGTTTCGTGGACTCATCATTATTCTTTATAACTGTGTCATATTCCATTGTATGTATGTACCACAATTTGGTATCCATTCATCTTGTTGATGGACACTTAGGTTGTTTTCATCCTTTTGCTATTGTGAATAATGCTACAATAACATGAATGTCTATATGTCTGTTCATGTCACTGCTCTTCTATCTCTAGAATAAATAAGTAGGAATGGGATTGCTGGATCATAATGTATTTCTATTTCTAGCTTTTTGAGGAAGCGGCATATGTTTTCTAGGGTTGGTGTACCATTTTACAATCCCAACAGCAGTGTATAAGAGTTTTGATCTCCCCACAACCTCACCAGCATTTGTTGTTTTGTTTTTCTGGTCATTGTTATTTTTGCAGGGATGAAATGGTATCTCATTGTAGTTTTAATTTGTAACTCTCTAATCAATAATCATCACGAGCATCTCTTCATGTGTTTGTTAACCACCTGAATGCCCTCTTTGGTGCAATGTCTGTTCATGTCCTTTGCCCATTTTTTGATTGGATTGTCATTTCGTTGTTGAGTTGTTGAAGTTTTCTATATGTTTTACAGATTAGACCCTTGTCAGGTATGTCATTACCAAAGATTTTTTCCAAGTCCGTAGGTTCTCTTTTTACACTTTTAGTAAAGTCTTCTGATGAGCATAATTAGTGAATTTTTAGGAGGTCCAGGTTATCTACTTTATATTCTGTTGTTTGTGCATTTTTAGTAGTGTTTGATAGTGTATTTATGCCAAAAATTAGTACCCGTAACTTTATCCCTATGTTGTATTCCAGGAACTTTATAGTTTTAGCTTTAACATTTAGGTCTTTGATCCATTTTGAGTTATTTTTTGTGTATGGTGTGAAGTATGTGTATTGTGTGAGGTATGGATCCTGTTTCATTTTTTTACAAATGGATATGCAGTTTTACCAGCACCATTAGTAAAAGAGACTCTCTTCCCTATTGAATGGACTTCAACCCTTAGCCAAAGATAAGCTGTCCAGAGAAGAATGGATTAACTTCTGGGTTCTCAATTCTGTTCCTTTGGTCTGTGTGTCTGTCATTGTACCAGTACCAGCCTCTTTTGATTACTGTGGCTGTATAGTAAATTCTGAGACTGGAAAGTGAGAGGCCTCCTACTTTGTTCTTCTTCTTCAGTATTGCTTTAGTTATTCAGGGTGTCTTTCCTTTCCATATAAATTTGGAGATTAGTTTTTCCGTTTTGTTGGAGAATGCCGTTGGGATTTGGATCAGAATTACATTATATCTATAGATCACTTTGGGTAGTATTGACATTTTCACAATGTTAAGTGTTCCAGTCTATGAGCATGGAATGTTTTTCCATTTATGTGGGTCTTTTTTGATTTCTTACAGTAGTGTTTTGTAGTTTTCCTTGTATAAATCTTTTACATCCCTAGTTAGATTTATTCCTAAGTATTTTATCCTTGTGGGTACTACTGTAAATGATTGTTTTTTAAAATATCCTTTTCAGAATTCTCCTTGTTAGTGTATAGGAACTCAACTCTCTTTTGTATGTTGATTTTGTAACCTGCCACTTCAATGAATCTATTAGTTCCAGAAACTATCTTGTGGAATCTCTTGTATTTTCTGTGTATAAGATCATGTCATCTGCAAATATAGATGGTTTTACTTCTTCTTTACCAATTTGGATATGCTTTATTTCTTTTTCTTGTCTTCTTACTCTTACTAGGACTTCCAGTACAGTATTAAATAAGAGTGGTAATAATTGGCATCCTTGTCGCAAGGGGAATGCTTTCAATCTCTGTTGAGAAGAATGCCTTTTGGTTTTGCATATATGCCTTTAATTATGTTGAGCTATTTCTCTTCTGTTCCTGTATTGCTGAAGTTTTTATCAGGAAAGAGTATTGGATTTTACCAAAGGCCTTTTCTGTGTCAATTGTGATGAGCATGTGATTCTTTTCCTTTGTTTTATTTATGTGGTGAATTGCACTGGTTGATTTTCTAATGTTGAACCACCTTACACCCCTGGTGTGACTCCCACCTGATCATGATGTATTATTTTTTTGATATGCTCTTATATTCTGTTGGCTAGAACTTCACTTACAAGTTTTGCATTTATATTCAAGAGGGATATTGGTCTGTAATTTTCTTTTTTAATGGTATCTTTGCCTGGCTTTGATATCCGGGTTATGCTGGCTTCATAGAATGAGTTAGGGAGTGTTCTTTCCTTCTCTAGGTACTAGAATATTTTGAGCAGAATTGGTGTCAACTCTTCTCTAAATGTTTGGTAGATTTCTCTAGTGAAGCACCTGGGCCAGGGCTTTATTTTGTTGGGAGAATTTTTGTTTTTTATGACATCTTCAATATCTCCTAGGTTTTCAAATTTATTGGAGTACAGTTTTTCATTATAGTCTGTAATGATTCTCTTTATCTCGATTGGTTCTGTTGTAATGTTGCCCATTTCATTTCTTATTTTAGTTATTTGCATCTTTTCATTTTTTCTCTGATAATTTGGCCATTGTTTTGTCAATTTTATTGATTCTCTCAAAGAACTAACTTCTAGTTCTGTTGATTCTTGCTATTGTTTTTCTGTTTCATTTATTATTCCCGCACTAATCTTTATTATTTCCTTTCTTCTGTTGTCTGTGGACTTCTTTTGCTCTTCCCTTTTTATTTGTTCAAGTTATCGGGTTAAGTTATGCATTTTGGACCTTACTTCTTTTTTGATGTTTGCATTTATTGCTGTAAATTTCCCTTTGAGCACTGCTTTTGCTGTGTCCTAGAGGTTTTGATATGTTGTGTCTTCATTCTCATTTGATTCTAGGAATTTTTTAATTTCATTTTTGATTTTTTTATGACCCAATAGTTTTTAAGTAAGGTGTTATTCAGTTTCCATGTATTTAATTTCTTTCCCTTGTTCTTTCTGTTACTGATTTCTAGTTTTATAGCATTACGGTCAAAGAAGATGCTTTGTATTATGTCGATGTTTTTAAATTTATCGAGGCTTGCTTCGTGGCCTAGAATATGGTCTATTCTGGAGAATAATCCATGTGCATTGGTGAAGAATGTGTACTGCCCTGCTATTGGATGGTGTGTTCTGAATATGTCTGTGAGGTCAAGTTGGTTCATTGTGTTATTTAGGTCTTCTCTATCTTTGTTGAATTTCTTTTGAGTTGTACTGTCCATCTTCAAAAGTGGTGTGTTAAAATCTCCTACTATTACTGTGGAGCCGTTTTTCTTTTCAGTTCTGTTATAATTTGTTTTATGTATTTTGCAGCTCTGTCACTGGGTGTATAAATACTTATTATTGTTATGTCTTCTTGGTGAATTGACCTTTTAATCATTATATAATGCCCTTATTTGTGTCTTACAAAGGATTTTGTCTTATAGTCTATTTTATCTAAAATTATTTGTACTCCTGCTCTCATTTGGTTACTGCTTGCTTGATGTATTTTTTCCATCCTTTGATTTTTTAACTTATTTATGTCTTCATGTCTAAGGTATGTCTCTTGTATGCAATATATTCATGAGTCCTGTTTTTTTATTCATCTGCCACTCTCAGACTCTTGACTGGTGCATTTAATCCATTTACATTCAGTGTGATTAAAGATAGGTATGAATTCATTGCTGTCATTTTGTTATATATTTGTTTGTGGTGTTAATGGGTTTCTTTATTCCTCTTAATTTTCTTTTCTGAGTTATTTTTGTATATGGATTTTCTTTTCCTATCAATCGTTGTCATTTTTGTTTACTGAGTCTTTGATTTTCTTCTTGATTTTGGTGAGTAGATTTATTAATCTTCTTTGTCATTACTCTGAAATTTACCTGTATCTTCCTAAGTTTAGAACAATCTGTTATATCTTGATATCACCTTGATTTCCTATCCGTATGGAAGTTCTATAACTACACGATTTAATCCTGTTTCTGTTTTGTTTTGAAGTTCTCATCATTTACAGATTGGCTTCTCTGGTTCCCTGTTTTCAGTTTTGCAGCTTTATTTTACTTTTGAAAATTCTTTATCTGGGTTGGTATCTGGGTGATGTTGTCTTGTGTCTTAATCTCTGATTGTTGTCTGAGGTCGTTGGTTCTCTGCTCCCTTTAATATTTCTTGTAAGGCTGGTCTTGTTTTTACAAATTCTCTTAATTTATGCTTGTCTAGGAATTGTCTTAGTTTTGCTATCGTTTTTGAAAGAGAATTTTGCTGGATATATGATTCTTGATTGACAACTCTTTTCTTTCAGGATTTTATATATGTGATCCCATTGCTTTCTTGCCTGCATGGTTTCTGACAAGAAATCAGTGCTTAGTCTTACTGTTACTCTTTGTAAGTGATCCTGCATGAGCTGCTTTCAGAATTCTTTGTCTGTGGTGTTTGAAAATTTGATGATGATATGTCTTGGTGAATTTCTTTTGGGGGCCTATCCTGCATGGGGTTCATTGGGCTTCTTGGATGGAAACTTTCATGTCTTTCGTGATATTTGTGATGTTTTCTGCCAATATATTTTTGAGAATTTTCTCTGTACTTTTTTTTCCCTTCTCTTCTGGAATTCCTATTAGGTGCAATTATTCTGATTGATGGTCCCACATAACTCTTAGGCTTTCTTCATTTTTCTTCATTCTTTTTTCTGATTGTTCTTCAAACAAATTAGTATCAAGGAATTTGTCCTCTGTTTTGCTGATTCTTTTTTCCATTGATTCAGTTCTATTTCTGTGTCCTTCCATTATGCTGTTTCTGATATTTTATTGCTGATCTTCTGAATTTCTAGTTTTTGTTTTTGTATGGTTTCTAATTGTCTATTGAGTCTTTCATTTTATTCTTGTGTTGTTTTTCTGAATTACTTTTTTTTCCCCTCTATGTTTCCCTTGATCTCTTTGAGGATCCTAAATATAAGTCTTTTGAATTCTCTCTCAGGAAGCTCTCTTATCATTTCTTCCTCAGGAAGGTTTTCTTTCCCTTTATTTTGCTCATTTATTTGAGCCGTCTTATCCTGTTTCTTCATAAGATTTGTTATTGTCCATTGTCTCCAATGTACTAAGGTGTTGTATTTTATTTATTTATATATTTATGGATTGATTGTTTACTTTCTCTTGATTTTTTTTTTTTTTTTTTTTTTGTTTTGTTTTGCTATATCAGGGTGGCCTGGGTGGGTAAGCTCTGCTGATCTCCATTCTGGTGGCACAGGAGCTCTCACCATCTATCTCCAGTTGGGCGGTGCAGCAGCAGCAGAGGGGGTGGGGGGTGGATGTGTGTCACCAATCATTGGGTGGGCAGGGCAGTGGTGGGGTTTGGGTGGAGGTGGGCAAGCGCCACTGCCAGTCATTGGTCCAGTGGCACAGGAGCCCACAGTGCTGCTTACCGGATGTGCAGGGCAGCGGGGGCGGGGAAGAATGGGCGGGGTAGGTGCACACCACTGCTGATCGTTGGCCTGGCAACACGAGAGCGCACACTACTGCTCACCAGGTGGGCAGGGTGACAGAGTGGTGAGTGGGTTGGGCATGTGTCACCACCACCAGTCATTGGACTAGTGCTGTGGGCGTGTATGCTGCTACTTGCCAGGTGGGGGGTAGCACATGGGGGCAGGGGGTGGGGGTGGATGCACATTGTCGGTTGCAGGCAGGGTGAGGCTGATTGAGGGGGATGGGATAGATTGTTCTGCAGCTCCTGGTGGATGAAGTGACAAGGGTGGAAGGCCTCATACCTCTGGTCACTGAGAAGGCAGAGGGAGAAAGAGAGGGGGAACGTGCTCTTCTGGTCGCTGGCTGTGGGTGCCAGGGCACTCCCTGTTGGCTACAGGCAGCAATCAGGACCTGGCTCCAACCAAATGAAAAGAGGGGAGGGAGCTGCCCAGAGTCTGGTCCAGTGGGGAACCTCCTGCTGACAGTCTGTAGATTTGCTACTGTATATGCACCACCCACCCTAATGGTCAGGGACCAAAGCTGGTGAGTAGTCTTGTCTCTGGTTCCTGGCTCCCTCCCTGCTCTGTGGTCACCAGGATCCCTGGAGCTCTCAATTCCCTTCCTGTGCTTTCCCTTCTTAGAACTACTTTATATCCTGCTCATCTTGCTTCACTCTGGGTTTGTATACACAGTTTCTGTGTATTTTATTGGGAATTTCATGAAGTTGCCTCTCTGTGGTCCTCATCCAGGGTCACTGCTTGCTCTGTATCAAGATAGCTATGCTGTGCCAGGCCAGCTGGACAGGGCACCTCCAATCCATAACTCTTCTTTCACTGTTTTTGTTCAGCTTCTCCTTCCAGTTGGCGTTTAATCTAATTCTTCATCCTTCCTTTTGATGCTCAGGTTTTCAGGATTGTCATCTGTATCTGTTTTACTTGTTTCCTTGGGTGTTTGAAATAGGGGGGTGGCATGATGTGTCTGACTAAGCCGCCATATTGGATCATTTTCCATATAGTTTTTAGTTACCTTAGCATTAACTTAAATGCTTTATACTTAATATTTTACATTATGAATAGGAGAAAAAGTTTATATGCATTTCTTACAATTTAAGATCATTGCTTGTTTTACTCTTACCTGTTTTTAATGTCAGTTTAATATTTTTTTTATTTCAGGAAAGGACTAAGTAGGGCTATTTCCCCATAGGTATTTCAGTGTTTTAAGTACAGCCCGATTTTCACATGTTTGAAATGTGCTTTTGTTGTTGTTGTTGTTGAAGTTGCAGAACATATATTAAATGAAAAACCAAACTGACAAATTTAAGAAGAAAAATGACTATATGCTTAATATTTAGCATGACGACTTTTAGAGGTGTTATTATTCTTGCTTAAGAAGTACAGTTTCATCTTGAGGAAGAGTAGAACTTTTTTTAAAGTATAAAAAAATTATATTTCTATTCCGATGGATTTGGATGCCTCAGCATCTCTAACATGCCTTTACATTTTGTTGAGAAAGGATTAATTTTTACAGTGTTCATTATGTCCAGCATTCTGAGTCAGTGTAATTTTATGTTGTCGCAAACGTATCATTGTTAAGATTAGAAAATTTTGTCTTATTGCAACTATGAACATTAATCTTTACAAAATAACATACATACTCATTAAAATTTCCAAGTGTTTAGAAATTTGTAAATTCTATTGCTTGTGGATAATATTTATTTTAAGCAATATTGGTATAAAGTAAATTTCCAATAGTTGTTTTTGTTTCAGTATAATTTCCTAAAAGAGTTCTGGCACCTTAAATACCGCTCATGTTACACAGTACACATAAATATTCAACTGTGTATTTCAACCACTGATTCCTGTAAGTCTAATGTACCTTCTGTTATTTTCTGTGCCTGCAAGTACACACATGTGGCTATTTTGGACATAAATTTAGACATTAGTTAGTGGTTCAAATAATTAGTATCTCATGTAGATCTCATTCCAGGAACTGTACATTTTATGGTTATCCACAACTTATCATTTTTTTGTTTTATTTATCAAAGGTACATCACACAAGTTAATCCAAATTTTGAATGTAATATAATAGATATCCATCCTATTTCTAATTTAGCATGTTTCTGCTCAAATTTATTACCCTATGTATGTTTTATTTTCATGGAAGCTGAGACCATACACTGAAACATAATATATCAGGTGAATTTATAGCAAAATTTCCATCTCTTTTCGTCAAACACCATTGAAATTCCCATACAGTTTATTATTATTATTAAACTAATAAATGTGCTTGAACTAGTTAAAATATTTACATTCTCTCTGTGTGATCAGACTAATTATTTACCACTTAGAACATTAATGAGAAAAAATGTCCTCTACGAATTTCTTTGAAAACAATTAAATGTGTCTGTTAACAGTATTTTGTCTAGCATTCTTTTTGGCCAACCAGCATCTTGGACCGCTTTTTATGTGGTAGAGCATGCTTTCCATATGGAAGTTAAAATGCCAGGTTGTTACTTCCTAAGGCTTCCTTGCAGCCAGGGTGCATGGAATTATATAGGGTCTACAAATGGGAAGTGCCACAGGAATTATTAGTACTCCTTCTGCTGATAAATAATGGTAACTCTGGCAGCTATATCTAATTTCCAAAGAGAGGGATAAGCAGCAGTTCTATTGGCAGTAGCCAGTGCTCTGTGTTTGTGGTACTGGTGATTCATGCTGTGGCATCTAGTGCCCAGACCTAGCAACACTGGAAGATGTTCCATACCATAGTTTTGGATGCAGTCTCGGAATCCAGTTACATGACCCTCTCAAAGTTTCTGTGAGCTTAATTCTCAGAGATTACTGTTCTGTCTATATCAAGCAAATTTTGTCACAGCTGCAACTAAAGCCTTTAATGCTGTACAAGTTAATGAAATTAATGTGTCCAAAAACCTATATAGATACTATCATTGTTAACCATTATTTTGGTGATATTATATCTTATATGATTTATTTAGACTGTTAGATTCTGAAAGTTTAAAGTATTTTTCTTGTGTTACTTATTTTATTTCTCCCTGATACTTTTTAATGTTATTGTGTCTGTTAAAATGACAGAGACAACTATGAAATCCAAACCCATTGCCATCGAGTTGATTCTGACTCATAGAGACCCTATCGGACAGAGTACTACTGCCCCATAGGGTTTGCAAGGCTGTAATCTTTACAGAACCAGACTACCACATCCTTCTCCCATGGAGAGGCTGGTGGGTTGGACTGCCAACCTTTCTGTTAGCAGCCAAGCACTTCACCATGCCACCAGGGCTCCTTTTTCAAAACAACTCTAGGCTGGTTTAAATATTATTTAAAATTGAGAATTTTAAATACTAAGTATTTTATGTTACTTGAGGATATATTGTATTCATGTGACATATATCGTTCCATGCAGCCAAGTGATGCTTCAGGAATCTTTCCTTTATGATTAAGTAATTAACTCTACCCTGCTTTCACCTCTTACAATCAATTAGCTTTCAGATCCTATTGGTTCTGCTTTCATCATGCTATTCATATCTCTTTATTCTGTGCCTACTGCCACAATCCTATTCGAGGCCTGTTAGGACTTTCTGGACTTTTATTTAATGGATCTTATTTTTCTCAGTCACTTCTGCCTCCAAACCATTCTATACTCTAAGACAAATTTAATCATCCAAGAGCAGAACTACTATGAACAATTTTTATTTCTCACCACCATCAACTAATTTGAATACGAAATCCACAGAATAACATAAAAGGCTGTCTACACTATGGCCTTAGTTCACTTTTTCAAACATTTCTTACTGTTCTCTTACATACAAAGCTAGAGCAAAACTGGCCATTTTGTTGTTAATTGAACAGTGTCTTAGGTTTGCATTTACGTATCTTTGCTTGTGCTGTTATCAGTGGCTGCACTTTCTTAGTCTTGTCTATAATACCTCTTGAAGAAACCACTAATATACCAAGATCTCTTCAGCTACCTCCGCATCCCTCCCCAACAAACTATAACCTTGCTATCCTCTGAAATCTCACAACAGTTTGCCTAAATTGCACATCAGAGATTTATAGTGTATTATAATATCATTTCCAACATCAGATTATATACTTATTTATTTATTTTTTTATTTTACTTTAGGTGAAGGTTTACAGAACAAATTAAACAGTCAGTACACATATTGTTTTATGACATTGGTTAACAACCCCACGACATGTCAACACGCTCCCTACTCAGCCTTGGAGGACCCTTTTTTTTTTTTTTTTTTTGGTGAAAATATACATAGCCAAAGATACACCATTTCAAAAATTTCTACATGTAAGAAATTTTTGAAACAGTGTATCTTTGGCTATCTGTATTTTCATCAAAAAAAAAAAAAAAGGTTGAGAATTTAGAGGCTTAATATGTTGTGGGGTTGTTAACCAATGTCATAAAACAACATGTGTACTACTGTTTCATGAGAAACTATTTGTTCTGTAAGCCTTCACCTGAAGTACAATAAAATATAAAAAAAAAAAATTTCTACATGTACAATTCAGTTACGTCGATTACATTCTTCTAGTTGTGCTGCTATTCTCACTTTAGATGACGGTTTACAGAAGAAAATAGTTTAGTTTCTAATTAAACAGTTAGCACACATATTACCCTATGACAATGGTAAGAAGCATACTGCATGTCAACACTGTCCTTATTCAACCTCGAGTTCCCTCTCAACAGCTTTCCTGTCCCCCTCTGCCTTCTAGTCCTTGACCCTGGACTGCTGTGCCTCATTAGTCCCATTTTGTTTTATGGGCCTGTCCAATCCCCGGCTGAACAGTGAACCTTGGGAGTGACATCACCACTGAGCTAAAAGGGTGTCTGGGGGCCATACTCTTGGGGTTTCTCCAGTCTCTGTCAGGCCAGTAAATCTGGTCTTTTTTTGTGTGTGTGTTAGAATTTTGTTCTACATCCTTCTCCAGCTCTGTCCAGAACCCTCTGTTGTAATTCCAGTCAGAGCAGTCAGTGGTGGTAGCAGGTTACCATCTAGCTGTACAGGACTCAGTCTGGTGGAGGCCTTGGTAGCTGTGGTCCATTAGTCCTTTGGTCTAATCTTTTCCTTGTATCCTGTTCTCTTCATTCTCTCTTGCTCCTGAAGGCGTGAGACCAGTGGAGTATCTTAGATGGCTGATCACAGGCTTTTAAGACCCCAGATGCTACTCACCAAGGTAGAATGTAGAACATTGTATTCATAAACTGTGTTATGCTAACTGAGCTAGATGTTCCTCAAGACCATGGTCCCCACAGCCCTCCACCCAGCAGTTCAGACCCTCAGGGAGTTTTGATGTGTCTGTGGAGCTTCCATGACCTTTCCTTCTACGAGTTGTGCTGGTTCCCCCAGTATTGTGTACTGTCTCACCCCTTACCAAAGATACCACTTATCTATTGCCTGTTTAGTATTTCTGCTCACTCTTCCCATCCCTTGTAACCAACAAAGATTGTTACTTTTTGTGTGTAAACTTTTTCATGAGTTTTTACAATAGAGGTCTCATACAATCTTTGTCCTTTTGTGATTGACTTATTTCACTCAGGATAATGTCCTGCAGTTTCATCCATGTTATGAGATGCTTCACAGATTCATCATTGTTCTTTATCGTTTCATAATACTCCATTCTGTGTACGTACCATAGTTTGTTTATCCGTTCGTCTGTTGATGGGCATCTAGGTTGTTTCCATCTTTTTGCAATTGTGAACAATGGTGCCATAAACATGGGTTTGCATATGTCTATTTGTGTAACGCCTCTTGTTTCTCTAGGATATATTCCTAGGAGTGGGATTGCTGGATCATATGGTATGTCTATTTCTAGCTTTCTACAGAAGCACCATATCATTTTCCAAAATGATTGTATCATTATGCATTCCCACCAGCAGTGCATAAGAGTTCCGATCTCCCCTCAGTCTCTCCAACATTTGCTATTTCCGGTGTTTTTGATTCGTGCCAGTAATGCCGGGGTGAGATGGTATCTCATTGTGGTTTTAATTTGCATTTCTCTAATGGCTAGTTAACACGAGCGTTTCCTCATGTGTCTGTTGGCCGCTTCAATGTCTTCTTTGGTGAAGTGTCTGTTCATTTCCTTTGCCCATTTTTTAAGAGGATCATTTGTCTTTTTGTGGTAGAGGTGTTGGATTTTCTTGTAGATCATGGAGATTAGACCTTGTCTGACTTGTAATGTCCAAAAATTTTTTCCCAGTCTGTGGGTTCTCTTTTGACTCTTTTGGTGAAGTCTTTTGAAGAGCACAGGTGTTTGATTTTTAGAAGATCCTATTTATCTAGCTAAGCTTCTGGAGATTGTGTGTTGGTGGTTATAGTTTGTATCCTGTTAATGCCATGTATTAGGGCCTGTAGCGTTAGTCCTATTTTTTCTTCTTTGAACTTTATAGTTTTGGGCTTTATATTCCAGTCTTTGATCCATTTTAAAGTAGTTTTTGTATATGGCATGAGGTATGTGTCCTGTTTCATTTTTTTGCAGATGGATATCCAGTTTTGCCAGCACCATTTATTAAAAAGACCGTCTTTTCCCCATTTGATGGACTTTGGGCCCTTGTCGAAGATCAGGTGACCATAGGTGGATGGATTTACATCTGGGTTCTCAATTCTGTTCCATTGGTCAATGAACCTATCATTGTACCAGCACCAGGCTGTTTTGACTACCATAGCTGTATAGTAGGTTCTGAGGTCAGGTAGTGTGGGTCCTCCAACTTTATTCTTCTTATAGTGCTTTATTGTTTATTCTTTATTCTTCAGTAGTGCTTTACTTATTTGGGGCTTCTTCCCTTTACATATAAAGTTAATGATTAGTTTTTCCATCTCTTTGAAGAATGTTGTTGGTATTTGGATCGAGATTGCATTGTATTTGTAAATTGCTTTGGGTAGAATTGTCATTTTCACGATATTGAGTCTACCTATCCATGAGCATGGTATGTTTTTCCATTTATGTAGATCCCTTTGGGTTTCTTGCAATAGTGTTTTGTAGTTTTCTTTGTATAGGTCTTTGACATCCCTGGTTAGATTTATTCCTAAGTATTTTATTTTTTTAGGGGTACTGTTTTCCTGATTTGCTTTTCATCATTCTCTTTATTGGTGTATAGGAATCCAACTGATTTTTGTATGTTTATCTTGGATCCTGCTACTCTGCTGAATCTTTTTGTTAGATACAGTAGATTTCTCATGGAGTCTTTAGGGTTTTCTATGTATAGTATCATATCATCCGCAAACAGGGACAGTTTAACTTTTTCATTACCAATTTGGATGCCCTTTATTTCTTTTTCTTGCCTTATTACTCTAGCTACAACTTCTAGCACAGTGTTAAATAGGAGTGGTGATAAATGGCATCCTTGTCTTATTTCTGTTCTCAAGGAGAATGTTGTCAGCCTCTCTCCATTAAGAATGATGTTGGCTGTTGGTTTTGCATAGATGCCCTTTATTATGTTGAGAAATTTCCCTTCTACATGTATTTTATTGAGAGTTTTTATCAGGAATGGGTGTTGGACTTTGTCAAATGCCTTTTCTGCATCAATTGAGATGATCATGTGATTCTTTTCTTTCCTTTTATTTATGTGGTGGATTAAATCGATTGATTTTCTCATGTTGAACCATCCTTGAATACCTGGTATGAATCCTACTTGGTTGTGGTGTATTATTTTTTTGATATGATGCTGAATTCGTTTGGCTAGAATTTTGTTGAGAATTTTTGCATTTATATTCACGAGAGATATTGGTCATTATTTTTTTTTTTGTGGCATCTTTGTGTGGTTTAAGTATCAGCATTATGCTGGCTTCATAGAATGAATTTGGAAATGTCACTTCTTTCCTATGTTCTGAAGTAGTTTGAGTAGTACTGGTACAAGCTCTTCTCTAAATGTTTTATAGAATTCTCCAGGGAAGCCGTCTTGGCCAGGGCTTTTTGTTTTTTTGTTGGGAGTTTTTTAATTACCTTTTCAATCTCTTCTCTTGTTACAGGTCTGTTCAGATTTTCAACATCACTTTGTTGTAGTTTGGGTAGGTAGTATGTTTCTAGAAACTTATCAGTTTCCTCTAGGTTTTCAAATTTGTTGGAGTATACTTTTTCATAATACTCTGTTATGATAGTTTTTATTTCAGTTGGGTCTGTTGTAAGGTCGCTCATTTCATTTCTTATTTGGGTTATTTGCGTCCTCTCCAGATTTTCTTTTGTCAGTCTGGCCAGTGGTTGGTCGAATTTGTTGATTCTTTCAAAAAACCAACTTTTGGTTTTTTTTATTCTGTTGTTTTTCTATTCTCTATTTCATTTATTTCTGCTCTGATCTTTATTATTTCCTTTCTTCTGGTGGCTGTGGGCTTTTTTTCTGTTCTCTTTCTATTCGTTTGAGTTATGTAGTTAATGTTTTGATTTTGTTCCCTCTTTTTTGATGTGTGCATCTATTGCTATAAATTGAGTGTTCTATATATGTCTGTGAGGTCAAGTCGGCTGATTGTGCCCTTTAGATCTTCTGTGTCTTTGCTGAGTTTCTTTTTAGATGTTCTTCCTTTACCAAGAGTGGTGTGTTGAAGTCTCCTACTATTGTTATGGAAATGTCAATTTCTCTTTTCAGTGCTGTTAGAGTTTGTTTTATGTATTTTGGAGCCCTGTCATTGGGTGTGTAGATGTTTATTATGGTTATGTCTTCATGATTGATCATTCCCTTAATTATTATATAGTTTCCTACTTTGTCGTTTATGGTGGATTTTGTTTTAAAGTCTATTTTATCTGAGATTAGTATTGCTACTCCTGCTCTTTTTTGGTTGTTGTTAGCTTGATATATTTTTTTTCCAACCTTAGATTTTTAATAAATTTATGTCTGTGTTTCTAAGGTGTGTCTCTTGTAGACAGCATATTGATGGATCCTGTTTTTTTATCCATTCTGTCACTCTCTGTCTCTTTATGGGTGCATTTAGGCCATTTACATTCAGTGTACTTATTGATAGATGTGAGTTTATTGCTGTCATTTTCTAGTGCTTTTTTTGGTGATGCTGATGTTTTCTTTGTTCCTGTTACTTTCCTGTGCTGAATTCCTTTTGTTTGTGGACTTCTTTTCTATTTCTTTTGTTTTTGTAGGTTTTGTTTTTCCTGAGACTTTATGTTTTTCCTCTTTATTTTTCTGAGTATGTTTGTTAACTTTCTTTGTGGTTACCATGAAATTTACCATTATCTTTCTAAGTTTGAAGCAGTCTGTTATTACTTGGTATCTCCTTGCCTTCCTCTCCATTTGAGTGTTCTATACTACACTGTTTATTCCCTCTCTTATTGTTCTGATGTTGTTGCCATTTACAGATTAACTGCTGTGATTCCCATTGTATTTCTTTTGGTTTTGGATAGTCATTGAGAGTTTATTTCCTAGACTGGTATCTGGCTGGTATGAACCTGCATCTTAGATT
Organism: Dugong dugon; assembly: GCA_030035585.1. Taxonomy (NCBI): domain Eukaryota; kingdom Metazoa; phylum Chordata; class Mammalia; order Sirenia; family Dugongidae; genus Dugong; species Dugong dugon. The sequence continues at coordinate 42,473,049 of CM057473.1, forward strand.
CAGCCTGTGAGCTGAAGGTGTTTGTTCTCAGATCAAACGACTCCCTTTAATAACTCTTGTAAGTTTGGTTTGGATTTACATAGTCCCTTAATTTCTGTTTATCTGGAAATGTCCTAATTTCACCATCATATTTGAAGAAGAGTTTTGCAGGATATAGTATTCTTGGCTGGCAATTTTTTTCTTTCAAGGTTTTATATATGTCATCCCATTGCCTTCTTGCCTGCATGGTTTCTGCCAAATAATCCGAGCCTAGTCTTATTATTTCTCCTCTGTATGTGACTTTTTGTTTTTCTTGAACTGCTCTCAGGATTCTTTGTCTTTGGTTTTGGCGAGTGTGTTTATGATATGCCTTGGTGATTTTGTTTTGGGTTCTATCCTATATGGGGTTCATTGAGCTTCTTTGATGGCCGGCTTTTCATCTTTTGTGATATTGGGGAAGTTTTGTGTCAGCAGTTCTTCAATGATCCTCTCTGTGTTTTCTGTTTTCTCCCCCTGTTCTGGAACTCCGATCACTCACAGATTTTTGCTTCTGATTGTATCCCACATAATTCTGAGGGTCTCTTCATTTTTCTTCGTTCTTTTTTCTGAGATTTCCTCAGAGTTGTATCCAAGTGTTTGTCTTCAATTTCGCTGATCCTGTCTTCCACAGTTTCACATCTGCTCCTCAGCCCTTCTATGACACTGTCCATTTCTGAAATCTTGTTGTTTATCTTTTGGATTTCTAATTGTTGTTTTGGTATGATTTCTAGTTGTGAATTTATTTTGGCATTTTGTTCCTGCATTATTTTCTTGAATTCTTTCATTTTTTTTCTGTGTTTTCCATGAATTTGTCTGTTTTTTCCTCATTTTTGTCTGCTTGTTGTTTCAACTCTCAGATAGTTCTGAGTATTAGAGATTTGAGTTCCCTATCAGGTATTTCTAGTGCCTTTTCTTCTACTGGAAAGTCACCTGGTGTTTTATTTTGGACCCCTACTGGAACCATCCTGTCCTGTTTTTGTAAATGTTTTGATATTGTCTGCTGTCTTGGGACATTCGGTAGTTATTTTTCTCGTTTATTTATTGTAGAATTGTTTGTTTTGTCCTGTTTTTTTGTTTTATTTGGATATGTCTGAGCAGGTGGGCTGAGTGTTGTTTGTTGTTTGCTCGTCTATGGACATGATACTTTTCACCTCCTTCTCCAATTGGCAGGGTCAGTTGCTCAGATATGGTACAGAAGGGCAGGTCTAGCTGAAGAAGAGTTGCTGGGATGGGTTGTTCGTGGCACTCACTACAGCCACCAGGATGGGCCAGTAATCAGTGTAGGGCAGGTTTTGGTAGGCCCTGCCTGTGCTGCTTGGTGGTGTGATGTTAAGTGCACAGTGCAGGTAGGCAGGATGGAGGGGGAAGATTGTGATGTGTGGAGCTAAGATGGGTATGGGAGAAAGGAGAGTGGAAAAGGAGCCAAAAACATCCATACAAAAAAGAGTGCTAGGGGCGCTTGCCATTGGAGTGGAGAGATGAGAGACTATGAAATGGAGAAAAACAAAGGACAAAAAAAAGAAGAAAAAGAAAAGCATGAATAAATAAAAATTAGAAAGAAAAAAGGAGGCAAAGCTCCCAGGGATCCCACCGGTGTGGTTACAAGGTCTTGGGAAGTTGCTCCCAGGCATTGAAGTACAACCTGGCTAGAAGGCGTAGAGGTGTCACTCCGCACCAGGTATTCAGGGGATAAGAAGAGAAGGAAGGTATAGAGAGATGCGAAACTGAGTAATGAAGAAAAGACAAAAAGGGGAAAAGAGGGAAAAGAAAACAAAACTAATTTAAAAAAAAGAACAAGAAATAGCCTCAAAAAAACTGCCCAGCTAGAACCAGCTCCGAATTCAAGAAAAGAAAACTAAAACAAACAATTGAAAACAAAAAGCCCCAGGATCCCAGCAGCGTGGCAGCACTGGCTGGGAAGCAGTTTCACAGTCTAGCAGAGTTTCACAGCCTTTGAGGAAGAAGCAAAGTTTGCACACAGAGCCAGGTATTTGAGAGAAGGGTGGGGGACGTGGTGAGAGGTAAGGAGGAGATCAAAAAGAAGCAGAAAAAAGCAACACCAGCAGCGTACAAATGGCATTCAGAGAGTCGGCCGGTGCGGGTGGGTGGACTCTAAGCAGTCAGTGCTTCCCGACCCAGAGAATGTGGCCGTGGGAAACAGAGGAGGCCGAGTGGGGGTGAAGAAGGGTGGAGGGTGGGAAAGCATGTATCACTGTTTCCTGGTTGTTCTGTCTCTTTCTGGAAGCTCCTTGAAGCTGCTTTCTCATGCGCCTTGTTTGCTGGTCTCCAATAGGAGTCTAAGATGGCGGATTCACACTGCGTTTGCTGATAGGGGACCACTGCATGAGTCTCTCCTCGCTCTCCCTTCTCTGTCAGTTTCTCACTCTGGTGCTTGGCTGAGTTCTTTATCTCTTCATTTGATGCTTAGGGTTTCAGGATTGCTGTTTTCTCTGTTTGGCTTAATTTTTCAGATCTTTGCTGTGGAGGGATGGCGTGGTGCTTCTGCCTAGAGCACCATGTTGCCCAGAAGTCTGGATTATATACTTCTTGATAAATTATCCCTAACAGTACATCTTCTGCACTGTACACATATTGTCTTATAAGGTATGTGATAAGCATTTCTTAATTGATTTAGGATTTTGGTGAGATACAAGTTGCATTTAGATGATAGAGCAGTGAAAATCAGAGCAAATAAATCTGTAGCGTCTGGCTATAAGGAGGAATGGAAAGTGCCTGAATCTGGTAGTGAGCAGGGAAAACTCAGGGTATCTGGACTGAAATGAGAAAGACTAGAAATGATTGTTACTGCCTGGGATAATTATGACTCTTTCAGTTAAGAATACTGCAGAAGAGAACGTAGCTTTTTCTAGCATCAGTGAGCACCATGGTGTGGAACGAATTGTCTAGAAAATAGTAGGTAAAGAGCTTCTTAATGGAAGTTGCAAAGGTATTCTTTTGGTGATTAAGGATTTATTTGGAAGTGTTTTCTTAAGTTTTCAATACAAATTGCAATGTGTCTTGTCTATATAAAACAAGTTTGCAATGCAGTCTGACAAATGTAGACTTTTTTGGTTTTGATTTAAAAGAAAAGTGCATGACTAAATTTCTGCACACCTCTGAAAATATGAGGAATATCTCTTCCATTTAGAATAGACTTGCCTTCTATGTTTCTTTAATATTGAGTATGGGTGGTTTTTTATTATAGAGAAGTAATTACACTCCCAAAGGAAGTTTTAAATTTAATTGAACAAGCATTTGGTAATACCATCTGTGTTATTATATGCAAATATATAAGTGCTGCTATGAGGGCACTTGATGTGGCTCTTCATCGTAAATGCTTACACACTCTAAGCAATTAATTTCACTGAAAAACAAATTTATAATTTGAAAAAGTCCTGATAAATTAGCAAAACGTCTATTCTTTCACCCTTTGTATTTCAGGTAGAAAAGCTAAAATGTATCATTTAACAAAGTGACGAACTTGTGGATATTAGTTTCTGTGAGGGAAAAAAGACCCTGCATGTGATCTTATATCCTCAGTTGATGGTTTATCAAGTAAAGTTGGGAAGTCAAATTAGTATAGAAATTAAAATGGTGTTCTCTTATGATTTAAAAAATAAATCACATTTATTTTGATTTTGCAAATATTTTAGAGTAATTGTTTTAAAGGAGCCCTAGTTGCACAGTGGTTAAGACCTTGGCTGCTAACCAAAAAGTCAGCAGTTCAAATCCACCAGCCACTCCTTGGAAACCCTAAGGAGCAGTTCTACTCTGTCTTGTAAGGTCTCTATGAGTAAGAATCGACTCGACAGCAACAGATTTTATTGTTTTAAAAGAATATTTGGAAGACTGTTGATTTATATTGTTGTCCCAGGTCTGCCATACACAGTTGTAAAGGCTGCAGACTGCATAACTTCAGGGACTCCATATTCCTCAGATAGGCTCTGTAATTCTGCAGTAACAAATGACTCCTAAATCAGAGTGGATTAACATAACAAAATTTTATTTCTTGCTTGTGCTGTATGACCAGTGCTGGTCAGGCACTCCTCTACTGCATGTCCTCTTTGTGCCAGGACATAGGATGAAGAAACATCTTGTATTATGAGTTGCTGGTCATAATGAGAGAGAAAAAGAAAACATAGTGAAACACATCCAGAGGATCTCCTAAAGCTTCCACCCAGAAATAATAAATGACGTTTCTGTTTATGTTTTGTTGGAAAGAGCAATTCAGATAAACACCTCTAAATTCACCAAGACAGGGATCTACAGCCCTCCCACAAGACAGGGCAGAGAATTTTGGTGAACAATAATATAGTCTACCAAAGGCACCATTCACATACACTAAGATGTAAATGACACACACCATCTGGGTATGCACAATGCAGTGGCCCTAGTAGAATCTTTTCTCTTTGTTTTAAAGCAGAACAATATATTCAATGCTTGCCTGAATTTTAAAAAAGAGAACAATTCAAGAAATACAGAAGGTTAGTTCTAATAAAAAAACAAAATTATGGATCCCTTTCTTCAGTACTTCTCAGCATCATTGATCTTTGCACATACTGTCATCCTGAAAGTAAGAAGCAAAAGGAAATGGACTCAGATGGTGGATAATCATCTTCTTTCTGCCCAAGAAATTCTACATGGGCCCAGCTTCCCTATAATAAGGCCTCAATGTTTGCCTTTTCACTCAGACTCTAAATACTTATGTTTGGATCTCCCTATATGTTCATTATAATTTTTTAAACTTTATTATATGTAGAGATAAGGATAATCAGATTTTTTTAATTTTTTTAAATTGTACTTTAGATAAAGGTTTACAGAACAAATAGTTTCTCATTAAACAGTACGTATATTGTTTTATGACATTGGTTAAGAACCCCACAACGTGTCAACACTCTCCCTTCTCGACCTTGAGGAACTTTTTTTGTTGAAAATATACATAGCCAAAGTTATACCATTTCAAAAGTTTCTACATGTGCAGTTCAGTGACATCGATTACATTCTTCCAGCTTTGTGCTATTCTCACTATCCTTTTCCAAAAGTATTCCATCACCATTATCTTTGACTCACTGTCCCCTAGGCTTCCCATCAAACCTTTTGAGTAGCTGTTGTCAATTTGATCTCACATAGATAATTCCTTTTTTTTTTTTTTTTTACCTTGGATGAAGGTTTGCAAAACAAATAGTTTCTCATTCATTAAACAGTTAGTACACCTATTGCCCTAAGACAATGGCTAACTACCCGATGACATGTGAACACTGTCACTTCTCAACCTTGGGTTCCCCATCACCAGCTTTCCTGTCCCCTCCTGCCTTTTAGTCCTTGTCCCTGGACTGCTGTGCCTCATTAGTCCTGTTTTGTTTTATGAGGCTGTCCAATCCCTGGCTGAATGGTTAACTTAGGGAGGGGCTTCATCACTGAGCTGAAAGTAAAAGGGTGTCCGGGGGCCATACTCTCAAGGTTTCTCCAGTCTGTCAGGCCAGTAAATCTGGTCTTTTTTTTTGGGAGTTAGAATTCAGTTCTACATCCTTTTCCAGTTCTGTCCAGGACCCCCTATTGTGAACCCGGTCAGAGCAGTCAGTGGTGGTAGCTGGGCACCATCTAGCTGTACTGGACTCAGTCTGGTGGAGGCCATGGTAGCTGTGGTCCATTAGTCCTTTGGACTAATCTTTTCCTTGTGTCTTATTCTCTTTGTTCTCCCTGGCGCACGAAGGGGTGAGACCAGTGGAGTATCTTAGATGGCTGGTCACAGGCTTTTAAGACCCCAGACACTACTCACCAGGGTAGAGTGTAGAACATTGTCTTTATAAACTGTGTTATGCCGGTTGAGCTAGATGTTCCCCAAGACTATGGTCCCTAAGCCCTCTGCCCAGCAATTCAGTCCCTCAGGGAGTTTGGAAGTGTCTATGGAGCTTCCATGACCTTTTCTTGTACAAGTTGTGCTGGCTTCCCCAGTAATGTGTATTGTCTTACCCATCACCAAAGTTACCACTTACTTAGTTACCCCCCCATACCTCCCATCCCTCATAACCAACAAAGATTGTTCTTTTTGTGTGTAAACTTTTACATGAGTTATACAGTAGAAGTCTCATACAATATTTCTCCTTTTGTGATTGACTTATTTCACTCAGCATAATATCCTCCAGTTTCATCCATGTTATGAGATGCTTCACAGATTCATCATTGTTATTTATCTTTGTATAATACACCATTGTGTATATGTACCATAGTTTGTTTATCCATTCATCTGTTGATGGGCATCTAGGTTGTTACCATCTTTTTGCTATTGTGAACAGTGCTTCAAAGAACATAAGTGTGTATACATCTATTAGTGTGACGGCTCTTATTTCTCTAGGATATATTCCTAGGAGTGGGGTTGCATTTTTAGTGCCTTTTTTTTTTTTTTTTTTTTTGTGGTACTGATGTGTTCTTTGTTCCTCTTACTGTCCTGTGCTGAGTTCCTTTTGTTTGTGGATTTTTTTTTTAATTTCTTTTGTTTTTGTAGGTTTTGTTTTTACTGAGACTTTATGTTTTTCTTCTTTATTTTGATGAATAGGTTTGTTAACTTTCTTTGTGGTTACCTTGAAATTTACCCTTATCTTCTTGGATTTGTACCAGTCTATTATTACTTGGTTTTGCTTCACTTTCACTCCATTAGAAGGTTCTGTACCCACACTGTTAATTCCCTCTTTTATTGTTCTGATGCTGTTGTCATTTACAGATTAACCTCTCTGGTTCCCTGTTGTAATTCTTTTGGTTTTGCATAGTCCTTAAGAGTTCATTTCCTAGGTTGGTATCTGGCTAGTATAATCCTGTGTCCTGTATTCAGCCTGTGGTCTGATATTGTTTGTTCTCAGATCGAAGGACTTCCTTTAATAAGTCTTGTAAGTTTGGTTTGGTTTTTACATAGTCCCTTAATTTCTGTTTATCTGGAAATGACCTAATTTCACCATCATATTTGAACGAGTGTATTACAGGATATATTGTTCCTGGCTGGCAATTTTTTTCTTTCAAGGTTTTATATATGTTATCCCATTGCCTTTTTGCCTGCATAGTTTCTGCTGAATAATTTGAGCTTAGTCGTATTGTTTCTCCTCTGTAGGTGACTTCTTGTTTTTCACGAGCTGCTCTCAGGATGCTTTGTCTTTGGTTTTAGTGAGTGTGATTATGATATGCCTTTATCTTTTGGGGTCTATCCTATATGGGGTTCGTTAAGCTTCTTTGATGGTCAGCTTTTCATCTTTCATGGTATTGGGGAAGTTTTCTGTCAGCAGTTCTTCAATGATCCTTTCTGTGTTTTCTGTTTTTTCCTCTAGTTCTGGAACTCCAATCACTCCCAGAGTTTTGATTTTGATTGTATACCACATAATTCTCAGGGTTTCTTCATTTTTCTTTGTTCTTTTTTCTGAATTTTCCTCAAACAGAGTAGGATCCAAGTGTTTGTCTTCAATTTCACTGATCCTATCTTCCATCATTTCAAACATGCTCCTCAACCCTTCTATGACAGTGTCGATTTCTGAAATTTTGTTGTTTATCTTTGGGATTTCTAATTGTTGTTTTTGTATGATTTCTAGTTGTGAATTTATTTTAGCATTTTTTTCCTGTATTATTTTCTTAAATTCTTCCTTTTTTTTTGTCTGTATTTTCCATGAATTTATCTGCCTTTTCCATGAATTTGTCTATTTTTTCCTCATTTTTGCCTGTTTTTTTGCTTCAACTCTTGGATAATTCTGAATATTAGAAATTTGAATTCCTTATCAGCTAGGTCTAGTGCCTTTTCTTCTACTGGAAGGTCATCTGGTATTTTATTTTAGATGCCTACTGGAACCATCCTGTCTTGTTTTTGTAAATGTTTTGATATTGTCTGCTGTCTTTGTGGCATTCAGTGGTTATTTTTCTCATTTATTGATTGTAGGTTTGTTTGTTTCATCCTGCTTTTTTGTTTTATTTGGTTATGTCTGAGCAGGCAGGCTGTGTGTTCTTCATTGTTTGCTCGACTGTGGGCATGATACTTTTCACCTCCTTCTCCAGTGGGCAGTGTCAGTCACTCAGGTAAGGTACAGCAGGGCAGGTCCAGCTGAAGGGGTGTTTCTGGGATAGGTTTTTTGTGGCACGTACCAGGGCTGACAATGTGGACCGGGAATCAGTGCAGGGCATGTTGCAGTAGGCCGTGCCTGTGTTACTTGGGAGTGTGATGTTCAGCACACGGTGCATTTTGGCAGGAAGGAGGGGGTAGATTGTGATGTGTGAAGCTAAGATGTGTATGAGTAAGACGAGAGAAAAGAGAGAGGAACAGGAGCCAAAAACAAAAAAACAAACAGAGTGCTAAGGGAGCTTGCTATTGGAGTGGAGAGATGAGAGACTTAGAAATGGGGAAAAACAAAAATGAAGAAAAAAAGAAAGGGTATAAGAAAAAAATGAATAAATTGGGAAATTGGAAATGAAGAAAGACAAAAAGGGAATAAGAGAGAGAAGAAAACTAAACAAAGAAATGAAAAAAAAAAAAAACCCAAAAAGAAGAAAAAGGAAATGCCCCCAGGGATGTCCCTGTATGTCTGCGCAGAGCAAGGGAATAGCTTCAAAGCCACGTGGTACTGCCCAGCTAGAAGGGGCTCCAAAGCCAAGAAAAGAGAAAAAGAAAACAAATCAAAACAGAACAAATCAGAGCAAACAAACAAACAGAAAAGCCCCAGGGGTCCCATCAGCATGGCGGCTCAGGCCAGGAAGCATTTTCACAGTCAAGCAGTGTTTCGCAGCCTTTCAGGAAGAAGCAAAGATGGTGCATGGAGCCAGGTATTTTAGAGAAAGGAGGGGGACGTGGTGAGAGGTAAGGAAGAAATGTAAAGAAGTGGAAAAAAGCAGCACTAGCCGCCAACAAATGGCACGCAAGTAGCTGGCCAGTGCAGGTGGCTGGAATCCAAGCAGCGCCAGGGGGAAGCTCGTGCTTCCTGGCCAATAGACTGTGGCTGCAGGAAGCAGAGGAGGCTAAGTGGGGGTGAAGAAGGGTGGGGGGTGGGAAAGCCTATGTCGTGGGTTACTGGTTGTTCTGTCTCCTGCTGGAAGCTCCATGAAGCTACTTTCTCATACCTCCTGTTCGCTGATCTCCGATAGGAGTCCAAGATGGTGGATTTGTGCTGTGGTAGCTGATAGAGGACCTCTGCATGTATCTCCTCCTGCTCTGTTCTCAGTCAGTTTCTTATTCCATTCAGTGCTTGGCTAAGTTCTTTATCTCTTAATTTGATGGTTGGGGTTTCAAGATTGATGTTTTACTCTGACTTAGTTTTTCTGATCTTTGCTGCAGAGGGATGGCCTGGTGCTTTTGACTATAGCACCATGTTGCCTGGAAGTCCGGATAATCAGGTTTTTTGAAACTTTTATTTAAAAATAATGGCTATCCATATTAACTGGAGAATTGACTTAAACATATCATTAATTCAGAAGTCAAAACCCTAACTATTATCAGGAACTATAAAGAATAAACAATGTTTATTGAAATGCTTTGTATGAAGAACAGCATAACTTATCCAAGTCATATTAGTATACAATCTATTTAAAATCAATAGTATAATTTATTAATAATTAATTCTAATTGATAATAGGCTTTGAAAACTACCATATATTGAGTCTAGCAAATCTGTTCCATTTACAGGAAGCCTTCATTATTAGTTCCATAGTATCAATTTTAATACTGTGAAATTTTAATTACATATTTCATTACTGCATAATTTATACTTTTAGACTTAATCTTTCTCTTTGATTTTAGAGACAGAATACTTAAATAATAGTTGGTGGTTTAATATAGGCAGTCCCCGGGTTAAAAATGTCTAACTTTCATACAACCCATAGTTATATGTAAAACCAATTCCTGTAAAGCCTATTATATAAAAATTCAAAGTACATACAGTGGTTCATAATAACAAATGGGCATATCAAAACATGATTATTATTATTATTTTGTTAAAGACATTTTGCTATATCTGGATGTTTTTCTTTAATTTTTTTTATGTATAGAAAGGTACACTGTATACTATATACTAAGACAAACATTTGATTGACTGATGTTAGATACAAACCATACCTAACTGTTCCAGCTTAGGTGCAAATTCGACTTAAGGACAGATTTAGGAACAAAACTTGTTCATAATTCGGGGACTGCCTGTAGTTTTATTTTGGATGGACTTGGTCAAGAGAATCCACTTTATTTTTTAATTTTAAACAAAGTCTGTTCATTCCACCCTTCTCACATGCTAGCATATAACCTTAACATAATTAATTAGTTTTATAGTATTGCTGACAGAATTGGAAATATCAGTTGGTATAAAGTCATTATTAAACAATTATCATATTTTTTCTGTGACTCAGTGTAAATTCTGACATTCGCCCTTTCATTTTCCCCAACAGTTTGCTTTCCTTTATTCTAAAGCAACCTTTTTTCTAGATACATAGAGTGGCATCTAACATAGGAATCAGTTTATTATCTATAGCAACTGACTCATATGCCAGTCGGAGCCTTCCTTATACTCGAAAAATGTCCAACATAGTCAGTTTTTCCTCCACCACTGAAACATGTTATTGTTTCTTCTTTTGGTCTCCAGATGAAGTTGTTTGTTTGTTTAGTGTCCATGTTATGTGAATTGTGTGCATCGTCAAGCACTCAGATCACATTTAGTAGGGAAACATACATCCTGAAGCTAGATGTGTGAGAGACACGTCAGAGATGACACACTGATAAACAGCAGATTCAATTCTCCTATTTCATATATACTGTAGAATACACATTCATTCAATGCAATGGCCAACAGAACTTCTTCAGTATTTAAATAATCACCCTTCTTTGTCTCCCCTCCGCTCACTCCATCTCTTACTCCACTTTCTTTCTCTATATCTCTATCTCTTCCTCTCCACATCTAACTGAAATCTTTTTAGTATCTTGTATGTATAATTCCATTCCACTGTATACATATTTAGATGCTTATTCTGGCCTTTCTTTTACAAACTCATCCTCTAACACATCCTCCCATTTTGAGTTGATTCAGACTCATAGCGACCATATGTACAACAGAAGAAGACACTGCCTGGTCCTTTGCCATCCTCACAATAGTTGTTATGCTTGAGTCCATCCTTGCAACCACTGTGTCAATCCATCTCATTGAGGATCTTCCTCTTTTTCATTATGTCCTTCTCCAGGGACTGGTCCCTAGTGATAACATGTCCAAAGTACATGAGATGAAGTCTTGCCGTCCTTGCCTCTAAGGAGTATTCTGGCTATACTTCTTTCAAGACAGGTTTGTTTGTTCTTCTGGCAGTCCATGGTGTATTCAATATTTTTCACCAACACCATAATTCAAAGGTATCAGCTCTTCTTCGGTCCTCCCTATTCCTTGTCCAGCTTTCACGTACATATGGTGGCGATTGACAACACCATGACTTAGGTGAGGCACACCTGAGTCCTCAGAGTGACATCTTTGCTTTCCAACACTTTAAAGAGTTCTTTCGCAGCAGACTTGCCAGTGCAATGCATTGTTTGATTTCTTCACTGCTGCTTCCATGGGCATTGATTGTAGATCCCAGTAAAATGAAATCCTTGACAACTTCAATCTTTTCTGTTTATCATGATGTTTCTTATTGGTTGATTTGTGAAGATTTTTATTTTCTTTATGTTGAGGTGTAATCCATCCTGAAAGCTGTAGTCTTTGATCATCATCAGAAAGTGCTTCAAGTCCTCTTTGCTTTCACCAAGTCGGTTGTGTCATATGTATATTGCAGGTTGCTAATGAGTCTTCCTTCAATCCTGATGCCATGTTCTTCTTCATATAGCCCAGCTTCTCAGGTTATTTGCTCAGCATACAGATTGAATGAGTATGGTGAAAGGATACAACTCTGACACACACCTTTCCGGACTTCAAACCACATATTAGCCCCTTGTTCTGTTTGAATGACTGCTTCTTGGTCTAAGTACAGGTTCCTCATGAGCACAATTAAGTGTTCTGGAATTCCCATTCTTCGCAATGCTATCCATAATTTGTTATGATCCACACAGTCAAATGCCTTTGCATAGTCAATAAAACACAGGTAAACATCTTTCTGGTACTCTCTGTTTTCTGCCAGAATTCATCAGACATTAGCAATGATATCCCTCATTCCACTCCCTCTTCTGAATACAGCTTGAATTTCAGGCAGTTCCCTGTTGATGTACTGTTGCAACTGCTTTTGAATGATCTTCAGCAAAATTTTACTTGTATGTGATATTAATGATATTGTTTGTTAATTTTTGCATTCTTCTGGGTCACTTTTCTAGGGAATAGGCATAAATACAGATCTCCTCCAGTCATTTGGCCAGGTGGATGTCTTCCAAATTTATTGACATCAATGAGTGAACACTTGTAGCACTGCATCCATTTGTTGAAACATCTCAATTGGTATTTTGTCAATTCTTGGATCTTTATTTTTCGCCAGTGTCTTCAGTGTAGCTTGGACTTCTTCCTTCAGTACCATCAGTTCTTGATCATATGATACCTCCTAAAGTGGCTGAACCCGTTCTTTTTGGTACAGTGACTGCATATTCCTTCTGTCTTCTTTTGGTGCTTCCTGTGCCATTCAGTATTTTGCACAAAGAATTCTTCAATATTGCAACTAGAGGATTGAATTTTTTCTTCAGTTCTTTCAGCTTGAGAAATGCCAAGTGTGTTCTTCCCTTTTGATTTTCTAACTCTAGGTCTTTGCACATGTCATTATAATACTTTACTTTGTCTTCTTGAGCTGCCCTTTGTAATCTTCTGTTCATTTCTTTCACTTCATCATTTCTTCCTTTCACTTTAGCTTCTGTACATTCAAGAACAAGTTTCAGAGTCTCTTCTGATATGCATTTTGGTCTTTTCTTTTTTCCTGTCTTTTAATGACCTCTTGCTTTCATCATGTGTGATGTCCTTGATGTCATTCCAAAACTCATCTGGTCTTCGGCCATTAGTGTTCAATGTATCAAATTTATTCTTGAGATGGTCTCTAAGTTCAGGTGGAATATACTCAAGGTTGTACTTTAGCTCTCATGGACTTGTTTTAATTTTCTTCATCTTCAACATGAACTTGCATATGAGCATTTGATGGTCTGTTCCACAGTTGGCCTCTGGCCTTGTTCAGACTGATGATATTAAACTTTTCCATCGTCCCTTTCTACAGATGTAGTTGATTTGATTCCTGTGTGTTCCATCCGGTAAGGTCCACATGTATAGTCCTGTTTATTTTGTTGAAAAAAGGTATTTGCAATGAAGAAGTCATTGGTCAGGTAAAATTCTATCATGCAAATCTCCGACATTATTTCTATAATCAATGCCATATTTTCCAACTACTGATCCTTCTTTGTTTCCAGCTTTCTCATTCCAATCACCAGTAATTTATCAGTGCATCCTGATTGCATGTTTGATTAATTTTAGACTGCAGAAGTTGGTAAAAATCTTCAATTTCCTCATCTTTAGCATTAGTGTTTGGTGCATAAATTTTAGTAATAGTTGTATTAACTGGTTGTTCTTCTAGGCATATGGATATTATCCTGTTACTGACAGTGTTGTACTTCAGGACAAATCTTGAAATGTTCTTTTTGACTATGAATGCGTCACCTTTCCTCTTTAGTTTGTCATTCCTGGCATAGTAGACCATATGATTGTCTAATTCAGAATGGCCAATACCAGTCCGTTTCAGCTCACTAATGCCTAGTATATCAATCTTTGTGTGTTCTATTTCATTTTTTATGACTTCCACTTTTCCTAGATTCATATTTTGTACCTTCAATGTTCCAATTATTAGTGGATGTTTGCAGCTGTTTCTTCTCATTGAGTTATGCCACATCAGCAAATTTAGGTCCGGAAATCTTGACTCTATCCATGTCATTAAGATGGACTCTACTTTGAGGAGGCAGCTCTTCCTCAGTAATATTTTAAGTGCTTTCTAACCTGAGGGGCTCACCTTCTAGCTCTATCTCATACAGTGTTCCACTGCTATTCATAAGGTTTTCACTGGCCAACTTTTTCAGAAGTAGACTATCAGGTGAATGAAACGCCATTCCTCTTCAATTTGTCATTCCCTACATGGTAGACCATATGATTGTCTGGTTCAAAATGGCCAACACCAGTCCATTTCAGCTCACTAATGCCTAGGATATCGATGTTTATGTGTTCCATTTCATTTTTGATTATTTCCATTTTTCCTACATTCATACTTTGTACATTCCTTGTTCCTATTGTTAATGGATATTTACAGCTGTTTCTCCTCACTTTGAGTTACACCACATTAGCAAATGAAGGTACTGAAAGCTTGACTCTACCCATGTCATTAAAGTTGACTCTACTTTGAGAAGGCAGCTCTTCCCTAGTCGTATTTTGAGTGCTTTCCAGCCTGAGGGGCTCATCTTCGGGCACTGTATCAGACAGTGTTATGCTGGTGTTCTTAAGGCTTTCACTGCCTAATTTTTTTTTTCAGAAGTAGACCACCAGGTCCTTCTTCCTAGTCTGTCCTAGCCTAGAAGTTCTGCTGAAACCTGTCCACCATGGTTGACCTTGTTGGCATTTGAATACTGGTGGCATAGCTTCCAGCATCACAGCAACATGCACACCACCACAAATCAACAAATGATTGGGAATTCAGATACAAGTGCTTCCTAAAATTAAGTAATTTATGTATTGATTATCTTCCTATCACGCCTCCTTTCCCTCATTTAACCTCGCCTTAAGTGTTTAATTTGAAGAAATGAATTGGCTCTGGAAATTTCTTCTAATAAAATAAAAGTTATAGAGATTTTAACCCTATAGGTATATGTAAATTAGATTTTGTTTGCAATATAGAATGTGAACATGAATAAGGAGGCTATAAGAGAACTAGAGTAGGAAAAATATGCAGGTGTTATTTATAAGTAATTGTGAAACACCCTCAGTGGCTTTCAGAATAAATGAGAAAACCCTAAATGGGATGGAGTTGTGGAGGGGAACTGAAATTTCAAGTTTTATAGGTGAGGGCAATGAGCTAGTGAAAATTAAGTTATTGCTGTTAATGCAACTTCATTCGTACTCACAATTCAATTGGGAAATCCACATTATACAGACAAAGAGGCTAGTCTTAAGAAGTTCCTTTTAACACCTCAGGTATAGTTTGCAGGAAAGAGCCCTTGATGAGGATATAATCATGGATAAAGTTAATAACATAAAGACTTGTGCTGATAAGAAAGTGGGAGAAATGGGATAAGCACGTAAGAGAAATAAATTCCAAAGAGTTACACATGAGCACTCTGCACATTGCCGACTGTGGAGCTGGAGAGCCTTTTTTTTTTTTCTTCTTCTTCTGTTTTTGAGAACATTGGACAAAGGAGTATTAAGCTCACTGTTAGATGTAGGAACTAACCAGGAGAGAATTCCATCTTAGACAGAGAGAGAGAGAGAAAGGAAGTTAATATCAGCTACAGGATTATGAGAGATGAAGGCCTTGATTTCACATACTATGGAGCCAAGAAATATTAAATCAGTGTCTGTTAAATAAATTAATAAAGGTAAAAAAATAAATGCAGATATTTATTCCAAGGCATAGAAAGAAATAGATTATTTACCATCAGATGAATAAAAGAAGGAGCTCTGGTGGTGCAGTGGTTAAGTACTTGGCAGCTAACTAAACAGTCAGTGGTTCCAATGAACTAACCACTTCGCTGGAGAAAGATGTGGCATCTACTTCCATAAAGACTACAGTCTTGAAACCCTGTGAGGCAGTTCTAGCCTGTCCTGTAGGGTCACTATGAGTCAGAATTGACTCAACAGCAATGGGTTTGGGTTTGGTAATGAATGAAAGATGGGAGAAGAAGATAAGTTTTATTTATTTTTTCAATCATAGAAGACATAAGTAGGAAGATTAATGTATAGAAAAGAGACATCAGTGGGTAGCATAAGAGAGAAAGATGGCCAGGAATACAGTCAGCTATGTTTATAACAGGCAAGAGATAATGAAGGTAGGAATAATATGAATGGAAAGGAAGAAAAACATGGAAGAAATATTACAAAGATGGAACCAATGGGTATTGGAACTGCTTTTATAAGACATCTAGATGAGTTTGGAAGGAGCCTTGGTGACATAGTAGTTAAGTGCTTGGCTGCTAACTGAAAGGTCGGCAGTTTAAACTCATCAGCCGCTCCGTGGGAAAAAGATGTGGCAGTCTGCTTCTGTAAAGGTTACAGCGTTGTAAACTCTATGGGGCAGTTCTACTCTGTCCTACAGGGTTGCTATGAGGTGGAATCAATTCTAATCCACTTGATGGCAGTGGGTGGGTGATAGGTGAGTTTAGAGCCATAGCTGACTCCAGATCCAAGCCTGAGTGACTGGGAGTAAGAATTTTAACAAACTAGAGGAGGAACAGCATTAGCTAGACAGGATGTAGTTGATGAAGAAAGGGAAAATGATTAGTTCAGCTCAGGACCTAATATGGTTAATTACCCATCAAGTAAGATGAATAGAAGATAATTTGTAATATTATCCATGTATATAAGGCTATGTAATTTGAAAGAGGCTGAAACCATGGAAATCACCGAGAGTGACTCTGGAGGAGAAAGAGAATAGGGACAAGAAGAAACCTCGGAGAACTGTAGACTAGAATTAAGGAGTGGTTACAGGATAACAAGAACACAGTACTATCATACAAGTCAAAGCAGAAATATGAAGAAGAAAACACATTCAGTGTTATCCAATGTGAACTTTTTTATTTAATCTTTATTGTTAAATATTTACATTATTTATATTGTTTAGTACTGAAAACATACTGCAATGAATATCTTTGAGTAAATGATATACAGGATATATATGTCTGTGTGACACTTGTTTACAATTTCGAAAAAGGAGCTGATGATTAAGGACACTCAGATATGGAGGGTGAGTTTATCATATGCCTATGTTCAGGGCGCACCATCGTCACTGGACTATGCAATCTCCCATTCTTTATTGGATGATTGGCATCTTTTTATCTTCAGTCTCTACTTCCATTCACCTTTCCCCCTACCACAGGAGACCATTCTGTTTGATACATATTTCTCTTTTGTACATGGATATGTAAGCACACATCTTTATTTTGCGTGCATATATTTTTGACTTTGAGTGATGCATGATATTCTATTTTGTGCCTCCACTATGTTAAACTCTATTTCCCAACTAACAAACTCCCCTTGACTGCCTCTACCTCTGCACTGCAACAGCGGTGCTTGGATGGACTTCCTGGACTTCCCTTTCCATGTCCCTCATGGACCTGTGTGAGACGTTCGTTGAGATGTAGACCTAGAAGAGGGAATGCTGGGTCATAGAGTATACCTATACCTAATTTGACTAAGTACTGCCTTATTGCTTTCCTGAGTGATACACTAGTCCTTGCTCTGAGCAGCAGTGCCTGAGAGTCCCACTATCCACAACTCCCACCAACATTTGGCATTTTCCAACTTTCTAATTTTCCCATTCTGAAAGTAGTGATGTGATATCTCAAGGTTATTTTAATTTGCATTTCCTTAAATACTAATGAGTTTGAGCAGCTCTCTACATGCTTGTTAGTCATTTGTGTTTCTCTAATATGATTTGCTTGTTTATCTCGTTGTCCATATATCTAATAGAATTCCAGTATTTTCTCATTGTTTGCTGCTTATAAATATTCAGAACTTCTTTTATTCTTTTAATATAATTTTATATTTTTTCTCTAAAGATCTTGTGTTTACTAGCTTTATTCATAGATCTTAAGGTTTGTTATACCTAATGTCAATGTACCTATTTTATTTATTTTTTGAACATTTTATTGATTTAGGTGAAAGTTCACACAGCATTTTAGTTTTCCATTCAGTAATGCATACACAAATTGTTCCATGACATTGTTTGCAATCCCGTCAGTGTGTCAGCACTCTCCCCATTTCCACCCTGGGTTCCCTGTTTCCATTTGTCCAGTTTCCCTGTCCTTCGCTGCCTTCTCATTTTTGCTTTTGGGCAAACGTTGCCGCTTTGTTCTTACAATTCTTCTGGTCTCAGATTAAAGGAGGCTGTGGTTCATGTTGACCGTTAGTCCTTTGGACTAATTGCTTCCCTGAGTCTTTGGTTTTCTTCACTTTCCTTTGCTCCAGATAGCCACTTGCAAGCTTTTAAGACCCCAGACACTACTCACCAAATTAGGGAGTAGAATATTGTCTTTATAAACTATAAAATGTCCACCAAGATGTCCCTCAAGACTATGGTCCTTAGCCTTCAAAGCCACCTGCAAGGTGGTTATGTCTAAGAAGTTTTCATAACTGTGCCCCCTGTCCAATGTAATATTAAGATTGAGAATGGAGAAAGGAATTTGGCAGTTCACTTACTGTTAACCTTTAAGAATGTGGTTTCAATGAAATGATAAATGTGGATGCCATATTATAAACAGGCTAAGGAGGTAGTGGGTGCCAGAATGAATGCAGCATGTCACTAGACTGCTCTTTTGAAAGTCTGCAGTAAGACATTGGTTTGACAGAGTATATAGCAAGCTAAATGGGATGTGAGAATTGAGAAATGTGAAATATGTAGGGGCAAGAACTACATCTTAGCTATTTTATATCTCCTATAGAGTTCAGAACTATTCTGGCACAGGGAAGTCTCTTAACAAATATTTGTTGAATTAATGAATAAATGAGCAAAAAGACAAGTTGGAAAGCTATTTACTTTCCTGTCCAGAGTCCTAAATCCCTTAACCTTGCAACTATTTTAAAAATAGGTAACTTAAGCAGAATGATATAAGTGCACTGTGATTTTACTCATTCTCAAATCCCTGACTAGTACTTAACACGTGGAGGAAACATAAAATGCTGAGATACAACTTCAAGCAAAAGAAAATCAGTCATATAGTTAGACACAATGCCATTTTTTTTATTATTGAACTAAATTTGATTCATTTTTCAGTGTTACTTCTGATCCATGAACATTTATCACTGTAGGTTTGTAGACATCTGCTTTCATCATAACATTCCAGAAGTGTCATACCCTAAAATAAAGAAATTGCTCTAAAACTTAAAGATATTGTTGTACTATCAATATCTCAACTGGTTTTCTTTGAATAATAGCATCATCTGTCTACTTCATTATTGCTCAAATGACCAGTTACGTAGTACAACCAAATTGTTGTAATTTCAGGGAATGAAGAATATTTACATTGTTATTACGCCAACAGCATGCTATTCTCATGACTTTGACCTTGGATTACTGATGATCTGAAAATGATTTATGGCCAACAAAAACAAAATTATTTCATAAGCTTATAGATTTCCATAAGATGTGATTTTATGCCTTAGTCTGACTTGCTAGATTTTGTCATTTCCTATTACTTCTCATACCATATACTCTATAAATATATTGAACATGTTTTAAGATGTATTCAGGGTTTTGACTGGACTTCTGCTTAAATTCTGAGAAGTGAAATAAACTACTAGTAATAAGAAATATAAAATGCCATGAACTACTGTTGAAATACATTAAAATGTAAATGTCAAAAGTGGCATATTTAGCATGTTTTGGAAATATGATTTATATCATGTAAATATTGTAAAATATGGTTTTTGAGACGTTTAAACAAATATGAGCTAAAGTATTGGTAGAAAAACAATTTTTGTTCATCCAAAACAATTCCCAAGGTTCAGACAAATGTGAAAAAAATATTATGAAATATGTATCAAGTAAGTCTCTTGTGTATAGTAAACAAAGAGGCCACTGGGTGTAGTGAGTTAATATAGACCCCAGATATGTCAGAATATGAGAGTTTGGGATGATTTTTTGAAAATTACATTCAATTACTGTTTTATCAGGAAACAGAACATTACCTAGACTCTCAAGCATGCAAGTGTTTTCAGCAAGTTCCTTTTATATATACATATGATTATCAGTGTACTTCTCTTTTAGGTAAGTATGGCCTATCATTCCTACAGGGGGTGAAAATAAAAGTTTACTAATTTAAATGTGTAGATTATAATGATTAACTTCCTGCCAAAGTCACATATGACACATTCAAATACAAACACGTAATGTGTGGGTCTTTTCTGAGCTTTTCACTTTTCCTTCTTTGTAGATACTTTTCAGTATGTGAAGTAAACCATGCAAGTACCATGCATTATGAGTATTGTGCTTTTTATAAAAGCATAAAATACTTTGCGTTTATGACTTAGTTGTAAAGGCTATCAGATATATAGAATTTTAAGCTTGGATATATTAAATTTAATAAAGTTGAAGTTATCTCAAATAAATAGTCTATTTATAATCGCTAGAATATTTGTTAAATTGATTTTGACCCTGAGCTCAGTAATAGACATACACTGATTGATGACCCTTTCTGAAAAGGCAAATAGAAAAGTTAGGTTTATGGCAAGAAAACCACATATATTTAAGGCAACCTGAAGCTTTCTCTCTTGAGTAACACCTCTATTTGATGGTTCCAGTGCACAGTGGCTACCTGGTGCTTTGACCCTTACTTCTGAACATAGTAATTCATCCAGAAACAGAAACTTGGCAAAGCTGGGCTAAATAGAACCCCTCTCATTTAAAATTGAAACTTGGAATATATGGTTACTGAAGATGAGTCATTCTGTTGACCATACCTTAGAGAAAAGGCCCACAAACTTTTGCTATAAAGGTCGCCAGGAGGTGGCCTGACGCCTGCCTCCTGGCAGCTGGATATAATGTCCCAGTGTTTTTTCAAAAAATTACATCCCACATTTATTTATTTATTTGCCAGTTTGGCTTCTATTACCTACAAAAAAAACATAGTGTCAATATATTTTTCTAACTTATTCTCATAGTCAGTAATTTAAACAGTTTCCTTAGAAAAAATGTTTCCTATTGAAATTCCTTCAGAATATTGAATTTTCATTCCAAGTATATTGAATATTATAATTTCACATCATAGACTTGTTTATCCAGAGGAGGAAAATATTAAAAATATATTTGAGAAGTATACGGATAGAATTGTCCATTTTGCAATGACATTTTTTTAGAGATTGGTTTTTACTAAGAAAACTAGAATTATGTGAGTGCTATATATAAGGCCTTTGTTTTGTAAAAAGTGGGTGACTGCCTAGAACACACAAAACCACCATGAACCATGAGTCAGAATCATCTCAACTGTAGCTGGGACCCTATGGCCAGAAAGAATAAAAATACTGCACAAAAATTTATAATAAAAACTTTTAAACATAGCTAATCCCCACCCTTTGTTTCTTATGGAGAAAAAATACATATATTTTTAAACTATTTTATTTTCTCTTCATTTAGGTTTTAGATTGTTCTTAGTGTTTTCTGAAAATGATCATGTTATTTTTAAGGCTCAACTGAAAGAGATAGAAGATAGTGTTTATCTCATTTATTCTGTTTGGCTTAATTTCATTTAATAACACCTTGCATTTATAAATTACAAAGTGCTTTCATATATACCTCTTTAATTTTCATGTAACCTGATTAGTAATAATTGTTATTCCCATTTTCAGATGAGAAGTTGTATGCAAGCAGAGTGAATATAATTTTCCAAATATCATCATATACTCTCACTCAGGTCTACAGTAAAAATTAAGTACAGTTCTATAATCTTGAAAATAATCACAAGAAACCAAATAAATACAAATTAAAGATCAATATACACTTTTAAATAATAAATTATTAAATAATTTGAAAATGTTAATATTCAAGAATAGTAAGTGACAGGAAAGTCATTCCTGTTATGTAAAGAATCAATACCACCTTTTGGCTAGAAATTTATATATACATATATGTATGTATATAAATTGTTCATCATTACTCAATATTCCCACTACAAATTTATCCTAAGAAAATCATGAATGAGTATTAGTTATTTTCTTAGAAAATTATTCATCTTTTTATTAAAACTATAAGGAAATGGAAACCTATTAAAGGGTAATAAAAAGGATATTGGCTAAATAATTAAATTACTATACAATAATTTAAGGAAGACCCTCAACCAGATGGATTGAAACAGTGGCTGCAACAATGGGCTCAAACATACCTAATATTGTGGAGATGACACAGGATCAGTTAGTATTTCATTCTGTTATATGTGGGGTTGCTATGAGTTGGGAAGAACACGCTCAGCATTTCTCAAGCTGAAAGAACTGGAGAAAAAATTCAATCCTCAACTTGCATCATTGAAGGATTCTACAGGGAGAATTATTGAACGATGTAGGAAGCATCAAAAGAAGATGGAAGGAACACACAGAGTCACTGTAACAAAAAGAATTGGTCGATGTTCCATCATTTTAGGAAGTAGCATATGATTAAGAGCCATGGTGCTTCAGGATGAAGTCCCAGCTTCACTGAAGGGAATGGAGAAAAATAAAGTTCCAGGAATTTATGGAATACTAATTGGGATGTTTCAGCAAATGGATGTAGTGCTAGAGGTGCTCACTCATGTATGTCAAGAAATTTGGAAGACAGCTTCCTGGGCAGTCGATTGGAAGAGATCCATATTTGTTCCCACTCCAAAGAAAGGTGATCCAACAGAATGCAGAAATTATCGAACAATATCATTAATGTCACACACAAGTAAAAGTTTGCAGAAGATCATTTAAAAGAAGTTGTAGCAGTCCATCGACAGGGAACTGCCAGAAGTTCAGGCCTGATTCAGAAGAGGGCATGGAATGAGGGATATCATTGCTGATGTCAGATGGATCTTAGCTGATAACAGAGAGTACCAGAAAGATGTTTACCTGTGTTGTATTGACTATGCAAAGGCATGCAACTGTGTGGGTCATAACAAATTATGGATAACGTTGAAAAGAATGGGAATTCCAGAACACTTAATTGTGCTCATAAGGAACCTGTACATAGATCAAGAGGCAATCATTCAAACAGAACAAGGGGATACTACATAGTTTAAAGTCAGGAAAGATGTGTGTGATTATTGTATCTTTTCACCATACTCGTTCAATCTGTATGCTGAGCAGATAATCCCAGAAGCTGGAATACATGAAGAAGAACAGGGCATCAGGATTGAAGGAAGACTCATTAACAACCTGCGATATGCAGATGATACAACCTTGCTTTCTGAAGGTGAAGATGACTTGAAGCACTTACTGATGAAGATCATAGACTACGGCCTTCAGTATGAATTCCACCTCAACATAAAGAATACAAAAATTCTCACAACTGGACCAATAAGCAACATCATGGTAAACGGAGAAAAGATTGAAGTTGTCAAGGATTTTATTTTACTTGTATCCACAATCAACACTCATAGAAGCAGCAATCAAGAAATCAAAAGATGCATTGCATTGAGCAAATCTGCTGCAAAAGACCTCTTTAAAGTGTTAAAAAGCAAAGATGTCACTTTGAGGACTAAGGTGCGCCTGACCCCAGCCATGATGTTTTCAGTCACCTCATACGCATGTGAAATCGGGACAGTGAATAAGGAAGACCTCAGAAGAACTGATGCCTTTGAATTAAGGTGTTGGCGAAGAATATTGAATCATACCATGGACTTCCAGAAGAACGAACAAATCTGTCTTTGAAGAAGTGCAGCCAGAATGCTCCTTAGAAGCAAGGATGGCAAGACTTTGTCTTATGTACTTTAGGCATGTTATCAGGAGGAACCTGTCCCTGGAGAAGAACATCATGCTTGGTAAAGCAGAGGATCAGCCAAAAAGAGGAAGATCCTCAATGAGATGGATTGACATAGTGGCTGCAACGATGGGCTCAAGCATAACAATGATTGTGAGGTTGGCGCAGGACCAGGTGGTGATTCATTCTGTGATCTCATTTATTCTGTTTGGCTTAATTTCATTTAATAACACCTTGCATTTATAATTTACAAAGTGCTTTCATATATATCTCTTTAATTTTCACATGACCTGAGTAGTAATAATTTGTTCTGTTGTACATAGGGTCGCTATGAGTTGGAACTACTCCATGACACCTAAGAACAACAACAACACATTCATATATTAAAATACCACACAACCATTACAATGATTATGTAGAAGACTACTTAATAACATAGATGTTCATTTTATTAAATGAAAAAAATGGTTTGTAATATAGTGTATATGTATGTTTATATACACATATGTTCACAATATATGCATATTCACAAACAAAATTAAGTGGTTTGTACACATAGAAAAGATATTAAAAGGAGATATGTTGGCAGGTGTTTTTATCAGTTTGATTAAGGATACCTTTTTGCTTGTCTTTCTACATTTTCTGTAGTCAACATGAATCTCTTTGGTTATTAAACTGTAAAATTTATTTTAATTCTTGTATTAAATGTAGATATTTTTATTTACCATGTTCTTTTGAATGTTGTGAGCAGTGATATGACTACAGACCATTTCTGAATACCTAGAATTGTAATAAAAGTTTTTAATACCATTAGTTAGAATCACTTCACTTATAATTATAGTAATGTAATATACTGGACAAAAGTAAAATCACTCTAAATTATGCTATTGTTCAGTTATATTTTATGGTCTGAATATATTTTATGAATAAAAAAATGTGTCATAAATCTAATGCAAAGTCTCTTGGTTGTGAATTTAAGGCTAAAATAAAGGAATATGTCATAAAATATTTTCATATTCTTTACTCATTCATGTAGAAGAAGGTAGAAAATTTAAATAGGATTTTACTTTAAGTCAATATCTTTTCTCTTCTTTACTTAAATTAAAAGTAATGCCCTCCCTTGCTAATTTTAAAGATGTTAGTCATTATCAGCAGTGCTGGTTTTGTGTATGTGTGTGCTATGTGTGAGCACACACACACGGACCTGTGTAATTTCCTGGCTATAACTTTAGGTAAGATCCTGTCATGTCAGCGTGGTAAATTTGTTCAGACTCCAAACCTCCCTTTTTCATTAAATCAACCAATTGATGTCTAAGGCAATCAACGTATTCTGCAGCAACTGACATGCCTTCAGCAGCAGTTCAGCAGCAGGAGTTGCTAAGGTCTTTTTCACAGCTTAAATTGAATCAGCTGTTCTTCTCACATAATAATATAACTGCCTCATTGTGTAACTGAAGATAAATGCATATTTTTAAAAAATGATATATAGATATATAGGCCTATATACAGACGTATAAAAATATATGCCTGAAATAATTTTGTGTGTCATTATTTTGGAATAGTGCAGACACGCTTCTGCTATAGTATTTTTCAAACCAATCCTACTAGATTTTTTTCACATCTTGAAAAATAGGGTCTCATTCTTATAAAATCAAGACTGTATCAATGGTTATTTTTAAACAATGGCAGCTAATACAATGTGGTGTGTTTTAAGAAGTAGGGGATTTTCCTTGGTTCTTAGGTTCTGTACCCTGGAATTAGCTCCCCATTCTACTGTTTCCATGGCCCATGGTTTCACCCTCTGGGAAGTTCTTCCTGTCCCATGATGCTTCTTAGCCACATCGGAAGGTGGGTATTTGAAAATATGCTGTTGAATTGAATTGAACTCTGTCAAAAAAGATATGTTGAAGTCCTAACCCCCAGTACTTGTGAATGTGACCTTGTTAATATGGTATAATAGAAGAGAAGAGACATAGAGAAAGGCACAGAGGGGAGACAGCCATGTCAATACGTGATGATGGAGGCAGAGATGGAGTTATGATGGCAGCTGTAAGCCAAGGAACACTTGGAGCTTCCAGAAGTGGAAAAGACATGAAAGTATCTTCCCCTAGAGCCTTCAGTAAGATTATGTAACTACTGACATCCTAAATTCTAACTTATAACTCCCAAAACTGTGAAACAATAAATTTCTGTCATTTTAAGCCAACCACTTTGTGGTACATTGTCACAGCAGCCTAGGAAACTAATACATATGCCTTCCTCAAGATCTAAATTGCTCTTTCAGCCTCCTTCCTACCTATAGAATTTTGGGGACCAAAGATTGTTGTCTTAGTCATCTAGTGCTGCTGTAACAGAAATACCACAAGTGAGATAGCTTCAACAAAGAGAAATTTATTCTCTCACAGTCTAGAAGGTTACAAGTCCCAATTCAGGGAGTCAACTCCAGGAGAAGGCCTTCTCTGTCGGCCCTGGAGGATGGTCCTTGTGATTCATCAGTCTTCCCTTGGTCTGGGAGCATCTCAGCGCAGGAACCTCGGGTCCAAAGGATGCGTTCTGTTCCTAGCACTGTTTCTTTGGTGGTAGATACACACATTTTTTTGGCGGGGGGGAGGACATAATTCAATCCATGACAATTATTTTTAAGTTTTTAGCACTTCTTATCCAGACTGGTACCTTTCATGGCAGTAAGCTTTAAAACCAAACCAAATTATTTGACATCAAATTAATTCCAGCTCATGGTGACCCTATGTGATGGCAGAGTAGAACTGAACTCCATAGGGTTTTCAAGGCTATGACCTTTTAGAAGAAGATTGACAGGCCTTTCTTCTGAGGTGCCACTGGGTGGGTGCGAACCATGAACCTTTCAGTGAGTAATCAAGTGCTTAACCGTTGGCACCACTCCAGGACTCTGGCAGTAAGCTCACACCTCTCAAAAAACTTAATTGTCTTTTTATTCATTGAACTCCAATCTCTTCCATGTCCCATTACTTAAACCCATAATTCTTTTTGAGACATGCCTTTCTCTCTAGACTTAATTGCCAGTACCTTGAGTTTATCAGGCTTCTTGAGAGAGTCATGCCTTTAGTATCTTCTACCTGAGCCATTTTTTCACATATTTTTTCTAAGGATTTACTGGATGCCAAAATAATCAAATTAGAGGTTTTCATAAAGTGTATGGTGGCCTAGCCCTTGAGTTAGTCTATCAGTCTTTGCCATTCAAGACATTCCTTAATGGATGTAGATGAGAAACAGATGATTCTTTCAACCCTCCAAGACATGAAATTTTGGGTATCTCCCTTTTCAGTTTCACTCCTTCTTGCAAAACAGCCAAAATTTTTGTAAGCTCATCTCTCTCGTAACTTTGTCACATATAACCAATAGCATCCAAGATATACTAGTAACATTCTGTTTCCCAATCTTTTCATCTAAAACTACAAGCTACTTTGGTGCAACCCAACTTACTAAATGTCTCACCGCTGTAGAAAATGAATTGCCATCTTTCTAGCCTTTAATAACGATTTTTCTTCCTTGGCCTAAGAGCCAAAAGCACATAGTTTAGTTTTGGGTTTTTTTTTTTGTTGTTGGTATGTTTATTTTGTTTTGTTTTGGTTGTTGTTATAGAAACAACATTTTTTATATCTGTAATAGGCCTTCTACCTTAATTAAGTTACGGTGTGATAACAAATTACTCCAGATTACCCTTTTAGAAAGAAATAATGACGGCAGAATGTTTCCACTTTTACATATGATTGATGGACACAAGAGTGTGTGTAACTTTAGTCCATATGTTTTACAGAACAAATAGTTTCCCATGAAACAGTAGTACACATGTTGTTTTATGACATTGGTTAACAACCCCACAACATATTAACCCTCTAATTTCTCCAGCTTTTTTTTTTTTTTTGGTGAAACTACACATAGCCAAAGATACGCTGTTTCAAAAATTTCTACACGCACAGTTCAGTGACATTGACGACGCTCTTCCAATTGTGCTGTTATTCACACTTAAGATGAAGGCTTACAGAACAAAATAGTTCCTCATTTAACAGTTACTATAAATGTTGCCCTATGACAATGGTTAACAATCTCACAACACATCAACAATATCCTTACTCAACCTTGTGTTCCCTATCACCAGCTTCCTTGTCCCCTTCTGCTTTCTAGCCCTTGTCACTGGACTCCTGTACCTCGTTAGTCTCATTTGGTTTTACCGGGCTGTCAACTCCCAGGCTGAACAGTGAGCCTCGGAGGTAGCTTCAACACTGAGCTCAAAGGGTGTCTGGGGGGCCATACTCTCAAGGTTTCTCAAGTCTCCTTTTTTTGTGGGTTAGAATTATGCTCTACAACCTTCTCCAGCTCTGTCCAGAACCCTCTGTTGTGATCCTGGTCAGAGCAGTCAGTGGTGGTAGCCAGGCACCATCTGGCTATACTGGACTCAGTCCGGTGGAGGCCTTGGTAGCTGTGGACAATTAGTCCAACGGACTAATCTTTTCCTTATATCCTGTTCTCTTCATTCTCCCTTGCTCCCGAAGGGATGAGACCAGTGGAGTATCTTAGATGGCTGCTAACAGGCTTTTAAGACCCCAGACACTACTCACCAAGGTAGAATGTAGAGCATTGTCTTTATAAGCTGTGTCATGCCAATGGAGCTAGATGTTCCCCAAGACCATGGTCCCCACAGCCCTTCACCCAGCAATTCAGTCCCTCAGGGAGTTTGAATGTGTCTTTGGGGCTGCCATGACCTTTCCTTGTACAAGTTGTGCTAGTTTCCCTTGTATTGTGTACTGTCTCACCCTTCACCCAAGATACCACTTATTTATTGCCTATTTAGTATTTACCCCCCACCCCACCCATCCCTGGTAACCAACAAAGATTGTTACATTTTGGGTGTGAACTTTTTCACGGGTTTTTACAATACAGGTCTCATAAAATATTTGTCCTTTTGTGATTGACTTATTTCACGCAGCATAATGTCCTCCAGTTTCATCCATGTTATAAAATGCTTCACAGATTCATTGTTGTTCTTTCTCGTTGCATAGTACTCCATTGTGTGTATGTACCGTAGTTTGTTTATCCATTCATCCATTGATGGGCATCTAGGTTGTTTCCATCGTTTTGCTATTGTGAACAATGCTGTCATTAACATAGGTGTGCATATGTCTATTCAAGTGACGACTCTTATTTCTCTAGGATATATTCCTAGGAGTGGGATTGCTGGATCAAATGGTATGTCTATTTCTAGCTTTCTGAGGAAGCGCCATATCATTTTCCAAAATGGTTGTATTATTTTGCATTCCAACCAGCAGTGCATAAGAGTTCCCATCTCCCTGCAGCCCCTCCAACATTTGTTATTTCCAGTGCTTTTGATTCGTGCCATTAATGCTGGGGTAAAATGGTATCTCATTGTGGTTTTAATCTGCATTTCTCTAATGGCTAGTGATCACGAGCATTTCCTCATGTGTCTGTTGGCCATTTGAATGTCTTTGGTGAAGTGTCTGTTCATTTCCTTTGCCCATTTTTTGATAGGATTATTTGTCTTTTTGTTGTAGAGGTGTTGGATTTTCTTGTAGATTATGGAGATTAGACCTTTGTCTGACTTGTACTGTCGAAAAAGTTTTTCCCAGTCTGGAGGTTCTCTTTTTACTCTTTTGGTGAAGTCTTTTAAAGAGCATAGGTGTTTGATTTTTAGAAAATCCCAGTTATCTAGCTTATCTGTTGGGGTTTGTGCAATGATGGTTATGGTTTGTATCCTGTTAATGCCATATATTAAGGCCTGAAGTGTTGGTCCTATTTTTTCTTCTATGAACTTTATAGTTTTAGGCTTTATATTCAGGTCTTTGATCCATTTTGAAGTAGTTTTTGTATACGGCATGAGGTATGGGTCCTGTTTCATTTTTTTCCAGATGGATATCCAGTTTTGCCAGCACCATTTGTTAAAAAGACTGTCTTTTCCCCATTTGATGGACTTTGGGGCCTTGTCGACGATCAGGTGACCGTAGGTAGATGGATTTACATCTGGGTTCTCAATTCTGTTCCATTGGTCAATGTAGCTGTCATTGTACCAGTACCAGGCTGTTTTGACTACTGTAGCTGTATAGTAGGTTCTGAAGTCAGGTAGTGTGAGTCCTCCAACTTTATTCTTCTTTTTCAGTAGTGCTTTACTTATTTGGGGCTTCTTCCCTTTCCATATAAAGTTAATGATTATTTTTTCCGTCTCTTTGAAGAATGTTGTTGGTATTTGGATCTGGATTGCATTGTATTTGTAAATTGCTTTGGGCAGAATTGACATTTTCACAATGTTGAGTCTGCCTATCCATGAGCATGGTATGTTTTTCCATTTCTGTAGATCCCTTTGGGTTTCATGCAGTAGTGTTTTGTAGTTTTCTTTGTATAGGTCTTTTACATCCCTGGTCAGATTTATCCCTAAGTATTTTATCTTTTTAGGGGCTATTGAAAATGGTATTGTTTGCCTGATTTCCTTTTCATCGTTCTCCTTACTGGTATTTAGGAATCCAACTGATTTTTGTATGTTTATCTTGTATCCTGCGACTCTGCTGAATCTTTCTATTAGTTCCAGTGGATTTCTTGTGGAGTCTTTAGGGTTTTCTATGTATAGTATCATATCATCTGCAACAGGGATAGTTTAACTTCTTCAGTACCAATTTGGATGCCCTTTATTTCTTTTTCTTGCCTTATTGCTCTAGCTAGAACTTCCAGCACAATGTTAAATAGGAGTGGTGATAAAGGGCATCCTTGTCTTGTTCCTATTTTCAAGGGGAATGTTTTCAGCCTCTCTCCATTAAGAATGATGTTGGCCATTGGTTTTGCATAGATGCCCTTTATTATGTTGAGAAATCTCCCTTCTATACCTATATTATTGAGAGTTTTTATCAGGAATGGGCGTTGGACTTTGTCAAATGCCTTTTCTACGTCAATTGAGATGATCGTGTGATTCTTTTCTTTCCTTTTATTTATGTGGTGGATTACGTTGATTGATTTTCTAATGTTGAACCATACTTGCATACCTGGTATGAATCCTACTTGGTTGTGGTGTATTATTTTTTCTATATGATGCTGAAGTCTATTGGCTAGAATTTTGTTCAGAATTTTTGCATCTGTATTCATAAGAGATATTGGTCTGTAATTTTCTTTTTTTGTGATGTCTTTGCCTGGTTTTGGTATCAGCATTATGCTCGCTTCATAGAATGAATTTGTAAGCGTTGCTTCCTCTTCTATGCTCTGAAATAGCTTGAGTAGTACTCGTGTAAGCTCTTCTGTAAATGTTTTGTAGAATTCTCCAGTGAAGCCATCTGGGCCAGGGCTTTTTTTGGTTGGGAGTTTTTTTATTACCTTTTCAATCTCTTCTCTTGTTATGGGTCTGTTCAGATTTTCAACATCACTTTGTTGTAGTTTTGGTAGGCCGTGGGTTTCTAGAAATTCATCCATTTCCTCTAGGTTTTCAAATTTGTTGTAGTATAGTTTTTCATAATATTGTGTTATAATCCTTTTTATTTCAGTTGGGTCTGTTGTAATGTCCCCCGTTTCATTTCTTATTTGGGTTATTTGTGCCCTCTCCTTTTTTTCTTTTGTCAGTCTGGCCAGTGGTTTGTCGATTTTGTTGATTCTTTCAAAGAACCAACTTTTGGTTTTGTTGATTCTTTCTATTGTTTTTCTGTTCTCTATTTCATTTATTTCTGCTCTGATCTTTACTATTTCCTTTCTTCCGGTGGTTGTGGGCTTTTTTTGCTGTTCTCTTTCTATTTGACTTCTGTAGTTAGTGTTTTGATTTTGTCCCTTTCTTCCTTTTTGATACGTGCATCTATTGCTATAAATTGTCCTCTGAGGACTGCCTTTGCTGTGTCCCAAAGGTTTTGGTATGATGTGTTTTCATTCTCATTTGATTCTAGGAATTTTTTGATTCCATCTCTGATTTCTTTTATTACCCACTGATGTGTAAGCAGGGTATTATTCTGTTTCCATGTAATTGATTTTTTTTCCTTGCTCTTTCTATTGTTAGTTTCTACCTTGATGGCATTGTGGTCAGAAAAGGTACTTTGTATTATCTCAACATTTTGGATCTTGTTGAGGATTGCTCTGTGGCCTAAGATGTGATCTATTCTGGAGAACGTTCCATGTGCATTGGAAAAGAATGTGTACTTTGCAGTGTTTGGATGGAGTGTTCTATATATGTCTAGGTAGTCCAGTTGGCCAATTATGCCCTTTAGGTCTTCTGTATCTTTGCTGAGTTTCTTCTTAGTTGTTCTGTCCTTTACTGAGAGTGTTGTGTTGAAGTCTCCTACTATTATTGTGTAACTGTCAATTTCTCTTTTCAGTGTTGTTAGAGTTTGTTTTATGTATTTTGCAGCCCTGTCATTGGGAGCGTAGATGTTTATTATGGTTATGTCTTCATGATGGATCATCCCCTTAATCATT
The DNA here is from genome assembly GCA_030035585.1 of Dugong dugon. Taxonomy (NCBI): domain Eukaryota; kingdom Metazoa; phylum Chordata; class Mammalia; order Sirenia; family Dugongidae; genus Dugong; species Dugong dugon. The sequence continues at coordinate 42,505,077 of CM057473.1, forward strand.
ATATAGTGTCCTTTTTTGTCTTTTATGGTAGATTTTCTTTTAAAGTCTATTTTATCTGAGATTAGAATTGCCACTCCTGCTCTTTTTTGGTAGTTGTTAGCTTGATATATTTTTTTCCAACCTTTGACTTTTAATATATTCACATCTTTGTTTCTAAGGTGTGTCTCTTGTAGACAGCATATTGATGGATCTTGTTTTCTTATCCATTCTTTCACTCTTCGTCTCTTTATGGGTGCATTGAGTCCATTTACCTTCAGTGTAATTATTGATAGATGTGAGTTTGTTGCTGTCATTTTGTAGTGCTTTTTTTTTGTGATGCTGAAGTTTTCTTTGTTTTTCTTACTCTCTTGTGCTGAGTTACTTTTGTTTGTGGATTTCTTTTTCATTTCTTTTGTTTTTGTAAGTTTTGTTTTTGCCGAGACTTTATGTTTTCTGTCTTTATTTTTATGTGTTGGTTTGTTAACTTTCTTTGTGGTTACCATGAATTTTACCCTTATCTTTCTAAGTTTGAAGCAGTCTACCATTACTTGGTATCGCCTTGCGTTCCTCTCCATTAGAAGGTTCTATACCTATGCCGTTTATTCCTTCTTTTATCTTTTTGATGTTGTTGTCATTTACTGATTAACTGCTCTGATTCCCTGTTGTATTTCTTTTGGTTTTGGATAGTCCTCGAGAGTTCATTCCTAGACTGATATCTGGCTGGTATGATCCTGCATCCTGGATTCTGCCTGTGAGCTGAAGCTGTTTGTCCTCAGATCGAAGAACTCCCTTTAATAATTCTTGTCAGTTTTGTTTGACTTTTACATATTCCCTTAATTTCTGTTTATCTGGAAATGACCTAATTTCACCATCAAATCTGAATGAGAGTTTTGTAGGATATATTATTCTTGGCTGACAATTTTTTTTTTCTTTTAAGATTTTATATATGTCATCCCATTGCCTTCTTACCTGCATGGTTTCTGCAGAATAATCTGGGCTTAGTCTTATTGTTTCTCCTCTGTATGTGACTTCTTGTTTTTCACGAGCTGCTCTCAGGATTCTTTGTCTTTGGTTTTGGCTATTGTGAATATGATATGCCTTGGTGATTTTCTTTTGGGGTCTCTTCTATATGGGGTTTGTTCAACTTCTTGTATGGTCAGCTTTTCATGTTTCATGATACTGGGGACATTTTCTGTCAGCAGTTCCTCAATGATCCTCTCTGTGTTTTCTGTTTTCTCCCCCTGTTCTGGAATTCCAATCACTCGTAAATTTTTGCTTTTAATTGTGTCCTACATAACTCTCAGGGTCTCTTCATTTTTCTTTGTTCTTTTTTTGAGTTTTCCTCAAACAGAGTTCTATCCAAGTGTTTGTCTTCAATTCCACTGATCATGTTTTCCACCGTTTAAATGTGCTTCTCAGCCCTTCTATGACATCATCCATTTCTGAAAGCTTGTTGTTTATCTTTTGGATTTCTAATTGTTGTCTTTGTATATTTCTAGTTGTGAATTTATTTTGGCATTTTGTTCCTGCATCATCTTCCTGAATTCTTCCCATTTTTTGTTTGTATTTTCCATGAATTTGTCTATGTTTTCCTGATGTTTGTCAGCTTTTTGCCTCAATTCTTAGAGAATTCCGAGTATTAGAGATTTGAATTCCCTATGAGGAGGTTCTAGTGCATTTTCGTCCACAATAGAGTCATCTGTTGTTTTATTTTGGATGCCTACTGGAACCATCCTATCCTGTTTTTGTAATGTTTAGATATTGTCTGCTGTTTTGGGGGCATTCAGTAGTTATTTTTCTCATTTATTGATTGTAGATTTGTTTGTTTCACCCCTTTTTTTAAAAAGATTTGACTCTGTCTGAGCAGGCGGACTGTGTGTTCTTTGTTGTTTGCTCATCTGTGCGCTCAATACTTTTTGCCTCCTTCTCCAACTGGCAGGGTCAGTCACTCAGATATGGTACAGCAGGGCAGGTATACCTGAAGAGGAGTTACTGGGACGGGTTGTTTGTGGCACTTACTACAGCCACCAGAGCGGGTCAGTAATCTGTGTAGAGCAGGTTCCAGTAGGCCGTGCCTGTGCTGCTTGGTGGTGGGATGTCAAGCACACGGTGCAGGTAGGCAGGATGCAGCGGGGAGATAGTTATGTGTGGAGCTAAGATGGATATGGGAGAGAGGAGAGAGGAACAGGAGCCAAAAACAAACAAACAAACAAAAAAGAATGCTAGGGGAGCTTGCCATTGGAATGGAGAGATGAGACACTAATAAATGGAGAGAAACAGAGAGGCGAAGAGGAAGAAAAGAAAAGAATGAATAAATAAAAATCAGAAAAGTTAAAGAACCACAAAGTTCCCAGGGATCCCACTGGTGCAGCTATGAGGTCTGGGGAAGTCTCTCTCAGGTGTTGCAGTACATCCTGGCTAGAAGGTGTAGAGGTATACAACGCCTGGTATTCAGGGATAAGAAAGAGAAGGAAGATATAGAGGGATGAGAAACTGAGCAATGAAGAAAGACAAAAAGGGAAAAAGAGGGAAAAGAAAACAAAACAAATTAAAACAAAAAAAAAGAATAAGTAAGGCCAAAAAATAAAACAGAAAAAAAAAAAAAAACAACGAAAAAGAAATGCGCTCAGGGAGCATGTCTGTGGAAGCTGAAGGGATGTTCCTTGCCACACAGCGCTGCCTGGCCAGAAAGGGCTCCCAACTCAATAAAAGGAAAAGAAAACAAACAAACAATTCAAAACGAACAAAAACCCCGAGATCCCACCAGCACGGTAGCCCAGACCAGGAAGCAGCTCCACACTTGAATGGAGCTCCACAGCCCCCAGGAAGAAGCAAAGATGGTGCACAGAGCCAGGCAGTCAAGTGAAAGGAGGAGGAGGCAGCGAGAGGCAAGCAAGAAATCAAAAGAAGCAGGAAAAAAAAAAAAAAAAGCAACACCAGCAGCCAATAAATGGCACTCAGAGAGCCAGCCAGTGTGGGCTGGTGTTTCTGGACAAGAGACTGTGTCCATGGGTAGCAGAGGAGGCCGAGTGTGGGTGATGAAGGGTAGAGAGTGGGAAAGTGTATATCACAAATTGCCGGCACTCTGCAGCCCCTCAGGAAGAAGCAAAGATGTTTCATGGAGCCAGGCACTCGAGCGAAAGGAACTGGAGGTGGCGAGAGGCAAGTGAGAAATCAAAAGAAGCAGAATAAAAAAGCAACACTAGCAGCCAACAAATGGCACTCAGAGAGCCTGCTAATGCGGGCTGGTGTTTCTAGACAAGAGACTGTGTCCGCGGTAAGAGGAGGGACCCGGGTATGGGTGAAGAAGGGTAGAGAGTGGGAAAGCGTATATCACAAATTGCCGGTGCTCTGCAGCCCCTCAGGAAGAAGCAAAGATGGCGCATGGAGCAAGGCATTCAAGCGAAAGGAGGGGCAGATGGCCAGAGGCAAGGAAGAAATCAAAAGAAGTGGAAAAAAGCAACACCAACAGCCAGCAAATGGCACCCAGAGAGCCACCCACTTGGGTGTGTGGAATCCAAGCAGCCAGCACTTCCCGGTCAAGAGACTGTGGCCGTGGGAGGCAGAGGAGGCCGAGCCAGGGCAAAGAGGGGTGGGGGGTGGGAAAGCGCACACCGTGAATTACCGGTTGTTTTGTCTCACGCTGGATGCTCTGTGAGGCTGCTTTCTCATACTCCCGTTTGCTGGTCTCCGATAGGAGTCCAAGATGGTGGATCCGCGCTGCGTTAGCTGGTAGGGGACCTCTGCATGAATCTCTCCTTGCTCTCTGTTCTCTGTCAGTTTTCTCACTCCATTTTGTGCTTGGCTGAGTTCTTTATCTCTTCATATGATGTTTTAGGGCTTCAGGATTGTTGTATTCTCTGTTCGGCTTAGTTTTTCTGCTCTTTGCTGTGGAGGGACGGCATGGTGCTTCTGACTAGAGCGCCATTTTGCTGGAACTCTTAAATATTTCTTAACAAAAAATAAAGATTGAGAATAAGTTACATAAACAATTCATACTTTGAGTATGAACTATTCATAGTAGGAGTTCAATCTATATTATGGAAATGAAAAAATCTCCAGTATATGTTAGGTAAAAAAGCAAGTTGACAAAAAACTATTTAAGGTGTTATAGTAGTGGTAGCTGAAAAACTATTAACAAAGAACAATATATTTACACGTGGATATATATAAGGTTATAAATGCATTGAAAATAATCTAGAAGAATATAGACTAAATTAACAATGTCTGATGATAAACAGATTGAGATTAGGAAAGGAGGCAAGAATAACGTTTCTTTTAGCTATATTGTCTGATGTTTTTGTTTACATTTTATATATGCTCATTACTTTTTCCAAGTAAAATAAAAATACTTAATTTGTAAAAGACCAGCAATGATACTACTTTTCTACCTCCATGACATTATTAACATTCTGTTTTGGTGATGAAAATTCTAGGAACTCTTCAAGAAGATGCCTATAAAGTTTGGAAACATAGGTGAATATGTGTAACATCATTAAGGACAACTTCTATCTATAAAAAACTAAATAATATTATCTATGTTTTCAGACTTTATGGGCACTATTTGTTATGAGATGGGCCAACAACTTTGAGTGAAGCTCATCAATATCACATGTGCTCAGTAAATACTTGTTTAAAGTTGTTTAAGGAATGTACCTTGGAACTCCTGAGCATGCTTGCAGAATGCAGGCTCATTCTGGTCCTAAAAAAGTTAGGTTAGTTGCCTAAACTAATATTGTTAGCACATAGGTAGGACAGTGAGCAGTGAGATAAAAACATATTCCACTGTAATTCATTTTAGTCATTTTCTCTGAAGAAAATTATAATGATTTTTAAATATTTGTTGGGCATTTCCATGTCATGATTAAAGCTTAAAATGGGTAAAGTGAAATAGAATACAATTCTAATTATATCACTTTAAAAAGATAAATGCAGCTTCAGAAATGTCCTGTATTTCTCTTCTCACTTTTCACCACAAAGTACTTTAATTTTAGCCTTTATATGCTCTCCTTTTTGGAGATGAGAAATTCTTAGATTTTTATCCAAGGGAAGCTTAGAACTATCCTAGGCCAGTTCTTTCCATTTCACATTTAAGGTCATTTTGTGGCCACTACTTAGTTTAGAAACTTTAGCTTCTACCAAATAAATTATTTCTACTTTTTCAATAAGAAAAGAACCAGTATTTTAAAATGCATGTAGATTTGCTGAAAATTTCATCTGCTATTCTTCAAAGAGTTCAGGGTTTCATACTCAAGCAAAGCTTCCTTCAAGATTGGTAACAGTGTATATAAGGTGGAGGAGGCTCTGATTATACCTGAACGGAAATGTTAGAAACAAATTTACTAGGCCTTGGATAACTTGGGAGAGGCAGTGAGCAGGGCTAAAAGGGAATGCATATGAGGGTTGGGGTAATCTGAATATCCGTTTGGTGTAAGTGAGGAATGTTACAATTCTGAGAGGAACAATATACAACAACCAAACCTATACCTATAGGTGTGGTGTAGCAGATGCTATCATGTCCGATCCCTGTCTTTTCACTCCTACCACTTTAGAGTACATTGGCCCAGTCTCCAACTTTCAGCACATTTTTACTGCCAACACCTTTATATTTGCATGAGGATTTCATCTCTTGGCTGGAGTCTGCCTTGTGGACAATTGTTGTCCCCAGGTGCAGCCTTCAGTGATGAGTGGTGAGAATTGTGTATGAACACTCCAAAATACTCACCCCTTAGGTGGGTTAACTCTGAGATGTGTGTTCTACTCCTGCTCTCGTAGTTTGCCTGGCAGGAATAAGCTTGTCACACATACTGGTAGTTGGCTTGAAAACTTTCCCTTTATCTCTGCCTTCCTTTCCTTGTCTCATTAACATCCCTCCCCTGCAACACACACATACACACCCATTCACCCTCTCAAGTCCTCTTTATATTTCAAATAAACAACTTATCCTGAATTCTTGTTTCAGAATCAGCTTCTCCGGGAACCCAAATTAAGATAACCCTATTGCCTTCTCTATTCCAAATCAGCTTCTTGGAATAGTTTGAAGAGGATTTGATTGCAGCCCAAAGTAAGAAAGGGGAACTTTTCAGTTAAAAGCCACCTTCAAGGTAACCTCGTGTCTGAAACATTGCTAGAGCTGTAATGATCCATACAACAAAATCTGTCTGTGACTGTTTAATCCCCCTGGTGCTGTCATTTATATCTGGCATACCTTTGATTCTGGATTCAGCTTATCTCCTACCTCTGGTCTGCTCTCATCTGCATCTCATTCCAACTTTTTGCTTCTGAATCCTAGCCTAATAACTACAGCACCACCTCCCCCAACTCCGTTTCTGCCAAGTCTACACAGGATATGATATAAGTAGCACTCTGGATTGCTCAGCAGCATTATGAAAGGACCTAAGAGAGTAACATGAGATTAGTAAATGCTTTGCTTTGGTCCCTTTAATTCTTGAGATTTTCATTTGGCCAAAGAAACCAAAACCAAAGTTTACATAGAGAAAAAAAATAAGGGAGTTTTTAAAAAATAGAATGGAGAATCTCATTTTTCCCCCTTTGCTCAATGATGTTTGTTCTTTAAAAAAATAAAAATAATGAAAAGTCTCTAAAACACAGACTTAACATTGAAAGTTCCAGTGTCTGAATAATCACTGAATTTCTATAAGATTGAAATCTAAATTCGAGAAACTGATAGTTTTCACTGGCCTGAAAGTTGATATATACATGTAATTATATATATATATGATATATATGTTATATCATATATATATATGTAATTTCCTTCCATTTGAATGATAACTCATTCAGAAGGGTCTGGCATTTATTCAGCCTCCTCTTGCTGTTCTCTCTCCCCAGCTGACCAAACAAATACTCAAACCAAACCTACTGTCGTAGATTCGATTCTAGTTCATAGCAACCCTATAGGACAGGGTAGAACTGCCCCATAGGGTTTCCAAGGCTGTAAATTTTTACAGAAGCAGATTAACATGTCTTTCTCCCATGGAGCCACTGGTGGTTTCCAACCATCGACCTTTCGGTTAGCAACTGAGAGCATTAACCACTGTGCCACCAGGACTCCTTCCAAACAAACACAGTGCTCTTATTTCCTGAATGAGTTTGCTAATTGCTGTTGACCAGAGTTAACTGGCTAAGCAGAACACCTACACGGTGTTGGTGCAGGCAAATCTGAGACAAGAAGAAAGTTAGAGGACAGTGTTCTTGCTCATCTTCTTCTACCTTAGCCAATGGCAAGCATCTTCCTTCATCAATGTAGGAATGGGCTTATGGGAACACACATGTCATGTCATAGTGCTTCTCGACCCTGGCTGTACATTAGGGGTAACCTGGGGAACACTGGGAGCCCCTCCTCCAGAGATTCTGGTTTAACTGGCCTGGGACTTGACCAGGAACCAGTACTTTCCAGATTTACTCAGGTGATTCTAATCTTCTCCTGGGATTGAGAAGCACCTGCTAAAGAAGACAGTATGTCTAATAGATAGAGCATTGATATTATAATAGGGCAATCTGAGTTCTAGTCCTGGCTTTGCCACAATGGGCAGTCTAAACCTCTGTGGAATTAACTCAGTTCTTTAACTAATAAAACAGGGTTATTGGTGTAATTGAGCTATCAAATCCTTTCTGCTCTAAGGATCTGTGATCCTAATTACTTCCTTGCAAATAGAAACTAAAGTTTAATTCCATACATTGATAGATACTATAAGAAATATAAATATGAATCTGATATTGTCTCTGACTTCAAAGAATTCATTTGCTAGTGGAGGTGACTGGGGATGGCCATGAGTTAACTTTAATATAGAGCTTGATTGATAAAAAATAAATCATGGAGAAAAATGACAATAAGCAATTTCCTTCTAAATTGAAAAATCTCAATCTCATGGAGAAAGTGATTTGAAGTGAACCTCAAATAGGGGTACTCTAGGTTAAGAGCAGAACTTCCCAGAATAAATAAATGAGCCTAGTCCCCATATTAGAGCCCTGGTGATACAGTGGTTAAGAGCTCAGCTGCTAACCAAAAGGTCAGCAGTTCACATCCACCTGCTGCTCCTTAGAAACACTGTGGGGCAGTTCTCCTCTGTCCTATTGGGTTACTGCGGGTTGGAATCAACTCGAAGGCAACGGATTTTATTCCCCTTATTAAACAAATAAAAAGTAGTTTAAGATGGTCATATTGATTGAACAATAGGCAAGAATTTCTGAAGACTGCCCAGGAACAAATTTTGAAAGATCTTAAAGACCAGACACTCATTCAAGCATAAGAGGAATAATAGAAGTTTGATATCAATGTCAAAGAGCATTGCATTTCACATTTTGAAGAGTTTTTTCCAAATGCCCTCCAGGCTCCTGGCTGGGTCAGTTCTACAGAGAGGTTTTAATTGCCCTAACCAGAACTGAAAGCCATGTCTGAAAGCAGAATCTATGAGGTCTTAACCATCACACCATACTGCTTCAGGGTTCTCATCTACATAATAATGAGAAAAATTCCTCTTATTTTATAAATTTACTGTGATCCGTTGAATAAAATAGTGCATGTATGATGCCTCGTGGCATGCCTGGTACATATTAAGGGCTTAGTAAACTATATATTTCTGTCCTGTGGTGCTTTCAAATTGACAGCTTCTGTGCCTGTGTTCCTTTCAGCAGTACAAGCATACCCATTCAGCGCCCTTGCCTGTACTGCTTAGTTACACCCTGACTGACAGTCCCCATTACCCAGACTCTTAGTGTAATTTCTCGATCCTCTCACTTAATTTAATTCAACAGATCTTTACTTAAAGTTTACCAGTGCTCAGTAGACCACCTGCCAGGTCCTGTGTTAGGAGCAAGGTATTACAGAGATGAATACATCATACACTGCACTCCAGGAGCCTCCAGTCTAATGGTGGAAGAAGACATATTCATAAATGTCCATTACAAGGTCAGTGTGAACATAGCTTTTATTGCCTACTGGAGGTAGAGAAGGGCAGATGTGAAAATTTGATAGTTGTGTGTAGCTTATTTTTTAATTAGGCCAAAGTATGATGGCTGGTTTAAGTTGGAAACATTTGGCAAAAAGCCTAAAGTGCTTTGGTTCAGAAATTATATGTGAGTTGTAATCAAACTGCCTCTTAGGAAACAGAGGAAAACATGTCTAATTGTAGTTTGTGAATTCTATCTTTCAATAACCATGCAAAACTAAAGCTAATTATCAGTTGGAAATTGTGTTGCATTTCAACAAGGGTGTATCCAAGTTATCAAAATATATTTTCTAGAATTCAGTAAATGAAAATGTCATTTCCTTCAATAAATTATCAAACATTAATCCTTATCAGTTTCTCTAAAGTCTCTTAACTCAAATCACTGAAGTAGTTGCTCATTAAACATATCTGTATAATTGAAAGCAATGAAAAATTGTCTCGGGGAGTCTTTTGATTAGCATTCTTTCTGTTTATTTCTTTAATTTTAAATAGTCAATTAGAGATTTTGGTTCTTTTTCAAAGTTACAGTCAATATAGGAAAATTAAAGGTTGCCTGAAGCCTAAAGTCTACTAATACTTTTTACCAAAATTTGAATTCTTACTTGGGGTATTTTTATTCTCCATACAAGTTTATTCAAGTCACCTGATTCATATTAGTTTATCCCCTAGATAAAATGAAACATACAAATATCAGAACATTATTTATTATTAAAGAAAAGTAAACTTGTCTACAAAATGCAATTATTTAATTTGGAAATACACAGAAAGAAAAACTCCATAAAGCAAATAAATATGAAGTCCTATTTTTGTCATTTTATAACGTTTCAAGTTAAGTGAACGGAATTATGTCATTTTTTAATGTAATACTGACTACAATGTTGTAATTAAACTATTTTCATCTTCTATTCCACTGTACTGCCTCAGTGTTCTCATCTATAATGCCATAATACATATTAAGTAAGGTTAAAACTGGTTTCCAATCTTAATTAAGAAAGTACTGTTATATGCAGCAACACATAGGCCTTACATTTCCCAATGCCCAGTGAAGCCATAAATTCCTCTGTCTGAATTAATACCAGCACACAGGCACATAAGGACCAAAATCTTCATCATCAGCACATAATTCTTTATTGCTCTTCATTGGCAAGGTACTCTAACTAGACACTCTAATGGGTACACAGATAACCAAACATGCTGACAATGTAGCTTTTACATCTGAGCATTCCACGCTGGCAAAAGAAGCCTTAAGGAGTTGACCAAGTAATGAAGAGAATGGCATTTTATGAAGTAAGGAAATTTACTGAAAGGCTAGATACATAAATGGATATTGCCCCTCAGATAGCACTCTTATATAGGTTCTCCATACAAGAAACTTTTATGATACTCAAAATATAGACTTGCTTTCTGTGAGCAAAGATCTTATGTATAGTAGAGCAAAGAGAGAATTGCCGAAATTGATTGATAGCACTCTGAGGAAATTTGAAATCCAAGGTCTGGTAGGGTAACCTGAGGGTATCTTGGAAAAGGAATTAAGAAATATGTCCTCTCCAGTGAATAGTAACAACAATTTACTGATAATTGAACTGAAAGATAGTTGAACCTACCTTGACCATATGAGTAATATTCACTCATTCAATAAATATTTATTGAGAAAACTCCTATTGCCAAACACTTTTCTAGGCACTAGGGAAAAGTCATAAATGAAAATGGTGTTTGTTAGTGCCGTCAAGAATAGAAATAAACTAATAAATGAACAAAATACAAATTGTAATAATATCTAGAAAATATGAATGTGTGATGTGTTAGGGACTAACTGGTTATAGAATCAGTCCTAAGGTACAAATATCTTTGGTGTATTTCAAAAGATTCAAGAAGGGGAGGCAGGGCCAAGATGGTGGAGTACTTGGAGGCTTCCAGTGGACTCTCTTACAACAAAGACCTGAAAAAACAAGTGTTTCAATTATATATGGCAGTCTGGGAGCCCTGAACATCAAAGGCAGAGTTGAGGAACGGGACCAAGTGGCAGGGGGAGGGAGAGACGGATCAGAAGCAGCGAGGAGTTTCCAGACCTGACCTGGCGAGAGCCTGAGCCCTTCAGCCCTGAGCAGCTCGGGGTGAGCGGTGAGGCAGGCAGACAGCCGTGATGGAGAGGAGTATTCCACACACAAAATGACAGCACTAAACTCATACCTATCAATAATTACACTGAATGTAAATGGACTAAATGTACAAATAAAGAGACAGAGAGTGGCAGATTGGATAAGAAAACACGATCTGTCTATATGCTGCCTACAAGAGACACACCTTAGACTTAAAGACAAAACAAACTAAAACTCAAAGGATGGAAAAAAGTATATCAAGCAAACAACACTCAAAAAAGAGAAGGAGTGGCAATATTAATCTCTGACAAAACAGACTTTAAAGTAAAATCCACCACAAAGGATAAGGAAGGACACTATATAATGATTAAAGGGTCAATACACCAGGAGGACATAACTATAATAAATATTAATGCACCCAACGACAGGGCTCCAAAACACATAAAACAAACTCTAACAGCAATGAAAAGAGAGATAGACAGCTGCACAGTAGTAGTAGGAGACTTCAATGCACCACTTCTGGTGAAGAACAGAACATCCAGAAAGAAGCTCAACAAAGACATGGAAGAGCTAAATGCTGCAGTCAACCAACTCAACCTCATAGATATATACAGAACACTTCACCCAACAGCAGCCAGGTATACTTTCTTTTCCAACACACATGGAACAGTCTCCAGAATAGACCACATACTAGGCCATAAAGCAAGCCTTAACAAAATCCAAAGCATTGAAATATTACAAAGCATCTTTTCTGACCATAAAGCCATAAAAGTAGAAATCAACAACACAAAAAGCAAAGAAGAAAAATCAAACACATGTAAACTGAACAACACCTTGCTCAAAAACTACTGGGTTATAGAAGAAATTAAGGAGGGAATAAACAAATTCATAGAATCAAACAAGAATGAAAACACATCCTACCAGAACCTTTGGGACACAGCAAAAGCAGTGCTCAGAGGTCAGTTTATAGGAATAAATGCACACATCCAAAAAGAAGAACGGGCCATAATCAAAACATTTAACCCTACAACTGGAATAAGTAGAAAGAGAGCAGCAAAAGAAGCCCTCAGGCAACAGAAGAAAGGAAATAATAAGAATTAGAGCAGAATTAAATGAAATAGAGAATAGAAAAACAGTTGAAAGAGTTAACAAGACCCAAAGCTGGTTCTTTGAAAAGATCAACAAAATTGATAAACCATTGGCCAAACTGACAAAAGAAAAACAGGAGAGGAAACAGATAACCTGTATAAGAAATGAGATGGGTAATATCACAACAGACCCAACTGAAATGAATTGAATCACAACAGAATACAAAGAAAAATTGTACTCTAAGAAATTTGAAAACCTAGAGGAAATGGACCAATTTCTAGAAATTCACTACCTACCTAAACTAAGACAAACAGAGGTTGAACAACTAAATAAATCCATAACAAAAGAAGAGATTGAAAAGGTAATTAAAGAACTCCCAACAAAAAAAGCCCTGGCCCAGATGGCTTCACTGGAGAATTCTACCAAACTTTCAGAGAAGAGTTAATACCACTACTACTAGAGGTATTTCAGAGCATAGAAAAGATGGAATACTCCCAAACTCATTCAATAAAGCCAGCGTAACCCTGATACCAAAACCAGGTAAGGACACCACAAAAAAAAAAATTACAGACCAGTATCCCTTATGAACGTTGATGCAAAATTCCTCAACAGAATTCTAGCCAATAGAATTCAGCAGCATATGAAAGAAATAATTCACCATGATCAAGTGGGGTTTCTACCAGGTATACAGGGATGGTTCAACATTAGAAAAACAATGTAGTCCATCACATAAATAAAACAAAAGAACCACATGATCTTATCAATCGGTGCAGAAAACGCATTTGAAAAAGTCCAACACCCATTCATGATAAAAAATCTCAACAAAATAGAGGGGAAATTCCTCAATATCATTAGGGACGTTTATACAATGCCAAGAACCAACATCATCCTAAATGGAGAGACTTTGAAAGCATTCCGCTTGAGAATGGGAACCAGACAAGGATGCCCTTTATCACCACTCTTGTTCAGCATTGTGCTGGAGGTCCTAGCCAGAGCAGTTAGACTAAAGAAAGAAATAAAGTGCATCCAGATTGGTAGGGAAGAAGTCAAAGTATCTCTATTTGCAGATGATATAATCTTATACACAGAGAACACCAAAGAATCCACAAGAAAACTACTGGAACTAATAGAAGATTTCAGCAAAGTTTCAGGATATAAGATAAACATGCAAAAAACAGTTGGATTCCTTTACACCAACAAAGAGAACCTCAAAGAGGAAATCACCAAATCAATACCATTTACAATAGCCCCCAAGAAGATAAAATACTTAGGAATAAATCTAACCAGAGATGTAAAAGATCTATACAATGAAAACTACAAGACACTACTATAGGAAACCAAAAGAGACCTGCATAAGTGGAAGAACATACCTTGCTCACGGATAGGTAGATTCAACATTGTGAAAATGTCAATTCTACCCAAAGCGATCTACAGATACACTGCAATCCTGATCCAAATTCCAGAAGCATTTTTTAATGAGATGGAGAAGCAAATCACCAACTTCATATAGAAAGGGAAGAGGCCCCAAGTAAGTAAAGCATTACTCAAGAAGAACCCAGTGGGAGGCCTCGCACTACCTGATTTTAGAACCTGTAATACCACCATGGTAGTCAAAACAGCCTAGTACTGGTACAACAACAAATACATAGACCAATGGAACAGAATTGAGAATCCAGGAATAAATTCATCCACCTATGAGCAGCTGATATTTGACAAAGGCCCAAAGTCTGTTTACTGGGAAAAAGACAGTCTCTTTGACAAATTTTTCTGGCATAACTGGATATCCATCTGCAAAAAACTGAAACAAGACCCATACCTCACACCATGCACAAAAACTAACAAAGAATGGATCAAAGACTTAAATATAAAATTGAAAACGATAAAAATCATGGAAGAAAAAATAGGGACAACGCTAGGAGCCCTAATACATGGCATAAACACAATACAAACCATAAGTAACAATGCACAAGCACCAGAAGAGAGACTAGATAACTGGGAGCTCCTAAAAATCAAACACTTATGCTCATCAAAAGACTTCATCAAAAGAGTCAAAAGACAACCTACAGACTGGTAAAAATTTTTTGGCTAAGACAAATCCAATCAGTGTCTAATCTCTAAAATCTACAAGATACTGCAAAACCACAACAAGAAAAAGAAAAATAACCCAATTAAAAAATGGGCAAAGGATATGAACAGGTACTTCGCCAGAGAAGATATTCAGGCGGCTAACAGACACATAAAGAAATGCTCACGATCATTAGCCATTAGAGAAATGCAGATCAAAACTACAATGAGATATCATCTCACCCCAACAAGGCTAGCATTAATCCAAAAAACACAAAATAGTAAATGCTGGAGAGGTTGTGGAGAGACTGGAACACTTATACACTGCTGGTGGGAATGTAAAATGGTACAGCCACTTTGGAAATCGATTTAGCGCTTCCTTAAAAAGCTAGAAATAGAAGTACCATACAATCCAGCTATCCCACTCCTTGAGATATATCCTACAGAAATAAGAGCCATCACACGAATAGATATATGCACACCCATGTTCATTGCAGCAATGTTGACAATGGCAAAAAGATGGAAGCAGCCTAGGTGCCCATCAACGGATGAATGGATAAACAAATTATGGTATATCCACACAATGGAATCCTATGCAACGATAAAGAACAACAATGAAGCCGTGAAACATCTTATAACATGGAGGAAGCTTGAGGTCACTATGCGGAGTGAATTTATTCAGTCACAGAAGGACAAATATTGTATAAGACCACTATTATGAGAACTCAAGAAAAGGTTTAAACACAGAAGAAAACATTCTTTGATGGTTATGAGGGTGAGGAGTGAGGGTGAGTGTTATTTACTAACTAGATAGTAGATAAGAATTATCTTAAGTGAAGAGAAGTGCAGCACACTCTACAGGGGAAGTCAGCACAACTGGACTAAACCAAAGCTAAGAAGTTTCCTGAATACAAGAACTTTGAGGGACATAGTAGCAGGGGTAGGGGTCTGGGGACCATGCTTTCAGGGGTCATCTAGGTCAATTGTCATAACAAACCTTATTAAGAAAATGTTCTGCATCCTACTTTGGTGAGTGGCCTCTGGGGTCTTAAAAACTTGTAAGTGGCCATCTAAGATGCATCAATTGTTCCCAACCACCTGGGGTAAAGGAGAATGAAGAACACCAAAGACACAAGGGAAGTACTAGCCCAAGAGACAGAAAGGGCCACATAAACTGGAGACTTCATCAGCCTGAGACCAGAAGAACTAGATGGTGGCCAGCTACCACCAATGACTGCTCTGACTGGGAACACAACTGAGAGTCCCTGATGGAGCAGCAGAAAGGTGGGGTGCAGAAGTCAAATTCTAGTAAGAAGTACTGACTTAATGGTCTGACTAAGACTGGAGGAACCCTGGAAAGCATGGCCCTGGATTCTCCATCAGCCCAGAACTAAAACAGTTTCCAAGGCCGACTCTTCAGACAGGGACTGGACTGGACTGTGGGACATACAGTGATACTCATGAGGAGTGTCCCTTTTAGCTCAAGTAGATACAAGAGACTAAATGGGCAGCATCTGTCCAGAGGTGAGATGGGAAGGTAGAGAGGGTTAGGAGCTGGGTGAGTGGACATGGGGAGTTGGGTGGAAAGGAGGAGTGTGCTGTCACAGTACGTGGAGAGCAATTACAGTCACATGACAATGTATGTATAAATTTTTGATGGGAAAAAATTTAAAAAAAAGAAAAGATTCAAGAAGGCCAGTGAACTGGAGCCAAATGAGGGAGGAAGTGAAGGGTTGAAGAGATAGGTAAGGGTCAGATCTTACAGAACCACGCTTTCTCCATATAAGGTGTTTGGATTTTTTTGAAAATGTAATGCTTGCAATTGAAGTAGTTAATCAGTAGAGTAAAAGTAATTTACTTTAGAGTTTCTGCCCCTAAATGCTGATTTGCAATTATGAAATATTGCTGTGACTATAGTGTCAAAACTTTATTATAAGGTGATGGGGGTGTCATGGATTGAATTGTGTCTCCCAAAATTATCTGTCATCTTGGCTGGGTCATGATTCCCAGTATTGTATGATTGTGTAATCTGATGTGATTTCCTTAAGTGTTGTAAACTCTATCACTATGATGAGGTTATATGTGATCTCCTTATGTTTTGTAAATTCTATCACTGTGATGAGGTTATACTGATGAGGTTTACAAGATTAGATTGTGTCTTAATCCAATCTCTTTTGAGATATAAAAGATAGAAGTGAGCAGAGACACATAGGAACCTCATACCACCAAGAAAGCAGTGCCTGGAGCAGAGTGCGTCCTTTGGACCAGAGGTTCCTGCGCTGAGATGCTCCCAGACCGTAGGAAAACTGATGCATCACAAGGACCTTCCTCCAGAGCTGACAGAGAGAGAAAGCCTTCTCCTGGAGCTGGCACCCTGAATTTGGACTTGTAGCCTACTGGACTATGAGAGAATAAACTTCTCTTTGTTAAAACCATCCACTCGTTGTATTCCTGTTCGAGCAGCACTAGATGACTAAGATGGGGCAAAAGTAGAAGCAGAGAACTGGTTAGGAGGCATTATAAAAATTGAGGCAAGAGATGATGGTGATGTGGCATTGGGTTTTAGCAATAGAGATAAACATAAAGGTGCAGAGTTAGCATCTGTTTTGGAAATAGAGCCACAGGAACTGACAGTGATTTGCCTGCTGAAGGTAAAGGTAGGAGATTATATAGGATGTCAGATGTTTATATAGATTGTTTGTAAGAGTGTAAAAGCCTGCCAAAAAATAAATTATTGGCCCTAATTTTGAACAGAAACATAGTGCCATTGCCTCAGAAATACTACTGTTAGCTCTGAGTATGACACCTCAAGAAGAATAAAAGATATCAGAGAAAGGTCTCAAAAAATCTAAATGCATAGGGGAAGAGATCTGTGAAATGATTGTAATGTGAAGAAAATAGCTAGATCCAGAGAATCCCAAGGCTTAAGTTCTAAATTCAGCTCTGCTTCTAAACCAAGGTGTCATCTGAGCAATGAGTTTTATCTTTCTCAAGTTCTATCTCCTCATTTATAAAACAGGAGTGATGTGGAAGAAGATTATGTCTGTAGTCACTAATAGCTTAAATATTGCATAAACTCTATCAGACTTTTGGTTTGGAAGAATGATAACTGATACATGGCATGATAAAAAGTTATGCAATTATGTAATCTAAACAATTTTTTTCACTCAACAACAGAATAGTGTAAAGTTATAAAACAGTCTACAACTAGAAATTTACTAGAATGTTCTAGAATGGGCTACTAAATTTCATCCATATGAAAGGCAGTACTGTTTAAGGAATAGTAATACTATTAAATACTTGGTTTATTTATTCTTTCCCCAAATAATAATTGATTTACTAGTACTAGTCTCTCAAAAGATGGAAGGAATATGTGGAGTCACTATACCAAGAATAATTGGTCTATGTTCAGCCATTTCAGAAGGTAGCATATGATCAGGAACTGGTGGTAGTGAAGGAAGAAGTCCAAGCTGCACTGAAGGCACTAGTGAAAAACAAGTCTCCAGGAATTGACGGAATATCGATTGAGATGTTTCAACAAACAGATGCAGTACTGGAAGTGCTCACTTTTCTATGCCAAGAAATTTGGAAGACACCTACCTGGCCAACCAACTGGAAGAGATACATATGCCTATTCCCAAGAAAGGTGATCCAACCGAATGCAGAAATTATCGAACAATATCATTAATATTACATGCAAGTAAAATTTTTCTGAAGATCATTCAAAAGCAGCTGCAGCAGCATATCAACATATCCAGAAATTCAAGCTGGATTCAGAAGAGGACATGGAACCAGGGATATCATTGCTGATGTCAGATGGTTCCTAGCTGAAAGCAGAGAATACTGGAAAGATGCTTACCTGTGTTTTATTGACTATGCAAAGGCATTTGACTGTGTGCATCATAACAAATTATGGATAACATTGTGAAGGATGCTCATGAGGAACCTGTACATAGATCAAGAGGCAGTCCTTCCAACAGAACAAGGGGATACTGTACGGTTTAAAGTCACGAACGGTGTGCATCAGGGTTTTATCCTTTCATCATACCTATTCAATCTGTATGCTAAGCAAATAATCCAAGAAGCTGGACTATATGAAGAAAGGCATCAGGATTGGAGGAAGACTCATAAACAACCTTCAGTATGCAGATGACATAACCTTCCTTGATGAAAGTGAGAAGAACTTGAAGCACTTACTGATGAAATCAAAGACTACAGCCTTCAGGATGGATTACACCTCAACATAAAGAAAACAGAAATCCTCACAACTGAACCAATAAGCAACATCATGATAAATGGAGAAAAGATTGAAGTTGCCAAGGATTTCATTTTACTTGGCTTCACAATCAACACCCATGGAAGCAGCAGACAAGAAATCAAAAGACGCATTGCATTGGGCAAATCTGCTGCAAAAGACCTCTTTAAAGTGTTAGAAAGCAAAGATGTCACCTTGAAGACTAAGATGCGCCTGACCCAAACCATGGTGTTTTCAATCACCTCATATGCATGCAGAAACCGTGGTGGCTTGGTAGTTAAAAACTACGGCTACTAACCAAAAGGTCAGCAGTTTGAATCCACCAGCCACTCCTTGGAAACCCTATGAGGCAGGTCTACTCTGTCCTGTAGGGTTGCTATGAGTCGGAATAACTCGACGGCAACAGATTTTCTTTTTTTCCATATTCATGCAAAAGCTGAACAATAAATAAGGAAGACTGAAGAAGAATTGATGCCTCTGACATGTGGTGTTGGCAAAAAATATTGAATATACCATGGACTTCCAAAAGAATGAACAAATCTCTCTTGGAAGAGGTACAACCAGAATGTTCCTTAGAAGCAAGGATGATGAAGCTATGTCTCACATACTTTGGACATGTTATCAGGAAGAATCCCTGGAGAAGAGGTCAGCATGCTTGGTAAAGTAGAGGGTCAGCAAAAAAGAGGAAGACCCTCAACGAGATGGATTGACAGAGGAGCTGCAACAATGGGTTCAAGTATAACAACAATTGTTGTGGATGGCACAGGACCCGGCAGTGTTCTGTTCTGTTGTATGTAGGGTTGCTACGAGTCAGAACCGACTTGATGGCACATAACAACATCAACAAGTCCCCAAAAATATAAAGATCTTTTACATGATTCGATAAAACTATGTATGAAGGAAACATTATGTAGCACTTACCATGTGCCAGGTACTAAGTGCTTTAGATATGTTAATTAAGTTTATTCTTAAGATCCCCATACAAGATAAGTGCTATTTTTACATCAATTTTACCGATGAGAAAATGAAACACAGAGAAATTAACTGACTTGCCTAAGATCCATAGTTTAATAAGTGACCTGGGAAGGTTTAAATCGAATCCAGGTTACCTGCCTCCAGAGTCTCTGCCCCTAAATGCTATATTAGATCTGAGGTTCATATAGAAAAGACAGTGTTCTTTCTATAAGAGTTTAGCCCAAAGAGGCAGTTTGTGGGTTCTTATAATAAATTATTCTTCACTATCAAGATGAAAAGAACAAAGATGCTAAAATCCCACAGAAAAGAAATATGGAGAAATAAAAATAATTTATATATAAAAGGCTTTCAATGCACTCAGCAGAGTTGATTGAATAAATTGAGCACTCAAAACATGTTTGTTGAATGAATTCACATTAGACTGGGTTTCAAGTAAAGTACCTGAGTCGTCCAAATGATTAACATCCTTGGCTTCTAACCAAAAGGTTGGCAGTTCAAGTCTACCCAGAGGTGACTTAAAAAGGTCTGGTGATCTACTGCCAACAAATCAGCCATTGAAAACTCTATGGAGCTCAGTTCTACTCTGGCATACAAGGGGTTTCATGTATTGGAATTGACTGAGCGGCAACTGGTAGGTTTCAAGTGGATTCACCTAAAATGGAGGTGTTTTCCCTACTAATCTTTAAAATTGGTTGACTAGAGTGGTTTAGAAGAGGTGATCTTCATGAAGACAGAGAAGAAGGGGAGAAATTTTTGTTGGATATGTTTTAGAACTATCTATTAGGCTTATATTTTTTATTAAAAACATATGTAAAAATTAATTACCAGTGTATAACTCTATAGTAAATCTTTGGCTTACTTCAATCAGCAAATTAGGTTACAGCAACATTAAATTCAGTTGTCTCAAGTAAGAACTTTCATTCCACTGACACGGAAGATGTAGGAAAATTTCTTTCTTCCAGATTACCTTTCTGCCACAAAGAAAATCTACTAAACTGTTTTTGTTTTGTTTTGTTTACTATGAGGAAATATATACATCAACTATATTGAATAGTTTATATATTGAATATTTTGTTAAAATTAGACTTTACAAAACTTAAACATAAGTTTGTAAAGTTCTAAAGTACATTTTTGATCATTTAAGATGTGTTTTTAAAGTATAGTTACAGTATAATACTTTAATAGATGTGACTGGAATATTTGGTTAGCCATTATAGCTATTTTCTTGAGTATTTTAGATACAGAAGAGTTTTTTGTTTTTTCTTGGCATTGTGAATTTTTGTTGGCTGATTGACCTTAAAACTTTCATTCATTACTTATAATGAGCTAGGCACCATGCTAAACACTTTGCATAAATTATATTATTCATCATCCCAATAAAAACAGAAAAACCAGCCATCCCAATAGGTAGGTAGTATTCCTACTTCCATTTTATAGATGAGGAAATTGAGACTTGCAAGGCTTAAATAACTAAACAGGTAAGTAAGTTTAAATAAGTAAATCGGTATGTACTTGTTGTTAGGTGCCGTCAAGTTGGCTCTGACTCACAGCAACCCTATGTATGTGTAACAATGAACCATTGCCCATTCCTATGCTATCCTCATAATTGTTACTATGTTTAAGCCTACTGTTGAAAGCCACAGTGTCAGTCCATCTCATTGAGGGTCTTCCTCTTTTTTGCTGATCCTCTACCAGCTATAATGTCCTTCTTCAGGGATTGGTCCCATGTCAAAGTAAGCAAGATGAAGTCGCGACATCTTTGCTTCTAAGGAGCATTCTTGCCATACTTCCTCCAAGATGATAGGTTTGTTTGCTCTTCTGGCAGTCCATGGTATATTTAATATTCTTTGTCAAGACCACGATTCAAATGTGCCAATTCTTCAGTCTTCCTATTTACCTATGGACGTATGTTTCAACCAACAGAATTTTATAAGCTTTTGTGTCAAAAGCCCCAAGCCCTATCCACAATGATAAGGTTAACATCATTAGGAATGTTAAATGTATTTAATAATTATGTTTAAATTTCACTTCGAGTTTACCTTGTTCTTTGCCTAAAGCCTAATTAAACACATTTTTAAAATCTCATTTAAAAATGTAGAACAGAATTCAAATTCACATGAAAATACCAAACTTAATGGTCTGACAGAGACTGGAGGAACTCCTGAAACTATGGCCCCTGGGAAAGATAAGAACAAGGAATAAATAAAAATCTCATTTATCTTTACAGTGCCACATTTTCTTCTTTACCACCACTACCCTTATTTGTTGTTGTTGTTACGTGCCCCCAAGTCCATTTCAACTCATAAGGACCCAATGTGACAGAGTAGAACTTCCCCATAGGGTTTTCCGGGCTGTAATCTTTATGGGAGCAGATTGCCAGGTCCTTCTTCCACAGAGCTGCTGATTAGATTTGAACTGCCAACTTTTCAGTTAGCAGCTGAGCTCTGAACTGTTGTGCCAGCCAGGACTCCTTTTCACCCTTATTTAGTTGTGACATATTTCTTGTCTGGATCTCTGCTTTGTTTCGCACACAGTCTCCTTGCTTCTTGTCTCAGATCTCTTCAATATATTTAGTACACTGCCAGAAGAATCTACTTAAACTTGTGCTCCCTTGTTGAAAAACTTTGGTGCTCTTTAGAATAAATATAAAATTCTTTAGATTGTCTTATAAGACCCTTGATAACCTTGCCTCATTAACTACTTTATATCTCCCTTCTTTCCACTGTCAACTCTTTGCTTTATCCAACCTGGTTTCCTCATGGTATATAGGAACATATAATACTCGTTTCCGTTCCCGTCTCTTTTTTCACATTCATCTTCCCATTTTACCTTTCCATAGGATAGAGATCCAGTTAAAGTACCACATCCCTAGGCTAAAAAGTTAATTTCAGCTACTCCACCCTTTACTAGTATGATTCTTCTTGAAACTCCAGGCATTTATTATCTGTGCCATTCATGCGGTATTTAATCCGGTAATATCTTATATTTTCATATAACTTGAGTTTATGTTCACCACCTCTTAATGAACTGGCTCTTATGTAACCTGTGCCCCCTATACTTGGCTATTATATGCTGAGTGAATAGTAACTACAGTCACTTATACATTTACCAAAGTTATTCCACTTGAGAATAATCAAAGGTGATTGTACTTGAAAATGCAGTCTCAGCTAAACAGTCATTGAAATAGCCCCATTATTTTTATATTAATTCTCCAGTTTGTAGAGGTGTAAAAAAAGGGAAAATTATACATGCATTCAAATGAAAGTATGCAGTCAAACGTGGGAGCTGAATATGTTCATCAACATGGTAATCTGAGACAAAAGTTCTAAAATTGCAGGCTTCAAAATAAAAGTGTTTTACAGTTTAGACACCATGTTCTAAATAGTCAGTGCTTGGATATTATATTTCTTTGGTAATGAATATAACATGTTATGTTATTCCAGCTGTGTTTTGCAAGTGTTTTTGCCACTTTAACAAAGGTGTATCCGAATATTTATAATTTAGTAAAATTTGTGGAATATCAAAAATTTGGTTTCATAAGTCAGAGAGTATCAGAGACCATTAATTAATTTAGTTATTCATTTGGCAAATATTTATGGAGCAGCTAATATGCACTAAGCATCTCTATTAGAGGATGAGAATTTAAAAACAGATAGCTCCTTCTTACAAGTATTCATGCTCTGGTCATGAGATGGTCACAGAATCAAACTACTGCAGAACAGTCAAATACATGTGATAATGGAAGCATGTCTAGTATGCAGTTGGAACAGAGAAGAGACACAAATTGGTATGTATATTGAAATGTAATTTTTTTTGTCCAATAGCTTATTTTACCTTAATATTTATAGTGTGTACCAATTTAAAGAATTCTGATATACAAATGTATAAAATGGGTTAATTAGAGAGCCTACAATTTAAGGAGGTCTGCTAATATATTCAAATATTTAAACATGCATGAACATAAAATATTGCATAAAATTTCATATGTATACAGCTTCTGATTAATAGGATATATAGCTCTATAATAGAAAACTGTCTCTATGGGTCCAGATTTTCCAATAGAAACTCTTATTATGAGTTCCTAAAATGATATAACTTCTTTTACAGAAGATCTACTGCTTGCCATGAAAATTGGACTGTCCAAGCACCAGCTTACAGATGATCTGACTGGGTGTAAAATAGTCATTGGGAAATTCAGGCTTAGGCCAACAGCATTAGTATATGGGATGGCTCTTCGTGTGTTGAACTAGATGAGAGCCAAATCAAGAGACCGTACCATGTTCTGATCAGACACATCACATCTGTAAAACCTGCACTTCGTAGTTTCTACTGATCACACAGCCATATAGAACCATTGGAAGTAATGTATTGGAAGCTCAGAATCTTGAGTGTTAGCTGTTGCTGCATGCAGCGTTTCACCCTTGTGATCCATGAAAATCAGTCATGTCCAAACCATGCTGTATCAGTCAATATAGCTACTGTACTTACACTGGATAGAAGACACTGTTCCAGTTTACATCAATTCAATATGTACAGAACATTCAGTGAAATGTAGAGCAAGGTTTTGATAAGCTATTTAAAATGATAATAGAAAGATGATAAACTACCATTTAGTAACACCATTAGTTGATGTTTGACATAAAAACATGAATTGCAATAAGGAATACAAAATAAAACTCAAAGTATTATTATGATATTCAAGCAGTACAGTTTTACTCTAAAAATATAGGGGTACTTATGGTGGAAATATATTGGAAACCTCTGTTTACATCTCATCCAGTCATATAAGTAATCATTTCAAGTTTTCATGGCAATTAGGAACAAATATTATCAGAACTTACTGAATATTTATCAGATTAAAACCTTTATAAATGTTAATGTAATGCATTTTCTTTAAAATTTTTAATGAAATCAGTTGGTAAATATTTTGACTATCTGCACTGCTAATCATTATTCTAGAATATTCTCACATAATTTTATGACTAATTAATATATACAGCTTAAGTATGTATACAAGTAACCCATACAACTTATTTTCAAACCTCTACTATGTCTGCAGTAATGTCCTAGTGTAATGGCATATACAGGAGCCGTACTATTAAGTACCCCCAACCATCTATCAGTTTGTCATACTGTGGTGCTTCCGTGCTGCTATGATGCTGGAAGCTATGCCACATGTCACCAGTATTTCAAATACCAGCAGTGTCATCCTTGATAGACAGGTTTCAGCAGAGCTTCTAGACTATGAAAGGCCTGACAATCTACTTCCAAAACTTAGCCAATGAAAACCCTGTGGATTACCGAAGAATATTGTCCTATATGGTGCTGGAAGATGAATTGCCTAGGTTTGAAGGCAGTTAAAATACACAGTGGCCAAAACAATGGACTTGAGCATACCAATGATTGTGAAGATGGCGCAGTGTTTTCTTCAGTTGTACATGGGGTCACCATGAGTTGGAGCCAAGTTGAGGGCAACTAACAACTATTATGTAATTTACAGTGTAGCTGAGAAGACATGCCTGTTTATATGAAATAAGAAACAACAGTTTTCAAAATGTGGAATTTAAATGATAATTGCAGTAGTAGGGAGGTAGAGATAAATGTGGACAAATATTGCCAGAAATGTCTTCATATATTAACTATATATTTATACCTATGTACATAAATACATATGTTTATGTTTGTTTATATACATTTATATGATGACAGAGTTTTTATCTGAACAAAGTTTGGGCTAAAGCATGAGAGAGAACTGCCTTCAAATCCTGATTAGGTCATATATTATCTCTGTGACCTTGAGCAGCTATTAGAACCTCTGCCCCTCATCCTAAAATGAAGATATTAGTACCTACATCATTGAGTTTTAGTAAGACTTAAATAAAATAATGTATATAAAACAGCAATTTGTAGTGGATAATACATTTAATAATTATATTGATTATCAATATGCTTAATAACTTTCTAAGTAATGAAAAGTATTATTTTCTTGCTGAGCAAAAATTTTACAGTGCATTATTCAATAACTTTTACATTAGTTTCTGCACTATTCAGCCACAGAAATGTCACAAACACATGACATAGGACAATCACAATTGTCAGATTGAATAGATTCTAAGTTTGTTGCTAAGCCAGCAGAAGATAGAGTTGTCGTACTTCACTGATGTGCCAGAGCACCTGAGACAGTGAGCAGTGATGAGTGAGTTTGGTCAAAATGTCCAAATCATACATACAAGCTATTTTATGATGAGTCTGTTCTTCATCTCTAGATTGAAATATCTTGCTTACTTTTTCTAAAAGAGGTGGCCACATAAAGTACTTTTTTATGAAATAAATTTTTTAGAATACATTTTGATACCTAATGATTTGAATAAAGTATTATTATTTTTGTTTCTTACAAAAAAGGAGAGTGGCTAAGAGAGTACAAAACCATTATTTAAAATCATAACTGTCAATTAAGAAGTACCGTAAAAGACTGTTTTTTATTATAACAGTTATTTATAATCCAAATATTATTTATTACTGATTGTCCTTTAAAAGTTGTGGTTCACTCCATCACTTACTTAAGTTACAAAATAAGCACACTGTTCCACATTCAGTGGGTAACCAACTGTCATGGATTGAAATGTGTCCCCCAAAAAATGTGTGTAGCAACTTGGCTAGGTCATGATTCCCAGTATTGTATGATTGTGTTATCTGATGTGATTTCCTTATGTGTTGTAACTTCTACCACTATGATGAGATTATATGTGATCTCCTTATGTGTTGTAAATTCTATCACTGTGATGAGGTTATACTGATGAGGATGACAAGATTAGTGTCTTAATGCAATCTCTTTTGAGATATAAAAGAGAGAAGCGAGCAGAGACACATAGGAACCTCATACCACCAAGAAAGCAGTGCCGGCAGCAGAGCATGTCCTTTGGGCCTGAGGTTCCTGCGCAGAGAAGCTCCCAGACCAAGGGAAGACTGATGACATGGACCTCCAGAGCTGATGGTGAAAGCATTCCCCTGGAGCTGAAGCCCTGAATTTGGACTTGTAGCCTACTGGACTGTGAAGACAATAAATTTCTCTCTGTTAAAATCATCCACTTGTGGTACTTCTGTTGGAGCAGCACTAGATGACTGAGATACCAACATATTCTAAGGTGAGAGTTCCAATTATGTATTAGAATGGACCTAAGCATTAACTTTTGGCTCTGCTACTATGTGACTTGAGCAAATGCTCCATTTACCCAGTGCTGCATAAGAAACCACCCCAAAATATACTGACTTAAAACAACAACAATCACTAACTCTGCTCATACATCTGTAATTTGGGCAGGATTCGGCACAGACAACTCATCTCTGTTTCTTGTAGCATCATCTGGGGTGGATCAATGGGGTGCTGGAGTGTCTGCATTCAAGACAACTCACTCACGTGGCTGGCAATTTGGTGCTGGCTGTTGGCTGGGAGCTCAGTCAGAGCTGTGGACCTAGGGCCTAAGTTCTTTTCTACATGGGTCTCCCCATGACTCCTTGGGCTCCCTCCTGGCATAGTGGCTAGTTTCTAAAAGTAAACACCCCAGAAAAGAATAAGCAGAAGCTGTATCATGTTTTATGAGCTAGCCTAGCCAGTCAAATAGTCACAAAGTGTCACTTAAACTCTAGTTACACACATGCCCTGATACATAGATGTCAATTGTTGATGGAAAATGTCCGTGAGATATTGTAAGAAGAGCATATGGTAGAGGAGATATTGTTGAAGCCATTTTTTGGAAACACAATTTTCCTAAGCAAGTTACTTAAAAATTATATGGCCTTAGTTTCCTCATCTAAATATTAAAATGGTAGGCACTTTTCTGATCACTTTGTTATTATTATTGTTTGGTGCTGTTGAGTTGGCTCAAGTCATGGCCACACCATGTAAAACAGAATGAAACTTTGCCTGGTCCTATGCCATCTTCATGAACATTGATATGCTCGAGTCCACTGTTGTAGCCACTGTGTATTTTGAGTGCCTTCCAACCTAGGCAACTCATCTTCTAGCACTATATTATGTTGTAATTCATAGGGTTTTCATTGGCTAATTTTTGGAAGTGGATCTCCAGGCCTTTCTTCCTAGTCTATCTTAGTCTAGAAGCTCTGATGCAACCTGTCCACCATGGGTGACCCTGCTAGTATTTGAAACACTGGTGGCATAGCTTCCAGCATCATAGCAACACATGCCACCACAGTAGGACAAACTATCAAAACAGTAGTGGCTGATCAGTTTAAATGTATTGATTTATTAAATTCTCACAACAACCCCATGAATTAGGCACTGTTAGGTTTCCCATTTTATAGATGAGAAAACTGATTAGAAAAGTAAGTTGCCTGAAGTGACAGAAGTAGTAGATAAAGAAATAGGACTCAAATTTATGTAATCTAGTTCCACAGGTTACATTCTTATGGCTAATTTCATAAGAATAACCAAAAAATGCATAATAAAAAATATGTACTATGTATATAGATGCAGAATCTAGCTAATTCTGAAAGCCCAAAAATTGTAAGTGATTTTATTGTAGCTACTATGTATTACTAATATATCTTACAGTGACTCACTGGTTGCTTTCTCTTTGGGGATATTTTAATTTATTCTTAGGAAAAAAATCAATCTGGCTTAAAAAGCATGAAAAAAATTTGAAAGAAACCACAAGAAACTGTTATTACTAGATGCCCAGAAAAAACAACAACAGTGAGATAGGAATAAGAATCCATGATTGTTGTTGGTAGGTGCAGTCTAGTCAATTCCAACTCATGGCAATCCTGTGTACAACAAAATGAAACACTGCCTAATCCTGGGCCATTTTCACAATTGCTAAGTTTAAGCCCATTGTTGCAGCCACTGTGTCAAATCCATCTCTTTTTCTCTGACTTCTACTTTACCAAACATGATGTTTTTCTCCAGTGACTGTTCCCTCCAGATAACATGTCCAAATTATGGGAGATGAGGTCTTGCTATCCTTGCTTCTAAGGAGCATTCTGACTGTAGTTCTTCCAAGACAGATTTGTTCATTCTTCTGGAAGTCCATGGTATATTCAGTATTCTTAGCCAACACCATAATTCAAATGCATCAGTTCTTTTTCAGTCTTCTTTATTCATTGTCCAGCTTTCACATGCACATGAGGTGATTGAAAACACCATGGCTTGGGTCAGGCGCAATCTTAGTCCTTAAAGTGACATCTTTGCTTTGTAACACTTTAAAGAAAGAGGTCTTTTGTGGCAGATTTGCCCAATGCAGTGTGTCATTTGATTTCTTGACTAGTGGTTCCATGCCGTTGACTGTGGATCCAAGTAAAATGAAATCCTTAACAACTTCAATATTTTCTCCATTTATCATGATGTTGCTTACTGGTCCAGTCGTGAGGATTTTTGTTTTCTTTACGTTAAGGTGTAATCCATACTGAAGGCTGTAGTCTTTGATCTTCATCAATAAGTGCTTCAAGTCCTCTTCACTTTCATCAAGCAAGGTTGTGTCATCTGCATATCACAGGTTGTTAATGAGTCTTCCTCCAATCCTGATGCCCTGTTCTTCATGTAGTCCAGTTCTCAGATTATTTGCTCAGCATATAGATTGAATAAGTATGGAGAAAGTATACAACCCTGACACACACCTTTTCTGACTTTAAACCATGCAACATCCCCTTGTTCTGTTCAAATGACTGCCGCTTGGTCTATGTACATGCTCCCCATGAGCAAAATTAAGTGTTCTGGAATTCCCTTTCTTGGCAATGTTATCCATAATGTGTTATGATCTACACAGTTGAATGCCTTTGCATAGTCAATAAAGCACAGGTAAACATCTTTCTGGTATTATCTGCTTTCAGCCAATATCCATCAGACATCAGCAATGATATCCTTCGTTCCAAGTCCTCTTCTGAATGCAGCTTGAATTTCTGGCAATTCCCTGTCGATGTACTGCTGCAACCATTTTTGAATAATCTTCGGCAAAATTTTACATGTGTGAGGTATTAATGATATTGTTCGATAATTTCTGTGTTCGGTTGGATCACCTTTCTTTGGAATGGGCACAGATATGGATCTCTTCCAGTCAGCTGGCCAGGTTGCTATCTTCCAACTTTCTTGTCATTTGTTGAAAAACCTCAATTTGTATTCCATCAATTCTTGGAGACTTGTTTCTCGCCATGCGTTCAGTGCAGCTTGGACTTCTTCCTTCAGTACCAACAGTTCTTGATCATATGCTGCCTCCTGAAATATTTGAATGTCGACCAATTCTTTTTGGTACAGTGACTGTTTATTTCTTCCATCTGCTTTTGATGCTTCCTGTGTCATTTAATATTTTCCCCATAGAATCCTTCAATATTGCAATTCGAAGCTTGAATTTTTTCTTCAGTTCTTTCAGCTTGAGAAATGCTGAACGTGTTCTTCCCTTTTGGTTTTTTAACTCTAGGTCTTTGCACATTTCATTATAATACTGTACTTTGTTTTCTTGGCTGCCCTCTGAAATTAGCTGTTCAGCTCTTTTACTTCGTCATTTTTTCCTTTCACTTTAGCTACTCTATATTCAAGGGAAAGTTTCAGAGTCACTTCTGACATCCATTTTGATCTTTTCTTTCTTTTCTGACTTTTTAATGACCTCTTTATTCTTCATGTACGATGTCCTGGATGTCATTCCACAACTCCTCTGGTCTTCAGTCATTAGCGTTCAATGTGTCAAATGTATTCTTGAGATGGCTTCCAAATTCAGG
The DNA here is from genome assembly GCA_030035585.1 of Dugong dugon. Lineage (NCBI taxonomy): Eukaryota > Metazoa > Chordata > Mammalia > Sirenia > Dugongidae > Dugong > Dugong dugon. The sequence goes on from CM057473.1 coordinate 42,535,238, forward strand.
TGGGTTATACTCAAGGTTGCAGTTCGGCTGCCATGGGCTTGTTTTAATTTTCTGCAGCTTCAACTTGAACTTGCATATGAGCAGTTGATGGTCTATTCTGCAGTCAGCCCCTGGCCTTGTTCTGACTGATGATAATGAGCTTTTCTGTTGTCTCTTTCCACAGATGTAGTCAGTTTGATTCCTGTGTATTCTATCTGGTGAGGTTCATGTGTATTGTTACCATTTATGTTGTTGAAAAAAGGTATTTGCAGTGAAGAAGTCATTGATATTGCAAAAATCTATTGTGTGGTCCCTGGCATTTTTTTCCACCACCAAGACCATATTTTCCAACTACTGTTCCTTCTTCTCTGTTACCAACTTTTGTATTCCAATGACTAGTAATTATCAGTGCATCTTGATTGCATGTTTGATCAATTTCAGACTGCCAAAGTTGTTAGAATTTGTCAGTATCCTCCTCTTCAGTATCCACTCATCTTAGTGGTTGGTGTGTAAATTTGAGTAATAGCCATATTAACTGGTATTCCTTGTAGGCATGTGGATATTATACTATCACTGACAGTGTTGTATTTCAGGATAGATCTTGAAATGTTCTTTTTGACAATGAATGCAACACTATTCCTCTTCAATTTGTCATTTCCTGTATAGTATCCCATAGGATTGTTCGATTCAAAATGGCCAATACCAGTCCATTTCAGCTCACTAATACCTAGGATATCAATGTTTACGTGTTCCCTTTCATTTTTGATCACTTCCAGTTTTCCTAGATTCATTCTTTGTATGTTCCATGTTCCTGTTATTATGGATGTTTGCAGCTGTTTCTTCTCATTTTGAGTCATGCCACAATAGCAAATTAAGGTCCCAAAAGCTTGACTCCAACCACATCATTAAGGTTGACTCTACTATGAGGAAGCAGCTCTTTCCCAGTCATAGTCTGAGTGCCTTCCAAGCCGAAGGGCTCATCTTCCGGCAGTATATCAGACAATGTTCTGTTGCTATTCATAAGGTTTTCACTGACTAATTTTTTCAAAAGAAGACCACCAAGCCCTTCTTCCTAGTCTGTCTTAGTCTGGAAGCTCCACTGAAACCTATCCACCATGGATAACCCTGCTGTTGTTTGAAATACTAATGTCATAGCTTCCAACATCACAGCAACACGCAAGCCACTACAGTATGAAAAACTGACAGACGTGGGGAATCTGATTAGGGGTTAAAAATTTAAATAGTGTCTCATATCAGGGCACTTGGAAATACAGTGATAGATTCTCCAACCACCTTTTTAAAAATATGCCAAGTATGAAGGAAGTAGTACTAATGTAGGCTTAAGTATCGTTGACTAAAGTATACCTGGGAACACCTACTGAAATAAAGATGAAATTAGAAGATAAATTTTGGAACACTTAAAATATGATCTATATTTATAGAAAATAATATGGTTAGCTTTTAATGTTGTGCTAGTATTATTTGCAGATAATAAATATAAATAAAATATAGGTTAAATGATGTCTTATCATAAATCATAATTAAAAATAAAAACTGGAATCCTAAAAAAAAAAAACCGTTAGTATAAACCTTTTGGTCTCCATACCTTATCTTAACTTCCAGAACAGAAACACCTACCTTATTCTCATACTAGAAACAACTTTAGATTTTTAACTTTGCTTTTCACCAGCCTCAGACTACTAAAGTATTTTTGAAATTATATTTCATGCAGTGTTCTTGACACTTCTCCATCTCTTCAATGAATATGCTTTTTTCACATCATCTTTAATACAGAAATTATTAATCCATGAATGAGAAAAAATGGCAACAGATCTAGTATATTTATTTTTTGTTTGTAAGTGGCAGCTTACCTGGGTTAGCTAACATGCCATTGTTTATTTTATCAGTTAAAGTCTGACAATAGTCAACAACTTTGTATATGGTTTCTAGGTTGATCCCTCTTTACCTAATCAGAGTTTAAAACCTCACTAAGATTTAGGCAGTGCTCTACCTTTTAGTTCAGTTCTCAGTCTTCGGTGTTATAAATAGGACATAATCCACATGAGAAATTTGGGAGCAACCTCAAGAATTCATAAAGCTTATGAGGTTGCTTTCCCAAGCTGCTCCCTCAGAAGCAGCTTGTTCTTCTCAGTACTTTCCCTTTCCCTGGGGCTCTCTTTTTTGTCCCTTGACTAGAAAGCTGAGACTTCATTTACCCCACTGTGCTGTACAATTCTGTAGCTCAACTCACATCTGAGCTAACTGAATCCACATCCAGGCCAACTAGCAAGACAGAAAAAAAAAAAAAAAGCAAGCATCTTATCAGAACCACAGCTTTAATGAATGGAGGGGAAGGTTCTACTCCAAAATTTGGCTTCTGCCACCACCACCATGGGATCATATGGGAGCTGGGGCAAGAGAGAAAGGAGAAAAGAAAAAGAAAAAAGGTGGGAGACAAGTTTCCCACATTTTCTCTTGAGTATTAAGAGTTGGCTTCCCACTTTCAGTTTCTCGTCATTTCAGTTCATGCCAAGGATTAGGAATGGGAATGTAAAATGCATCACCCATTGGATGGTACCTCAAACTGTGAACTTCTTTAATCTTCCTGCTACTAATTTACTCTTCAAAGTCCTCAAATGGCTCTCAAATAGCTGACTGATGTGTTCTGTCCAGATTTTACAGCTGTATCAAGTGGAGGAGACAGGGTACAGTGTGCTTACTCCATCTAACCCAGAACCACAGCCCCTTCCTCTAATTCATTAAAGTGGAAGTCATGTAACTTGCAGTATATTTGGGTAGGTCTGATGGTTTTTCTGCTTGATAATTCAACGAGAAGTCCCACTTTAAACATTTTTGGTGGTAGTAAGCTGGAATTAATGACAGGATGCTTTTATATACATTATCTCATATGATCTTTATAGTACCCCCCTGCAAGGAAGATTAGGTTGAATATTTGATGTAAAATCCACACCAATTTATTACTTATAGACTAGTCTTTGGTGACTTTTCTTTGGGTTGCTATTCAGAAGAAACAAAATGTTTATACTTATTTACTCTTGCTTTCATTTTTTATTTTATTTTTATTTTTAAATTCCTCCATCTTCCTGTCTACTCCACCTATATGACAAGGAAATTTAATTTTCATGACTATGCAACAGCATCTAGGAAAACAGTAATGATAATGCTTTGCCAATTTCCTAAATTTCTATCATGAATTCTAATATTTTGAGAAATGATACAGATCATGTATTATACTGATAAGTCATTCAGGAATATCTAAACTTACAGACTGTTGAACACCAATGAGGGAAAAGCGGTCAATTATATTAATATCAGTTCCTTTCTCACAAGACACAGTTCGTGTTTCATCACATGGTGAGAACTGCACAGCATGATATGCCAGCTAGGGTTTCTCATGGCCCTTTGTCTTCAGTTTCTCTGATAATAGGGATAAACCTAAAAAAAAAAAAAAAAAAAAAAAAACACCCTAGTGGCACACTGGTTAAGAGCTACAGCTGCTAACCGAAAGGTCAGCAGTTCAAGTCCACCAGCTGCTCCTTGGAAACTCTATGAGACAGTTCTACCCTGTCCTATAGGTTGCTATGAGTCAAAACCAACTCTACGGCAATGGGTTTGGTTTTTAGCAATATATAGCTTAACTATCCAATTGTTTTTAATAAAGTATATGAAGAACAGGTTATACATTTCTTGTTTTTGTCCTAACAGAGATATCATTTTTTGTACATGTGTCTGTGTAACTGATAGTGCTTCTGACTATATTTCAGTCACTATCCAGAAATTTCAGTTTTCTAGGAACAATGAAATTTCAAATATATATAAAGGAAATTATATTGCAAGGTATGTACTTCATTAGTATTAGTGGTATATCATTACTCATTGAATCAGTTTTTAATACATGATTTTTTATAAAGTATTACTTTGACTTTTATAACATGTAGTACATATTTCACTGTCATTTTAATCAATCACTTGTTGCTGTGTGCCCTCAAGTCAATTTCGAATCATAGCAACCCCATGTGACAGAGTAGAACTGCCCCATAGAGTTTTCTAGGCTGGAGCCCTGGTGGCACAGTGGTTAACTGCTTGGCTGCTAACCAAAAGGTCAGCAGTTCAAATCCACCAGCCGCTCCTTGGAAGCCTTATGGGACAGTTCTGTTCATCCTATAGAGTCACTATGAGTCAGAATCATCTTGATGGCAACAAGTTTGGGTTTTTTGGTTTAATCATTACAACATCAGATCAACAGGTCTTCCTCCCACAGAGCCAATGGGTGGGTTCAAACCACCTACCTTTCAGTTAGTAGCTGACTGCTTAACTGTTACACCACCTAATTTCCTCAAATTATACACATATTTTTGAAATATAAAACTATGTCTTTTATGGTTTTGTTTTATTTTGTTCCATGACTCTTAAGTTTTTAATGTCTTTTTGATGATCTAATACTCTCAAAGAAGACAGCTATTGTTATTGTTATTATTAATTGCCATCGAGTCGATTCCAGCTCATGGCAACTCCATGTGTTCAGGGTAGAACTGCTCCATAGGGTTTTCAAGGCTGTGACCTTTCAGAAGCAGATTGCCAGACCTTTCTTCTGAGGTTCCCTGGGTGAGTTTGAACTGCCAACCTTTCGGCTAGTAGTTGATTGTTTAACTGTGCCACTCAGGAACTCTGAAACTGTATGTTTTAGCTTAAATTATCTAGTATATAATTTTATGAGAATATTTATATGTTTTATATTTTATAGATTTGTTTCTAAAATACACTGAATTTATTCTTCTAGCATCTTTCTACTTTTTTCAGTAGGTGCTTGGCAACAGAAATCAGGAAATCCTTTCATAAATATTTCATAAACAATGTTTTTTTAATTATCCTCAACTAAATATAGTTACTCCAGTTATATGTTTAAAAACTCAATAAGGTGGTGACTTTCTGTTAAACATAGTTGATTGAATATATCAGTTTACTTCCATTCCCTGAGGACACTTCACTGTTATGTATAAGGGTGTTTAAAAGGTTTAAGCTAACAAGAACAAAAATGAGGGGGTAAAGGGAAAAGAAAATACTGCAGATAAGAGAGGTGAACATGTCAACAAACTTTCAACAGATGAAAATCTAATGGAAGAGTGATAACTCATTTAACAGTGGAACCTGGTATAACTGCCTGTAGGGAGAGAAGCCACTTTATGCTTTTCTCTTGGGTGTATGTCATTGAGTGGAATTGTTATGTCAGAAGGTATGCCTATGTTCACCTATAGTAGAGACTGCCAAACAATTATCCAAAGCATCAGTTTGAATTCTTCCAGCAGAGTATGAAAGCTGAGGTTGCTCCATATCCTCGTAACACTTGATATTGTGTGACTCTTTCACCTTAGTCGTTCTAGTGGATGTATAGTGCTATTATTCCATTGTACTTTTTAATTAGTTATTATTATTATTATTATTGTAAAAATACAGAGAATGCAAACCTTTGCTAATTCAGTATTTTCATGTGTACAATTCAGTAAAGCCAATTACATCAATTATGTTGTGCAGCCATAACCAATTCCAGTTGTCAAACTTTTCCATCTTCATAAACAAAAATGCAATGCTACCTACACAATGATTCCCTTCTTGCCCCATCCCTCCTGACCTGGTAACCACTATTAAACTCTGATCTCTATATCTGTGCCTGTCATAGCTATGTCATGTAAGTGAAATCATACAATATTTGTCCTTTTGTAATCACTAATTCATTCAGCATATTTTCAAATGTCATACATATTGTGGCTTGTATCAGGACTTCGTTTCTCTTTATGGCAGAGTAATATTCTATTATATGTATATACCACATTTTGCTTATCTTCTCATCTTTTGATGGACATTCGGGTTGTTTCTGCCTTTTGGCTATTGTGAATAGTGCTGCAGTGAACACTGATGTACATGTGTCTGCTTGCGTTGCTGCTTTCAAGTCTCTTGAGTATATCCCTATGGGTGGAATTGCTGGGTCATATGGTAGCTCTATGTTTAAATATTTGAGTAACCACCAAACTGTTTTCCACAGCAGCTATACTATTTTGCATTCCCACCAGCAATATATAAGGGTTCTGATTTCCCTACATCATTGCCAACATTTGTTATTTTCTGTTTTTTTAATCTTAGGCTTCCTAGTGGGAGTGAAGTGGTATCTCATGGTGTTTTTGATTTGCATCTTCCTAATGGTTAGTTGGAATCAACTCAACAGCAACAGGTTTTGGTTTAATGGCTAATAGTAGCCTAGAAGTACAGTGGATAAAGCTCTTGGCTACTAACTGAAAGGTCAGTGGTTTCAACCCACCAGCCACTCCACCGGAGAAAGATATGGCAGTCTGCTTCCATAAAGATTATAGTTTGGAAACCCTATGAAACAGTTCTACTCTGCCATGTAGGGTTGCTATGAGTCAGAGTCAACTTGACTGCAATGGGGTTTAATGGCTAATGACATTGAGCATCTATTCGTGTGCTTGTTGGCCATTTGTATATCCTCTTTGGTGAAATGTCTATTCAGGTCCTTTGCCCATTTTTTTTTTATTGGATTGCTTTGTCTTTTTCTTTTTGAGTTGTAGGAGTTCTTTATCTATTCTGGATATTCAGGGACAAATTACCCAATAAGAAAGGTAAGCATGGGATTACTTGTACTTATTTACTAATTTGTAGTGCAAAAATTTCACCTGTTTCTCACCACATCACAGGTGAAATTTTGCCCTACAAATTAGTAAGTAAACACAATTAAGCCGTATGTACCTTGCTTACTGTAAGCCCATACATACCTTGCTTACTGGTTAATGCACCCCTGTGGATATTAAACCCTTATCTGATATGTGGTTCCCAATTTTTTTTCCCAGTCTGTAGTTTGTCTCTTCATTTTATTGATAAAATTCTTTGATGTACAGCAGTTTTTAATTTTGATAAGATCTCATTTATCTGTCTTGTCTTTTGTTGCTTGTTGTTTCTTTTTCTTTTTCTTTTTTTTCTGGTGTCATATCTAAGAATCTGTTGCTGAGGAATGGGTCTTCAAGTATTACCCCTATGTTTTCTTCTAAGAGTTTAATGGTTTTAGGTCATACATTTAGGTCTTTGATGCATTTTTAAGTCAGTTTTTTAATATGGTGTTAGGTATGGGTCTAATTTCAGTCTTTTGCATGTGGAAATCCAGTTATCTGAGCTCCATTTATTAAAGAGATTATTCTTTCCCTGTTTGATGCATTTAGCACTGTTGTCAAAGATTAATTGACCATAGACATGTGTGATTAACTCTGGGCTCTCAATTCTATGTCAAGTATTTCTTTGAGTAACTAGATGTATTGTATCAAAGAAAGACATTATAAATGGAAGTGCAATATGAAGATAATCCAAGAAATAAAAATTTAGGGTAACTTAGGAAGTCTGATTTCTATTTGTGGCCAATATGGTATAATATCTATTGCCTAAAATAAACTCAAAAAATACCCATGTAAATAAATGAAAAAAATTATTTTCAAGACGTAAGACCTAAAACGATAGAAGACAGTGATCCCTGATAGATGAGAAACCAAGGAGGAGAGCCCTGTAATTATCCCATTTTATTCTCTTGATAGATTTTCCATACTGTGGCATAGGGAAGGACATGACAGAACCTAGCTGAATTTCTCTGTGGATTGAGAAAACGGAAATGACAGTCCAGAGAGACCATGGCAGCTAGATGTCACAAAACAGAATATTACAGAAGAGAGAATGCTTCTCTGAAAGAGAATCCCAGAATTCTGCAGAGATTCTCCCCTGAGTATTCACCTGAGCTTTGCTAATAATCTAAAAAATCAACAAAAGAGAGAAAATGGAATCATAAAAGTATCCAATTAATCCCAAAGAAGACATAAAAAAGAGGAGAAATGGAACAAAGAATAGATGGGACAAAGGGAAAACAAATAACAAGATAGACTGAAACCTAAATATATCAGTAATAGCATTCTAATTGTGAATGATATAAACACTACAATTATAAAGCAGAGAAGATTGTCAGATTGGATTAAAAAAAAAAAAGCAAAACCCAACTGTATACTGCTTACAAGAACATATTTTAAATATAAAGACACAAATAGGTTAAAATAAAAGGACACAAGAAATCTTTAGAGGCTGGTATATATTTTCACTATTTTGATTGTGGTTACAGTTATATACATATGTAAAAACTTATTAAAGTGTTCACTTCAAATATGTTCAGTTTTTTTATATGTCAGTTGTACCTCAATAAAGCTGTTTAAAAAATAATATGGTATGTGTGGGGAGAGGCAAGAAGTCTAGAATTTCTATAGCGGTGACATGTGAGTTTGAAAAATAGGTGGGAGCCCAAATGTGAAGAAATTTAAAGGATATATTGAGTATGGACTTTATTCTATAGACCAGGTGTTGGCAGACTTTTTTGTATAAGTGGCCAGATAGTAAATATATTAGGCTGTGTGGGCCAAGAAGCAAAACTGATGATAACATGTACTTACATCACCACTTCAAAATGTAAAAACTGCTCATAGCTCAAAAGCCATACAAAATTAGGCAGTGGACCCATTGTTAAAAGTCATAGTCAGAAAACAATATAGAGTAGCATGCTCAGAAGTTTACACACCTCATAAACAGTGAAATAAGAAGTCATAGAGAAAGAAAAAGGAATGTGTAAGACAGCAGTTCAAAAGTTCTCAAGACGTAGGTGCCGAGAAAATAAAATAAAAATATCCCATTTTTAACAGAAATATTAACAAACATAATTTAAAGCCACCAACTGAATAGATATTGTCGTGTAGGATTTTATCTTAGAAGATTTATAAAGAGTTTGTCATGCATAAACTTGTTTGGTTTTTTGCAAGGTAGTCATGGTAAGGCACACAAGTAAGATCTCACAACATTCATTTAGAACCAGAGAATCAGAATTAACGATTATGATTACAATATTAGTTTAGTGGTTAGAGTCCAAATCTTTAGATTTAAGGCCTCCTCGTAGGTAGGGTCCGAGGTGGGAGGCAGAGCACAGAGTCTCACCAGGAGCGCAGTGTTCATTAAGAGTAAGAGACTGGAGAAAGAGCCCTTTGCCTCTGCCTTTCTCTCAGTGAGTGAGCAGGAATTTGGGGTTTATATATGAAATTCTCACCTTGGCCTCACCAGATAAGGGCCAGCGTGATGTCAAAGACTAATATGTTCTCCAGGGTTAGAGATGAGCCAAATGATGCATCTTTTCTTCAAGGTTAGAGATTAGGGAGGTTGTTCAGACTTATGTCTCAATGCTAGTTTACAAAGATTATGTTCTCTCCTCTTTATCACAGCATGTCAGGCCAAAGTCAACTTAAAGGTGGTTTATGTTCTTTACATACTTCACATGCTTCTGTGTTTATAGGTCTAAGTTCAGAATTTTTCTAAATAACTTTCTAGTTACTTACAGGTTTCTAATGACTTACAGTTAATGTTAGAGAGTCTCACAAAGGTAGACATAGTTCTGTTTCTAAGTTCATATTATGAGTGCTTATACATATGTATTTTAAAAGCATAATTTGAAAGCATAATACCTTATGGGATTTGAGGTCATTATAGAAACATGCAGAATAGATATATAGAATGCTCGCTCATTCCATTGATGGAGTTCTAGTAATCTCATATTAGACATTAGTGAATTCATCATTTATTCATTCGTTCATTGATTTTTCAAGAATTTATAAAAATCAAATATACAATTGCAATATGTGAATTTTGAATTGTGAATACAAATTAAGCATTGTGATTGCAAAAATTATAAGACAGTTACGGACAGTTGAGAGGTCAGATGTGATAAAATAGTTACGATATTATGGAAGCTAAAAGAGAGGTACATGTCTTATACTCTTAACATGTCCTATATAAAGGGAATGTGGCTGCCTAGAACAATAGTTTTCTAATATTTTTAACAACAGAGTGCCTAATTTTAAGTGAAATATTTTACTGAAGCCCAGTATGAAAGATATAGAATGTTTTAATAGTCTAAGTGTATTTTATAAGTTCAAATTTTTAAGCTTTTCTCTCTACAAAGGTGACTTTGATGTACACAAAAATTTGAGGGTTAGGGTGGAGAGTTGTAGCCCCAATATATGATTTATTTATGTGTTTTTTACAATAGGCAGAAAACCAAATTCACACGGTATAATTATTTCAAACAGATTTCTTTTAATAGCCAGCTCACCTTGCAGTCTTAGAATAATCATCTTTGAGCCACAGTTGAATCACTTTCAAGTTCCTTACTACCTTCTCTATCCCTTATCATAAATACAGTAATTAAGCAAGCAGACAAAACTATAAATTTATAGTGAGATAAATTATGCCATGATCAGTACATGCACTGAGTAGGCATGCTGATTCTCAGAAAGAAGTTAATTAGCAGAATACTCACATGCTGTCCGATTCAATTTCGCAAACAAATATCAATTGAACACCTACTTTATAATGAGTGCTGTGCCAACCTACCGTCTTGGAACTTACAGCCATGAAACAAGTAATTGCTAAGTGGTACTAAAATACTCTGAGAAACTGAACTGGTCTAGAAAGTCAGGAATGGTTTCCTAAAAGAGTTAGCAAGATGAGAGAGTTAAGAGGTGGGGAAGTAGAGAAGAGACTTTTCAACAGAGAAAAAGGCTCAAAGCAGAGGAAAGACAGTGATATAGAAATTTAAGAGTCCCTCTGCAATTTATTCATTCATTCACCTAATACTCTTCAAGGGCCTAATAATGCCTGCCACTGTTTTAGATGCTGAGTTACAATTTAGTAAACAAAACACACAAAAATCCCTGCCCTAATAGAGCATATAGAGCCCTGGTGGTGCAGTAGTTAAGAGCTGGGCTGCAAACCAAAAGGTCGGTAGTTTGAATCCACCAGTCACTCCTTGGAAACCCTATGGGACAGTTCTACTCTGTCCTATAGGGTCACCATTAGTCAGAATCAACTTGATGGCAACGATTTTTTTTTTTTTTTTGGGTGGGGTGGCGGTGAGTAATAGAGCATACAATTGATTTTTAAAAATATTGTATGTCAGATATTGATAAGGTCTTTGGAGACAATCAAAAATAGAGAAGGATAATATGGAATACTAGGTTGTAGTGTAGAAGAGGTTGAAATTTTAAAAAGGGAATGAGAGAAGGCTTCATTGATATGGTGAGATTTCCAAAAACATCTGCTATAACAGTGGGAGCACACCGTGCAGCTAGCTGGGCAAGTGCAAGTGTTAAAAGGTTCTGGGGCCGGAGCATGCTTTGGGTGTCTAAGGTTCTGAAGAAGGGCAGTGTGGCTGGAGCAGATTATCTGAAGGAAAGAGAGGTAAGAGATGAAATCTGAGAAATAACAGGGTGACAAGGAGAGAGTGGGGAGCAAAATCTGCCCAATGCCTGATAGGCGATTATAAGGTCACTGGCTTTTACTGTAGGACTAGGAAGTTATTGGAGGGTTTTGAGCCCAGAAACATGATCTGATGTATGTTTTAATGAGATCACTGGCTGCTGAGTTGAAAATAAACCATACAAGTGCAAAGACTTGAGCAAGGTGATGGGGGAAGGAAGTAGCCTCTCTGAGAGGGTAGAGAGGTAGATCCAAATTGTGAGCAACGGTGGAATCCAAGGTAAATATTTTGAACTTTATGTTAAAGATGGGAGGGAGGGAGGAGTCATCAAAGGTTTTTAAGCAGGGGAATGCCATGAACAGATTTCTGTGTTTAAAACTGTGGTAATCCAGTATGGTAGCCACTAGCCACAGGAGATTATTGGGCAAATGAAGTGTGGCTACTTGGAATTGCTTGAAGTATAAAATACATAGCATATTTCTAAGACAGTATATAATAAACAAAGAATGTAAAATATTTCAATATCTTGATTATATGATATATTGAACTAAATGAAATGCATTATTAAAATTAACTATGCCTTTCTTTTTTGTTTTTTTGTTTTTTAATGTGGCTAATAGAAAATTTTAAATTGTATATATTTTGTTTCAAGCTTTGTATTTTTATTGGACAGAGCAACATTAGAAGATGATTTTGACTGCATAATGGCTAAAAGTGGGCAAGAATGAAAGCTGAGAGACCAGTTAGTAAGCTATTCTCTAGAATAGTTTGAATTTCAGCCCTGTGGCGCAGTGGTTAAGAGCTCAGCTGCTAACCAAAAGGTCGACAGTTTGAATCTACCAGCTGCTCCTTGGAAACCCTCTGGGGCAGTTCTACTCTGTCTTACATGGTCACTATGTTTGGTTTTATAGTATACACATTACTAATTAAAATAATTTTATTCTAAAAGGTGGCCTAAAAGGCTTTGAAAATAATATTTAAAATAGTATTGGAATATTCAAAATGTGAATTACCCATTTAATTCTGCAGTTCTTTACAAACTGATTTATTTATGAGATTTTTAAATAGTGTAATAGATTAAATAAATATGTCATTTAAATTTTTAGATTGGTTCAACTTTTAAAAATATTTGGCAAAGTTTGGCAAACTTACCCTACAAAATACATTCAGTTATTTTAAACTGCATAATTAAGTAGAAGCAATTATTTTATTAAAAATAAATGCATATATAAATTCAATGTATTGAATATTTTATAATACATTGTCTTGTAACTACTGTGCCATAAGATCGAATTTAGAATTTTTTTAAGAATATTTTAATCATGAAAATGTTAGTGGGGTTAATTGTATACAATTTACATACTTTATTTTTACACAAATAACATGTGTTATAAGTTTTATTTACCATCACACCCTCCCTCTCAAGGTATTTTTGTAAGCACACTATGCTAATTTTTTTCCTTGTTGTTAAAATGCAAACATATACAGTAACACACATGAGTAGAGCCAAGTAACATATAAAGTCAATGCTAATTTTTTTTAAGCATAGCACCCTTAGGAAGATACCTCTCACAGGGGTAGGGGGGAGAACAATATTGGCAAAAAACATGTAACACGAGCATTATTTGCATTAAAAAAATGGAACCCTGAATTTCAGCAAGTTTAGAGAAATATTTAGATGATACAGTCTTTTTATTTATTAACCAAATAGTATTAATTTATCAACAAATTAGAGAGGAGACTGTTATTAATATCTACATAACACCACTCACACTCCCATTGATATTGAATAACCAACTTCTTAAAAATAGTTGGACTATACAGAAGATAGATTCACACAGTGGCTGCAACAGTGGGCTCAGACATAGCAATGATTGTGAGGATGGCACAGGACTGGGAAGTGTTTCATTCTGTTGTACATAGGGTTACTGTGAGTTGGAACTGACTCCGCGGCAACTGACAGCATACAGAAGATAATTTTGCTTCTCTTGAATTATTAGCTCATTTTAGGAAAAAGAGTTATTACAAAAGTAAACATAGACTATGAAAAATAATACAGTTATAGAATACATCTGTGTGCATGTGTTCATGTATGTGTTAGCATATGCACAAATGTGTGCACATACCACTTCTCATGGTTTATCTCTACTGGAGGAGAGTCATCAATAGTACATAGTATACTACTAATATGAGTGGAATGACTTTCATTTAGATCTGTAGGAACATCCATCTTCATGTATACCAAGAGAAATATAGTTATTTTATTTGGTCAGATTTAGGTACAGATTTAATATACATTACAAACATTGAATGGCAGGTATTTTTCTTTCTTTTTCTGAATATATAAGCAGAAGACTTACATGTGGATTTTTATTTTTAAATTAGGCTTCTTATATGCTTTTAAATACAGTATTTTGTTAAAATATGTTTTATTAAGTAAATACATTTTAAACAGTGTGATCCTGTGTTATTTCATGCCAACTCAAAATCATGCCCCTGACTGCCAGTTGTGAGCATCCCCACACTTTGAAAAGCACTGTTAATGTGTGTGTGTGTGTGTGTGTGTGTGTGTGTGTGTATTTAAGGTTTACTTTTTTCAAATTAGCAAGCTCAGCAGAAATGTGCTATCAATTATATTACTAAGTTTGAATAACTAGTTTCATTCATTAATATTAATATATATTGACTTTCCTGTGCATGTGTGACACTGAATTCTGAGACCCAAATTATGTATATAAATTAAAGTTTGTAGTACGTGAACAAATAAAAGAACTCCGGCAATAATAAGTAAAAATAATTGTGTGTGTGTGTGTTTTCACAGCCTGCAGACCAGGATTCTATAAAGCATTTGCCGGGAACATAAAATGTTCTAAATGCCCGCCACACAGCCTAACCTACGTGGAAGCAACTTCTGTCTGTCAGTGTGAAAAGGGTTATTTCCGAGCTGAAAAAGATCCGCCTTCTATGGCATGTACCAGTAAGTCTATCCATTTTGCATTTGGAAATCTTATTTTCAGCCTTTTTGGTTTCTTCTTTATTCTAATTTTAAAAAAAGGAAATGCTCAAAATCCTACACCATCAATATGATTTGTCTTTGACAACATTCAAGGAAAAGCTTCTCTCTCTTTCTTCACAGCAAAGTTGCTTTCCAGTGGCTTGCAAAGAATGTGTTTACTTTTCAAATTCACATTGACCTTGGACATTCAAATACCAGTACTGGTTAACAGGCCATGCAAACTTTTCCCTAATCATAAACTGTCCTTAAGAAATCAAAGTAGTTTCAATGGATGAAAAAAACTTCTGTTTTTTGCCTCAATACCTGACCATATTAAGGCAGATTAATTTAGGAGCAGCAAATTTTACTATGTGAGGGTGCTTCCAGAGGAAACTTTAGAAGTTATGTTATACAGAAAAGTTTAAGTTCCCTTGACATTTGTATTTAAATGAAGGTATTTTTGAGTTTGTCCACATTTCACCTCTCACTTTCTCTACATTTTGGCAGTTGGAACCAATATTATATCTAAATGTGAAGGTCACTTAATGCATGCACAGTGTATTTTAAATTATTTGCATTCTTCTGTTATTAAATATTATGAAATCTGTACATTTTAAAATAAAAGTAAATATATTAATGCATTGCTAAGCTATGCAAAAGTATAATGTCACCCTTATATCGTTATAAAAATCTTGTTAAATACATACATAAGACATTATAGTGAAAATTCACCCTTCTTGAGTATGAATTGATATGAAAATGTTGCTTATCTTATGTAATTCCATAGAGGCAAATATAAAATTTGAGAATTATATAATGCTACATATTCCTTAGAGACAATGATGAAGCTGTCATGTTTTTAAACTTAACTAATGGCAGTTCATAGATTTGTCTTCATTAATATATAATTTTAATATAAAATATTTATAGAAAGCTTTCAATAAAGTGCAACACATTCATTAGTTATTTTTTGCTTTCTGATTGTAAATGTTGTGTGGCTAGTTTCTTCAGAAAATTACGGCCTGGGAAATTACTTTTTTTTCTACCTGTTATGGTCAAGTCAATTCCAACTCATAATGACCCTGTAGGGTACAGTAGAACTGCCCCAGAGGATTTCCAAGAATAAGCTGGTGGATTTCAACAGCTGACCTTTTGGTGAGCAGCTGAGCTCTTTAACCACTGTAATTTAAGTTCATAAATAGGAAAAAAAAAAAAGGAGAATTATGATGATAATGTCTCATTTAAATGTGGAAATTGTTTTTAGAGAAAAACCTTACTATTGCTATGCTTCTGTAAACCTTCTTGCATGGTTATTCTAAATTATTGTATTATGTTGTGGATTACACATGTCAGCTTAAGTAGATAATAGTGTTTCAAATGTCTAGTGTCCTATAGGCAAGTATCAAAACCTATATCGGAAATAAAACACAATAGACAATAGATAAGTGGTAACTATGGTGAAGGGTAAGACAGTATGCAATACTGGGGAAGCCAGCACAACTTGTGCAAGGAAAGGCCATGGAAGCTCCATAGATCCATGCAAACTCCTAGAGGGACCAAGCTGCTGGGCTGAGGGCTGTGGGGACCATGGTCTCAGGGAACATCTAGCTCAATTGGCATAACACAGTTTATAAAGAAAATGTTTTACATTCTACCTTGGTGAGTAGCGTCTGGGGTCTTAAAAGCCTGTGAGCAGCCATCTAAGATACTCCACTGGTCTTACCCCTTAGAGAGCATGGGAGAATGAAGAAAACAAGGTACAAGGGAAAGATTAGTCCAAAGGACTAATGGACCACAACTACCATCGCCTCCACCAGACTGAGTCCAGTACAACTAGATGGTGCCCAGCTACCACCACTGACTGCTCTGACAGGGATCACAACAGAAGGTCCCAGAGAGAGCTGGAGAAAAATATAGAACAAAATTCTAACTCACAAAAAAAGACCAGACTTACTGGCCTGACAGAGACTGGAGAAACCCCAAAAGTGTGGCCCCCAGACACTCTTTTAGCT
This sequence comes from Dugong dugon, assembly GCA_030035585.1. Classification (NCBI taxonomy): domain Eukaryota; kingdom Metazoa; phylum Chordata; class Mammalia; order Sirenia; family Dugongidae; genus Dugong; species Dugong dugon. Next base: position 42,551,583 of record CM057473.1, read on the forward strand.
CAGTAATGCAGTCACTCCCGAGGTTCACTGTTCAGCCAAAGATTAGACAGTCCCATAAAACAAATGAGACCAATGAAGCACAACAGACCAGGGACAAGGACTAGAAGGCAGGACGGGACAGGAAAGCTGGTAATAGAGAACCCAAGGTCGAGAAGGGAGAGTGTTGACATGTCATAGGGTTGTTAACCAATGTCATAAAATAGTATGTGTACTAACTACTTAATGAGAAACTATTTGGTCTGTAAACCTTCATCTAAAGTGCAATAAAAAAAAATTTTTAAAAAGAAACATTAAAAAAAAAAATCACAGCTTCCCAGGTGACTAATAGAAAAGAATCTCCTTTTATATTTTTGTTATTGTTTTAGGATGTCATTAAGGAACAATTCATAAATTGAAGGCATTAAATGCTTCCCATCAATGCAGCCCCTTAGTGAGGTAGAAGAGTAGGTAATTGGGAAGGCTTACAATTCTTAGAACTGAGAGACTAGTTAAGGACATTTAATATGGGATGCAACTTGGCCTATATGCCTGGAAATCATTGTTGAATCAGATATGTGTACTTATAGCCATGTATTGTCAGTTTGTCATAATGTGATGGCTCTCATGTTGCTGTGATACTGGAAGCTTTGTCACTGGTATTTCAAATACCAGCAGGGTCACCATTGGTGGACAGTTTTCAGTGGAGCTTCTGGACTAAGACAGACTAGGAAGAAGGACCTAGCGGTCTACTTCTGAAAACATTGGCCAGTGAAATTCTTATAAATAGCACCAGAACATTGTCTGATATAGTGCCGGAAGATGAGCCCCTCAGGTTGGAAAGGATTCAAAATACAACTGGGGAAGAGCTACCTCATCAGTAGAATCTACCTTAATCATGGGGACGGAGTAAATCTTTCAGGACCTTCACTTGCTGATATGGCATGACTCAAAATGAGAAGAAGCAGCTGCAAATATCCATTACTAATAGGAGCATGGAATGTACAAATATGAATCTAGGAAAACTGGAAGTAGTCAAAAATAAAATGGAGCACATAAAGATTGATATCCTAAGTATTAGCTGAAATGGACTGGTATTGGCCATTTTCAATCGGACAGTCACATGGTCTATGATACAGGGAATGACAAATTGAAGAGGAATGGCATTGCATTCATCATCACAAAGAACATTTCAAGATCTTTCCTGAAGTACAATGTTGTCAGTGATAGGATAATATCCATATGCCTAAAAGGAAGAGCATTTAATACGACTATTCAAATTTATGCACCAACCACTAATACCTAAGCTGAAGAAATTGAAGATTTTTATCAACTTTTGCAGTTTGAAATTGATAAAGCATGAAATCAAGATGCAGTGATAATTACCAGTGAGTGAAATGTGAAACTTGGAAATGAAGAAGAAAGTTGGTAGTTGGAAAATATAGCCTTAGTGATAAAGAGTGCATGATAGAATTTTGCAAGACCAATGACAACTTCTTTGCAAATACGTTTTTTCACCAACATAAACGGTGACTATACACGTGGAACTTACCATATCGAAAACACAGAAATCAAATTGACTACATCTGTGGAAAGAGACGATGGAAAAGCTTGATAGAATCAGAGAGAACCAGGCCGGGGCCAACTGCAGAACAAACCTTCGATTACTCATACGTAAGTTCAAATTGAAGCTGAAGAAAATTAGAACAAGTTCACCAGAGCCAAATTAAGACCTTGAGTATATCCCACCTGAATTTAGAGACCATCTCAAGAATAGATTTGACACATGGAGCACTAATAAATGAAGGCCAGACAAGTTTTGGGAAAACATCAGGGACATCATACATGATGAAACAAAAGGTCATTAAAAAGACAGAAAAGAAAAAAAAAAGACCAAAATGTATGTCAGAACAGACTCTGAAACTTGCTCTTGAAACTACAGTAGCTAAAGCAAAAGGAAGAAATGATGAAGTAAAAGAAATGAACAGATTTCAAAGGGCAGCTCCAGAAGACAAAGTACAGTATTATAATAAAATGTGCAAAGATCTGGACTTAGAAAACCAAAAGGGAAGAACATGCTTGACATTTTTCAAGCTGAAAGAACTGAAGAAAAAATTCAAGCCTCGAGCTGCAATTTTGAAGGAGTCTATGGGCAAAATATTGAATAGTGCAGGAAGCATCAAAAGCAGATGGAGAGAATACACAGAGTCACTATACCAAAAAGAACTGGTCGACATTAAACCATTTCAGGAGGTAGCATATGATCAAGAACCAGTGGTATTGGAGGAAGAAGTCCAAGTTGCACTGAAGGCATTGGCCTAAAACAAGGCTCCAGGAATTGATGGAATATCAATTGAGGTGTTTCAACAAACGGATGCACACTGGAGGTGCTCACTTGTTTATGCTAAGAAATTTGGAATACAGTGATGGGGACAACCAACTGGAAGAGATCCATATTTGTGCCCATTCCAAAGAAAGGTGATCCAACAGAATGCAGAAATTATAGAACAATATCATTATTATCACATGCAAGTAAAAATTTGGTGAAGATCATTCAAAAGCAGCTGCAGCAATACATGCACAGAAAACTACCAGAAATTTAAACTGGATTCAAAACAGGACATGGAATGAAGGATATCATTACTAATGTCAGATGAATCTTCACTGAAAGCACAGAATACCAGAAGGATGTTTACCTGTGTTTTATTAACTATGCAAAGGTATTCAACTGTGTGGATCATAACAAACTATGGATAACATTGCAAAGAATGGGAATTCCAGAACACTTAATTGTGCTCATGAGGAACCTGTACACAGAGTAAGAGGCAGTCGTTCGAACAGAACAAGGGGATACTGTGTGGTTTAAAGTCAGGAAAGGTGTGTGTCAGGGTTGCATCCTTTCACCATACTTTGTCTGTGTGCTGAGCAAATAATCTGAGAAGCTGGACTATATGAAGAAGAATGTGGCATCAGGATTGGAGGACTCAGTAACAACCTGCGATACGCATATGACACAATCTTGCTTGCTGAAAGTGAAGAGGACTTGAAACACTTATGAAAATCAAAGACTACAGCCTTTAGTATGGATTACACCTCAACATAAAGTAACAAAAAATTCTCACAAATTGACCAATAAACAACATCATGAAAAATGGAGAAAAGATTGATGTTGTCAAGGATTTCATTTTGTTTGCATCCACAATCAACACCCATGGAAGGATCAGTCATAAAATCAAACAACGAATTGCATTGAGCAAATCTGCTGCAAAAGATTTCTTTAAAATGTTAAAAAGCAAAGATGTCACTTTGAGAACTAAGGTGTACCTAACCCAAGCCATGATATTTTCAGTTCCCTCATATGCATGCAAAAGCTGGATGATGAATAAAGAAGACCAAAGAAAAATTGATGCCTTTGAATTAAGTTGTTGGTGAAAAATACTGAATATACTATGGACTGCCAGAAGAACAAACAAGTCTATCTTGGAAGAAATACAGCCAGAGTGCTCCTTGGAAGTCAGGATGACGAGACTTTGTCTCACGTACTTTGGACATGTTATCAGGAGGGACCAGTCCCTGGAGAAGAACATCAAGCTTGGTAAAGTAGAGGGTCAGTGAAAAAGAGGAATACCCTCAATGGGGTGGATTGACACAGTGGCTGCAACAATGGACTCAAACATAGCAACCATTGTGAATATGAGGCAGGATGGGGCATTGTTTTATTCGGTGGTGTATAGTGTCGCTGTGAGTCAGAACTGACTTGACAGCACCTAACAACAACAACAGCTTAACTTTTAATGTTCCTTCTTTCTTTCCTTGTTTTTTTTTTTTCTTTTTTTTAATGGTTGGTACCATAAATTATGGTTTAAAAATGCTAGCTTGCGTTAGCTATGCTAAGTGGAATGAGAGAATGGTTTAATTCTGGTCATCATTGGACATAGCTTCAGATAGGGAACAGCATGCCTTATTGCATCAGTAATCAAAAAAAAAAAAGAGAGAGAGAGAGAACACCCAAGGAAAGGAGAAATATGGAGCAATAGTTAGGTCCTCTGAGCCCAGCCACAGGAAGCTCCCCTTTCAATGTATCTCTCTGCTAATCCTTGAGGGCCTTTTTGCCTTGTTTTAGCAAAGTCAGAAGTCTGTACTGGTAAGTGCACCATCTTTTAGAGCCGGATTGTCTGGGTGTGAATCTTGGTTTTGATGCTTACTAGTTGTGTACCATAGAGCCTTGGTGGCATAGTGATTAAGAGCTCGACTCCTAACCAAAGGTCGGCAGTTCAAATCCATGAGCCGTTCCTTGGAAACCCTATGGGGGCAGTTCTACTCAGTCCTATAGTGTCACTATGAGCAGAGTCAACTGGAGAGCAATTTTTTTTTTAGCTATGTACCATGGGCAAATTAGCTTACCTCTCTTTACCTCATTATGCCTTCTTGAGTGATAATAATAGCCCATACCTCATACTGTTGATATGATGGTAAAAAGGTTAATATTGGAAAACTGCTAAGAACATAGCACTACCTAGCACATAGCTGGTGCTACATAAATGCTTGTTAAATAAAAGAGCTGTTCTTTTATAACTAATTGGGAAATAGTTTCCGATAAATTAGTATTCAAACTGTTACACATTTTATGTTGATACTATTACATTGAGCTTTCAGCTTGTATCATTTGTATTCCTGCAGACTGATGAAATAATGTATTGAATTTTTAAGACTTTTATTTCTAAAAAAAAAAACCTACTAATTTCTGTACCTTTGAGCCTATCCAATATCAATAGAGTCTTCTGAATTACAACTCTGACAAGGTGAGAAAACTTTGCAATTATTACAATATACGTAGAAAAACAGAGGCCATAAACTCCTAAGCAGTATGGCTCCTAAGACATAAAAGAGAGCATTGTTAGGAAATAAAATTAGGAAAATGACAAGTCAGGAGGTCCTTGAACAAATATCCATAAGAGGACCATGGTAAGTCCACCAAGATATAGAACTTTTGAGGCAAAGAGTCAAATAAGCAGTTAATCTTTCCTTTCTTTTGACTAACTTCAAACACCTAAATCTTAAATGAGATAGCAACTCCCTTTACTCCTAAGTCATATAGCTGTATGAATCAGCTATTCTTTATTCCAATGGTGAATTATCTAAAGGTTGGAATTTGGATTAGATAAACAGTTAATCCATCAGTTTCTGGTGTTTTTGCCAATGTTACCACTTGAAACTAAACTTTTGGAGAACCTTACAGGGATTCAAAAAGAGGCACGTTTTCCTTAGTATGAAGGCCAGGGAGAACAGTAACTGAGATTTTGAATGCATGAGTTTAAACAAAAATGGAAGACAAAAATATTGGAAGTGGCTAGCCAGGACATTTGTCTGGTAAGTGGCCAAGTAGGGCGAGAGTTCATAGATAGGTATAATAGGTGAGTGTATAAGTAATATGATTTGAAGGACTCCAAGAAGTCTTCCCTTCTCCTAAGTGTCCTCCTTAAAACAACAACAAACTTTGTCTGCTTCAAAAAACGCATATGTGGTCACCATTGTAATTTCTTTGGGTTTACATTGCATAGATGTCTTTTTTATTTCATAATCCTGAGACATGTAATATATATGATTAATTCACATGAAGATTTTTATTTGTTTCAAATGGCTACAGTCTAAGAAAAAGATATCTCATATTCAAGGCTAATCCCCCCAGTTGTGAAGTGGAGTGTGATCTGATCCTTCACATCTCCTTTTGGGCCTGAGTGTTACTGGTAATTTCCTCTTCTGACATTTTGTTTCCTGTGATTTTTGCCTCACAACCTATAAACATAGTCAAACTTTTCCCATCCCAGTACAATTTTTCTCCTTTAAAACAAATACCTTGGAAAAGCAATCTGACTGGCTCTTGCTACTTCTTCACTTTTAATTTACTTTTCATTCTAGTGCATTAGATTTTTGTTTTTCACTCTACTGAAACCAGAATTTTCTTCTGCCACTTCAAATAAATTGTATAAAATTCAACAATGATCTGCATTACCATTTTGTGTTAGAAAATTTTGGTTCTATTCATCAGTCAAGCGATATCTATCTCTTTATAAAATTGCCTTTTCTATTTTAAGACATTGCTGTCTTCTGTTCACCCTCCTAATTTTCTGACCTTTGCTTTTGTTTTCATTGCTGGTTTCTCTGCTTTTTCTTGCTGTTCTGTTCCTTTCTTTGCCACCTTATCTTTTTTACATGTTTTCATTCTCTCCCATGGTTTCAAATATCACCTTTATACTGATTATGCCCATATTTTCGTCTTTATCAGAGTCTTCTCTCTGAAGGTCCAAAGTCTTCTAGCCAAATGATCATGGGATCTGGCAATCTGTTTGCCTATGGAAACCTGCCCACATTTCTGACTTTATATCTTATCATACTCTCCTAGTTATTAAACTGCTTGACTTCAGAGATGCTGAGAATATTCTCATCCTTGGTGCCTGCTGTTTCTTCTCCTTGAAATGATTTCCTCTAGGTCTTCTCATGGCCATTTTCTTTTGGTCATTCAGGCTCAAGTGTCAGCTCTTAAGAAAAAAATTTCTTGACCATCCTTTGAAAAATCAAATCCCTCCCAGTTACTGTTTTTTATATCACCATGTTTTATTTATTTATTTTCATTTATTTATTTATTTATTGTACTTCAGGTGAAGGCTTACAGAACAAATAGTTTCTCATGAAACAGAAGTACACATGTTGTTTTAAGACATTGGTTAACAAGCCCACAACATATTAACCCTCTATCTTCTCAACCTTTCTTTTTTTTTCTGGTGAAAATACACATAGCCAAAGATACACCATTTCAAAAATTTCTACATGCGCAGTTCAGTGGCGTTGACTACGCTCTTCCAGTTGTGCTGTTATTCTCACTTAAGATGAAGGCTTACAGAACAAAATAGTTCCTCATTTAACAGTTACTACAAATGTTGCCCTATGAGAATGGTTAACAATCTCACAACACATCAACAATATCCTTACTCAACCTTGCTTCCTATCACCAGCTTCCTTGTCCCCTTCTGCCTTCTGGCCCTTGTCACTGGACTCCTGTACCTCGTTAGTCTCATTTCGTTTTATGGGACTGTCCACTCCCAGGCTGAACGGTAAACCTCGGAGGTACCTTCACCACTGAGCTAAAAGGGTGTCTGGGGGCCACACTCTCAGGGCTTCTCCAGTCTCCTTTAGGCCAGTAAATCTGGTCTTTTTTTGTGGGTTAGAATTCTGCTCTACAACCTTCTCCAGCTCTGTCCAGAACCCTCTGCTGTGATCCCGGTCAGAGCATTCAGTGGTGGTAGCCAGGCACCATCTAGCTGTACTGGACTCAGTCCAGTGGAGGCCTTGGTAGCTGTGGACAATTAGTCCTTTGGACTAATCTTTTCCTTGTATCCTGTTCTCTTCATTCTCCCTTGCTCCCGAAGGGATGAGACCAGTGGAGTATCTTAGATGGCCGTTCACAGGCTTTTAAGACCCCAGACACTACTCACCAAGGTAGAATGTAGAGCACTGTCTTTATAAGCTGTGTCATGCCAATTGAGCTAGATGTTCCCCGAGACCATGGTCCCCGGGGCCCTCCGTACAGCAGTTCAGTCCCTCAGGGAGTTTGGATGTGTCTATGGGGCTTCCATGAACGTTCCTTGTACAAGTTGTGCTAGTTTCTCCTGTATTGTGTACTGCCTCACGCTTCACCCAAGATACCACTTATCTATTGTCTATTTAATATTTCCCCCCCACACACACCTCCCATCCCTGGTAACCAGCAAAGATTGTTACTTTTTGTGTGTGAACTTTTTCATGGGTTTTTACAATAGAGGTCTCATACAATATTTATCCTTTTGTGATTGACTTATTTCACTCAGCATAATGTCCTCCAGTTTCATCCATGTTATGAGATGGTTCACAGATTCTTTGTTGTTCTTTCTCGTTGCATAGTACTCATTGTGTATATGTACCATAGTTTATCAATTCATCTGTTGATGGGCATCTAGGTTGTTTCCATTGTTTTGCTATTGTGAACAATGCTGCCATGAACATAGGTGTGCATATGTCTATTCGTGTGACGCCGCTTATTTCTCTAGGATATATTCCTAGGAGTGGGATTGCTGGATCGAATGGTATGTCTATTTCTAGCTTTCTGAGGAAGCACCATATCATTTTCCAAAATTATTGTATCATTTTGCATTCCCACCAGCAGTGTATAAGAGTTCCGATGTCCCCGCAGCCCCTCCAACATTTGTTATTTCCAGTGTTTTTGATTCGTGCCAGTAATGCCGGGGTGAGATGGTATCTCATTGTGGTTTTAATTTGCATTTCTCTAATGGCTAGTGATCGTGAGCTTTTCCTCATGTGTCTGTTGGCCATCTGAATGTCTTCTTTGGTAAAGTGTGTGTTCATTTCCTTTGCCCATTTTTTGATAGGATTATTTGTCTTTTTGTTGTACAGGTGTTGGAATTTCTTGTAGATTATGGAGATTAGACCTTTGTCTGACTTGTACTGTCCAAAAATTTTTTCCCAGTCTGTAGGTTCTCTTTTTACTCTTTTGGTGAAGTCTTTTGAAGAGCATAGGTGTTTGATTTTTAGAAGATCCCAGTTATCTAGCTTATTTATTGGGGTTTGTGTGTTGATGGTTATGGTTTGTATCCTGTTAATGCCATATATTAAGGCCTGAAGTGTTGGTCCTATTTTTTCTTCTATGAACTTTATAGTTTTAGGCTTTATATTCAGGTCTTTGATCCATTTTGAGTAGTTTTTGTATACGGTGTGAGGTATGGGCCCTGTTTCATTTTTTTCCAGATGGATATCCAGTTTTGCCAGCACCATTTGTTAAAAGGACTGTCTTTTCCCCATTTGATGGACTTTGGGCCCTTGTCGAAGATCAGGTGACCATAGGTGGATGGATTTACATCTGGGTTCTCAATTCTGTTCCCTTGGTCAATGTATCTGTCATTGTATCAGTACCAGGCTGTTTTGACTACTGTAGCTGTATAGTTGGTTCTGAAGTCAGGTAGTGTGAGTCCTCCAACTTTATTCTTCTTCTTCAGTAGTGCTTTACTTATTCGGGGCTTCTTCCCTTTCCATATAAAGTTAGTGATTAGTTTTTCCATCTCTTTGAAGAATGTTGTTGGTATTTGGATTGAGATTGCATTGTATTTATAAATTGCTTTAGGTAGAACTGTCATTTTCACAATGTTGAATCTAACTTTTCATGAGCATGGTATTTTTTTCCATTTATGTAGATCCCTTTGAGTTTCTTGCAGTAGTGGTTTGTAGTTTTCTTTGTATAGGTCTTTTACATCCCTGGTCAGATTTATTCCTAAGTATTTTATCTTTTTAGGGGCTATTGAAAATGGTATTGTTTTCCTGATTTCCTTTTCATCATTCTCCTTATTGGTGTATAGGAATGCAACTGATTTTTGAATGTTTATCTTGTATCCTGCTACTCTGCTGAATCTTTCTATTAGTTCCAGTAGATTCCTCGTGCAGTCTTTAGGGTTTTCTGTGTATAGTATCATATCATCTGCAAATAGGGACAGTTTAACTTCTTCATTACCAATTTGGATGCCCTTTATTTCTTTTTCTTGCCTTACTGCTCTAGCTAGAACTTCCAGCACAATGTTAAATAGGAGTGGAGATAAAGGGCATCCTTGTCTTGTTCCTGTTTTCAAGGGGAATGTTTTCAGCCTCTCTCCATTAAGAATGATGTTGGCTGTTGGTTTTGCATAGATGCCCTTTATTATGTTGAGAAATTTCCCTTCTATACCTATATGATTGAGAGTTTTTATCAGGAATGGGTGTTGGACTTTGTTAAATGCCTTTTCTGTGTCAATTGAGATGATCATGTGATTCTTTTCTTTCCTTTTATTTATGTGGTGGATTACGTTGATTGATTTTCTAATGTTGAACCATCCTTGCATATCTGGTATGAATCCTACTTGGTTGTGGTGTATTATTTTTTTGATATGATGCTGAATTCTATTGCCTAGAGTTTTATTCAGAATTTTTGCATCTATATTCATGAGAGATACTGGTCTGTAATTTTCTTTTTTTGTGACGTATTTGCCTGGTTTTGGTATCAGCATTATGCTGGCTTCATAGAATGAATTTGGAAGTGTTGCTTCCTCTTCTGTGCTCTGAAATAGCTTGAGTAATACTGGTACAAGCTCTTCCGTAAATGTTTTGTAGAATTCTCCAGTGAAGCCATCTGGGCGAGGGCTTTTTTTGGTTGGTAGTTTTTTTTATTACCTTTTTAATCTCTTCTTTTGTTATGGGTCTGTTCAGATTTTCAACATCACTTTGTTGTAGTTTTGGTGGGCCGTGTGTTTCTAGAAATGTATCCATTTCCTCTAGATTTTCAAATTTGTTGGAATATATTTTTTCATAATATTCGGTTATAATGCTTTTTATTTTAGTTAGGTCTGCTGAAATGTCCCCCATTTCATTTCTTTTTTTGGTTATTTGTGCCCTCTCCTGTTTTTCTTTTGTCAGTCTGGCCAGTGGTTTCTCGATTTTGTTGATTGTTTCAAAGAACCAACTTTTGGTTTTGTTGATTCTTTCTATTGTTTTTCTGTTCTCTATTTCATTTATTTCTGCTCTGATCTTTACTATTTCCTTTCTTCCGGTGGTTGTGGGCTTTTTCTGCTGTTCTCTTTCTATTTGTTTGAGTTATGTTGTTAATGTTTTGATTTTGTCCCTTTTTTCTTTTTTGATATGTGCATCTATTGCTATAAATTGTCCTCTGAGGACTGCCTCTGCTGTGTCCCAAAGGTTTTGGTATGATGTGTTTTCATTTTCATTGGATTCTAGGAATTTTTTGATTCCATCTCTGATTTCTTCTATTACCCACTGATGTGTAAGCAGGGTATTATTCAGTTTCCATGTAGTTGATTTTTTTTCCTTGCTCTTTCTAGTGTTAATTTCTACCTTGATGGCATTGTGGTCAGAAAAGATACTTTGAATTATCTCAGTGTTTTGGATCTTGTTGAGGATTGCTCTGTGACCTAAGATTTGGTCTATTCTGTAGAACGTTCCATGAGCATTGGAAAAGAATGTGTACTTTGCAGCGGTTGGATGGAGTGTTCTATATATGTCTGTGAGGTCCAGTTGGCTGATTGTGCCCTTTAGGTCTTCTGTATCTTTGCTGAGTTTCTTCTTAGTTGTTCTGTCCTTTACTGAGAGTGGTGTGTTGAAGTCTCCTACTATTATTGTGGAACTGTCAATTTCTCTTTTCAGTGTTGTTAGAGTTTGTTTTATGTATTTTGGAGCCCTGTCATTGGGTGCGTAGATGTTTATTATGGTTATGTCTTCATGATGGATCATCCCCGTAATCATTATATAGTGTCCTTCTTTGTCTTTTATAGTAGATTTCGTTTTAAAATGTATTTTATCTGAGATTAGAATTGCCACTCCTGCTCTTTTTTGGTAGTTGTTAGCTTGATATATTTTTTTCCAACCTTTGACTTTTAATAAATTCACATCTTTGTTTCTAAGGTGTGTCTCTTGTAGGCAGCATATTGATGGATCCTGTTTTCTTATCCATTCTGTCACTCTCTGTCTCTTTATGGGTGCATTGAGTCCATTTACATCCAGTGTAATTATTGATAGATGTGGGTTTGTTGCTGTCATTTTGTAGTGCTTTTTTTTGTGGTGCTGACGTTTTCTTTGTTCTTCTTACTCTCTTGTGCTGAGTTACTTTTGTTTGTAGATATTTTTCATTTCTTTTGTTTTTGTTGGTTTTGTTTTTGCTGAGACTTTATGTTTTTCCTGTTTATTTTTATGAGTATGTTTGTTAACTTTCTTTGTGGTTACCATAAATTTTACCCTTATCTTTCTAAGTTTGAAGCAGTCTACCATTACTTGGTATCGCCTTGCCTTCCTCTCCATTAGAAGGTTGTATACCTATGCCGTTTATTCCCTCTTTTATTGTTTTGATGTTGTTGTCATTTACTGATTAACTGCTCTGATTCCCTGTTGTATTTCTTTTGGTTTCAGATAGTCCTCGAGAGTTCATTTCCTAGATTCGTATCTGGCTGGTACGATCCTGCGTCCTAGGTTCTGCCTGTGAGCTGAAGCTGTTTGTCCTCAGATTGAAGAACTCCCTTTAATAATTCTTGTCAGTTTGGTTTGGCTTTTACATATTCACTTAATTTCTGTTTATCTGGAAATGACCTAATTTCACCATCAAATTTGAACGAGCGTTTTGCAGGATATATTATTGTTGGCTGGCAATTTTTTTCCTTTCAAGATTTTATATATGTCATCCCATTGCCTTCTTGCCTGCATGGTTTCTGCCGAATAATCTGTGCTTAGTCTTATTGTTTCTTCTCTGTATGTGACTTCTTGTTTTTCACGAGCTGCTGTCAGGATTCTTTGTCTTTGGTTTTGGCGAGTGTGAATATGATATGCCTTGGTGATTTTCTTTTGGGGTGTCTTCTATATGGGGTTCGTTGAGCTTCTTGGATGGCCAGCTTTTCATCTTTCATGATATTGGGGAAGTTTTCTGTCAGTAGTTCCTCAATGATCCTCTCTGTGTTTTCTGTTTTCTCCCCTTTTCTGGAATTCCAATCACTCGAAATTTTTGCCTTTATTGTATCACACATAACTCTCAGGATCTCTTCATTTTTCATTGTTCTTTTTTCTGACTTTTCCTGAAACAGAGTTGTATCCAAGTGTTTGTCTTCAATTCCACTGATCCTGTCTTCCAGTGTTTCAAATCTGCTTCTCAGCCCTTCTATGACATCGTCCATTTCTGAAATCTTGTTGTTTATCTTTTGGATTTCTAATTGTTGTCTTTGTATAATTTCTAGTTGTGAATTTATTTTGGCATTTTGTTCCTGCATTATTTTCCTGAATTCTTCCAACTTTTTGTCTGTATTTTCCATGAATTTGTCTATTTTTTCCTCATGTTTGTCAGCTTTTTGCCTCAGTTCTTGGAGAATTCTGAGTATTAGAGATTTGAATTCCCTATCAGGTAGTTCTAGTGCATTTTCTTCTAGAGGACGGTCATCTGGTGTTTTATTTTGTACGCCTACTCGAACCATCCTGTCCTGTGTTTGTAAAAGTTCTGTTATTGTCTGCTGTCTTCTGGGCATTCAGTAGTTATTTTTCTCATTTATTGATTGTAGATTTTTTTGTTTCATCCCTTCTTTAAAAAAAAAATTTGGCTACGTCTGAGCAGGCAGACTGTGTGTTCTTTGTTGTTTGCTCATCTGTGGGCACAATACTTTTCACCTCCTTCTTCAACTGGAAGGGTCAGTCACTCAGATATGGTACAGCAGGGCAGGTCTAGCTGAAGAGGAGTTACTGGGATGGGTTGCTTGTGGCACTTACTACAGCCACCAGAGTGTGTCGGTAATCAGTTCAGGGCAGGTTCCAGTAGTCCCTGCCTATGCTGCTTGGTGGTGTGATGTCAAGCGCACGGTGCAGGTAGGCAGTATGCAGCAGGGAGGTTGTTATGTGTGGAGCTAAGATGGATATGGGAGAAAGGAGAATGGAACAGGAGCCAAAAACATACAAAGATAAAAGAATGCTGGGGGAGCTTACCGTTGGAGTGGAGATATGAGAGACTATGAAATGGAGAAAAACAGAAAGGGGAGGAGGAAGAAAGGAAAAGAGTGAATAAATAAGAATCAGAAAGGTTAAAGAACCACAAAGTTCCCGGGGATCCCACCAGTGCAGCTATGAGGTCTGGGGAAGTCACTCTCAGGTGTTGCAGTACAGCCTGGCTAGAAGGCATAGAGGTATACAATGCCAGGTATTCAGGGAACAGAAAGAGAAGGAAGATATAGAGAGATGAGAAACTGATCAATGAAGAAAGACAAAAAGGGAAAAAGGGGAAAAAGAAAACAAAACAAATTAAAAAAAAAAAAAAGAAAGAAAGGCACCCAAAGAAACGGAAAAAAAAAAAAAAAAAAACCAACATAAAAAGAAATGCCCTGAGGGATCCCTCTGCACATCTGTGGAAGCCAAAGGCGAGTCTCCCTGCCACGCAGCTCAGCCTGGCCAGAAAGGGCTCCCAACTCAATAAAAGGAAAAGAAAACAAACAAACAAACGAACAAAAGCCCCAGGATCCCACCAGCGCGGCAGCCCAAACCGGGAAGCAGCTCCACACTCGAACGGAGTTCCACAGCCCCTCAGGAAGAAGCAAAGATGGAGCTCGGAGCCAGGTACTTGAGCGAAGGGAGGGGGAGGTGGCAAGAGGCAAGTAAGAAATCAAAAGAAGCAGAAAAAAATAAAAGCAACACTGGCAGCCAACAAATGGCACTCATAGAGCCAGCTAGTGCGGGCTGGTGTTTCTGGACAAGAGACTGTGTCCACGGGAAGCAGAGGGGGCCGAGTGTGGGTGAAGAAAGGTAGAGAGTGGGGAAGCGTATATCACAAATTACCAGAGCTCTGTAGCCTCTCAGGAAGAAGCAAAGATGGCACACGGAGCGAGGTACTCGAGCGAAAGGAGGGGGAGGTGGGGAGAGGCAAGGAAGAAATAAAAAGAAGTGGAAAAAAAGCAACACCAGCAGCCAACAAATGGCACTCAAAGAGCCACCCCTTCGGGTGTGTGGAATCCAAGTAGCCAGTGTTTCCCGGTTAAGAGACTATGGCCGCAGGAAGCAGAGGAGGCTGAGTCGGGGTGAAGAAGAGTGGGGAGTGGAAAAGTGTATATTGCCAATTACTGGTTGTTTTGTCTCCCACTGGAAGTGCCGTGAGGCTGCTTTCTCATACCCCATTTGCTGGTCTCCGATAGGAGTCCAAGATGGCAGATCCACACTGCGTTAGCTGGTAGGGGACCTCTGCATGAATCTCTCCTCGCTCTCTGTTCTCTGTCAGTTTTCTCACTCCATTTGGTGCTTGGCTGATTTCTTTATCTCTTCATTTGATGTTTTAGGGTTTCAGGATTGTTGTATTCTCTGTTCGGCTTAGTTTTTCGGCTCTTTGCTGTGGAGGGACGGCGTGGTGCTTCTGCCTAGAGCGCCATTTTTTCTTTTTATATCACCACGTTTTATTTTTTATGGACTATATCACTCTTTGAAAACATCTGGTTTATTTGTATACTTGTTCCCTTGTTTATTGTCAGTCTACCCATACTAGACTATAAGGGCCACGGAGGCAGGGATGTTTGTTCTTTATTGTATCTCTAGCACTTACAATATTATCAATAAATAGTTGATAAATGAATAAACTAATAATTTCGATCTCAACTTGTCAAAGCCAACTTTATTACTTTTTATCTCAGCTTGCTCACCCCACCCCAGCTAGTTTCCTTGTCCTGATTAATCCCCATCTACCCATGCATCCAAGCCAGAAAGCTTAGAATAATAACCCTGCCGTCAACACCAACAAGTCCTAGTAGTCACAAGTCCTATTAATCCTACTTTTAGCATTTCTTCTATCTATTCCTACCTGTCAATTCCTGGCCTTATCCTTTTAGTTAAGCCCCTTGATGACTCTTCCTTGGGCTAGTTTAATAAGCTCCTGGAAAGGCTCTCCTTCAGTCTTTCATCCTTCTCAAATACCTTCCAAACTATTTGAAAGTATTATTTCTTAAAACACACACACACAAACAAGACAAGAAAACTCTGATCATATTTCCACTTCTGCTTAAAGTCTTTCAAGCTCAACTCCCATTTGCCTTAAGTTTAAGTAAATCCAGGACTTCCAAGGCCCAGCGTTGCCTGTCTCTCCCTCTCCAATTTACCTATATTAGAATTTGGATTCATGAAACAGTCTTAATTTCCTTCATACCAGTAACACATTTGCAAGTTTGGACCTTCTTGGTTTTTTTTTTTTTTTTTTTTTTTAATTCATCTTGTTCCTTTTACATGAACTTGCAAAATATATAAAATAAATTAATTATAATAAATTTAAAATGAAATGCTGAAATAAGTTCCTCTAATATCTTAATCTATTTCATGAACACTTAACTTTATATCTCAGATGATGCATTAATGTATGTTCCATGCTTTCAAGGATGAGCTGTGAAGGACATTCCACAGTGTGAGACCTTGGTCAATTAAGGCTGCTTCTGAGAACAGTACAGAGCACAAAGACCCTGGTACCTGCCAGGAAGTCTGTTACTAAAATAACTGTCTGAGGCTTATCCAGGCCAGAAAGGAAAAATACTTACTGAGTTTAGAGAAACAATCTAGGGATATAAGAGTTACTAAAAAAGTACTTGTATAGCAGGAAAGGCAGAGCAGAAGAAAATCCAGAGAAATGAAGAAAGGGTCTAATATTTGAATGGCTTAGAGATTGGATAAAATATAATTCCATGGTCATAGCACATTTACTTTGGTATTTCTCATGTATCTAACTCAAGAGGGTTTTTTGTTTTGTTTTGTTTATAAGCTACTGGACTGTTGCTGGAAGATATAACAAGCATTTAACAAATATTTGTGTTACCTACTTAGAAATATTCAAAACATAAATGTAAATTGTACATGTGGGTAATTCTAAGAAGCATCGTGAAGGATTTTCCTTGTTTGTTTTGTTATCACCTATTATGTAATTAAGTACCTTGTGATTAAAAATCATTTCTTCCAACTTTGTCCTTAATACACAGATAAATATTATGTCTTCGTGTTTGATATACAATGACAGTGATTGGGATGTAAGTATGAAACTTAAAGTTAACTTTAGTTCTAAGGCTAATATTGTAAAACATGGCTTCTTTATTCTGGAATAATTGGCCAATTGAGAAAATAATTATTTTTCTGGCTCTTAATTTGAGTACAACAAATAGTGGATGAGGTGCAAAGGGAGAGGTGTTCACCTACTCTAGCCAAGTCTCCCACTTCTGGGTGGGTACAGAATGCTTAAAATCCAGGTACCAGTGCTCTGCTTGCTATCTCTTTTGATCCCCTTCTCCCCCTACACACACCAAATCTCTCTCTCTTGATCAGATTATACATGAAGAAAACCACCATTCTGGCTCCTTGTTTCTCCATCTCACAACTGAAATAGAAAAGCACAACTGATTTGTTAGGTAATTCTTTGTAACGGAACTGTAAACACAGTGTAGCATCCACGATTTTACAGAGGCCAGAAAGGGAGAAGTTATAAGGATGGATTTTATTATCTCTAACAGGCTATAGTGCTATAGTCTAGACTTGTTTTATGATAGAAAATAACTCTAAATATTCACTCAGTGAATTGCAGTGGTCTATTTTAAACAATTAAAATGACTGAGACTACTGAATTGGCACCTTCATATAATACATCCTAGTTTCCCCAGTATGGCTCACTGACATAAGATGTCACATGAGTTTCACCGTGTTTCCTAAACACAAATACTTGAACTTTTAATTTAGAGGCGTTTCTTCTACCAAACCACCTGGGAGAAGTTCCTTTATCAGAAGAGAAATCAACTGGTCATTCTCCTGATGCTGGAGAGTTAAGTTACCACTTGCTGCCAGGCTGAATCTATTCCTGACCTCCTCAGCTGGAACCCAGACAGAATTGTCTTATTCACTGTCATCTACCTGTATACAATAGACCAGTTACCAAGAAAGCATCTCTATTAGTTTCCTAGGGCTGCTATAACGAAGTACCACAAACTGGGTACCTTAAAACAATAGAAATTTATTCTCTTGCAGTTCTGAAGGCTAGAAGTTCAAAATGAACTTGTCACCTTGGCAGTGTCATGTTCTCCTTGAAAGTTCTAGGAAAGGAGTCCTTCCTTGCTTCTTCTAGCTTCTGGTGACTCTAGGCGTTCCATGGCATGTGTCAGTGCAACTCCAATCTCTCTGCCCCAGTCTTTACACGACTATCTTCTTTGTGTGTCTCTTCTTATAAGGATACCTCATATTGATTAGGGCCACCTTAATCCAGTATGACTTCATGTTAGCTTAACTAATTATATCTGCTAAGATCCTATTTGCAAATAAGCTCACATTCACAGGTACTGGGAATTAGGACTTCAACATATCTTTTTTGGGGGACACAATTCAACCCATAACAGCATTCACAATTTGAAAGAGACCATCCGTAGATATCTGTGCAACCTGTGCATTTTGAGGAAGGTTTATTGATTTCCTTTGAACTATTGATTTATCATCTTGCCTTTCCTTCCCAAATCATGACAGAGCTTAGTCTATTCAGGTTTCTCTTTTCTACTTCTAATGAATGTTTAATTAAAAGTAACTCACCCAAACACAGAAAGGGCTGTAGGTAGGTGTTAATGATTTTTTTTTTTCATGATGTTAGGGGAACTGGTTGCTATTTGAGTCAGAAGATACAAGGCCCAACTACTCATTATTTTGTTAGTGTTTTAGTGTGCTTTTATCATACTTGTAGTTTTGCCCTTTAACTTTTGACTTGTGCAACTGAAACAAATTTCTGTAAGTCTTCCAATGGGTTATTTTATGGTTTTATGTTGAAGGATTTGTTTCTACATAGATGAGTCAATTGATACTATTGTTTTGAAATAAGGGCTACAAATATTTACTTTTTCAAGTGTCCACAGAACTGCAATTTGATAATCTCTTATCCTTTCCCAATGGATAGAGAGATGGGTTGTTGCCTGCTTTATTATGGATCTTTATTAGTTAACCTCTGTTTTCATAAAATAAATATTCCCTTCCACTTTGGAAGTAATTTTAAAGTCATGTTCATCTATCCTTTATCTATAACACCAGGCTCTTGAAAAGATTATAACCTTAAACTCTCTACTTTCCAATATTTTTCAAACTTTGCACACTGTGGAGAATTACATGAAAACCATGCATTCTATTCATTCCATTAGTTAAAGCAGGTTATTCTTGGGGTAAGCTCATCGTCGTAGACTGTATACATGAGTAAAAATACCTCAGTATAAAGATATACTATTTCCTTAATGTTAGTCTCCTCTTCTAAAGAACGGGGATATTAATAACTACTTTACAGGTTTATTGGAATGATTGAATGCCATAAATCATGTGAAATAATAAATACACTCCTTAGAACAAACTAAGTACTTAAAAATATTGCCTATGTATTTTTTTAAGATGTGACTGTAACATATAAAATGATCAGTTCTGCCTGAGGACAATCGGGAGATGACACAAAGTATGTAACACCTAACTTGGAACCTGAAGGGCAAATAGGAATTTTCCACAAAACAAAGGAACATAAGGGCAGTTCAGGAACAGGTGTGCAAAGAATTGTGATGCAGCAAAAAGGATCAAATGAGTAAGAAATGGACTTGGATCTCATCATGAAGACACTTGTGGACAAGACTGAGAAGTTTATATTTTATTCTGGAAATGAATGGCATTTGGCCCATCAGTTTTCTTTTTTCTTTAACTATGAATTTTATAAATAAATAATAGAAAATCTAAAAAGAATTATCCCAATCCTCATTCACAGTACCATAAAAACATGAATGCATAAAAATTTTTGATTTTTAGATGCCACTTTAGTTAGAGAAGATTGGTACAATAACATTGAAGAAAATGAGAAGCAATTCTCAGTTTTCATATGTGGAATACAAAGGATTGGAACTACACATACTGCTATATGTTGAGCAATATTTACCTTGAGATGTAAGTTTCAATTGCTCTTCTGTATGTGAAATTGTTTTTAAATGCACTAATATAGCATTCTTAAAAGAAATCTCTTACAAGAAGGCAATAAAGTGCTCACTAATTTCTGTTTTGTAAGTTTGTATTTAGCAATACCCTCAAAGCAAAGCATTGCAAAATACTTTTTTAAATATTTATTTCCCAGTATTTTTCTCTCTATAGGCTGGCTGTATATAATGTGGTAGATTTAAAAAAAAAAAAAAAACTAAACAAAAAAAAGACATATGTAGCATCCTACCACTAATGGACTGCCTGACCTTGGCATAATCGCTTTACTTTCTCGGCCACATTCCTTTATCTGGATGAATTGATTTAGTTCTTTCTCTGTGGCTAGATTGGAGCCCAGTTTTGTGATTACTTTCTATCCATTCCCAAATAGACAAACATTTAATGAATCTGGTAGATACTTCACAGAGTGGTTTAGAAAAAAAGATTGCAAAATTCTGTTTATAGATGGTCATATTAAATATAATTTTAAAATATAAGAAAGGCTGTAGATTAGCAATGTGGATATAGATCAGATTTATAATTAATAGTAATAATGAAAAGGATGATATGATTTTTAAAGTTTTAAATTATGTCTATATGCAGATCTGACCACATTTTTAATAAAATATTAAAGTCTAGGGATGTACTTATTCATGTATACCTATGTATTTTTCATTCTTAGTAAATTATACAAGCTTATTCTTTGCAAAAACATTCACCTAAATATCTCTAGATGGTTCACTGTGTTTTTTTACATTCTCTTTGTTACAGATTAGCTTAGCACTATTTTCCTCTCATTTGTAAACTCATAGATATGAATAAGTTTGCCTTTTATTGGAAAACTATACTGTTACATTCCTGGTAGTCAAAAAATTAATAAGCACATCTAACTTATTGGCAGGTGGTAACTTAAAAACTAGTAAAATATAGCTTGACAGGCACTAGTCTTTCATGATTTGATATCCTCAGTCAGTTTGATCAAATTTTTACTGTTAAGATTTAAAAATGCATCTGCAAACCACAGTTCGCTACAGAGTTAATA
Source organism: Dugong dugon (assembly GCA_030035585.1). Taxonomy (NCBI): domain Eukaryota; kingdom Metazoa; phylum Chordata; class Mammalia; order Sirenia; family Dugongidae; genus Dugong; species Dugong dugon. The sequence goes on from CM057473.1 coordinate 42,572,143, forward strand.
AGTGAATAGTCACTCTCCAGTCAGTATGAAAAATCCCCCTGTTCTTTTATGAGTTAACATATCATTAGAATTATAAATATAAATCTATAGCAATTGATGTAGTGACTGAAATATGACCCTTAAGCTTGCTCCCCTTCTATATCAGCCTTTACTAAAGTGTGTTTTGCAGAATGCTAGAATTCCTCCACTGAACTCATTTTGTGTGTGTGTGGTATCTCAGGGGAATGAAGGTATAGCACAGAACATATTTTGGGAAACACAGTTATATTTAAAAACATTTTATATTTAAAAAAAAACTTTAAAAATGGAATTAAAAAATCATAGAATAGCTGTACTCTACTACTCTGAAAAAATATGGAGGGATGGAGGGTCAGATGCTTTTTTGGAAAGGGAAGAAATAGCACTGCCACAATCTTCTCATAAATTTTACTATTAGGATTCTGTTCTTTAATTCCCTAAGAATATAAGGGGGAAATTCAAAGTTGAAGCAAAAACAAAAAAAAGATTGAAAATGAGTTTTCTAGATACACTAGTAGAAATAAAATTGCAGTTTTTAGGTGAGGTTTATTATATGATGGACTTGAAAAACAGTTGCAAATCTGAATAATTGCTCTTTTCTTATGAAGTCAGTTTTGAGGGTGAAGGGTGAACATTGTTTTTCTTGTATGTGCATTGCTTGTGTCCTTTAAAGAAAAAAAAACTATATAAGGAAATCTCAGAGTTTTTAATACAGATGTCTCCAAAAGGGTTATTGCTGCCAGTTTTTCTCAGTGTGTCACGTAATCTTTGTATAATTTATAAATGATAACAAAGAAATCAGGCCACCTTCATAAAAGCCTAGTGACACATAATTTAGTTGAATCTGAGGATTAGAAGTAATTGTCTCTCTTTGTTCCAAGTTCTAAATCTCTGTAAATGATTCACTGCATGTCATTAAAGCTTAATATTTGCATGAAATCACAGTTTAGCTGGCATAATTTAACAGCAATTAAAAAGCTATTTAATCGTCATGCAAATTGATATGAGGGGCCCTTGAGTAAGAAGGATGTCTGCCTTTTTTTTTTTTTTTTTTTTGGTGAGTATCTCCAGGCGGACAGTTATATACTTGCAGACACCCATAACAGAACTGATAACATTGTTCCTATTCATGGAAATATAAGTGAATAATAATTCATGATTTCCATTATGTATAACAGAAAAGACCAACAATATGAATATGTCATTCTGTAGGCAGACATTATTATGATAATGAATGTTTATCTCCCAGTTCTAGGTTGGAGGTAAAAAGGAACACTTGTTCCTGGGCTCTAGTTTATAATCCCTTCTGTATTTTCCTTTCAAAGACAGATGCTTCTATAACCCCCTAGAATGTGTAATGTCATAAAACCAGGTATGCAGCAATCTTTTAGAACAACACCCACCCCATTTTTAGGTCCAGCTCTAGTTATATACATATAGGTGACTAAGATTCCTACCTTGCAGGTTGTTGACATCAGGAACCAGCAAACAAGGAAAATTAAAAATACAATAAAACTTCTTAATATCTAAATAAACTCAAAGCACAGTCATACATATTTATAACTAATATGCCAGTCTCACGCCACGTAACAGATCTCATTGTTTACACCCGTGTTCATTTAGACCATGCCTCACCCTGCAACCAGTAGGCTCTTTTTAAAACGCATCACTTCCGTGCATAAAATCTATAAGTTTCTTCCTGTAGGTAGAAAAATATCCAGACCCATTCCAATAAGCCTAACAGTCTTGCATTATCTGTTCCCTTCCTGTATCTTGAAACTTATGCTTTCTTCCTTTGCACTCTACCCAAAGTGATTTTTTTTTCCAGTTCCACGACTATTTCAAGATCTTTTTTGTCTAAACAACAGGTACCTTCTACTCCTAATATTCTTCCCATCCCTCTACACATTCCTCTCACTACCTCCCTGAGGGTTTCTCAGAATATTACCTTTAGTAGGGTAATATTTAGTAGGATAGTTTTTATTCCAGCTTCTTTCCTTTTAATTTCCTTAGTTGCACTTATAATTTGAATTTTATTCTTCTGTTTACATGTGTGTGTTTATCTAGACATTCCACTGAAATGTAAATAACAAGAAAGTATTAATAATGTCTGTCACATCCAACACTGTAGGCCCAGGATCCAACAGAATATCTGGCACATAAAACACAAACCAAACCCATTGTCATCAAGTCAGTTCCGACTCATGGCAACCCCATGTGTATCAGAGTAGAACTTCACACTCATTGCCATCGAGTCGATTCTGACTCATAGTGACCCTATAGTACTCACTTAATAAAATATTTATTTCATGAATAAATGATTTTATCTTGAAATCCAAGAGAAGCCTTGAGGAATCAAAGATCAATGTCAAAACTTAAATTTCTTTCTATGAAGAGAGTGTTGAAACTCCTTACTACACTCTAAGCAAATTTTCTTTCTTTCTTTTTTTTAATTGTACTTTAGATGAAGGTCCACAAAACAAACTAGCCTCTCATCAAACAGCACACACATTGTCCTGTGACACTGCCCAACAACCCTATGACATGTCAACATTCCCTCCCCCCACCCTGGGCTCCCCACTACCAGCCCTCCTGTCCCCTCCTGGCCTCCAGTCCACTCCCCCGGGGTGGTGCGCCCCTCCAATCTTGCCCCGTTCCATGGGCCTGTCCATCCCTGGATGAAGGGTGAACCTCAGGATCGACTCCACCACTGACCTAAAACGGTGCCCAGGGGCTACACCGCAGGCCCCCCAACCCCGGTCTCCACCAGGCCAGCAAGTCCAGTCTCCTCCCGTGAGCCAGAACACTGCTCCACACCTTTCCCCAACTCCCTCTGGGGCCCTCCACTGCGATCCCCCTCAGAGCAGTCAGTGGTGGCAGCCGGGCACGATCCAGCCATAATGAACTCAGTGTGGTGGAGGCTGTGGTAGTTGTGGTCTGTTAGCCACCCGGGCCAATCTTTCCTTTGTGTCCTTAGACCTATTCAATCTCTACTGCTCCTGAAGAGGTGAGACCAGTGGAGCATCCCAGATGGCCACCCATGGGCCTTCAAGACCCCATAAGGCTACTCACCAAACTAGAATGTAGAACACTTTCACTACAAACTATGCTATGCCAATTGAGCTAGATGTTCCCCGAGACCATGGTCCCCACAGCCCTCAGCCCAGCAATTCGGTCCCTCAGGGAGCTTGGGTTTGTCCATGAAGCCTCCATGACCCTGCCCTGTACAACTTGTGCTGGCTTCCCCAGTACTGTGCACTGTCTTACCCTTCACCAAAGCCACCATCCATCATCTGTTTATTTAGTGTTCTTCCATCCCCAGCCCTCCCCTCCCTCTTAACCATCAAAGATTGTTTCTTTTTTGTGTGTAAAACCCTTTCATGAGTTTTTATAGTAGCGGTCTCCTACAATATTTGTCCTTTTGTGATTGACTTAATTCACTCATCAAAATGCCCTCCAGATTCATCCATGTTATCAGATACTTTGCAGATCCATCATTCTTTATCTTATAAGACTCCGTTGTGTGTAGGTACCATAGTTTGTTTATCCATTCATCTGTTGATAGGCATCTATGTTGTTTCCATTGTTTTGCTATTGTGAACAATGCTGCAGTGAACATGGGTGTGCATATGTCCATTCATGTGATGGCTCTTATCTCTCTAGGATATATTCCTGGGAGTGGGATTGCTGGATCGTATGGTGTTTCTATTTGTAGCTTTTTAAGAAAGTGCCATATCGTTTTCCAAATTGATTGTACCATTTTGCATTCCCACCAGCAGTGCATAAGAGTTCCAGTCTTCCCACAGCCTCTCCAACATTTGTCTTTTTCTGCCTTCCTGATTCATGCCAGTAATGCCAGTGTGAGACAGTATCTCACTGTGGTTCTGATTTGCATCCCTCTAATGGCTGTTTCCTCAGGTGTCTGTTAGCTGCTTGAATGTCTTCTTTGGTGAAGTGTCTGTTTTTTAATTGGATTAGTTGTCTTTTTGTTGTAGAGGTGTTGGATTTTCCTGTAGATTTTAAGATACTAGATGTTTGTCAGATTTGTAAAAGCAAAAAATTTTTTCCCAGTCTGTAGGTTCTCTTTTCACTCTTGGTGAAGTATTTTGATGAGCATAAGTGTTTAATTTGTAGAAGATCCCAGTTATCTAACTTATCTTCTGGAGTTTGTGTGTTGTTAGTTATGGTTTGTATCCTGTTAATGTCATGTATTAGGGCCTCTAGCAATTATCTTATTTTTTCTTCTATGATCTTTATAGTTTTTGGTTTTATATTTAGGTCTTTAATCCATTTTGAATTACTTTTTCTGTATGGTGTGATGTATGGATCCTTTTTCATTTCTTGTGCAGGTGGACATCCAGTTTTGCCAGCATCATTTGTTAAAACGACTGTCTTTTCCTCATTTGATGGACTTTGGGGCCCTTGTTAAAGATCAGATGACCATAGGTGGGTGGATTTACATCTGGGTTCTCAATTCTGTTTCATTGGTCAAGGTATCTGTCATTGTACCAGTACCAGGCTGTTTTGACCACTGTAACTGTATAGTAGGTGCTAAGGTCAGGTAGTGCTGGTCCTCCTACTTTATTCTCCTTCTTCAGTAGTACTTATCCAGGGCCTCTTTCCTTTCCATATAAAGTTAATGATTAGTTTCTCCATCTCTTTAAAGAATGTTGTTGGTATTTGGACCGGATTGCATTGTATTTGTAAATTGCTTAGGGTATAATTGCCATTTTTCACAATGTTGAGTCTACTTATCCATGAGCATCATATATTTTTCCATTTATGTAGATCTCTTTTGGTTTCTTGCAGTAGTGTTTTGTAGTTTTCTTTGTATAGTTCTTTTACATCACTTGTTAGATTTATTTCTAAGTAATTTATTTTTTAAGGGCTATTATAAATGGTATTGTTGTCCCGATTTCCTTTTCGTCATTCTCTTTTTTGTTGTATAGGAATCCAACTGGTTTTTGTATGTTTATCTTGTGTCCTGCTACTCTGTTGAATCTTTCTATTAGTTCCAGTAGTTTTCTCATGAAGTCTTTTGGTTTTTCTATGTATAGTATCATATTATCCACAAATAGGGACAGTTTTATTTCTTCCTTATCAATTTGTATGCCCTTTATTTCTTTCTTTTGCCTTATTGCTCTAGCTAGGACTTAGAGCACAATGTTAAATAGGAATGGTGATAAACGGCAACCTTGTCTTGTTCCTGTTCTCAAGGGGAGTGTTTTCAGCCTCCCTCCATTAAGAATGATGTTGGCTGTTGGTTTTGTATAGATGCCCTTTATTATGTTGAGAAATTTCCTCTCTATAACTATTTTATTGAGAGTTTTTATCAGGAATGAGTGTTGGACTTTGTTGAATGCCTTTTCTGCATCAACTGAGATGATCACATGAGATTCTTTTATTTATGTGGTGGACTATGTTGACTGATTTTCTAATCTTGAACCATCCCTTGCATACCTTGTATGAATCCTACTTGGTCGTGGTGTATTACTTTTTGATATGATGCTGAATTCTGTTGACTAGAATTTTGTTGAGAATTTTTGCATGTATATTCATGAGAGATATTGGTCTGTGATTTTCTTTCTTTGCGGTGTCTTTGCCTGGTTTAGGTATCAGGGTTATGCTGGCTTCATAGAATCAATTTGGAAGTGTGTTTTCCTTTTCTATGTTCTGAAATAGTTTGGGTAGTACTGGTGTAAGCTGTTTTTGGAATATTTGGTAGAATTCTCCAGTGAAGCCATCTGGGCCAGGGCTTTTTTTGTTGGGAGTTTTTTTTTATTACCTTTTCAATCTCTTCTCTTGTTATAGGTCTGTTCAGATTTTCAACTTCAGTTTGTGTTGGTTTGGTTAGGTAATGTGTTTCTAGAAATTTGTCCATTTCCTCTAGGTTTTCAAATTTGTTGGAGTATAGTTTTTCATAGTACTCTGTAATGATCTGTCTTATTTCAGTTGAGTCTGTTATAATGTCCCCCATTTCATTTCTTATTTGGGTTATTTGCTTCATCTCCTGTTTTTCTTTTGTCAGTTTGGCTAGTGGTTTGTCATCCTTTCAAAGAGCCAACTTTTGGTTTTGTTGATTCTTTCTACTGTTTTTCTGTTCTCTATTTCATTTATTTCTGCTCTGATCTTTATTATTTCCTTTCTTCTGGTGACTGTGGACTTCTTTTGCTGTTCTCTTTCTATTTGTTCAAGTTGTGTAGCTAATGTTTTGATTTTGTCCCTTTCTTCTTTTTTGATGTGTGCATCTAATGCTGTAAATTGACCTCCGAGCACTGCCTTTGTTCTGTTCCAAAGTTTTGGCATAATATGTTTTCATTCTCATGTGATTCTAGGAATTTTTTGAGTTTATCTTTGATTGCTTCTATTAGCCAGTGGTTTTTATGCAGGGTGTTATTCAGTTTCCATGTATCTGACTTTTTTTCCTTGCTTTTCCTGTTTTTCATTTCTACTTTGATGGTGTGATGAGAGAAGATACTTTGTATTATCACAATATTTTGGATTTTGTTAAGGGTTGCTTTGTGGCCTAAGATGTGGTCTATTCTGGAGAACATTCCATGTGTGTTGGAAAAGAATGTGTACTTTGCAGTTGTTGGGTGTAGTGTTCTATATATGTCTATGAGGTCAAGCTGGCTGATTGTGTCCTTTATATCTTCTGTATCTTTGTTGAGTTTCTTTATACATGTTCTGTCCTTTACCAAGAGTGGTGTGTCATCTCCTGCTGTTATTGTGGAACTGTCAGTTTCTCTTTTCAGTGCTGTTAGAGTTTATGTATTTTGGAGCCCTGTCATTGGGTGTGTATGTATTATGGGTATGTCTACATGGTGGATTGTCCCTTTAATCATTATATAGTGCCCTTCTTTTTCTTTTATGGTGGATTTTGTTTTAAAGTGTATTTTTATCTGAAATTAGTATTGCCACTCCTGCTCTTTTATTGGTAGCTGTTTGCTTGATGTATTTTTTTTCCACCCTTTTATTTTTAGTAAATTTATGTGTTTGTTTCTAAGGTGTGTCTCTTGTAGACAGTATATTGATGTATCCTGTTTTTTTATCCATTCTGTCACTATCCGTCTCTTCATGGGTGCATTTAGGCCGTTTACATTCAGTGTAATTATTGATAGGTGTGAGTTTATTGCTCTCATTTTGTAGTGCTTTTTTTGTGGTGCTAACATTTTCTTTGTTCCTCTTACTCTCCTGTACTGAATTCCTTTTGTTTGTGGATTTTTTTTCATTTCTTTTGTTTCTGTAGATTTTGTTTTTACTGAGATTGTATGTTTTTCTTCTTTATTTTGATGAGTAGGTTTGTTAACTTTCTTTGTGGTCACCTTGAAATTTACCCTTATATTCCTAGGTTTGAACCAGTCTATTATTACTTAGTATTGCTTTGCCTTCCTCTCCATTTGAAAGTTCTATATCTACACCATTTATTCTTTCTTTTATTGTTCTGATGTTGTTGTCATTTACGTATTAACCTCCCTAGTATCCTGTTGTAAATCTTTTGATTTTGAATAGTCCTTGAGGGTTCATTTCCTATGTTGGTAGCTGGCTGATGCTCTCTTGGGTCCTAGATTCAGGCTGTTGTCTGATGTTGTTTTTCTCAAACCGAAGGACTCCCTTTAGTAATTCTTATAAGTTTGGTTTGGTTTTTACATATTCCCTTAGTTTCTGTTTATCTGTAAATGTCCTAATTTCACCATCATATTTGAATGAGAGTTTTGTAGAATATATTATTCTTGGTTGGCAGTTTTTTTTTTTTTCCAAGGTTTTATATATGTCATCCCATTGCCTTCATGTCTGCGTAATTTCTGCTGAGTTAACAGAACTTAGTCTTATTGTTTCCTCTCTGTATGTGACTTTTCATTTTTCTCAAGCTGCTCTCGGGATTCTTTGTCTTTGGCTTTAGCAAGTGTGATTATGATATGACTTGGTGATTTTCTTTTGGGGTGTATCCTATGTGGGATTCATTGAGCTTCTTGGATGGTCAGCTTTTCATCTTTTATGATATTAGGGAAGTTTTCTGTTAGCAATTCTGCAGTGATCCTCTCTGTTTTCCCTTTTGTCCCTTGTTCTGGAACCCCGATCACACAAAGATTTTTGCTTTTCATTGTATCCCACATCATTCTTAGGGTTTCTTAATTTTTCTTCATTCTTTTTTCTGATTTTCTCTCAAACAAAGTGTTATCCAGGTATTTGTCTTCAATTTCACTGATCCTGTCTTCCATTGTTTCAGACCTGCTCCTCAGAACTTCTATGACACCGTCCATTTCTGAAATCTTGTTGTTTATCTTTTGGATTTATAATTGTTGTTTTTGTATGATTTCTAGTTGTGAACTTATTTTGACAGTTTGTTCCTATATTATTTTCCTGAATTCTTGCATTGTTTTGTCTGTATTTTCCATGAATTTGTCTATATTTTCCTCATTTTTGTCTGATTTTTGCTTCAACTCTTGGATAGCTCTGAATATTAAGAGATTTGAATTCCCTATCTGGTTGTATCCATACCTTTTCTTCCACTGGAAAGTCATCTTGTGTTTTATTTTAGATGTCTTCTGGCACCATCTTGTCATTTTTTTAAAAATATGTTTTGATATTGCTTGCTATCTTCAGGACATTCAGTTGTTATTTTGTTCATTTATTGATTGTAGATTATTTTGTTTTGTCCTGCTTTTTTGTTTTATTTGATTATGTCTGAGCAGGCTAGCTGTGCATTCTTTGTTGTTTGCTTGTCTGTGGACATGATATTTTTCACCTTCTTGTCCAATGGGCAGGGCCAGACAGTTTATCTGTGGTGAAGCAGGGCAGGGCCAGCTGAAGGGGAGGGACTGGGATTGGTTGTTTGTGGCATGTACTGTGGCCAACAGGGCAGGCCGGGTTCAGTGCAGGGCAGGTTCTGGTAGGCCGTGCCTGTGTTGCTCAGGGGTGCGATATTCAGTGCATGGTGCAGATAAGCAGAATGGAGGGGGAAGTTGTGATGCATAGAGCTAAGTTGATTATGGGAAAGAAGAAATAAAGGATAGAGAAAAAAATGTTGAAGGAGCCTGCCATTGGAGTGGAGAGACAAGTAACCAAGAAATGAAGAAAAACAAAAAGGTAAAAAGAAAAAAAAGAGAAAAATAAATAAATAAAAATTAAAAAAAGAAATGCCCCCAGGGATCCCACTGGCGACCGGGGAAGTGGCTCCCAGGCCTTGTGGTACAGCCTGTGTAGAAGAGATGGAGATGGCACACAGTGCCAGGTATTCAGGAGACAGTAAAGAAGGAAAGTAGAGAGAGATCAGAAACTGAGAAATGAAGAAAAACAAAAAGGAAAAAAGAAAAAATAAATTAAAGAAAAAGAAATGCTCCCAGGGATCCCAGTGGCAACTGGGGAAGTGGCTCCCAGGCCTCGGGGCACAGCCCATCTAGCAGGGGCAGAGGTGGCACACAGCACCAGGTATTCAGGAGACAGGAAAAGTAGTAAAGTAGAGAGAGAAGAGAAACTGAGAAGTGAAGAAAAATGAGAAGGAGAAATGAGAAAGAAAAGTAGTAATAATAAAAATTAAAAGAAAAAAGAAAGGCCTCTAGGGATCCCACTGGCATGGCTGCACAGACCGGGTAAGTGGCTCCCAAGCCACGCAGAACAGCCCAGCTAGAAGGGGAAGAGATGGCATATAGCACCAGGTATTCAGGAGACAGGAAATGAAGTAAGTAGAGAAGAAGAGAAATTGAGAAATGAAGAAAAACAAAAAGGAATAAACAAAACAAAAAGTCCCCAGGAATCCCACCAGCTTGATGGCATGAACCAGGGAAGCCGTTTCCCAGCTGAGCGATGCTTCACAGCCTGTCAAGAAGAAGCAAAGATGGCACACTAAGCCAGGTGTTGGAGAGAAAGGAGGGGGAGGAGGTGAGAGGCAGGTAAGAAATCAAAAGAAGCTGAAATAAAGCAACCCTAGCAACAAAGAAGTGGCACTGAAGGAGCCAGCCAGTGTGGGCAGGGCAAATCCAAGTTGCACAGAGCTGGTGACTCCCAGCCAAGCAACCTCAGCCTGCTGAGAATTGGTGGAGTCTGAGCAGGGGGAAGAAGGGTTGAGGGTGGAAAGTGTGTATCACTTGTTACTGGATGCACTGTCTCTTGCTGGGAACTCCATGAAGCTGCTTTCCCAAACTCCCTGTCTTCCAATCTCTGACAGGAGTCCAAGATGGAAAATCTGTGCTGCATTAGCTGATATGGGGACTCCGCTCGTATCTCTCCTTGCTCTCTGTTCTCTGTCAGTTTCTTAATCCATTCGGTACTTGGCTGAGTTCTTTATCTCTTCATTTGATGCTTAGGGTTCCAGGATTGACATTTGTCTCTGTTTTACTTAGTTTTTCATGTCTTTGCTATGGAGGGATGGCATGGTGCTTCTGTCTATAGCACCATGTTGGCTCTGCCTCCTCTAAGCAAATTTTCTTGGTAGCCAAAATTTAGAGAATTAATTTAGATTTCTCAAAACTTAACATTTAAAAATATGGCAGGAAAACTGTTTTGTTAGTTGTTTATGCAAGAAATTACCATTTTTTAAAAATCTATCATAAGCTAGTCTCGTAGCAGCATAATTCTGTGGTATTTCACATCTAGCACTTAGCACAGTACCTGGCATGTAATGAATGATATGAAACAGAGACCTGAAGGACTCATATAAGTACAAAGGATTATTGACACAATTTTAAGAAAAGTTGGGGATAGTTAAAGGGTATTAAGTATTCAGTGGACTCTGTATGGAAAAATAGTGAAGGAAGACTGAAGGCAGATAATCATCCACTTGTTGGGACCAGCTTTATTTATACTATCTTGATGACAAACAGAAGGATTGTGTGGGTCTCTTCATCAGCTGCTAAGGAAATGCTTCTGCTTAATGAAGTTAATCTAAATAAATTTCTGATAACCATATTCCATATGTGTCCCTTTTTTACCCCTTTCATATAATGCTTTTATCTCATCAAATTGGCAAAGCATTAGTAAAAGTCTTTTTGTTGCCTCCAATCTCCTCTCTTCCTCTTCTAAACTGTCTCACCACTCTAAATATGTGGCCCTTTATTCTCAACCTGTGGGAAACAGATCCTTTAGTTCCTCTTAAAGCTAATGAATGGGATTTTTTATCTGCATACCAAATGTATTAAGACTGAAAGACTAACTCAATGTGTTTTGTATACATATGGTGTTACTATTTTTCTTCAAATTTTGAGAATAGTGATGTAAATAAAACCATCACAGAATTTCAAATAATTTTGGTCTTTATATATTTTTCAATCAACAAATTAAATATGTATAATTACCATATCTTTTAGAAATCTGATGCTTTATATTAAAAATTGAATTTCATACACCAAAACATTAGGATATAGACAGTTTCACAAAGACTTCTCCCTTGCTAGACTTTATCAGATATTTTTAACTATATGTTCTTTCTGGTTCTCATCAGAAGAAAGGGCTCAAACGAATATAAAGAGCCAACCCAAGTTTATTGATAAACTTTCAATTTAGCAGCAAAATTCATTGTCCTATACATGTACATTTGTTTTTAATTGCTTTTCTCCAGGGCCACCTTCAGCTCCTAGGAATGTGATTTTTAACATCAATGAAACAACCCTTATTTTGGAATGGAGCCCACCAAGTGACACAGGAGGGAGAAAAGATCTCACATACAGCGTAATCTGTAAGAAATGTGGCTTAGACACCAGCAGCCAGTGTGAGGACTGTGGAGGAGGACTCCGCTTCATCCCAAGACATACTGGCCTGATCAACAATTCCGTGATAGTACTTGACTTTGTGTCTCACGTGAATTACACCTTTGAAATAGAAGCCATGAATGGAGTTTCTGAATTGAGTTTTTCTCCCAAGCCGTTCACAGCTATTACAGTGACCACGGATCAAGATGGTAAGTCTTACTGCTGTTCTCTCAAAACAGATGCTTTGTTCGCTTTTGGTGCATATCCCTGACGGACTTCTATCCACTGAGGTGCAATTGTTTACTGTATACATTGCAGAGGTGTGTTTCTGCTGCTAGTTCTTTTTCTTTACCAAGTTGCAGAAAAATATTTTTCATATTACTTCTAAGTGGTATGGTTAATTAGATAAAATGCTTTTCTCTATTGTGTATGCATTCATGTTTTCAATATAATCATATGCCAATCTCTCTTAATAAATTCATATTGATCAATTAAACTGAATTTCAATGACTTATACTGTCATCCCTTTCCATGTTGAATGGAGCAAATAGTACAAATTTATTTAATTATAATTCATATCTACTTTGTACATTCCAGTCAACATGCTTAACCTTGATTCACTATGAAAATAAGTAGCAAAAAAAAAATCCAGAAAAATGTTCGAATGCTACCTTTTAGGTAGAGTTTGTGAAAAGTAGTTAAACTATCTTTAAAAAATCCCTTTGCTTTGTAGTTAAATGTTCCCTTTATAACACTATAGATTTTAACTGCAACGTAGCCAGACACAAACACTACTATGATTTTTATAATTATATACTCTCTTCAATTTCCTGTAGCATGATTATATTGCAAATTATGCTACAGGAAAAGCTTCAAAGATTTAAAAAAACTCTTTTTGAGAAACATTTGTAAGTGATGTGGATACATAAGTGACTGTCTTACAGCACAGAATGTTGATTTAAATCAGTGTGCACATATGAGACAAATTTATGAAGATAAAACTATTCTTATACAATAAGGCAGTATATGGTGATATTTAAAATAAAAATATATTAGAAATGTTGGAATAGTATTCAACAATAAAAAGGAATGAACTACTTATACACACAACTTGGATGAACTTCAAGGGCACTATGCTGAGTGAAAAAATTTTTCAAAAGGATATATACTGTATGATTCCATTTATATGACATTCATAAAATAACATAATTATAGAGATGTAGAAGAGATTAGTGGTTGCCAGAGGTTTGGGATTTGGGGGTGTGTGCAGTGTGACTCTAAAGAGATACATGAAGGAGCCTTGTGGTAATGGTAGTTATCGATCTTGATTTTGGTAGTAGTTACATGAAGCTACATATGTAATAAAATTGCATACAGCCACACACACACACACACACACACACACACACACAAGCATTGTGTATTGTACCAATGTCAGTTTCCTTCCATATTATAGTTATGCAAGTAATTAACATAGGGGGAGGCTGGGTGAAGCATGTACAGGATTTCCCTGTAGGTTTTAGGTGCAAATTCCTGTGAATCTATAATTATTTTGAAATCAAAATTAAAAACATTATTAAACCTATAAAATGTGCAAGAAGAAATTAATATTCTATTAAAAAGATATGAAACACGTGAATATTTTATTTGAAATATTATTCGTAAGTTCACTTAGCTGATAATTTTCAGAAATGCATCTAGTAAATAAAGCAAAATCAAATGGTATTCTGCAGTCACTATAATCTTCCCCTTCATTTGACAGATAGCCCTACATCATAGAATTTGCTTTATGGTTGTTCAAAAGGGAAGTCCTATTTCTTCCTTTTTTTTTTTTTTTTTTAACTTTTTACCGTTTACATCAACAAAATCTTTTTAAATATATGTCTTGTCAAATATACCTTCAACATAAAACATATTAGGGTCTAAAACATATTAGGGTCTTCTGTTCTTCTTTGCTTTAGCAGATTACTTATAAACTTTTACTCGCTGCTACCTGCTCAAAAAATACAGCCCAAGTTTATGAGACATTCTTAACTAGAGGGTATAAATAAATAATTTTGGAAAGCAAAACAATATATCACTTTAAATAAAATATTTATATGCATAAGTTTACATAATTTCATACACATATACGACAATATTTCATTCTAGGATCAGAGGGGAGTTTACTTAATCTAGTTTTCTACTTATTCATAAGAACAGAAAATACATTGTTTCTCACTTTGTAAATGAGATAATTCATTAAAAGTATACAGCTATATGGAAGAAATACATATTAAACATGAAACAAGACACAGTATCCATATATTGACAATAAACATTCTGGAAGGATAACTTCATTAAGTTTTCCTCCTCAAGTTTACCTTTGATGAAGGATATTAAGAAAGCTTACTGTTAAAAATTTAATTGACTTTGTTCTAGATATAAATAGTAATAAAAGATCAAAATATATTTAAGTGTTATTTGAAAAATACATAAAGGTCCTACACTGAACTAAAATGTTGCCACATACACACTTAAGAAAATATATTTAATTATGACCAGCCTTAGGTATGAGCAACTACTTTCATGTTAACATTTTCAGAGATACCAAGAAGACTCTTTCTCTTTGTGCCTGAAATTCTGACTATAGGGAGTCATATCTTTAAAAATGAAAATACTCCCATTCAAGGGTAACATAATGATATAATTCAATCTATAGATGTATCAGCTACTCTTTTAATGTAAGAAGGGGTAAGAGCCTATTATTGGCCAAAAAGCAACTCATGGAAAATGAAGTGTACCAGAACCAGCCATCACTGTCATCCTTACAGATAATAATTTTACTGTTGCAAATAGAGGAAGAGATTTCCCGTCACTCAGCTTGGAGTATCTTTAGAAATTCTCTTTAAAGGTACTTGAGAAACAACTTTCCAAAGTGTTCAGATTACACATTACAATTTCGATGGATTGAAGGGACCATAGTAAAGTTTGCCTCGTTATCTGCAAGTTGCATATCATTTTTTATACTAAGATGGAAAAGTGATACTAATATTGATACACTCTTAATTTATTCAACATATTTTTTAGTGTTCTTCTTGTGCACAGTGGTGAACAAGCCCTTAAGAAGCATATCTAGTTGGGAGGGAGAAAATAAACAAATAATTTTATAAATATGTAACTAGTACTGTGGTAAGTCCTACCAAGGAGAAGGTCAGAGTCCCCTGAGAGCATTTATTTTCCAAATCCTGTGGGGAAGTTCTGATCTGTCGTATAGGTCACTATGAGTCAGAATCAACTCCACGGCAACAGGTGTGGTTTTTTGGTTTGGAGGATGAAATGGGTCTTCCTGAGAAAGTTGCATTTATTGAGTTCCATCCTGACAGGTGAGTAGAATGTGATCAGGCAAAATTAGGCTGGGACAAAGGAAGTAATTCTCAGTGGAAGAAACCGAGCAAAGTTTGGGCAATTGAGGGATTAGAAACTGATGGCTAATAATACACCAAGAGCCTCCAAATATATTGCAGAGGTACAGGATTTGGGAGAGGACCTAAAGAATTAACCAAAAATTAGAGAAATGAGTCGGTATCTGCAAAATAGCAAAGGCAAGTTAGCGAATCACCCATTTATCAAAAGATGCTGGTATATTATTAGGGTAACGATTAGGGAAAAGAAAATTAGCAGAATAACATTGTTCATGAGCTGATACTTTATGAATTGTTGTTGTTAGTTGCTATAGAGTCAAATCCCACTCATGGCGACACCATGTGTGCAAAGTGAAGCTGCTCAATAGGATTTTCAAGGCTATGACCTTTCCAATCAGAACACCAGGACTGTCTTCTAAGGCACCTCTGGTACATAAACAAAATCTTAGAGACCAAAAAGTATGGACGATTATATTAATTATGTTGTTACTATTTGGTATAGACATAGTGTGAAACATTAGAATATACAGAAAGATGTTTACATTGTTATGCCTTCTCTTTTATGTAGTTTTATGTAGTTGACTAGATGGATGGAGATATATATATATATATATATATATATATATATATATATATATATATGTATATATATTTCTCAAATTTAAGACATATTAAGGAAACTTCATTAAACAACTCTTACTTGATTGTTTACTATCTGTTTAGAATTAAACAAATACACATTATTTTTTTTCCAAATCACTTAGCACCACTTAGCTGTAGTTAGGGAAACGTTTCTTGATTATTCTGATTCTAGTTGGATAAGTAAGATTATAGATTTAAGACTATGACTATCATAATTAAGGATGTTTGCAATAAACCTTAATTAACTGACTTCTGCAGTCCCTAAGAGCTATATTTGCACCTTCTGTTTTCATAGTTTACTTAAATGGTCTTGAAAGATGTTTCATTTAGAGAGCAAAACAAGAAAGCAACACCTAGGGAAAAAAATCTGACTCTAATCAGCGCATGATAGGAAAACCAAGGTGTGTAGTTCAGTAAAAGAAATTATTCAGGTCATAGAAAGTAAAGGAAAATATTAATCATGGATACTCAAGTTGAAAGAAATTGTGTTTGTAGATATCCTGACATGTGCAAAAGTCTAGGGACCATGTTCAAAGTGAAGGACATGCTACATTACAAACCAATTTTGCTGATATTTGCTAAAGGGTTTTTAAAGCAATTATTGTCAGAAAGAGGTTGTCCAATACACTGGCTTCTTAAAATACACATTCAACAGCCCTTATCCCTGCTCTTGGTTGGCAATTCTGTATAGGTCTGCCTTAGGCTTACATTTTGATTGCAGACTTCACATACTTGCTCTAGCAGCACTAAGTAATTGAACTGACATTGAAAATAGATTTGAAATTAACAAAAGTCTCCATATATTTATAAACTTGAGATGTTTATTTAATTTACAGTTCTATTTCAATTTTATAAAAATACAGTATATTTCAGTTGTTAACCTTTTGAACTTTGCTGGAGGAGTAATTAGGGACACTGTAAATAAGCATTATCTTCATATCTACATCTTAATATATTTTACATCTGAATGTCTCTCACAGTTTTCATAAATTTTGACAGCAAATATTCTTATTTCTAAAATCTGTGAAAGTCCATTTACAATTAAAAAATAATAATAAACCAGTATAAAAATTTTAAATGCTTCCTGAAAATACACTGAATACAAGATGCCTTATTCAGGAGCCAAAAACATGATAAAATTAAAAATAAAAGACAATAGCCATGATTTTAACTAAGAGAGATGCTGTCTTATTTGTAGTTTTTGTACTTACTCCGCATAAGCAAATTGCATATTCAAAAGCTACAGATATAAAAAAGTATACATTTTTTCCATCTCCTCTGGAAAAGTGTTTCTCACCTGAAAATGCACTGAATATTTTATTTATGGAGTTAATTGAAATGTCAATCTAGTTAATCATAACTAAATAACACTATGGTCCATCCAAATATTAAATTATAATCGAGTCTGGATGCTTGTAAATTTTGTTTTTACTGCTGAGAAGTATGAAATTACATCTAGTCAGTCTTTTTGGCCCTAGTGGTGCAGTAGTTAAGAGCTACAGTTGCTAACCAAAAGGTCAGCGGTTCGAATTCACCAGCTGCTCCTTGGAAACCCTATGGGACAGTTTTACCCTGTCCTAGAGGGTTGCTATGAGTCGGTATCTTCTTGTGATATACATCTTTTAAGTAATTGAATGATAAAGAAGAAGGCCCTTAGACCAGTCAGGATGTGTGTAAGTTGAACAACTGCTTCCAGACAGTTGTATACAATTCTACCCATGTTTCTATCTCATTGGACCACAATCATATTTGTAAGAATTTACCTTCCCAACCAACATGCAAGCTTCTTGAGGTCAAAGACGCTATGTGACATGACTAAACTACTTACCATAGTGACTGTAAGTTAATAAATATCAATTGACTGCATTAATAGGAATCAAAGATGGTGTGAGTTAGTTTTTCATTCATTTATTCAAACAATATTTATTGAACATTTTCAATAAAAATATTATAGTAATAATATTTATTATAGTAATACTTGTTGAATATTTTCTGGAAAAAAAGTATTGTTCTGGGTGCTAGGGATATGGCAATAAAGGAAAAAAACAGTTAATAGTGCCCCTGCCTTCATTGGCCTTATATTTTAGTGTCAGATAGTGACATGTGCCATAAAGAACTAAAACAGTTATCGAGGGATTTGGAAGTAATAGTGGGGTAAAACCAAAAACAAAACCCATTGCTGCTAAGTTGATTCAGAGTTATAGTGACCCTATTGGACAGAGTAGAACTGCCCCATAGGGTGTCCAAGGAGTGGCTGGTGGATTTGAACTGCCGACCTTTTGGTTAGCAGGCAAATGCTTAACCACTATGCCACCGAGGCTCCATAGTGGAGATAGTGGTCCCTTTTCTGGCAGTTCCCTGTTGATGTAAAGCTACAGTCATTCTTTAATTATCTTCAGCAGAATTTTGTTAGTATGTGTTATTAATGATACAGTTCTATAATTTCCACATTCCGTTCAGTCACCAAAACAAAGGTGCTACTTTGAAAACTAAGGTCCATCTGACCCAAGCCATGGGCTTTTCAACCATCTCATATGCATGCAAAAGTTAGATAATGAAGAAGGAAGACAGAAGAGTTGATGACGTTTGAACTATGGTGTTGACCAAAAATATTGAATATACCATGAGCTGCTAAAAGAAAGAACAAATCAGTCTTAGAAGAAATACATCCAGAATGTTCCTTAGAAGTGAGGATTGTGAGACTTACTTACTCAAGACATGTCATCAGGAAAGATCGATTGCTAGAAAAGGACATCCTGTTTGGTAAAATAGAGGGCCAAAGAAAACAAGGGAAACCCTCAATGAGCGGGATTGACACAATGGTCACAACAATGGATTCAGACATTATCAAGGATCATGAAGATGGCGCAGGACCAGGCAATGGTTCATTACACATAAGGTTGCCATGAGTCAGAGCCAACTAGTTGGCAACTAACAACATGGGTCCCTTTTACATAGGGAAACCAAAAAAAAAAGAACCCCAAAAAAACCTCTCCTTTCTTGATAACATCACATTTAAGCATATTAGGAAATTAAGAGAATACCTTGAAGATATACTTAAAAAAAGATTATTCCAGGCAGTCTACTGCAGGCAGACCATTCCAGAATAAAAAGGAATAGTCTTAAATTTAAGCAGGAATATGTCATAAAATAGCAAGAAAGTATTATTGCATATATAGTCTTAAGTATATACTGAATTTCATCCTCATTAAATCCTCTGACGTTATACCTACAGAATTTTCACCACAATGATTTTCATCAATACTAAACCATCCTTTAAGCAGAAATTTTTTTCAGCAATCATACATTGTTAGAGAAACATGTTCAATCCTAAACATAATTTTAAGCAGTTGGCTTTTAGAGTCATCAGATGTTTTCTCTGAGGAATTCCCATTTGTACATTTTGCGGGAAATGTGACTAAATAATTTAAAAGTATGAAATAATAAAACTTTATTGCTGTTTTGATGCCTCTACTGCTACGTTAATTTTAATGTCATTTGTCCACCTAATTCACAGCATTAGTAGAGATTATTTAGTAAAATGCTTTAATTCCTATAAAAAATGAACCTGGTTAACAGATGTTTAACTAAATTGAAGATAAGTGTATGTAATATTTTGCATAATCTATGACTATCATATGATGTGAGGTTCTACTTTATGGTTAGGCAAATGTCTAGCAGATTGTTTAGCCCATTTTTAATGATGTAGTTCTTTGTTTTGAAAATGGAAGCCAGTTTAAATTCATTAAATAAACTCTGCCCACAAAACCAATTGGTTAAACTAGATAACTGATTCATATGTGGCTAATATTAAACTTTGGATGTATGTTTTTAAAAATATTTTCTAAAAGTATTTTTTACTTTGATTTGTAAGGATTAAAAATATGTTAAAGTATAAGAATAAATCAAAAAGGATTCCAAGGTCAACAGATTATTCTGATCATTATTAGAAATGTGAAGGCTCTTTATAGTTAATTTTATTGAAAAATTAGAGATTGAAGAATTAAATGCTGATGTTTTAATCAGATTGAAATTTTATATTGTATCTATAGATTGGATGTTTTTTCTTCCATGTGTTCCTCAATACTTTTATATTTGATTTAATTCTAAAAAAAGTCAGTTCCAGCTATGTAATTTGTTGTGCCTACCACAAATTGAAAATGCAGGGTCCCTTGTTCAAAAAGCAGGGAAAGAGTGCCATTGCAGGTACTAAAATATAAAGCTTGTTCCTTTCTTCGCTAGTCTCTTTTTTTCTCAACTTGTCATGGTGTTATGTATTTGCTAATTAATATCCTTCTAACTAAAGAAAAATTAAAATTTAAAATTCTTAGCATGAACTTTGCCATGCATCTTTATATTGCTCAATGCCAGTTTTAAATGCAAACATAAGAACAGATCATTTAATTCATATATGAAATCATGGATATTATGTATTTCTTTCTTTCTTTTTTTTTTTTGATAGTCTTCCCTACCTCCCCTCAAGGGTGCCTCCAGTAAGCCAGACAGACAAATACAAGCCAAAATCAGGAAGGTTGGAAGAAACAAGAGAGGGTCCTCCCAGCGTACTTGAGGGGAGAGTGAAAACGCTCCTTGGTGCCTGGGGCCCTGGCTTGTGACTCCTTAATGGGGCCAGTTTCCCCTTCCTATCAGCTGCCAACTGACTGACATGAGATGCTTCCTGAGCCCGCTGGCGAGAGAGAGTAACCCAGGAATTTGGTTCTTCCTCTGCAGACACAGCCCATTGGCCTAACTGTGTAGAGGGTGGAAGTGATCCTGGGGCAGGGGCAGGGATTGGGAGACTGTGTAGGTTTAGAACAGGGGAGGGTTCATCAGAGAATATATCCAGGGGATGTGGGGATACATGAGAATTGGGGCATTGCCTAGAGCCCTGGCTGCAAGCCCCAGTGCATGCTCCATAGTCCCCAAACGTCACTTACAAAACACCAGTTCAAAGACAAAGTTATGAAAAAAATCAAGAGAGCAACAGCAGATCATTAAAGCCTAAGCAGGAGTCCCTGTACAAGTACACAGGCCACACACTGATGAAGCCAACCCTAAAAACGCAGAAGAGTAATGGAATTGTGTTTTTCCATTTTCCTCTGGGTGTTATTCAGCAAACTAATAAGTCAGTGACTGTCATGTACCAAGTACTGTGCTGTATGCCATGTAGTGAAAAGATGCATGCTTGGTACATGGTACCTGCTTTGGAGCAGCTAACAGTCTTTTATCTCTAAGATTTGAAAGTGGGAGTCTGCCTAAATAAAAAAGTCTGAATTAAATATATAATGTCTGATTCAATATGTATTTTCAAGAACAGAGTACCTGAAATATTGTGAACTACTGCATTTAGTACACAAATCGTTAAATATTTATAAAGTAATAAATGATTAAAGACCAAAATGACAGGCAGAAAATGTTGACATTTCACTTATCTATTTTTATAAAAGACAGCCTACTTGTTAGAACACATTTTTATTCTGTTAGGCACTGAGCAAAGCCTTTAGTAACAAAAGATAAAAACAAAACAAAAAAATTGGTAAGTACTTCTGTGATTTTCCTGGTGTGATTCCAATTATTTTGACATTCTCTTTCTTATTTTTTTATTCTTTTTCCCATACAAAAATTTTTACATACATTGTTATGTGACCCTAATTGCTCTCCCCATACTGTGACAGCACCCTCCTGCTTGCCACCCCTGATTCACCGTGTCCATTCAACCAGCTCTGTCATGGTTTGAATTATGTCCCCCCCAAAAAATGTGTGTATCAGTTTGGCTGGGCCATGATTCCCAGAATTGTGTGGTTGACCTCCATTTTGTGATTGTAATTTTATGTTAAAGAGGATTAGGGTGGATTGTAACACCACCCTTACCCAGGTCATATCCCTGATCCAACCTAAAGGGAGTTTCCCTGGGGTTTGGCCTGCACCACCTTTTACCTTACTAGAGATAAAAGGAAAGGGAAGCAAGCAGAGAATTGGGGACCTCATACCATCAAGAAAGCAGTGCCAGGAGCAGAGCGCATCCTTTGGACCAGGGTCCCTGTGCAGAGGAGCTCCAAGTCTAGGGGAACATCGAAGAGAAGAAGGCCTACAGAGAGAAAAAGCCTTCCCCTGGAGCTGATAACCTGAATTTCGACTTTTAGCCTGCTTTAACTGTGAGGAAATAAACTTCTCTTCATTAACACCATCCACTTGTGGTAATTCTGTTACAGCAGCACTAGATGACTAAAACAAGCTCCTAACCCTCTCTGCCTACCCATCTCACCTCCAGACAAAGTCTTCCTATTTAGTCTCTTGCAGCTAGTTGAGCTAAGAGGCACACGCCTCACAAGTATCACTTTATGTCCCAAAGTTTGGTCCAATACCTGTCTGAAGAGTTGGACTCGGAAGTTGCTTTAGTTGTGAGTTGATAGAGAATCCGTGGGCCATGCTTTTCAGGGTTCCTCCAGTCTCAGTCAGACCATTAAGTCTGGTCTTCTTACTAGAATTTGACTTCTGCACCCACTTTTCTCCTGCTCCATCCAGGACTCTCTGTTGTGTTCCCTGTCAGGGTGGTCATTGGTGGTAGCTGGGCACCATCTAGTTCTTCTGGTATCAGGCTGATGAAGTCTCTGGTTTATGTGGCCCTTTCTGTCTCTTGGGACATCACTTTCCTTGTGTCTTTGGTGTTCTTCATTCTCCTTTACTCCAGGTGGTTGGGACCAATTGATGCATCTTAGATGGCCACTTGCAAGCTTTTAAGACCCCAGACACCACTCACCAAAGTAGGATGCAGAACGTTTTCTTAATAAGCTTTGTTATGCCAATTGACCTAGATGTCCCCTGAAAGCATGGTCCCCAAACCCCTACCCCTGCTACTCTGTCCCTCAGAGTGTTTGACTGTATTCAGGAAACTTCTTAGCTTTGGTTTAGTCCAGTTGTGCTGACTTCCCCTGTAGCGTATGCTGTCCTTCCCTTCACCTAAGATACTTCTTATCTACTATCGAGTTAGTAAATAACCCTCACCCGCCCTCCCCACCCTCGTAACCATCAAAGAATGTTTTCTTCTGTTTAAACCTCTTATTGAGTTCTTATAATAGCGGTCTTATATGATATTGTCCTTCTGTGACTGACCAAACTCCCTCAGCATAATGACCTCCAGATTCCTCCATGTTATAAGATGTTTCATGGCTTCATCGTTGTTTTTTTTTGTTGTTGTTGCGTAGTATTCCATTGTGTAGATATACCATAATTTGTTTATCCATTGGTCTGTTGATGGGCACCTAGGTTGTTTCCATCTTTTTGCTATTGTGAACACTGCTGCAATGAACATAGGTGTGCATATATCTATTCCTTTACGGCTCTTATTTCTGTAGGATATATCCCAAGGAGCGGGTTAGCTGGATCGTATGGTACTTCTATTTCTAGCTTTTTAAGGAAGCGCCAAATCGATTTCCAAAGTGGTTGTACCATTTTACATTCCCACCAACAGTGTATAAGTGTTCCAATCTCTCCACAACCTCTCCAGCATTTACTATTTTGTGTTTTTTGGATTAATGCTAGCCTTGTTGGGGTGAGATGATATCTCATTGTAGTTTTGATCTGTATTTCTCTAATGGCTAATGATCATGAGCGTTTCTTCATGTGTCTGTTAGCCGCCTGAATATCTTCTTTGGTGAAGTGCCTGTTCATATCCTTTGCCCATTTCTTAATTGGGTTGGTTGTGTTTTTGTTGTTGAGGTTTTTCAGTATCTTGCAGATTTTGGAGATTAGATGCTGATCATATTTGTCGTAGCCAAATTTTTTTTCCCAGTCTGTAGGTAATCTTTTTACTCTTTTGGTGAAGTCTTTTGATGAGCATAAGTGTTTGATTTTTAGGAGCTTCCAGTCATCTAGTCTCTCTTGTGGTGCTTGTGCATTGTTACTTATGGTTCATATTGTGTTTATGCCATGTATTAGGGCTCCTAGCGTTGTCCCTAGTTTTTCTTCCATGATCTTTATCGTTTTTGATTTTATATTTAAGTCTTTGATCCATTTTGGGTTAGTTTTTGTGCAAGGTGTGAGGTATGGTCTTGTTTCAGTTTTTTGCAGATGGATATAGAGTTATGCCAGCACCATTTGTTAAAGGGACTGTCTTTTCCCCAGTTAATGGACTTTGGGCCTTTGTCAAATATCAGCTGCTCATAGGTGGATGAATTTATGTCTGGATTCTCAATTCTGTTCCACTGGTCTATGTGTCTGTTGTTGTACCAGTACCAGGCTGTTTTGACTACCGTGGCAGTATAATAGGTTCTAAAATCAGGTAGTGTTAGGCCTCCCACTTTGTTCTTCTTCTTGAGTGATGCTTTACTTACTCGGGGCCTCTTTCCTTTCCATATGAAGTTGGTGATTTGTTTCTCCACCTCATTAGAAAATGCTGGTGGAATTTGGATCGGGATTGCAGTGTATCTGTAGATCGCTTTGGGTAGAATTGACATTTTCACAATGTTGAGTCTACCTACCCATGAGCAAGGTATGTTTTTCCACTTATGCAGGTCTCTTTTGGTTTCTTACAGTAGTGTCTTGTAGTTTTCATTGTGTAGAACTTTTACGTCTCTGGTTAGATTTATTCCTAAGTATTTTGTCTTCTTGGGGGCTATTGTAAATGGTATTGATTTGGTGATTTCCTCTTCAAGGTTCTCTTTGTTGGTGTAAAGGAATCCAACTGATTTTTGTATGTTTATCTTGTATCCTGAAACTTTGCTGAAATCTTCTATTAGTTCCAGTAGTTTTCTTGTGGATTCTCTGGA
Source organism: Dugong dugon (assembly GCA_030035585.1). NCBI lineage: Eukaryota > Metazoa > Chordata > Mammalia > Sirenia > Dugongidae > Dugong > Dugong dugon. The sequence goes on from CM057473.1 coordinate 42,596,662, forward strand.
GTTTTCTGTGTATAAGATCATATCATCTGCAAATAGAGATACTTTGACTTCTTCCCTACCAATTTGGATGCCCTTTATTTCTTCTGCTAGCCTAACTGCTCTGGCTAGGACCTCCAGCACAATGTTGAACAAGAGTGGTGATAAAGGGCATCCTTGTCTGGTTCCCGTTCTCAGGGGGAATGCTTTCAAAGTTTCTCCATTTAGGATGATATTGGCTGTTGACTTTGTAGAAATGCTCTTAATTATATTGAGGAATTTCCCTTCTATTCCTATTTTGCTGAGAGTTTTTATCATGAATGGGTGTTGGACTTTTTCGAATGCCTTTTCTGCGTCGATTGATAAGATCATGCAGATCTTGTCTTTTATTTATGTGATGGATTACATTGATTGTTTTTCTAATGTTAAACCATCCCTGCATACCCGGTATAAATCCCACTTGATCATGGTGAATTATAATTATTATTTTTTGCTTTTCTTTTTTTTTTGTTTATTCTTGTAGTTTAAATGAAGTTTACATTTCAAGTTAGTCTCCCATACAAAAATTTATATATACATTTTTATGTGACCCTAATTGCTCTCTCCATACTGTAACAGCACACTCCTCCTTTCCACCCATGATTCCCCATGTCCACTCAACCAGCTCATAGCCCTCTCTGCATTTCCATCTCACCTCCCGACAGAAGCTGCCCATTTAGTCTCTTGTATCTACTTAAGCTAAGAGGCTCACTCCTCACGAGTATTACTTTGTGTCCCACAGTCCAGTCCAATCCCTGTCTGAAGAGTTGGCCTCAGAAATTGTTTTAGATCTGAGCTGATAGAGAATCCGGGGGCCATGCTTTCTGGGGTTCCTCCAGTCTTATTCAGACCATTACATCTGGTCTTCTTACTAGAATTTGACTTATGCACCCCACCTTTCTTCTTCTCCATCAGGGACTCTCTGTTCTGTTTGTTCCCTGTCAGGGCGGTCAGGTGAATTATTTTTTTGATATGTTGCTGCATTCTATTGGGTAGAATTTTGTTTAGGATTTTTGCATCGGTGTTCATGAGGGATATTGGTCTGTAATGTTCTTTCTTTTCTTGTGGTGTTTTTACCTGGTTTTGGTATCAGGGTTATGCTGGCTTCATAGAATAAGTTTGGAACTATTCCATGCTTTTCTATGCTCTGAAATACCTTTAGTAGTAGTGGTGTTAACTCTTCTCTGATAGTTTGGTAGAATTCTCCAGGTAAGCCATCTGGGCCAGGGCTTTGTTTTTGTTGGGAGCTCTTTAATTACCTTTTCAATCTCTTCTTTTGTTATGGGTTTGTTTAGTTCTAACTCTGTTTGTGTTAGTTTAGGTAGGTAGTGGGTTTCTAGAAATTTGTCCATTTCCTATAGGTTTTCAAACTTGTTAGAGTATAATTTTTCATAGTATTCTGTAATGATTCTTTTCATTTCAGTTGGGTGTGTTGTGATATCACTCATGTCATTTGTTATACAAGTTCTCTGCTTCCTCTCCTGTTCTTCTTTTCTCAGTTTGGCCAATGGTTTATCAATTTTGTTACTGTTTTCAAAGAACCATCTTTTGGTCTTGTTAACTCTTTCAATTGTTTTTCTCTTCTCTATTTCATTTAATTCTGCTCTAATTCTTATTATTTCCTTCCTTCTCGTGCCTGAGGTCTTCTTTTGCTGTTCTCTTTCCACTTGTTCCAGTTGTAGGGTTAATGTTTTGATTATGCCCCTTTCTTCTTTTTGGATGTGTGCATTTATTCCTATAAACTGACCTCTTAGCATTGCTTTTGCTGTGTCCCAAAGGTTCTGGTAGGATGTGTTTTCATTCTCATTTGATTCTATGAATTTCTTTATTCTATCCTTAATTTCTTCTACAATCCAGTAGTTTTTGAGCAAGGTGTTGTTCAGTTTCCATGTGTTTGATTTTTTTTTCCTTGCTTTTTTTGTTGTTGATTTCTACTTTTATGGCTTTATGGTCAGAAAAGATGCTTTGTAACATTTTGATGCTCTGGATTTTGTTAAGGCTTGCTTTATGGCCTAATATGTGGTCTATTCTGGAGAATGTTCCATGTGCGCTGGAAAAGAAAGTATACTTGGCTGCTATTCAGTGGAGTGTTCAGTATATGTCTATGAGATCAAGTTGACTGATTGTAGCATTTAGCTCTTCCATGTCTTTGTTGAGGTTCTTTTTGGATGTTCTGTCCTTCACCGAAAGTGGTATGTTGAAGTCTCCTACTACTATTGTGGAGCTGTCTATCTCTCTTTTCAGTGTTGTTAGAGTTTACATAGTTTGGAGCCCTATTGCTGAGTGTGTAAATATTTATTATAGTTATGTCCTCATGGTGTACTGACCCTTTAATCATTATATAGTGTCCTTCCTTATCCTTTGTGGTGGATTTTACTTCAAAATCTATTTTGTCAGAGATTAATATTGCCACTCCTGCTCTTTTTGAGTGCTGTTTGCTTAATATATTTTTTCCATCCTTTGAGTTTTAGTTTGTGTCTTTAAGTCTAAGACATGTCTCTTGTAGGCAGCATATAGATGGATCTTGTTATTTAATCCAATCTGCCACTTTCTGTCTCTTTATTGGTGCATTTAGTCTGTTTATATTCAGCATAATTATTGACAGTTATGAGTTTAGTGCTGTCATTTTGATGTCTTTTTTTGTGTGTTGTTCACAGTTTCTTTGTTCCATTTAAATTTCTGTGCTGAGTCTTTTTTTTAATGTATTTTCATTGTTGTTGATTTTGTGTTTGCTGAGTCTTTATATTTTTCTAGTTTTTAATTTTGACTTGTAGGATTCTTAGTATCCTTTTTGGTTACCTTAATATTTACCCCTATTTGTCTAAGTTTATATCAGTCTTTTATTTCTTTATATCGCCTTGACGTGCTCTCCACAGGAGAAATCTATATCTACATTTTTTAAGTCCATTTTTTTTGTTTCAGTGTTGTCACTTTTACATATTGGCATCTGTTTCCCTGTTTTCAGTGTTTTAGCTTGGATTTACTCTTCTGACTTCCCTGTCTGGGTTGATATCTGGTTGCTCTGTCCTGTGTTCTAGTGTTTGTTATCGGCTGTTATTGATTTTCTAACCCAAACTCATTCTGTGAAGCCGGCATAACCCTGATACCAAAACCAGGTAAAAACACCACAAGAAAAGAAAGAACATTACAGACCAATATCCCTCATGAACACCGATGCAAAAATCCTAAACAAAATTCTACCCAATAGAATGCAGCAACATATCAAAAAAATAATTCACCTGACCGCCCTGACAGGGAACAAACAGAACAGAGAGTCCCTGATGGAGAAGAAGAAAGGTGGGGTGCATAAGTCAAATTCTAGTAAGAAGACCAGATGTAATGGTCTGAATAAGACTGGAGGAACCCCAGAAAGCATGGCCCCCGGATTCTCTATCAGCTCAGATCTAAAACAATTTCTGAGGCCAACTCTTCAGACAGGGATTGGACTGGACTGTGGGACACAAAGTAATACTCGTGAGGAGTGAGCCTCTTAGCTTAAGTAGATACAAGAGACTAAATGGGCAGCTTCTGTCGGGAGGTGAGATGGAAATGCAGAGAGGGCTATGAGCTGGTTGAGTGGACATGGGGAATCATGGGTGGAAAGGAGGAGTGTGCTGTTACAGTATGGAGAGAGCAATTAGGGTCACATAAAAATGTATATATAAATTTTTGTATGGGAGACTAACTTGAAATGTAAACTTCATTTAAACTACAAGAATAAACAAAAAAAAAAGAAAAGCAAAAAATAATAATTATAATTCACCATGATCAAGTGGGATTTATACCGGGTATGCAGGGATGGTTTAACATTAGAAAAACAATCAATGTAATCCATCACATAAATAAAAGACAAGATCTGCATGATCTTATCAATCGACGCAGAAAAGGCATTCGAAAAAGTCCAACACCCATTCATGATAAAAACTCTCAGCAAAATAGGAATAGAAGGGAAATTCCTCAATATAATTAAGAGCATTTCTACAAAGTCAACAGCCAATATCATCCTAAATGGAGAAACTTTGAAAGCATTCCCCCTGAGAACGGGAACCAGACAAGGATGCCCTTTATCACCACTCTTGTTCAACATTGTGCTGGAGGTCCTAGCCAGAGCAGTTAGGCTAGCAGAAGAAATAAAGGGCATCCAAATTGGTAGGGAAGAAGTCAAAGTATCTCTATTTGCAGATGATATGATCTTATACACAGAAAACTCCAGAGAATCCACAAGAAAACTACTGGAACTAATAGAAGATTTCAGCAAAGTTTCAGGATACAAGATAAACATACAAAAATCAGTTGGATTCCTTTACACCAACAAAGAGAACCTTGAAGAGGAAATCACCAAATCAATACCATTTACAATAGCCCCCAAGAAGACAAAATACTTAGGAATAAATCTAACCAGAGACGTAAAAGTTCTACACAATGAAAACTACAAGACACTACTGTAAGAAACCAAAAGAGACCTGCATAAGTGGAAAAACATACCTTGCTCATGGGTAGGTAGACTCAACATTGTGAAAATGTCAATTCTACCCAAAGCGATCTACAGATACACTGCAATCCCGATCCAAATTCCACCAGCATTTTCTAATGAGGTGGAGAAACAAATCACCAACTTCATATGGAAAGGAAAGAGGCCCCGAGTAAGTAAAGCATCACTCAAGAAGAAGAACAAAGTGGGAGGCCTAACACTACCTGATTTTAGAACCTATTATACTGCCACGGTAGTCAAAACAGCCTGGTACTGGTACAACAACAGACACATAGACCAGTGGAACAGAATTGAGAATCCAGACATAAATTCATCCACCTATGAGCAGCTGATATTTGACAAAGGCCCAAAGTCCATTAACTGGGGAAAAGACAGTCCCTTTAACAAATGGTGCTGGCATAACTCTATATCCATCTGCAAAAAACTGAAACAAGACCATACCTCACACCTTGCACAAAAACTAACCCAAAATGGATCAAAGACTTAAATATAAAATCAAAAACGATAAAGATCATGGAAGAAAAACTAGGGACAACGCTAGGAGCCCTAATACATGGCATAAACACAATATGAACCATAAGTAACAATGCACAAGCACCACAAGAGAGACTAGATGACTGGAAGCTCCTAAAAATCAAACACTTGTGCTCATCAAAAGACTTCACCAAAAGAGTAAAAAGATTACCTACAGACTGGGAAAAAAAATTTGGCTACGACAAATATGATCAGCATCTAATCTCCAAAATCTGCAAGATACTGAAAAACCTCAACAACAAAAACACAACCAACCCAATTAAGAAATGGGCAAAGGATATGAACAGGCACTTCACCAAAGAAGATATTCAGGCGGCTAACAGACACATGAAGAAACGCTCATGATCATTAGCCATTAGAGAAATACAGATCAAAACTACAATGAGATATCATCTCACCCCAACAAGGCTAGCATTAATCCAAAAAACACAAAATAGTAAATGCTGGAGAGGTTGTGGAGAGATTGGAACACTTATACACTGTTGGTGGGAATGTAAAATGGTACAACCACTTTGGAAATCGATTTGGCGCTTCCTTAAAAAGCTAGAAATAGAAGTACCATACGATCCAGCTAACCCGCTCCTTGGGATATATCCTACAGAAATAAGAGCCGTAAAGGAATAGATATATGCACACCTATGTTCATTGCAGCAGTGTTCACAATAGCAAAAAGATGGAAACAACCTAGGTGCCCATCAACAAACCAATGGATAAACAAATTATGGTATATCTACACAATGGAATACTACGCAACAACAACAAAAAAAAACAACGATGAAGCCATGAAACATCTTATAACATGGAGGAATCTGGAGGTCATTATGCTGAGGGAGTTTGGTCAGTCACAGAAGGACAATATCATATAAGACCGCTATTATAAGAACTCAATAAGAGGTTTAAACAGAAGAAAACATTCTTTGATGGTTACGAGGGTGGGGAGGGCGGGTGAGGGTTATTTACTAACTCGATAGTAGATAAGAAGTATCTTAGGTGAAGGGAAGGACAGCATACGCTACAGGGGAAGTCAGCACAACTGGACTAAACCAAAGCTAAGAAGTTTCCTGAATACAGTCAAACACTCTGAGGGACAGAGTAGCAGGGGTAGGGGTTTGGGGACCATGCTTTCAGGGGACATCTAGGTCAATTGGCATAACAAAGCTTATTAAGAAAACGTTCTGCATCCTACTTTGGTGAGTGGTGTCTGGGGTCTTAAAAGCTTGCAAGTGGCCATCTAAGATGCATCAATTGGTCCCAACCACCTGGAGTAAAGGAGAATGAAGAACACCAAAGACACAAGGAAAGTGATGTCCCAAGAGACAGAAAGGGCCACATAAACCAGAGACTTCATCAGCCTGATACCAGAAGAACTAGATGGTGCCCAGCTACCACCAATGACCACCCTGACAGGGAACACAACAGAGAGTCCTGGATGGAGCAGGAGAAAAGTGGGTGCAGAAGTCAAATTCTAGTAAGAAGACCAGACTTAATGGTCTGACTGAGACTGGAGGAACCCTGAAAAGCATGGCCCACGGATTCTCTATCAACTCACAACTAAAGCAACTTCCGAGTCCAACTCTTCAGACAGGTATTGGACCGAACTTTGGGACATAAAGTGATACTTGTGAGGAGTGTGCCTCTTAGCTCAACTAGCTGCAAGAGACTGAACAGGCAGCTTCTGTCCGGAGGTGAGATGGGAAGGAAGAGAGGGTTAGGAGCTGGTTGAATGGAAATGGGAAATTGGGTGGAAAGCAGGAGTGTGCTATGACAGTATGAAGAGAGCAATTAGAGTCACATAACAATGTATGTATAAATTTTTGTATGGGAAAAAATTAAAAGAAAATTCTTCATCACAATCACCTTCACTTGCTGCACATGTAGCTTTTAGATCAGTGAAAAGGTTCCAGCCTTTTCTTGCACTAAAGTAAAGCTAAATTCGAACCTTACGCACCTGTTCCGACTTGCCTACAAATCCTTTAAGACACACTGAGGAACGGATCTTATTCGTAACCCAGGGACTGCCTGTAATCTCTTACTAAAGCAAGTAACTAATATTAGAAGATGATAAATATATATCTATAATATGTGAATAGAAATATACTTTCTGTTCCCTTTAATTTTATCATTTAAAACTTACTTTACTCTTAGTCACTCTAAGGTATGTATTAACTTTTACTGTATGATGTTCATGTGAATGAATGACCTCTTTTATATAACTTCCTATTTCAAGGCTGTTTTATGTAAATAGTTCTTGACTGACCCTTATCTATGAGTTAGAATTGTCTTTTAACAAGTTTATTTGACAGTTATATCCTATCTCATTATTTGCTATTTTTTAAGTTTTCTTACTAGTTTTAAGAATGATAAATATATTGATCAGTTGCAGATATGAAATGCACATTCAAATTCCTAGAAATTGGGGATAGTTTCCTCATTCTATTTTTCATGAGAATAAATGTTTAATGTGCTGAATATTTTTGAATATTTAAAATGTTAAACTACTGTTTTTTTTAGATGTTTTACAAAATGTAAGATATTTGTATTAAGAGAAGAACAATTAAACCCCATCTGAATTCTACTTAATTATTTACTTAAATTTAAACTATAGCTGACATTCAAAATTCTTTCCTCAGATAAATTATTCCTCACCTTCTGAATTTTATTAACCTAATTGCTGCCAGCCTATATTAGTTTTACACTTATATTAGGCAACAATTTTCATATTCTTGAAAGAATCTCAAGATAATGCTGAGTTCATCTACTAGTCATCAAGCAGGATGTAAATTAATGTCATTTTTGTCTTATTTTAAAGATTTCTAAGAAAGATGTCCAATCCTCTTTTTGAGTGGTTTTCCATGTATCTCAACTAAAATCTTCCTGTTGCCAGTAGAAACGTTAGCGTATTTAATAGTAAAACGGAAAAAAAAAAAAAAACTCACTTTAGAAGATGGTAGGTCACCATTCTCTGCATCACCACTCTGTAGACACAATGATCATCAGTAGAACATTCCAGTGAGACATTCCTACTGATTTCATTTCCAGTTTGCAAGTTTATCAGCCCCAACTCCACTTCCACTGTTCTGTAATCCTGTATTTGTAGACTACCAGAGAAGTGTTATGCATCAATCCTCACAAAGCTGAAAGGGGCCCCAGGAGAACTGACTATATGTCAGACTGAAGAGTCTTCAAGGGCTACTTCTTGGATACATTTTCAAGATAATCTGAGAGTCTTTCAGCCATTCTCTCACATGATTCTTACGCAACTACTAGGCTCCACAGGAGAAGATGCCTCTCCAAAAAGAGAATGAGAGTCATGGAATCAAGAGAGCTGTTTCAGAACTTGAAAGCTTCCACCAAGGTCATTCTGGCACAGCAATGGTGTCTTCAGGGAATAGTCAGGCCAAGGAAAAAAAACAAACTACCCTAAATAGTGTGAAGCTATTGTTGATGAACAAATACTGAGTTTAAATAGTTTCTTTTAGCTCAAACCCTTAACTTTTCCAACTCAGGTCCTCAAAATAGAGAAGTGTGTGTTCTGTAAAAATTATTTGATTTTTAAAATTTAATTTTGGAGAGTCCACAAATTGAAATTCCATGTTAAAATATTACAGGGTGGTTGAAAGTTCTTGTATATGACTAAGCGGAATCTAACGCAGACATGCGAAAAAAACATAACACATCTCTAAATACTCAAATTAGCACTTTAAATGTAGCATACATTAAAATAAAGAGCTTAATTATTTATGTGAAAAAGGTTTAAATTTCTTCCAAAACTCGGTCAATGTCATGCCATATAATTTTATCTATACTTTAAAAGTAAATAATAGATATAACTAACTTATGGGAAAATCATTTATTTCTTTGTTACAAATAAAATTGTTAATGTAATATGTAAATTGCTATCCATTTGTTCCTCAATAAAAGAATCTGTTAATGATAGATGAAATACAAAAATAACCAAATTAGCTTTCTGACAGACCACTTCTTCTAATATTTCCTCAATATATCCTTTTTCTTCATTTAGGAAGACTGAAGTTTTAATGACCTTTCAAGGCATAGAGCCTCATTCTTGTACTACAATCTAGAATTGAATATTTTTTCTCAAAACATTTCTTTGTTAAGGATTCCATTTTTTTTTTTCATTTTCTCCCATTTTTTTATTTCAGTTCTCCACTTCTTAGTTTTTCTTTTTCCTACTGTATTGTGACCCCAGTCTCAGTGAAGGGAATGAACCCATACACCTGCCTTCAGGAGACTTTTAAATCAATTATGCTTTGCCAAGTTGTCAAGGGCACCACCCAGCAGAGTATAGTAAAGATTATCTTTTGACATAAATTTGGCCAATAAGGGCTTGATTTTCACAAGCAACTATAACTTAGAATCCACAGATGGTAGTATTTATTGCCTATTTACTAGACAGCTAAAAAAGAGTAGATATGTTTGGGGATTAAAACAACCGAACAGATTCTACACTGTCGAAACTTAAGGCATAGATAAGACAAACAGGTGGTATTGCTGGACTGGATTTTGTATAAAAGCCTTTTCTTTATTTTCAAATTTTCACTTTTCAAGTACTAATTGCTTTTCTCATGCTTCCATTTCTTCACTGAAATTTGGCTTAGTTTTTATTTAACAGTTTCATTAGAAAATATTGTGACAGGTTCCCGTAGCTTTACAAAATGTCAGTGCATTGAGTTTACCTATATATTAAAATGTTATCTGTTGCTAGGATGATGAAAGTGTGACATAAATGCAAAATGTATTTCTGCTCCATTTAAATATGACATTTTTTAAAAAGTGGATTCTCATCCAAAAATGTCCCTTTAAGACATTAAAAGTATATTTAATAAAAATCAACTAGTGAATAGTTACATTTCAGGAACTATCTTTTTTTCCCTAAGGTAAGCATAAACACAGTTTCCAGTCAGTGGAACAAAGAAAAATAGGCTTGAAGAAAAGTTCTTAACTTACAAAGGGATTTAATATAGGATAAAGAATACATCTCAAAGAAATTGGAAAAAATATATAGCATCAAATAAATTGTGTTGAGGGAAGATTATTATTTAAAAATATCAAGTTAATCCTTAACTAAGAAAATACCTTAAAACAAATTCCAAATTATTAAACAGACAAATGGTAAAAAATAAAATCTTAAGAAAAAGTAAATATAGGTGAATATATAACTAAGCAGTGAATAGAGAACCACAAGTAAAAATAAATTACAAAATAAAAGACAGGTTTAATGCAGATTTCATACATCAAAATCCATTATAAGCAAAATAAACACAAATTATAAGCTAAGAAAAATATTTGTGATAAATAGCCCATTGTAAAAATCGGCAAAGGACAAGAGCTGTCAATTCTCAGAAGAAATGCAATAGCCTGACATATACCAAAAAATTCTCTCCTTTTGCTAAAAAATCAAAGAAGAGCAAATTAAAACAATAATGATGGGTAATTTTCTTCTCTTCAGATTGATATTGTTGTTGTTATTTGTTTTGTTTTTGTTATTTTTTCTAAAGGGTAATGCTCATGTCAGCTTAGAATGTGATTTGATCAAAACTCTCATATACTACAGAGTAACTGCAAAATTATATAATAATGTGTATTCATACTCTTTGATTCTAGAAATCCACTATTATATATCAATATTAGGAAAGGTAAGATATGGAGAAAAAGTGTATGTTCTTACAAATATGAATTATTTATAATAGGGAAATATGTAAATATCCTATATGTCCAACAATATATAATAAAGTGTACTATATCTATAACATGGATATTATTTTATGTTTTTGGGGAAAAAAGTTTAATTGAATGCAGGTAATGCATACAATATTGTATCAACTGTAAAATACAGGATTCAAAACTCTTATATACATTATCATTCCAATTATGTAAACAATTGATGTGCATATATATAGTCATAAGAAAATTATAAAATTCTGAAATGTTGGCCATGGTTTTCACTGTAAAGCAGGATTATGGTTTATTATTTCTCTAAAATGACTTTAAAGTCCTCATGATCTGGCCCTGCTTAGCTATCCCTCCCATGTTACCACTGCCCCGACCCTTATTCTTTTATGGCTCCCTCTATTTACTGTAAGGAGCCCTGGTGGCACAGTGGTTAAGTCCGTGGCTGCTAACCAAAAGGTCTGCTGGTACCCAGTAGACACTCTACCATAGAAAGATGTGGCAGTCAGCTTCCATAAAGATACCAGCCTTGGAAAGCCTGTGGGCCAGTTCTACTCTGTCCTATAGGGTCACTGTGATCAGAATAGACTCTGTGGCAATTGGTTTATATTTACCCTAGTAAGCACTTAAAACCATGCTGTACATTTCTGTTGCATGTCAGTCTTTTCTGCTGAACTGTCAATAGTGTTTTATATCCCCAAGGCCTAACATAGCGCCTATCATATAAAATCTATGCATTAAATATTTGCTAAACATATTAGCAAAATGTTTGCATATTTATTTATGTGTACACAACACATACACAAGAATTTGTACTATACTTAAGTTGAACCTTTTAAAAGTTTTAATACAATGATACTTTTGACCCTTAATTTAAGTGCTCACTAAGGACAGCAGCAATAAGCATTCTATTCATAGACTCATCGTCCTGGAACAAACCAACAGAAAGCATCGTGTTCAGTTTTGTAAACCTAAGCAGGAATGCACTGCAAATATACAGGAGAGATTATTGTCTATTTGGTTTTATGGATCTCTCGGGCCCCAAATTTCATATCCTGTGTCCATAGTCTGCTATTTACTGTCTGCATACTCATGGATTTATAACTCGTAATACCATTATTATTTTTTTCTGTTGAAATATCAGGTAGTTTAGTCATCTATAGGCAGGAAACAGCTGGTCAGAATTAGATCAACTCTAAGTTCTAGTCCCTACACTGTTCCTATAGAGCTGTATAAATTCAGGCAAGTTATTTATTTAATGTCTCTGGACCTTAGATTCTTCATCTGTAAAATGAATATATTGTATTAGATGACATGATGAGCATTCTAATACCTAGTAACTATGCACACAGTTATTTCATATTTAAAAGCAGTATTCTAAATAATTCCAAAGACTTGATCTAAGAGAAATGAGACAATAACATCGTTTGTAAATATGCAAGAATCTTTTCAACACCTCACTTAAGGTACACCTCTTCCTAAAATCTCCATTTTAACTTTCCATGCACATAGCTTCTGCCATAGGAGCTATGTGCATGGGAAAAAAAACTTACTGTGCTTTAGGTGAAAGTATACAGAGCAAATTAGTTTCTCATTAAACAATTAATACACAAATTGTTTTTGTGACATTGGTTGCCAATCCCGTGATGTGTCAACACTCTCCCCTTCTTGACCTTGGGTTCCCATTTCCATTCATCCAGTTTTCCTGTTCCTTCCTGCATTCTCGTTTTTGCTTTTGGGCTGGTGTGCCCATTTAGTCTTGTATACATGGTTGAACTAAGTGTGTTATTATTTGTTTTATAGGCCTGTCTAATCTTTGGCTGAAGGGTAAAATTCAGGAATGACTTCAGTGCTGAGTTAAGAGGGTGTTGGAGGGTCATCCTCTCAGGGTTTCTCCAGTCTCTGTCAGACCAGTGTCTTTTTTTTTTTTAAAGTGAGTTTGAATTTTTTCTACATTTTTCTCTCACTCTGCCCAGGACCCTCTATTGTGATCCCTGTCAGAGCAGTCAGTGATGGTAGCCAGGCACCATCTAGTTGTGCTGGACTCAGTCTGGTGGAGGCTGTGGTAGATGTGGTCCATTAGTCCTTTGGACTAATCTTTCCCTTGTGTCTTTGGTTTTCTTCATTTTCCTCAGCTTCAAATGGGGTGGAACCAGTAGATGTATTTTAGATGGCTGCTCACAAGCTTTTAAGACCCCAGACACTACTCACTAAAGTAGAATGTAGAACATTTTCTTTATAAACTATGTTATGCCAGTTGAGCTAGTTGACCGCCAAGACCATGGTCCCCAGCCCTCAGCCCAGTAACTCTGTCCCTCAGGGAGTTTGGATGTGTCTATGAAAGTTCTATGATTTGACTTTGCCTTGGTCAAGCTGTGCTGACTTCCCCACTATTGTGTACTGTCTTATGGAAGGGTAGTTTGAGATATCTTGAAAGTTTCCCATGGTGACCTCAAGTTGTGTAATTATTATTAGAAGGTAAAGAAGCATCTCAGTAATATTTCCTCCTGTGCTCAAGCCCATATCATTTTACTCACAATGAGAAGGGAAAAAAATCCTTATGGTTATTGAAAAATTTTTTTAAAATTGATTAAAAACCTGACTATGCAAATTAAAACAATTAATAATTTTAATCATTCAAACTTAATAAGAATCTCCTCCTCCCCCTTTTTTATTTCATCTCTTATTCATTTTCTTTCTCCCTTCCCCTTTTTTTTCCGTACCCTGCCCTCTGTCACTTTCAACCTCATCATTTTTTTTTGGCCGTGGGGAGTAGAGTGGGGTGGAGTTACCACTTGTCCTGATCATATATTTATTTTTCCAAAAGTGTACCTATGTCACTTTCTTCAAAGTGATTTGTGGGTGTTCTTTATTCCATCACTTAATTCTATGGTATCATACATTCCAGATAATATTTGGTCTTTCAACAGGAATATAAGCTCACAAGGACTAGACTTTCTCACTGTTTTATTCACTCTGTCCTTAGAGCCTTGAACAGCACTAGGCATAAATAGCTGCTCAACCAATATTTGTTTGATAATGAATGAACAAACATTTCCTAGGCCTTAATGAGTGATCAGTACTACGTTCCAGCATATGGTATAGGTAAGAAAGGAAAGCCTTACTCTAATTGGGGAGACAAGGTTACTAGATCTAAAAAGGCTAGCAAAGAATAAAAGGAGGCATATTTTAATTTAAGTGCTAAATTATGAGATGTAGATGGTAAACACTTTAGTTCAGAGAAGGAAGGCTTAATTGAGTGGGGATACTTCCTTGAGGAGCTTTACCCTAAAGGAAGAATAACATTTGAATTGATGTTACGAGGAATGTAGCCTTGGGATTATAAAGCCGTGCAGGAAGAACAAATGTTCACAAGTTGTTTCTGACAAAGTTGTAGCAAGGCCAAATTCTTCATGTCTACCTCTGAAGAAGCCTTCACTGAGTCAGTATTTACACACAATCAGTCTTTGATAAGAGACTTATAGAATCACACTCATTTAATTTATGAGATAATTTTGCATGTAGTATTACAGATGAGGTCTTGGTAGCAATATTGTATTCTGCTTGCTCAAATAGGAGCAATGCTTGATAAAGATGTATCAAAGATGAAATTTCCCAGAAGAAGCAGCTTACTTTTGGGGGGTTGTTCTTTTAAGGAAGCAGGCTTAACAAAAAATAGTTTCCATGGCACTGTTAACAAGATGCAGAGTTTTGATAGTGATTTATAAACAGCCATTAGAGTGGAATACTTGTTGTCTTCCCACAGCAACAACTCTGAACACTAAGCACTTTTTGGTCAAGCCCCTAGGATTTAACTGCAGGATGTTCAGTTATAAAACAGTTCTTCATTGATCTGAACTGTTGAGTTCTTAACTGTAGCTTATTTTCACTTTGATTTTCAGATCCATAAATGCCAGTCACAGCATTTAGGAAATAAAATCATTGGCACAGGAATTTAAATGAAAAGTGATAAATCAAGGCTGCCAGTGGCTACTACCTCAGCCTGATGCAAACACCACAACCACAGTTTTTAATAGCCTTGCATGCCTAATTTCAAATTAAGTGTGACAAATTAAGCAGGAAGTTAATTACTATCTTGAAACAAATAGTCTGATGTTGATTGGAAAGCACATCATAAAGCTGTGTTTTACCTTAACAGAATACCCAGAGGAAGTATTAGAGATGTACAGATAATGATCAGTTCAGGTAAAAAAAAAAAGGGGGGGGGATTTATTATGCATCTGATTGGAGGAGGTCAGATATATGAAAAGGGGACTTTCCTCTGAGAGTAGCTTTCCTGGTCTTAAAAACAAAGAAGCAAATTGATAAATGCACCAGAATCTTGGTACAATATGGTGAATGTGGGAGGTGGGATGGGGGGATGGGGGAGGTAGATATATCTCTATAACTTGTGACCAGATATTAGAATCCCTCTAACCTCTTCACATGGCAGAAGTGCCAGAATGAACAATTGCACTTTAAGTGAATGTGACCTTAAAACCAGATGTTGTAAATCACAAAATTCGTGACTAGTCTCTCATGTATTTTTCTATAACTGTACTTCCTGGCCCATATTGTCTTTAGATATTTATTGAACAACAGCTTTTCCCTTTAGTAACTTCCCACTTGAATTAATAGTTTCTAATTAAGAGAAAATGTTTTCAGAAAGAACCTGTTCTTTGTAGTTCAAATGGATCTTAGAAAAGATATAGTTCAGCCTTCATTTAAGATGTTAATGACTAACTGTTACCAAGACTGTCAGACACTGTTCCAAACAGCGATTTTGATTTACTTATATTAAATCAAAAAACAAACTAACCCCTGTGAGTTATTATTATCAAGGTTTTCCAGATGAGGAAACTGAAATACAGCAGACAAAGTAAAATGTCAACTTTACACAGTTAAGGCACGGAGGGAGCAGAATTTGTAACTAGCTAGTCTGGCTCCAGAAATCTGAGCTCTTAACCACGAGGACATACTGCCTTTTGAAACCTCGTCCTGGAGAGAGCAGGAATCCTTAGTTATAAAACCCTAATTAATCAGTCACAAGTTAATCATATGAGGCCTGTTGCTTCTCTACCTATTGCATACCGAAAGCACACCTTCATCAGAAAAACAAAGATGAAACATAAAGATTAAGATGGCTTTTAGCAAACTCTATAGAAAATATGGTGAGCCATGACAGTAAATGTATTGATGTAAGGGTGGCTTCTGAATGTCCTTGGAGTGCATAAACCTTGCTGTCCTCTCACCACAGTATTTTGCCTAAATTGGAGAAGACTATAAATCAAAAGAGGATACTGATATTCAAAATTATCCATTTCTGTCTAAAAAGAAGGGAAAAAGGGAAATGTTCTTACATCATCTTTCATCATATTTGATCTTAATCCTGAAGCAACTACTCTGGCTATTTATTAATATCCATATGTTTATAATGTCACAGATTTTATAATAATTAGAGAAAGAACAAAATTAAAAGATATATTTAATAAAGGAAGAGTTCAAATTTAAAATACATACATTCATTGGTATACCCCTGTAAATACAGGTATTTGGGCTATTCCAAAAGAAACATTTGATATAACCCACCTATTCCTCCCAGCCACCTGACCTCTTTGCTGTTGACCAAATACCCTAGGCACACTCTTGCTACATGGCCTTTCTCTTTTTTGTTACTGCCTCTGGTCTTTTCTCAAATAGCACTTTGTCAGTAAAACCTTGCTGTTGACCAAATACCCTAGGCACACTCTTGCTACATGGCCTTTCTCTTTTTTGTTACTGCCTCTGGTCTTTTCTCAAATAGTACTTTGTCAGTAAAACCTTCTTTCTTCATTTTCTAATGCTACAGTAGCAAAAATACCACAAGTGAGTGGTGTTAAAGAATAGGATTTTACTGTCCTCCAGTTTTGGAGGCCAGGAGTCCAAATTCAGGACCAGGCTCTCTCTCTGTGGAATCTAGGGGAAGATTCTTGGCTCTTTCCATTTCTATAGTCCCAGACATTTCTTGATATTTCGTGGATGCTTGTTGATGTTTGATTTTTAGGAACAGAAATTTTGAAGTAGGTAGCTGGTAATTGTATTTAAAAAAGAGATGTGGAGAAGGGCATTTAAGGCTCCTCTCTTCATAAAATATGTAAAATCACAGTGTGAGGCATTGTTAATTTTAGCTATGAGTTGGAATCGAGTTGATGGCAATGAGTTCGGTTTTTTTTTTTCTTTGGTAATGTAAAAGTATGACCAATTTTAATGTAAACATATGCACATAAGATTAAGTTTATATAAACTAAGGAAATTTTATTACCTAAACAAAGTCCTCTCAACTAGCATGGAGACTGGTCTTATTTTATCATCATACTTTCCAGTTTCCCCTATTCCACACTCTAATTGAGGATGAGCAATGAAGAACTGAACTAAATTCATCAGAGACAAGTAAAATGCTAATATTTCAAGTTAGTAGGAATTGTCTCCATGTGAGTTTTACTTACAGAGGTTCCCATGTTTAGAAAAACAGAACTGGGCTTTTCTGGAGATTTCACTACCACTGACCAGTACAACTCATTTCTGCTCATTAGCTTCCACTTTATTTGATGGCTGCTTGAAAACTTGGTAAATCTAATACAAAACTGTTGGCAAAGCTTGGATAATTTGGTAAAGTATTAGAGAAGAATAATCTTGCACTGATTTGAGCCAAGATAAAAAGACTGAACTGTACTCAAATACCATTTGTCTTAGCCTTGTCTTACTGAACTGCATAAGCTCCTGGTAAGCTAGTTAATAATAAGCTTTAACTGCAGTATGAATATAATGCAAACAAGAGTAAAAATTTATATTTGACTTTAATTTTTGAAAAAATAGATCTGCACATAAATAATTCACTGAAAATTTCCATGAGATGATTTGCATATAGATGAAGTCATTTATATATATCAGTTTACCATATTTTACGCAAATAACTTGCACCTTCTGCATTAGTTTGCCGACTACCCCCCCATGAGGCATATTCATAAACACAGCTATGCCAATTTTTTTTACATGTTGCTATAAAAAAATTACCATAATGCACATATAAAAATACCTCATGGGGAAGGGTACGGTTGACCAAACAAGTGTAGAAGTCACTAGTTATTTGTGTAAAAATACGGTATATTCCATTCTGCATTAGAAATTAATAGGTATAAAGAGATGTTGTCATGACATAGAATCAGAGAAGGACTGTTGATATCTGTAGCCAATATTTTGTAACCATAGTAATTTGTTATTTTAATGTGGAAATATGTGTTGAATCTTGTAAAGTGCTAATTAGTTGGCGATATTTTTTGTTATTGTATGTGCTTATTCGTACTGTAAATATGGTTTTCTATACCTGTATTCATTCCATTGATTTGAAAAAGTAATTAAATAACAAACTATTCCACAAGTCAATTCAAACAAATGGTGTTTATTCTCCCTCTTTTTCCTCTTTTCTTATTTTTATCCCCTTGGGCTCTATATTGGTGGGATATCTCTTAATGTGTTTTCTGAATGTAGATGCAGTTATTTTTTGTGGTCAGGTACAGTATAAGGATATACTGTGCCTATGAGTTGGAATTGACTCAACTGCACACAAGGATAACTCTTAATAAAGAACTATAATCCAATCTAGGATTTTTTTAATGATGCCTGTTAAAATCCAACCACTACTAGAATAATAGTTTAAGATCAATAGAAGGAAAGAAGGGACATAAAACAAAAAACATTAATTCATGGCTTTCCAAAGGGTACAGATGTGTCATGTAATAGATCTTCAAGTAAGTGTTGGTTACCTGACTAAATGAGTGAATGAATAAATGAGGAGAAATGTATGTTTACATTTCACTTCAAATATCATATCTGAAGGTTACTTCTTTTTAGCTTGGTAAGATTTTGTTTTGTTTTGGGAGGCGGGTGGTGATTTTCATCTCTTGACGAAAATGGGAGAAAAAAACATATTTAAGTCTAAAAATCCCCAAACATATGAGGACAATGAGGTAGGGGAAAATTGAAAAATTCTAGGCTCCCCAAAAAATTTAACTAGAACAAATATTCTGTAGTTGTTTTGTTTGGTGGTTGCTTTTTTTATTTTTGTTTGTTTGTCTCCTGAACAAGATAGAGGCTCACAGAGAATTATGTCTGAGAATGGTAGAGAGTAAATGTAGTAGCAGTTCTATCAGTTAGAAATACATTCGGCTGTAACTAATAGAAAACCCAACAATGAAGAGTTTATTTTTCTCATATAACAAAAACATAGGTAGAGCTTTGCTGGAGGTAGTTCAACTAGTCAATGATAATTCAGGGATTCAGGATCATTATTTTTGCTCCATCGTGTAAAGCATATTGGCTTCCTTTCTCCTGATTACAAAAATACAGGCTGCACCTCCAGGCAGGATATCTGTTTTCAGGGCAGGAAAAATTGCAATACCAGCCCTGTTTGTCTCTTTTTATTGGAAAAGAAAAAGGTTTTAGCACACCCTAACCAGCAAACTTCTGGTTAAATTTCATTAGTTATAACTTAGTCCTGTAGATACTGGAAAATCAAGTTTTAGGCATTTTGTTCTCTATACCATGGACTGCCAGATGAATGAACAAGTCTGTCTTGGAAAAAGTACAGCCAGAATGCTCCTTAGAAGCAAGGATGGTGAGACTTCATCTCACGTACTTTGGATGTGTTATCAGGAGGGACCAGTCCCTGGAGAAGAACATCATGCTTGATAAAGTAGAGGGTCAGCAAAAAAGAGGAAGTCTCTCAATGTGTATGCTGAGCAAATATGAGAAGCTGGACTATGTGAAGAAGAACGCAGCACAAGGATTAGAGGAAGACTCATTAACAACCTGTGATATGCAGATGACATAACCTTTCTTACTGAAAGGGAAGAGGATTTGAACACTTACTGATGAAGATTAAAGACTACAGCCTTCAGTGTGGATTACACTTCAAAACAAAGAAAACAAAAATTTCTCACAACTGGACCTATAAGCAACATCACAATAAGTGAAGAAAATATTGAAGTTGTCAAGGATTTCATTTTACTTGGATCCACCCACAATCAATGCCCATGGAAGCAGCAGTCAAGAAACCAAATGATGTATTGCATTGGGAAAATCTGCTGCAAAAGACTTCTTTAAAGTGTTAAAAAGTAAAGACGTCTGTTTGAGGACTAAAGTACACCTCACCCAAGCCATGGTGTTTTCAGTCGCCTCATATGCATGTGAAAGCTAGACAATGAACAAGGAAAACCAAAGAAGAAATGATGTTTTGAATCCTGGTTTGGTAAAGAATATTGAATATACCATGGACTGCCAGTAGAATGAACAAATCTGTCTTGGAATAAGTACAGCCAGAGTGCTTCTTAGAAAAGAGTATAGCGAGACTTGTTTCACATACTTTGGACGTGTTATCAGGAGGGACCAGTCCCTGGAGAAGGACATCATGCTTGGTAAAGTAGAAGGTCAGCAAAAAAGAGTAATACCCTCAAGGAGATGGACTGACACAGTGGCTGCAGTGATGTGCTCAAGCATAGCAACGATTATTAGGATGGCACAGGACAGGGCAATATTTCATCTTGTTGTACATGGGGTCCCTATGAGTTGGAACCAACAGGATGGCACCTAACAACAACAGCATAGGAGAAGAGGTCAACAGAGAACACGCTTGAAAATGAGTGTTGAATAAGCGAACCTATAGTGTCAGTCATGGCCACATGAAGCAAATTTGTTGATTGAAAACTGTTTAAAAGAGAGATTCTGAGAAAACTGATCGTTATGAATATTTAAACAAGTTATAAAACAATATTTAGAATATAATTCATTTCTGGGTTTGGAGAAAACAGCTGGAAGGTTGTGGTTGTTTGTTGTTGTTAGTTGCCGTGGAGTCAATTCCAACTCATGGCTACCCCACATGTGCAGAGTAGAACTGCTCCATAGGGTTTTCAAGGCTGTGACCTTTCAGAAGCAGATCACCAGGCCTGTCTCCAGAGGCACCTCTGGATATGCTTGAACTGCCAACCTTTCAGCTGGTAGTCCAGAGCTTACTATTTGCACCATTTAAGGAGACCTACCAAAAAGTTAGCAGTGACTATTTTTAGAATATAAAAATATTTAATTTCTTAAAATTATTTGCAGTTTAAAAACTTTACAGTAAAAATATTTTATTTTGGTAAATGGATGAATTTTTTTAGGAAAGTGGTGGTAGGGATGTCAGTTAGTTCTTTATACTTTAGTGTTAAAATAAGGCATGGTAGCCTACCCCAAAGACCTTACTCTAACTGAAGAGCTCTTTAAGAATTTTTACTTGTGATACATAGTTGAGTGAAATCCTGATTAAGGAAACTATGCACTGTTAGGCATGATGGTAAGACAGCTGTTTTTCCAAATTCACAAAAGATAAAGAATAACACTCTAAATTTGTTTTCTTTGTTTTTAGATACAAAGTCATGGAATTTGCTGTGGGCAATCATACTTATCTTGATTGTACTTAAGTTTTGTGACTACTCCGTCATTCTCTCATTTTCATGTTTTAAACTACATTCACAATATATGCAAATTCCTAGTGATTAAATGTTTAAATGTTCATGAAATCATTAAATGATTTTAGAAGAACATGTGGACAAGTTTTATCTTACTATAGGTAGTAAAGCTTTAATAATCCAAAAAGTAATAGAAAAAATTCAAGAGGAAACACCAAGATGTTACATTGGGAAAAAAATAAAATTAAATCCTTTAAATTCTTGAATTACTTAAAACAACGTAATCAGACTTAAAAGGCAGAATTATTATAACAATGAAAAGGGTGACTTTTTCCTAACCTGTAAATATAAATCAGTTAATATGAAAAGACTAGCATCACAATTTTAATGGCCCAAAATGTAATAGACAATTTAGAAAAGAAAAAAATAAATATTACTTATATGTTATTAAAATAATTGTTTTCATTAGTAAGCAAAAGATTGAAAAATTATTAATGGAAATTTTTTACCTGTCAAACTAAATGAGATTAAAAATTAAAAAAACAGTATTTGATACTGGTGAGTTTATTGCAGATTAAACTCATACACTGGTGGTGGGATTGTGCATAGATGCAAACCTACTGAAAGTGTGTTAGCAATATTTATTAAGGTACTTTAAAATGTTTATACCCTTTGATACTGTAATTTAACTACTAATTAAAAAATTGCATAAAAACTAGGAAAATAAATTATTAAGGTACTTTAAAATGTTTATACCCTTTGATACTGTAATTTAACTACTAATTTAAAAATTGCATAAAAACTAGGAAAATAAATTAAGAACCTAAATGTTTAACAAAAGAAGAATGGTTTACTAAGTTATAAGACTATTGGTATAAATATTATGTACCTATTAAAAATTTTAAAAGAATGGTGAAATTCTCATAACATGATGAAATTAAAACACACACACACACACACACACACACACACACGCAAATCTGCATAAGCACAAGTCTATTTGTCTTTTTGTTACTGGACGTCTCAGGTCCTCGCTCAACGCAGCCACAGAGACACGAAATGGGTGAAAGCAGAAGCAGCTTTTTTGGTTGGCAAAGCAAAGGAGCACACCAAGATGGCTCCCTTAACAATAGCTGTAACAGCTTTTATTAGAGGCAAAAACTGAGGAAGGGTCCTGGCAGGAAGGAGCAAGTTCGTTGATTGGTCTGCCCTGAAAAGGTGTTTACGGGGCCATTTGCTCGCTCAATACAAAAGGCCGGGCAGGCAGGGACTGTCTCTCAAACCGGATCTTAGGCTCAAACCCTTCGCTTCTGAAAGTCTTCCCCCAATCTTGGGCCTCTAAAGTTTGGTTCTGACTGGCAGGAAAATAGTTCCAGGGTCACCCAGAGGACAGGGTTGATGGTTCTGTGTGTGCCAGGTGGGCCAGATTTGGTCTTAACTGGTTCTGTGGTGTGACTCCAGCCTCTTGTTTTTCTTATCTTAGGTAGGAAGTTGGTCGATTGCCTAAAAAACACCTGGAGAAACCAGTTAGAAGGGGAGGTGGTCATGCTACTCTACCAAGAAGTTGGGGGATGGTAATGGTGCCCAGAGGCTGTCGGCCATCTATATATATAAGTACACAAATATATATGTTGTTAGTTTATGTATATATATATATATATATATATACACACACATAGAAAGAATAATGGAATGATACTAATTGTGATATTAATAGTTTTCCTCTGTTTATACTATTATAAGTGATTCTTCTTCTTTTTATCTATTTTTGTTTAAATAACATTTATACTTTTTGTAATTTGAAAGATAAAATTTTAAACCTTGAATTTCTGTCTCCAAGTTTGTTCATGGTATGGCAGTCAGCTGGGAACATTTCCTTTGTGATGTTCTTGAAGCAGCTCTGGCTTCAATAAATATTCAATAAACAGTTTTTCAAGGAGAAACTTAAGCTACACTTAAGCCAGATGTCAGAAAATATTCACAAGCTCAAGTATTGCAGAGGGTTGTTAATATTCCTTCTGTTTCTTCCTTTTGTCTCTCACATTCTTCATTTTTCCCTTGATTATTGTCTTTTCCTTCCCTTTTCCCACTTGATTACTCAAGGAACTTTCCTTGATCTCTTTCCTGGCTGTAAGTGCCCCCAGCACACACACAACTTCTCTGCAACATTTCTCAAACTTTAACGTGCACAATAATCACCTGGGGCATCTTGTTAAAATGCAAATTCTGAGTCATTAGGCCTGAAATGGGGCCTGAGATTCTGCAGGCCTAGCAAAATCCCAGCGATGTTGATGCTACTACACTTTGAGTAGCAAAGCTGTACAGCAGTGGTTCTCAACCTTGGCTATGCATTGAAATCACCTGGGTAGCTTTAAAAAACACAAATGCCTGGGCCCTGCACCCTAGACATTCTGATATATAGGTCTTAGGTATGGCCTGAACATTAGGAATTTTAGAAGCTTTGTGGGTGCAAACACAGAATTACCTTTAAAACACTTATTTGTATGCACATCTTTCTCTCCACCACAGTCCGAGTTGACTAAGGGTAGAAACAGTGTACTTTGTATTATCATACTTTTCACATATCCTGCTGAATGAATGAAATAAAGTGTGCAAAAAAGAAGTGGCAGATATTTGTTCACATGATTAAAGTAATAGAGAAAACTACACTATGGGTGTTAATTCATAAATTTAGATGACAACCAATTTATTTTTATGCTATAATTTTGAATTTTTGATGATTTTTGTAATTACCTTTTATTAATTAAAATGCTCACTATTAGTATTTGTAAATCTTTAAATTCAGTGGTAATTTCACAATCCATGTACATGGAATATACTTTATAATCTTGTATAGCTTGAGTTTTAGTTGTCTGTTCATTATCAATGGGAGTATTATTTTCAGAAAAGGCTATCAGTAATGAAATTTTAAAAGTTCAATGTTTAAATTGACTTCACAATTAAAGAAAGCAAAAATACTCCCAAAAATATTTTTCCATAAGCTTTATCCATGTGGATTCTCCTACAAATGCTACATTATTTCTACTTCTCAAGTTCTAAAATATGAAAAAGGAGCCCAAGAATGTGTTGGTAAAGAATCTCCTTCAAGGGATTACTTTCATCATTTTTTTCCCTGCAGGTTAAGATTTTTCTATTTTTCAATCCTCCAAAGGCCTCTTTCTGTGCTTAAAGCATGTTAGCAGTCTTGCCAAAAATAGATACATGCAATCTTGTTTTGCTATAGGGTATATTATTGCATTTGTAATTCTTCATGCTGGAAGAGAATATGCTTTCTCTCTTGTTAAGTCAGTCAGATAGCACAATTCTTTGAGCAGCTGCATTCTGCCTTCCTGACCAATATGCATTCTAAAGCTTCACAGCATAACTGAATTAGGTCATTTTACTGTAACCTAAACAAGTCAAAAATGCATCTAGACTGACTGCTTTTGTTCAGTTTCCCTAACCATCTGAACTCAGGTGCAGACTTGCCCAGTTGAGTGTCTTCATGTTATTCTCCAGTGCAGCACCTCTGAAGGATATCTGCTCTGCAAACTCAGAATGGTTTCTTCTTTTTTTTAATCTCTGCACTCATGGAAAAGGTGCACAATATTATGAATATATACAGTAGATATCATTGCACAACAGAAGTCCTTAGGTTATTCTCGGAATTCCCGGAGACAAAAATAGTTTATGGCTAGTGATTTAACTTGGTTATTGGTATTTCACTCTGGGGACCACTGAGGATTCAAGAGAAGTACGTAGCAGGTGACATGCCCTTCCAGAGCTTATATCATATTTGGAAATCTAGACACACGCTAGACCCTCACCTGAAACAGCCTCTTACCTGGTGAAGTTCCCTAGGTGATGTAAAAGGTCTTCACTCGGCTACTAACCAAAAGGTTAGCTGTTCAAATCCACCCAGCAGCACCACAGAAGAAAAGCCTGGCAATCTACTTCCTAATATTACAGCCATTGAAAACCTTATTGAGTGCAGCTCTACTCTGAAGCACATGGGGTTGCCATGAGTTGGAATTAACTGAATGGCAATGTTTCTTTTTCTTTTTTTTTTTTTTTTGAGGGGGTGCAGATGATGGTGACCAGGACTAAATTAACGAATACAACTTACCATCTAAACTGAAATGTTTCTGAAATGAAAGAGAGACCTATTTATAATTATACTGGTGTACCAGGTGTAAACCTGCATTGTCCCAGGCAAATCTATTGTTGTTAGTTGCTGTGGAGTCGATTCTGACTTATGGTGATCCCATGTGTGCAGAGTAGAATTGCTCAATAGGATTTTCAAGGCTGTGACCTTTTGGAAGCAGATCACCAGGCCTGTCTTCTGAGGTGCCTCTGGTTGGGTTTGAACTGCCAACCTTTCATCTAGAAGTCCAGTGTTTAACTCTTTGTACCACCCAGGGACTCTCTCAGGATGCTAACAATTTGATATATTGATGGAATGAATGAGCTTCTGGATTGGCACATTACTCAGTGTACACCTTTACTTGACAAATCTTTGAGTTATTTTCTGAGTTTAATCAAATAAATATTATTAAATACTAAATATATTGCTGCCTATTTGTGTGCCTTCTGTCTTTAAATTATGTCCTCCAGAGTTTGTCTTATAATTTACACTTTTTGTTTTATACAATTGGAATTAAGCCAATTAATTAATATCATATATATTTTCTTTTTTTTAGTAAAAAGCAAAATACTAGTGGCCACTCTTTAAAAGATAGTTGGTTTTTAAACATGCAATTTATTTCCTCTCTTGTTTTGATTTCTCATGTTTCTTTAAAACATATACAATGAAAATTAAAGTCAGAATTTAGACCCAATGGCTGCTAGTTTCCTTCGTCTTACTAAATAATATGTCAATTTATGTGAAAGAATAATACTACAATGAATTTAGAACTAGTGATTTTATGCTGTAGCGTTAGGCAACCTTTTAATTGATAACTGAGTGCATTCAGTCACTTAATTTTTACTAAAAGGATTCCTGAAAATGTGGGTCAGAAAATGTTATAAATTGAACAATCACCTTATAAGTTCAAAAGGGACTTCCTGAGAGCTACACATATTGTAACATATTGGACTGTGTTTACCTACCAGCACTGCTTTCCTTTGGCCCAGTCAAGTCCAAACAGGTAGGTGGAAAAAAAAAATCTTTGTAGGTTTCCAGAGAAAGAGGCAATAGCCACCAGTCAGTCCCAAGAACTGCTAAAATATCCACTGATTCAGCTACCTCCGTTTTTTAGTAGCCTAATCGCTATGGCCGGCTGGTTAGTCAAGCAGCCCAACTCCTAGTCTTCAAAAAGAGGGTGCTGGGACTCACCAAGTTCATGAGGTAGTAATGAGGACTAGAAGTGCCTTCAGGTAATTTTCAGAGGGTCCACTGCCTGTCAGCAGCCCAGGGTACTCAGTCACTGATGAAAAAAAAGTAGAATAGGGGATAAGGGATAGATGGAAGAAGCAAAGAGTAGGGGGAGTGGGCACCCACTACAGGGTCAGCAGTCATAGATTTTCCAGGGCCGGACTGCCAGGGATGCCTGATGAGGGATAAGGGGTTGGGGAGGTGGGAAAAGTATAAAGAATCCCGTTTACTTGTGGTCAGGGTGGTGGTATTTTACTGTGATCAGCAGCCACTGATTTGTGCAATCAGGTCTAAAAATGCTCCCGCCTACACCTTGATAACCTCCCAGACTTTGATCCCAGCAGCAACCGTAGGAACTAGTAATTAGTATTGACTAGGAATTAATAATCAGATAATCAGAGAAAGATATATTTTATTCAACCGTGAGTTATTCCAATGGTCATTAGGTATCCTAAGAAATTGAAAACATGAGTCATTACCAGGCTAAATACATGTATATGTTTCCTTCTAAACCCTAAAAATAATTACAATCACTAAATAAATAAAACATTAGTTTGAGAACAGAAATTTTAAAGTAAGCAGTTTGCTAGTTTGTTGTTTTTTTCCCATGAACGTATTACCAACAAGCCATTTTTGTTCTTTGATATGGAAATTTGAATTTTTTAAAGACTGACTGAGTTTTAAAACACTCTAATAATCTATATTACACTTACACTTTCTCAGTGGATTCTATTTGGGCATTTTAGAATGTTTCTTAGTCAAGTCACAAAATGAGAACACACAAATTATTTACTAAGAAAAGGACCAGAACACTCATTCCTGGTTTGTTATTACCTTCAATATATTCTAGAAGTATTTGCTAGGAAAAAGAAATATGTTATTTTGTAATTCGTTAATATTGTTTATGATTTATTAACATATAGTGTTCTTACTGTGGATTTCAGAAAAAAAATAACAGCACCTAATTAGTACCTCTCTACCAAAAGTGTCCTATTTTATAAAAGGAAAATGTCCCTGGAACAAGTGTGACTAACTTGTGGCTATAAGAAAAATAAAAGGAGTGATAATCAACTTTGGAGTGCTGTCAGATTGCTCAAGTGAGGAGAATGGAGACACCTGTAAAGCAAAGCAGGTCAGAGCAGAGGAAGTGCAGATTAAAAACGAGCTAAGGCTTAAACAAAACCAAAGAGCACATTACAAGAAAGTCCAAATCTAGTTACACAATACGTCGTAGGCAGGAAGCCAAGCAGAGAATCAGTGAAAACTGGTTACCATCAAGGTGGACTCAAGGATGGAAGAAGACAGCAAAGAACAAATGTTTAAGGTTGATTTTCACTGAAGACATGAGTGACATTTTCACTCTAAAAATTTTTTTAAAAGAACAAAAGCCAGAGATACTAGATCAAACACAATCAAGTTCATAGACGTTTCTAATCCTATTAAAAAGTATAAATAACCATGAATAAATTATACGCTCCCAAGCATTTTAAAATAATGTACAGAAGAAGTTCTAAAAATATTGTCTTAAATATTAGGCTTAACTGATAGATTTTATTATATGTAAAATAAGGGTTAATAGCGTCACTCTGAAAGGGTTGTTATGAAGAATAAATGCAATAAGATAAATAAAATCTTAGAAAAGTTCCTGGCACATTCTAAGTGCCCAGATAACTCTGTTATTTTGATATTTAGCAAAGCAAGTGAATCTTAAACAAACTTCAGGATTAACAAGCAAACAAAGGTTGAAACAAAAAAAATTGTGATCAGGATTCACTGATAACCTGGATCACGGCCCATACTCTGCCATCTGGATGACCTTTTTCAGATTACTTCATTTTTCTGAAATTTTACTCTTCATTTATAAAATGAAATTGAACCCGATTATCTCTATGGTTGCTTCTAGCACATCTATGATTTTTAGAACCTCATGCTTCAATAATCTTAACATTTTCATATGGTTGAGTCTATCGTTTATACATGATCATAAACTATTTGAATATTTATATTTTCATTATGTATCCCCTCATGAGGTTGTGAATTCCATGCATTAGACAAACATGTGTACAAGTTCCAATATCAAAAATGTTCTTAAATTCACTCTCAAGGGCAAGATCTTGAGTTAGATTTCCATTGCCTTTTGGTACGTACTATGAGCATAGTAAACATGTTCCACAGGACAAGCAATTAAATTCAGTTTCCTCATCTCAGACAATAAAACTAAAAATGATATAATTTGACATTTACTTCTGCGAGTACTAGAGAATTTTTGTCTTTTATCAGTATATTTTTAATCTATATAATTCAGTCACTTGGCAATTTCAGTGTAGTTGTTTTTGTTATTGGGTATTGTTGAGTCAAGTTTCAACTCCTAGTGACCCCATGGGGCCCTGGTGATGCACTGGTTAAGTGTTTGGCTGCCAACCAAAAGGTCAACAGTTGAATCCATCAGCAGCTTCTTGGAAATCTTATAGGGCAGTTCTACTCTGTCCTATAGCGTTGCTATGAGTCGGAATCGACTGGATGGCAATGGGTTTGGTTTTTTTGTTTAGTTAGTGACGCCATATGACAGAATAGAACTGCCCATAGGATTTTCTAGGCTTTAGTCTTTACAGGAGCAGATATCTAGGTCTTTCTCCCACAGAACCTCTAGGTGGGCTCCAACCTTTCGTTCAGCAGCCTAGTGCTTAACTACTGCACCACCAGGGCTCCTTGGCAATTTCTGTACTAATTTATAATTAAGTAAATCTCCTTATTAGGGTTGTTTGCAAACAAAAGGAATTGATTTTTATTAACTTCAACCGTATAGGTTGACTCAGAAGAATTAAGAAAACATTGAAATATAGATCAGGGAAGGGCAGGAGCTAAAGCATTTGTAGTGACCTAGGAAACTAGATGCTCTTCAGAGCCTTACTGTTGTAATGGTTTGGCTCCAACCATTTCTGTTCTTTCTCAGTACTGTCAGGTTTCAAATAAAGCAAATAAAGACCCTGATATTCCTATAATGTGGAACATACTTATATTTGGCTAGGTAGGGCAAGGCTTTTGGCATACTGTCCCAAGAACATGTTATGGGAGAAATTCCCCTAAGGAAAAATTGAGAGATGGCGAGAGAAGTTGAGTGTTATCAGATGATACTAAGGTGGTGTCAGAAAAAAAGAATTTTGTTTACAGTTGGTAAAAAAAAATGACCCAAATTACAATAATTAATTTGAGAAGTGTTGCTTGTGTATGTGTGTTTTAAGGTCACTGCTTTATTAGAATTATCCGTTTAAATACAATTAATTTACAACTACTATAGGGGAAAAGGAAGAATATATGCCACGGAGAAGGATGGTTTTCATTGTAATTTGCATTTCTCTTTCTATGAGTAAATTTAAACCTTTTTTTTTTTTTAATATTGCTAAGGAAGAGCAAATCTTAGACTCCCTACCAACTGTTCCTGTTGCACCAATGAGTCTCTCACTCTACTTCCAATTACTTTCACCTCACACCATAGAAGACTGCATAGTCTACTCCACTATCAAAAAGAAACCTGAAGGAAGACAAATGGGTAAGACTGGGGAAAATGTCACCCCCATTATGTCAAAGGAAATAGAGCTAAAAAATAGTTTAGATGCAAAGTCAACTCGTAAGGCAAGCAAAATAAATTGAAGCTGTAATAATAACAATATTGCCATCATGGTCATTTTATTGTTATTGGTTAGATTTACTGAGTTTTCTATAGGCCAAGTACTGCTCCAGGTACTTTACATACATTAAAACATTTAATCCTCACAACTGTCTGGGTGTAGTAACAGTTATTATCCTCATTTCACAGATGCACAAATTGAGGGACAAAGGAATTCATAATCAGTCAGGGCTCTGGCAAGAACCAGATGGCACACCAAAAAGGGGCTAGCTAAAAATAATTTAGTGAACGGACTGTTTATAGAGGGTAGTTCAGCTGGAAGGCAGTGGGAGGTAGGAGAGAGAGTGCGGTACTACAGGACTCAGATAGCCAGGAACCATTGCCTTCTGAAGCCTGAAGGAGTACAAGGAAGAAACTCCATTGCTGCAGACTGGGACTACAGAACATGAGCTGTAACCATAGAGAAGAGCATCCACTGAAAGACGCTGGAGAGGCAAGGATAGAGCAAGGGGGAATAAATATTCCCAATTATCTTTCTTCTCACCCCCTTATGATGTCTCCTATATTCAACCCCAACTGGATTTATAATGCCTGAGCAAAGTAGCTCACATAGTCCACGTGGAACAATTTTCTGGAGCATATAGCTGGCATAAATAGGTGAAGAAATAATACAGGGAATCAACCTAAACAGCACATCTCATTTACTTGACCTGAATCACATAGCTGGTGAGTATGGAAGCTGGAATTTAAGGTTAAGTTCTGAGAAACTTCCTGCCATAGCAGGCACCCCCGTAAGGACCACGATGCCAGCTTAATTGCAAAAAAAAGCACCCCATTGACCTCCACTTGTTCCATAAAATGGCCGGATAAAGAAAATCACCTCTAAAATGTAACAATCTTTCCTCTTTTGAAATATTCTCAAATTGCTTTCTTATATATACTTGCAGGCAAGTAAAGACTACCAGATGTACCTAAAGACCAGTTAGAGAGTCTCCCTGACTTCCACGATCCACACCTTCGTAGAAATCTTGTCAGTCAGAAACTGCCTCATGATTTCCTCTTTGTACTCTGTAATACTTACTTTTCTAACACCCTGCTGAAACACTGTAGATGGATTCACTTGCTGCAAATTTATAAACAAACAGCCTTTAGTAATTGTGTGTCAGACTTAGATTTATCTTTGAGAATTCTTTTATTTTTAGATATAACAAAAAATGTGGCATTTTAACCATTTTTAAGCATACAATTCAGGGACATTAATTACTTTCGCCATGTTATGCAACCATCACCACTACCCATTTTCAAGTTTTTCATCACCTCAAACAGAAATTCAGTACCCCTAAAGTACTAATTCTGTGTTCCTTCCTCCCCGCAACCACTGTTGTTAGGTGCTGTCAAGTCATTTCCGACTCATAGCAGCCCTATGTACGGCAGAACAAACACTGCCCGTCCTGCGCCATCCTCACAATTGTTGCTATGTTTAAGCCCATTGTTGCAGCCCCTGTGTCAATCCATCTTGTTGAAGGTCCTCCTTTTCTTCTCTGCTCAGCCACTGGTAACCACTGATAAACTTTGGTCTCTGTGCATTTGCTTATTCTGTATATTTCATGGAGCCCTGGTGGTGCAGTGGTTAAGTGTTCATCTGCTAACCAGAAGGTCAACAGTTAAAATCCACCAATAAGTGGGATCACAAAATATTTGTCCTTTTGTGTCTTACTTATTTCACTTAATGTTTTCAAGGTATGTGTATATTATATGTATATTCAATTGTTTGTATATGTCACATTTAGTTTATCCATTCATCTGTTGATACACACTGGAATGTACACCAGTGTCTCTGTCTGAGTCCCTGCTTTCAAGTCTCTGGGGTGTATACTTAGGATAGAACTGATAGGTAATACATAGGTCATGTTTAACTTTTTAAGGAACTGCCAAAAAATGTCTGCACATTTTACATTTCCATAAGCAATGGACAAGGGTTCAAATATCTCTGAATCCTCACCAACACTTGTTAGTTTCCATTTTTCTGATAATAGCCATCCAAGTGGGTGTGAAGTGGTAGGTCACTGTGGTTTTGATTTGTGTTTCCCTGATGACTAAGAATTTTGAGTATCTTTTTTTTTGTGCTTGTTGACCATTTGTAGATCTTCTTTGGAGTAATGTCTATTCATGTTCTTTGTCCATTTTTTAATTGGTTGTTTTTTATTGTTGAGTTATAGGAGTTTTTATGTATTCTGAATATTAAACCCTTATCAGATATATGGTTACCAAATGTTTTCCCCCATTTTATAGGCTGTCTCTTTACTTTCTTGAAATGTGCTTTGATACACAAAGTTTTTCATTTTGATTAATCCCAATTTATCAATTTTGTCTTTTGTTGCTAGTGGTTTTGGTGTCATAACTAAGAATCCATTGTCTAAAATAAGGTCTTAAAACTTTTCTCCTATCTCTTCTTCTAAGAGTTTCATGGTTTTAGTTCTTATTTTTAGGTCATTCATCCATTTTGAATTAATTTTTGTGTATTGTCTGAGGTATGCGTCCAACTCCATTCTTTTGCATCTAGTTGTCCCAGCATCATTTGCTGAAGAGACTATTCTTCCCCATTGAATGGACATGGGACCCTTATTGAAAATCAGTTGGTCATAGATGTATTGGTATTTCTGGATTCTCAATTTTATTCTATATGTCCCATCCTTATACCATTACCATATCATTTTGATTGCTATGGCTTTATAGTACTTTTTGAAATTGGGAAATATGAGTCCTCCTACTGTATTCTTTTCCAAAATTGTTTTGGTGATTCAGAGGCCCTTGAAATTCCATAGGAGGATCAGCTTTTCCATATCTGCAAAAAGACTGTTGGAATTTTGATAGGGATTGCGTGGAATCTGTAGATTGCTGTAAGTAGTATTGCCATCTTAAAAATATTAAGTCCTCCATTCCATGAACATGGGGTGTCTTTGCGTTTATTTAGATTCTCTTTAATTTTTTTTCATCAATGTTTTATCATTTTCAGTGTACAAGCCTTTTTCCTCCTGGTTAAATGTATCCCTAGGTATTTCATTCTTTCAGATGCTATTGTAAATGGAATTGCTTTGTTAATTTGTCTTTCAGACTGTTCATTGCTGATGTATCGAAACATAACCGATTTTTATTTTCACGTTTTCTTATATACTGCAACTTTGCTGAATTTGTTTATTAGCTATAGTAGCTTGCTTGTGTATTTTTGGGAGGACTTTCTATATATAGGATCATATCATCTGCAAATAGAACCAAAACCAGATCCTTTGCCATCGAGTTGATTCCAACTCATAGAGACTCTACAGGACAGAGTAGAACTGACTCATAGGGTTTGTTAGGCTGTAATCTTTGTGGGAACAGACTGCCACATCTTTCTCCCGCAGAGTTGCTGGTGGGTTTGAACCACTGACATTTCTGTTAGCAGCTGAGCACTTTACCATGGCACCATAATAGAGATAGGTTTTTTTCTTCCTTTCCAACTTGGATGCCTTTTAATTATTTATTTTGCCTAACTGCTCTGGCTAGAACTTCCAGTACAATATTGAATACCAGTGGTGGAGCAGGCATCCTTGTCTTGTTCCTGATGTATGGGCAAATCTCTCACTCTTTTACCATTGAATATGATGTTAAAAAAACAAAAAACAAAACCCATTGCCATGGAGTTTATTCTGACTCATAGTGATCCTATAGGACAGAGTAGAACTGCCCCATAGGGTTCCAAGGAGCAGCTGGTGTGTTTGAACTGCCAGCCTTTTGGTTAGCAGCCAAGCTCTTAACCATTGCCCCACCAGGGCTCCAAATATGATGTTGGTTGTGGGTATTTCATAAACGTCCTTTATTATGTTGAGAAATTTTCCTTCTATCTGTAGTTAATTGAGTATTTTTATCATGAAAGACTTTTGGATTTTGTCAATTACCTTTTCTGTACTGCTTAAGATGATCATGTAGTTCTTTTCCTTTGTTCTACTAATGTGGTGTATTATGCTGTTTGATATTCTTAGACTGAACCACCTCACATTTGAGGGATAAATCCCACTCAGTCATGGTATATAATCCTTCTAATATAGTGTTGGGTTTCGTTTGCTATTATTTTACTGAGGATTTTTTGCATCTATGTTAATAAAGGATGTTGATCTATAGTATCCTTCTCATGTAGTGTCTTTATTTATCTTTGATATCAGAGTAATGCTCATAAAATGAGTAAGGAAATTTTCCTTCTTCTATTTTCTAAGAGTTTGAGAATAATTGATGTTAATCCTTCTTTAAATATTTGGTAGAGTTCGCCAGTGAAGACATGTGGTCCTGGAATTTTTTGGGGAGGTGTTTGATTACTGATTTAACCTCTTGACTTGTTACAAATCTGTTGAGATTTTCTATTTCTTCTTGAGTCAATTTAGGTAGTTTATATGTTTCTAGGAATTTGTCAGTTTCATCTAGTTTAATTTGTTGGCATACAATTGTTCATAGTATTCTCTTACAATCCTTTTTATTTCTGTAGGGTAAGTAGTAACGTTCAAACTTTTATTTTAATTTTATTTACTTACTTCTTCTCTCTTCTTCCTTGTCAGTCTAGCTAAAGGTTTGTCGAAAACTGGCTCTGTGCTTGGATCTTTCTTCAACCCTTAGCCAGGCTTGTGCTGAGCCTAAGGATCAGCCTCAGGTGAAATCATAGGGCTTCTTAATTAATTTATGAGTATGCATTTTGCTCTGGGCATGCGTGTGGCTCTTTCAGTTTCCTTGTATACATGATAATTTTGAAAGCCTTAATTTATGAAAGAAACTCTCTCCCTGGTTAAACACTACTCTTAGCCAAAATATTGGTGGTTTAAACCCACCCAGAGGTGCCTCAGAAAACAGGCCTGATGATCTGCTTCAAACAGGCCACAGTCTAGAAAACCCTAGGGAGCAGTTCTACTCTGCACACATGAGATCACCATGAGTCAGAATCAACTCGAGGGCAACTAACAACAACAACAATAATAACAAAAATATATGTCTTTAGCCCCAGTCAGCTACAGATATTTCAGCCTTCTGGCGTTACTCCCTCCCCACTACACTGCATGAGCTCCAAAACAGACCAAACCAAGCAAGAGCCTTGATTCAGTCCTGCAGGCTGTCCTCAGACAGGTTGGAACAGATACACACAATAATTTGCGAATGAAGTGTCTGTTCCATCTAAAGCCAGAAACCACACTCCCTCTCTGGGAGTGCAGGTGATGCCACTTTAAGATGACTCAGGAAGGGGGTGGGGTTCAGGCAAGTAGAAAAGCAAAGCTTTCCTACCTTTTCTGTCACTTTTTCTTTGATTCAAAGCCCTGGTGGAGCAGTGGTTAAGAGCTCAGCTGCCAACCAAAAGGTCTACAGTTCGCAATCCACCAGCTGCTCCTTGGAAACGCTATGGGCAGTTCTGCCCTGTCCTATAGGCTTGCTATGAGTCAGAATCGACTCGACAGCAATGGGTTTGGTTTCTTTGATTCAGTGTTCACTTAGTTGCTGTAACCCTCTGACTGTTTTCCAGGGTTCTCACAAAGTTGATTCTGCCAGTTTCTCCTTGCATGTGTGTTCCTTGCAGAGGGGTGGAGGGGGCAGACAATGGAATATGCAGCTGCTCATGCCACCATCTTGCTCCAGGCTTTTCTGTCTTTGACAATTCTTAATGACTGCATTATACTGTCTGTCAATAATATCATTGCTACAGAGCTAACCAATAAATTAGAATAAAGAACAGAATAGACAGAAGTATGTACTGCACTATCCAGTTCTGGGACCAGTTTTGGACAATTTAACCAAACATAAATAAATAAGAAGAATAATGGATTATAACCTACTGAATAAAATAAGAATCCATGAATCTATATAGCTGTTAAACAAATAAACAAGCAAATAAGTAAATGAACAAGTGAGAAGGAAAAACTCTTCCTTACAGTAGAATGTCTTCTAATAAATATAGAAGAAATGAAGGAGTTCGAAAATAACCATTTTGCAACCATCATAGTAAATGTTTATTCAGGCAAGGATCATCACTGAATGCTAACTCTGGGAGTAGGACACATTTAATGAGGAACAAGATATTTACAGGTACTCAAAGTATATTTCCCAAAATTATTCATTAATTGAAGAGAAAATAGTAACTATCAAATGGATAAAACAGACAATATCTTAACAAAGTGATCCAAGTTACCATTACTATTTAGGGACAAGAGGGTGTAATACCCTGAGAACTGATGTTGTTTATTGTGTGCAGTTGAGTCGATTGTGACTCACAGCTACCAAATAAGACAGAGTGTCAGTGCAACATAGGGTTTCTTAGGCTGTAATCTTTATGGGAACTGAGTACCAGTTCTTTTGCCCCATTTACTTCTAATTTTATACATTTAAATTAGGTTTGAATTTTTTAACATGTTTATAGATTGAATCTCCTTCAAAAATAATTAAAAGAAATTAATAAAGCAGAAAATCTTAGAAAATATCAAACTCTTTCATAGTGTGGCAAACATTTGTCATTAGAATTATATGTCTTATATTATTTAGAATGTTCACATAGGCTTGTTTTCTAGTCAAGCATTCTACATTGTGTTATACTGGAAAACTGATAATTTTAGCAAATTCTCAGCCATTCAATGTTTGCCATTATATAAGCAAGGGATGCTCCTAGAGATTAATTTTTGTAATAATAAATAAACTAAGATATACTACCACAACCAAAATGCTTGGTTAAATATTTTGTGAATTATCCCTTATTGCTGACTTGATATGAATTTTCAAAAGAAACACCAATAATATTTTTAAAGAAAAGCATACAATTAGGTAAGTGTTTCTACATTATGGAAAGAATGACAAGACAAAATTAATTTAAATAACATTTTTAGACTTATTTTATAGTTTGGTATTTTATATACAATATTGTGTGAAAATTATAATAAATATGAATAAATATATCATAAATTATGGCAATGTTTATTGAATTATGTAATTATGTTAATTTTATCTTAAATTCTCTTTTTAAAAATTTTGGTTTATGATAAATAGGAATTGACAAATAAAATGGTAGTATGTAGTATATATATATTTAAAAATAAAAAAAAACATTGCCATCAAATCAATTTCAACTGATAGGGACAGAGTAGAACAGCTCCATAGGGTTTCTGAGGCTGTAATCTTTACAAAAGCTGGGCAATGAGTAAGAAAGACAAAGAAGAATTGATGCCTTTGAACTATGGTGTTGGCAAAGAATACTAATATACCGTGGACTGCCAGAAGAATGAACAAATCTGTCTTGGAAGAAGTACAGCCACAATGCGCCTCAGAAGCAACAATGGCGAGACTTAGTGTACTTTGAACATGTTATCAGCGAGACTTTGTCTTATGTACTTCGGACCTGTTATCAGAAGGAACCAGACCCTGGAGAAGAACATCATGCTGGTAAAGTAGAGGGTTAGTGAAATAGAAGAAGCATCCTCAATGAGATGGATTGACACAGTGGTGGCAACAATGGGCTCAAACATAGCAACCATTGTGAGGATGGCGCAGGACTGAGCAGTGTTTTGTTCTGTTGTACATAGGGTTGCTATGAGTCAGAACCAACTCGATGGCACCTAACAACAACAACAACAATCTTTACGGAAACCGACTGGCACATCTTCTACCACAGAGTGGCTGGTGGTTTCGAACTGCCGATCTTTCAGTTAGCAGCCAAGCTCTTAACTGCTGTGCCACCAGGGCTCCAAATTTTAAAATTTATTAATAAAATTCTTATTTAAAATTAAGGTTACGATCAATCTCATGGCTTAGTGCTATGTTGATTTGTTATAACTGATAAATCCGTCTTAAAGATTATTATTCAATATTGTATTTAATTTTTTGTATACAATCATACCTAAGAATGCTAAATGTAGAAATCTAGTCATATCTGATTTTCTACTTCACCTGGTCTTGTAAATGAGTTCGATAAT
Organism: Dugong dugon; assembly: GCA_030035585.1. Taxonomy (NCBI): domain Eukaryota; kingdom Metazoa; phylum Chordata; class Mammalia; order Sirenia; family Dugongidae; genus Dugong; species Dugong dugon. The sequence continues at coordinate 42,634,850 of CM057473.1, forward strand.
ATGTAAGTGCATACTGGACATTTAGAAAGTTACATTTATCATACTGTTACTATGAATAATGACAAAACTGAGAAAAAAAGTAACTGAACAGGCAAAACAAAATACTTTACCACATATCAGTGGGTATTATACTTAAAGTTATTCATGGTTTTGTGTAATTAAATTATATATATGTGTGTGTATATATGTATATATATAAATTTAACAATCATCAATGCCTCTTCAGTTTGTCTTTAAAAGATGAGGAGTAGTTTTTTTTTTTTTTTTTAGAAAATGTAGATTTCCACTGTGTGGCAAATCAATAACTACCAGCAGTGATTTACTGCATAGCAGTATTCCGTAGGTTGGATAAGTTTTTGACAGATGCACAGGCAAAATTTGCCTAAACTACTACTCCTAACATAATTTAAATGCTAAGCCCATAAACTAGAAACATGTTAAAATAAAATATAGAAATTATGTAATTAAAGCATACATCCCCTGTAGAACCAAAGAATCAAAGTATTCTATATTAATAATTTATAATCAGCCGTGTTGTTGTTGTTGTTGTTAGGTGCCATCGAGCTATTCTGACCCATAGCAACCTTATAAGACAGAGTAGAACTCTCCCATAGGGTTTCCAAGGAACTGCTGGTGGATTTGAACTGCCCATCTTTTGGTTAGCAGCTGAGCTCTTAACCACTGCACCACCAGGGCTCCATGATTAGCCATAGATATAGCTAAATATTCTAGTTATTGCACTGGTATGCAAATTAAGGATTTAATATATTTGTATTAATTGAGAAGACAACCAAATGCCCTTGAGGACTTTTTTTTCTTCCAACATAATAGCACAGTGAATCACTATTATAACAATGGGGTGAAATCTGGGATATTCCACTATTTTTCACATCATGCTATTCAGTACTTCTACTCCATAGTACTGAACTGGCACTTCAGAAATGAGTGTCCCCTTAGTGTACTGAATCAGCAGCCACATATTTGGAGATGTTTTTAGAAAAGCTGATTCAGCAGAGAAGTGAAGGTAGTAACTGGAGCATACAATTAAAATTTATTAACAAAAGAAATAGCAGTGTAGATGAAAAATAGGACTAATAGGTAAAGTGAAAAGAAGTAAATGTAGATATTTAAAAGAGAAGTAGAGAGGGATGAGGGATGAATGAAAAAGTGGAGTACAGGACATTTTTAGGTCAGTGACACAATTCTGTATGATGCTGTAATGGTGGACACATGACATTATGCATAGGACTGTACAACATAAATTGTGAGTCCTACTGTAAAGTATGAGCTTTAGTTAATAATAACGTATCTATATTGGTTCATAAATTGTAACAAATGCACCGTAGAAATGCAAGATGTTAGTAGTAGGAGAAACACTGGGGGGGAGGGGCGGAGGGGGTATTCTGGGAACTCTGTGCAAAATTTGTCGGCAAACCTAAAACTGCTCTAGACTTAGAGAATAAAAATACCATTTTGCTTATTGTAGTTGTATAATATAAATGGAGTTAAAAAGCAACAGTTCACATGATACTAACATGCAGTCACCTGCAAGAATGTAGCAAATAACAGTAAAGTTTGCTTCCCGTGGTCATATATTGAGATGGATTAACTATAAGCACTGTATTTCTTAGCATACTGTAAGTACATCATGCCGCGAGAACAGCATCTTGAAATATTTGTTTCAATATTAAGGCATCCTTTTAGACATCTTAATAAATGACTTGAGTAATTACTTTAAAGGAGTTTCAAAGACTACTACATTCTGTTTTTACTCCTTCCTAAAACCTCTTGGCAGATTTTATATCAAACCTTATACCAGATTTACCTTATCTGATAGTTCGGTGTTTTACCAAAGCATTGTGTTTCTATTCTTGTCATTGTCTCCTGGATGTCTCCCAGTAATGGGAATTTCAAACCTAGAATTGAGTTTTGATCATGTTCTATGGCTAATTTCTATAAGGAATGACAAGGTTAATACTTCCACAAATCAATCTTAGTACAGCTATGAATGCACTTTTCCCTGAGCACGATCAAGGGTGAGAGAACAATCGTAACGATGCCAAATGAATTGCAGCATTTTGTTTCACTTTTAGTTGCTTGTTTCTAGGATAAAGGGAGAACTTAATAATTAATACAAGGTGACGGCTACTTGACAATTCCTTTTAAAAAGGAACCTTACTCTTGGGTACTTATTTGAATAGTTTTCTTAACCTTGACACATATCTAAATTGTGTAATGTGCTAAGAATGCATCCTTTAAATTCTAGTTACCATATATATAAAACACAAGTAAATTTTCTGCTAATCATAGTAAAAACAACTAAAGATGGGTAATAGACATAACCGTTATTCACAATCATCCACACATACACAGTAAAACCTGTGAAGCTGGAACCAGTGTAAGGCGGGAACCTGTCAAAGAAGGAAATCTCAAATATTTTCCACTAAAAGAGAGTAATAGAAAAGTGGTAAGACTGCACCCTGTTAAAGGCAGAAAACTTGTGAGAGCCAGAAAAACAAGGCAGTCCGGTCAAGTTCCAGCTCTCACATATTTCACTGTATATTGAAATATTTTTTGACTGATTCACTTCTAAACTTTTTCACTCTCTAGCAAAGCTCTATAAATACAACTTTAACTATTAATTGTTTTTCTAACAGTCAGGAAATTTAAAAAAATCATCTACTAGTAAATATAGAGAATCAGACTAGGAACTTGAAATTGTAATTCTGACCTTATTGAAAGCTTCTTGATTAACGTGGGAGAATCACTGCATTTTTTTTACTCAGTTTTCTAATTTTGAAGTGATTATATTCATCTATACATTTTTAATACACTGAAGTTGATGTGCTTATAAAATTTTTCTCAATGCTTACAAAATACAATGAGTTTCTTGGAAGAAAGATGCTACAAAATTTGGTATTATTACTATCAACACAAACTGATGATATAGTCTACCAAACTGCAGTTTCTCTAAAAATCCTCAAAACTCCTTTGACTGGGCAGTCTTTCCACTGTTGATCAAGCATGTATGTGTGTGAGTATTTTCTGTTTTATACTCCATAGTTTTACTCTTCAAGGAATGTATGGTCATTTGCAAGCATATCCTTTTATTATTTAAATAAGCTATAACAACAATGATGACATCATTCCTTTCAAAACTCAGTTATGAACAAAAAAGACCTATTTAGGTTGTAGCCAGATGCCCCAAAAGATATCAGCACAAAAGGGTAGTAAATGTGGAAACTTTATTTTTAAATTGGAAGAATTGTTTCATATTACAAAGCTTCCTAGAATACCGGAAGTATCCATTTGAGAATAATAATTGTTTTTGTTGTTGTTACTTGTTTGTCTTTATTTAAAAGGAAGGTTTAAGAGCATCGAGTGCCCATCAGCATCAGAGCCATTATAGGGAGATCAAGCGTATGATGTAAATTATATTTGTATGATTTAATCATTTTGTTCCAAAACTATGTATATGGTTTTATGGTCTTTCTAGTTAAAGAGAAATTTTTCCTTCTGAATAAATTGCCAAATCACATACATGTTTCTTGAAACCTAGAAGAGAAATTATCGTTTGACTTTTCTGAGACTGTGCCTAGGTTAGGAAGGAATATTTTATTCAACATGTTTCATGAGGAACACGTGGCCTTTAGGGAGTAGCGTGGTTGAACTGAACCTCGTCAATAGTAGATTGCATACCCTTGGTTAATTTATTAGCCACCTGTTTCTTTCTTATGGTATGATAGAAAATTAGGATTCCATCACCACATATGCAACATTTTGTGCTCTGAATGTTCAGAGAAATATTTCAAATAATATAAAGCCTCAAGAGTTTTAATTTAGAGTTAACAAACATTAATAGCTTTCAAGATGATTAAACGTAAATACCATTCTTGAGATTTTCCTTTACTAGCTTCTGTATGTTAGCTGCCTTTCATTACAAAAATCTGAGATTCATGAAGAAAAATCACACCAAGAATTCCTAAGATCTTGAATTGGCTTCACACCAGTACAAAAACTTACTGCAATATTTGAAGCATTATTGTCTCTTCCTCAATTAAAAACCACTGTGAGTGCCAGCCTAATTGTAACTTGGGTGAAGACAAAAACATCTGCGACATCCTGGAAAAAGGACAATATTGTTGTCAGACATTACTCTTGACTTCCCTGTAGGGCAGTGCTCACACCCTACCCCCAACACTGAAGACTACTGTATCTACCATGCAGATAATGACTTTAATTTTTCCTCTACAACACACGAACACACTTCTACACACACACGTTTACGGGACATTACATCAGCCTTGGTAAATCACTAACACGTTTGTGATTATGTATCAAGTAAGAGGTAGGAATGTGACTAGAGATTTTGATACCTCAGTTTGCAGTCTGAACCACCAGAAGACCTCTAACCCCATGCCTGAGTCAGAACTATTCTGTAAGGTGAACTCTGGAGTGTATTTGGATTGACTTGGCCTGCTAGAGGGACAGAGTTCAGGCTAAGAAGGAAGTGCTCTTGAAACTGTTTTAGAATTGAGAGCTGTATGGCAGCAGGCTTGAGGCATGACCTTGTACTTTCGAGGCATGACAAAGGGAAATAAATAAAATTTAAAAAAAAAAAAAAAACATCAGTGCCATCTCTGCAAATTTACCCTGGCATTTCGAATTTGCCTCAGTGAGATGGCATCCTGTGAGAACCCCAAAATTAAGTGCTCCCTCCCATCAAAGCCCACTAAAAACACAGTGCTTCTCACCCCAGTGCATGTGACCCCAGCCATCTAGAACTGATGCCTATGAGATAATGCATCTTGCCAAGCCTTTGAGATTATAGTTTCCAGCTTCTGTTGTTCTAATCATTATTCCTAGGAATAGCCTCCAGTGTCAGAAATGACCACCTGTCTATCTGCTCCCATCATTTTTAAATAATCAGATCTTGGTAGGGCATTTTAAAAGAAAATGACAAGTTCTAGTTATTTTTTCCAAGATCAAGCATGCTCTTCCCTGCTCTTTGTCAAATGCCTACTTCTCTTGTAGAACTTATCACGAGGATCGCTATGAATTCAGCATGCTTACTAACCAGACTTAATCATTACTTCCTTGATTATTGATTATTCATCAATTTATTTAATAACCACATAGCCCTCGCTGTGTGTCAGTGTTCAGATCGTTTTACAAATATAAATTCACTTAATTCTCACAACAACACTTAAAATACTTAACATTTTCTCCATATTATAGATAAGAGAACTGAGGCAGAGAAAGAATAGCTTGTCCATTAGAGTTAAATAGCTTGTAAGTGTTGAAAGCAAGTATTAAACTCAAGTAGTCGGTTTCCAGAGTCTGTACTGTTAACTGTTTTGCTCTATTGCTCTTATCACACTGTATTCTTACAATTTGCTCACATCTTTCTCCTAACTAGTCTTGACATGACCAATAAATATTTATTAAATAAACAAAAAATTTATATGAATATCTTTGTTTAGATGACCTAATAGTCTCCTTTAAAACACTGGCAAAGAAAAAAAAAAAAAACCCTCATCATCCTACACATTGATTAATGTTTGACTAATGATTATACTATCACCCTAATATCTGTTCTGTAACACATAAAAATATACACACCTGTACGTACAGATCAGGTCCCTAGGTGCAACGGTTTGCTCTTGACTGATAATCTATAAATTTTGACAGTTCAAACCCACCCAGCTATACTGCAGAAGAAAAGAAGTAGCTATCTGCTTCCGTTTAGATAACAGCCAAGAAAACTCCATGGAGCAGTTCTTCTCTGAAACACATGGGGTCGCCATGAGTCAGAATCGATTTGACGGCAACCAACAGCAATATACATGTATATCACATACATATGGATTGCATATCCATGTATCTATCAGCTTGGTAGCTTGTTTTAATCATGTTTAAATCGACATCACCTAGCAATGAAAGAGCATAGGAGTTTTAATTAATGCTTGAAAGGAATAACTACTAATTTTTGTATTCACAGTATACTTTCATTACTAAGTTTTTATTCCATTTGCCAAATGGAGCATTTTAAAAATGAATTGTTGACTACTTTTCTTGTTTCAGATTCATACTGAAATTTAATGTAGTTGTCCAACTCATGTTCACCAAGCCTTGTACCAAGTCAATGAGCATATATATTCCTTTTTCTATAGTATTTCAGTATTACAGCTATTAATAATTTTGTGCTGTTTTTTTCCAATAACGTGCCATTTAATGCTTCTCTTTGCAAAAGAGAATTTAGCATGATGTTCTGGTTTTATGTTTAAATTTTTGTTTTATCCTGAAACACCAATCTGAAAGTTGAGAAAATAAACAACTCTGTCTTAATAAAAATAAAAAGTAACACTTGCTTCTAAACTGCAAGATATTATTTTGTCCACATAGATTTTCTGCAGCACTGTTATTTTTATGCAGAGATTTTATTAAGCAATGGTATTTTTAACCATAGGCAATTCTTTTTAGTCACTGTCATAAAATGACAGCTACATTTAAGTGGCATATATTGTCTTTGCATAGGAAACACCATACTTAATGGCTTATGACATTAATTACAGATCCCAACATTTTAAAAATATAATGTCAGAAATGGCATCATATTGCTTACCTCTACAATATTTCTGGTTGGCAGACAGTTTGATCTTTGCCTGCAAAATTAAAGACTCAGCAAGTCCTATCCCTTATAAAGTTTTTTCAGAGAATATGTTATCTTTCTCATTTAAGAGAAGAGGATAATTCTTTATAACATTTTGGAATTTTTTATACTCAGTGGAAATATTACTCATATTACAGACATATTGTAGTCATATTATGGACTCAGAAAAAGTAAACATATGCCCAAGACATATACCTGAGTCATTGTATTAGCTTTATACCCAAAATTATATAGTCAGTTTTTCCAGGAAATAAATACATAAGGAAACAATATTATTTATATTTTATAAAAATTAATAACTTTGGAGGCAGGGCCAAGTTGGTGGAGTAGTCAGATGACTTCCTATGCCCCTGTTACAACAAAGACATGGAAAAACAAGTGATTTGATTGTATATGCATATCTAGGAGCCCAGAACAAGGCAAAGTTGAGGAATCAGATTGAGTGATGGGGGGAGAGAGAGACAGTTTGGAAACAGCAAAGAGTTGCCTGACCCGACCTGGCAGAGCCACACACTTCAGCCCAGCTCAGGTTGTCCAGAGAGGCAGGCATACAGCTCCACTCACTTGCTCAGGAGGCAGGTGCAACACTGAGAGAGATCTGGCAGCAGAGATTCTGCTTGGACACTCTGAACCAGTGAAAAGTAGCACCCAAGTGGCTAAAGATAAGTACGTGTGTGTGGCCTTTTGCGGGGATTTAAAAAAAAAGAAAAAAAAACCTATTTGGGAAATACCTCTCTCCCATTTACCACCTCCCTTCCTGCTCTGCACTTGTTCCAGCCAGCTTCAGTGATCTCTGAGTCCCCTGGGCCGGAAGTAGATCCCATAAGGTGCCCTGACCCATTCTGCTGGCCTTGGAGAGGGAACAAATTAACAAACATGGAAAAAATAAGCTACTGGCTCCCCTAAGCCAGGAACTCAGGGTTGGCACAGCTCCTTTGCCTAGGCATAAGCATAAAGGGTCCGAAGACTTTGAGTGCCTTCCACCCCTGTATAGACTTGTGTGGACCCATCTCAACAGTGTAAGGCCTCACTACCACAGTACAACAGTGTAAACACCTGAAGTCTAACTTCAACTGTCTCAGCTGTGAAGTGGCAGATTTGTGATGCTTGACATTGCTCTGCCCTTTAAGCAGGCAACTTACCTGTCTACATCAGGGGCTTGAGAACTGGTGGCTTCACCCATGCCACCTAGCCACCTGCTACAGGGGTCCAAGAATAAGTGATGCCCCCCAGTCCTTACAGCCAACAGAGTAGGGTGCTCATAGTTCAGCTGCAAAACTCACCTACCTCTTCACTCTAGGGAATAGGGACACACTTTCCTTTCAGATACTCAGGTGCAGCCATCAGCCTCAGCGCGTGACCCCCCACTGCAGCCAGGTACCTGTGCCTACACCAATCACCCATGCCTCTCTAAGACTGTGGGTGACAGCCTGCACCACACGCTTGGTGACCGACTGCCTGGACAATTGAACTGAATCCATACAGGATAACTTAACAGCCTCCTGGTTGCTCATACTTATTTACAAACCTAACTACCTGGTGACAGGACGTTAGACATTCAAAGGCGTCAATAATCAAACTAGCGCACATGAGCAGCCTAATTGGGCATATCAAAGCAAAACAAAACAAGAAGCTAGGACACACTAAACAAATATAAAATAAAATTATAATAACTTATTGATGGCTCAGAGACAACAGTCAATATCAAATCACCTAAAGAGGCAGTCCATGATGGATTCAGCAAGCTCCCAAAATAAAGAATCAATAAATTTTCTGGAGGAAGAGAATTTCTTGGAATTACCAGAGGCAGAATAAAAATTAATATACAGAACTCTTCAAGAAATTAGAAAGGAAATTTCACAAAATGCAGAGACAGCCAAAGAACATACAGACAAAGCAGTAGTGGAACTTAAAAAAGTTATTCAAGAACATAATGACAAATTTAATAGGCTGCAAGAATACATAGAGAAACAGCAATCAGAAATCCAGAAGATTAACAATAAAATTTCAGAATTAGACAAGTCAACAGACAGTCATAGGAGAAGCATTGAGGCAGTAGAAGTCAGAATTAGTGACATTGAAGATAAAGCACTTGATGCCAACTTATTTGAGAAAAAATCAGATGAAACAATTAAAAAGAATGAAGAAATTCTAGGAGTTATCTGGGACTGTATCAAGAGAAATAACCTACGAGTGATAGGAGTACCAGAACCAGTGGAAACAGAAAAAACAGAGAGAATTGTTGAAGACTTCTTGACAGAAAACTTCCCTGATATCATGAAAGATGAGAAGATATCTATCCAAGATGCTTATCGAACCCCACATAAGGTAGATTCCAAAAGAAAGTCATGAAGACATATTCTAATCAAACTTGCCAAAACCAAAGATAAAGAGAGGATTTTAAGAGCGGCTAGGGATAAACGAAAAGTCGTCTACAAAGGAGAGTCAATTAGAATAAGCTCAGACTACTCAGCAGAAACCATGCAGGCAAGAAGGCAATGGGATGACATGTATAAAGGCTTGAAGGAAAAAAAATTACTAGCCAAGAACTATATATCCAGCAAAACTGTCTCTCAAATATGGCAAAATTAGGGTATTTCCAGATATACAAAAGTTTAGGGAATTTGCAAAAACCAAACCAAAATTACAAGAAATACTAAAGGGAGTCCTCCTGTTAAAAAATCAATAACATCAGATAACAACCCAAGACTAGCACACAGGACAGAGCAAGCAGATATTGACTCAGATAGGGAAGTCACAAAAATACATCAAAGCTAAACCATTGAAAACAGGGAAACAGAGATATCAATATATAAAAAATGACAACATTAAAACAAAAAAGAGGGACTTAAAAATGTAGACATAGATTTTTCATATGGAAAGAAAGTCAAGGTGATATAAAGAAATAAAACACTGGTATAAATATAGAACAATAGGGGTAAATATTAAGGTAACCACAAAGGAAACTCACAATCCTACAAGTCAAAATAAAAAACTAGAAAAATATAAAGACTCAGCAAACACAAAATCAACAACAATGAAAAACATGAAAAGAAAATTCATAAAGAAAAACAACTCAGCACAGAAAATTAAGTGGAACAAAGAAACTGTGAACAACACATAGAAAGAGACATCAAAATGACAGCACTCAACTCATACCTATCAATAATTACACTGAATGTAAACATACTAAATACACCAGTAACGAGACAGAGAGTGGCAGATTGGATAAAAAAGGATGATCTGTTTATATGCTGCCTACAAGAGACACTCCTTAGACTTAAAGACACAAACAAGCTAAAACTTAATGGATTGAAAAAACTATATCAAGCAAACAACACTCAAAAAAGAGCAAGAGTGGCAATATTAATCTCTGACAAAATACACTTTAAAGTAAAATCAACCACAAAGGATAAGGAAGGACACTATATAATGATTAAAGGGTCAATACACCAAGAGGACATAACTATAATAAATATTTACGCACTCAACAACAGGGCTCCAAAATACATAAAACAAACTCTAACAGCACTGAAAAGAGAGATAGACAGCTCCACAATAGTAGTAGGAGACTTCCAACATACCACTTTTGGTGAAGGACAGAACATCCAAAAAGAACCTCAACAAAGACATGGAAGAGCTAAATGCTACAATCAATCAACTTGGTCTCCTAGACATATACCTAACACTCCACCCAACAGCAGCCAAGTATACTTTCTTTTCCAATGCACATGGAACATACTCCCAAAAAGACCACATATTAGTCCGTAAACCAAGCCTTAACAAAATCCAAAGCATCAGAATAATACAAAGCAACTTTTCTGACCATAAAGCCATAAAAGTAGAAATCAACAACACGAAAAGCAAAGAAAAAAATCAAACACATGGAAACTTAACAGCTTCCTCAAAAACTACTGGGTTATAAAAGAAATTAAGGATGGAATAATGAAATCCATAGAAACAAACAAGAATGAAAACACATCCTACCAGAACCTTTAGGACACAGCAAAACCAGTGCTCAGAGGTCAGCTTATAGCAATAAATGCACACATCCAAAAAGAAGAACGGGCCATAATGAAAACATTAACCCTACAACTGGAACAAGTGGAAAGAGAGCATCAAAAGAAGCCCTCAGGTGCCAGAAGAAAGGCAGTAATATGAATTAGAGCAGAATTAAATGAAATATAGAAGAGAAAAACAATTGAAAGAGTTAACAAGACCAAAAGCTGGTTCTTTGAAAAGATCAACAAAATTGATAAACCATTGGCCACACTTACAAAAGAAAAACAGGAGAGGATGCAGGTAACCCGTATAAGAAATGAGATGGGTGATATCACAACAGACTCAAATGAAATTAGAAGAATCATAACAGAATAGTATAAAAAATTGTACTCCAACAAACTGGAAAACCTGGAGGAAATGGACAAATTTCTAGAAACTCACTATCTACCTAAACTAACACAAACAGAGGTAGAACAACTAAATAAACTCATAACAGAAGAGATTGAGAAGGTAATTAAAAAACTCCCAAGGAAAAAAAGCCCTGGCCTGGATGGCTTCACTGGAGAATTCTACCAAACTTTCAGAGAGGAGATAACACCACTTCTACTAAAGATATTTCAGAGCATAGAAAAGGATGGAGTACTCCCAAACTCATTCTATGAAGCCAGCACAACCCTGATACCAAAACCAGGTAAAGACACCACAAAAAAAGAAAATTACAGACCAATATCCCTCATGAACGTTGACGCAAAAATCCTCAACAAAATTCTAGGCAATAGAATTCAGCAACATATCAAAACACTAATTCACCATGATTCAGTGGGATTTATACCAGGTATGCAGGGATGGTTCAACATTAGAAAAACAGTCAGTGTAATCCATCACACAAATAAAACAAAAGACAAGAACTACATGATCTTATCAATCGATGCAGAAAAGGCATTCAACAAATTCCAACACCCATTCATGATAAAAAATCTCAACAAAATAGGAATAGAAGGGAAATTCCTCAATATAATTAAGGGCATTTATACAAAGCCAACAGCCAACATCATCCAGAATGGAGAGACTTTGAAAGCATTCCCCCTGAGAACAGCAACCAGACAAGGATGCCCTTTATCACCACTCTTATTCAATATTGTGCTGGAGGTCCTAGCCAGAGCAATTAGGCTAGCAAAAGAAATAAAGGGCATCCAAATTGGTAGGGAAGAAGTCAAAGTATCCCTATTTGCAGATGATATGATCTTATACACAGAAAACTCCAAAGAATCCACAAGAAAACTACTGGAACTAATAGAAGATTTCAGCCAAGTTTCAGGATACAAGCTAAACATACAAAAATCAGTTGGATTCCTTTACACCAACAAAGAGAACCTTGAAGAGGAAATCACCAAGTCAATACCATTTACAATAGCCCCCCAGAAGATAAAATACTTAGGAATAAATCTAAACAGAGACGTAAAAATCTGTACAATGAAAACTACAAGACACTACTGCAAGAAACCAAAAGAAACCTGCGTGAGTGGAAAAATATACCCTGCCCATGGATAGGTAGACTCAACATTGTGAAAATGTCAATTCTACCCAAAGCGATCTACAGATACAATGCAGTCCGATCCAAATTCCAGTAGCATTTTTTAATGAGATGGAGAAACAAATCACCAACTTCATATGGAAAGGGAAGAGGCCATGAATAAGTAAAGCATTATTCAAGAAGAAGAACAAAGTGGGAGGCCTCACACTACCTGACTTTAGAACCTATTATACTGCCACGGTAGTCAAAACAGCCTGGTACTGGTACAACAACAGATACATAGACCAATGGAACAGAATTGAGAATCCAGACATAAATTCATCCACCTATGAGAAGCTGGTATTTGACAAAGGCCCAAAGCCTGTTAACTGGGGAAAAGACAGTATCTTTAAGAAATGGAGCTGGCGTAACTGTATATCCATCTGCAAAAAGCTAAAACAAGACCCATACCTCACACCATGCACAAAAACTAACAAAAAATGGATGAAGGACTTAAATATAAAATCAAAAACGATAAAGATCATGGAAGACAAAATAGGGACAATGCTAGGAGCCCCAATACGTGGCATAAACACAATATGAACCATAAGTAACAATGCGCAAGCTCCAGAAGAGGGTCTAGATAAATGGGAGCTCCTAAAAATCAAACACTTATGCTTATCAAAAGACTTCACCAAAAGAGTAAAAAGACAACCTACAGACTGGGAAAAAATTTTGGCTATGACAAATCCAATCAGCATCTGATCTCTAAAATCTACAAGATACTACAAAACCTCAACAACAAAAAAACAAATAACCCAATTAAAAAATGGGCAAAGGATATGAACAGACACTTCAAAGAAGATATTCAGGTGGCTAACAGACACATGAAGAAATGCTCACGATCATTAGCCATTAGAGAAATGCAGATCAAAACTATAATGAGATATCATCTCACCCCAGAAAGTCTAGCATTAATCCAAAAAACACAAAATAATAAATGTTGGAGACGTTGTGGAGAGACTGGGACACTTATACACTGTTGGTGGTAAAGTAAAATGATACAACCACTTTGGAAATCAATTTGGTGCTTTCTTAAAAAGCTAGGTATAGAAGTACCATACGATCCAGCTATCCTGCTCCTTAGAATATATCCTAGAGAAATGAGAGCTGTCACAGGAATAGATATATTCACAACCATGTTCATTGCAGCACTGTTCACAATAGCAAGAAATGGAAACAAACTAGATACCCATCAATGGATGAATGGATAAACAAATTATGGTATATCCACACAATGGCATACTATGCAACGATCAAGAACAACGATGAAGCCATGAAACATCTTATAACATGGAGGAAGCTGTAACTCATTATGTTGAGTGAATTTAGTCAGTCACAGAAGGAGAAATATTGTATATGACCACTATTATGAGAATTCAAGAAAAGATTTAAACACAGAAGAAAACATTCTTTGATGGTTACAAGGGTGAGGAGGGAGAGTGAGGGTTATTTACTAACTTGATTGTAGCTAAGAATTATCTTAGGTGAAGGGAAGGACAGCACACACTACAAGGGAAGTCAGCACAACTCGACTAAACCAAAGCCAAGAAGTTTCCTGAATACATTCAGACACTTTGAGAGACAGAGTAGCAGGGGTAGGGGTCTGGGGACCATACTTTTAGGGGACATGTAGGTCAATTGGCATAACAAAGCTTATTAAGAAAATGTTCTGCATCCTACTTTGGTGAGTGGCGTCTGGGGTCTTAAAAGCTTGCAAGCAGCCATCTAAGATGCATCAATTGGTCCCAACCACCTGGAGTAAAGGAGAATGAAGAACACCAAAGAGACAAGGAAAATGTTAGCCCAAGAGACAGAAAGGGCCACATAAACCAGAGACTTCATCAGCCTGAGATCAGAAGAACTAGATGGTGGCCAGCTACCACCAATGACTGCCCTGACAGGAACACAACAGAGAGTCCCACATGGAGCGGCAGAAAGGTGAGGTGCAGAACTCAAATTCTAATAAGAAGACCAGACTTAATCGTCTGACTGAGACTGGAAGAACCCCTGAAATCATGGCCCCTGGATTCTCTATCAGCCCAGAAATAAAACAATTCCCGAGGCCAACTCTTCAGACAGGGATTTGACTGGACTGTGGGACATAAAGTGATACTCGTGAGAAGTGTGTCTCTTATCTCATGTAGATACAAGAGACTAAACCGGCAGCTTCTGTCCGGAGGTAAGATGGGAAGGCAGAGAGGGTTAAGAGCTGGTTGAATGGACGTGGTGAATCAGGGGTGGAAAGGAGTGTGCTGTCGTAGTATGGGGAGAGCAATTAGGGTCACATAACAATGTATGTATAGATTTTTGTATTGGAGACTGACTTGAAATGTAAACTTCTTTTAAACTACAATAATAAAAAAAAAAATGACTTCTACAAAATTTAGTATGAAGTGAGTGGAATCTTCACTCAAGTGAAGAGACCAAGAGATGGAGAGAGACAGAGAAAGAGAAAACAAGAGAGACAGACAGTGAGAGAGAGAGAGAGAGTGTGTGTGTAAGAGAGAGAGAAAGAGTTAATTATTAATGAAATTATGTAGAACACTAAAAAATTTCCCTTCCTAATATTAAAAGATGTTAAATAGCTTTAGATTATTTTAAATATTTTGATGTTGGAAAGGTAAATATTACAAATACAGTTCATTCAAAATGACTTTAGAGTTTTAATGCAATCCAAATGCAAATCAAAAGGGAACCTGATTTAAAATATAGAAGATTAATTGTGAAATATTCTGGAATTACACAAGGGTAAAATAGCTGAAATAAATTGTAAAAGGAAAAGAAATGAGGAAATACTCATCATTTCAGTTACTAAGCTATATAACAAAATAGAGAAACAAGGTGTTAATTGATTAGACTATATTGCTCAATTAAAACAAAATCTACAGTTCCTATTATTTATAATAAGATAGTATATGTAAAATATTAAAGATAAAAAGGTTAATATTACTCAGAAACATTGTAACACTCTATTATCAATTCTGAAAATAATGCCAAATTTCCTTCTGACTCCTTTTGCTTAAACAACTGGATTACATTTGAATATATTAAGTTATAGAAATAAGTATCTGTCAAATACCTTGAGGTAGTTGAAATTTCTATGCTTAATAATTTAAAAAAAAAGGTGACTACATAAAAATATTGGACTTCAATATGTAAAATATTAAAATAAAAATAAAATAGAAAAAATTATTTGGGCAACACATACAGTATAGTCTTGTCACATAAAAGTTCAAATACTTAAAGAAGAATTTCTTAATAATATCAGTTTGCAAAATGAAAAAAGTATATTAATAGCTTACTAAAGAGGAAATGTAATTTTAAAACAAAAAAGGAAATACACTTACACCTATGAATGAGGAAATTAAAAAACATAAGTATGTAAATTTTACACATAGATAAACCCATTGCTGTCGAGTCAACTCCGACTTACAGTGACCCTATACGATTTCTGAGACTGTAAATCACTATGTAAGCAGTCCCCCGCAGAGAGATTGGTGGTTTCAAACTGCTGACCTTTCAGTTCGCAGTTGATCGCATTAATCGCTGTGCCATCAGGGCTTCTTCAGTTACACAGAGATATATATCTATATCTATTTGTCTATATAGATATATGTGCCTAATGTTGATGAACATCAGTCAAAATATCATTATACATACTTGATAAAAGCAAAACCTGGTGTAAACAATTAGGTAGAAGAAGAAAAAGTGCCTGGCAAGGTATTTTTGGAAAAAAAAAAAAAAATCAGCCATTGAAAATCCTTGTGCAAAATTCCACTCAGACACACGTGGAGTCACCTTGAGTCCATGATATATTGTTAAGTGAAAAAGTAAGTGATGAGACAGTGTGTAGAGTATGCTGCTGTGTATGTACAAAGGGGAGGAAAAGAGACTATTACATTTCTTGTTTTTGTGTGTGTTTATATTTGTATAAGAAGGATATACACAGATGACTCAAACGTATACACATAAGGTAAGAACCTTGTTTAAGGAAGGGAAACTGAGTGTAGCCAGCTACTGTCAGGGCACCACTCATATTCCTGGTGGGCCACTGTCCTTTAAGCACCCTGGTGTCAACTGAAATCACCTGAGACTCTCCACTAGAAGGTCTTCTTTCCAGGCCATGCCCTTAGGGCAAACTGCAAGTGCTAGGGCATTAAGCCCTAGTTGCAGCCCCCATCAAAGTCACAAGAAAGTTACAAGTTAAAACCCCAGCTTCCTCCCCAGAGGGTGGGCCAACTCTGAATTTTGTTTCATACCATCTCCATACCATGTCTGTAGTAGGATTGCACCCCAGTTAACCTTGGTAGTGCAGTGCTCTCAACACACCCTACACTGACTTCCTTCCCTTCCCTGTCTCACTTTCCCACAATCCTACTAGGGGCCTGACAAGATCACCTCCCAGTAAACCATATGCACAGAAGTCCTTGTGTAGCTGTCTGCTTCTCAGGAGAACCCGCATAAAACACTGGATAACTGGGAAACAGGCAAAAAGAGATTCTCTAGAGTATGCTCTCGTTTTCTTTGAAATTTGAATCATAAAAATACACTAGTATAAAAAAATATAAAGTTTGTATGTTAGGAACTGAATGGGTTACAGATCTAAGCACATTATTATAATGCCCTCCAGGAAATTTGGGTGTCTCCAAAGTTTGACTGCCAACTATATAAAAAGTCTCTTCTAAAGTTGGTTATGTCCACAATTGATTCATCTAACCTATGCTTTTTACAGTGCAATTCTCCTAGAGAAACCTTTTCCACATGTTTTGAGGGTAATTTTGTTGTTACCTCATGAACTGATTTTTTTTCCCCTTCAGGAAATTTACATATACATTTGATATATATATATATATCGATGATAGTTGCATGATCTATCATATCAAATTGGACTATGATTTTTTTAATGAATTGTTTCTAGAGGCAGAACACACCCTATTAACTCTTTCCCAAGGTATTCCTAACAGTCATCTTCTTATATCCAAGTATTTTGTGACCCATAGCTTCAGCCTGCCTTATGCTATTTTTTTTGACCCCACCTACTCTTCTAGAGATTGAGGCCAATTTAAACTCCAGGATCTTCCCTGGGCTGGAGTCAGATGTTACGGATTCAAATTCTAACTTTGCCACTAGTAAGTGACCTGTGAAAACCAGTGTGCACATCTTTAAACTGGTAGTAACTAAAAATACCTCAGAGGGCTGTTGTAAAGAACAAATTTAAAAATGTCATAAGACACAGTGCTTATAACACAGTTTGTAAAGAAAATGTTCTCCATTCTACCTTGGTAAGTAGTGTCTGGGGTCTTAAAAGCCTGTGAGCAGCCATCTAAGATAGTCCACTGGTCTCACCCCTTCGGGAGCAAGGGAGAATGAAGAAAACAAGACACAACGGAAAGATTAGTCCAAAGGACTGATGGACCACAACTTCCATGGCCTCCCCCAGACTGAGTCCAGTACAACTAGATGGTGCCCAGCTACCACCACTGACTGCTCTGACAGGGATCACAACAGAGGGTCCTGGACAGAGCTGGAGAAAAATGTAGAACAAGATTCTAACTCACAAAAAAAGACCAGACTTACTGGCCTGACAGAGACTGCAGAAACCCCGAGAATATGGCCCCCGGACACCCTTTTAACTCAGTGATAAAGTCACTCCTGAGGTTTACCCTTCAGCCAAAAATTAGACAGCCCCATAAAACAAAAAAAGACTGTTGGGGCACAACAATCCAGGGACAAGGACTAGAAGGCAGGAGGGGACAGAAAAGCTGGTAATAGGGAACCCAAGGTCAAGAAGGGACAGCATTGACATGTTGTGGGGTTGTTAACCATTGTCATAAAACAATATGTGTACTAACTGTTTAATGAGAAACTATTTGTTCTGTAAACCTTCATCTAAAGTACAATAAAAAAAAAGTGCCTAGCACATTGTAAGAAAATATTAATTATGAGGATGATGATAATGTGCTACTGGTATATTTTTGTTGTATGTGCTGTGTATCTCAAATGACCACAGAATATAACATGGAGCTCTGACAGAACTGAGAAACATGTTTTGGTTTTTATTTGGAATGCCAGGAAATTCTACTTTGTCTTACATTTCCCTGCCTTTTCTTTTTTCATTAAAAGGTGATAGGTGTTCTTAGTCAGACATATGGAACTTTATCACTAAAGGTGACTCTTCACATCCTCAAGCATTTTTTTTTTCTATTTGAAAGTATATTCTCTGTATATTTTAAGTGAAAAAGAATTATTACAGCATATTCTTGGTATTAAAATGGATGCTTGGATTTTACATCTATCGAAACAATGTTTTAAAGTTCCAAAATTGAGATTTGTTTCTTTGGGAAATTCTCACCTAGGCATGTTTTTTGTTTGTTTTTAGTTTGCTATGCCTTCTAGACCTGCCCAATGCCTCTTCTTTGCTAAGACCTGAGTGACAGTGTATAACTCAATTATTTTTGAAAAGCAATAAGTGAATAGGTCTGAATATTGGTCTTTGGGCTATTCACACCCACCTTATTTGTAGTCTCTGGGTGGGATAGTGGTGGAGCACTAGGCTACTAACTGAAAGGATGGCAGTTCAAACTCATCTAGCGACACCTTGAAAGTAAGGCCTGGCAGTCTTCTAAAAGGTCACAGCCTTGAAAACCCTATGGAACAGTTCTACACATGGGGTCACCATGAGTTGGAATCAACTCAACAGCAACTAACAACAACATTTGGAGGCAGAGAACATTAAGGTTGATTTTAGATAAATGTCATGTAAGAGCTTTTGTTTAGGCACACTTTTCATATAGTCATGAAATTCTCAAAGCTCTGAAAACCCACACTGTTTCTGACATCACAATCTTAGTCCACTTCCAGATGAATTAAACCCTGTTTTAATTTAACTACACATTATCAGCATTAAGCCAATGTCATAAATTTGGCTTGTACTAAGTGTTGATATGAAGACTTTTGCCTGACACATTAACTTCCTGGAATTGTGTTATCGGTGCAAAGCATAATGACAAAAATGTATATAAATAGTCCTTTAAAAGATTCAGCTAGCAGGACTAGAGTTCATCCTTGACCTTGACCTCCTGTTACAGTCACTCACAAATTTCTCTCTGGTGAGTTTGCCATTACCTAGTAATGGACAATCCTATCCTAGTACTATGAGCCCTTATTTCCCTATAGGAAGAATATTTACTTCTCAGAAATAAAACCCAAAGCAACCTAGATCATTCCCATGGGAAATTATAAACAGATTTTCAAATCTGGGATAAGTCCCAAAGTCTCAGTTTTTAACCACATTGTCTTTGATTACACGAGACGAGCATACATTTGGTACAGTATTTCAGAACAAGTACTGTAGATAACTCAAGCTTTATATTTTAAAGCAGGATCATTGCAATTTTGTGTCATGGTTTTGTTTTTTGGTTTTGTAAATATTTACTGACTAAGTTTGTGCTAATGGCAATTATAAGCTAAAAGAGATCCTCAATAATATTTTAATTAAATTTGGAACTAAATATTTTAGAACATACTTAAATTCACCTATTTAGATGTCTTCATTTTGGAAGATAAAATATTAGAATTTTTAGAAAATACCCCTTAAAACAACATAACATTTTTTAAAGCATTCACTGAAACTAATTTATTATGAAAGTCATGTATGTAGATATGAAGATTTATATGCTGATCACTTTCCCAATCTCCAATTAAGAGAAGTAATACTAATTCTACAAAAAATAAGTAATAGATATTCTATAATAAAATATAACATAAACATTTGTTTACACATTCATTCAACTAATATTAATTGAATACTTACTGTGTGCCAAGCACCATGCTAGGCACTGGTGTGCCCCAGAAAAGAAAGTAAAATCCTTGTTCTCAAAGAGCTTACATATACTGAGGGAGGTAAATAATGATTTACTTTTTAGTTTTCAATGAATCAGGTAATTCATTGATACAATTAACTTAATAAATAAATGCATAAATGCTCAATTTTTCTGGACCGAAGTGGTAGCCTGACTACTCCCACAATATTTCTAATGCTATAGTCTAAAGAGCACCAGTCTCAGAGATCTGAATATACATCTCCAGTACAACGTAACTAGCAGTGTGGTCCTGTGCAGGTCAGTTAACTTTATGAGATCGTAAATGAAAATCCTATTCCCCGGCTTGCCTGAGAGTGGTTGTCAGGAGTGAGTGAAGTAAAATAATACACAGGTTTAAAAAATTATAACTGCCATTCAAAAATGCTTCTGTAGAGTTACAGCAACTAAAAACTGATCTCTCTTTGGCTCTTCAGAGAATCTACTACTTGTTCCAGTCTATATCTCTGCCCATTTTTCTCCACCAAGACTCAAAACCAAATTGTGTTAAGTTATGTCATATACAACATAAGCTCAACACATCCAAAATATGACTGTATAGTCATCTCTCCTCTCTTCCTCCACCTCATTTGATATCACTTTTCTTGGTTGTTTCGCCACCATACACTAGAACCAGAAACCCCTTTTATTTTTTCTTGGTACCAACAATCTATCAGTCTCCAAGTCTTTACAATTGTACAAATTGTGTTCAAACCCGTCCCTTCTTTCTTTCTTTCTAATGCCAGTCATAGCCTTAGTCAAGCCTTCAACACTGCTCATCTGTATGATAATAATCAACTATAATCTCTTCTTCCATTCTTGTTCCCCTCAAAATTATTTCTGCCGAAACTGCTTGAGTGAACTTTCTAACCAGTAATTATAATCTTTAACAGTCTTTCAGCAGAACCTCATTACCTGTAAAATAAAGTTGTCTTGGCATAGCAAAGCAAGGTAATCCAAACTCATTTCTTTTCTACCTAGCATCAAATCCTAACATCTTTCCTTCCATCATACTTTACAGACTAGTACTACTGAGTAGATTCATTGTTATCTTTAACACTGTGCTGTTGCTATTTCACATATCTGTCCACTTTGCATAAAACTCCTGTCACCATCTTACCCCTGTATTAAACTTCTATTTATCTTTCAAAATTTAACTCGAGCTTGACTTCTTCTGTGATGTCTTCATAGTCCCATAAAATAAAAAGCATTCTCACTCAGTACTCTGCTATATTATATGCAAAATTCTGCTATACCACGTATTTCACTACTTTATAATTATTACCTTGAATGTCTATTTCACTTGCTACAATATGAGTAATTTATAGAAAGTGATTATTCATTAGTTGAGCTCTACAACCTAGCCCAGAGCGTGGCACACATTTGAACTCAGTGACTGACTCTTAGTCTAACCGGAACTGTAAAGCTTCCTTCACATAGCCATGAGGTCTACCTCAGACCCATGATGCCAGAGAGAACTTTCAGTGAAACAGAAATTAACCTTGTGATCACATGTGAGCTTAAATTAGTATGTAAAATTATATCACTTGCTTCTCCTTTTGACGTTTTTCTTTTGTTATTTTGTATGCGGGAGTAAAAAAAAAAAGCTGCATACTAATAAGGCAATATGGGCCCTGAATGGATGATCTGTAGATGTGATTTTTCTTATACTTTGTGCATAATTTTTCAGAAGTTCAGTTCAGAAATTATGAATGAATTTGACTTAATACATAAAATTTATTATAAAAATACTTTTTAAAAATATCGTCTCTAACAAAAACACAGAATCTGGCCATTTTATATGGTTAATGATGTAAAAATAACATGTCAATATTTTTTTCACCCAACACTCTATTGGAAAGAACACTGGGCAGTTTTGTTGTAATGCTGCTGTTTATTTGTCCATAAAAACTTGGCCAAACCACTCCTAGTCTCCCAGTCTGTATTAGTGGTGCAATATTGTGCAATAATACTTTTTTATAAGATTCGAATATAATAATACTCATTAAAATAATTTGATAACTTCAGAACTAAATACAAAGTACTCTATAAGCATTAAATAGGTGTTCATTGTATATCTAAATAATAAGAAAATATAAATCTCTAATATGAAAGTTGCTTATTATACACAGACAATATTATATATAACAACATCAAATATATAAGCTGTTTGTGCACTAAAAATATATACTGAATTAGTTTCAAAATTGTTAGTTTGTTAGTAACATATTCAAGCATTCCTATGTATTTAAATATCTTTTGTTACAATTTTATTCCCAGAACTATTCCTCTAATTAGAAGGTAAATTGGAGTATAACTTCAATAATCCGTTGTATAAGTACTCAGAAAAAGGTATAATCAGCAAACACAGTTTGATGGACTGAGAACATTGGGGAAACGTCTAATAGAATTTGTGATGAACAAACAAAATACTTCTAATAACCACCTTTGTAATTTAAAAACAATACAACAAAATAAAAAGATGAGCATTTTTAAAAAGTTATTGGCTTAACTGTTTATAGTAACAATCATATCATCAAGCTATCAAATAATAATTTCATTAAAAATATCAACAAACTTTTTTACAAAGATTCATTAAAAAATAGTTTGCTTCTTTTACATACTTGCACAGAGATGTGCAAACGTGGTCAGAGTAAACTTTGGTGGAGAAAGGAAGGAAGGAGGTAGGAAATGAGGAAAGAAGCGAGCTAGGAAGACTTGACACTTACTCCATGTTGTCAGCTCTGTACATGTCAGACTCTCATCATCTCACATTTTCAAATTTGCAATATCATCCCAGTTGACCTTGTCTCTCAGTCTCATCATGCATTCATTTATTCATGCAAACATTTATAAAATGCATACTAAATGATAGAAAGAGAAAAAGAGAAAAGCACACACCCGAAAAATCATTAGACTTACGTACGGGGACAGAGAAGTGAATGGACAAAACAGTGTCTTATGATAGAGAGAAAAAAAGTTGGAAGATCATAGGAATGAGGCATTTCATTTTAATTTCAGCCTGTTCATTATATATATAAATCTTCACGAAACAGCCAAGTTAATCATTTCATTTCTTGGTCAAATGACTTCAGTAGCTCTTTCTTTCTGTGTAAAGGCAAAAATCCTTACTCCCTCTCCCCCTTCAAGGACTCTATAAAATCTGTTTGTCTCTATCTTCACAATATTATATCATTTAGAAGTGCTTATGTTACAAATATCAGAAAACCCAGCTCAAATAAGCTTATTGAATAAAGGGAATACTTTTTCACAGTGGGTTTGATAACAGTCAATAGGTACCTTGGAAGTCATTAGTAAACACAAGCCCACTTGGAAAGGAAAAGCCCTCTCAGTCTGGAAAAGGCAAGCCCACCAGCTGACGATCTGATCTATAAATTTGGTAGAAGTAATAAGAGAAACATCAGCAAGTTTGAGAAAGGGGATACTGGATGAAAAAGAGCTTTGTGAAATATACCTGAATCTTGGATAACCTGAAAATTGAATACGAGCATGTACCACCATTGTTTTCTTCCTGTGGAAATTTGAAGCCAGCGTGTACAATTTGATGATGATTTTTACAAAAAAAAAAAAAAAAAAAGATACTCTTTTTCCTCTTTTTCATTCTGGGACGTGGGCGTATTGATACCTTATATTTGCCATTCCTTGAAAATAGAACTTTAGCAAGTGAAAACACTTTTCTTTTGTATAAAAGTGTTAAAAAGGGATGATTCTAACCCAAACTTCAAATTTATCCTTGGAGTCCTCTCATTATCTTGTAATTTTCCTTCTCCATCGTTTTGTGTGTTCCTCAAGCTCTTGTGATTGTCTGCGGGTGCCCTGATCTCCCCGAAGACTTAACCTTACCCAACACCTGCACTCTGAATCATCTTTTCAATATGGCTTTTGCCCGGTAAAATTGGTACCTACTCTGGATTGAGGTTCGGGTTTGTTTTTTTTTTTTTCCTTGCGGAACAGGTATCAAGTTGCTCCAGCACCCTTTACTGAGAACACCTTCCTTTCCCTTTTGAATTACACTGACAACTTCAAAGACATTCAGATGACTGAATTGCATTTGGACTCTTTAGTCTGTTTCATTGATTTATTTGTTTTTGCTTATACCAATGCCTATTGATATCATTACTATAACTTTTAAAATCGTATCAACTATCACTACAGTTTTGTTCTTCTTTTTCAAGTTTTGTTTGGCTATTCTAGGTCCTTTGTGTTTTTATATACGTTTAGAATAAGCTGGTAAATTTCTACAGAAATACCTACTGAGATTTTGAATGGGAACATATGGAATCTATAAATCAATTTGGGAAGAATATACATTTTAAGAATATTGAGTTTTCCAATCCACAAATATGGTCAATATCTCTATTTATTTAGACTTTCTTTCATTTCTTGCAGCAATATTTCTTGAGGTCTGCACATTGTTAATTTATTCTCTTCTAAATATTTTTTATTTTCCAATTTTTTGTTGCTAGTAGATAGAAATACAATTTATTTTCATATACGGACTTTATATTCACAACTTTTCTAAAATCATTTATAACTTCTAAATATGTTTCCCTTACTTTTTCCATATATACAATAATGCTACCAGTAAGCAAATATAGTTTTACATCTTCCTTTCTAATGGCTATGTATTTCACGTCTGTTTGTGCCTTATTGCACTGATTTTGACCGCCAATGCAATACAAAGTAGAAGTAAAGAGAGTGGACATCCATATTACAGTCCTGATTTGAAGAAGAAACATTCATCATGCCACTATGAAGTGTGATATTAACTGTACGTATTTTGCACATACCCTTTACTAGGTTGAGGAAGTTTCTCTCATTCACAATTGTCTAGAGGAATTTTTCATAAATGGTGTTGAATTTTATCAACTGCTTTTTTTAAACATATATTGATATAATCATAACGGTTTTTATTTCTCCTTATTCTATAGTCAGTTCTCTTGATTGATGTTTTTAGCCCTAACCTTGCATTATAGATTTTTGAGTGCTAAACCAACCTTTCATTCCAGAGATAAACACCAGTTAGTTGCAACATATTACCCTTTTTATGTATTTCTGGATAATACTTGCTAATTTTTTGAAGATTTTTGCATTTATATTCATGAGGAATATTTGTCTGTAAATTTGTTTTCTTGTAATGCCATTGTCAGGTTTTAGTAAAATGGATATACTAGCCACAAAAAACCATTTGGGCAGCGCTTCAACTTTCTTCTGTGATTCTGTGTAACGTTGTTGTGGTGGTTTGGTTTGTTTTTTCTTCCATTAATATTTGGTAGAATTTTTCTGTTAAGCCATCTGAGGCTTATGTAAATATTTTAATGACAGGTTCACTTCTGTAAACACATATAAAATTTTTCAATCTTTCTATACCTTCTTGTGATAGTTTCAAAAAGTTTTATTTTTCAAGGCATTTTTTCTATTTCTTGTTAGTTGTCAAATGTATTGCCATAAAATTGTTTGAAATATTTATTATACCTTCATTGCTTGTCGGCTCTTATTCATGTCCTCTTTAATTTCAGATATTAATAATTTGTGGGTTTTTTCTTTCTTTTCTTTTTTTCATCAGTATTACTGGGGTTCAGCAATTTTATTCATTCATCTTTTTTCAAAAGACAATGCCTGGGTTTAGGTAATATCAATAATTATTTATCTGTTTTCTACATTATTGATATCTACTCTATCTGTATTCCATCATTCTTTCCTGGAGCAGAATGAGCTTTTATTCTATTAGTTCTTAAGTTGGAGCTTAGACCATTGATTTTAGTCCTTCTTTACTTTGTAATATAAGCATTTAAAACTATAAATGTCATTCAAGCATTGGTTTAGTTACCTTTCACAAATTTAGAAATACTGTATTTTCATTACTGCTCAGTTCTAAATATTTTCTAATTTACATTGAGATTTTTTTCTTTGGCCAATGGCCTGTTTATAAGTGTGTTGCTTAATTTTAAAATATCTGGGAATTTTTAGCTATTTTACTATTGATTTATAATTTAATTCCATTGCAGTCAGATAGAAAAATTCTATTGGATTTCATTCCTTTCAAATGTATTGAGATTTGCTTTATAGTCCAGCATATCATCTGCATAGTGAATGTTCCATGTGCATTTGAGACATTTGCATTCTGCGCTTGTTTGCTGCAATTACTTGAAAATCTCAGTTAGGTAAAATTTGTTTTACAAGGGTTGCTCATGTCTTCAATATCTTAATGATATTTTTCTCTTCTTGGTCTGTCAATTACTCAGTGAGATGAGTTCAAATCTCTAACCACGACTGTTGATCTATTTCCCTTTTTTTTTTATTATTGTACTTTAGATGAAGGTTTACAGAACAAACTAGTTCTTATTAAACAATTAGTACACGTATTATTTTGCGACATTGGTTACCAACCCCACGACATGTCAATACTCTCCTTTTCTCTACCTTGGGTTCCCTATTACCAGCTTTCCTGTCCCCTCCTGCCTTCTAGTCTGTGCCCCTGGGCTGGTGTGCCCCTTTAGTCTCTTTTTGTTTTATGAGCCTGTCTAATCTTTGGCTGAAGGGTAAACCTCAAGAGTGACTTCATTACTGAGCTAAAAGGGTGTCTGGGGGCCATACCCTTGGGGTTTCTCCAGATCTGTTTCTTTTTTTAATTCTGTCCATTTTTGCTTCATGATTTTGAAATACATACATATTTAGGATTGCTATGTTTTCCTGATAATTGAACCTGTATTTTGAAATTTCCTGCTTTAGGTGTGTTAATAATCTTATCTTGCAGTCCATTTTGCTGATACAAATACAACCACACCAGCTTTCTTGTGATTAGAGCTTGCATATTATTCTTTTTTCATTCTTGTATTTTTAATCTATCTTTGCACTTACATTTACGTGTGTCTACCATAAACAACATATTGTTGTATTGTATTTCTATCCAATCTGATAATCTCTAGCCTTTAAATGGAGTATTTAGACCATAGGTTTAATGTAACTAGATTTCACTGGGTTTAAATCTGTTTTCATACTATTGTTTTCTATTTTTTCCTATTTATTCTTTGTTCCACATTTTCTGTCTTTTTTGACTAATTGGTCTTTTTTTAATTTCATTTTTATCTTCTTTATTGACATTGTGGTTAAGTTTTTTCTTTCTTTTTTATTTTGGTTTTTGGCAATTTTTTTGTGGCTACAGAGATTACCATATTCTTTGTTAACTTACTACATTCCATTCAATGTTTGAGGTGAATAATTATTCAGCTGTTTAAATCCATTTACCTTCCCATTCATTGTATTATTGCTACCATATATTGTACTTATATATATTTTATAGGCTTTATAAATACTTATTATTTTGTCTTAAATACACCCACTCCTTACTTATCAACATGGTTAGGTTCCAAAGACCAGGTTGTTACTCAAAAATTGGTGTTATGCTAACAGGATGACCACATCAGATCACAAAATGGAGGACGACTACATCATTACATAACTGTCAAATTATATCATTACATAACTGCCAAATTACATCATTATATAACTTCCAAACAACTGAGAATCGTGGCCCAGCCAAGTTGATACATAACCTTAACCATCACAGCCAGCATTACTCTTGCCTTACACCTCGACATTTGTTACTGCCAGAGTTATGTTGCTAATGTGGAAAATAGTCCTCAATTTTGAAAAATTCTTAGCCATTATCTCCTTCAATAAAGGTGGCAGCTAGCTTCCATAAAGATTACAGCCTTTGAAATGCTATGGGGCAGTTCTACCCTATCCTATGTGGTTGCTATGAGTTGGAATCAACTCAATGCCAGTGAATTTTTTTTTTCAATATCCTTCAGTATTCTCTCTCTTTTCCCTGGCTCCGCCACAATTACACTTATGGCAGATTAGTTGTTATTGTTTCACAGGCCTCTGATGTTCTATTCTGATTGGCCTCATTATCATAATCATTGTCGTTGTCATTATTTTCACCATGTGCTTTGGTTTTGATAATTCTGTGTGCTGGTTTTAGTTTCACTAATACTTTCTTTTGTTGTGTCCAATCTGCTTTTAGGTCCAATTAATCTTCATTCCATATAATGTATTTTTACTTTTAGAATTCCCCTTTAGTTCTGTCTCTCTCTCTTGCTCTCTGGAATAGCACTTTCATCTAAATATTTTTACCTATGTTGCCTATTTCTTTCTAAATTTTTAGAAATATTTCTAAAAACTCTTTCCAAACATTTGTCTGATAACTTGAATATCTGGGACATTTGTGGTTCTATTGATTTTGAGTGCCTCCATCCAACTAGGTTTTAGTATCTAGGCATTACCCAGTCAGGAAACGTCTCTCTCTGTTTTCCACGTTCAAGCTTTCTACATTGCCACTTATTCAGTTCCATGGAAGGAATTGACAAGAAGGTCTAAAAACCAAAAAAAAAAAAACCATTGCCATCAAGTTGATTCTGATTCTAATCTGCCATGGCAGCTCATAGGTGGCTGTTAAAAATTTGTCTGTTTTGCCCATTGTCCAAACAAAGTACCTTTTTCTGTGGCAGGCTTGTTTCTCCACCAACCAATAAGAAAACTAGATAAGTGTCTCTATGGATGTAAATGGACAATGTTTTCTACTAACCTTGGAAGGATCTGTCCCCTTTTGATATTTTGTTTATTTGGGCTTCTTTGTAAACCATATGACTTCAATGACCTTAAATAAAGACATAAAAAATATGATTTTTTTTTTTTTTTAGTTTATCTGGTGTTTTCTCATTGTTATAGTGAGAGTGATGGGCTATTATATCTTCCTACATTTAACTGGAAGTAGAAAATCTATAATGTGCTTTCAAAAATATTATTTAAACATTAAATATATTTCAGAGTGGCAATGTTTCTCTTTTTATTTTCAAAATACTTTGTAATTTACATGAATGTTCCTTCTTTTTTTCCAATCCATCATCTACATTGTGATTTCAAGTTGTTCTATTTTAATACCTATAATCACCAATTCCAACTTTCTAATTGAATATAATGTCTTGCTAACCATTTCCTCCCCTGCTGATTGTTACGGTTTATTTTCAGAATTTTCTACATGTAAATTAGAATAAAGGATTATCAAAAACCTATGCACACATGGTTGCATGCACTTCTCTCCCTTTACACCTTTAATATTCATCTTTATAATATTCCAAATATATTATCTGCTCTACAGTGGAAACTTCTAACTTAATGTACATCTGCGTATGAGAGCATTCTTTTTCAATATCAAGAAATTTTGTTTTCTATAATACCCAATAACTTAAACAGCAAAACCGGTCTTATTTCATTGTATCATTTCTATTTTTATCTAACCAGAAGTACTGCATAGAAGTTGGAGAAATGTTAGAGTTCAGTAATTATGTTGAGAAAAACAATTAGTTACCAAAAAAAAAAAAAAAACAAAGCCCAAACCTGCCGGGGAGTCAATTCCGACTCATAGGGACCCTATAGGTCAAAGTAGAACCGCCCCATACGGTTTCCAACGAGAAGCTGGTGGATTCAAACTGCCGACCTTTTGGTAAGCAGCCAAGCTCTTAACCACTATGTCACCAGGTACACCAGTCATGTACCGCAGTACATCCGTTTGGGCAACATCGGACCATGTATACATCCATGGTCCTATAAGATTATAATAGAGTTCGGAAATCCTGATTGGGGAATGGGACACAGTGGGCGTAAATGGGCATAGCAAACGTAACAGCTTCCCACACACGTGTATCTCATTTCTCTTGTATACAAAGCAATTGCACTGCCAGGTGTATTTAACTCAAATATTTAATATAACAGGCTTTACAGCAGTCGGTTCTTAAATATGAGTTGTATGTAAGTCAGACGTTCATAATCCAGGGACAGCCAGTAATATCGTGTTCGCACAATGTCCAAATCACATAATATCCTATTTCACAGAGCGTATTGTGGACGTTAAGTGATATATGTCAAGGCTGTGTCTCTTTGGAAGCAGACTGCAAGGCTTGTTTTTCGAGGCACTGGTTCCAACCAGCAACCCTTCGTCCAGCAGTCGAGTACTTATGTGCTCCACGCAGGGACTCCTGTGTAGATGTTGTTGCAGTTAGTTGCTCTCGAGTTGATTCTGACTCATGGAGTCTATATATATATATATATATATATATATATATAAAATATATATATAAATATATATATATGCCTTACTGGTTCTGTTTCTCTAGAAAACCCTGTGACATGCATCAAGATCTGTTTCATTAGATGCTCAGAACAAAGCGTTTCATATATCCAAAGCATCCTAAAAATAAAAAGCAAAAAAAAAAATCCAAACGCATTGCCTTTGAGTCACTGACTCACAGCAATCCTATAGGACAGAGTAGACAGCCCCCTAAGGTTTCCAAGGCGGTAAACTTTATAGAAGCACACTGCCACATCTTTCTCCTGCAGAGCTGCTGGTAGATTTGAACCTCCAACCTTTCAGTTAGCAGCCAAGGGCTTAACCGCTGCACCACCAGGGCTCCTACAATAGCTAAAATCACTACTTCAAAAGTTAGAGTGTTTGTGATTTCTGACTGCATACTTACCGTGGTAGAAATAGATAAACTATTATGGATGATATGGTTATATTCCTCTTCAGTGGGAAAGTTATTCTCTGGAGAGGATTGCAAATATGAATGATTAACTGCAATGGCAATAGTCTTCTACAGTTGTTGTGGGTGAAATGCTATAGATTCTAGTATTTTTTTGAACAATATACGTTGCCATCAAAGAGACTGAGACAGTTTATAACACACTATCACCTGTCCACCTTGTTGTTTGCAAGTTATCAAAATAGGGGTCATGGGAGATAAAATTTATATAATCAAAATATAGAACAGAAAATAATTCAATATGCCTATTGAATTTAATTTTTTGGCATACAGTTATGGTTACAACATAAGAAACAACTATACACTTAATGTCTTTCATCTCCTAAATGGAATGACTTTTATATATCTTCATTGGTCTCAGAAAAAGGTGACCATTAGGGTGATCCACTCTATCCAAAGCTATGTCTATGAAAGGAATGGGTGTTAAATAAAGGGAAAAGGTAGAATCAAAGAAAGTGAAATACTGGAGATACATAGCTTACAGATCATGTAGTGAGCCTTCATTTGTATGTAATATTTTTAAAAGTTGCTTTGCAAAATGGGAGAGAAGGGTAATATTACTGATTTCTTTATCATTTAATGTAAGGTAATATTCACACAAAGGTCTAAAATATAAAGAGGCTTTAGTAGATATTATATTATTTAATACTTTAACAACATTATGAGATGTTTGTTATTCCCATTTCACAGATTAGAAAACTTGAGTGTCACACATTGGAAAGTGCCAGAGCCAGTGCTGAATCCCAAGTCTTCCTATTTTACAACCTGTGTTCTTTCCACCATTATTTTTGTCTTTCTTTAAGTCTATATAAAATTTCAGAACAAATTACAATCACAGCACTATTCTTAAGGCTGTATTTCATTCAGCTCTCCTATTAGAGCCAGTAATACATTAAAACTCCTTATGGAAATTTCTTTGCTTAGATATATAGCTAATGGCTTTCATATAATTAATGATTTTCAAACATCACTTAGAATGTTTTATATTATTAAGTCATACTCTTTAAATGCCATAAAAATGATGTAATATTACAATGATTGAGTTCCATTGAATATATTTCCCTGCAGATATGGGAAGATATTAAGCTGTCATCCTAGCTAGCTAACTGTTTCATAGTAAACCAAAACAGACAGATGAAGCATTATACAACAATTAAGCCAAAATCATTATAGGTTTGCTGAATTAAAAAAAAATTAATATTGACAACTGACAAGTCTTGCTTTCTAAAATTAAAAAATAGTCTTAAAATTAAAACACCCTCTGATCAGATGCACTTACATGCATTGCGTGGTGCTATACTCTTCTCGCATGAACATCAATGAAGAGGAAAGAAATAATGGTGTTCTAACCAAAAAATCCAACCTGTTGCTGTCAAGTTGATTCTGACTCATAGGAATCATATAGGATAGAGTAGAACTTCCCCATAGGGTTTCCAAGGCTATAATCTTTACGGAAGCAGACTATCACATCTTTCTCCCTTAGAGTGGCTGATGGGTTCAAACTGCCAACCTTGTGATTAGTAGTTGAGTGCTTTAACACTGTACCACCAGGGATCCTTAAATAGTGCTCTAACCACAAAGAAAAACCTACAAATAAGGCATCTCTCCAGGGCTTGCTGCATTTTCTGTAGTGTTATGTGTCATTTATTCTGGTGATCCCCTTAAGAGCACAGAGCTATAACCCATTTACCGATGTTGTAAAATCTATTTTATGATTCAGATTGGGATAGCCTAGTGAATTCATGCCATTTTTCTTTAGATTCATATCTCTTTATTCACATTAGACTATTCACATTTTTCAGCAAAAGTGCCAACTGTACTATGGAAGCCCAATACCCTTCTGTCAATTTGTCATACTATAGGGACTTGTGTGTTTCTGTGATGCTGGAAGCTATGCCACTGGTATTCAGATACCAGCAGGGTTGCCCATGGAAGACAGATTTCATCTGAGCTTTAGACTAAGACAGACTAGGGAGGACCCGGCAGTCTACTTCTGAAAAAATTGGCCAGTGAAAACCTTATGGATAGCAGCAGAACATTGTCAAATATAGTGCCAAAACATGAGCCCTTCAGGTTGAAAGGCACTCAAAATACAACTGGGAAAGAGCTGATTCCTCAAAGTAGAGTCGACATTAATGATGTGGGTGGAGTTACGCTTTTGGGACCTTCGTTTGCTGATGTAGCATGATTTAAAATGAGAAGAAACAGCTGAAAAACCCATTAGTAATGAGAACGTGGAATGTACGAAGTATGAATGTAGGAAAATTGAAAGTTGTCAAAAATGAAATGGAACTCATAAAGATAGATATCGTAGGCGCTAGTGAGTTGAAATGGACTGATACTGGCCATTTTGAATAGGACAAACATATGATCTACTGTGCCACGAATGGCAAAGAGAATGGTGGTGTATTCATCATGAAAAAGAACATTTCAAGATCTATCTCGAAGTACACCACTGTCGGTGACAGGATAATATCCATAAGCCTACAAGGAAGACCAGTTAGTACGACTGTTATTCAAATTCATGCCCCAACCACTAATGCCAAAGATGAAGAAATTGAAGATTTTAACCAACTTCTTCAGTCTGAAATTGATCAAACGTGCAATCAAGATGCATTGATAATTCTGGTGATTAGAATGCAAAAGTTGGAAACAAAGAAGGATCTGCAGTTGGAAAATATGGCCTTGGTGATAGAAACGATGCAAGAAATTGCATCATAGAATTTTGCAAGACCAACCACTTATTCATTGCAAATACTTCTTTTCAACAACAAAAATGGCAACTACACATGTGAACCTTACAGGAATCAAACTGACTATATCTGTGGAGACACGGGAAAACCCTGGTGGTGTAGTGGTTAAGTGCTGTGGCTGCTAACCAAAAGGTCAGCAGTTCAAATCCACCAGGCGCTCCTTGGAAACTCTATGGGGCAGTTCTACTCTGTCCTATAGGGTCGAGTTTGGTTTTGTTTTTTCATGGAGCCCTGGTGGTGCAGTGGTTAACTGTCTGACTGCTAACCAAAAGATTGGCAGTTCAAATCCACAGGTTGCTCCTTGGAAACCCTATGGAGCAGTTCTGCTCTGTTCTATAGGGTTGCTATGAGTCGGAATCCACTCTATGGCAATGGGTTTGGTTTTGTGTTTTCATTAGCGGAAGAAGATGATGGAGAAACTCACTATCATCAGTCAGACTAATGCCAGCCAACTGTTGAACAGACCATCAATTGCTCATATGCAAGTTCAAGTTGGAGCTGAAGGAAATTTTCAAAAAGTCTATGGGAGCCAAAACACTGAGTTTAATATATACCACCTGAATTTAGAACCATCTCAAGAATAGATTTCACACATTGAATACTAATGACCAAAGACCAGATAAGTTGTGGGATGACATCAAGCACATCATACACGAAGAAAGCAAAAGGTCATTAAAAAGACAGAAAGAAAGAAAAGACCAAAATGGATGTCAAAACAGACTCTGAAACTTGCTTTTGAACATAGAGTAGCTGAAGCGAACACAATATGATGAAAATCAAAGCGCTGAAAAGAAGATTTCAAAGGGTGGCTCCAGAAGACAACATAAAGTGTTATAATGAAATGTGTAAAGACCTGGAGAAAGAAAACCAAATGGGAAGAACATTCTCAGCATTTCTCAAGCTGAAAGAACTGAAAAAAAAATTCGAGGCTTGAGTTGCCATATTGAAAGATTCTACAGGAAAAAATATTGAATGATGCAGGAGGCATTGAAAGAAGATGGAAGGAATACAAAGAATCATTATACCAAAAAGAATTGGTCAACATTCAATCATTTCAAGAGACAGCATACGATCAAGAACCAATGGTACTGAAAGAAGAAGTCCAAGCTGCGCCGAAGGCATTAGTGAAAAACAAGGCTCCAGGAACTGACAGAATACCAAGTAAAATATTTCAACAAATGGATGCGATGGTGGAAGCACTCATTCGTCTATGCCAAGGAATTTGAAGACAGCTAGCTGACCAACTGACTGGAAGAGATCCATATTAGTGCCCATTTCAAAGAAAGGTGATCCAACAGAATTTGGAAATTATCAAACAATAGCATTAATATCACATGCAAGCAAAATTTTGCTGAAGATAATTCAAAAACAGTTGCAGCAGTACACAGATCGGAACTGCTGGAAATTTAAGCCAGATTCAGGAGAGGACATGGATTGAGAGCTATCATTGCTGATGTCAGATGGATCTTGGCTGAAAGCAGAAAATACTAAAAAGATGTTTACCTATGTTTTGTTGAGTATGCAAAGGCATTCGACTGTGTGAATCATAACAAGTTATGGATAACACTGTGAAGAATGGGAATTCCAGACCATTTAATTGTGCTTACGTGGAACCTGTACCTAAACCAAGAAGCAGCCCTTTGAACAGAACAAGAGTATACTT